>CM057464.1:68023418-69368418 GCA_030035585.1 Dugong dugon
GTAGTGGTTAAGTGCTACAGCTGCAAAGCAAAATGTTCGAATCCCCCAGGCACTCCTTGGAAACTATGGGGCAGTTCTACTCTGTCCTATAGGGTCTCTATGAGCTGGAATTAACAGAAACAGATTCCATGTCTCAATGCCCTCATCTGTAGAGTAGAGACAGTAACAGTACCTATTGATAGGGCTATTGTTAGGATTAAATGAGTTAGCACATGTAAGGCACCTAGAAACATGCCTGGCAGATAGAAAGCACTCAAACATCAACTCTGATAATCATCATCCTCTAAGTTTTATTTAGATGTATATATGTATAGCAAATATGACATACTGTTACAACCCTTGTAGAATCACATAGAAGTGTACACAATAATTTCTGTTCTTAAAGAATTCCTAATCTTACTTTAAGGGAAGAAATTAATTTAAACAAATCACCTGATTTCTAACAATAACAACAACAAGCTACCTGATGATCAATTAAACAGAAAATATTTGTATGGAACAGAGAACCTCTTCCACTCCATAGTCACAGACTCTCAAGCTTTTCTTTTTGAGTCTTTTATTCTCTCCATTATTTAATATATATTTCTTAAATTTCTATTATATGTCAGACTCTGTGAAGAGTCCTAGCCCTTCTCATCTTCTGATGGACATTTTCCTGGAGGTGGAATCACTCAGAGCAGAGTAAAGGCTGAGCTCATCTAATGAAGTAGTAACATAACTTCACAGTCTGCACTGAAGGGGATCCTCCAAAGACAGTGATATCTATACAGTGTGGGTAGGGCAGAGAAGTAGCCAATAGGGACTGTCGAGGGCTCTGTTTTTCTATGAAGTTCAGAAGCCCAGGAATAATTTACCTCAAACAATAACTTATAGATACTCCTGTTGTGTGGGACAGTAGAATTTAGTAGAGACAAGAAATGAAAGCAATATATTTTAACAAATCTCTTCAGTTGATGTGATTTCCAGTTCCCTTTCTTGAAGCCTCTTCAAATACTCTTGTTGTTAGGTGCCATCTAGTAGATTTTCAACTCATAGTGACCACATGTGATAGAGTAGAACTGACTCAATAAGTTTTTCTTTACAGGAGCAGATCGACAGGTCTTTCTCCTGAGGAGAAGCTGGGTGGGTTCGAACCTCTAACTTTTAGTTAGTAGCCAAGAACTTAACCATTGTGCCAACAGGGCTTCTTCTTTAAATGCTGTTTATCTTAGTCATCTAGTGCTGCCATAACAGAAATACCACAAGTGGATGGTTTTAACGAAGAGAAATTTATTTCCTCCCAGTCAAAGTAGGCTAAAATTCCAAATTCAGGGCTTCAGCTCCAGGGGAAGGCTTTTTCTCTCTCGGACTTCTCATCAGTGTTCCCCCAGATTAGGAGCTTCTCGGTTCAGGGACCCCAGTCCAAAGGATGCACTCTGCTCCCGGCACTGCTTTCTTGATGGTATGAGGTCCCCCTGTCTCATTGCTCACTTCTGTCTTTTAGATCTCAAGAGATTGCCTCAGGACACAATCCAGTCCTGTAGAGCAGGTCCTGCCTTACTAACACAACTGCCACCCATCCTCCTACATCAACATCATAGAGACAAGTTTACAACATACAGGAAAATCACACTGTACCAGGAATCATGGCCTGGCCAAATTGATACACACAGTTTTTGGGGGACAGAATTCAAACCATGACACTGTTCCTCCTTAAAAACAAGAACACAGAACCTCCAATGTTATACAGAAACAGTAATGTTGGTTTGTTGCCTCCCCTCTTACTTCAAATGAGATGGAGAAATAGATATCTGTTCTATATCCCATTCCTGTAGCCTTGAGAATTCTGTTAAGATTATATCACAAACTCTTCAGTGGTCTTTCTCTACCAAGATGGAAGGCTGAGGTTCAGGTTCCTGGGGAATTTGGGCTA
Source organism: Dugong dugon (assembly GCA_030035585.1). NCBI lineage: Eukaryota > Metazoa > Chordata > Mammalia > Sirenia > Dugongidae > Dugong > Dugong dugon. The sequence goes on from CM057464.1 coordinate 68,025,331, forward strand.
CTTCCATTGAGAGTAAGAGGAATGATAAGGAAAGATCCAGTGATAATGACCCTATTTTTAAAAATTTTTTAATTCTCTTGTCTTTTTGGGAGTGAATATGATTTTCACAATGCATTTAAATGTGTATGTAGTCATTAGCAAAGTAGTAGAACAAAGTTCATGTTACCACTGTTCTTGGCTAAGGGGCTTACCTACAGTAGCATCACAAAGAAGCCAAATCAAACTACTTTTAGAATAAGAACTGCATGCTAAAAATAAGTAAACATCTAACAACAGATATTCAGGTATACATTAGCAGGGCGAAAAGGAAGGGAAACTTCAAAGAAACGTTATGCTTTACCAACATTTGTCTAACCAGGAACCCCAAATTGTTGAGGTTTATTTAAAATAAACCCTAGCACATAGACAGGAAACTGCCAGAAACTCAAGCTAGATTCAGAAGAAGACATGGAATGAGAGATAGGATGTCACTGCTGATGTCAGATGGATCTTGGTTGAAAGCGGAGAATATCAGAAAGATGTTTACCTGTGTTTCATTAACTATGCAAAGGCATTTGACTGTGTGGATCATAACAAGCTATGGATAACATTGCAAAGAATGGGAATTGCAGAACACTTAAATGTGCTCATGAAGAACCTGTACATAGGCCAAGAAGCATTTGTTCTAACAGAACAAGGGGATATTTTGTGGTTTAAAATCAAAGAAAGTGAGAATCTGTCTTACGTACTTTGGACATGTTATCAGGAGGGACCAGTCCCTGAAGGACATCATGCTTGGTAAAACAGAGGGTCGGAGGAAAAGAACAAAATCCTCAACGAGATGAATTGACACAGTGGCTACTACAATGAGCTCAAACATAGCAAAGATTGTGATGATGACACAGGACAGGATAGTGTTTTGTTCTGTTGTACATAGGGTCGATATGAGTCAGATGACTTGACAGCATCTAATAGCAACGCAACAAGTGAGAGTTAGCTTCAAAAATGTTTTGTTTTGAATTTATTATAATTAGCTTTTGTCATTTTTTTTTGTCACTTTTTGTCATTTGTATGGCATATTTTCCCAAAGGATGTCAATGTATTTAACAAAACCTATGAGTCATGGCAAAATATCATGATAATTGGTGTTAAATGGATCATTTGTTATAATCTGCTGCTAAGGTAATTCATCTCTCTCCAACTTCATTCTTTTTTTTTCTCCCTACTCCCAAGTGATGTCAATTATCTAAAATTCTGAATAATAATTTATTTACCTTCACTTGTCAACTTATTAACTCAGTCCTTCCCAAACCTGTATCACACAGTTATCTTAAATTTAGCAATACTTTTAATTAAAAAAATTGTTATATCCTGTGAACGTACTCATCAACGTACACTATTAAAGTGTAACCTAAATTCTATTTTGACTTCTGCCAACACATTAAACTCAATTCTGTTTTCTGTGTTCTTTTTGGAATGATTTTTTTTTTTCTTTTCTTTGCTTATGCACTAATGTCAGGTTATAGATGCCTGTGGTTTTTCTCTGAGGTTTGGGACACATTTTTCAGGGTCCCACTTTTCATGGGACCCTTCCTGTCCCATTTCTGCTATTTCCTCTAGAGTTTCACTTTTGACTCTATAAAAGAGTATTCTGTGTTTATAAACACATTCCCTTCACAGGCTGTTATAAAAATGCTGTTCAATTCTCCCTACTGACCTATTGTAGACATATAAAAATAATGGTTAATTATGGCACATCTTGAAAATAAGTGAGTTTTATTCAGTGTATTACATATTAACTTAAAAATGGAAGAAAGATTTAGATGGCTGGCCAAAAGAAACATAGTCTCGTTCATCTGCTTGGACTAGAAGCCTGCGCTGTCTACACAAAGTGGGCTTTTTTGGTTCCTTGACATTTATAGTCTATACAAAGAAAGGATGTTTTCCTGAGGACCTATAGGATAATCATTGATAGCCAAGTCACAGGGGCATCTACACATTACAATGCATCCCCAAAATCCCTAGCAGTCCGATTTCAGATATTCAGCATCACTGTCTTCCTGGGTTCACTCACACATATCTCAAACATATGTTCTTGGTTTGAGTTTGGAAAATATAGTCGTAATATACAAAACAAACAAACAAACAAACTCATTGCTGTCGAGTTGATTCTGACTCATATTAACCCTACAGGACACAGTAGAACTGACCCATGGTGTATCCAAGGAGGAGCTGGTGGATTCGAACTGCTGACCTTTTGGTTAGCAGCTGAGCACTTAATCACTGCACCACCAGGGCTCCAGTCACAATGTAAGTGGTTCCAAATTACAATCTTCAAGGCGTAAGTGTTACTGGACTGAATAATTTCATACCTTATTGTCTTGGAAAATCATGAGCAAGTTGGAAAAATTCTCATTTCCACCATCATTTTTGGCTACTCTGTTTTTGGCTATTCATAGGCATACTGTGAATGAGGCTGGAGTTCTGTTAATCCGCCACAGCAAATTTGGATGCTGACCTAGATCTAGTCAGGACCCCAGGGCATATGTTAAGCATTTTTGGTGCATTTATTCAGCACTAGCTCTGGGTTGACACCACCTCCAGTGTAAATCTTAGAATTCTCTTATTTGGGAAGTGTCTTAGTCATCTAGTGCTGCTATAACAGAAATACCACAAGTGGATGGCTTTAACAAAGAGAAATTTATTTTCTCACAGTCTGGTAGGCTACAAGTTCAAATTTAGGGCATCAGCTCTAGGAGAAGTCTTTCTCTCTGTGTTGGTCTTCTCACTGATGTTCCCCCGGACTAGAAGCTTCTCCACGCAGGGACCCCAGGTCCAAAGGATGCACTCTGCTCTTGGCACTGCTTGCTTGATGGTATGAGATCCCCAACTCTCTGCTTGTTTCCTTTTCCTTTTATCTCTTGTAAGATAAAAGGTGGTGCAGGCCACACTCCAGGGAAACTCCCTTTACGTTGGATCAGGGATGTGATCTTAGTAAGGGTGTTACAATCCCACCCTAATCCTCTTTAACATGAAATTATAATCATGAAATGGAAGACAACCACATAATACTGGGAATCATGGCCCAGCCAAACTGATACACACATTTTTGGGGAGACATAATTCAACACATGACAGGAGGGATTCTCATTATGCAGATGAGGAAATAAACTTTATGGAAGGACATGATGGAATTGAGAGTTTATCCCAAACTGACATGACTTTAAAGTTAAGGCTATTACTCCTATATCTTAATACCTCCCAAGTATCAATACAACATATTCAAGTCAACTATGAGTCTGCTAAAAGCCCTTCTTCATTCTTGAAGAGTTTCTTTGGTAAAGACAGAAGGAGAGATTTCACTCCCCTTTACCTAGCCCATGGATATGTCTGGTAAATTCCCAGTGTTCCATAAATACAAAAATTATGCCTGGCTAATTCTTGCTGTTGTTAGTGTGCCGTAGAATCGGTTTTGACTCATAGTGACCCCACATATAACAGAACAAAATGTTGCCTAGTCCTGTGCCATCCTCACAGCCTTTGCTATGTTTGAGCCCATTGTGGTTATAATCACGGTGTCAATCCATCATATTGAGGGTCTTCCCTTTTTCACTGACTCTCTACCAAGCATGATGTCATTTTCCAGGGATTTGTACCACCTGATAACACCAAACATTACCAAAGTAAGTTAGACGAAGTCTTGCTATCCTCACTTCTAAAGAGCATTCTGGCTTTACTTCCTCCAAGACAGTTGGAATCAACTCGACAGCTACAGGTTTGGTCAGGTTTAGTCTCCTGGCAGTCCATGGTATATTCAATATTCTTTGCCAACACCTTATTCGCTTAACAAACAGTTTTCTTATTTGATTCTTAAGTACTTTATCATATTACTCCTGGGTTATTTCAAAGGAGTTATCTTGGTCTCTAAGTAGTCAGAGATCAAGGTCTATATTTCATTGAATCCTCCATGCCATTTAACCTAAATAAAACAAAATACTCAGTGCACACTTATGGATTTAAGTTGAATTGCAATATAACAAATTGACAGGAATGAAGGAGAACAGCAGAGAATTATCTAAAGATACTCTTGCTTCTGTAAATATATCTCTTGGCTGTAAGTTCTTTTGTTATTGTACTTTAGATGAAGGTTTACAGAACAAACTAGCTTCTCATTAAATGGTTAGTACACATATTGTTTTATGACTTTGGTTAACAACCCCATGACATGTCAACACTGTCCCTTCTCAACCTTGGGTTCACTATTAGCAGCTTTCCTGTCCCCTCCTGCTTTCTAGTCCTTGCGCCTGGGCCAGTGTCCCCTTTAGTCTTGTTTTGTTTTATGGGCCTGTCTAATCTTTGGCTGAAGGGTGAACCTCATGAGTGACTTCACCACTGAGTTAAAAGTGTGTCTGGGACCATACTTTTGGGGTTTCTCCAGTCTCTGCCAGGTCAGTAAGTCTGGTCTTTTTTTTGTGAGTTAGAATTTTGTTCTACATTTTTCTCCAGCTCTGTCCGGGACCCTCTATTGTGATCCCTGTCAGAGCAGTCAGTGGTGGTAGCCAGGCCACAATCCAGTACCATCTAGGTGTACTGGACTTAGTCTGGTGGAGGCTGTGGTAGCTGTGATCCATTAGTCCTTTGGGCTAATCTTTCCTTTTTATCTTTAGTTTTCTTCATTCTCCCTCATTCCCAAAGGGATGAAACCAGTGGAGTATTTTAGGTGGCTGCTCACAGGCTTTTAAGACCCCAGACGCTACTCACCAAAGTAGAATGTAGAACATTTTCTTTATAAACTATGTTATGCCAATTGAGTTAGATGTTCCCCGAGATCAGGGTCCCCACATTAGCTGTAAGTTCTTGATGCAAGATTTCTTGTAGAGTCTGGCTGAGTCTGTGCCTCAACAGGGAGTGATGCTGCACCATCCACACTAAGCCGAGGAACATATTGCGCATACAGTTTCATGAGATTAAGACCGTCTATTTGGCCCAGTCTGGAGGAAACTTTATTCATGGTTTACTTAGAAATGAAGTTAAGATGCTATCCTTGAATTTTGAGGGAAGCAGTCCTACATATTTACCAATGCTGTAGGAAGCACATTTACCAGTCCCTTTTTATACCCCGCCACCAATTTTGCAGGCCAGTTGTAGGGGAAGGTGATCAACATTAGTGGAGATGAAGGCTGTGTTGTCAAAACAGGAAGCAGTGCTGATGGTGAAGAAGCATAATTTCCTTTAAATTATCTGTATTTGCCTCCCCCTCCCCCACATTGTCTTCCTCTCAACCTCTCCTCTAGGCGACAAATTTGGCTAGAACTTTATTTCAGAAGTGAATGAGAAAGGCATGATACATATCATAGTTGAAAAAAGCAGAGTGAATGAATTCAGGCAGAGTCATATTTGGATCCCAGAATTGTCTCTCATCACCAGGGAACTCTGGAGGACTGGCTTTGACCTCTATGAGCTGTCATTTTTAACTTACAGTATAAAGATATTGGAGTCCCTGGGTGGCGCAACTGGATAAGCACTTGACTACTAACCAAGAGATTGACAGTTTGAACCTACTCGGGAGAAAGACCCGGCAATTTTCTTCTGAAAGTCACAGTCTTGAAAACTATGGAGTGGAGTTCTACTCTGCCCACGTAGGGTTGCCATGAGTCAGAATCAACTCAATGGCAACTTTTTTTTTTTTTTTTTAACTATCAGGGTATTAGCACATTCCTCATTGATTATCATGAGGAATAATTGAGATCATGAAATAATACACTGGAAGTATGCTTAACATCACACAGCCAGAGTGCAGTAGAGCTGAAATTTGAAACCAATTTTTGTCTAATTACTTAGTCCATGGTCTAAAACAAGGGCCAGCAAAATCCAGGTAACCTCCTGCTTTTATAAATAAAGTTTTACTGGAACGTAGCTATGTCCATCTGTTTATGTATTACCTATGCTGCCTTCACAATGGCAGGATTGAAAACTTGTAACAGAGGCAAAAACTTAAAATATTTACTATTTGGCCTTCAGCAGTAAAAGTTGACGAATCCCTTGTCTAAAACATCACATTCTACTCTTGGACTTAATTATGATAATCTATGAATTAAAAATATATGAAAAAAATAATATAAACGTCTTGACAACAAATAACAATTGGAATGAAAAAGCGTCTTAAATGTCCACTTATTTCAGTAAACGAGTCTGTACCTTGTCTGTAGAGTAACTGGGAATCATTTTTGGCAGCAATTCAGGTAAATAGTACTTCTAGACACATTCCATTTTTCTAGGAGATTGCTATTCTAATAATAAATTACTACTGGTGTAAGTGTATACCATGTTTGTGTGTTATGACACACTATCTAACAATAATACAATTAATAATAGTTATGTCATTATTAACAAGTCATCACTCTAAGTTTGACAAGGATTGCTCTGTCAGGGACAGATGGACACTATATTCAGCTAACCAATTGCTCTTTTCTACACCGTGTCTAAGAAACGTAGCATCCTGTGGATGACTGGGTATTTCTAGTACAGCCAGATATGATTTAGCTGCCTTCTAGTAATCTGAGCATTGTTTCACCAAAAATTTTTCAAAAAATCAGCCACCTGTGGATTTTTAAAAAGCACGTTCCTTTTTTTAAACTAGTGTATTTTAGTTTGCTCACATAAATACTTCCCAACAGACTTATCATAATTAAAAAATTTAAGGGCTCTATCTCTGTGGTCCAGATTTGTGAAAATCACATTAAAACAAAACAAAACAACAACAACTGCTGTGCTGAGTTCCCATAAATGATACCATTTAATCTGTCAGATTTCTTTAAAATCAAAATTACAAAATGATAAAATAAAAAAAATTAAATTTAAGGATAAGAAATTAGTCAATGAGTATGTACAAATTTGCCACTAATTTTCATGTAAGTAGAAAATCTGCTAGGTTTAATTGATTTTCCACATTGTACAATGAGAAATAATACTTTGTGCCCTTTGAATAATTAACAAGTTTGATTTCTAAGGCATATATATGTGCTATGTTTATATTGCTATATGTACGTATGTATGATATATATAGGGGACACACAAATATATATAGGGGACATACACAAATATATATGGGTATTATACATATAGGGGATACACACACATATAGGCTACATATATGTATGTATAGGGGATATATGTACATACGAGATGTATATATGTATACATCTTAATTATTTTAGTAGCAAGGGTCAAAAGGACAAAGTGGCCATAAGTTAGCAATGTTTTGGAGGATTTGGACTGAACGTGGACCTAAATTACTGTTACATTACCTTGCTGAAATCTTATTGCTAAAATTTTGCACTGCTAGGCAGTAAACTAGGGAAGAAAGAAATTGAAAAAGTGTTAATTTTTAAGCAAGTTTGACAAAGATTGAGTTTCATATGACAAATATTGTCAGCAAGACAGGATTCTGTCAGTAGAAGAAGTTTAAACATTAACAATTTCTGTCAGGCTGTTGACACAATCATGGCAGACATTTCCCAAGATGCCAAGATGACTGCTGGCATTTGTCAACAACCCTGTCACAGTGACAGCAATAAGACCATGTCTGGAAATGTGACAGTTTTGGCTTTGTGCTCCCCTGAGCAATAGCCCAGGTGTTCAGAGAAAGTGTGGGAAAACCCATATTTCTGCATTGTCATTCGAACACAGAAAACACAGGAGGAAAATGAGCTGTCACTCCAATTCCCATGATGCCTTGCTGCTTAGCATAACTCTACAGTGCGGCCCTGGGTCCACTGGTCCATACTCTGACAGATAATTAAGAAAGCAGCAGCTTTTTTTAGACGGCTCTTCCTCATGATTTGCATTTTAGCCAGAGGCGACCAGTTATAAAAAAAACATGATGGAAAGATGGTAAGAAGCCAATTAGATGGATGGATGGCTGACTGACAGCTCTCTGGTATTACGACTCCAGATTTCAGACTACATAGCCTGGCAGTTTTCTACAAGAACCAACTTTTTTGCAGGTTGGTAAAGCTGTTAAATGTGGGACTATATATAGCGCTATATAATTTTTGCAAAGTTGTACATTTTCCTTAAATAAGCATGTATTCTTTTCAATCAGGGTTTGCATTAAACAAGTTTTCATAATTTAATCACAACTTGCGTCACTAAATTTAGCAATATTAAAATTCTAGACAACTTGTAGCCACATTAGATGTGCCAGTAGAGAAGTGATTAAAAAGCTGAGAACCACGTTGAGCCAGCAGAGATAAAGTGAACTAATAATTAGAACGTCTGTGCAAATATTCCTTTGGAACTTGGAAATGTACATTGTTTGGTAAAAGCATAAACCCTAACGTCCTCTCCATCTTTAGATTCTACATACATATATTGGCTTTTTATCCTCTTATAATATGCTTGTGTGTTGTTATTTCAGCTAATTTTGAGATTAAAATAAAAAATAAACTGTTAGTCTCAAGCTTCCAGTTTGGCCGTGATATTCAATAGCTTCTAGCCAATAGGAATCAGCTCTTCATAATGTTGTCCAATTTGGAACCTTAACCAATGTTTTTTGTGTGGTGTGTGTTATGTGTGTGTGTGTGTTGTATGTATACATATCCACATACACACATACACAATGCACACTTTTTTTAAGCAACCATTTGCTATTACAGTGACACATCCCCATCTGTAGTTGGAAATGAGAGAGTTTTCTTTTCAAATGGTAATGATACCTCAAATTTATTTTGGATTTTGAGATACTAAGGTAAAAAAATTATTTCAGAATCAACTGAGGTTTCAGTAAGGAATATTACCAAACCGGAATTGCAAAGTGTATTATATGAATAATGGCTCTTCCAGAAACTGAAGATAAATATTAAACTAATGGTGTGTGTGGGGGCGGGGGGGGGGTTCTGAATGCTTTTTGTTGCTTAGAACCAAGCAATGAACATTTTTAAGTTACGCATTTACCACTCAACTTACATTTTATGTCAAAATCCATAGCACATATAAAACATGTCCGAATGTATGTCTTACCACATGTATTAAACCTTACTTTTTTTTTTCTTTTTCAACTGTACTGGTATTCATCTTTTTGCTTTTGCTTTATATTATGTTGTTCACGTAACACTTATAACCCCTCCAAAAAAATATTATACCTGTGTACGTCTGGAGAGTTTAAGCAGAAGTTCAGTGGGAAATGATAGTTCTATAAACTGCATCCCAAATAATAGAAAAATAAGTGCATGTTGATTTTCATTAGCTACAGTAACCTTTTTCTCACAGATATATAACCATTTCAATAGAAATAGAATTCCTCTTAAACAGTTTAAAATATATTTTTAAAAGAAATGTGTCTCTTCTCAATAATTGAAGTCTTTATGTAATCAAAGTACAGTTTCATCTTAGTTCACTCCTAATTTGCTATTTTAAAGGGAGAAATACTGAATATAAAGTGTTCCAATAATTATTCAAGTAACCAAAGTGAAAAGTTATGAAACATTTGCTTCTTTGGCCAGATATTCATAACCAGAGTCTGCCTTAGTCTTTTTCCTCCATGTCCTCAGCTTACACTGGTCACTAATACTTTTTGTTGAAATTTATTTCACTTGGATTCTCTTACATATGGCACAATGTCAATGCACTATATTTTCTAAGGCTGAAGGGGCAGTTTAAAAAATAATTAGAATTGAAATTTAAGGAAGAATCTATTATAACAAGATTGTAAAATAAGAACTCCCATTACCATGCAAAATCTTCTTTTGTTTCTAATCTATGTTTTAAGAGAGAATTTCTGTTTAAGAGTTATATTTATTGAATTGAGATGAGATCTGAAAATACTAATTTTGAAAATAGACTTATTGTATCACTGTGGGGTAAACTGGTATATTTTTAAACAAAAAATGAAGTGTGACGTCATCAAAACAAAAAGACATCCCACCACAAGATTTGGGGTTGTCTCTGGAAATTGTAGCAAAATTCACTGACAGTTATTGCTACTGTTGTGTTTGTATTAAACTCATATGCAGTTTGAGTGGTTGGAATATCAACATCAAGAATATAGACAAATGTCTTAAATTCTTTTTTTCTTCAGTCTACCTGTATTTCAAATTAAATATCTGGTTATAGAATTGCTTTGTTACAATGAAATAGAATATTTTGATAGCATGTAACTATTGTAGATGTGTCCCTCAGGTAGATATATGCAAATAATAATTTGAGGCACATTTTGAAAATAAGCAGTTTTCTATTTAGTGCATTTTACATTAACTTAAAAGTAGAGGACATAAATTTAAGTAAAAACCACATAAGATGTAAATATTAAGGTTGTTTTCCTGTTTCTGAAGATGGTTTATAAAAATATAGCCTCATTGATCTTTTGGAATAAATCTTTATAATCCTACATAAAGCTGGATTGCTCTATTGTTCAATACTTATAGGCACTTCCTATAAGTAAAATAGCAGTTGACCTTGAACATCTTTGAAACCATGTCATCAAGGAATAATGTTGTTTAAGTCTATGTTAAATTGCTCTTCAGCATTTCGTATACTTTTCTAACTTCTTAAACTGTTGGATGATCTTGCAAACCACCACTCACAACACGTTGGTCAAATGTTTGCTTTCTTTTCTTACTGGGTTTGGACAACTTTTTAGAAGGCAAGGTATTAGATAAAAATGTTTTCATCTTTCCTGATTTGGAATGGATTCTGGCAGTTTGTATATAGGTTTTTTGTTTTCTTTTTTTTATTGTGAGAGAGAATGGTAAGGGAAGAGAGAAGCCGAGGGGGAGGAAGAGGGAAAGGGAGAAGGAGGAGAGAGAAGAAATGCTTGAGATGAAGAGACACTGAGAAGAAAAGAGATCAGCAGCAACTCTTTGTTGTGCCATGCTCATAAATTGTACAGGACTGCATTAAAATGAATGGTTTAAATTACATGAGAAAGTCCACCAGTGCCAAAGCATGGATACAAAAACCGGGAACCAGAGCCTTCTTAAAAACTAGAGATCTATGCATATCCCAACAGTAAAATAAATATTCCTCTCTCTTTACATTCTTAGGGTTTTTCTCTTAAATAATCTTTTTAAGCACAGTACTGCCTGTCTGTGTAACAGCTAACTGTAAATAAACTCTTTCGACGCAGGGGCTGCATCTCACGTGTCTTTTTATTACTTCAACAAAAACGTTGGCTCATAGAAGAGGCTCAATAAATGGTGGCTGAATTTAATGCACAGGTTTGCCTGGCTTTACAGCCACTAGTTCTCATACCCATGGCAGGTTAACTGTGCAATTGGCTCATTCTTTGTGCCCAAGTTGTGACTGGGTTAGCTTGTTTTCCTACATTTCTCAAGCACAGCTACAGAAAACCACAAGTTGAAGACTGAATGAGCAATAATGGGTAGAATAATGCATGCCTAGGGTCGCTATGAGTCAGAATCATCGACTGGAGGGCAGTGGGTTTATAGTCATTGTTAGTATATCATCCCATCATCATAATCCATCATCCACGTAAGTCTGAGCATTGACTGAGCATGGGTTCTGCAAAGAACCATGTACACTTCTTCCATTGGGAAAACCATTCTGTGTCTGTAGGTAAAGATGGTAGAATTTCATGCCGTTCAACTCAATATTATCCATTCTTTCACACAAAACACCCTTGGGGTGTAAATATTATAATCCTAAATTTGCATATGTGACACATGAGAAGCTATATAACTTTTCCCAGATCCAATATCTAGTATGTGGCAACATATGATTGGAACTAGGATCTTTTTGATTTTAAAGTCTCTGCTCTTTCTAATTTGCCTGAATTTAAAAATAATAATTATGATTATAATTATAAACATAACAATAGATTCTGATTTTAATGCAAGTATTTCTGGAGAAAATTCTATTAATAAAGAATCAGCAGTATTGTGTATCTTTGAGTATGGCTACTAACACTTTCTCTTAACTGTTAATCCACATATCATTAATATACAATAGAATTTTTCTTATAACCTGTAAAGGCTCAAGTTACTAGATAGGTGAAAAAAATGGACACTATTCCTATTCATAAGCTACATTTAAGGAAGTAGAAGGGAAGATATAGAAGATGAGATATATAGTCTTTGCCCTCTTAGATCTCAAAATCTATTGGAAAAGATACAAAAAAACTATGTAATACTTGATACACAAGACATAGTGTTCTATGGGAATGGAGTCAGTAATTATGCTGGGAATATTAAGAAGAGGCTTCCTTTGCATTGGAGTCTTTGAGTGGTGTAAACAGTTACCACAGTTGACTGTTAACCAAAAGGTTGGAGGTTGGAGTCCACTCAAAGGTGCCTCAGAAGAAAGGCCTGGTGATCTACTTTTAAAAAACCAGCCACTGAAAACCATATGGAGCACAGTTCCACTCTGACACACAAGGGGTTGCCATGAGTTCGAGTCAACTCAAAGGCAACTGGTTTAATTTGTGTCAGGCTTTGTCAAGTGATTATACATTAGAATGACTGAGATAGGAAAGCGAACACTAAAGATAAGAGGAACAGCATGATCCTGGATATGTAAGAATGATGGTGCCCAATTATCCCATGCATCTAGAGTATAGATAGGGTGAATACTCTAAGGAGATTGTCGGGGAGGCTTGTGGACTGATGTGTATGTTGAGAAATAAGCTTGGAAAACCAGGCCAGGAGAAAATAAAGGAGACCCTTACCAAGCTAAGAAGCTTATACTTTCTTCTGCAGGTAATGTGAAGTCATCTGTGAGTCTTGCTGTGATGTGATCAGATTTGTGAATTAAATGGTAATTCTAGCAGCAAAATGGAGTGGAGTTGGAAAGTAAAAAGTTGGCTGCAGAGAGATCAGTGTGGGATCTGCTGCAATGACAGGTGAGGAGTCGTTCGTAACAGAGCTAAGACTGTGACAGTGGATTATAAAGGTTTGATTACAGCCAGTCCTGGTTGGTAGTGTATCAAAACCTCTCGCTTTTTTTTTTTTGCAATTTCTTTCAGTTTTCTAAGAATGATAACAGCTTTACTTTCATTAGACTCAGGCCCTAAATCTGCCGGCAATTGTCCAATTTGATTGTTGCAGAATTCTGTCACCAGGAAAGAGTTGGAACATAAGAGGAAAATTTTTAAGTATTTTCTTCTCCTCGGGGGAAAAAAAAATCCATTATATTAATATTAAGCTTTCTATTTTAATTTTTTCAACAGAAGGTCATGCATATGCTGTTTCAGAGCTAGCCCCTCGCTACTCAAATTGTGGGTGTTCTTGCCAGACTGCGGAGATGCACAAGAATTGACTCGAGAAGCGAGGAAATTATTCACGCTCCCCCACACACCGTTATCTCTGGGAACTCTTAATCAATGCAGGGTGAGAGCCAGTTAGCGGGACTGAGGTTAGAGCACACGGGCTGTTCACTGGAAGACGCAGGAATTAAAACGTGATCATTCTTGAAATCGGAATGTAACATAAAGAGTACAATCTACGAAAGAAAGACGAGGGTAATAGAAAAGAAAAAAACCAAAGATTTACCTATTGAATCGCTTTCTATGTTGTGTCTAGTCCTTGATATGGTAAAGACATTATAATATGCTTTGTCTGGAGGGAATGGTTTGTGGGATTTATACTCTATCTCTGTTTTTCTCCTTTAGATACGCTGCATCTGAATTCTCAAATGCTGGGAATGACTACTGTATGTATCTGGGTATATAGATAAGATCCTGTTATAGAAGACTGCATTAAAACCCAAAATCTATCTATGGATGAACCAAAAAATAAATTCTAAATGGCGGTTAAGTGTCCAGTGATTTAAAAGAAAATAGCTAATAGACCAAAATTCTAGTTACAAACAGTAGAATTTAGATTGCTATTTCAGAGCTCATTAGGGGCATAATTTACCTAAAAATGAAAAAAAAAAAAACTTCCCTAATATTTGAAAGCATGATTTCTTTAATAATTAATTTTCTATGCCTAATTTGAAAAAAAAAAGTTTTATTCATAATTTGTGCTTGCTTTGACTTCTCGCGCATACGTGGTTAGTGCAAAAGACTAGTGATTTCAATTTATATACATCCTAGTTATTTGAACCAATTTACCTCATTTCTCTTAGATTGTGTTTATAAATTCATATTGCTTGGTTTTTCTCTTTCTTAAGTGTTTTCTATCTTGTATTTTTATTCCACATTTTTATCATACCATTTGACTGCTTTTTTTCCTCATATTCTAGTGTCTGCACATTTTTTTCACTGCTGATACTTCATCGGTCAGTGGCACATGGCCTTAATGTTCAATAACTTACTGTCATCAGTTATTAGAAAGGATAACATACCATGGACATTCAAATAAATTTTGGAGGATTCTTTTCAAAATACTTTCACAAAATACCTTCACACTCCCTCTTCAGATGCATGAATTGTCACACATTGCTTTAGCTACTTTTTACTTCCGGGGGTTTTGGGTCAGAGCAGATGAAATTCAGGCTACCAAGGGCACTCTGTGCCTCGGGGAGATCTTCTAAACCACCTTTATTCAGAGTAGCCCAATAGCCATTTGCTTGGGCTCAGCATACACTGGCTGTCTTTCTGCTCTTCTCACAAGACACTAAAGAATTTTTCCACAGACTGTACAAAAAGTTAGGCAGCCACGTAATACTTCATCCTCAGGAAAACTTAAAGCTAGGAAGTACTATTAGAATCACTAATCCCTCCCTTTTGATTCTTTCTCTACATATCCCTCTCTCATTCCCTCCTTTATTGTCATCTTTCTTCAAATTTGTATATTGAAGATAGGAAAATCAAGGATTTTCTTTAATTTGAAAGAGGCCTGTCAATATAACACTTTATCTTTCATTTTTACTATTAAGATGCATAATACGATTTTCTGTCTTTAAATTTAAGTAAAATTACTAAAAATTTAAATTATGTTTAATTTGCAAAGTGAATAAACCAAATACAAAAAACATGGACTACAAAAGGAACACGGACTATTTTGTTCATTTTGTGTAATATTTTAATTTGAAAATATGAGCATTTCCCCAGTGCATATGATGTCTTGGAGTGGTTAATTCACTTTACATTTATAGCATTGTTTGAAAATATTTCAAGTGATTATAAAATTTTAACTGCTATGTATTCTTTGGTGTTTAACACAACAGACTTTGAATTTATTTTTGTGATACCTATGTAGCCATTCATGTTCAGGATGACAAAAATATTTTTTTTCCCACAAATCAATTCATTTTGCATATCATGAGTATATTATAATAGTATAGTATTTATCAAACCTGAATAAAGTTTTTACTTATTTTTTAAGGACAACTAATTCTCATAGATGATCAGTTAACATAATTATTTTATCTTACCAATTATGTACAAAAGTAAAACTGGTATGAACTATTTATAAGGCTATTATACACCTCTAAAAGCCAAACAAATTTGTACATTAAATGTAAATGAATTTACAAATGGAAAAATAGAAAAAAGGTAATGTGTTTCACATGATTAAGAAGGTGTTTTCCTGTAAATAAGTTGCTACTAGCAACATGAATATACCACAACTATTATACAAGATTATTCACTTAACTTGATGTGATGATGCAATTCTCCCACCACTTTTTTATTCTGGTTATTTTTTTAAAAAGCAAATTTAGTTCTGATTTTGAACCTTGACATCATTTCACCTTCACTTGTCATAATGTATCATTTGCTTATTAAGTACTTCTATCCTGTCCTTTCTCCTTAGTCCAAAGTCATTGAAAAAGAATTCTTTTTTCCTTTGTGATCTTAAACACAAAAGGACATACAGACAGTGGAATTGTGTGGCAGTACCAAATTCTGAAGTGACAATTGATATGATACAAAATATACTTATGTAAACACTTTTGAGATTATCATTCAAAAAACCCTCAAAATGTAAAAATTGATACAAATTATTTACAGCATCCATTAAATCTCATGGATAATCTTACTTTTGTTTGAGAAATGCTGAATTGGGTTGGATAGGCTGGTAGTCTGAGGGTAGTTACAGAATCTAACAGTTTTTTAATATTCATATTTTTCTTTAAAACACTTATGAGGTAGGACAATCATTTGATAAATAATAAAACACAAAATCAAAAGCCAATTAAAATTTTAATTTAGGGATCAAAATTTTAAACAATAAAGCCTTTGATTCACTGGATCTTTGTAATTCTACTAGAGACAACATAGATTCTCCATTTTTAAGTCAGCATTAAAGAAAAGTTGAGGCCTTTAAATAGCGATTAAATTTATTTTATGCACTCAATAACAAAGAAGTTTATTGATAGATACAAACTTTTAGGAAGTACAGAAGGAATATGGATTCATTTGGATTTCCTAAACCTTTCTACCAATATTTCAGGACAGGAAAACAAGAATTCATTCTCTAAATGAGCATCCAAGCAGAGCCATCTCCAAGACAGGGTAAGCTTCCTTTGAGTTAATTATGTGATGCAGCTGATTAGTTAAAAGACTAATAAAAAAAAAAACCCCAAAAAAACCCCACATCGTGGAGTCAATTCCGACTCATAGGGACCCTATAGGACAGAGTAGAACTGCCCCATAGGGTTTCCAAGGAGTGGCTGGTAGATTCCCACTGCTGACCTTTTGGTTAGCAGCCTGAGGTCTTAACCACTGCGCCACCAAGACTCCAAAGGACTAATACAAATTCATAATACTTTGCTAGATGTAGCCTATCCCCGTTCTGATGACAGAAGTCTGCTTGCTCTTCTTGCCTCAAGGCCTTTGCACCAGCTCTTCTTTTTGCCTGGAATACTCTTCCTCAGAATATACATAAAGCTCACCTCCTACAATTATTTTATTTTCTCAATTGTCAATTTCTTAGCGAGGTCTTCCCTGAACACCTTGTATCAGATAACACTTGCCCCTAGTACTTGTTCTGTCTATTCACTCTGCTAGAGTTTGATGGCATCACTAGAAAATCAGTAGTCTCCACTCAAAGAGCTAAGTCTTAACATGTAAGACTTCTTAAATATGTAAAGTCAATATAATGGAAGTACCATACACTGATAAGATAAAGGTGCTTTTAAGGTCGTTTGAGAACTCAGGAAAAGAACCCCTTATGAAGGTTTGCAGTAGAGTTTCTGAAAAGGGATTCTAAGGACTAGCTCAGAGTTAGTCAAAGGACTACAAGTGACCTGGGTTTAGAGTCAGAATGAATATCATCAGCAAAGGAAAAGATCTCTGATACATCCTCAGGAAACTCTAGAGTGTAACGCACAAAACTGGAAGGTAGAGAATGCTAGAAAATGACACTTGTAGACGTGTCTCCAGATATGTTTGTAGATCTATTTCCCTTCTTTGGCAAGTGTTTAAACCTATAATCCTTGCAAAGGGGAATTCCCCAAGAATCATTTTTTTTTAATTATCATATAACATTCATCTCAGCATTAGCTACGAACAGCTGACTAAATCAGGGAATAAATGACACTAAGGAACCAGATCACTGAATTTTCACTGACCAATTAGATTCTCATTCTCAGTAATTCAAACTAAGAGAACTAGAAAGAGGTGAAAAGTCACATAGTGACAGAATTTGAATGGAGGCAATGTTAAACCAAAACTATATATGCAAGCTGGAATCATGGAGGGCAGACATTATGAACAAAAAAAAAAAAAAAAAAAGGAATAGGAAATAGTCATAAGGAGAAAAGAAAAATTATGAGGCAATGAAGAGAGAGCAAAAGGGAAAGAGGTTTGAGTTCCCTATTGCCCATTTTCCACTTCCAGTCTCTTTAGTTCTAGCTAACCTTTGCTTCTTGACCATAGATATATTATTTAGATTTTAAATTATCCTTCATAAAAGAGGTTGTTTAAATGACACGTCTTTTGTCATAGTTTTTATTGGATCTGAGGAGAGTAAGTGCCAGCCATCTCCACAACTCAAAGCTGGGCAAAAGACTTTCAGAGAGGAATTCAAAAACTCATTTTTCAGTTTTTGACACCTCACATATCTTGAGTATGTTGAAATGGAAGAAAATATATTTTTTTCCAGAAAAAAAGAATGTGCTGGGAATTTTCCCTAGTCATGGAGTAGGAGAAGGATGCAACTTCCTCTTATCGCAAGTCTGTTGGAAAGAGCTTCAAGAACCCTACCAGGAGAGCTTAATCTGTGTCCTTCTGGAGTCCAATGAACACAGCCAACTGCTATAGAGTCATGTCTGAAAAATCTACAGATGAAATGTGGTAAGTCATGCAGCCTTCCAGTTGGTGAATCAAGAAGCTCAACTGGCAAGTAGCTATTCTACCCAAGGCTGGTCCAAGGTTCTTGTCTCCCAGGGCCAGATGTGGACTCTGTGCTGAGGTGTAGGCCTAGGATTATTTAAAGAGAGATCCAGTCCGTGATGCCTGTCTGAGGTGGTATTGGAGTCCCAAAACAGAGAGACTGAGTGAAGTGAATGCTCAGGGTCTGAAGGAAAATCATAAGCAGGTAGCTGAGAGAGTCCTTACCAGTTGTCAGAAAGTTATTGTGGGTGGATTTCTGAAGAGCTGGCAAAAGCACCCAATAGATAAATGATCAGCTCTAAACACCTACCATTGTCAAAGGGAAACAATGAGTGATAACATCTGGGCCAGTTGAGTTAGATCTGTCCCACCCCTTATCTCTTCTCTCTCCTCAACTTCAACCCTGGAAGGATCAGAAGGCCTAATTAGAGAGAGTTCAAGAAGCAAGAGCAAAGAAAGAAGGTAAACAACTAGTCTACCACTAACCTGGTCTCCAAGACCTAGCTGGAAGAAAGAAGTTCAAAGTTTTGGCTTTTACTCAGAACTGGGCTTTTTAGTACTGTACTGAAACAATTCTTATGACTAAAAGTTAACAGAGGATTTTTTTTTTTTTTTTTACAGGTTAACAAATAAGCTCTGGTTCCTGCTCAAAATTTTATCTTGGGTGTCTTAGGTCATGTTCCTTAGTAGCCAAGACTGAGATGAGATTCCTGTCCAAGTGATTTTTGTGGGTCAGTGCTCTTCGAGAAAGGAATTGAGAGAAGCAGGATAGGGGAAGAGAAAAAAAGCTAAGTAAGAGAGTGGTCTCAGCTGGAGACCAGCCTGTCTTCAGCCTGGTCCCACAGAAAACTCTGGAAAACAAACCACAGCTCCTTGACTCAGAGGCTGAGGTCTATGGGAGGGTGGGGTTTGGACCTTGCCAGGACACTGCAGCAGGTAAAGGGATCTGGGGGAGCACTGATAGCATCAACTATTCAGGGGCAGGAATGGGGAAGAATTCACCACACAGAGTGAATTTGAATAGGAAAGAAAAGTAAAGCTGTTTTCTAATTGCATCCAAATTACCCCATCCATGAAATTAATCACTCCAGTTATAGTAGCCCATCCTTAATTGAGCTAATGTTGTAGGTCTCTATCCTTTAAAACTAAAGAACCTTGTCTGGAACAAAAAATAAGAAGTACTTTGGAGGTCTTATCCTTCTTTCTATCTCCAGCATCTAGGACTGGGGAAGGACAGAGAAGAAATTCTGTGGATACTGGTGTTACAAATAGATAAATGAATGTAGCATTTCACTGATTAATGTCACTTCCAATTATCAAACTTGATGTTTCTCAGATCATAATAATGAACTTGACATCTCTGCAAATGGGGCTGACTGAGAGCTGAATATCTATAAACAGATAGGGAGAACAGAAACATGGTAGATTTAAATAAGACCCAGAAAAAAAATTCAAACGATGATTAATTAAGACTCATGTATTTGACTTTATGGATTTCAGAGTGTAATAAAATTCATAAACAATGAATTTGCAAGATATTTCAGAAAGTGTGATGCCATATAGTTTGGCCTGGAAGCCTAGAGCAGGTTTTATGTTTCTCCTCCACTTTCAAGTTTTTATCAATCTGGGATTATAGCATTCAGGTCTGCCAGTCTCTTGGGTAAGAGCTCTTTCTTCCACAATTCACTCAGAACAAGATCATGCCCTGGTTTTAATTTCAAAACAGGTGGCATTTGATATTTTCTTCCTGTCTCAATGCATTATCTCCATTCTGGGACTCTCCCTCAAATGATGTGCTGGCCTCTCTCTGTAGAGACTGTGATGGTGTTAGGCAGCCATTCCTCTAGCGTCCAGTGGTGGCCTAGCTATTCTGTTATTTCATTATCTCATTCTGTCATGAGAAACCTGTCTACTCAAGATTCCAAAGTATAATAATATGCTATAAGAAGAGAACTGAATCACCTGAGGCTCTGTATTCCTCCCTGGTTGCTAACACTCTTGGAGGTGTTTTGTTGCGACAAAGCCTCAAAGACAAATACCATGGCACCAATAGTAAGCACAGGACAACACAGGTAACAGTCTGACTGTGAGAGGCCGAAGGGGATATTTTTAGGCAAATAGCTTTTGCTGGGATTTCTTTTCACACTTTCAGACAAACACTGGTGAGTATACCAGAGCTTAGATAGTCAGTTTGGGTTTGAGATAAAAGTCATCCTGATAAGAATATTTGGGCTCCAGCCTGGATCACAGAGAGTCCTCAGAGTGGCAAACCAGGATCACACATAAATCCTAACTGGATGACCTGTCTGAACAAGGAGAAATCCAGAGTTCTAAGAGCTCAGAAAAATAAGAAGGAAAAAGACCAAGGAGGCATTGAAATATGAAGATAAAATCAATACAGAATTGTCTAGGAAATCAATAGAGGGATAAAGGACGTGCTGGGGATGTGAAATACGTGCTCTGTCTCCTGTACAAGTGAGAAATCTGGCAGCGTGTTTTGAACATGCTGCAATTCTGTAATTAAAGCTCAAGGGAGAGAGGCAGAGAGGGAATCTTAATAATCAAGTGAAAAGATGCCACAAAAATAAGTGATTCCTTGTCAGAAAAACCGTTTCATAAGCAAATCTTAAGTTAAATATGAACTCATGTACATAGCCAGAAGAGAGATTGATAATTGTGTCTGTGTATTTGTGGTAGAAACTGGGACTTGATTTCAGAACCACAGCCCTGTAAAAGCACCTATCTTTCAATAGGCCAAAGTAGTTTGCTTGCACAATTACCACAGGCCTGATGATCACAGCATTGTCTAGTGGTATACTTCAAAGGGAGAGATTATCTTCTCTGAAATGCCCAACATACCTGCAAAGGGACAGTGCCAGAGTCAAACCAAATGCATCCTGGTTAGATGCATTTGTAGAAAGCCAAGGATAGTTGCTTATACTTACCCTTTCATTTACCAGATATGAATAAACCAATTAGAGAGAAAGCTGAGGTAAGCACCCCCCCCACAAAAAAAGTTTCTTTGTGATGCAGAAGGGAAGAATAGATAGTAACTCAAAAATGTGATACTGAGAAAAGCATGGTTTGATCATATGAGCAGAAAATTGGGCAGCCATCTATTTACAGAGTTACAATATTTTTATTATTTCTTCCTCATATAAACAGGGGTGAAATTCTGGACCAGTCCAAGGGAAACCACACATATCTATGTGAAAGTCACTGCTTCTCAAGTTGTCTCTGAGAATTCTGCCTACAGATATTACAGCATAAGTAATGGCTCCATTGTTTGTTCAATGTATGCAGTTATAACTTAGTGGGTCTGAATATAGGAGTATGAAAAATGAAACCGGTTTCTTCATTTTTATTTTAGTAAACCAATCACAAAATGTAGATTCAAATGATGGTTTTCTCCTTTAAAGGTCTTATTTTGACAATTTTTAATAAAAATGCTGCTGTTGTGCCGGCTACTTTTGAATATCCTCAAATTGCCAATATTTTTCAAAGAGAGTATAGTATATTGAAGTTTGACGAGGCAGTGTTTTGTTCTGCTGTACATAGGGTTGCTATGAGTCAGAATCGACTTGACACACCTAACAACAATAACAACAGGAAAAAGTTATTTAAAACAAAATTTTAACTGTGAGGAATTCTAGAAAATGGCTACAGATGCATCTTAGACTGTGTTCTCTAGAAAAGCAAAATGAGTACAGCATATAAATATATATAGAGAGAGATTTATATCAAGGAGATGACTCATGCAGTTTAGAGGCTGGAAAGTCTCAAGTCTGTGGATCAAGCTGGAGGCTTCTCCTGACTCACGTAGTTGCAGGCACTGGTGAACCCAAGATTGGAAGATCAGACAGCAGGCCTCTGGCTCGCAGGCTATGAAGGCTAACAAATCCCAAGATTGGTGGGTAAGACAGGTAAGCTACTACTTCAAGTCCTGAGAACCAGAGGTCAGATGAACAGGAATCAGCTGCAGGATCCAGAGTGAGCAAAAGCCAGCAAGCTTTGCCAGAAGGTCTACCTATACTGGACGCAAGTGACACCCCCAAGGAAACTCTCTTCAACTGATTAGCAGCTCATAACAGATCTCATCATGGAGCTGATTACATTACATCAGATCTCATTATGGAGGTGATTACATTATTACATAGCTGCCAAACTACATCTTAACTGCCAAACCACTGAGAATCATGTCCACCCAAGTTGACACACAAACTTAACCATCACAGTCCACCCCTTGTCAACTTGGCTGCCGTGTACATCTCTAAAAATAAAGTCGATTATAAAGTCATACTTGTGCCTAACATGATACAACTAACATGTGTACAACTGAAAATGCACTAGCCCTGTTTACACCTTATATTTTATAAGTGAAGGAAACAAAAATATTTGATGCATGCATACAAGGAAGAAATATTCATAATAATTACAGTCTTCATTTCTACAACTGGTCACATGGTTGTAACTGGTATTTAGAACTACCTTCTTCCACTACCCATTACATATTCCCTTTATCCTCAGCAAGCACCTCAGCTGGTCATGATTCTTTGCCTGATGGGGTGTCCCAAACCTTCATTCCTGAAGGGTCTGAGCCATTAGTAGTCATGTAGGAATTGGGTTGCTGTAGTTTTCCAATGACTTTAATCACAGGACATGGCAGTACTAAGAGATGCTCTAATGAATCTCCTACATTCCAGACATACTCTTCTTTGGATCCATTATGTAATATTAATTCAATTTCCTCTTGGTAATCAGGATTAATCACACCAGCCAATATGGTAACTCCTTTCTTTGCCTGTTGATCCAGAGGTATGAAGAGTCCAAAGTGGCTGCGTGACATTCTTTAGTTACATTTCAAGGTAATCAGTGTTGTGTATCCTGGTTGAAGCATTTATCTTTTTGGAACTAAGTTCTCTAACCCACAGAGCATAGGGTCACAGGGGCAGGAAGCAAATTTTTGCAAGTGGGTCACTAGGGGTAATAGTGAGTGATGCTACGCCCATTTCTACCCCTTGATTCCTGAACCCATGAATCCTGACTATGGGGAGAAACAGCATCATATACTGGATGCTGGTTTAGAGCATATGCAGCCTCCTGGAGAACACTGTCCCAACCCTACAAGGTATCGCCACCTAGCTGGCACCATAATTGTGTCTTTAGAAGGCCATTCCATGGTTTTATCAAGCCAGCTGCTTCAGGATGATGGAGAACATGATAAGACCAGTGAATTCCATGAACATGGGCTTATTGCGACACTTCATTTGCTGTGAAGTGAGTCCCTTGATCCAAGGTGATGCTGTATGGTATAGCATGATGGTGGATAAGACATTCTGTAAGTCCATGGATGATAGTTTTGGCAGAAGCATTGCATGCTGGGAAGGCAAATCCATATCCAGAGTAAGTGTCTATCCAAGTAAGAACAAAACATTACCCTTTCCATGATGCAAGTGGTCCAGGGTAATCAAGAGGCTGATCCCCTCTAGGAATGGTGCCATATCAGGGACTCAGTGTTGGTCTCTGCTGCTGGCGGATTGAGCACGCAGCAGTGGCTGTAGCCAAGTTGGCCTTGGTGTTTGGAAGTCCATGTTGCTGAGCCCATGCATAATCTCCAGCCCTGCTACTATAGCCACTTTTTTCATGAGCCTATTGTTTCAATGACAGGAGTGGCTGGGAAAAAGGATGACTAATTTCCACAGGATGTGTCGTTCTATCCACTTGATTGTTAAAATCCTCTGCTGAGGTCATCCTTTGGTATAGTTTTTTGTTTGATTTTCTTTTATTTTCTTTCTTTCTTTTTTTTTTTTATGCAACGGATCCCCACACTGAACTCAGAAAAAAAATAGAAATAAAATTTATTTCAGAAATGAAGACTAAATCAGAAGTATCACAAGAGTGGCTAAATATAACAGATAATTCCTAAGGTGAAATGTAAGGTAAAAAAGTAAAATTTTCAAAATCATAAAGAAATGAATAAAGAAATCCTTTTTTTTTTTCCAAAACAAAGTGGCAAATACTGAACATAGGCAAATAATATCCAACATATGGGTAATAGGAAAGCCTGAAGAAGAAAATCAAAGCACAGGACCAGAGCCTAAAATATACATTTGAAGAACAATCTGCTTAAATTTAAAAAAAGAAATTAAATGTCATTATGTGTTAAAAAAGAACACTATATTCCCAAAAAGGTCAAGCCAGGATGATCAACACCGAGATCTATTCCAATAAAATTACTGAATTTTAAAGAAGAGGGATGAGTTTCTTTGGCCACCTAGACAAAAAAAGAAGTGACTAATAAGGGAATGAAAATTTAGTTAGCATCATATTTTTATACAGCAGTGCTTTATGCCAGAAGGAAATAGAGTAAAGTAGTTCAGTTACTAATGGAAAGAAAATGAGCCAAGGATTTTATATCCAATAAATTTGACATTGACGCTAAAGGGTACAAAGTGTTATCTACATGCCAGAACTCAGACTCAGTGAATTGTATCCATGTTGTTGAGGTTGTACTAGAGAACAAGCATTAGACAACCAACAAAACTAGAGTGACGTTGATACAAAGACTGGGAGATGAGCATTCAATATACAGCTACTTACAAAATTAAGATCAAATGAGGGTTCAGAAGGAAAGAGAATATTATGTGATGGTCAAATGCTCTAATAGTGTCACAAACATGAATGACAATATTGGAGGACATAAGCAAGTAAATTAGTACTTTCAGTAATTTTATTAGCATGATAGTATTGTTATTCTTATGATGTTGTATACATAATGTGAAATAAAGCCAAGTAATATTTATAGAATATTCTATCCCCTCCCTGTGTCCTTAAAAACCAGTATCCTTGGTGGGGAAGAAAAGAAATTTAATATAGAAAAGTTCAGATTCTAAATTTGTATTGGAAGTACCAATATGATCACAAGACGTTTTTTGATGTTTAAACATTTCTTAATTTTTTGCCTTGAAAAGGTGTAGAAATAGCAGAGAGCATTGAGCATTACTAGAAGCTAGAAATTAGTCTCAAAATACCATTTACCACTAAAAGAAACCAGGGATTCTTGGAGAAATGTCTGATTTCAAGTTTGATGTAAGAAATGTATAAGACGTGCACACAACAACTTTCATGCCAGATACAAGGAACTTCTCAAAGACTAGTAGGTCATGTATAAAACACTCAGAAGCCAACTTGAAGAGACTTCCACTGGCTAAATATGGGGCAGTTAAATCCTTGGGTGGCACAAATGGCTGTTCTTGGCTACTAATCAAAAGACTGGCAGTTCAAATCTACCCAGCAGCCCATGGAAGAAAGTCCTGGTGATCTACTTCTATAAGATTACAGACATTGAAAACCATATGCAGTGCAGTTGTACTCTAGAACACATGGGATTTAGAGCTTCCAAAAGAATAAATTCATAACAAATGTTAAAGTATATGAATTCATGATGATATTTAATTATACAAAAATGGTCATCTTCAAAGGTTAACATGGAAACCAATCCACTTTCTTGAAAGCTGGTAAAAAAAGGAGTCAAGCATTTATCATGTTTTTCCAATAGAAGCTGTATCACTGGGTAACCAATGAAAAATGAGGGAAAATGTCTTTATTAAAGTGTTCCAAATAATAAATGAAAAAAAAAGAAAGAGAAATGAAAGAATAAGAATATCACCATTTTGAAACCATTCATGACTAACAGATCTAGGCACTGAGCATCTATAGCTGTGAATATCACAAGACAAGAGAAAACCAGGCAATATGTGCTTCTTGATGAAAGAACACACTCCATGTATGGTCTTGCCAAAGTGAGCAAACCTGCATCTGATCAAGCTTCTGTTTTCTAAACTGCAGAAAATACAAAGGACAGAGGGATGTACTGATTTGCACTATAAGTGTGCAAGTGGGAAAAAGCAGATTATGGGAAACTGTACAAATCAAACAGCTTAAATTCTACAACAGATAGATTGTAAGCAAAATAAAAGGATGCAGAGGAATTCTGCAGATTTAAAAACTTAAAGATGTATTAAATTTTAAAAACAGGCAAGAATAAACTATAGTGTCTAGAGATAGTATTGAAGGATGCACATTTGGATGATAAAAATATAAAGATGTGTAAATGAATAATTTCTTTTATAAGGATCAGCACAAAGCTGATTCTTATTAGGCAGTGGTTAAAGATGTCCCAAATGTCCAATTTTTCTAAACTGCTTTACCACTCCATCATTTCTAACATCAGATACTCCCTCCCCTCAGTACTCTCCCTCCAGTCTTTTGGTTCAGTAATTCACAGCAAAGTTTCACAGCACTCACGAACCGTACTTACAGATAAGTGGTTTATTAGGGAAATAACAGGATCAACTTGGAAGTAACAGCAACAACAACTCAGGACACAGTTCCTTCATCAGGACAGTTTCTTCTCACGCTCTGCTGGTGGGCCCTGCTGGTGTCTTGCTACAACAAAGCCCTGCTGGAGGCGTTATTGGGCAAGTGTTAAACCTCTTAGCTCCATGGGTCAGCAAGCCCCACTGTGGCTGTCTTACACACGTCTCCTGATTCCCGCCATCTCGTACCACCATCTCTCACTGTCTTCCATGTTATAGCTCCTCACTCTCTGTGTCTCCCTTTAAGTCTAGCAGGATGGTAAAACTGAGCAATCCCATCGTTAGGGTTCCATACGCCTTATTTGAATGGTTCCACCCCTAAAAGGGTGTCATGCACCTTATTTGTATTATTAGCAGCTGTCCAATCTCCTTGGTGGGTCATAAGCACATTATTTGCATAGTCCCACCCAATCTTTTGGTGGGAATTACAAGACCATGGCAAGAAGGCTCATATAAAAGTAATCCATCACCCTACAGGCCACCCCCTGACTTTTATAGCCATGGTTCTTTCATACTTGGGGGATAACTTCCCTCTCTCAACCATTTCACCAGTCCAAAACAGTCATTAACAATTAGTTCTTCAGTAGGGCAATGAGTCCTCGGGGTGAAGTTACTCAGGCCCCAGTCATTCAAGTCTGCTGCAAGTATACATCTGATTTGGTCAGGTTCTCCAAAATTCATCTCGATTTCACTCTTTCCGGTGTCTGATAAAATTTAACTGATAGAAGATAATTCCCTTGTTCTGAGCCTCATGAAGTATCACCATAGCAAAATCTTTAAGGGACTTTAGATTTGGCCACTGTAACCCTAGTCCAGCAGTGCTTCTCCCTTATTCCATTTTTTCTGTTACTGCTTCCACAGTTACAGTTTTTACAGTCACAATTAACCCTGTTAATAATCAACACTCACAGCTGAATCGTATAATCCCAGCAGTGTCTTCCCCCACCCTCTCTTCCCCAGACCTATTAGGAAAAGAGGAATCTATTCAGTAGGGATTCTCCCTTGTCCCTCTCATTTTGAATCTAAGCACACCCACAAAAGTATGTAAGCCAGCCACTTCATGCTTTTACTTCCCTGCATTTTACATAGCCAATTTCTAAACTGCTCATCCCTATTAAACCAGTACTCTGAGAAGACAAACATGTTCCTCAGTCTGAAGAATCTTCTGTTCTGGTTGGAACTTCGAGTATCTGCATTCATAAGCAAAGTCCAGCCCAGAGCAAGCCATCAAATTGCAGCAATCTGTACCAGCTCATGTTGTTAAACATCTCTCTCTTCATTCAGTCAGGTTCTGGTCAGCTCATCCCTAGCCCCTGTGGGCTAGGTCAGAGGGCACCACCCATAGGCTCAGGAGTCCACACAACTCCCTGCACTTCAGATCACACAGTCTTTTCTCTTTTTCTATCACCCCTAACCTCCATAGATTAGATCAACGGGTGCCAATTAAGCACGTCAAACTCAGCCTGTCTCTTCATTGCTATACCTCTCCCACTTCCATTCATTGGGTGGACTCAGGTTGTCACTACAAACAAGTATAGTAGGCTGTCTACTCACCAACTCCCTTTAACTTCCAGCCCTGGAAGGAGGTTCTTCTAATGAGCACTGACATTTCCTTCCTCGATGCACTCAAAGACAAACTGCTTGCTCAAGATTCAAAAAACCAAACAGTCACTTTTTTTTCTGCAGGTCCTTCCTTCCAGTGAAAATCTCCTGTTTTCTCAGCAGTTCTGGGCAGGTCTGCATGTCTTTCCAAATGCAAATTTCCTGAGTGGGGCCCAGGTTTTTTACCCAGGCCCACAATACTTTATACACAGGGCCACTGCATTCAAATCAAAAGCCTGTGTTTCTTTTGGGCAAATCCTAGTTCCCCTTTTAGCATATCCAATCAAGTATTGGCTGAAGGTGGAGTTACAAGTTGTCTAGTTACACGTTATCTATAA
This sequence comes from Dugong dugon, assembly GCA_030035585.1. Lineage (NCBI taxonomy): Eukaryota > Metazoa > Chordata > Mammalia > Sirenia > Dugongidae > Dugong > Dugong dugon. Next base: position 68,053,863 of record CM057464.1, read on the forward strand.
TACCCAATATTCGTTTCTATCATACATTTAGGTCTGTTTTACAGCAGTAGGCAGGAGAAACATCATATCCATAGTACATTCAGGTAAACACATAAACTTTCTCAACATTCCACTTTCGTCTTCTCCACCCCTTGAATATCTTCCATTCATATGCATATGGCCTTGGGCCTCTAGTTGGGTGAAACCAGTAGACCCTTGCACCCTATCAATCATCTTGCATGTCTGCCTTTGTTTTGTCCCAAGCCACTCCAGATGTGGCTTTTCTTTCCTCAGCTGCAGCAAAACATCTCTTACTTTCCTTTCAGCCATTACAGGTAACAACCAAAGTAACCATCTAAGAATCAAAAGTTTCACTTCCCATGCCCCTTCGTTCTTCTCTTAAAAAGTCCTATGCTTCCATGAGTCTGGAGTCATTGCAACAAATCCCATTCTTGACGCCAACTGTAATGAATAATTTTTTTATAAGGATCAACACGAAGGTGGTTCCTATGAGGCAGAGGTTAAAGATATCCCAAATGTCCAATTTTCCAAACAGCTGTACCACTCCGTCATCTCTAACATCAACTACTCCCCCTCCATACTCTCCATATTCATCCTCTAGTCTTTGGGTTCAGTAATTTGCTGCAACGTCTCACAGAACTTATGGACTGTATTTACAGTTAAGTGGTTTATTGGGGAAGTAACAGGGTACAACTCAGAATTGGGATCAACTTGGAAGTAACAGCAACAACTCAGGATGCAGTTCCTCAATCAGAAGAGCTTCTTCTTGGCCTCTGCTGCCCGGCCCTGCTGAGGTCTTGCTGCCAGCAGGCCCTGCTGGGGGCCTTCTTGGGAAAGTGTTAACACTTCTTAGCTCCATGGGTCAGCAAGCCCCACCACAGTCATCTCAGGCAGGTCTCCTGGTTCCTCCTGTCTCATGCCACCATCTCTCACTGTCTTGCATGTTACAGCTCCTCTCCCTCTCTCTGTGTGTCTCCCTTTAAGCCTAGTGGGATGGTAAAACTAAGCAATCCCATTATTAGGGTTCCATACACCTTATTTGCATGGTTCCACGCCCACAAGTGTGCCATGCACTGGATTTGTGTTATTAGCAAGCTGTCCAATCCCCTGGGTGGGCCACAAGCACTTTATTTGCACACTCCCACCCAGTCTTTTGGTAGTAATTACAAGACCATGGTGAGAAAGTCTATGTAAAAGTGATCCATCATACTGCGTGTAAAACTATAAATGTCAGGAAAGTAGTTAGTTTTAGGAGGAGGGAGGAGGTTGAAATTATGATTGAGAGCATAGAGAGACTTGTGGAATGTCAGGAAGAGTTTTTTTTTCTTAATCTGATTGTTGGTTGCAAGAGTGTTCATTTTATAATAAATTATATTTATAATATATAATAATATTGTAGTATATGATATATAATAATAATTAGCTACATATTTGTTTAGCATAGATTTTTTATTTGTGTTTATTTCATAATAGAAGTAGTTTTTTTTTTTTGTTTTTTAAGTGCTATGTATAAAGACAAGGAGCCTTGGTGGCGCAGTGGTTAAGCTCTTGCCTGCTAACTGCTAGTTGGAATCACCAGCTGCTCTGCAAGAGAAAGATGTGACAGTCTGCTTCAGCAAACATTTATAGCTTTGGAAATGCTATGGGGCAGTTCTACTCTGTCCTACGGGGTTGTTATGAATCAGAATCGACTCGGCAGCAATGGATTTGGTTTTGTTTTTTTGATATGTATAAAGAGGGTTTTTAAAAGCTGTTTTAAACATTTAGAGATTAAAAAGTAGGGTGTGATAAAGTAATTACCTTGAGTTTAAGTATAGCTCTGCAACTGTTTAAGTGATAGTAGCATTATTAGGTATCAACAATCATGAAGGTGGGAGCGGGATCTGACAACGTTTCATTCTATTATACGTCAGGTTGTCATAAGTTGGAGCCAACTGGATGGCAACTAACAACAAGAGCATCGTTAGAATAAAGTCATAATATACCTTAGTGACTAGTTTTAATGGAGTCCCTGGGTGGTACAAATGGTTAACTGCTCAATTACTAGTCAAAATGTTAATGGTTCAAACCCGCCCCAAGGCTCCTCCTTCAAAACATACTTGACAGCAAGTAACAACAACTACTTTTAAGGGAAAAATTCTCACTTAAATGAATAATTTCCAGTATGTTTTTAAAATCATCATTCTGCTTGAATTACATGTGTATGCATTTATTGGAATAGGAATATCAAACTGGATTGAGACTATAAAATATCACCACCTTCTTTTCTCAGAGCACAACTGCATGAAAATTGTTTTAGTCATCTAGTGCTGCTATAACAGAAATACCACAAATGGATGTCTTTAACAAAGAAAAGTTTATTCTCTCACCATCTAGTAGGCTACAAGTCTGAATTCAGGGTGCCAGCTCTAGAGGAAGGCTTTCTCTATTGGCTCTGGAGGAAGGTCCTTTTCATTAATCTTCCCTTGATCTAGGAGCTTCTCTGCACAGGAACCCCAAGTCCAAATGATACACTCTGCTCCTGGAGCTGCTTTCTTAGTGGTATGAGGTCTCCAACTCTTTGCTCATTTCCTTTCCTTTTTATCTCTTGTAAGACAAAAGGTGAAGCAGGCCACAACCCAGAGATACTCCCTTTACATTGGGTCAGGAATGTGACCTGAGCAATGGTGTTACTTCCCACCCTAATCCTCTTTAACATAACTAATCTTGCCTCATTAACCACAGGTAGAGATTGGGATTTACAACACATAGGAAAATTATATCAATCACAAAAAGGGGACAACCACACAATACTGGAAATCATGGCCTAACCAAGTTGATACACTTATTTTTGTAGGACACAATTCAATCCATGACAGAAATTATCTCAAAACAATATTTATTTTTTGTTTTCTTTCCCTTTTCTTTCCTTTCTCATTTTGTTAACTTTCTCCCACTTATCACTTCTTCCTTTCTACTATTGCAAAGTACCAGAAAGTGAATGAAATTTAAGCTTTAGGGGCCCCACTTGCACGAAGTCTCTTCCGAGGCTCTGGTAGGATACCTAGAAATGGGTTTCCTTGGGTATATTTTTCTAAAGTTTGCAGAAGTACGTGATTTTAACCTAAAATGTCAAGACTCTGTCTCTCTTCTCTTGGTCAAATCAAATGTTCTCTCCTATCTGCTCCTTGGAAACCCTATGGGGCAGTTCTACTCTATCCTATAGGGTCGCTATGAATCTGAATCGACTCGATGACGGTTTGGTTTTGATTTTGATTTCTGGTGGCACTAAGTGGCTACGGCAATTTGGAGATTCAGTCACAATGAACTGTGTTAGAGATAAAGCAATTTGGGTTAGTAGGGCATATTTATTGACTCATTCTTTGTCGTGGTGTAGGATTAGCTTCCAGAAATACTCCACTGTCCTGACTCATCCTGCACGGTAAATAAAGGGGCTGGGTCCAAGGTCATATCACTATGTGAAAATGCCTTATAGCAACTGGAAGTGTATGGGTAGAGAAGGAGGTAAACAACTATAAGTAGAGACTTTGGTTCTCATTGGTGACTAGTCAGAATAAAAGGAATATTCTCAATAATATAGAACATGCAATTATAAATGCGTATTTTCCTTTTTGATAAGAATCACAAAAAATAGAATGAGTCAGTATTCCTGCATTTATGTTTGTCATATTAGTCAGTTTTTCAAAACTGTATTCTTTTGTGATTTCTTTTCTCATTCTAAATAAATATTTGTTTTCATACCTAATTTTGTATTCCTTTTCTTAAATGGGACCCAAAGTTGTCAAATATTCAGATCTTCTTAAGCCTGGATCCAGCTGTCTTCTCACTACAGGTCTGTTAGTGAATAGAAAGTATATTAATTTTTTGTTTTTGCTTCATCCTCCATTGTTAATGAACAGAGGTGAAAAGGAAAAAGAAGAGCTTTTTCTTTGCAATCAACTGTGTTAACAGATTTCTTATCATATCTTTCACTGACATTCGACAGAGTATGTACATGCCCGTGCCCTAATTTTTACAAAGAAAGATTGGTTCTTTGGCTATAAACAATGTCTTCTTTGACTTGAAATAGACTAAGGTCAGAAGTTTCTGCAATACGAGAAGAAAGGACAATGTTACTTTTATATAAACAGAATCAGAGTTTTATAGAGACATCCCATTTAATAAGTACCTAGTAAAGTCATAGAGTCCTGGTGACGTAGTGGTGAAGAGCTCGGCTGCTAACCAAAAGGTTAGCAGTTGAAATCCATCAGCTGCTCCTTGGAAACCCTATGGGGCAGTTTCTACTCTGTCATACAGGGTCACTATGAATCAAAATTGCCTTGATGGCAACGGGTTTGTTTATTTGTTTTTGAGTAAAGTCATTGGAAGGAGCCTTGGTGGCACGTTTAAAAGCTCTGCTATGAGTGGAAGGTTGGCTATTAGGATACACTCAACCTACCCATCCACTCAGTAGAAAAAAGACCTGGTGATCTACTTCCATAAAGATTACAGCCTAGAAAACCCTGTGGGGCATTTCTACTCTGTCACATGAGGTCAGTATGAGTAGAAATCAACTCGACATTATCTAACAACACGAGAAGTCCTCAGAGGCTTTTCATAGTCAACACCATTTAATCTTCACAAATACCCTTGTACGGTAAGTACGATTGTCCATGTTTTTATCAGAAAAGAAAACAAGCTTAAAGAGGCTGTGGCATATGCTACAAGTTAGTAGTAAAGCCCATATTTGAACCTAGGCCATTCTGACTCCAAATTTCATGTGTGTTTCCATGCTTCCATGGAGTTGGAACCATCTCTGTAACTAATTATCCAGCCATTTAAGCTCTCTAGGCTCAGCTTCCTCATCCAGACAATTATGGTATGGCGACCCCCTGTGTTTCAGAGTAGAACTGTGGTCCATAGAGTTTTCAGTTTGCTGTGATCTTTCAAAAGCAGATCACCAGGCCTTTCTTCTGAGGCACCTCTAGGTGGATTCAAACCACCAATCTTTGGTTAGTAGCTGAGCACTTAACTGTTTGTGCCAGCCAGGGACTCCAGCTCCCAAAGCCTGTGATTTTATAAAACAAGTCGAACAAACTTTGTAATCTCCCTTGTTAGTTCATTCCTATTTCACATAACTTAGGAAATTCATCTTGATTTCCTTCTGCCTAATCTAAATTTGGTAATAATTAAAAACCATCTCTTCTCAGTCTGTCCTTTGCAGATGTGGAGAACAGCTAGTTTGTCACAATTCTGCATAATAACTTGCTGCTATTATAAGAGGAGAAAAAGCAATAGGCAGGGATGAGAGAAGCTCTTGAAAGACAATGTCTAGTGAGACATGCAGAGGCTTCCTCTCATGCAAAACGTCTAAATGAGAAACTTGACCTCAGCAAGCAATAAACCAAAAAACCAAAACCTGTTGCCGTCAAGTCAATTCCGACTCATAGAGACCCTATAGAGGAAGAAAATGTTGTATTTTCTCTCTTAGCTGTGGGGGGAAAAAAGAGAATATCTAAATGACATCTAGAGAAAAATAAGTAATAACTTCCTAACTAGGACTTTTAAAAGGCATGTGGAAAGAGACCATGGGTTTCCCTCTCTGGATTTCTGTAAAAAACCAGAAAATGTTTTTGACAGTCTGGAAGCAAGGGTCTGGGTGAAAGAAGCTCCCCGGGAGGGGGCGTACTTCTTCCACAATTAGGTGCTCTGATTCTGTGATGTCTTAGTGGGGCATGGCGGGCTTTCAGGCTGCACCAATAGTTCCACCTCAGCTGTTGTCATTCCCGCATCTGTTTCTGACTCTGTCTTCCGCCGTGAGATGGGCTCTGCAATTGCTCTTGCTGCAGTTCCTTTGTTAGAGATTTGCTCTCTTGACACATCCAAATGAAGAAGTTGCAGCACAAAAGGAAGATTGGTGACAGACCTCGCGATTTCATTCCCTGTAGTAGGTCTTGAAACCTTATCTACATGTCATTTGGCTAATCAGAGGTCCGTGGTGAGATCTGTCAGAGTTTTCAGTTTTAGAAAAGAAATTCAGACACAGTTGACAGGAGAATTGGAATGTCTTTTTGTGTCCCATAGCTGCTACCAGCACTGCCTACTATGTAAATGCCAGCCTGAGGCTGTGGTGAAGGAGGCACAGGGTGGCTTCTTAAATTCATCAGCACAGGTGGGCAAATCCCCCTTCTCTCCTTTAACAACATAAAACAAACAAAGAGGAACCCACCACCAATAGCAAAAAGCAGAGACAAGGTAAAAATAAGACAGCTGAAAATCAGTCTAAAATGGCTTGTAAGAGAGTATAATGAAACCCATGAATCACACAACCAGCAAGACAGATAATGTTGAATGGGGTAACTACAGCCTTGATGGCATAACTGTTAAGCACTTGGCTACTTACTGAAAGGTAGGCTGGTTCAAACTCACTCAGCACCTCCTCGGGAGAACGATCTGGTGATCTGCTCCCATTGTCTTGGAGTCCCGACTCTTAGTGATCTTGTAGGGTTCCCAAGGGTGTAGTAGTGATATGGAGCCCTGGTGGCATGGTGGTTAAGAGCTTGGCTGCTAACCAAAAAGTGGGCAGTTCAAATCCACCAGCTGCTCCCTGGAAACCCTATGGGGCAGTTCTATTCTGTCCTGTAGGGTCATTATGAGTTGGAATCGACTCGATGGCACCCAACAACAACAACCATAGTGATATACTGAAATAATTCTTCAAGACACCACTTGGTCTACTTATTAGAGTGAGATATTCCTAAGTGAGAGAAAGACTTGAACCAAAAAGGCTGTATTTATGTTTCACTCTCTTCAAGACAACATTTAGTTGCAGACTAATAGCTACTAACATCTTCTGAACACATGTTAGCTATCAGATAATAAGTTAATTGCTTTAACACGATTTTACACATAATTCTAACAACCTTAGGTTTAACCCAGTTTTACTGATGAAGAAACAATACTTGGAGAAATTTACACAGCTAATAAGTATGGTGTCAGATGCTGGATTTAGATCTTCCTGACTCTAAATATATTGTCTTTACATTACACTGCACTAGGAACTCTAAGGAATCCCTGGGTGGTGGGTATGGTTAATGCAGCTGGCTGCTAACAAAAAGATTGGTGATTTCAGTCCACCCAGAGGTGCCTCTGAAGAAATACCTGAAGATCTGCTTTCAAAAAATCAGCCATTGAAAACTCTATGGAGCACAGTTCTACTCTGACACACATGGAGTTGCCATGACTTGGAATCAACTCTACAACTGGGGGGAAATAATGGACTCTAAAGAATTATCTAATTAAACTCATATGCACATCAGAAGACTTCACCAAAAGAGTAAAAAGAGAACCTACAGACTGAGAAAAAAATTTTGGCTGTGACAAATCTGACAAAGGTCTAATCTCTAAAATCTGTAGGAAAATCCAAAACCTCTACAATAAAAAGACAAATAATCCAGTTAAAAAATGGGCAAAGGATACTAACAAACTCTACACCAAATAAGACATTCAAGTGGCTAACAGACACGTGAGGAATTGCTTGCAATCACTAGCCATTAGAGACATGCAAATCAAAACCACAATGAGATACCATCTCTCCCCAGCATTACTGGCACGATTCAAAAAAACAGAAATAACAAATGTTGGAGCTCTTATGCGCTGCTGGTGAGAATGCAAAATGGTACAACCATTTTGGAAAACGATACGGCGCCCCCTTAAAAAGCTAGACATAGAAATGCCATATGATCCAGCAATCTCATTCCGAGGAATATATCCTAGAGAAATAACAGCCTTCACATGAATAGACATATGCATACCCATGTTCATTGCAGCATTGTTCACAACAACAACAAAGATGGAAACAACCTAGGTTCCCATCAACAGATAAATGGAAAAACAAATTATGATACACACACACAATGGAATACTACACAATGATAAAGAACAATGATGAACCTGGGAAGCATCTCACATCGTTGAATTGGGAAGGCATTATGCTGAGTGAAATAAGTCAGTGAGAAAAGGACAAATGTTGTATGAGACCACTACTACAAAAACTCATGAAAAGGTTTACACAGAAAAGGAAACAATCTTTGATGGTTACAAGGGAGGGGAGGGGAGGAGAGGAAAAAACACAAAATAGATAATAGATAAGTGGTAACTATGGTGAAGGGTAAGACCGTACACAATATTGGGGAAGCCAGTACAACTTGTCCAAGGCAAGGTCATGGAAGCACCATTAGACATATCCAAACTCCCTGAGGGATCAAATTACTGGGTCGAGGGCTGTGGGGACCTTGGTCTCAGGGAACATCTAGCTTAATTTGCATAACATAGTTTATAAAGAAAATGTTCTACATTCTACTTTGGCGAGTAGCATCTGGGGTCTTAAAAACTTGTGAGTGGCCACCTAAGATACTCCACTGGTCTCACTCCCTCTAGAGCAAGGGAGAATGAAGAAAACCAAAGACACAAGGGAAAGATTAGTCCAAAGGACTAATGGACCACAACTACCACAGCCTCCACCAGACTGAGTCCAGCACAACCAGATGGTGTCCAGCTACCACCAAAGAGTGCTCTAACAGGGATCACAGTAGAGGATCCTGGACAGAGCTGGAGAAAATGTAAAACAAAATTTTAACTTACAAAAAAAAAAAAATTACTGTCTGACAGAGATTGGAGAAACCCCGAGAGTATGGCCCCTGGACACCATTTTAGCTCAATAATGAAGTTAGTCCTGAGGTTTACCCTTCAGCTGAAGATTAGACAGGCCTATAAAATAATATGAGACTAAACGGACACACCAGCCCAGGGGCAAGGACAAGCGGGCAGAACAGAACAGGAAAGCTGGTAATGGAGAACCCAAAGTCAAGAAGCTGGAGTGTTGACATATCATGGGGTTGGCAACCAGTGTCACAAAACAATACGTATATCAATTATTTAATGAGAAGCTGGTTTGTTATGTAAAGCTTCATCTAAATTACAATTTAAAAAAGAAAAAAATAATATAGTAATACTCCTGCAGCTGATAACAATAAAAAAAAAAAAAAAAAAAAAAAGAATTACCTAACACAAAGGAGCCAAATATCAGTCCCTTGTGTCCTTATAGTATGAGGAATCTACCTAGGGGTGCACTAACCTGAGAGAAAAGTTAGAGTTTACCTGGTAATTTTGTGAAATCTTTAATTTTTTCTTTACCTTCTGATAGTGAGAAGGACAACGCTTTGTATGTTTTACATTATAGGAATCTATGTTGCCTATCTGGGGATGATTATTCCATTTTAAGGTCAATAAAATATTTAATTCATTATCTTGGTGTTCACACCTAAAGTGAAATTTTGAACTTGAGCTCTAAATAATAAAAGGAAAAGAAGGCATATTAAAAATGTTACTCTAGTGTTAGTTCCATTGGATACCAGCCATCCTCATCTGTCCCTCCCCTCCAAATGGAGCCTCTTCTGTAGAAAAGCACGTGGACTAAAGGAATAGCAGGATGGATTAGCAGAGAAGCAAATGCAGCATTGACTCAATGAACAAACCATTCAGGAACAGTTATTTTAATGAAGCTGGTCTTGTTTGATATGGAGTTGGGAGAACTCCTGTCTGTTTTGATTGTGGCTAAGAAGGGGTAGGAGAAAACAGTGATAATACCTCAAATACAAGCTTTTCATGGATTATCCAGAATCTCAACTCACTTCGGGAAGCAACACTTGAGGCAAAATTATTATGTTTTATGGGAACAAGAAGAAGACCACCTGGACTCTGAATTCCTAAAGAGGAAATATTTCAACCTGGAAGGCATTCTTTTATCTCCTAAATTACTTTTAGCCCTTGGAATGTAGAGTCTAACAATACATGGGTGTCAATGAACCAGAGTTTGCTTCAAATAATGGTGTTTCTCTAGGAAATAAATCATGGAGCTCACTGTTGTTAGGTGCCATAGAGTCACCTCTGACTCATGGAGACCCCACGCACAATGGAAAGAAAGGCTGACCACTGCTGTGTCATCCCCATGATCAGTTGTTTATTGAACGTTGTGATCCATAGGATTTCCACTGGCTGATTTTCCAAAGATTGCCAGGCCTTTCTTCTTAGTCTTAGTCTGGAAACTTCAGTGAAACTTGTTCAGCATTACAGCAAATGCAAACCTCCACTGATAGACCAGTGGTGGCTGTGCATGAGGTGCATTAACGACGAATCAAACCTAGGTGTCCCACATGGAAAGCAAGAATTCTACCACTGAACTATCAATGTCTCCTTATGGTGCTCACTAAAACCGATTTGCATCAAGCCCGTTCTGACTCATAGCGATCCTATAGGACAAAGTAAAACTGCCCGATAAGGTTCCCAAAACTGTAATCTTTATGGAAGCAGACTGCCACATCTTTGTCCTACAGAGCAGCTGGTGGGTTCAAACCATTCACATTTCTGCTAGCAGCTGAGTGCTTTAATCACTGCATTACCAGGACTCTGGAACTAGGGGGAGATAATTGTTTATTCTAGCCTGCAACAGCTCTCTTCGTTTGATCAATTTTACAGAGAATTATTAGGAAAAAAAAAAAAAAAACCACTAAACGGACAAACAAATGAAGAACTCTGAATTTGTATGTATCTTTCTTGACCAGATTAATTCCCGCTGCCATTCATTACCAGCCTCATCTCACCCACTTCTCCAGCCCACACAACCTAAATGCACCTGATTGATGGCTCACATCTGCATGATACAAAGAAATAATTACATAGCACAGCTCTACTTGCTTTATTTATATGTTTGCTTATTTTATTCTCACAATAAGCTTTTGCAATAAGTACTCAGATTACCCCTATATCACAGATGAGAACAATGAAGGTACAGAAAGGTAAATAACTTGCACAAAGTCATGCAGCTGGTAAGTAACATAAGAATTCAGACTTAGGAGTCTAGTTCCAGAGTCCATCCTCTTAACCTTAAATTATGCTTTTAAATTTGATGTTATCTTTGTTTCGAAGACCCTTTCATCCTTGCATCCCTGACTAATTTCTTTTATCATCCAAAACTTGGCTCTGACCAGACCTACTTAAGGAAGTTGTCCTTGACCCCTTTCTCAAACCCTCGCCACCTTGCTATTCTGCTCTAGATTAGATGCCATTCCTCTGTTCCCCAGGCAACCTGGGCATAGTGCTACCACAACTGGTTCCACGTTGTGTGTGATCACACATTTAGTTGTCAGTGTCCTCCTCTAGACTGGGAAACACTGGAATAATATGTATTTATTTTTATATCCTCATCACCATGCCAAAGGCATTGATGGTTCAATGGTAGAACTCTCATCTTCCATGTGGGAGACCAGGGTCCAATTCCAGGCCAATGAACCTCAAGTGCAGCCATCACCCATCTGTCAGTGGAGGCTTGCGTGTTGCTATGACGCTGAGCATGTTTCAGGAGAGCTTGCAGACTAAGACAATCTACGAAGAAATTCTGGTGATCTACTTCTGAAAATCAATGAAAACCCTATGGATTACAATGATCCAATATGCAACCAATCACAGGAATGCTGCAGGACCTGGTAGTGTTTCATTTTGCTGCGCATGGGATTGCACAGAGCAACAATAGCATCAAGAAGCCCAATATATAGCACATTGTAGGTGTTTAGTAAATGTTTGTTGAATAAATTAATAAATAAGTGGAAGAAATGCCTGTGTAGAGATTGGGGTCATCTTTCTGTCATAATTTAGTGAGTGGTCTTCAAAACTGGGTTAAAATCAATGTGAGGGTTTTTTTAACAGGCGTAACTCAGAACTTCAGCAATGACACACCAAAACCAAATAAAGGATTCTGTTGACATGCAGGTGATTCGCACAGAAAAGTGAGCACAGTTTTTAAACTATTGTGCAGTGTTTCCAGCTTTAATCCATAAAGTGTCAAATATCTATGTCTCTTCCTTTAAAAGGACAGCTACTCCTGGGATCTAAAAAATGCTCTTTAGTTGTTACCAAAAGAGAGAATATCAACAACAACAACAAAAAGTAGATGTTTGTGACTATATTACATTTGAGAAGAGACCTTGGGAGACTTTTTTTTTTTTTTTCTTCAGATACTGAGTGATTCAAATCTCAACATTCTTAAAGGAATTCTGATTCCAAGCCTGAAATAAGAAAAATCCATTGTGTGAACTCTGATGACAGAAGTCGAGACGCTGATCTTAGACAACATGACACTAAGTCAATAGCTTATTTTGAAATCCAAGTTGATGCCAATGGCTTCTTTATAGTAAGCAGGGGATCCAGTGTGAGTTGCTACTGAGTCCTCATCTCCACGTGGCTGCTCCTTCAACATCTCTTTCAGAAGTTTCTTTCCTTTAGCTCCCTATGGAGAGAGGGAAAGCCATAGCACCCAAAAGTCCCAGGCTTTTTCATTATGCATGTGCCTCTCGAAAGAACACAGGCGTCCAAGCCAGAGTGGCAAAAACCTGAGTGTGAACCTCAGATGAGTGGTCTTCAAAAAATCACTCCTTCCTTTCCTCAACCTCCACCTCTTTCTCCTCTTCTGTCTTCTCTTCCTCTTCCCCATTTTTCAGCAACTCTATTAAGCCTCAAGTTTCTTTGCCATAAAATGAGAATCGTAACAGGTATCTCATAAGGTTGTTACGAGGAAAGAAATAATAATAGTATATAAAATACCTGGGACGGTGGGGTAGATAAGTGCATGGCACAGTGGGCAGACACACAAACTCAAAATGTAACTATTATAATGAATGTCCCGTGTGCATTATCCAGGGTGATTAAAGGTAGGGCAGCCAATATATTAAAAGTATGCTGGTTTTGTTCTATGTTGGATGAGTGTGGTTTGGAATATTATTTATATAGAAATCAGCAAAATAAATATGAGAAAAATCCTATTTGTAATGCACCAAGAGGGCTGCAGAGTCTTACCTCAAAGCCTCCCATATCTGTAAGAAAAGACCAGGAAAACCCAAGGTACCCATAGTTACATCAAGAGAACATCCTTTCCAACCCCAGGTTGGTCTCAAGAGTTTTAATCCATTGCAAGAGAGTATTTTTGCCACTTTACCGTATTTAACGTATTTGTACCTGCCTAGGCATGGGAAATACTGTGGGAAATGATAAACAGTGTGTGGAAGAGTGATAGAAAGGCTAGAAGATAACAAAGCGAGGAGGCAGCCTACTTTTCGTTTTAATTGCTTAAATTCCATGTCCCATTTCAGAACAGAACCCATAGTTCTACCTCCATTTTTCTCCATTTTTTTTTCTTTTTTCCTTTTCCTTATTTATCTTTACCTTGTTTGAGATTAAACAAAATTGTAGCAGCAACTACAAATGTGATGCCATTTTCTGTGCAGATTAGGTAAGCTGAAAAATCCTACCATCTCAGAGCATAGATAGAATTTATCGGCCTCCCATGCCTGCTCCCACCCTCCCCTCTTCTCTCCCTTTTGTGGTGGATAATGGTCCTCTTTAGGACCCTTCACCCTACTGGTGCTTTGGGTCCTATACCCTTGAAACTCCTCAGGATTCTTTCACTATCCATTTTCCCAATCAACTGTCCCATTTCATTGATGTAAAACACGATTCAATCACTCCTATATTAAAAAAGGGGGGAAAAAAAAAACCCAAAACCTGCTTGTCCCTAATCTTCACATGCTCCTCTCTCACTACTCTCTCACCTTCCCTTTGCAATATCTAAAGCATTCTGTACTTCCTTTTTGTAGGTTCTCTTCCACTTAGTCTTCAAATAATTCCTATCTCAATTCCACCCCCGTAATTCCATGAAGGAGCCTCGGTGGCATAGGTTAAGAACTATGGCTGCTAATCAAAAGATCTGCATGTTCAAATCTACCAACCGCTCCTTGGAAACCCTATGGGACAGTTCTCTTCTATCCTATAGAGTCACTATGTGTAGGAATCGACTCAGGAGCAACAGGTTTGGCTTTTACTTTATTTTATTTTTATTCCACAAAACAGGTTTCATAAAAATCACCAAGAACCTCTATGTCTTTACATTCAATGGGCGGGTTTGGTCCTCAATTTATTTCACCTCTCATCTTCCTACCTGTCCATAAAATATTGGGATTCCTCAGGGTTGAGACTGACCCCTTCTCTCTTCTCATTCTGAGCTCTCATTTTAGACACCTTCATCCATGTACAAAGCTTTAAGCATGAGCTATATGTCAATGAATACCAAACCAAGGCTCTACTTCTATAATTTCCAGATCCACAAAATTATGATTGTTTTTGTACTCGGTAGCTCCACTGGAATGTCTCCAAAGTACCTCAATCTCAATGTCAAAAACAAAGCTTATAAACCCACTCCTAACTTATCAATTATCTCATTGTCTGGCATTTTGCATTTATGACAATAGTGAAAAATCTACTATCCGACTATTTTGTGCATTAATTACATACCTCTTGCAGTAACAAATGCCGAGGTGTGAGGCAAGAGTAAGGCTGGCTGTGATGGCTAAGGTTGTGTGTCAACTTGACTGATCCATGGTTCTCAGCTGTTTGGCAGTTATGTAATGATGTGGTCATCCTCCATTTTGTGATCTGACATTGTCATCCTCCATTTGGTGTTCTGATGTAATCATCCTCCATTTTGTGATCTCATGTGAACAGCCGATCAGTTGAAAAACGAGTTTCCTTGGGGATGTGGCTCGCACCTAATTCTCACATGATGCCAATTTTCATATAACAACCTGGTATTTGGAACCTATCCGTGTTGAAAGTGAGTAGTGGGTATACCCTCCTCCTACCTCTTCCACTGATCCTATCTCAGTGAATGGCAACACCAGAAACCAAAATCGCCCTCAGAAACTCTTTCACCCTCCCTTCCAATCCAACACCAGGGCCTGAAAACTGTGTGTCCTAGATAGCTTTCCAACACATCTCCTTCTGACCCTACACTCTCATCCAAGCCATAATCATATAAATCTTCCTCACCTGCAGTAGAGTCCCAATTAGCCTATCCTCTTGCCCCTATGTTTAGTCTGTTCTCTGCATTTTAACTAGTTAACCAGTTCTCAGTGTGTGGGTCTGAACACTCTATATGGTTTCTTCACGTGCATTCTATTCACTCCATCTCTCCCTGCCATTTGCCTGGGTAGGACAAGCATCTCTAGAAAGCTGTAGTTACATGAACACATATTCTAATTAGCTCACTACTTTGGTAAAGGTAGTTCATTTTCTGTTTGCTTAAAATAGATTATATAATTCATATGAGGTAAAAGATTTTCCCAAAGTCATTTAATGTACATATAAATTTGGAACTGCAGATTTTTCTAAAACAGAAGTGATTATCAATGTTTATAAAAAGCTTATATTTTTTCTGCTTCTGAGACTTATTTTCAGAATATTGCCAAGAATTATGCCAAATTAGTTTGAGGTTCTTCCATGGTTATTACTTTGCCTTTAAAATGCAAAATTTACCTTCTCCATTTTAATCAGAAAATCCACAATATCAAGTGCTAAATATGCATTTTTTATTTCTCTGCTTACAGTGTTCAAAAAGTAGGTAGATTAATCTTCTCCATAATTAACTTACCTGAAACTTTCCTTGAGTGATCAGACAGGATTTCTATTACTTGTTCATTTATTCATTAATTATGAGGTTACTGAGTCCCATAGCATCCTGATAGAACTAGTTAGGGATAGTGGTAGAAGAGAAAACAGCAGGAAGTCAGGTAAGAAAGAAATATGACATGAATCTCATACATATATGATCTAGTTACAGGAAGCAAACATACCACATAAAATATATGCACGTAATTATAGATAGAAGATAAACAGATAGAAAATGTAATGCCTAAGTGGATGTGTTGGGGAAAAAAAAGAAAAAAAACATTACAATTCAGTAGACAAAGAAGAAAAAACAGAAAGACCAATGAAGACTTCATAAAAGAGGTGAGATTTGCACTGAGCCTTAAAGGATTAGATAATCAGAAAGATATTCTGTACAGGAGGAAATATTCAAGGCATAGTGACAGTGTTAATCATTTATTCCTTCATTTGATTTATTGAACAAATATTGAGCAACAGCTATATACCAGGCACTGTTCTAAACACTAGGTATATAAACGTAAGCAAAATAGAAAAGATAAATAAATCCCTGCTCTCCTAGGGTATACATGCTAGTGCAGGGAGATCAAGAACTAAAGTCAATCGATCAATCAACCAATCAATTATTAATAGCAAGCAAAAAAAACAAACAAAAAAAGCAATATTTTGAAGGGTGGTAAACACTCTGGAATAAAATAAAGAAAAAATGGGATTAGGGAAGCTGGGTGTACAGCAATTTTAGTAAAAGTGTTCAGGGAAAGAATTGCTGAGAAGATAACATTTCTGAAAGACCTAAATAATTGTATAATGCAAATATCTAAAGGAAGAACATTCCAGACAGTAGGAACAGCAGCAGCACAACAAAAGGCCCTGAAATGGAAGTATGGCCAGCATTTCAAGGAGGCTATTGTGTGTAGGATGGAATGAATGGAGGAGAGGGCATAGTAAGGTATCAGATCAGACATGGCTTTGAAGGCTAATGTAAAGACTTTGTTTTTATTCTGAGTGAAACAAAGTCATTAAAGATTATTGAAAGGGGAATGGCTTGACCTCACTTGCCTTCTAAGGGGATGGTTCTGGCTGCTGTGTTATGAGTAGGCTGAAGGAAGCAAGGGCAAAAGCAGGAGACTAATTAGGTTACTGCAGTAACTTAGGGAAGAAATTCTGGTGGCTCAAACTAGGATGATAGTAGTAAAGGTGATGTTAAGTGACTAGCTCATGGTAAGTGATTATATTTTAATATATGCTGAAGGTAGAGCTGATAGGATTTGCTGATGAATTAGAATATGAGATGTGTAGTAGACAAGGATCAACTCTGGTGAAGGGAGGGACAACACACAATGCAGGGGAAGTCAGCACAACTGGACTAAAGCAAAAAAAAAGAAGTTTCCTAGACACTTCCAAACACTTTGAGGGACAGGGTAGCTGGGGCTGGGGCCTAGCGACCACAGTTTTGGGGGACATCTAGGTCAATTGGCATAACATAGTTTATTTTAAAAAAATGTTCTACCTCCTACTTCAGTAAGTGGCATCTGGGGTCTTAAAAGCTTGCGAGTGGCCATCTAAGATACATCTATTGGTCCTAACTTACCCAGAGCAAAGGATAATGAAGAAAACCAAAGACACAAGAGAAATACTAGCCCAAAGGACTAAAGGACCAAATGAACCAGAGACTCCACCAACCTGAGACCAGAAGAACTAGATGGTGCCCAGCTACCACCAATGACCTCCCTGACAGGGAACACGACGTACAGTCCCAACAGAGCGGGAGAAAAATGTAGAACAGTACTCAAATTCACATAAAAACACCAAACTTAATGGTCTGACAGAGACTGGAGGAACCCCCAAAATTATGGACTCTGGACATACTGTTAACCTAGAATGGAAACCATTCCCAAAGCCCATTCTTCAGACAAAGATTAGGCAGGACTATAAAAAAAAAAAAATAATACATGTGAGGAATGTGCTTCTTAATTCAATCAGATACACAAGATCAAATGGGCAGCTCCTGTCCAAAAACAGGACGAGAAGGCAGGATGAGACAAGAACTGGTCAAAAGGACACAGGAAACCTGGAGCGGAAAGCGGAAGTGTGCTGTAAAAAAAACGAAAGAAAGATTAAAAAAAGAAGAAGACGAATATGAGGTGTGATAGGAAGAGAAAAGTAAAGAATGACTCCACATAGTTTGGGTGGAAAAACTGGGAAAATAGATTTGCCACTTGCTGAGAAAACTGGGAGAGAAGCGGTTGCGGGTAGAGAGAAAATCTGTAATTCCTTTCAAACTTGTTAAGTTTGAGATGCTTATTAGATGTTGAGAAAGGGATGTCAAGGAGATGGTTATACCTATGAGACCATACTTCAGGAATGAGGTCTGGGCCAAAGATGTAAATTGATGGGAATGCTGAAGAGGGAAAATCCACGATGTAGGAAAGGAGAGGGAATGAACAGAATTATATCGCTGAATAAGGAGCCCTGGTTGCATAATGGTTAAGTGATCTGCTGCTAACCGAAAGATTTGAGATTCAAACCCACCTGGCTGGTCTGTGGGAGAAAGACTTAGTGATCTGCTTCTGTAAAGATTACAGCCGAGAGAAACCTGTGGGGCAGTTTTACTCTGTTACATGGGGTCACTATGAGTCAAAATCAACTCTACGGAACCCAATAACGATAACAATAAACCACTGAGTACGCAAGAACAAGCAATGGCCAGCCTTACCTCTAAACCTTTTAGAACCACTGTGGAGGAGCCATATTACTTTAGAGATCTGAACAAACTTGAAGGATAACACGGGAACCCAGATCCCTTCTCCCTCCACTAGGACTATGTAAGAGCTGCCTCCCCCCACCACCTCCCACAATTCTGCAAGGAGTAGATCAGGGAGAGAGCATTGAAAGTTGGAAGAAAGAGTCTTCAGTTGAAATATGTACCCAAATGAGGCTGAAGTAAACTAAAAATAACAATTTTGATTAAAGTTATATGATTATTAAGTTTAAAATCTCTTCCACACGTCTCCCACTCCCCTAAAGCCCACACCTCTTCTGTTAGATCAATAGGAATCCAGGATAAAACTAAAGAACTCTAAATGTGTTTGCTCTTCTATCTCACCTAATAGACAACTATTTTGAGCTGTGTTTTTAGACATGGAGTAGCTAAATTGCCTTCTTAATTGTATAAAGCTAATAAGTACTAAAACCCTGGTCCGCCTTAATCTATATCCTTTGCTTTCATTGTATGCCATACCAAGAACCCTAAGGTGAAGATAACCTAATGTGAACCTTTTCTAAACAAAGGAAAATAACTGTTGATGAACCAATAGCTCTGGAGTGGTGCTGCTTACACATCTTGAAAGCTGCCATATTAAAAAGGGTTCTTGCTAGCTAGGAACTTGCCTTAACTAACTTTTCTAGGCACAATTCTAGCCATACCCCTGACCCTCTCCCAGTTTTAGACTTTCATATTTCCACTGTTCCTTCCAGTATGAATGATCTGCACTCTTTCCAACCCAGGCTCTATACGGGTCTGGTTCCTGATCTGTAAACTAGTACTTTCCTGCTTCCTTGCTGAGGGTTCTTTGGCTGAGATCTGGTTCCTGCGTGGCTGAATAGGTGTAAGCCTACTTTTTTGTAATACTAATAGGTTATAGTTCTATGGTACTTACTGTGTGTTGGAAACTATGGTAAGTTATTTTAATATATATTGAATGAAACCTTTATAGCCGTCTACCTGAGAAAATATCACCACCTTCAAAATAATAGATGAGAAAACCAGGGCTACAGGAAGTTGAGTAACTTGCCCAAAATACTGAACAGTCAGGATTCAAAATCAGTTCTGACACCAAAGTTTTAACCACATAACTTAACTCACTGCATGGTTATTTAGTTTATATATGACTAAACTTAACCAAGACTTGCTCTTAATTATTCAAAACCAATTCACACCCACGTGAATTAACCTAGTTTCAGCCCCACTGGAGAGACTTCTTGTGAATCAGAGTCATGTCCTGATATTGCACCTGCCCATTCAGTCTTACGTGGGCCTAACACTATGAAAAGGGGACACAGAACTCCAAGAACTTCAGGGCATGAACATAACTATTTGTGTGGGGTAGGCAGTGGGGGACAAAGTCCTACAAACGAGAAGAATGTGAGTTCATGGAGAAGTAGTATAGCTTAGAGGTGAAGCACTCTGGCTGCAGAACTAGTCATGTGTGCGGGAATCTCAGCCCTACTACGTATTGGCTCACTGTGTCTCAGTTCCCTCATCTATGAAATAAGAATAATATTAATACACAGCTCATAACAGTGATGTGAGGATTAAATAAGTTAATACTTGTAAAGTGTTTAAAACAGCACCTGGTACATATATAGTCCATTATTTATTATTATTATTATTTTCTTGGTTGCCAGGTTGTGCTGGGTGCAACCATGCATCTTCCAGAATTTAGACAGACCTCAGGACTGTTAATAGCTTTCTTCTTTACCACTACTGGGGACAGATTGAGTTTCTTGATCAGGAGGAATCTCAATTGAGTCAAAATCTATGTGTTGGGCTCTGGCAAGGTAATTACATAATAGCATTGTCATTTAGAAGAAAAAGAAATAGATTTTTGAATATTGCCCCACTTTCATAACAATTTTTTTTTAGCTTTTATTGTGTTATAGCTGTTACATTCATACTGTGCTTAGTCAGATTTTTACATTTAGGCTTAATAGCTTGATTGTTCCAGGATGCCTGTTCATCAGTCTCTTAATCATGGCATGCATTTCTTCTGACTGCTTCCCAATTTGTCTATAGGCAAACAGGATTCTGAAAGTAGAATTTCTCCAACATTAGAGGGAAACCTACCACATTCCTGCTCCACAACCTGATGACTGTATATCTGCATCTCCAGATAACACTGGCCTTTTCAGACTCAGTATCACAAGTCGAATTGATTGCAGTATCCTCCCGTAAACTGCCCACCTTCCTGTTACAAAGTTCTTTGATGCTATTGCTTTCTGCATATTATTCTTCTCAACCGTCTACATGCTAACTGTGCAAGTTTGCTTTTTCTCCAGATGGAATCTCATTTTGTCATTTTCAGCTCCTACTTAAAATGACATCTCATAGCGAAAGTAAAAAGTTGCTCTTAATACTTTAGTAGGTTACCTCTTACATCAGGGAGATCTTTCCAGAGCTTAGAGGAAATAGTTAACACGCATATTTTTTTTTCTTTTCTTTTTCCTACACAGGAAAAAAATTTAGTGCCATGTTTTATAAAATGACCCAACTTTTTCAAAAATGCACGTAGCATATCTGGTCCTATTATAAAAATAGGAGGATCGTGCCATTCACTCACCAGTTCGTTTTACCAGGTACACAATTTGATAAGTATCCATGCGATGACTGATATATATTTTGTACGAGAGGAAGAACTTGCCTTGGATACCTATGGACATCTTGTTACATCCCATTCCCAAATCTGTCAACCATCTAATGACAGCCAGAGCACAAAACAGTACTTTACTTGTTCATAAGCAACGAAGCCCATGAGTAGAAATAGCTCTTTTTCTAAGTATTTAGATGGTAAGGGAGTGAGCTATGGTATATAGCACATGTTCTTGGAAAATCATCATGAAATTATAAGTAGTGTCCATTTTCAATGCTCTCAATCAATAAGATTCGATGCATGGTTGTTATGCAGCCAAAATGCTTTTGAAAAAGATAAAGAAATAAACTCAGCAAAAGTAAAACCCTAATGGATTTGTCTGTCTTAATACAGTCCAAATGTTTTAAGAGAACACTTTGAATATGCATATCAAGGTTTGTTCCAGTGATCTGAAAATCAATATCCTATCAATGGAAGTTATTTAGGATTTCAAGCCACCTCAATTTAATATTAGTGTTCTGGCCAAATTTCAGCAAATGTTCTATGTGGCTTCATTTCATATGTGTTTATCTTTCTTTTATTGAACTGGACAAAGTTTTAGAACATTATATCAGGATGGAAGCTTACTATGGGGAAGATACTCATTTATTGTTATAAATGAGATTTTTTTTATCAGATGAGTAATATGGGTGCACTTGTGCTCCAGCCAGACAGGAAGTATGAATAGGCTTTACTCCTTCTAGGAGACATGCATGCCTTGGTTAGTTCTTTCTCATTTTTCTGACCTCTCAATTTTTCAGGGTTCAGTCCTTGGCCTTTCTCTCTATCTTTCATTTACTACCTTGGTGACTTCTTGCAGTCTGGTGACTTTAAATACTAGGGGCCCAGAGGTTAAGTGCTACAGCTGCTAACCATAAGATCAGCAGTTCAACTCCACCAGCCATTGCTTGGAAACCCTATAGAGCAGTTCTACTCTGTCCTGTAGGGTTGCTATGAGTTGGAATCGACTTGATGACAACAGGTTTGGTTTTGGTATGCACTCTCAAATTTATATAAACACTTCTGGATTCTCCCTGAACTTCCACGCCTATGTAGAGCTGCTTACTTGATATCTCCACTTAGACTGATAAACTTAATCTGCCTAAACTGAGCTCCCTATCTCCTTCCAAAAACCCGCTCTTTACAAAGTCTTCCCCATTTCAACTAATGACAGTGGCAACTCCATCCTTCCAGTTGCTCAGACCAAATACATAAAATCATTTTTCTCACACCTTATATCATCCAATCCATTGGTACGTCTTACTGGCTCTATAGTCTCAATGTATCTAGAATGCTACTACTTATCACCACATCCACACCTGTGACCTGCTCCATGCCACCCTCTTCTGTCACCGGGAATACTGTAAGAGTTTCCTTACTGGTCTCCCTGCTTCTTCCCTTGCCTCTTGTCAGTCTATTTTCAACCCAGCAGCCAGAATGTCAGTCTTATCAGGTCTCTCCTCTGCCCAAACACCCCCCAAATGGCTTCTTACTTCAATAAACATGAAAACCAAATCCTTCTAACAAGTTGTCTACATGTTTCTGGTTACATCAAATTATCTCTCTGATCTCGCCTCCTACAATTTTTTTTTTTTTTTTTTTTTTTTTTTTTGCTTATTCCACTCCAGCCACACTGGCCTCCTTATTGTTCTTCATTCTTACCAGGTAGTTGTGCTCTATCAGACCCTTTACCCTGGACATTCCCTCTTAACAGATCATTGTTTCCCCAGATAGTCACAGGTCTCAATTTCTCATCTTTTTCAGGGCTTTATGTAAAAACAGCTACTTAACCAGATCTTCACTGAGTGCTTTAGTTAAAATTGTAACTCCCCACACATTCCCTATCCCCCTTTCGTGCTTTATTTTTCTCCATAACATTTACAACCATCATTTTTAGTTATTTTGTTTATCATCTTTCTAACTCCAAAAGAAATTAAGGTCCATTAGAAAGGAGTTTTTTTCTGTTTTGTTCACTTTTATACCCTCGGTAGTCCCAACAAGGAGCCCTGGTTAAGTGCTCGGCTGCTAACCAAAAGGTCAGCAGTTTGAATCCACCAGCTGCTCCTTGGAAACCCTATGGGGCAGTTCTACTCTGTCCGATAGGGTAGCTATGAGTCGGAATTGACTTGATGGCAACCGGTTTGGTTTTTTTGGAGTTCCAACAGTGTCTGTTAAATGGAAGGCACTCAAAAATATTTATTGAAAGAATTAAGACATGAATACTGCAACCTCACCTTGCTTTATAATCACTTAAAACATACACTACGATATTTTGGTAATGAGAGTCATCATTCCATCATATTCGTATCAAAAAGTGAAGGAAGGGAATTTTAAGCCAATTTTAAAAATTCTTCATAATCTATTTTCCATACATCTAACTCACTTCTTTCCTCAATATATGCTCTTAAGAGCTCTTAAAACTTTAAAGACAAATTTAAAAGAAAGCAAGTTTAGGTAAAAGTATGAAAGGAAAAATTCCTTAGAACTGTCCAACAACTGCAGTCCACTCAACAAC
The DNA here is from genome assembly GCA_030035585.1 of Dugong dugon. Taxonomy (NCBI): domain Eukaryota; kingdom Metazoa; phylum Chordata; class Mammalia; order Sirenia; family Dugongidae; genus Dugong; species Dugong dugon. The sequence continues at coordinate 68,077,314 of CM057464.1, forward strand.
CCTACCTCTATAGGCATATTGTGTCACCCTTGTTAACTTTGGTGTGCTTGTGATAAATGATGCAGTTGCAATAGAGCTAGGGGTGTAGCGGCATCATGGGAGATTGAGAAATCACCTCTAGATGGTCTTCACTATTTATTTCAACAAGAAAAGTGTTTTGGTGAAGGCCCGGATGAGGTTGATGTTATGGTTCAGTGTTTCTGTGCAGAAGCCGTGCATAAAATCCATGGAATGGCAAGATAATTTGGCCCATGCACCACGAGTGGAGGTACTTTCCTTCATATCTGTGTGCAGGACCATTATTCTATGCATTATAACTAAGAATAGGAAATCAGACAAACTCATATGCAGAAGAGTTTAAGCTCACTGAGATCTGGCTTATATTTAAGCTACTTTTAAAGAAATCAAATGGCTTCATGACTTCTAGAGACAACTGTAGATTTTTTTTTTTCTGCTTCCTCATATTTCCATATTCTGTGGTCTCCTAAATCTAATTTTTTCTTCTCCAAAATTATTTTCTTTCTCTTTTGTAGCTATTGTCTGGATTTTATGTGTCTGGCCCCCTAATCTGCCCTGTCAGTCCCCCTGGATGGAAAATAAACATCCCTATACTGAAAGACACATAAGTTTTTAGGATGCAGGAAACATATATAACAAGGACATTTTGAACAAACCTAGGAGAAAATACAATTTAAAATAAAAATCAGATTGTTGTTGGTTTTGTTAATTGCCAGCAAATCTATTCCTACCCCATGTCTATGACAACCCCATATGTGCAGAGAACTGTAACCTTTTGGAAGCAGATCACTTTAACCTCTGTATGGGTTTGAACTGCCGACTTTTCAGCTGGTATTCAGATCAGATAAAAAAAAAAAGATTGAAGTACACATGTACTCAAAAAAAAAAAGTTATTGAAAAGCTAAACAAGCAAGGGATATTTGTGGTTTAAATAAGCAAAACTGTTTAAAGTAAAATTGCTTGTGGTTAAGAATTGTATTTAATGGAACATTTATTTATAAGAAAAGAAAGATGGTCCTTTTTTTACCCCCGCCTGGAGAAAATGACAGAACCAACGTTATTGACTACAAACTGTGGGAAGCATTCTTATCTGCCTTCTTCCAACAATTAATAGAACTTCTTCCATTGTTGGTGTGTAATAACTTTCTGATTATGCCTTGCATTGAGGCATTATAAACATTAGTGTCTGTCAAAACTTACTCACAATCCAGTAATTTTATGTATGAGTGTGGTGGAATGTATGAATGGTAAGAGCAAGGAGGAGTATAAGCTCCCGGCATCAGTGCCTGGAACAGTTACTGGCAAAGACTAAGCACTTATAAGTATTTAGTGAATGAATAAGTGCATAAGTGAATATAGAAATTCAAATACTTAGCATTTTACACAAAATCTCCAAATGTCGGGGTAAAATTCAGATGCTGCTGGCCATAAGCTGTGTGCTCATCTTTTTTTTTTTTTTTTTTTTATATATTTTATTGTACTTCAGGTGAAAGCTTACAGAGCAAATAGTTTCTCATGAAATAGTAGTACACATGTTGTTTTTTTTGACATTGGTTAACAACCCCACAACGTATTAAGCCTCTAAATTCTCAACCTTTTTTTTTGATGAAAATTACAGATGGCCAAAGATACACCGTTTCAAAATTTTCTACATTCACAGTTCAGTGACATTGACTACGCTCTTCCAACTGTGCTGTTATTCTCACTTAAGATGAAGGCTTACAGAACAAAATAGTTTTTCATTTAACAGTTACTACACATGTTGCCCTATGACAATGGTTAACAATCTCACAGCACATCAAGAATATCCTTACTCCACCTTGTGTTCCCTATCACCAGGGGGCTTCCTTGTCCCCTTCTGTCTTCTGGACCTTGTCAGTGGACTATTGTACCTCTTTAGTCTCCTTTGTTTGTTTATTTATTTATTTATTTTTATTTTATTTAAACACCATTTCAAAACTTTTTACTTACACATTTAAGTGATATTGACTATGCTCTTCCAATTGTGCTGCCATTCTCGCCCAAGATGAAGGCTTACAGGACAAAACAGCCTCCCATTTAATAGTTACTACAAATGTTGCCCCATAGCAGTGGTCAACAATCTCACAATACATCGACAGTGTCCTTATTCAATTTGTGTTCCTTATCATCAGTTTCCTACTCTCCCTCTGCCTTCTGGCCCTTGTCACCGGACTCCTGTACATCGTTAGTCCCATTTAGTTTTACTGGGGTGTCCATTCCCAGGCTTAACATCGAACCTTGAAGGTAACTTCCCCTCTGAGCTGAAAGGGTGTCTGGGGGCCACACTCTCGAGGTTTCTCTAGTATTCTTTAGGCCAGTATATCTGGTCTTCTTTTTTTTTTTTTTTTTTTTTGGGGAGTTAAAATTATGCTCTACATCCTACTCCAGCTCTGCCCAGAACCCTCTGTTGTGATCCTGGTCAAAGGAGTCATTGGTGGTAGCCGGGCACCATCCAGCTGTACTGGGCTCAGTCCCGTGGAGGCCTTGGTAGCTGTGGACCATTAGTCCTTCGGACTAATCTTTTCCTTGTATCCTGTTCTCTTCATTCTCCCTTGTTCCCGAAGGGATGAGATCAGTGGAGTATCTTAGATGGCCGCTCATAGGCTTTTAAGACCCCAGACACTACTCTGTGTGCTCATCTTTTAAGTGAAGGACAAATAAAGCACTCACAGATATACGTGGAGACCGCAGCACCCTCTACAGTCAGCCCATCATTTTGCAACACTTGGTACTTTTAGTCATCCATGTCCTAGTGAGCCTTGTTTGGTCATGGGCAGATTTTCTGATAATGTTCATGGAATAAATCTCATGGTTTTACATTTCTTTTTGAATCAGCATTGATTATCATTTTCTGAAGTTTTTCGTCCTGAAGGATTTTTTTGTTTTACTCCATGAATTTGGATCACCTCTGCTCTATTTACCAACGTCATCTTTTTTGTTTAACTAGTCATTTCACTCTCCTGAGACAAAGGGATCAAATCACCTGCGTAAAGAACCGAGTAAGCCTAAGTCTGAGAAAAAGAGGCTGGTACTTCTATAGGAAGGTGCTCTGCTGGTACAATGGTCGATAAACACTCGGCTCTTAACCAAAAGGTTGGCGGTTGGAACCTAGCCACCAACTCCACGGAAGAAAGATATGGCGATCTGCTCCCGTAAAGATTACAGCTTACCAAACCCTATGAGGCAGTTCTACTCTGTCACATGCGGTCACTATGAGTCATAATGGACTTGACAGCACCTAACAACAACAACTTCTTAATGAACGTAGCTCTTTAATGAGCACTTCACAACCAGTACAGACCACACCTTGTTCTGACAGTCTGTTGACTTTTTCACTTACTGTTACTCCACCTAAATGCCCTTGGTCTTTCTCTGTATCTACTTTCTACACAGCCACCAAAGTCCATACCTATAAGTCTGCCTTTAATTGAAGCAATTATTGCCTTCCACCTATCTGATATATAGCAGATGTTCTTTTGTCATGTCAGTCATTTATTCATATCATATGATCTAAGTTCCATGAGCTCATAGGCTATGTCCTATATGGGTTATACCCTACAGTATTAATCCTAATCGACTGTGAAAAACTCAGTCGACTGTTCGTTGACTATTTCCTAGTGATCCTGCATCTTCCACGATACCAGTTCTTTGTAACCCAGGCCAGACATTAATTTCATTCCTGGAACTTATGCAGGGTACTGTGCCTAGAGACTAAATTACTGTAATTTGTACTTCTACTCCTGGACCATTTGGGATGGTTTTCAGTTGCAAGTATTAGAAAATCCAACTAACAGTACCTTAAAGAGGTTTTTTTGTTTGTTTGTTTTCACATGACAGGAAGTCTGGAATATGTGGCTGCTGGATTTGACTCAGTAGCTCAGTGATGCCAGGGCAGGCATTTCCGAGATTACCATGGTCTTTCTGTAGCAGATATAAGATGACTGCTAAAGCTATGGGCATCAAGTTCATGTTCAAGAGAAGAATTAAGAGAAAAAGGAAGGGTAGAGCCAGTAATCAGGTCTCTTTTAAAAGAACCCAGGCTTCCTCAGAAGCACTCCCGACACCTGGCATGTTTCTGAGCACCTCACATGGGCCTCTCTGAGACGGTCATGTATTGAATTAACAAATTAACATCATGGGCCACAAACTCCCTCATGAATACACTATGTGTACTTCAGTTTCTCTGTCCATCAACTGGACACAAGACTAACAACAAATCATGACAGGGGAGGCAGAGGTTTTGAAATATTTTGGAGCAAGGTAAAAAAATAATACCCCATTAATTACCTATAAAACTTGGAGAATAAAACTTCTGATAAATGAAATACAAGGTAACACTCAGGTGAGCACAGAATGGGGATTCAAGTAAACGTCTGTTGAGCACATACTATGTGCAAAACAACAAGAAAAAAACCCATTGCCATCAAGTTGACTCCGACTCATAGCAACCCTACAGGACAGAGTAGAACTGCCCCATAGGGTTTCCAAGGAGTGCCTAGTAGATTGGAACTGGCAACCTTTTGGTTAGCAGTCGTAACTCTTAACCACTGCACTACTGGGGTTTCCACTATGTGCAAAGGGAAGTAAAAGAGCTTACATAATTCTCTTCCAGACTCAGGGCAATTCATACCCAATGAAGCAGGTAAGTATCAAAGAGGAGTAGACAAATAATCTGCTCCTGCTCATGGGAAAGTATGGAGTTGGCTCCATCTATAACGGCAAAGAGAGACTGAGCTACTTCAGAAAGTTATTTGAAGTGTTCAGGAACAACAGTCCTAAATCCTTTAAACCTAAGCTTCAGATCTCTTCCATTGTGACTAGCTAATCTTTGGGTAAATACTAACTGTATTAACAAACTTTATATGTGTGCATGATAAGTACATATTTGTGGCTAGTTAAAACATTTTTTCAAGACAGAGTTTTTTTAAATTATTTTAAAAATATCAAAAAAAAAAAAAAAAAAAAAGCCCAGGACAGATCCAATGGTTTAGTTAAATACAAATAACAGAACCTGTTGTGATCGTATTAATCTAGACTTCCAACAGGTTGGACAAAGGATAGACTGAAGTTTATACTTATATTACCGTGCCAAATTATTAGTAAGAATAAGAGCTTGGATGAATTTAACCCACTCAAGGAAACAAGTCTTAGTCACCTTAAATGCCTGCACCTGTATCAAGAAAAGTGACCTGTCATTCTCGGATACTTACGAATAACTCTTCTGTGACAATGCATCTTAATAACTAAATATGAGTCTAGATTCTAAAAAATAAAATAAAAAGTGACAATTCAAATGTTTCACTAATTCACAGACATATCATCCCCTTAAAGTCCAATTAATAATGATAAATTTTTACTATAATAATTTGGCCAATATCATATCTGTAATAAATAATGATGACACAGATGCAGTTTTGTGCTTCTGTTTGGAATAAACAGCCCTGCCCTTTGTTAGGGTGAACAGCCCTAGTGGCGCAGTGGCTAAGATGCTCAGCTGCTAACCAAAAAGTTGGAGGATTTGAACCCACCAACATTCTCCACAGTAGATAGATGTGGCAGTCTGCTTCTGTAAATATTTACAGCCTTGGAAATCCTATGGGGCAGTTCTACTCTGTCCTGTAGGTCACTGTGAGCGGGAATGGGCTCAGTGGCAGCAGGTTTGGTTTGGTTTGTTTAGGCTAAATGAGAAAATAGTTCGAATCCACCAGCACATCTTGGAAACGTATCAGGTGTTCTACTGTGTCCTATAGGGTCACAATGAGTCACCATCGACTTGATGACAATGGGTTTGGTTTTTGGTTTTATACCGAAATGATTCTGAGAAAGAATAATAATTATTACTTTTGATTTTTAAAAATAATACTATTTTTTCAGTTTCACTCACGTTGAAATTGCCTACTTTAACCAATATATTAATCGATTTGGAGCGAAAATTTAAATTTTTGGTTTATTTTAGAGTCCTAGATCTAACACTAGGTGGTACTGTTGTCACAATGAAAAACTGCTGTATTCACCCAGTTTTCTTCACCAGCTAGAAATAAGAACCTTCTTTTAAAGCTCTCGTTTAAGACCTGACTACGGATTATTTTCACTTTTCCAGTGTGATTAAACAATATCTGTAATAAACACAATATAGAGAGATTAAAATTCATTGTCAACATCTGCTGTTCACTATGAGGTGTGAGCCATGATTATTTTTTAAGGCAGTGTTCTCTGAATTCTAGCATTAAAAAGATATTTGCATAAAGAAGAAATAGCTGCTATGAATAAAGACTATATTTTCTTTGTTCAAAAATTCCTATTGCTTTAGGTAATGTAGCCACATTATATCAAAATAGTTTTTAAAAATACTTTCTGGAAAATATTGCCTAAATTTAAATGAGATGCTTAATAATCAGAGGTGGAGTCTCTCTTTTCTTTTTTTCATGATAGAAAAAAAATAATTATAGAAAATATTCTTTAATTTTCAGTAAAAGTAAAAGGAGCAAATAAATGGATCTTAAAAACGTGTGCGTTTGTGTGTAAGTAGGGAAAAGGGGATACAAAGAAAAGGAGAAAAAGAAATTATCAGTTTAAGGAAAATTATTTCATTCTAAAAAGGAATTCCAAAAAAAGTCAGGTAAAGGAATAATAAACAGATGTGGAGATGGGCATGACTCTTACAGCACCATCAGGACACTGCAGTACATCTACCAAATATCAAAGATGAGCTTCTCTCTGCTTACTCTGAGCTTAGATGATGCCGGTGTGTTTAGAGAGAGCATGGTGGAGAGTCAGGGGAGGTGGTGGTGATGCCTTGCTGAACCCTCAGGAAGCTCACCTCCTGGTTGGAGAATAGGAGTTCAAATGGTCTTAAAGGCAACGGGTTTGTTTTTTTTGTTGTTGTTTGTTTGTTTTTGTTTTTTTTTCTTTTTGTTGAAGGATGTCTTTAGTTCAAGTAGGTAAGAACACAGGTCCCAGAGCTGATGAGCCTGTATTTGAATCCTGGCACATTAGGCAACTTACTAAACTTCTAAGTCTTTAAATTCTCATCCATAAACTAGAGGTAATGATATTCTTTTGAGTTGATTTGAGGATAAAATTTGGAAGTCCGTGTATTGCACAAACCCGACACATAGTTAGGCTGGAGGAGTGGTAGTGGCTGTGGTTTTACCTTGTTGACGTCAACAGAGATGGAAGGAGCTGCAGAGGTGATCCTGTTTCCCTGCTGATGTGCTGCCTACAGACTTGAGCAGTCTGCTCCACAAGGAGTTGGGAGGAGGGAGTGTTAGTCTGGGAGAGGCCCTGTGGTCCATTGCTAAGAGGCAGAGTCAGGGACTCAAAGCATTGGTTCAGGAGTGAAACTGCCACCTCGGCCAACTACAGGACCTTGGGAACATTGCAGAATCTCTCTAAATCTCAACTTCCCCATCTGTAAAGTAGGAGTAAAAATAGAGAACCTCAACTCACAAGGGTATTTTGAAGACATCCATATACACTTAACACTAGTCAGTGTAATAAGAAGGGATCAGTATGTATTAGCTAGTTTTCTATTACTACTTACTGCCATAGATGATCCACTTGGGATTCTTCAGTCAGTGAAAAAATTTTCCCCCTATTTTATCCCTTTCTCCTTGGAAAATCATGTAAAGAGTCCAAATGATATAATTCTTTGCTAACATCTCCACTGACCCTGAGAGAAAACCATTTATCAGTCATTCAGGAATTCAGAAAAATGGTAACAATCTCAAACAAAAACTTAAAAATCAGAAATTTAAAATGTAGCTAAATTGTGAATTGCAAATCAGACTATATCACCACAATTTGCTAACCCCACCAGAAAAGCAACGTATGCTATATTTTGATCAAATTAAAGTCTTCGCCTTCCTAAAGCATCATGTGTGCCGAACTAAATGGTAATCTAATCCGTATTTTTTAAACCGATGTAGCCACAATATTTTATTAAGCATACTTGATTATGTATCTTCCCACCCCTTATTCAACTATAAACTCCATGATGGTGAGAACTCGTTTCTTATTCTTAGCATTGATCTCAATATCTGCACATAGTCGGTACTGGGAATCTTTGTCAAAACTTAAACACACACACGCATACACACACACACACACACATTCAAATATTCTGTCGATTGAATCATAATGGAACATATTTTTAAAATTTCTTTTCAGCATTCCCAGTGATTCTAGAAACCATTTCTCCTCAAGTCTTATTTGGCATCACTATAATCTGTGGAACTTGAACTACTGACATCCTGAGACTATGTAAATGAGCCAAGAAGTCTAGCCAGATTCATACTATTTGTACCTCTTCACTATTCCCCAGAAGACTCCAAACTTCTTACTTTACTGACCTTCCAAACTTGTACAAAACCCATTGCATCGAGTCAATTCTGACCCATAGTGACCCTGTAGGACAGAATTGAACTGCTGTATAGGGTTTCCAAGGCTGTAATCTTTACTGAAGCAGACTGCCACATCTTTCTCCTGCTGGAACAGCTGGTGGGTTTGAACCACTGACCTCTTGGTTAGCAGCCAAGGGCTTCATCACTGCGCCACCAGGGTTCCTTTATCAACCTTCAGGACTTGCAAAACAATAGTTATGTAAAAAATTTTAATGTCTTCTCCTAAAAAGAGAGGTTTACTGTACTATTCAATATATGGCATTTAAGAACAACCATAATTGCCTTTGAGTGAGACCTCCTATGCCCACAGATGCTACGCTGGCCTCTTAATATTTATCCAAAACTTAAGATAATCCAAAAGCCAGATACTACTACAAATAAAGAAACTGATGCTCAGAGAGGTTAAGTAATTTCTCTATGTCACATGGCTTATTAATTGTTGTTGTTGGATGCCATCAAGACGATTCTCAACTCATAGCTATCCAGTGTGATGGAGTAGAACTGCTGCATGAGGTTTTCTAGGCTGTAATATTTATGGGAGCAGATTGCCAGGTCTTTCTCCCACAGAGCCACTGGGTAAGTTCAAACCACCAACCTTTCGGTTAGCAGCTAAGCACTTAACCATTCAACCATCATGGCTCCTTATTAATCTGGGAAGTGGAAATTAAATCCAGATATGTCTGACTTCAAATCCTATGCATTTCCCACCATTTTATTTATCACTAGAAATAGTTTCTCAGGGTAACAATTTCTCCATAGAAGATCAGTTTATTAAGGTTTTATATTTGAGTCTCAGTGGTGCAAATGGTTAAACACTGGGCTACTAATCTAAAGGCTGGCAGTTGGAATACACCCAGAGGTGCCTCAGAAAAAAGGTCTGGTGATTTGCTTCCAAAAGGTCACAGTTATGAAAACCGTATGGAACACAGTTCTACTCTGACACACATGGGGTCCTTATGAATCAGGATAAATTTACATATATATATGCATATGTGTGTGAGTATTTATGGCAAGTCAACTTTGGATGACCTAGTTCTTTTAGTAAACAAAAAGCAAATTTGAGGAGAAAATAAATCGTTTAGCTGAACTACCTCAGTGAGACAATAACTCATGCTTACAAAGGTCATAAGTGAGGGTTCACTCTAGTGAGTGGCTTCCATTCATTTAATATGTATTCATTAAATATCTACTGTGTGCCAGGCACTGTATGAGGGACTTGCAGAAGAAAACAAGTGAGGCAGGTTCTGGTGAGGCGGAGCTTCCAGATGAACGAGACACCGCGGACCTGTAAACTTATGAAATCAAGGTTTACAGGTGCTTTGTTCACCGTAAGAACGAACCTGCTCAAGGATCGCCGCACTGCACCGCAACAGGAATGGAAAATAACTAAACCTAGTGAACTAAAGGCTTGAACAATGCACTGAGAATAAAACAATACCACCAGAGGAAAAAATTAATCAAAGTGAATGAGCTAGGTTATATTACTTTGACTCCAACTCCCACAGCATGAGTCTAAGCTGTCTGGATGTTTTCCCTTATACATTTTCTGTTCTATTCTGTCTTTTACCAGCTTCATCAGTCAGGAAAGTAAGTGGTTGTTGTATCAATATATTTCTTATATTAAGACCATCTGCCAGCTCAATTACTCGCATACATTCTCACAGTATGGGATTTCTCGGAGGAGTAATTCTATTGTACCGCTACAGAAATTATATAAATGCGCTATGAGACTGACAGGGAGGAAATATTCAGAATGACAATTGCTTATATCGTAAAAAGACTCAAAGTGTGTTGTTGTTTTGTTGTTTTTGTGGTTTGTTTCCCCAGACTTTTGAACCTTATTGTGATTTTGATATCTTGAAATTTCATGTTGAGCTTTTGTTTAATTTTGATGAGATAATAAATTCACATTGTTAAAATTAAAAACGCACAACAGTGCACACAGCATTTAAAGACAGTACTGTATATTGAGATGAACAGTGGTAGAAACCAGGAATAAGTCCTCCATTTCTGTTTCCAAGGTCAATGTCATGCACGACATTTGCCTTCAGAAACATAAGCTTTCTCGTATCCAACAGGACAAAGATTAATTGTGGGAGTTGTGGTTGAGGTGAAACTAGGGGAAGTTTTACTCTGAATTATAAAACTAACCGATACTTTTCCTTTCTTATCTATTTAAAGCCCCCCCGCATACCAAGGGAAAAAAAAAACTTAAAAAAATAAACTGTTAAAAAACAAAAAATGCATTTTACAATAATTTAATTATGTGATAGAGAGAAAATAAAAGTGTAAGAAGTAATAGTTTTTTAACATAAAAGATGATCCTTGTTTGAAATTTTCACATAAAGGAATGGGTGATGTAGGAAACAATCACTCCTTATGAAGGAAAGAAAATGTGCTCAAATCGGAGCAGGGAGAATTTAATTTAAACACAATTATTAGTGTGAGTATTAAATCCTAGTAAATATTACAGTTGGAGGTGTTGGAATTCTTTTTAACACAAAAGTGTCTATAATTATTCCTGAAATAAATAAATACTGGATCAGCTCAGGTCTGTTTCAGGAAGTATATTCCTGTGTTGTTCTTGTTCAAGAAAATAAAATTCTCCACATTTAAATATAGCCAAGTGCTTCCTACTCTTTTTTTTTTTTTTTTTTTTTTGACTTTGGGTTTTAGCAAAAAAATGAGTTTGATAGGAATCTGAGTTCAGCAACTCTGATTTGCTTGTTCCAGATTTTGCCTTAGAATTTTGCATATGCCTGCGTTTTTAGGAATAGATTTTGGTGCAGTACTGCAGGGAAGTGGGGATGTAAAGCAAGTGATCTCCAGTGCTCTCTCAAAGCTGAAAGGCTCTTAGTTTACATTTATTAAGCTATTGGGCTGTTCAAAGCACTCAGTCTGTTTATTCCCTTTTTCTCCTGAGATCATGCTCTCTGTGGGCAAAAGTAGGAAAAAAAAAAAAAAAAAAAAAAACCTGTCAGAGTCAAGACTACTATTTTCCTCCTCAATTCTCTCTCTGCTCCAGTTTATACTAAACAGCAGAGAACATCTTCCACAAAGTCCACCGAACTCTATTCCTTGGACAAGAAAGTTGCCGGGGAGAGAGGTCACAAATCTGCTCTTTCTTATCTTATTAAAGTATCAAATGAATTCATTCAATTAATATTTACTTTACCAGGGCAAACTCTGTGACTGCAAAGGTTGATGGGGGCAGATTGCTTGGCACTGAGCTAAGGTCCAAATACCATCGGTATACATCTGACTTCACAGCTAGGGGAAAAAAAGGCATCTTTCAGGGCCTTAAGAGCTACCTTTGCTTTGTTTTAAATGTATGTCTCTATTTCATTAGAGAACATACTGCGTGACCAATTTTCTGAGGTGATTTCAGAAAAGTCACCCCTGGAAGTATTTAAGTGAGTTAATGGACATGAATACTCTTTATAAACTGTGATAAAATATACAAATATAAGGGATCACTATTGTTTTTATTAGTAGGTAGGGATATGAAAATTATGAAAGCCTGCCACTTGTGGATGTGGTTTTAAGAATAGGGAGTGCAATTCTATTCACGAGTACCTGGAAGTGGAAATAATCTTCCATAAACACGTAGAGGAGGCTGATACTGAATAAAGTTTAAGATTCCAAGAGTCCCAGATTTCTTCCTCAAAGGCTTTGTCTTTGAAACCATCATTATTGCGGTTTCTAATAGCTAAGTCCAATGCCTGCCAACTTTTCTTAAGTGATAGCATATGGAAAAAGTGACAGTGGTTATACAGCATCCTGGACTTTACAAAAAAGGCAGCTTAGGTGAAGGCCACTGCTTGGGGAGCTCTGGTGACTGCTGGTCCCTGCACCTACCCCAAAGCCTGAGGGCAATGTTTGTACTACCTGTAACCCACTAGGAACACACTCAGCGATGAAAATAACCTTGGATGGCACTGGTACGTGAAAGCCTCATTGATACGATGGTCTCTAAAAAAGCTGTACGTTTGCGTGCGTGTTTGGTGCATATGGGTGCACACATCTGCATAGATTTCAGGGGTGCGTGCCAGTGTACAGATTGGAGATTTGAAAAGGCGGAAAATAATTCTAGTAAATGAAACCTGTTTTCCTTTGTCTCAGGTCAGCCCTGTTTTCTGTCTCTGCCTCTAGCATGATTATATCAAAAGTCCTCCAGCACCATATGAAGACATAGTAGTCGTGCCTGAAACTGAGTCTGAGCAGAGTTTGGAAGCAGAGGATAAAGACATAGAACATTCATGAAAAGTTAAATAGAATGGAGAAAGTATTACGTGGCATAAATGGCTGAGGGTGAAACATTTACTTATAAAGAACATTGAAAAGTCAGGAGAAGGCAGGCAGGCAATAACCAAGGGTAGAGAATTCCTCTCTTTGACCCTCCTCATCTTTACCAGACCGCCATTAAGGCACGTATGACACTTCCCATGGCAAAAATTAGTCCTGGTATTCCTTAGTGAGGACAAGCAGGTTATTGAAGACACCTTTATAAACCTGCATTACTGTCTCAGAGTTCCCAGAGAATTAAATACTTATGGAAAATCCTAAAGTAACGAGAGGCCAAATCCAGGATTTAGAAGAAAATATGCAGAATCTTCACATTTCAAGAAGCCTTTTACAGCAGAAGTTTTCAAGATCTTGGTAGGATACAGATTTTTTTCCTAGGCCGGCTGTGCTGCAAAATATCTCAGTCAATTGGAATTTACTGCTCTTTTCACCCAAAATCACTGTAAATGTTATGACTTGTCTAAAAATGTGTCTGCCTCTCCCCTGTTTCATCTAGCCCCAAACATTTTTTTCTTTAGAATTTGACCATGCATTTTCAAAGAGCACATTACTATCTTCCTCGCTAGAGCCTGTTTTTTATTTTTTTGATTCGGGAAATAGTTTGTTACTTGACATAAGTGAGATGCCAAAGAAGGACATACACTGACCTGTAGATTAAATTCATTTTTACATGGACATAAGTATTAAACAAATAAATAAATAAATAAAGTTGTCTGAACCATGAAAAATTGGGTAAAGAAAACAAACAACAAAAAAAAACCCACAAGAAAATGAGAATTTTAATTAAAATTTTACTCTTTAAGTGACCATATAATTGTGTAGAAATTAGATCAATTTTGAGAGTGGAAAGGGGCAGTATTAATAATTATGCAACAGAAATAGATATAAATTGAGACTGTCTCAGACAAACTGGGAGATAATGTTCACCATATTTAGACAGCCTCTATCTATCTCTGCCACTTAGTTGTGTGACCTGGGGCAAGTTATTTAAGCTAGATGGGACTTAACCAGTGATTAAGAATGTGAACTCTGGTGCTAGTAAGTTATACCACTTACCAGCTGCGAGTAACCTCCCTGCGCCCCCAACCCCCCACCCCGAGTTGGGATCACAGTCAGTTAACATAGAATAGGAGAAAGAGAACTGGTACCAACAAAGAAAAACTTAGTCTGTCTGGGCCTTACCACCATTCCACACTGCAGTTTGGGAAAATGTCCCTGCAGATAGATTACAGGAGACAGTAGACCACTGCTTTTTCTCCTAAACTTCCCTTACCCTCAGAAATGAAAAAAGAGCTAAAGATACTGATGGATTTGTTAAGTTCCTGTTATTTTCCTTAGTATTATACCTACCCTTCCACCCATATCACTTCCATCATATCCTCACCTATCTTAAGCTCCTGGAGAAAACCATCTATGATATACTTATACAACTCTAAGACATGTCTATAAAATTTCCTTTAAAATCCCTAATGAAACCCACTGCCATCAAGTTGATTCTGACTCATAGTGATACTATAGGGTTTCCAAGGCTGTAAATCTCTATGGAAGCAAACTGCCACATCTTTCTCCCACAGAGCCACTGGTGGCTTAGAACAGCAGACCTTTGGTTAGCAGTCGATCATTTTAACCACTGTGTCACCAAGGCCGCTTTAACATCATGATAAGTATATAATATTTATAAATTTAAAAAAACACCATAGTATTTAGGATTCATATATCTGATAAGGGTTTAATATCCAGAATATATAAAGAACTCCTACAACTCAACAACAAAAAGATAAAAATTAAAATATGGGCAAAGGGCTTGAAAGGACATTTTACCAAAGAAGATATCCTATTTGTGCCAATAAGCACATGAAAAGATGCTCAATGTCATTAGGGAAATGGAAATCAAAACCGCAATGAGAAACTACTTCACCTCCACTAGAATAGCTATTATCAGAAAAATGGAAAATCACAAGTGTTATTGAGGATGTAGAGAAATTGGATCACGCATCCACTGCTGATGGGATTTAAAAATGGAGTAGCTGCTATGGAAAACAGTTTGACAATACCTCAGAAAGTTAAACATACAACTACCTTATGATCCAGCAATTCCACTCCTAGGTAAACACCCAAAAAAGCAGGGACTCAAAAAGATGCTTGTACACCGATGTTCACTGCAGCATTATTCACAATAGTCAAAAAACAAAGCAAAAAAAAAAAAGCAAATCCATTTCCATTAAGTCAATTCCAACTCATAGCAACTCTATAGGACAGAGTAGAACTGCCCCATAGGGTTTCCAAGGAGCAGTGATAGATTCGGACTGCCAAACTTTTTGGTTAGCAGCTGAGCTCTTAACCACTGTGCCACCAGGGATCCAACAAGAGTTAAAAGGTGTCCATCAGCAGATAAATAAAATGTAGTATATACATACAATGGTATATTATTCAGCCATAAAGGGAAATGAAGTTCTGATACATTCTACAACACATTCTACATTGTACATTCTACACACTGAATGAAGTCAGATACAAAAGGACAAATATTGTATGTTCCCACTTATATGAAATAACCAGAATAGGTAGATACATAGAGATCAACATTTATTAGTGGTTACAAGGAGTACAGGGTTTTTGTTAAGGGTGATGAAAAAAAATGGAAATAAATAGTGGTGACTGTTGCACAACATAATGAATGTAAGTAATGTCACTGAGTTATACACATAAAAATGATTGAAATATTATGTTACATATATTTTACCACAATAAAAAAAAAGAAATTCATCGTAGTGTTGAAAGTCAGGCATATTTTTCTTCTATCACCCTGTGCGAAGACTACTCTTATTTCCAAAGAGCAATAGTGACTTTTTGGCTTGTTTTTTGATAGAAATGTTCCGTTGCATATTGGGAGAAATAAAAATATTTGAAAGCCTTCCCCAGTAAAACTAGAGCTGTACAACAAAGAAGTTAGAAGAAAGAAAACAAAAATCACTTTTTTTCTCCACGTTAGGCTCAAGTTTTCCAACAAGGCATTACCATACATTTCCTAGTTTTCTCCAGTTTCATTAATGTGACAAAAAGCCTCCCTTGTTTGTACATGGCAGAAAAACAAATTTGTCTTGGATTACATGCTGGCCTATCTTAAAGCAGTCATTCAATCAAAAGAAAATGTTGCCTTTAAATTTTAGTGCTTTGTAATATTCTGAAAGAAGCCATAATCCACTTCAATAGATGAAAAGGGAACAAATGGAGATACTATGTGGGCTGTGTGTATGTGTTCCAAAGCAGCTTTTCTGTTCTTCTAGATCATCATTAAGGACCAAGGAGTTGAACCAAGAAAGCCAAGCCCGTTGTTGTGAAACTGACTTTGACTCATGGTGATCTCATGTGTTTCAGAGTAGAACCATGCTCCACAGGGTTTTCAGTAGCTGTGATCTTTTGCCAGGTCTTCCTCCGCAGGTGTCTGTGGGTGGATTTGAATAGCCAACCTTTTGGTTAGTAGCTGAGTGCTTCACCATTTGCACCACCCAGGGACTCTGAGGTATTGATACAGGTTACTTATCCAAAATTTTCCCAGTCACAAAAAACTACTGGGTTTAATGAAGCCATTTTACAGAGAAAAGAGGGGATACCTTTTCCAAAAAAACTTATGTGAGAAGGCTATACGTCAAAATGAAGAAATAAAAAAATCAAAGGTGACTAGATAAGAAACATCAACTTTCTAGGACCTTTCTTTTCCTCCCAAAGATCTCTCTGTCAACCTAGTTGAAAGGGCTGCATGCTTGCAAGCGTTTAAAGTTCAGATTTATGACATGAAATCTAATATATTAACTCTTGTAGAGGAAACACAATTAGGCTTTGTAGAGAGTTGACTAAATCTTTCTCCAATATTAGTGAGTTAATGCCTTAATAAATTGCCTAAAGAGTTATTCAATAAGCCATTTTTTTAAAAAGTAGAAGAAATATATATAATGTTGATTCCTAATATTTATAGAACATTGAGGCAATAATTTTTGGATTGTATATACTAATAGAGAGTAATACAAAATATAAGCACATATAACTCAAAATAATTTATTAATTTGAAATACATCATATATCTATCCATTCAAATGTTCTGGATAATCAGATATTAAAATAAATTAACAAGATGTGGAATCTCAGCATCTGAAGTGAGGTCCATAAAGTGTGACTATATTGTGAGGTTGTAAGGGTTACAATATTTCTGTACTGCCAATGATGTTTTCATCCATATATGATAAGAAAGCACAAGCGTAAGTCATAAATGGGTTAAATGGGTTGCCTATGTGATCAGACATCTAGTTTGAATCTCAGCTCTGCTATTTTCTAGATGTATAACCTAGGGAATGTTGTCTAACTTCTTAGAGTCTTAGCTTTTCTCTATATAATTTGTTGTCAACATATTCCAAACACTAAATGGTGGTTATCGTTAGAAGTATTGGCCTAGGATAGCATTTCAAAGTCATCTAGTTCAAGCTCTTCATTGTATAGATGATAGGTTGAAGGACCAGAGATTCAACTGATTTTCCCAAAGTCAAACAGAACACTATCAGCAGAGCTGGTACACATCTTGTGTTTCCTATATTAACATCATTGTAATTTCTACTTAGCACTCAGCCTTTTTATACTTCAGCAATTAGACCTTGTTCAATTTCAGAGAAATTTATACTAAAACCTTGTTAATAAGCAGCACTGGTGCAGAGCTCTGGACCCCCAGGCCCTGTCTTAAGCAACCCTCTGGCTCTGCCCTGCCAAGCAATATGCCCCTGAGCAGCACTGTCATGGAACCCCTGAACCCCAGATCCCTAGAACCTGTCCTGCCCTGCCCACACATCACATAGTGGCACCAGCATGGAATCCCTGACCCCTGGATGCCAATCCGTGCAATTCCCTGGCCCTGCCCTACCAAGCACTGCATCCCTGAGTGGCATCAGTGTGGACACCCAGATCCCTGAACCCTGCCCCTTGCTAACCCCTGGTTCTGCCCTGCCAAGCACTGCACTCCTGAGCAGTACTGGCTCAGAACCCCACACCCTCGGACCCTGCTCTGTGCTGTCCCCAGTCCTGCCCACTGAGCACTGCACCCCCATGTGGGGCCAGCATGGAATCCCCAGAACCCGGCCCTGCATGGCCCTTGGCCCTTGCTGCCAAGAGCGGTGCTCCCAAGCAGGACCTGTGAAGACCTCTGGATTCCCTGACCCTGCCCTGTGACACCACCTGACCATGTTCCACCACATTGCCCCCAGACCCATCTTGCTGGCCTCAGTTCATGCCACAAACGACCCATCCTCCCCTTGTCCCCCTCCACTGGACCTGCCCTGTCACATCATAGCTGAGCAACCCACCGTGTCCACCTGGACAAGGTGATGAGAACTATCATGCCGACAGACAAGCAAGCAACAAAACCATCCAGCCCACCTGCCCTGACATAATCAAATAAAACAAAAAAAGCAGGGCAAAACAAACAAAACTACAATCAATAAATGAAGAAAATAATTCCTGCATATCTTGAAGACAGCAGACAATATCAAAACATATACAAAACCAGAACAGGATGGCTCCAGTAAATGACCAAAATCAAACACCATATGTCATTCTGGTAGAAGAAAAGACACCGGGACTACCTGATAGGGAATTCCAAAGTATAATATCCAGGGCTCTTAAAGAGATTAAGAAAGACATCAAGGAAAACACAGACAAAACTAAGAAAAAATAGACAAAATCACGGGAAATACAGACAAAATCAAGGAAAACACAGACAAAGCAATGTAAGAATTCAGGAAATAATACAAGAAAAAAATGCAAAGTAAATAAACAATTAGAAATCATACAAAAACAGCAATTAGAAATCCAAAAGATAAACAACACAATTTCAGAAATGGACAACACAATAGGTTTTAGGAGCAAATTTGAAACAATGGAAGACAGGATCACTGAAATTAAAGACAAATCCATGTATACCACTTTGAGGAAAAATCAGAGAAAAGAATGCAAAAGAAATGAAGCACATCTAAGAAATGCGTGTGATATAGTCCAGAACAAAATATTGCATGTGATCAGAGTTCCAAAATAGGAGGATAAAATGGGAAACACAGAGAGGCTAATTGAAGATTTTCTGACAGAAAACTCCCCTAATATCACTAAAGATGAAAAGCTGACCATCCAAGAAGCACAACAAACCCCATATTGGATAGACCACAAAAGAAAGTCACCAAGACATATTCTAACCACACTCTTCAAAACCAAGACAAAGAAAGAATCCTGAGAGCAGACGGAGGAAAACGAACAGTCACATACAAGGGGAAACAATAAGAGTAAGCTCTGATTACTTGGCAGAAACCATGTGGGCAAGAAGGCAACAGGGTGACATATATAAAAACTTGAAAGAAAAAAATGCCCACCAAGAATAACATCCTGCAAAATTCTCACTCAAATATGATGGTGAAATTAGGACACTTCAGATAAACAGAAATTAAGGGAATATGTAAAAACCAAACCAAATTTACAAGGATTATTAAAAAGAATCCTTTGGTTAGAGAACCAATAATATCTGACAACAACCTGAATCTAGAACACAGGCCAGCATCAGCCAGATACCATCCTAAGTAATGAACCCTCAAGGATAAAACAAAACTAAAAGATTTAGAACAGGGAACTAGAGATGTCAATCTGTAAATGACAACAACATCAAAACAATAAAAGGGGGAATAAACAGTGTATGTATAGAACTTTCAAATGGAGAGAAAGTCAAGGTGATATCAAGTAACAAAAGACTGGTTCAAACTTAGAAAGATAGGGGAAAATTCCAAGGTAACTACAAAGAAAGTTAACAACCTACTCATAAAAATAAAGAAGAAAAACATAAAGTCTCAGTAAACACAAAACCTACAAAAATGAAAGAAATGAAAAGAAATTCCACAAACAAAGGGAATTAAGCGTAGTAAGAGGAACATAGAAAACATCAGCACCATAAAAAAGCAATAAAAATGACAGCAATAAACTCACACCTATCAATAATCACACTGAACTGAATTGCTTAAATGCATCCATAAAGAGAGAGTGACAGAATGGATTTAAAAAACAAAAAAAGAACCATCAATATGCTGTCTATAAGAGACACACGTTAGACATAAAGACATAAATATATTAAAAGTTAAAGTATGGAAAAAATATATCAAACAAACAGCAACCAAAAAACAGCAGGAGTAGCAATACTAATCTCAGATAAAAATAGATGTTAAGGCAAAATCCATCATAAGACATTGCATAATGTCCTTCCTTGTATTTTATGATGGATTTTATAATAATTAAAGGGATAATCCACCATGGTGACATAATCATAATAAATATCTATGTACACAAGGACAGGGCTACAAAATACATAAAACAAACTCTAACAGTACTGAAAAGAGAAACTGACAGATCCACAGTAACAGTAGAAGACTTCAACACATCACTTTCAGCAAAGGACAGAACATCTAGAAAGAAACTCAACAGAGACAACACAGGATCTAAAGACAGCAATCAACTAACTTGACCCATAGACATATATAGAACGCTTCACCCAAATGCAGCAAAGGATATATTCTTTTCCAACACACATGGAACATTCTCCAGAATAGACAACATCTTAGGCCAGAAAGGAACTCTCAAAAAAACCCAAAATATTGAGATAATACAAACTATCTTCTCTGATTACAATGCCATAAAAGTAGAAATTAGTAACAGGAAGAGCAAGGGAAAAAAATAAAAACATGGAAACTGAATAACATCTTGCTTAAAACCACTGGGTAACAGAAGAAATCAAAGATGGAATAAAAAAATTCCTAGAATCAAATGAGACTGAAAATAAATCACACCAAAATCTTTGGGAAACAGCAAAGGCAGTGCTCAGAGGTCAATTTATAGCAATGGATGGACACATTAAAAAAAAAAGAAAGCGATAAAATCAAAAGATTAGCTTTACAACTAGAACAAATAGAAAGAGAATGGTAAAAGAAGCCCACAGCCACCAGAATAAGGGAAATAATAAAGACCAGAGAAGAAACAAATGCAATAGAGAATGGAAAAACAATAGAAAGAATCAACAAAGCCAAAAGTTGGTTCTTTAAAAGGATCAACCAAATTGACAAACCATTGGCCAAATTGACAAAAGAAAAACAGGAGAGGAAGCAAATAACCCAAATAAGAAATGTAACGGGGGGGGGGGGGGGGATATTACAACAGACCCAACTGAAATAAAGAGGTTCATAACAGAGTGCCATGAAAAACTGTGCTCCAACAAATTTGAAAACCTAGAAGAAGTGGAAAAATTTCTAGAAACACACTAACTACTTAAACTAACACAAAATGATGTTGAAAATCTGAACAGACTCATAACAAGAGATTGAAAACATAAATAAAAAAAATTCCCAACAAAAGAAAAAGTCCTGACACAGATGGCTTCATTGGTGAATTCTGCTAAACATTCAGAGAAGAGCTCACACCAGTACCGCTCAAACTATTTCAGAACATAGAAAAGGAAGGGATACTTCTGAATTCATTCTACGAAGCCAGTATAACCATGATATCAAAAACAAGCAAAGACATCACAAAAAAAAGAAAATTACAGAATTTTGCATCTCTCATGAATATATATGCAAAAATTCTTATCAAAATTCTAGCCAACAGAATTCAGCATCATATTAAAAAAAAATATACCATGACCAAGTAGGATTCATACCAGATATGCAAGGATGGTTCAACATTAGAAAATCAGTCAATGTAACCAACAACATAAATAAAACGAAAGAAAAGAACCACATGATTATCTCAATCAATGCAGAAAAGACACTTAATAAAGTCCAACACCCATTCCTGATAAAAAAAAAAAAAAACTCTCAATAAAATAGGAATAGAAGGGAAATTCCTCAACATGATAAAAGGCATCTATATAAAACCAACAGTCAAAATCATTCTCAAAAGAGAGGGGCTGAAAAATATGCCCCCTGAGAATGGGAACAAGACAAGGATGCCCTTTGTCACTACCCCTATTTAATATTGTGCTGGAAGTCCTAGCTAGAGCAATAGAGCAAGAAAAAGAAATAAAGAACATCCAATTGGTAAGGAAGGGGTAAAACTATCCTTATTTGCAGATTATATGATATTATACATAGAGAACCCTAAAATCTCCACAATAAAACTACTGGAACTAATAGAAAGATTCAGCAGAGTAGCAGGATACAAGATAAACATACAAAAATCAGTTGGATTTCTATACACCAATAAAGGGAACTATGAAAAGGAAATCAGGAAAGCAATACCATTTATAATAGCCCCTAAAAAAAATAAAATGCTTAGAAACAAATCTAACCAGGGATGTAAAAGACCTGTACAAAGAAAACTACAAAATACAACTGCAAGAAACCAAAAGAGATCTACATAAATTCAAAAACATACCACGCTCATAGATAAGTAGACTCAACATTGTGAAAATGTCAGTTCTACCCAAAGCAATCTACAAATACAATACAATCCTGATCCAAATACCAATAACATTCTTTAACGAGATGGAAGAACTAATCATTAACTTTATGTGGAAAGGAAAGAGGCCCCAGATAAGTAAAACATTATTGGAGAAGAAGAAAGTAGGAAACCTTGCACTACTTGACCTCAGAACCTATTATACAGCTATGGTGGTCAAAACAACCTGGTACTGGTACAATGATAGACACATTGACCAATGGAACAGAATTGAGAACCCAGATGTAAATTCATCCACCTATGGTCACCTGATCTTTGACAAAGGCCCAAAGTCCATTAAATGGGGAAAAGACTGTCTTCTCAACAAATGTTGCTGGCAAAACTGGATGTTGACCTGCAAAAAAATGAAACAGGACCCATACCTCACACCATACACAAAAACTAATACAAAATGTATCAAATACCTAAATATAAAACCAAAAACTATAAAGATCATAGAAGAAAAAACAGGATAAATGCTAGGGGCCCTAATGTATAGCATAAATAGCATACAAACCATAACTAATAATAAACAAACACCAGAAGATAAGCAACATAACTGGGGTCTTCTAAAAATTAAACACTTATGCTCATCAAAAGATTTCATGAAAAGAGTAAAAAAAGAACCTACAGACTGGGAAAAGTATTTTGGCTATGACATATCTGACAAAGGTCTAATCTAATAGGAAGATCTAACATCTCTAGAACAAAAAGACAAATAATCCAATAAAAAATGGGTAAGGGATATGAACAGACACTTCACCAAAGAAGACATTCAGATGGCTCACAGACACATGAGGAAATGCTCATGATCACTAGCCATTAAAACAAAACAAAACAAATCCTTTGCAGTTGAATCAATTCCAACTCATAGTTATCCTATAGGACACAGTAGAGCTGCTCCATAGGGTTCCCAAGGAACAGCTGGTAGATTTGAACTGCCAACCTTTTGATTAGCAGCCATAGCTCTTAAGCACTGTGCCACTAGGCAAATCAAAACTACAATGAGATATCAACTCACCCCAACAATCAAAAAAAAAAAAGGAAAATAATAAATGTTGGAGAGGCTGCAGGGAGATTGGAATGCTTATGCACTGCTGGTGGGAATGCAAATTGGTACAATCATTTTGGAAAATGATATGGTGCTTCCTTAAAATGCTATAAATAGAAACACCATATGATCCAGCAATCTCCCTCCTACGAATATATCCTAGAGAAATAAGATCCCTCAAATAGACATATGCACTCCCATGTTCCTTGTAGCATTATTCATGATAGCAAAAAGATGGAAACAACCTAAGTGCTCATCAACAGATGAAAGGATAAACAAACTACGGTACATACACACAATGGAATACTATGTAACAATGGAGAACAATGATGAATCTGTGAAACA
The DNA here is from genome assembly GCA_030035585.1 of Dugong dugon. Taxonomy (NCBI): domain Eukaryota; kingdom Metazoa; phylum Chordata; class Mammalia; order Sirenia; family Dugongidae; genus Dugong; species Dugong dugon. The sequence goes on from CM057464.1 coordinate 68,100,960, forward strand.
TCTCACAACATGGATGAATCTGGAGGGCATTATTCTGAGTGAAATAAGTCAATCATAAAAGGACAAATACTATATGAAACCACCATTATAAAAACTCAGGAAAAGGTTTATACACAGAAAGAAAAAATCTTTGATGGGTACAAGGGAGGAGACGGGTGGGGAGGGAAAAATATTAACTAGACAATAGATAAGTGGTAACTTTGGTGAAGGGTAAGACAGTACACAATACCGGGGAAGTCAGCACAACTTGACCAAGGCAAAGTCATAGAAGCTTTGTAGACACATTCAGACTCCCTGAGGGACCAAATTACTGGGCTGAGGCCTGGCGAACATGATCTCAAGGGACATCTAGCTCAATTGGCATAATATAGTTCATAAAGAAAAGTCCTACATCTTACTTTGGTGAGTAGCATCTGGGGTCCTAAAAGCTTGTGAATGACCATCTAAGATACATCTACTGGTCACACCCCATCTGGAGCAAAGACGAATGAAGAAAACCAAGGACACAGGTTAAGATTAGTCCAAAGGACTAATGGACCATAACTACCTCAGCCTCCACCAGACTGAGTCCAGCACAACTGGATGGTGTCTGGTTACCACCACTGACTGCTCTGGCAGGGATCACAATAGAGGGTCCCAGACAAAGCTGGAGAAAAATGTAGAACAAAATTCAAACTCACCAAAAGAGGACCAGACTTACTGGTCTGACAGAGACTATTGAAACCCTGAGAGTATGGCCCCCAGACACTCTTTTAATTCAGTACTGAAATCATTCCTGAAGTTCATCCTTCACCCAAAGATTAGACAGGTCTGTAAAATAAACAATAACACACATAATTCAACCATGTAGACAAGACTAAATGGACACACCAGCCCAAAAGCAAAGTCAAGAAGGCAGGAAGGGACAGGAAAACTGGAAAAATGGAAATAGAGAACCCAAGGCTGAGAAGGGGAGAATGTGGACACATTGCAGGCCTGGCAACCAATGTCACAAAACAATTTGTATATTAATTTTTTAATGATAAGCTAATTTGCTCTGTAAATTTTCCCCTAGAGCACAATTAAAAAACCTCGCTAATACCTAGTTTACCTATGTGTTTTCCCCAGGGCTTCGAACTCATTTGTTCTGGTTCTAACCCCTGCTGAGAATTTGCATTTGTAACAAGTTCCCAGGAGGTGCTAATGCTGCTGGTTAGGGACTAATTCTGAGAACCCCTAGCAGAGCAGTGGTTCTCAAAATTTATTATACAGAAGAATCACCTGGGGATCTTGCTAAAATGTAGATTCTGATTCAGTATATCTGGGGTGGAAATGCAAATTATCAGCAAGGGTTCAAACTGGAAAGAACCTGTTCAAAGTCCTGTTTTCCCTCAACACATTTCTACCAAGTTGGACTGTCAGTCCGTTTAAACTACAAATCTCAAATATCAAACTTTAACTAAACTTAGCTGTATCCTTTGGTATTGCTATAATAGCTGTCAGAAATAATATCAGTGGTTTCTGCTTTACCTAAACTGTCACTAGTGAGTCTCTGAACTACAGACTTCAATAAGTACAATCACATAGTGACTTCTCATCAAAATTAATATAAATAATTTCAAATAGATTTAAAAGTATTTTAGTATAATAGTCCATTTTTTTCTTAAGATACTGGACTCAAAAAGTTAATTATATGCCAAATTTCATTAAATAAAAGGTGGATTATTCACTCATTTGAATGATTTTGTTCAAATTAGTTACTATCAAAGCTGTTGCCAGGAGAAAAAAATTATATAAACAAATTCATAGAAAATTACATATGACTGCTAATAGCTTACTTTATTATCCTTTCAAAAGATAACTGAATTTTACTAGACAGAAGGAAGGCTTTAACTAAAGCATGAGAGCTATAATGATTGAATTCTAGAAAGGAAGGCAATCAAAGCCAGCGGATACACCCTTTAACTCATGCTATAGGGACAACTGCCTCCTCAATCCATAACCTAGACCAATGGTTTGCAAATTTCAGTGTTTATCAGAATCACCTGGAGGGCTTGTTAAAACGCTGATTGCTGGATCCCACCTCCAGAATATTTGATTCAAAGTTCTCAGGTGATGTTTATACTGCTGGTCAGTGGCCGACACTTTGAAAAACATTGGTCTAGATTGACAGGTGATTTAAATTATACATGATAGTTTAAAACATATCAGCATTACTCTTTAGGGCAACTGTGGATCACAGACGCAGCATAATAAACTAGGACCAGGATATTTCAGGATCAGATCTGTAAGACTGGTATAGTCAGAAACTGGCTGGTGGCCATGGAGTCTTATAAGATATCATGAATCAAATGGAGAGTAGGAGCAAAGCATCAAGTCAGAGAACAGCAGGAGGTCAGAAGTCACGGTTTACATAAGTAGTGGAAAACAGGAGAGTTGTTCCAACACTGGTAGAACGTACAGAAACTGAGTAAACATAAATAGAAGTGAGACGTGATCAAATACTTTAATTATCAAACCACAGAATGTGAAGAGGCAACATGCCCACATGGGGGGGATACAAATGCCCACTGCAATTGAAGCCACTTGCTCTAGAGCCTCATATCTCCAGCTGTAATTTCCTTTCTTCCTTTTTTGCTTTTTTAATCTAATAACTCCACCAACACCATCACCATAGAGCTCAAAGCTTGCAGTTTCTTACTTTATCTTAGCACCACCCCAAGACCATTATCACAGACCCTTTCAAAGGTTTAGCCTACTAAACTCTAAATCAGGTGCCCACAGAGTACAAGTTCTTGACTAAGAAATGTCCCCAGGTCTTTGCTTGAAGAGTAAACCTGAGGAATGATTCTTGTTAAGACCACTAAGATTGCTAGCAGTGAGTAATACTGAGGTGGGATAACCGCTCAGGAGGCTGCATGACCTGTGAAAACCGCCCACCCTCTATACACACACACACACACACACACACCCCACTACCACCTCCACTACCACATACACCCAACCTATATATAAACCCAAACCAAAACAAAACCCATTGCCGTTGAGTTCAATAGCCATGATGGCCTTTTTGGGAAGAAAAAAGAGAATCCAGAATAAAGTGTTTGTAAAGGATTTGGGCAATGGAATCAAGAGGCCCAAGATTATGTGCTGGGAGGGGCTTTTAAATGCTCTGAGCTTATTAGAATGTCAGGTATTTTCCACACTTTACCTTTATTTTTGCAATCTTCTTTAAGGATAATTTCTTTTATCATCATTTTACATTTTAAGAAACAACGACTCAGAGGGGACCTGCTGTAGGTCAACACATAATGGCAAATCTGGAATTAATATCTGACCTTGTTTCCTTAAAGAATTGGCAGGAATATTTGAAATTGAGATCAAGTATGTAATCAAAATTTATAATTATTGTTATTTTTCTGAAGATAGATTTAGAATGTCCTAGAAATCCTACTTCCCAATGTATTTCTCAATAATATTAAGTACTTTACAAGCATTACTTTAAATATTTTTATATGCTCTCACTTTGTAAATCTCTATGATTTGTCTTTATAAAAAAGAGGAAACAGACACATCAAACAATTTGGAAAAGGCATCTGTCTAGGAAGTGGCAGAAGAGGTATGCAAATCCAGGTCCATATGGCTCCAGAGGCCAAGATTTTACTGTAGGTTTCTTTATCTATTGATCTTCCTAGAGCTCCGGGTCTAGTAAAGATAATTTAATCCATGAGGATCAATGAATTTATCTTGTGCCAAGACTTGCATCTTTTTAGCACTGTAGTAAGTATTCCTGAAACATAATTCTGATACGCTGACATGTTTAAGAGTTCAGGGTCTTTCTAAGGAAGAATTATTATGAAGATTCTTTTCATCCCTTACGAAATCCGTTATAGTTCTTCACGTGCCTGCAAGCCCACACTCACCTCTGAAGGAAGGAATCTGCCCCACCCACAGGCTCTGCCCCTTGCCACAGCTGATTGGATAAGGGAAGTGCCATCTGATCCAAGGGCAGACAACTCATGGGTTTTTCAGTGACTTCTATCTTGGGTTCTGACAAGCTGGGTCATCTTTGTTTCATTCCTTCCTCCTTCCCTCCCTCCCTGCCTCCCTCCATTCCTTCTTTCTAATTTGAACTGAAACACAGAGGCTAGATGCAAAATAACAATGGGGAAGAAGACAGAAGACCTTAAAACGTGGTGTCATTGCATGCAGCTAAGGGCAGGGTCCTAGAGACAAACTAGAGTATAATCCTCATAAGTGAATGTATAAAGTAGGTATGAAATATCACACATTTTAAGTTCTCCACTGCGTAGCTTAAATGTACCCAGTATATTCCCCCCAATATTCATTTTAAAAATGTATTTTAAACACCAAATTAGAGCGGCTAAACATAGCTTTAGCATGTTTTCTTAGCTGGCATCCTTCAAGAATTTCTGTTAAATTAAAATATATATCTACATATTATCTTAGGCTGGATTCTCTAGAGAAGCAAAACCAGTAAAGTGTATAAATATATATAGAGAGATGTTTATATCAAGGAAATGGCTCAGTGGTTTTTAGAGGCTATAATGTCCCAAGTCCACGGGGCAGGAAAGAAGCTTGTCCAGATTCACGTAGCCACAGGGGCTGGCGAACCCTAGATCAGCAGGCCGAGAGCAGGGCTGTTGTAGGCTGTGAAGATCCACGAATCTCAAGATCAGCAGGCAAGATGGCAGGTAAGCTGCTAACTCAAGTCCCAAGAAGCAGATGTCAGACAAATAGGAACCAGCGGCAGGGTCTGGAATAAGCAAAAGCCCTGACAAGGAGAGCAGGAAGGACTAGGCGGCCAAGGGTGGAGCAATGAAGGCTGAGGCGGACATGAGCTGCCACAGACCCCACCCGCACTGGTACCACAGTAGATCTCATCACGGGGGTGATCACGTATCAAATCTCAACAGGGAAGTGATCGCAACATTACACAACTGCCAAAACACTGAGAATCGTGGCCCAGCTATGCTGACACACAGTCCTAACCATCACACGTATATATTTAAGTAGTAACAAAAATATGCAAAATGATTAATAATATGTATATTTGACTGGTGGAAAATTCCTAATATTGGGAAGAAGGAAACTTTTGTTTATGTTTTCAATATCCTATCATAAACATGAATAATTTAAAAGTATACAATAAATTTTAAATTGTATGTGTAAATGCACTTACTTTTCCAGTCTCTGATTTCTTTACATGGCATCAAATTCAAAACGATTGCACTAATGCATTCCCTATTGTAGTACAGAGGAAATCCCAAGGACTCTGGAGTCAATGCGAGGTTCAAATCATGCTGCTGATACTTACCAGGTGAGTGACTTCAGGTGAGGAGCATATACCCTATGCAATATTTTACTTCTCTGTATAAGGTAAGCATTGTTAATGCATACTGACCCTCACTATTGTCGTAGGGATTAAAGGAGATAGACCAGAAAACACTAAGCACAGTGTCTGGGAGGCGATAATACTGTGAATCCTACCATGTTCTTCTCTTGGTAGCATCCTGTTTTATCATGCTAAGTGTCGCCCCAATGTATCTATCTAGGACTTAAAAGTCATTTTTATTATGTAGATGGGTCGGGTCGCTTTAACCATTTACAGAAAAGCCAGGCTGATATGTGCTCAGGACATCAGTTGTCATACTTCTTCTTCTCATACTCGGTGATTTATAAATCCAATGCATACTTAGAGTGGATATGATCTAAGAAAATCTATTTATCATACTGTGTTACTAGAGTGACACAGCAAGAGCTTTTAGAAACCCAGTTTTAGAAATTCAGCATATCTCCAGAAATCTGGTCACAAACAGACAAATTTAAATTTTCTGTTCTTCATGCTGGTTTAAAACAAACAAACAACAACAAAAAATCCTGTTGCCATCGAGTCAACTGCCCCATAGAGTTTCCAAGGAGCGCCTGCCTGGTGGATTCCAGCTGCACACCTTTTGGTTAACAGCCGTAGCTCTTAACCACTATGCTACTTATTATTTATTTTTGACTTCCCTAAGACCCCTTATCTGACTTCCAGATACACTTTCAGATCTTTCTCATGAGTTCTTCATTCTTATAAAAAGTAAGTGAGACAATGACATTTACACTCCACTTGAAAACTTCAAGTATTAGCATCCAGTCTCATGTTCCCCAAACGCAGCCAGGGGAAGCTGCTTTGCCAACACAGTTAATGCTTCATTACCAAGCCAGATGTGGGTGACAGCGGCGTTCTCTTTGACAGTTTACATTTTTGAGACAGTGTTTAATTCGGGATTACAAGTGGACAGAGCTATCCAGACCTCTTCAGCACCCTTATTATGGGTTTTAATTTTGTTGCTGGTATTTTCCCCCATTTTAACAGGTGAGGCAGCTGACAACTGAATTAGTACACTCTCCTTAGTATGCCAGTGGCTCATGACAATAGCCTAAGGGGGAAGATATAGATAACTGAGAAGTTTTCTCACTGTTGTGATATATTTTTTCATATGGTTAATACGGCAATTGAAATGACATTCTGTCACTGTGGTATAGTAGCACAGTGAGCTTGTGATTTCCCTTGTGCTACCACTAGGAGGAAATGCATTTTGTTTAATACTTGAAAAAAAGAAGAAAAGGAATATGCTTAAAGATATGACAGTCTGCAAACTTGAGTGTCCGTTTGTATAATTAGACAAAAGTACCTAATGCTAATGGGAAGAGACCCTGTGCTAGGCTGGGATTGTTCTGGAAACTACAAGGTTAAGTAGAATTAAGAAACACTGGAAAACAAGAACAACAAGAGAAAATAGTTGTGTTTATCAAATAGCATTGAGAAGGCAAACAAGCTAATGAAATGTAGTCCACTCTCCTTAAACTACGTTACAAAATTTTTCCCACCCAATAAATGGGATTTTTGTAGGCAGGAGCATTTTAAGATCTTCCTTTGCCCTAAACCTTCTTACTTTTAGAGGCCTGTACCAGATATTAAAATGTCCCCACATCCCACTTTATACATGTGTGTGTTTGTGTGTGTGTGTGTGTGTGTGTGTCTGTGGTGTATAATGTATGAGTTAAATTGTATTTGCCTAGTAGGCATAATATTATATTCTGTAGTCATTTAACTAACCATAGGTTGATTTTAATTTTGTGGTTTTAGTTTTATATTTTGCAGCCAGCACTTTTTCTTAAGTTTTTTACATTTTCATAAGCCCTTGAAAAACTTGCAGTTTCTGGGCACTTATACCTTTTAGATAAAATAACTTCTGTATGAGACATAATTTTCAGAATGGGTCTGAACAAATGCTAGACAGTGAGAATTCTCAGCTATCGTGAGAAAAATTTTCCACTTGGTCTCATGATATAGTCTTATGATATGATGTAAATATTCTAACTGTGAAGATTGTATATTAAATATTAGTATCAAATGCATATTATATAGTAATACACTACCATATATTAATATAGATGAATATGCTATAAAAAAACAAACCTGTTGCCATTAAGTTGATTCCCACTAATAGCCACCCTATAGGACAGAGTAAAACTGTCCCATAGGGTTTCCTAGAAGCAGCTGGTGGATTCAAACTGCTGACCTTTTGGCTAGCAGCCGAGCTCTTAACCACTACGCCACCAGGGCTCTATATATTAATATAGAATACATTAATATGCTACAGATAATATATTATCACAGTATCTACTTCAATTAAAGATACTTATTGAGGCGGGGCAAGATGGAGCTCTAGGCAGAAGCACCACGCCGTCCCTCTACAGCAAAGATATGAAAAACTAAGCCTAACAGAGAATCAACAATCCTGAAACCCTAGAACATCAAATGAAGAGATAAAGAACTCAGCCAAACACCAAACGGAGTGAGAATACTGAAAGAGAACGGAGAGCGAGCAGAGACTAATGCAGAGATTCCTTACCAGCTAACGCAGTGCGGATACACCATCTTAGATTCCTATCGGAGACCAGCAAACGGGAGACGGGAGAACAGCCTCGCGGAGCGTCCAGTGGGAGACGGAACAACCGGTAAATTGTGTTGTGCGCTTTCCCACCCCCCACCCCTCTCCGCCTCGGCTGGGGCTCCCCTACTTCCCGTGGCCAGGGTCCCTGGGCCGGGGGGCGCCAGTGCTTGGATTCTGCGTGCCTGGGCTGGTGGCTCTCTGAGAGCCGTTTGTTGGCTGCTGGCGAAGCTTTTTCTGCCGCCTCCCCCTCCTTTTGCTCGGGTGCCTGGTTCCGAGCGCCGTCTTTGCTATCTCCTGTGGGGCTGTGGGGCTGCGTTCGGGTGTGTGGCTGCTTCCAGGTTTGGGCTGCCGCGCTGGTGAGATCCCGGGGCCTTTGTTCGTTCGCCCCTCTGCTTCCCGTGGCCACGGTCTCTTAACCCCGAGACTGCCGGCTGCTTGGAATCTGCGCGCCTGAGCGGGGGCTCTCTGGGTGCCGTTTGTTGGCTGTTGGTGTGGCTTTTTCTGCTTCTTCTGGTTTCTCGCTTGCCTCTCACTGCGTCCCCCTCCTTTTGCTCGAGTGCCTGGCTCCGAGCACCGTCTTTGCTCTTTCCTGCGGGGCTGTGGGGCTGCATTCAGGCGTATGGTAGCTTCCAGGTCTGGGCTGCTGCGCTGGTGAGATCCCGGGACCTTTGATCGTTAGCCCCTCTGCTTCCCATGGCCGCAGTCTCTTCACCGGGGTCTGCCGGCTGCTTGGATTCCGCGTGCCCGGGCGGGCGGCTCTCTAATGCCGTTTGTTGGCTGCTGGTGCTGCCTTTTTTTTTTTGCTTTTGCTTTTTTTTTTTCATCCTACTCCTTTTGGTTTCTTGCTTGCCTCTCGCCACCTCCCCCTCCTTTCACTCAGGTGCCTGGCTCCTTGCACCCTATTAGCTCCTTTCTGAGGGTCCCCAGAGTGCAGGCAATTTGTGATATACGTTTTCCACTCTCCACCCTTCTTCACTCACGCTCAGCCTCCTCTGTTTCCCACGGACACAGTCTCTTGTCCAGAAACACCAACCCGCACTGGATGGCTCTCTGAGCGCCATCCATTGACTGCTGGTGTTGCTTTTTTTTTTTTTTTTAACTTTATTTTTTTTCTTTTTTGATTAGTTTTATTTTCTTTTCCCTCTTTTTCCCTTTTGTCTTTCTTCATTGCTTAATTTCTCGTCTCTCTATCTCTTCCTTCTCTTTCTGATCCCTGAATACCAGGCGATGTATGCCTCTGTACCTTCTGGCCAGGTTGTGCTGTGAAAACAGAGACCGACTCCCCCAGACCTCATAGCTGCATCGGTGGGATCCCTGGGAACTTTGCAGTTCTTTAACTTTTCTGATTTTTATTTGTTCATTCTTTCCTTTTCTTTCTGTTCCCCCTTCTGGTTTCCTCCATCCCAAGTCTCTCATCTGTCCATTCCAACGACAAGCTCCCCTAGCATTCTTTTATGTTTGTATGCTTTTCGCTCCTGCTCCTCTCTCCTCTCTCCCATATCCAGCTTAGCTTCACACATAACCATCTCCCCGCTGCATCCTGCCTACCTGCACCGTGCACTTGACATCACACACCAAGCTGTGCAGGCACGCCCTATTGGAACCTGCCCAGCACTGACTACCGACCGTACTGGTGCCTTCAGTGAGTGCCACAAACAACCCATCCCAGTGGCTCCTCTTAAGCTAGATCTGCCCAGCTGTACCACAAGGACGAAACAACAAAAAAAAAATCTACAATCAATAAATGAGAGAAATATCTACTGAATGCCCCCAAAACAGCAAACAATATCAAAACATTTACAAAAACAAGACAAGATGGCTCCAACAGGCGTCCAAATTAAAACACCAGATAACTCTCCTGTGGAAGAAAATACACTAGAAGTACCTGATAGGGAACTCAAATCACTAATACTCAGAATTTTCCAAGAACTGAGGCAAAAAGCTGACAAACATGAGGAAAAACTAGACAAATTTATGGAAAATACAGACAAAAAATTGGAAGAATTCATGAAGATGATGCAGGAACAAAATGCCAAAATAAATTCACAACTCGAAATTATACAAAAACAACAATTAGAAATCCAAAAGATAAACAACAAGATTTCAGAAATGGACGGTGTCGTAGAAGGGCTGAGAAGTAGATTTGAAACCGTGGCAGACAGGGTCAGTGGAACTGAAGACAAACACTTGGATACAACTCTGTTTCAGGAAAACACAGAAAAAAGAACAAAGAAAAATAAAGAGACCCTGACAGTTATGTGGTACACAATTAAATGCAAAAACTTACTAGTGATTGGCCTCCCAGAACAGGGGGAGAAAACAGAAAACACAGAGAGGATCACTGAGGAACTGCTGACAGAAAACTTTCCCAATATCATGAAAGATGAAAAGCTGGCCATCCAAGAAGCTCAACAAACCCCATATAGAAGAGACCCCAAAAGAAAATCACCAAGACATATCATATTCACACTCGCCAAAACTAAAGACAAAGAATCCAGAGAGCAGCTCATGAAAAACAAGAAGTCACATACAGAGGAGAAACAATAAGACTAAGCTAAGATTATTCGGCAGAAACCATGCAGGCAAGAATGCAGTGGGATGACATATATAAAATCTTGAAAGAAAAAAATTGTCAGCCAAAAATAGTATATCCTGCAAAACTCTCGTTCAAATTTGATGGTGAAATTAGGACATTTCCAGATAAACAGAAACTAAGGGAATATGCAAAAGTCAAACCAAACTTACAAGACTTATTAAAGGGAGTTCTTTGATCTGAGGACAAACAGCTTCAGCCCTCAGGCAGGAACTAGGACCTAGGACGCAGGTTCATACGAACCAGATACCATTCTAGGAAATGAACTACTGAGGACTATACAAAAACAAAAGAAATACAACAGGGAATCAGAGAAATCAATCAAAGGATGACAACAACATCAAAACAATGAAAGAAGGAACAAACGGCATAGGTATAGAACCTTCTAAAGGAGAGGAAGGCAAGGCGATACAAAGTAAGGGTAGACTGCTTCAAACTTAGAAAGATAAGGGGAAAATTCATGGTAACCACAAAGAAAGTTAACAAACCAACTCATAAAAATATAGACGAAAAACATAAAGTCTCAGCAAAAACAAAACCTACAAAAACAAAAGAAATGAACACAAAATCCACAAACAAAAGTAACTCAGCACAAGAGAGTAAGAAGAACAAAGAACACTTCAGCACCACAAAAAAAAGCACTACAAAATGACAGCAACAAATTTCCATCTATCACTAATTACACTGAATGTAAATGGACTCAATGCACCCATAAAGAGACAGAGAGTGGCAGAATGGATAAGAAAACAGGATCCATCTATTTGCTGTCTACAAGAGACACACATTAGAAACAAAGATGTGAATTTATTAAAAATCAAAGGTTGGAAAAAAATATATCAAGCTAACAACTACCAAAAAAGAGCAGAAGTGGCAATTCTAATCTCAGATAAAATAGACTTTAAAACAAAATCTACCATAAAAGACAAAGAAGGACACTATATAATGATTAAGGGGATGATCCATCATGAAGACATAACCATAATAAATATCTATGCACCCAATGACAGGGCTCCAAAATACATAAAAACAACTCTAACAGCACTGAAAAGAGAAATTGACAGTTCCACAATAATAGCAGGAGACTTCAACACACCACTCTCAGTAAAGGACAGAACAACTAAAAAGAAACTAAGCAAAGATACAGAAGACCTAAAGGACACAATCAGCCAACTGGACCTCATAGACATATATAGAACAATCCATCCAACCTCTGAAAAGTACACATTCTTTTCCAATGCACATGGAACGTTCTCCAGAATACACCACATCTTAGGCCACAGAGCAATCCTCAACAAGATCCAAAATGCTGAGATAACTCACAGTATCTTCTCTGACCACAATGCTATCAAGGTAGAAATTAACACTAGAAAGAGCAAGGAAAAAAAATTAAACACAAGGAAACTGAATAATACTCTGCTTACACATCAATGGGTAATAGAAGAAATCAGAGATGGAATTAAAAAATTCCTAGAATCAAATGAGAATGAAAACACATCATACCAAAACCTCTGGGAAACAGCAAAGGCAGTCCTCAGGGACAATTTATAGCAATAGATGCACATATCAAAAAAGAAGAAAGGGAGAAAATCAAAACATTAACTACAGAACTCAAACAAATAGAAAGAGAACAGCAAAAAAAGCCTACAACCACCGGAAGAAAGGAGATAGTAAAGATCAGAGCAGAAATAAATGAAATAGAGAACAGAAAAACAATAGAAAGAATCAACAAAACCAAAAGTTGATTCTTTGAAAGAATCAACAAAATCGACAAACCACTGGCCAGAGTGACAAAAGAAAAATAGCAGAGGGCACAAATAACCCAAATAAGAAATGAAATGGGGGACATTACAACAGACCAAACCGAAATAAAAAGGATTATAACAGAATATTATGAAAAACTATATTCCAACAAATTTGAAAACCTAGAGGAAATGGATAAATTTCCAGAAACACACAGCCTACCCAAACTACAACAAAGTGATATTGAAAATATGAACAGACCCATAACAGGAGAAGAGATTGAAAATGTAATAAAAAAAACTCCCAACCAAAAATAGCCCTCGCCCCGATGGCTTCACTGGAGAATTCTACAAAGCATTTACAGAAGAGATTGTACCAGTTCTACTCAAGCTATTTCAGAGCATAGAAGAGGAAGCAACACTTCCAAATTCATTCTATGAAGCCAGCATAACGCTGATACCAAAACCAGGCAAAGACATCACAAAAAAAGAAAATTACAGACCAATATCTCTCATGAATAAAGATGCAAAAATTCTTAACAAAATTCTAGCCAATAGAATTCAGTATCATATCAAAAAAATAATACACCACAACCAAGTAGGATTCATACCAGGTATGCAAGGATGGTTTAACATTAGAAAATCCATCAATGTAATTCACCACATAAATAAAAGGAAAGAAAAAAATCACATGATCATCTCAATTGAAGCAGAAAAGGCATTTGACAAAGTCCAACACCCATTCCTGATAAAAGCTCTCAATAAAATAGGTATAGAAGGGAAATTTCTCAACATAATAAAGGGCATCTATGCAAAACCAACAGCCAACATCATTCTTAATGGAGAGAGGCTGAAAACATTCCCCTTGAAAACAGGAACAAGACAAGGATGTTGTTTATCACCACTCCTATTTAACATTGTGCTGGAAGTTCTAGCTAGAGCAATAAGGCAAGAGAAAGAAATAAAGGGCATCCAAATTGGTAAAGAAGAAGTTAAACTCTCCCTGTTTGCAGATGATATGATACTATACATAGAAAACCCTAAAGACTCCACGAGAAGTCTACTGGAACTAATAGAAAGATTCAGCAGAGTAGCAGGATACAAGATAAACATTCAAAAATCAGTTGGATTCCTATACACCAGTAAAGAGAATGATGAAAAGGAGATCAGGAAATCAATACCATTTTCAATAGCCCCTAAAAAGATAAAATACTTAGGAATAAATCTGACCAGGAATGCAAAAGACCTACACAAAGAAAACTACAAAACACTGCTGCATGAAACCCAAAAGGATCTACATAAATGGAAAAACATACCATGCTCATGGATAGGCAGACTCAACATTGTGAAAATGGCAATTCTACCTAAAGCAATTTACAAATACAATGCAATCCCGATCCAAATACCAACAGCATTCTTAAAAGAGATGCAAAAACTAATTATTAACTTTATATGGAAAGGGAAGAAACCCCGAATAAGTAAAGCACTACTGAAGAAGAAGAATAAAGTTGGAGGACTCACACTCCCTGACTTGAGAACCTACTATAAAGCTACAGTACTCAAAACAGCCTGGTACTGGTACAACAACAGAGACATTGACCAATGGAACAGAATTGAGAACCCAGATGTAAATCCATCCACCTAGTCACCTGATTCTCGACAAGGGCCCAAAGTCCATCAAATGGGGAAAAGACAGTCTTTTTAACAAATGGTGCTGGCAAAACTGCATATCCATTTGCAGACAAATGAAAGAGGACCCATACCTCACACCATATAGAAAACTACTTCAAAATGGATCAAAGACCTGAATATAAAGCCTAAAACTATAAAGTTCATAGAAGAAAAAATAGGACCAACACTTCAGGCCTTAATACATGGCATTAACAGGATACAAACCATAAACATCAACACAAAAAACACAACAGATAAACTAGATAACTGGGATCTTCTAAAAATCAAACACCTATGCTCTTCAAAAGACTTCACCAAAAGAGTGAAAAGAGAACCTACAGACTGGGAAAAAATTTTTGGACAGTACTAGTCAGACAAAGATCTCATCTCCATAATCTACAAGAAAATCCAACACCTCTACAACAAAAAGACAAACAATCCTATCAAAAAATGGGCAAAGGAAATGAACAGACACTTCACCAAAGAAGACATTCAAATGGCCAACAGACACAAGAGGAAATGCTCGCATTCACTAGCCATTAGAGAAATGCAAATTAAAACCACAATGAGATGCCATCTCACCCCGGCATTACTGGCACGAATGATAAATATTGGAATTAACAAATGTTGGAGGGGCTGCAGGGAGATGGGAACTCTTATACACTGCTGGTGGGAATGCAAAATGATACAACCATTTTGGAAAATGATATGGCATTTCCTCAGAAAGCTAGAAATAGACATTCCATTCAATCCAGCAATCCCACTCCTAGGAATATATCCTAGAGAAATAAGAGTCATCACTCGAATAGACATATGCACACCTATGTTCATGGCAGCATTGTTCACAATAGCAAAACGATGTAAACAACGCAGGTGCCCATCAACTGACGAATGGATAAACAAACTATGGTACATACACACAATGGAGTACTATGCAACGAGAAAGAACAACAATGAATCTGTTAAGCATCTCATAACATGGATGAAACTGGAGGACATTATGCTGAGTGAAATAAGTCAATCACAAAAGGACAAATATTGTATGAGACCTCTATTGTAAAAACCCATGAAAAAATTCACATGCAAAATGTAACAATCCTTGTTGGTTACCAGGGATGGGGGGGGGGGGAAATACTGAATAGGCAATAGATAAGTGGTATCTTGGGTGAGAGGTGAGACAGTACACAGTACAAGGGAAACTAACACAACCTGCACAAGGAAAGGCCATGGAGGCCCTATGGACACATCCAAACTCCCCGAGGGACTGAGTTGTTGGATGGAGGGCTCTGGGGACCATGGTCTCAGGGAACATCCAGCTCAATTGGCATGACACTACTTATAAAGATAATGCTCTACATTCTACCTTGGTGAGTAGTGTCTGGGGTCTTAAAAGCCTGTGAGCGGCCATCTAAGATACTACACTTGTCTCATCCCTTCGGGAGCAAGGGAGAATGAAGAGAACAGGATACAATGAAAGGATTAGTCCAAAGGACTAATTGACCACAGCTACCAAGACCTCCACCGGACTGAGTCCAGTACAGCTAGATGGTGCCTGGCTACCACAGCTGACTGCTCTGACCAGGATCACAACAGAGGGTTCTGGACACAGCTGGAGAGGGATGTAGAGCATTATTCTAACTCCCCAAAAAAAAAAAAAAAAAAAAAAAAAAAGACCAGATTTACTGGCATAAAGGATACTGGAGAAACCTCAAGAGTGTGGCCCCCAGACACCCTTTCAGCTCAGAGGTGAAGTTACCTTCGAAGTTCACTGTTCAGCCTGGGAGTGGACAGCCCAGTAAAACTAAATGAGACTAACCAGGTACAGGAGTACAGTGACAAGGGCCAGAAGGCAGAGGGGGAGTAGGAAGCTGATGATAAGGAACACAAGTTGAGTAAGAATACTGTTGATGTGTTGTGAGATTGTTAACCACTGTTATAGGACAACATTTGTAGTAACTGTTAAATGGGAGGCTATTTTGTCCTGTAAGCCTTCATCTTGGGCAAGAATGGCAGCACAATTGGAAGAGCATAGTCAATGTCACTTAAATGTGCAAGTAAAAAGTTTTGAAATGGTGTATCTTTGGCTATGTGTATTTTCACCAAAAAAAAAAAAAAGCTGAGAATTCAGAGGGTTAAAATGTTGTGGGGTTGTTAACCAAAGTCATAAAACAGCATGTGTACTACTGTTACATGAGAAACTGTTTGTTCTGTAAGCCTTCACCTGAAGTACAATAAAATATTTAATAAAAAAAAAAAAAAGATACTTATTATGGAAGGGTGGACAGGAGTGAATTGTTCTTAGTTGTGAAAGTAATTACCCAAAAGAAGAAGAGTTAAGTCACATTTTGTTTTTGTTTTTGTTTTATTTTGTTCTGTTTTGTTTACCCACGTATGTTTAACACCAAAGCTTGCTGCCACTTGGAAGTTAAGAGTGGCCGTGTGTTTTTCATTTAATGGTACTATGACTTCAGATGTCTTCATCTATTTACCTCTACCAAGTATTCTACATGATGATCCTCCTTCAAATTTAATAAAATAGACATTTATCACTTGCCATTAACAGTGTCACAAGAACTTCACCTTTGGTGTTTAATATTCTATCCCATTGCTGTCGAGTAGATTCTGACTCATAGTGACCCTATAGGACAGAGTAGAACTGCCTCATAGGGTCTCCAAGGAGCCACTGGTGGATTTGACCTGCTGACCTTTTGGTTAGCAGCTGAGCTCTTAACCACTGTGCCACAAGGGTCCTTGATATTCTATAGGACAGACATAATTTTTCACCAAAAGAATAGATTTTTTTCTTTTTTCATTCTGGTGAGAACTTCAAAACTCATAAAATAGAGATGTAGCTGAAAGGGTATTCAACTTTTTGAACAACTTTAAGATTTTCAGCTTGTTTTTTAAAATGAACATATTAATACTCTCACTCTGAAAAAGAGAAAACAGTTTAAAACTGAAATTCTCTGACATCCAAACTTCACTGCACTATCCATTAGCTCGTGATGCTTCAGTCTGTAGACAGAGAAGGAAGGGAAGCTCCTTACCTCTTTAATCAATATGGTTCCCTATTTCCTTTGCCCTTCCTTAATTTTATTCATATGTTCAACAGTTATAACTGAGGATAAAATATCCTTGCATCTTAAAGTAATCAAGTTAGGGATTCTTTCTAATTTCTGTGAGTTGTAGATCAGTGTAGTCTAGAGCAGCTTCAGCCTGCGATAAATCCTCTGTGGACCACGGCACAGGAAATTGCAGAAGTGTCCATTTTCAAGTTTCTGGAAGCCCTGAGGACTGCTAAAATGATAAAATCCAAATAGTTATATAAACAACTATAAATATACATCCATAAGGGTGTAAGCCTCTTGAGAGGCTGCCAAATAACAATTAACTATAGGAAACTGGTAAGAAATGATGAAATTTTAAAGTAGTAAGTAGTTCACTAATTATATAAACTTAAACAGCTGTTACCTTCCAATAGAAAGAATTGGCAAGTGCCTTAGGTCCTCTGATTCCCCATAAGTAACACATAGAACTGCCTGAGTAGGAGGACAAGGACCCCTACTTTGGTTAAGACCTAGGAAAATGTGTCTAGGCATAGCCATAATACTTTAGAGTAAAAATCAAAGAGGAGCTGATGACTTGATGAAAAGCCCTAGGTATCAAATGCAAGTAGCTGAGTAAGAGCAGGTGCCAAAGAGAAGCATCAGCAATTTAGAACAGCTCTGCCCCAATAATCAGGTTGGGGAGGAGGGGCTTGGATTGATGCTCCAAGGTCCACATTTGACAAAATTTTTTTGGCAGTCTAGCAAACAGGGAAAGAACTCCTAAGGGTTTCTATCTGAGGAGATATGGCAGGAGTCAGCCACAATTACTGGAGGCCAGGGTCGGGGAGGGGGGTCTGTCCCATGTCTCACAAATGGCTTCTGTTCCACTGGCTCATAAGTTGACTTGAAGAGGAGTTTGTCTGTACAATAAACACGCCCCCCTCCCACTTCCATAAGATGATAGATTCAGGTAGCAAAAAGGATCTACTTAGGGTCACACCATCTGGCTCAGATGACTCTGGCAGAAGTAGTCTCTGGTGATACAAAATATATCATCATAAAAGTAGGCTTTTGAAGACTTACATCCACCTTAGTACAATAATGCCAGAATTAACATTTTGCAAGAAATAAAAACAAAATCATATTCTTTAAGATTGGACTGTGTGGTCCAGGCAGAAAATAATATTCACTCTGTTGAGTTGTACTTCCTTATGGATAATTTAGTAGGAATTTGGCTATAATCTTAATTTTGGTGAGATGAACTAGAATAAAGGCAATCACTATCTCCCTGCCAGTCTTAGAATCAGAATCTCCTACCCACATTTCATGGCTAGTGAACATAGTAGAGGAGAGCTACCATAAGCTTCCCAAGGCATGGAGTTTTACTACAGTGGAGTACAGGCCAAAGGCCAGGACTAGCTTTCTCATACTGGGAGTTCTCACTTCCATGAGGAAGAGAATTAAGGACACCAGATGGTGGAAAAATTAAGAGGAGCTGTAGGAGGCAGAATGTGGGAATTAAAAAAAAAGAGAAAAGTGGGGAGTCAGGCGGCACCCACTAATAAAAGAACTACTAAAACTTCTGTCAGAGTGCAATGTGCATTTTCTGAGAGATTGGGAAACACCTAGGAGAGTTTCTACTTCCTGATCACCAGGCTGAGGAGGTACTGACAATCTCATTGTGAATAGCTCAGTTGAGAGGAACACAAAAAAGCAGACAACTCTCCAAGCACAAGATTCTTAAAAGAAAACCTTCCTTAATATTTCCTTCCTCCAAGCACAGCAAAGGATATTGACACTTGGACAAGATATAGGTCCTCCTACTACACTCCAGTGTACTTATTTGTACATTCTTCTACTTGGCCAAAGTGATATTACGGCAGCCTTTTTGCCTGCTTCTCTTAAGTAATTTAGCTTTCACCAAGGTAATGTTAACCTGAAGTAACAACTCAATCCCTACTTGTGCCTATTCCAAAGAAAGGTGATCCAACAGAATGCAGAAATTATCGAATGATACCATCAATGTCACATGCAAGTAAAATTTTGCTGAAGATCATTCAAAAACGTTGCAGTAGTACATCTACAGGGAACTGCCAGAAATTCAAGCTGGATTCAGAAGAGGACATGGAATGAGGGTTATGATTGCTGATGTCAGATGGCTCTTAGCTGAAATCAGAGAATACCAGAAAACTGTTTACCTGTGTTTTATTGACCAGGCAAAGGCATTCGACTGTGTGGATTGTAACAAATTATGGATATACCTTTCAATCTGTATGCTGAGCAAACAATCTAAGAAGCTGGACTATATGAAGAAGAATGCAGCATCAGAACTGAAGGAAGACTTATCAACAGCCTGTGATATGCAGATGACACAACCTTGCTTGCTGAAAGTGAAGAGGACTTGAAGGACTTACTGATAAAGATCAAAGACTAAAGCCTTCAGTATGGATTATACCTCAACATTAAGAAAACAAAAAATTCTCACAACTGGACCAGTAAGTAACATCATGATAAATGGAGAAAAGATTGAAGTTGTCAAGGATTTCATTTTTCTTGGATCCACAATCAACACCCATGGAAGCAGCAGTCAAGAAATCAAACAACGTATTGCATTAGGCAAATCTTCTGCAAATGACCTTTTTAAAGTGTTGAAAAGTAAAGGTATCACTTTGAAGACTAAGGTGCGCCTGACCCAAGCCATGGTATTTTCTACTTCTTCATGCGTGTGAAAGCAGGACAATGAATAAGGAAGACAAAGAAGAATTAATTCATTTGAACTATCTTGTTGATGAAGAATGTTGAATATACTGTGGATTTCCAGAAGAACCAACAAATCTGTCCTGGAAGAAGTACAGCCAGAGTGCTCCTTGGAAGTAAGGATGGCAAGATTTACATACTTCGGACATGTTATCAGGAGGAACCAGTCCCTGGAGAAGGACATCATGCTTGGTAAGGCAGAAGGTCAGCAAAAAAGAGGAAGACCCGTGATGAGATGGTTGCAGCAACAGGCTCAAATATAGCAACTATTATGAGGTTGGCGCAGTGCGGGACAGTGTTTCATTCTGTTGTATATAGGGTAACTGTGAGTCAGAACTGACCAGACGGCACCTAACAACAATAACAGCAACAACAACTTGATCTTATATGTGGGATTCAGGACAGGAAAAGGTTACCTAACATATATTACCCAAATAAAACAACGCCTTCCAAAGGGAGAAGATTAGATTCTACATGTAAGTGTAATTCAAGCATTTTGTGTCCCTCTACATTCCTCCAAGTTATTCCTGTGGCACACTAACATCCAGGAAAAGCTGCTGCTAGAGTAGTTAATACAATGGTTTCCATTTTAGATAAACTGATTTAATAACCACAGGAGCTTAACATCTCTGCACACAAAACCAAGAGTTAAATCAATGCCATCTGAGGAAACTGATGTTCATAAACAAGGGGAAGGGGTAGGGTGTTTTCTGTGCATATTCAAATACCATAATGAATCTACTCTTAAGGCATATATTTTATGATATACTTTAGAATATGCAAACATTTAACTAGCACAGAGAATCCGAGCAGTTAAAGAATACTCAGGCATATGAGGAGGAGGAAGTTTTAAAAATACTAATGAAATTTGAATGATGCATTTTTAAATTTTACATAAAAATATTACTAATTCGACTTCAGTTTCATCCTAGAGTCTGAATGGATCAGACTATGCCATTTAGTGCTTTCTCACATATTGTTATATCTTGAGTGGATGAACAGGAGCCCCTAGTTATTTATTTTCAGTACACTGATAATGTCTCCCTATTCTCCAGCTCTGCGCCTAACCTCCATCCACCCACCCTGTCCTACCTTCTATCTGCACTACCCCATTACTTGTTGTTAGGTGCCATCAAGTCAATTTTGACTCATAGCAAGCCTATGTGACAGAGTAGAACTGCCCCGTAGAGTTTTTTAGCCTGTACTCTTTATAGGAACAGATCACCAGGTCTTTCTCTAGTGGAGCTACTCAGTGGGTTTGAACTGCCAACCTTTTGGTTAATTGCCAAGCTCTAGTACAATAGCTGTTACCCACCACCATCCCATCTCAAACACACTACTGTTATTCAGTCTGTGAGATCCACAGTAGTGCTTTTAATCTATCTGATCATGAAACGAGTCTAGGTGCTAAGGTTGTGGATCTAAACCTAAAGGGAGAAGGTAGGCAAGGAGATACCTTATCTGAGCAAATTAGGAGTTAGAAGTAAGTTTGCTCTGGACAAGGGTGTTTAGCAGGGGACTTATCTGCCCTCCTTTCCAGAACAAATGGTCAAAGGAACGTTCCCTTAGACTTGTCCGTTTTCTGTTTTCTTGAGAAACTCTAAACTGAATGTCACAGAAGTTTGTGATGGTCTTAAGATACTGTAAACTTGATTTCTGGAAATTGCCAATCCATTTTCTCCTTCTGAGAAGGTTGCCTGAGGAAGTTATTTCACTCTTGAATTTTTTTCTTGGGACAAAGACAATTAGCTTGCTGTTACAAACAAAATCATTAAGTGTTCCACTCTCCTCTATGCAGTACATAACCTAAGGATAGAAGAAATTCTTGCCCTCAAGGATCTTACAGTCTCTCTCAAAACACTGGATGTGCATTAGCGCTTTAATAGTGAAATAATTCTGTGGTGCTGTTGTAAATGCTTTATTTAAATGGGCATAACAGCTACATTTTATTCTAATGAAGACTCATTGGCAATATGGATTACCACTTGCCAATGAGAAGTAGCTATTAACCTTGATATCTGTGGATACACCTACACAGTGGCCATGTTCCTGCACAGCATACCTTGGTAAGGTACAACACAGGGGTGGAGGGGAACAGACCATCTCCATGTTCCATTTACTATAATTGGTATATTTGAAGTTAGAGGAGAGGGAGGAGGTGGTTCCATATCCCAGGCCTAGATGGAATGATCAAATTTGATCTGATCAGTGACAACCGCTCTTAAAATTTTGCTATTCAAAATCATAAAAAAGAAAATGGTCTTGTTCTTTAATTTTCAGCTTAATATCATTAAATACTATGTAGGGAATAATGAAAGCCAACTAATATCTGATTATTTTTTTCTTGAAACATCAGATATGTGACATTAAAATACTAACTCCCGTGCTGTTTTGTGAAAGCAATAATAATAACTATATGGGGATATTAGAACGCATTTGGCCCTTTCTATGAGATAATCTATTTAGTTCTCAAACTCTAAAGTAAGTATTAATTTTGCCCAAGATTTCACAACTTGCACCAGTGGATCCAGGATTCATGCTTATGTTTGTCAAACTCTCTTCACTTCACTATACGGCCAACACCTGCCTATGCTAACATTACTAAAATAGATAAACAGACTCTCAGACACACACAGAGACACACATACATGCATGGATATAAGAACTTCAAAAATACAAATGCCAAAAGCTCTCGCTGCTACAATGTCCTTAAAATAATTTTTATTACACACACCTTTGAAAATCAAGACTGCCAATCCTGTGCAGAGATAGCAAACCAAAAAGTGATAGAAAATTCCTTTTATTCAGAGACGTTGACTCTGAGACTTCATGCCTTTACAATTTATCTCAGATTTAAAAGCAATAACTGTGCTAGACCAAAGCTCATTCATTCTGGAATACTATATCTCTAACTGAACCTTCCAATCCCCTTGACACTACCTTCGTTTTGAATGATGAAGGTCTCTTTGTTTGTTATTTCTTTGCTTGTCTTTCTTATTTTTATTTGCTTTGATGTCTCTAATCCTCCTGATCCACACAGGTGACCAAACTTTCATCCGTAATCTGTAGCATTCAAATTAAAGGAACGGTTTATAGATTCTAGGATTTTCTGAGCACCTCAAATAAATCCTTCCTAGGCCCCTCATGAATGGATAAAACCATGAGCAAAGGATGAAGTTAAATTGATCCCAATCAATGTACCACAAAGCATCAAATTGCATTCACTGCCAGTCAACAAACAAATAAAACTCTGTCTCCTCCTTTTTTTATAATTTTTTTTATCTTGTTTTTCTTTTTTCCTAGTGCCACTGATAACACGTTGATTTTTCCTAGAAAATATCAGAATCACTGGAATAATTTATACTTAATTAGGTGGTAAACAAAAACATCTTTTAGGTTTGCACAGAATTCAGTTTCCTGTTCCGTCAACAACTGAACACTTCTGAAAAGCTTACTTATGCTCTGGTCTGTGTTACGTTAAGAACAAACATACTCTCTTTTTTATAGCAAAATTCTATACCTCTTTAAACCAAACAGATAGGATGGAAGTAAGTGCACTTTTTCCCAGTCACATTAAAAAGAAAGGTTAAGCTCTTACTGACAGGAAAGATGTATTTGCAAGTGATTAGTTATATTTCTATCATAGTGCTTGTCTGTGTTCTTCCTTTGATGTTTAAGCAAAGCTCCTGAACACGCTGGGTTATATTCTCTGATGTTGATTTATAGGTAGAACTGAATTCTAAACACTGAACCACTAGGTAGGCTTTAATAAAAGGCAGAGACTTTTCTCCTGCTGGTTTGTATGTGACTAAGTGATATTGTTCTAGGGCTTCAATCTGTCAAGAGCAGGTGTACAATGGGGGAGTCCTTCAGGCACGAAGACCCAAGCTATCCACAGAGGGCCACATTCTGCCATACAGGACTGCTGGGTTTTAAACTCCTAGGAGAGAAAAAGGAAAATAAATGGTTAAAAAAAAAAAAAAAATCTGTTTTCTCAACAAGGATAATGACACACCTTAATTTCAAAGCAGGATGTACCTAGGAGGGAGAAACTGAAGGGAATCATGCCATCAGACGGCAGTGCCAGTCCTAGAGCACATCAGAAGGAATAGGTGAGCATCTTCCACAGGCTTATCCACACCTAACTAGTTGACATCTCTCAGTGAGCTGGAGGGTAGAATCCAGGCAGCATTGCGGGCAGCTCAGTGAAGCTATCTGGTAGGGGCCCAAAAGAAGATTGATGTGATAGAGATATTTGGTTAAATTAACAGAAGCATCCCCATTTGGCCAAACCCAGGGCTGTGTGTACTACTGTAGTCATAAAACGAGGGTAGGTGTAACAGACTACCCACTTAGTGATATCAGCACATAAGAAATATCATTTACAAAATATTCCCATAAAATGTTTAATTTTCACCCAATAGGTGGCAATACACTGTCTAAATAATAAATTAAAATTTCTGCACCATATCCAGTCTTTGAGGACTATCTATCTGCAAGCCTAGGAATGAAATGAACTTAAATTCTTTAAGGTCAGGGAATAGATCTTAAAAGCAAACAAGCTACCCAATAGCACTAGCATGTATTGCTTTTGTAAAAGGAAAAATATATACATGGTAGAAAATATGTAAAAAATAGGACATTTGCAAGCAATAAGACCATCAGCCAAAGTTAGTAATATATTAACATACAGACATTTATATATTTATACATATACATGTATGTATACATATGCATATTTATACATTGATATTCACAAACAGAAGGTATATGTTCTGTTTTATAGTCTCCTTTTCCCATTTACCTTTACATTGTGGATATATTTCATGTGAAACAATCACTGACAACTTTATTTTAGTGGTTATTGTTTCCTCATAGTTGAAAGATTAGAATTTTCTCAAATGTTTTATTACTGCAAACATTTAGTATGATATCTTGGAAATAATAGATGTTAATAAATGTTTGCTTACTTAATTAGTGAATGCATGAAAATAGGCTTTCTTCAGCATATAATCATTTTTCTCACTGCCTAACTTTCTCTTTAAAAGTACTTCTATTTATTTTGTAGGTGATGTTCACTAATAATTGGGAAAAATGAATCTGGATTTTAAAAGCAAAATATTCTTTGTTCCTAATTTTCTCCAATGAGCTTATACCAAGTTGCATATTAACTCATAGTTTTCTTATAGATGAGACTTAAGAGTAGAAAGAACTTGTGCATACCCTTGTCTCCAGTCAAAGAGGTGAGGAAATTGTTTAAAAATCAAAACATCACAAGTTACCCTAATAAAGCCTTCCTAAAAAAGTGGTGTTTGATACTCAGATGTCTTTAACCAAATTGTCTTCTAGCTAAAGACTTAATTAAACATAATAATGCCATAATTATTAGATAAGAGAATTTCTTGTTTATGCCTACTATTCTATGCATAAATATTTATGAATATTGGGTCAAAATTCCTTTTGCTCACCCATTCACATGTGGTTTGGTTCTTTATCACCTGATTCTACCTTCCTCTTCTTATTCATCTTTATTTATTTCTATCCTTTAATTCAGGGCTCAGAAAACCATGGCTCACAGGCTAAATCAGACCTGTGGCATGCTGTTGTACAGACCTCAGGCTGAAAGTTTTTTTTTTTTTTTTTTTTTTACACTTTCATAGTGTTATCAAAAAACAAAGAAGAATGCGTGACAGAGACCATATGTGGGCTACGTACCTAAAACATTCACTATATGGCTCTTTAAAGAAAAAAACTGCTGACCCCTGCTCTAATCTCACCAAAAATCTAGGCTAACACTAGTTCTCCCAAAGTGATTCTTAGAAACTTCGGTTAGCAGGTATTAATGGTGGTGATGGTGATAGTGGAGGGCAAGTGTGGCATTCTGCAGCCAAATAAGCTTAAGAAATTCTGAGTTAAACAAAGTTAACCCATTTTGTTATTGCAGTGCATCTTAAGGAGTCTCTGGGTGGCACAAATGGTTAACCATTCGACTACTGGCCAAAAGGTTGGGGGTTCGGATCCACCCAGGGGGCCTTTGAAGACATATCTGCTTCTAAAAGATCACAGCCTTGAACAATCCCTATGCAGCTGTTCTATACTGCATTCATGGGGTTGCCATGAGTTGGAATTGACTACAGGGGAACTAACAACAGTACATCTTAGAATTTTAGTATACTAATATGCGTTCTGAATCTCCAAAAGTGATAATAGTATTCAATAGTATTGTTTCTCAATCTTACCGCTATGGAAGCTTTATTGAACAGAGCTAATGTTCTATGAAAACTTGCTTTGACATATCCCTTGAAAATAAGGAGGAAATAATATCAAAAGTGAAAGGAAGGTATGTTCATTTTTTTAGCATACTGATAAATTCTTTTTATATTTATCTGACTTTTTAAGATTATGTTAACATATTTTCAAGGTAATAGTTATATCTACACAAAAAGGATAAAATGCCCCCAATTCAAAGTATTTAGATTTTCCAAGGTTATTTTTCTTTTAACTTCAATTTTGTAATACTGCTGCTTAAAATTTGAGACAAGGGTGAGGATGGAGGAATAGGAAGACATTTACATTGAATTATGAAAATAATTGTTCATTTCTCTTATTATGAATCAGTTTTACAAACTGTTAGAAGTAACATTTTAACGTATCTAGTTCCATTCACCATTCATAGCTTTGTGCGAAGAACCGCATTCAGTGGTATAGAAAGTTTTACTGCAAATAAAGTGACTGAAGAAGTTTCCCCTTTTCCAGTTCTCAGCTCGCTCTATGGCTGCATCTTAACTGATCGTTTTCTATTGATCATCTTTGTTTTTAAGTTATTGACCTCTAAACCCACACTTAGTATTGTACTCTTTTGAATGGAGGGCTGCTCTAATCACCACATGTTACCTTTGTCTCTATAGACACAAATATTAACGTGTGCACATTCACATGTTGTTTCTACCCTTGACAAAAACATCAGAACATCTTAGGTAACCTGCAAAAATTTGTAGATAAAGTGCATATAAAGCAACATGAAGAACTTGTTCGATGTTTTTCCTACAGGTTTTTTAAAACAGACTCTGTGCCCATTAATTCCTGAATTGTTAGAGTTTAACCTTCATCAAAGTCAGAGTGTTAGACTAGAGGATCTCTGGAATCATCCTAGAACTATGATTATAGGATGCACTTGGCATCTGCTCTATATTCTCAAATACTGTATATTTAACCTAGCCTTCCACTTTTTCTTCACCTTCACACACCTCACACACAATTTTAAAGGATCTACAAACTCCAGGTATCAAAAAAAATTTTTTTTTAAATCCAATTCCTATTTATAGGATAGGAGCCCCGGGGTGCTGTAAGTGGTTAATGCTACTTGGCTACTAACCAAATGGTTGGAGGATCAAGTCCACCCAGAGATGCCTCAGAAGAAAGACCTGGTGACCTACTTCTGAAATATCAGTCACTGAAAACTCTCTGGAGTTCAGTTATATCCAGACACACATGGGGTTGCCATGAGTCAGAATCAACTGGATGGCAACTGGCATGTATAGGTTATTGCCCAGCTCTTTTAACCAACTTTTTCAACCTTGCTGATTTGATGTGGTCTCTGTGGTCTTCAATCATAGGACACAAAAAACTATTTTGTACAACTTCCCTAAATAGCTTGAAAGAGAAAAATGAAAGGTAGAGAGGAAGATTGAATAATCAAAATTACCCTTGAATACATCCACAAATTTGACAATTATATTGCTGAAAAAGACTTCCAAATTATTTTAACATCCTCTCTAACACACTATTCAAAGCAACAAAACTCCAGTGAGGTAAGTCTCTGTAAATAGCAATAGATAAAATTATGCAAAACTTGACATTAATATTCAGTTTAAATAACAATGAACTTGTGTTTCTGAGGTTCTTTCAAAGACCTAGAATACTGATCTCTTAATTTAATATTTGCAATATTTAAAAGTACTCACCAACTAAAAAGTGACTTTGTAACTGGTAATGATTTGGTATTAATTCGCACTACCAAAGATCTATTCATTGGAAATACATTTTTTCAATAAAATAAATGGTGAATGTACATGTGGACCTTGCCAGATGGACTACACAGGAATCAAATTGACTACATCTATGGAAAGAGACAATGGAGAAGCTCAATATCATCAGTCAGAACAAGGCCATAGACTGACTGCAGAACAGATCATCAATTGCTCATATGCAAGTTCAAATTGAAGCTGAAGAAAATTAAAACAAGTCCACAAAAGCCAAAGTATGACCTTGAGTATATCCCACCTGAATTTAGTGACCACCTCAAGACTAGATTTAACACAGTGAACACTAATGACTTAAGACCAGACAAGTTGTGGGATGATATCAAGATCATCATACATGAAGAAAGCAAAGGATGTTAAAAATACAGGAGAGACAGAAAAGACCAAAATGGATGTCAGAAGAGACTCTGAAATGTGCTCTTGAATGTAGAGTAGCTAACTGGAATGAAAGAATGATGAAATAAAAGAGCTAAACAAAAGATTTCAAAGGACAGCTCGAGAAGAAAAAGTATTATAATGACATGTGCAAAGACTTGGATTTAGAAAAGCAAAAAGGAAGAAGCGCTCCACATTTCTCAAGCTGAAAGAAATAAAGAAAAAATTCAATTCTGGAGTTGCGGTATTGAAGGATTCTATGGGTAAGATACTGAATGACGCAGGAAGCATCAGAAGAAGATGGACGGAATTCACATAATAACCTTACCAAAAAAACTGGTCAACGTCCAACCATTTCAGGAGGTAGCATATGATCAAGAACCTATGGTACTAAAGGAAGAAATTCAAGCTGCACTGAAGGCATTGGCAAAAAACAAGGCTCCAGGAATCGATGGAATACGAACTGAGATGTTTCAACAAACAGATGCAGTGCTAGAAGCACTCAATCATCTATGCCAAGAAATTTAGAAGACAGCTACTCAACTGGAAGAGATTCATATTTGTGCCCATTCCAAAGAAAGGTACTCCAAAAGAATGTGGAAATTATATTATAAATAGCATACACAAGTAAAATTTTGCTGAAGATAATTCAAAACAGTTGCAGCAGTACATCTATAGAGAACTGCCAGAAATTTAAGCTAGATACAGAAGAAGACTTGGAACAAGGGATATCATTGCTGATGTCAGATGGATCTTGAATGAAAGCAGAGAATACTGTAAAAATGTTTACTTGTGTTTTATTGAATATGCAAAGGCATTCGACCCTGTGGATCATAGCAAATTATTGATAACATTGCAAAGAATGGGAATTCCAGAACACTTAATTGTGCTCATGAAGAACCTGTACATAGATCAAGAGACATCCATTCGAATAGAACAAGGCGATACTGCATGGTTTAAAGTCAGGAAAAGTGTGCATCAGGGTTGTGTGTTTTCACCATACTTATTCAATCTGTATGCTGAGCAAATAGTTTGAGAAGCTGGACTATATGAAGAAGAATAAAATGTCAGGACTGGAGAAAGATTCATTAACAACCTGTGATATGCAGATAACACAACTTTGTTTGCAGAAAGTGAAGAGGACTTGAAGCATTTACTGATGAAGATTAAAGACTACAGCCTTCAAAGTGGATTACACCTCAACATAAAGAAAACAAAAATCCTCACAACTGGACCAATAAGCAACATCATGATAAAAGGAGAAAAGATTGAAGTTGTCAAGGATTTCATTTTACTTGTGTCCACAATCAATGCCCATGGAAGCAGCAGTCAAGAAATCAAGCGATGTATTGCACTGGGCAAATCTGCTGCAAAAGACCTCTTTAAAGTGTTTAATAACAAAGATTTCACCTTGAAGACCAAGGTGTGCCTGACCCAAGCTGTGGCGTTTTCCATCACCTCATATGCACGTGAAAGCAGGACAATGAATAACGAAGACCAAAGAAGAATTGATGCATTTGAATTATTGTGTTAGTGAAAACTATTTAATATGCCATGGACTACCAGAAGAACAAGCAAATCTGTCTTGGCAGAAGTACAGCCAGAATCCTTCTTATAAGCAAGGATGACTTTGTCTTATGTACTTTGGACATGTTATTGGAGGGATCAGTCCCTGAAGAAGGACATCGTGCTTGGTAAAATAGATGGTCAGCATAAAAGAGGAAGACCCTCAATGAGATGGATTTACACGGTGGCTGCAACAATGGTCTCAAACATAGCATCAATTGTGAGGATGGGGCATGACTGGACAGTGTTTCGTTCTGTTGTACATAGGGTTGCTATGAGTTGGAATTACTCGACAGCACCTAACAACAACAACAATCTCATTCACCAGGATGATTCCAACTATAGGGGGCTATCATTATGTCTTCATTGAAGCTTTTCCTTTATACTCATATGTTCAACTCAGACACCTCAAACTTACCATCCTAATTCTCTGCTTACCATCTGTGTGGTTCCTATAAAGCTACTTAACTTTTGAAGCCCCAATTTTCAGTGCTGTTTATCTCATAGATTTCTTGGAAGTATTACGTGTGAATGTTCATGTAAATCATTTAGAATGTGACTGACATATCCTTACCACTCAATATATTCTTTGTGTTGCTGTTGTTATCATCACCAGTTTCCCCTTAAAACTTGTCCTTCTCTTAATGTCCTTATCCTGGTAAATATCTGCAGCATGTATCTAATTGCTCATATCAGAAATGTAGGAAATGACTCTGTTTCTTCTATGTTTGCTAAATTCAATCTGTCACCAAGCCTAGTCAACCTACAACTTATGTATGACTAGACTGTCTTCTCTCTTATCTTTTCCTACTGCTATTATGGACCCTCATAATCTCTCCCCTGGATAGAACAATGAATAGTACCCTGATATTTCCCCAACCTTCTGTCTCAGCTCTCTCCAGGACATCCTTCACGATGTCGCTTCTGTGATATATCTAAAACACTTAGCTGAATCCAAACCCCAAACTTTTCATGACTTCTCATTAACTACAAGATAAAACTCCAACTCTATCCCATCAAACAAGACTTTTAATGATCCAACTCTTGCTACAAATCTTCTTTGCTGCCAAGCTCCAGCAATCTCAACTACTTATAATTTCTAAAACATACTATACTCTTCATTCATTAAACATTATAATTCTTCTTCTTCTTCTTCTTTTTTTTTTTTTTTTTAAAGAATACTCTCCACCTCCCCTGGACAGTCCTTATATTTCAAGCCCCAGTTTAATTTTATCTTTCTTCATCAAGCCATCAATGGCACTGAATTCTCATCCTCTTTTTCTCCCCAGAAAAAAACTTTATTAGTCTTCTCTTTGTGGAAATACTGAGCTTCATAAAAACATTTATTACAGTGATTTTTATATAATTTTCAAATGATACATTGTATGTCTACTTTTTCTTGAGCTCCTTTGTAAAATGGCATAGCCAGAGAGTCTAGTTCAACACCTGGCACATAGAAGGGAAAATAGTGCCATGCAGATGGAGTCTGAAAATAAAATGTGTTTTGTTAAAAACACAAGAAAGCAAAACAACAGCAAAAAACTTTTTGTCTTAATAGTGCCATCAATATCTGCAAATAATTCTCTTTTTCTGATTTCTTAAATAAAAATAAAATAAAAATACATCCTGGTGTTGGACTCCCTAAAAAGTCTTTTTTATTTGGTATTTGTGTGGAGTTTTACCCAGGTTTAGACTGAGATTTGGGGTAATCTTCTGTCTCTTGTTTCTAATCCAAAATCAGGCTCACTCTTTCCCCACGCTTCTTTATGAAATCAACTAAAATGAAAGAATGGCAAATTGGACTGGATAAAACTCACTAGCTTTATTTTTATAGGTGTTTATCCGTCAGGGTTCCATCAGAGAAATAGAACCAGTAAGAGACATAGATATATAGTAGACAGACAGACAGATAGATAGATAGATTTATTGCAAGGAATTGGTCTACACAATTGTGGGGGCTGGGCAGGCAAGTCTGAAATCTCTACAGCAGGCTATCAGAAAGGTCAGGCTGGAAACTCTCGGCCAGTCCCCTTACTGCAGCCAATTATGGGCAATATTTTTTTCTCATGGTAGCTCCATACACAATGGAAAAAACATGTTGCCCATAATTTGGTTGCAGACTAGACTGTTGTAATCCATAGGATTTTCATGGGCTAATTTTCTGAAGCAGATCATTAGGTCTTTCTCTCTAGACCACTATAGTGTATAAGCTCCTCTGAAACCTGTTCAGCATCAGAGCAACACACCAGCCTCCAATGACAGACAGGTTATGGCTGCTCGTGAGGTGCACTGGCCAGGCATCAAACCCAGTTCTCCCGCATAGACAGTGAGAATTCTACCAATGAATCACCACTTGCCTCAACAACAGTAATATGTACAGTTTAAAATCATATAAAAACATTATTCATTTTTATCCACTTTTCAACTCTGGAGCTGATAAACTTTATCTGTATTTTCATCAGATGTTTTGTACAAGTTAGTGCATGACTTCCTTCCTCTTCTGATCTGACATGATGTGAGGCATTTCTTTTTTTTTTTTACACCATTAACTCCACAAAGGCAACACTAGTAGAAAGGAAGAAGGAGGATAAGCAGCAAATTTTGTGTGTCTCATCTAAAGACACTACCTTATACAATGATGACCCCCTATATGTCCCCCATAAGTCAGGGCAGTGAAGATATGGAATCAGAGAAAGACTGTCTGCTTGAAATAAAATGTATTTGGGTACAGAGAATGTGCCGCTTTTTCCCTTCCTCTTTTTATGTTAAATAATTGTCTAATTTACACCAAATAATTTAGTCTATTATTATCAGCATGTGTGCCACAAACAATTTTTTTTTATATAGAGAGGGAAAGTTTTATTTTAGGACCCTGTGATAATCTTATTTATGTTTCTGCTTTTTGTAAGTATTGCCATGGAGGTAGCATCACCCCAGAAATATTGTTATCCAAAATTCTTTAGCTTATTGAAATGACATTGACTTTTTAAGTTTTACAGATTTCCTGTACAATTTTCAAAAAGTCACCTCAATTTATAATAAATCATACGCACAAGTCTGTTATTATAACAAAAATGTCTCACTGATCCCTAAATCCAAAATCAATGTTATTTCAGAATTAATTTTAAAATCCCAAATTCTGAATTAGTCTTTTCTCACTTCACTTTTACATTACCAGGGCAGTATTTTTCCCTGTCATTTCTGAAATATGAAACGAGAAATCTGCTTTTATTAATATAGTTAGAGGAATGAACTTCAGACTTCTAAAATGCAGCAAAGAAATTGAGTCAGGCAGGAAAAAAAAAAAAAATAATGAGAAAGTTAGGATGCCTTAGTGAGCAGACAGAGTCATTTTATGTAGAGGTTTCCCTCAAGCAACTAAATCGAGCCCAAACAAGCCTATTTCTCTGAAACTTGCTTTACCCGCCATTCCGTCTCAAAATACATTGTAATAATATCATAAAACAGCTTGAGATGAAGGAGGATTCTGATTGACTGTTCAACATTCCAAAAGGGTAGATTAATATCTGTGAATCTCACAGCTGAAGCATTTTAATGCAAACTTGCAGTTTGTGGGAATTGAATCTGTCTGCCAAAATCATTTATTTATATATAGAAAATGGGGGGGGGGGAATAGACATTTCATAATAGCAATGAGTCCAGGGGATGCTGTTATCATGAGCTAATCACATCCCATGGGCATGATAGCACTCAGCTGTGTCCCCTGTCTTGCATTGTTCCAGAGGAATGATTATCTCATGATAATAACCCTTATTGTGGCTTAGTGAGTTTAAAAAAAAAAACTTTCTTCCCAAGTTCTTGGGCATTTGTTCATCAGCTAACTTTCTTCCCTTTGCATTCTGCTCATATGTTACTTCCTGCTTAGAAAACAAAAAGAAATTCTGTGTTCTGATATTATTATCTGTTGGAAAAATGCAAAAAAAAAAAAAAAAAAGTGGCCGTATTGATCTGACTGTGAAAGAGCAGTATTGCAAACAAGCTCTGATCTCCTGAGACTTGCGTACAGAAGATCCATACTTGCATTGACATTTTATAGATGTCTAGACTTGCTAATCCACTTTGGAGAAACAAATGTATTTTGTAGCATGGGAACAATAAGGGAAACAGATGCTTATACAATACCATACTTGTTTTGTGCTGTAATGTGCGACCATCCAACATATATGTTTAATTGGAGCTCACACATTATGCAATTTAAAAAGTGGTTGTCCTGCTTAGATGAAACCTCTAACCAAGGACCCTCACACTTCCAAACTGCCAGCTATGTCTACGGAGATTCAAGTTAATGTCAGTCACAACAGCAGGGATGCTGGTGCTTTCTGTGAGTATTTGCACTTTGGGATACAAAGGCAATGGGAATGCTGAGGCAAAGTCATGGAGGAATAGTAAATCAAAAAGGAATTAGAGCAAAGGACAACAGGGATGAAGTAAAATAGAAGAGAGATTTCACAATGCATTTCTAGTTGTTTGTTTGTTGCCTACGTGATTGCCCCAAGAATCTTTCATCCACCACATTTGTAATGAAGATATTTACATTTTTTTTTTTTTTTACTTTCGAAAAAATACACTGTACTGGTTTGATTAATGTCTCTGAAAAATTCATGTCCTTCTAGGAACCTCAGAATATGACTTTTTTTGTAACTAGGGTCTTCGTAGATGTGATTAGTTAAGATGAAGTCATATTGGAGTACCGTGAGTCCTAAATTCAGTATGACTGGTGTCCTTACAAGAAAAGACTATACAAAGACACAGGAGTCCCTGGGTGGTGCAAATGGTTAATCATTTGACTACTAACTGAAAGGTTGTTGGTTCAGACCCACTCAGAGGTGCCTTGGAAGAAAGTCCTGGCGATCTACTTCCAAATGGTCACAGCCTTGAAAACCCTATAGACTGCAGTTACATTTAAAACACGTGAGTTGTCATGAGTTGGAATCCACTTGATGGCAACTGGTGTGGTTTTTTTGGTTTTATATAGAAACACGGAGGCAGAGAGAGACATTCAGGGAAGAATGCCATGTGACAACAGAGGCAGAGATGGGAGAGACACATCTACAAGCCAAGGAACCCTGAAGATCGCTGACAACCACCAGAAGTTAGGAGAGAGGCATGGAACAGGCTCTCCCTCAGACAATCCAGAATAAACCAACCTTGCTTACACCTTGATTTCAGTCTTCCAGCCTCCTAAACTGTGACAGAATAAATTGGTGGGGTGTTAAGCCACCAGTTTATGGTATTTTATTATGGCAGCACTATGAAACCAATATATGTACTTTTCTTTATGTGCACAACTCTTTGTTTAATGAATCCAGGCTGGTTTCCCAGGCCAGGACCCTTCACATGGAGATAGCTGTGGAGGGGGTAGTTAGACAAGCTTGTCTGGTCCATACAGCATTTTTATAATTTATCTAGACAATTTAGTCTAGATAATTTCTGGTGCTTCGTTCAATTCCAACTAGGAATATATACTTATATGTGGATCTCACTTCATTTTATCTAACTATAAACAATGTAGGAAAAAAAAACAACACAACGTAAACCTGAGGCAAAGGGCAGACAGAAGAAGGGATGTGGACATGGAGAATATCTTTGGGTTTGTCAGCAAGTACCAATCTGCCAACTTGGTCATTTCTGTTAAACAACTAGACCTTTTGTGAAAAAATGTCAGAAGTCATGTTAAAATTGTTCCCTGCTATTAAAAATAAATAAAATTGCTGCTAAGTTGTTAAATAAAACATCAGTATATTATTACTAATATTTCACGTGTATGTCTGCAAATATTTTTACATAATCTAAAAAATGAACTAGCTGCTTTCAACTCAAGATGTCAGGATTTAGTCATTCGTGCTTCCAAATTCCCTATAAAATTGATTAGTAGGAAAATATATTGAATTGAAAGAAATAAATGATCACATTTATTTGGTTGGGCTAAAATGTGTTAGGCAGTGAATCCAGAATATACATCCGGAGAAATCTACAAGATTAGGAATGGTAGGCAGCTGAGTGTCTGCATTGTAATTACAAGGAAATGACTCTGTTTCAGTCAGAGTTTTAGCAAATGTTGCAGGAAGTCCACTGGAGGCTCAGCCTCACCAGCACGTTCCTGGTTGTCCCATTATGCAAAAGTTCTTCACGTTAATAACAGGCAAAATAATAAAAGAGTAATTAAAGGTGAATGAAACATTGTCTAACCAGCTCCATTCTAGAGTATGTCAAAGGAGGGGTTTTAGGAGGGCTTGGGAATGGATGAAGAATAAAATCAAGAAAGGACGGAATTCATTTAAATTTAAAAAAATAAATGGATAAAGGGATTCTGGGGAGATAGTAGTGTGGCACCATAATCTTTCATTCTCTCCAAATTCTCACATAAAACTGACAAAGCAGTTAGATAAACCAGCTGTCACTTAGTTGATTCCAATTCACGGTGATCCCATGTGCTGCAGACTGAGCCGCACTCCAAGGGTTCTCAAGGCTATGACCTTTTGGAAGCAGATCTCTAAGGCTTTCTTCCACAATGATTCTGGGTGGGTTTGAACCACCAGCCTTTTGGTTAATGGTCGAGTGCTTAACTATTTCTTCCACCCAGGGGCTCCAAATTATATAATAGAATTTTTAAAATTTCCAATAATGCCAAAATGCTTAAGGACTTTTTTTTTAAAAAAGCTATACAATGTATCTAGACAAAAACACACAGACCCTTGCTGAGAAATTAATTAAGATCTAACTACATAAGGAAATATGAGATATTCACGGATTAGAAAACTCAGTGTTGTTAATATGGTAATTCTCTAAACTGATCTAGAGTTTCAGTGCATTCTTAATGAAAATCAAAGTAGCCTATGTTTGTAGAAATTGTCAAGATGACTCTAAAATATTTAGAAAATGCAAAGGACCTAGAATAACCAAAACAACTTTGAAAAGGAAGGGTAAAATTTGAGGATTTTCACTACCAGATTTCAAGACTTACTAGCAATCTACGGTCATCAAGGCAGTGTGGAACTGGCATCAGGATATATAAGTCAGTAGGACAGAACAGACGATACAGAATCCAGAAATAGACCTGTACATACAAGGTCAATTGATTTCAGCAAAAGTGCCAATGTAGTTCAATGAGGGGAAAGATAGTCTTTTCTTACAATGGAGCTTGAAAATCAGGACATTCATTTGGAGAAAAACAGAAATGAACACTTACCTTTCTCTCAAACCATACATAAAATTTAACTCAAAGCAAATCATAGACCTAAAGTTAACAGCTAAAAGTGTAAAACTTCTACAGAGGAAAATATAAAAGAAAGTCTCCACAGACTTGGCTTACAGATATCTTACATGAGACACAGAAAGCACAAATCATCAAGGAAAAAAATACATTGAACATCATCAAAATTTAAAATGTCTGCTCTTCAAAACAGATTATTTTAAAAAAATGGAAATTCAAGCCTCAGACTAGAAGAAAATATTGGCAATATGTCTATTGGTCAAAGGACTGATACCCAAAATAAATAAAGACTTTCTATAATTGGATAATAAGAAGACAATCCAATTATTTAAATGGTCAAAAGAGTTGACTGGATATTTCACAAAAAATGATATAGAAATGGCAAATAACAACATGAAGTAATGTGATCACAATGCGATACCATGACACACACAAAAGAATGTTTAAAATTAAAAAGATGGACAATATCAAGTTTTTCTGAGGATGTGGAGCAACAAGAGCTCTCAGATATTATTTTCAGAAACATTTTGGAAGGTTCTTACAAAGTTAAACATATGTGTACCATATAAAAGAGGAATATCAATCTTAGATATTTACTACAAGAGAAATAAAAACATATCTCGGCACAGAGATTTGTACACAAATGTTTATAACAGCTGTATTCATAATAGCCCCAAACTGGAAACAAGCCAAATGTGAATCAATAATTGAGTGGATAAACAAATTGTGGTATATCCTTAAATAAATACTGTTCAGCAATAAAAACTAATAGACTACTAATACATGCAGTGACTTGAATGAATCTCAAAAACATTATGCTGAAGAATATATGCCAGACAAAAAAGAGTACATACAGTAGGATTCCATCTATATTAAATTCTAGAACAGGAAAAATGAATCAACAGTGACAGAAAGCAGGTTTTCTGAGCGGTTACCTCATGGCAAAGTAGCATGAGGAAACTTTTGGAGGCGATGGAAATATTCTTTATATTGATTGTAATGGTGATTACATAGGTGTATACATTGGTCAAAGCTCATCAAAGTATACATTTAAAATAGGTACATTTCCTGTCTTATAATTTTATCTTAATAAATTTTATTTTCAAAAAATCAGGAGACCAGGACAATGTCCAGTAATAATAACAACAGCAACCACAATGTGCCTGCACACTTAATAACTCCTTAAATAATACAGACAGTTCTAGCTCTTAGTGAATGGTCATAGTCGTTTTAAATACATTGAGTGAAGCTAGGCTGCCTTGCCTGTTCAATCTAAAACCATTACCAGCAAACTCAAGAACAGGGCACAAGTTAAATCTATTCTTTTGGTGGCTTTTGGAATTGTTTAGAGTTCTTAGATATGTGCTTTTATTTCTTACTTTGGTCCTTACTGCCATCCCAAGGAATTTCTATTCTACTCAATAGGGGTCTTGAATAAAGGAAATGATGAGTGAAATAATAAGTAACATATTTAAAAAAAAAGAAAAAGCCGAACAAAGGGAAATAGTGAGGCTTGTGAGGTCCAGCGAAACTGTTTTTCATGCAATGTTGCTAGGTGCCGTCAAATCAGTTCTGACTCATAGCAGCCCTATATGCAACAGAACAAAACACTGCCTGCGTCTGCACCATCATCACAATCATTTTTATGTTTCAGCCCATTATTGCAGTCACTGTGTCAATCCATCTCATTGACAGTCTTCCTCGTTTTCACTGACCCTCTACTTTACCAAACACGATGCTCTTCTGCAGGAACTGGTCACTCCCGATAGCATGTCATGCAATACCAACATTTAAAAGTCCTTAGAAAAGAATAAATTTGTTATATTTCTAAATCAGCAAGAAACTAAGCTAGAACAGAGTGAGCTAAGGAGAGAATAGTAAGAGAATGACAGAAAGGCAAGAGCCTTTAAGCCATTGTAAGGGCTTTGTATTTTCTTATTGGTGTGATAGTAAAGCACTGGAGTGTTCTGATGCAGAAGAATCATGGCCTGGTTTATGTTTAAAAAAAAATGCCTGTGTGTGTGGAATTGACTGTAGATGAACAAAAGCACAGTGTGAAGGACAGTTAGGAGATTACTGCAGGATTCTTGGTGAAAATTATGATGATTTGGACTAGGAGGTTAGCTAAGCGGTTAGTGTGGCATTGTTGATAAGGTACATAGGCATTCTGAATGTAGAAGTAACATGGATCAATTGTGAAATGTGAAAGAAAGAGAGAAAACAAACAAAAAATAATCTTTATGTTTGGAGATTAAGCAATGGGATGAAACTGGTGCCACTATCAATAATGGGGAAAATGTGAAGAGTGACTTTTCTGGTGTAAATCATGAGTTTTGTTTCAGATTTGTAAAGTAGTGGTTAATTCTTAGACATTCAGGAAGCCAAGTGAGAAGTTTATGTGTAAGTGTAGAACCTAAACAAACAGATACAAGAAAAGACAAAGAGACATAATGAATCCCAAAAGCTGAGCATTCAACTCATAGAATTTCCAGAAAGAGCACGAAATAAATTATTATGATAGTCATTAATGCTGATCAAAAGATATTTCAGGTTTTCTGCTTTCCAAGAACATGTTAGAATTTCATTTCCTAGACTCCTTTTAGAAGTCTCGGTGGCACGGTGGTTAAGGACTCAGCTGCTAACCAAAAGTTCAGCAGTTTAAATTCACCACCATCTCTGCAGAAGAAAGATGTGACAGTCTGCTTCGGCAAAGATTACAAGCTTAGTTCTACTGTGTCCTATAAGGTCACTGTGAGTTGGAATCAACTTGACAGCAACAGATTCCTTTTAGCTGGGTTAGAGAGGTTACCAGTTCTCGTCAATATAAAAGAAGTTGCTGCTTCACATTTAGTTGCTGGCGAGAGACCATCTAGTGGCCTGTTCTTATAGTCATGGCAACTGGTCAAGTTTATGATGGTGATTGTGCCAGCATTCTTGTCCTGAGTGATGACAATAAACAGACTCACCATTCCCCATTATTGATCCATAAAGGACATGCAACATCAATGAAAATAACCTGTGTTAATTTAAGACATTGATACTTGGAATTGCTTGTTACCACAGAATAAGCTAAGGTATTCTGATTTATACAACTTTTCAGCAAGGGAGAAGGAAGAATTAAGGCATTTTTGGGCCAGTACTATCCCAGCTATTTTATCTCTTATGCATCCGTTCTTAAGAAGTTACTTGAAAATGTACGGCAGCAAAATGAGAGAGTAACCCAAGAAAGAGGAATATACGGATCAGAAAAAGAGTGATTCTAACACAGAAAAATGAGGAGAGAAGTCTCAGGATGGGCAGGAGAACAAAAGACAAAAAAAGGAAGACACTGGGAAGAAAGGATGCAATAGAAAAGGTAAAGGAATGTTTTATTAGCTGTTAAAAGAATTTGATAATGTGACAAAGGGAAAAAACTTATGTGAAAAAAGGAAGGAGAAGTTAATAGAAACTTACTCTCTCCCTCCGCAACCCCCTTCTTACCCCCACCCCCCAAAAAAACTGTAGAAGACAGTCAGGATTCCAAGGTCATTCATGTGTTGCAAAACTCAGTGGAAAGTCAGGAAATGACAGATAAGAATTGATGGATTTGAAGAGGTCTCAGATAAGTAAAGCATTACTCAGGAAGAAGAACAAAGTGGGAGGCCTCACACCACCTGATTTTAGGACCTATTATACTGTCATGGTAGTCAAAAGAGCCTGGTACTGGTACAACAACAGATACATAGACCAAGGGCACAGAATTGAGAATCCAGACATAAATTCATCCACCTATGAGAAGCTGATATTTGACAAAGGCCCAAAGTCCATTAACTGGGGAAAAAGCAGTCTCTTTAACAAATGGTGCTGGCATAACTGAATATCCGTCTGCAAAAAACTGAAAGAAGACCCATACCTCACACCATGCACAAAAACTAACTCAAAATGGGTCAAAGACCTAATACAAAATCTAAAACAATAAAGATCACGGAAGAAAAAATAGGGACAAATCTAGGAGCCATAATAAATGGCATAAACAAAATACGAACCATAAGTAACAATGCACAAGCACCAGAGGAGAGACTAGATAACTGAGAGCTCCTAAAAATCAAACACTTATGCTCATCAGAAGACTTCACCGAAAGAGTCAAAAGGCAACCTACAGACTGGGAAAATTTTTTTTGCTAGGACAAATCCGATCAGGGTCTAATCTCTAAAATCGATAAGATACTACAAAACCTCAACAACAAAAAGACAAATAACCCAATTAAAAAATGGGCAAAGGATATGAACAGGCACTTCGCCAAAGAAGACATTCAGGTAGCTAATGGACACATGAAGAAATGCTCACAATCATTAGCTATTAGAGAAATGCAAATCAAAACTACAATGAGATACCATCTCACCTCAACAAGGCTGGCATTAATCCAAAAAACACAATATAATAAATGCTGGAAAGGTTGTGGAGAGACTGAGACACTTATACACTGTTGGTTGGAATGTAAAATGGTACGACCACTTTAGAAATCGATTTGGTGCTTCCTTAAAAAGCTAGAAATAGAAGTACCATATGATCCAGCAATCCCACTCCTTGGAATATATCCTAGAGAAATTAGAGCTGTCACACAAATAGATATATGCACACCTATGTTCACTGTAGCACTGTTCACAATAGCAAAAAGATGGAAACAACCTAGGTGTTCATCTTCGGATGAATGGATAAACAAATTATGGTATACCCACACAATGCAATACTACGCAACAATAAAGAAAAACGATGAAGCCATGAAACATCTTATAACATGGATAAATCGGGAGAGCATTATGCTGAGTGAATTTAGTCAGTCACAGGACAAATATTGTATAAGACCACTATTATAAGAACTCAAGAAAAGGTTTAAACACAGAAGAAAACATTCTTTGATAGTTACAAGGGTGGGGAGGGAGGGTGAGGGTTATTCACTAACTAGATAGTAGACAAGAATTATCTTGGGTGAAGGAAAGGACAGAACACACTACAAGGGAAGTCAGCACGATGGGACTAAACCAAAGCTAAGAAGTTTCCTGAATACAATCAAACACTTAGAGGGGCAGAGTAGCAGGGACGACGGTCTGGGGACCATGCTTTCAGGGGACATCTAGGTCAATTTACATAACAAACTTTATTAAGAAAATGTTCTGCATCCTGCTTTGGTGAGTGACATCTGGGGTCTTAAAAGCTAGCAAACGGCCATCTAAGATGCATCAATTTGTCCCAACCACCTGGAGTAAGGGAGAATGAAGAACACCAAAGACACAAGGAAAGCATTAGCCCAAGAGACAGAATGGGACACATAAACCAGAGACTTCATCAGCCTGAGACCAGAACTGGATGGTGCCCGGCTACCATCAATGACTATCCTGACAGGGAACACAACAGAGAGTCCCTGATGGAATGGGGAAAGGGTGAGATGCAGAACTCAAATTCTAGTAAGAAGACCAGACTTAATAGTCTGACTGAGACTGGAAGAACCCCAGAAAGCATGACCCCCAGACTCTCTGTCAACTCAGAACTAAAACAATTTCTGAGGCCAACTCTTGAGACAAAGAATGAACTGGACTGTGGGACATAAAGTGATACTCATGAAGAGTGTGCTTCCTAGCTCAAGTAGATACATGAGACTAAATCGGTAGCTTCTGTCCAGAGGTGAGATAAGAGGGCAGAGAGGGTTAGGAGCTGGTCGAATGGACATGGGAAATCAGGGGTTGGGGTGGGGGGAGTGTGTTGTCACAGTTTAGGGAGAACAATTAGGTTCACATAAGTGTGTGTAGATTTTTGTATTAGAGACTAACTTGACTGCAAACTTGCACTTAAACTACAACAATAAAAAAAAGAATTGATGAATTCTAAACGATAGAATGAGTAGGAAGTTAGAAGATACTAGTAATAAGATAGAAATATAAATTTTACAAAAGCTGTTATATGTTAAATGCTTACAATGTTCCATGTACTGTTCTACTTTATTTACATACATCTATTTACTCATTTTCTCATCACAGCAGTCCTATGAAATACATTTTATTATTAACCTAGTTTTAGAAATGGAGAGACAAAGACATTGAGTAACTTATTCAAAACCACACAACTAGTAAGCGGTAAAGTTATCAGCTGAAACCTAGGAGTCTAGTTACATTCTAATACTCTTAACCTTGGAGCTAAAAAGACAACTCAGCACTTCAGTAAATGTACTAGTCCAATAAGAAAAACGCTAAAATGTGGTATGATTTTAAACAATTGTGGAGTTAGTTTTAAAACGAAAAAATCCACATCGAATAACAGGGAGGTGATGAAGTTGGCAATGTAGAGAAGAAATAGGTAATCAATGCATACTACCCTGCTCTGTAGTGAACACTTTACATACTTATCATAAGGTAAATTCTGCTTATTGTTGTTCAATTTGAATTAAATCATAGATAAAGCATCAATGCCTAAATTTTAACTACAGAACAGAACATAAATGCTAGCAGCCTAAAGACCCACAGATACATGGGTTAAATGAATAAAGTAATATCACAAATCAATGAGGCAACATGTACTACTCAATAAATGTTGCTGGGAAAATTGGTTGTCTATATGGAAAAAATAAATAAAATTGAATTTCACAGAGATGAAGATCAAGTGGATTATATAAAGTGAGAAAACAGTAAAATTTCATATGATTTAGATGAAAATGGAGAAGAATTCTATGACCCAGGTGTCTTGGTTATCTAGTGCTACTGTAACAGAAATACCACAAGTAGATGACTTTTACAAACAGAAATTTATTATTTCACAGTTTAGGAGTCTAAATGTGCAAATTCAGGGCAC
This sequence comes from Dugong dugon, assembly GCA_030035585.1. Lineage (NCBI taxonomy): Eukaryota > Metazoa > Chordata > Mammalia > Sirenia > Dugongidae > Dugong > Dugong dugon. Next base: position 68,144,753 of record CM057464.1, read on the forward strand.
CAGCTCCAGGGGAAGGCTTTCTCTATTGGCTCTGGGAGAAGGTCCTTGTCTCCTTTCAACGTCTGTGGGTCTGACATTCCTTGGAGTTCTCCATGTGTCTAGGCAGTTCTAAGCGCAGGGACCCCAGGTTCAAAGAATGCACTCTGCTCTTGACTCTGCTTTCTTGGTAGTAGTGAGATTTGCTTCCCTCTCTGCCTGCTTCTCTCTCCTTTTATCTCTTGTAGGATAAAAGGTGTGACTCAAGCAAGGGTGTGACTTGAGTAAGGGTGTGACTCAAGTCACATCCTCTTATAAGGCTGTGACTCAAGATATACCTCACAGGGATCCTGACTCAATATATAGAGGTTAGGATTCAACACATCACAAAATGAAGGATAATTACATCAGATCACAAAATGGAGGACAGCCACACAATACTGGAAATCATGCCTAGCCAAGTTGACATATATTTTTGGGGAATACAATTCAATCCATGACACCAGGTTAGAAAATTATTTCTCAGCCAAGGCACGTGTCTTAGTCATCTAATGCTGCTGTAATAGAAATACCTAAAATGGATGGCTTTAACAAAGAGGAATTTATTCTCTCACAATCTAGTAGGCTACTAGTCCAAATTCAGGATGTCAGCTCCAGAGGAAGGCTTTCTCTGTCGGCTCTGGAGAAAGGTCCTTGTCATCAGTCTTCCCTTGGTCTGGGAGCACAGGAACCTCCAGTCCAAAGGATGCCTTCTGCTCCTGGCACTGCTTTCTTGGTGGTATGAGGTCCCTGCTCTCTGCTTGCTTCCCTTTCCTTTTATCTGTTGTAAGAGAAAGGGTGGTGCAGGCCACACCCCAGTGAAACTTCCTTTACATTGGATCAGGGACGTGACCTTAGTAAGGGTGTTACAATCCCACCCTAATCCTCTTTAACATAAAATTGCAATCACAAAATGGAGGACAATCACACAATACTGGGAATCATGGCCAAGCAAAATAAATTGATATACACATTTTTGGGGGGACATAATGCAATCCATGATAGCATCAAACACAAATCATGAAGAAAAAAGCACTAAATGTGACCCAATAAAATGAGAAAAATCTGCATACCAAAAGATAAATAAATGATGTGGAAAAAAAAAAATCATAGGTAGGGAGAAATATTTGCAATGCAAATAATTATCAAAGAATTAGTATACGGAGTATAAAAACAATTACAACGAATTAATAAGTAAACAGAACATTGGGCAAAGAAAATAAGCACCAATTTGCAGGGAAAAAAAAAACCATATATGGACAATAAACAAATGAATGTTTTCTGGTTGCATTTTTGCTTGTATGGATATACCTGCATACATATACCAATACCAGTACCAGTTGCTGCTCAGTTGACTCTATCTCATGATGATCGCATGTGTGTCAGAGTAGAACTATACTCTGTAGGTTTTCAGTGGCTGATTTTTTGGAACTGGATCACCAGGCCTTTCTTCTGAGGTGCCTCTGAGTGCCTCAAATGCAACTGAGCACATTAAACATTTGCATGACCCAGGGGCTCCATGTATACATACATGCACATATACATATTATCAATAATATTCATGACATTCATTTTTGAAGCCTAAATAAAAGTGTAATTTCTCTTTCCCAAAGAAGTCATCAGCAAAAATGATTAAATGAAATTTCAGGAAGGCATACCTCAGATGTCTTCTTCTACCAGAAACAACATCCTCAAAATTGTAATGTGAGCTCACTACTTCTGCCTTAACTTTTCTTCTTCCTTCATCATCACTGTAAAACTGTAAAAAAAAAAAAAAAAAAAAAGAAAAAAATTCTCATTTGAAGTAGATTTTCTGTTCTGTTTTGTTTTTGAGTTTTATACATATATATATACATATATAGTCACAATATATTGAAGCTGGTGGTTGACTGGGCTGGGAGTAATCCTCAAACATTTGTAGTTTATTTTGAAAAGTTTCTTTCAATTTTCTGATCTATAGTACTATCAAAAATAACTATCAGTGATAACAGGTTGTACCGTTTCAAACTGTTAGGTTGGTCAAGCAGAAAAAGGATCAAAAACTTTTTAGCCCTATTCTGTAAAAGTTGCAGTATCTGCCTAAATTATGTAAAAGAAGAATATTTCTCCAAATTCTTCCAATCCAGAATCTATAAAAGCCCTCAGTGGATTTTCACTTTCTAAACTTTTTCATTAATAGCTACAATAACTACAGTTAATTTATCGGGTCTCAGAAGAAACCTAAAATATAAGACCTGAAAAGCAGCTATTTACTTTATGCTAACATTCTGATGGAAGGAATATACAAAATCACTGTACAAAAATAACTGGTCAACGTTCAGTCATCTCATGAGGTAGCATATGATCAAGAACTGATGGCACTGAAGAAAAAAATCCAAGCTGCACTGAAGCCCTTAGCGAAAAATAAGGCTCCAGGAATTAACGGAATACCAACTGAGATGTTTCAACAAATGGATACAGCGCTGGAGGAGCTCGTTCATCTATGACAAGAAATCTGGAAGACAGCTACCTGGCCAGCTGACTGGAACAGGTCCATATTTTTGCCCATTCCAAAGAAAGCTGATGCAACAGAATGTGGAAATTATTGAACAATATCATTAATGTCACATACGTAAAACTTTATTGAAGATCATTCAAAAACAGATGCAGTAGTACATTGACAGGGAGCTGCCAGAAATTCAAACCTGATTCAGAAGAGGATGTGGAACAAGGGATATCCCTGCTGATGTCAGATGGATCGTGGCTGAAAGCAGAGAAAACCGGAAAGATGGCTACCTGTGTTTTATTGACTATGCAAAGGAATTCAACTGTGGAGATCATAACAAATTATGGATAATGTTGTAAAGAATGGGAATTCCGGAACACTTAATTGTGCGAATGAGGAACCTGTACATAGACCAAGAGGCAGTCGTTTGAACAGAACAAGGGGATACTGTGTGGTTTAAAATTAGGAAAGGTGTGCATCAGGGTTGCATCCTTTCACCATACTTATTTGCTGAGCAAATAACCCAAGAAGCTGGACTATGTGAAGAAGTATGCGGCATCAGGACTGGAGGAAGACTCGTTAACAACCTGCAATATGCAGATGACACAGCCTTGTTTGCTGAAAGTGAAAAGGACTTGAAGCGCTTACTGATGAAAATCAAAGACTACAGCCTTCACTGTGGATTGCACCTCAACACAAAGAAGACAAAAATCCTCACAACTGGACCAATAAGCAACATCATGATAAATGGAGAAAAGATTGAAGTTGTCAAAGATTTCATTTGACTTGAATCCACAGTCAACTCCTATGGAGGCAGCAGTCAAGAAATCAAACGGTGTATTGCACTGGGCAAATCTGCTGCAAAAAATAAAAAATAAAAAACCTCTTTAAAGTATTAAAAAGCAAAGATACCACTTTGAGGACTAAAGTGTGCCTGACCCAACCCATGGCGTTTTCAATTGCCTCATATGCATGCAAAAGCTGGACAATGAATACGAAGACCAAAGAAGAACTGATGTCTTTGAATTATGGTGTTTGAGAAGAATATTTTAGCAGTTTGTAAACCTTTTATTTTTCCCACACAAATACAAACGAGAAGGAGGAGAATGAAAAGAAGGAGTTAGCGAGGGAGAAAGAGAATAGCTGCTACTTCTTGATCTCTAAATATTACCCAGGCACTGAACTAAGTAATACATGTATATTTATATAAAACCTATATAAAGTTCTTGTGAGGATCCCCTGGCTGGCACAAAAGTCTAAGCACTCAGCTACTAACCGAAAGGTTGGCAGTTTGAACTCACCCAGAGGTGCCTTGGAAGAAACGCCTGGTGATCTGTTTCTGAAAGTTCACAGCCATGAAAACCCCAGCATATGCAGTTCTATCCTATGAGTTACAATCAGCTTGATGGCAATTGGTATATATAATCCTCATACATATCCAATGGCATAACTACAATTATACCATATCTTACTCCTCAAACAACTGAGCATGAACTATGGGCAAGTTTTCAAAGATCACAAATATAAACATTATAGAAAGAACCAAGAGTTAGATATAGATCTGCTTCCAAATCATGAGCACTTTCCATGATACTATACAGCCCTGTGACAACATTTACATAGGGAATATAAAGTTGTCACATAGAAAGAAAAAAAAAATGTGTCAGGTCATGCACAACCCCTAGCTTACTGATTAACATTTCACCACTTTCCATTAACAAACACATATTCAAATTCAAAGTACGAAAATGATGTTATTACATGAATTACCTTAAATCCTCTTTAAGAGGGAAAATCATTCCCAAACTTTGACATTTCATGACTATTTTTAATAGAAAACTTGCTACCCACTTATGTAGGAAAAATAAATGTTGTGACTTTATACTTTCTGTGGCTCCTTATCTCCATGAAGTGCCCAAACATCTTAATTTCGTCCCTAAAGATCAGTTATCTGTGTTGTAGTCATCAGTTACACCTCAGGCAGCCATGCCATAAACACACACTGTGGATTCCAGGGGTGAACCAGAGCCTAGCATTGCAAAGATCTTTGGCAATAGACCATAGTGGTTATAGCTGCAGGGTCTAGAGTCATGCTGCTTACCTTCCCAGTGCCTCCATTTCCTCATCTCCAGCCAGGAGGTAATAATGGCAGCTTCCTATCAAAGGTTAGTTCCCTGAAAAACAAACTCTGAGAAGTTTAACATATAGGTTTATTAAGAGGTGCCCTTGGAATCAACACCTGTGAAAGGGAGGGGAGGAAGAAGTAGTAGGCAGAGACAGAAGTCAAGCATGGTATAGATGCAGGGATAGATTTGGCCAACCCCATGTGGAGCTCTGGAGTTAGAATGATCTTTTAAAAGTTTCTGGAGTTGGGCCAATATACCCAAGCCTTTTATGAAGGTACTGATCTATCGTTAGATCCCAGTTGCCTTGGGAATGGGCATGCCCTTGGTGAGGTAGCTGTCTGTAACTGAGGCAATTCCTGAAGGAGCTGACAGCTGAAGACCTCTGCCTATGGAACTCCTTTCAGTTCGGAAACAACAAGCCCTTCATTGAAACGGGATCTGGGTGACACATTACAGCATCCACCAAACTACTTCGTGGGATTTTTGTAGTATTAGATGAGAGAGAGAAGATTATGAAATGCCTGGCCTAATATCAGTACCATGTAAAGGTTGGCTATTACTTTGATGGCGATTATTCAACAAATAGGCAACTTCATGAAAAATGCAATGTTCATATGGAAGAGAAAAATGAGCCTAGAAAATTTGGGTAAAAAGTTGTAGTCAGCATGTCTTATTGTGACATCCTAAGATAGCATTTCTCTTCCTTTTGTGAACTGATCCTCTCTCCTTCCAACTACGTGATTCAAAACAAACCGTGAACCATTGCACACCAATTCTCTCCTCTAATGCCAGCATAGATTGGACACATGGTTTACCCGAGCCAGTGATTGAACTGCCATCTTCTAATCACCATGCCTAGTCTTGTCTGGAGTCGGCACGTGATACAAACTGAGCCAGGAATTCCCGAGGAATTTTCACTATGGAAAGAAAGGGATGATCCCTTTCTCCCTGGCATCTAAGAATCTGGTAGATAATGAACCCCATAATCTGCTGCAGTTAAACACATACTCTGTATCCCTGATAGACATAACCATAATCACTAAATCTGGATGAGAAATTAGTTAGAGAGAACACAACTCAGGCTGCTGAAGACCATCCCACCTATTAATTCCACATTAAAAAAAAAAAAAAAAGCACTGCCAACTAGTCGATTCTGACTCATAGCAACCCTATAGGACAGAGTAGAACTGCCCCATAGGGTTTCCAACTGTAAATCTTTACCTCCTGTGGAGCAGCTGGTAGTTTCAAACTGCCAATCTTTCGGGGAGCACTTAACCACTGTGCCACCAGATCTCCTTTCAATTCTACATCCCACCACTAAAAAGACCAGGAAGCTCTGGGTGTTTTGAATTGAACCTGTGCTGGCTCACTCTTTGTGAAGACCCAGGACCTGTAAACCTTCCCAGATCTCAGCTGAGTCTATAAACTCCCTAAGATTAACCCCCCGCCCTTCCCTTGAGATCCTACTCAGCAGGTTTGTAGTTGCAGTTTGAGGTATTAACACTAGAGGTCTCTCCCTATTCATGAGCCTCTCTCCCTGCATACAGAGCTTTACCTCTCACACCCCAACCTGCTGTGCTTATGTTCCCTCTAGTCTGCATCATCTATACCAAATGTTAATTGTGCTAGGATTGGAAAATATTCAAGACATAGACTCTTGAAATATCAAATCCTTCATCTGCTTCCTAGAGTCATGCCAGTTTCCTTAGTAAACATGTAAGAAGGAAACTTCAGGGAAAAAAAAACTCTAGTAATATAATGTTTTCATCTGCCCTGTACAGAAAAGAGTCATTGTTGCTTGCTGGAACCAGTGGAGTCACAAAGGCATCTTTCATCTGGAGTCCACATATATAGAGGAACAGTGACCACCTAATCTTTTATACCATAGACTACTATGTGTTTAGCACCCTCTTAAGGTGTGCGTAAACAATCCACAGAGCTACACATTCTGGTTCCAGCACACCTAAATCACTGCCTTAGAAGTAGCACGTTCTGAGACTTAAGGCCTACAGTACAGCATCAGTCTTGGTCCATCTACTGCAAGTGAGTTTTCCAGTAGTCTTCATTTGGCACTATGAAGAGGGACTTCTATCAAATCAAAAGAAATACCAGAGTATGCTTAAAATTAAAAAAGAGTGGGGAGAATTCCAATGTTATAAAAGCCAAATATCTCCCATGCAGAATTAGAACGTTAACCTTTAAATTCCCTTGGACCTGATCATTCACATTAAGTTTTCTCAGAGTTGAAGGCAGGCTGGAGAGGGTGGTGTACAACAGGCGTGGAGCAGGACTGGAGAGTAGCCTTGAACTTTACCTAGAAACCAACCATCTCAGGTAGGTTGTATGCCTGCATACGGCTTGTCCAACGATTATATATGAAGCTTAATTAATTAGAAAATACTTAAATTTAGCTTAATTTTGGCCTTCTCCCTTAAACTCCTACCATTATTATTGTTTTCCCTAACAAGCGAATTAAGATTTGTTGAGCATGATTCCCTGGTGTGAAAGACAAATATGTTTAACTTAGTAAATAATTTCCTTTAAAAAAAAAAAAACCTGAAAAACAAGATCATCATTAAAATAACAAGAAAGGTACAAAATATTGGCCTTACCAAGAACTCTTAACTGACTAAATAATCCCAAATATATATTATTTAAATGCCAAGATTCCAGTGTGATTTCAACTTATAACAACTTTAAATTCACACGACTTTTGAGGACCAGATAGATTGCCCTTAGTGAAATAAATCAGCACTTAGCTGAAAAGAATTAGAAATGTTGTGAATTAAATTCTTTCATCTCATTGTATGTGTTGAACTAATGCTCATTCTTTAGGTAGAATATTAATTTTATCACCTAGAGAATGTTCAGATTAATTTTATATATAACATACACCCCTACTACCGTCGTGTCTATTCCAACTCATAGCAACCCCACAGCATTTCCAAGGCTGTAAATCTTTACAGAAGTGGACTGCCACATTTTTCTCGCATTAATTTAATCACCTAGAGAATGTTCACGTTAATATTCAGTGCTTATCAATAAAGTATGCTCATTCTTGTAGGAAGTGCTCTATAGCTGTAGTATGACAAATATTTGCTAGATATGACAATGAACTTTCTGATAGTTGGGACCTTTACAACCTGGAATGGTAGGTTACTAGGTCAGCTGTAGTCTCTTTCCTGGAAGCTTTCGAAAGTTGAGTTCATTGTCGTCAAGAGCTATGCTGAAGATGTGACTCTCTAAAATGTAACACATGAACTTCAAAATTATTTTCTGGCCTGTTATTCTAACACCTGTTTTGTATGCCCCGTATATGTGAGTAGGAGAGAGATACATGTGCACATACTTGTTCTTCTCTTATACTGTAGAGTCAATGGCATGCCTTGCCATGCTTTTTATAGTGCAATCATGTACTGTTTATCAATGTACTGACCACCACCCTCCTCACAAGGCAGTAGTACTTGAAAGGGATGTGCCATTACCCCTTGGCCTAGGAGCCAGCCACACAATGCACCTCACAAAGATTCCCATCTTCATTGTCATTCTGCCCGTGCTATGCCTGTTCCCTTGTCTCTCCAAAGGTCAGCCTGAGGTCTGCACTCCACCGCTAATGGGTGTGTGCAACCTGCTCCCTGCTTCTGTGGTGGCAGAGCAGCTTGGTCCCTTTATGTCTCTCTCTCTCTTGCCCTGGCTCTCTCCCTTCCTCCCTCTCTTCCTCTCTCCCGTGCTAGCTTTCTCTTTCTTTGCCTTGCAAATGACTCTGAGGAGCTAGGCCGGTGGATGATTTATATTAAGAAAAAAAGCACTCAATTTTTTTTTTTTTGAACTGGGCTCCCTGAGAGCACTCAGGGCTGCCTCGTACTGCTCAACGCCTACCTGCTCAACTGCAGGGAAACAAGCTTCTGAAGGCTTTAATGGGATTTTGCCTGAGGCTGTTTTATTAAGATGTCGGCTTTTTCTGCTGCCTCTGCAGCTGACACCATTCACTGGCAGCTGTCCCCTCCCCTCCCCACCCCCACTGCCACCCCCCCAACAATGCACCAAATTATTTGCTTCATTTAGTGCTCATGACTCCGTGTGGACAAATGGGGAGAAGGAGCCCTACTGGGCCAGATGAACCAGGCAGAGAGGTGAAAAGCCACCGTGCTGCTTAACTGGGGGTTTAAAGGGTGGAGGGAGACAAAATAGGAGGGCTAAATCAATGCCACTGGGGCACACTTCCATTCTATTAGGAAGAATCATATTCAGTAGCAATATACCCATTTTGGAAGTACATTTACATTCCTCATTTACATAAAACCTTCTTTTGGGATACCAAGCTTTGTGTAATTACCCCTACAATATATAATGAGCTTTGTATACACATTGAAATGGCAGGTTGGAAACTATGCCATTCAATTTAAAAAAACTGCATATTTGTTACAAGAAAAAAATCTGCATGGAATTATACATTTTAATGAGTGCTCTGGAATATATATATTGTTCTCCCTTCTGCGGAGGAAGCTTTGACTACAAAATGGAAATTAACATGGGTAGTTATGGTGGTGATAAAGGTAGTGGGTTTACATACCTGTGTGTGTGTTGTGTTTGAGCTATGGGGAGAGTGTGTACAACAAAACATTCCGTTCCTAATTACCTGATGTTTTTAGAGCAAGGATAAATTAAGCACAACTCAGCAGTAGTAAGGGTCAGGCTTTGGCGTCAATAGTGACAGCTAATTAGTAGTGGAAAATTTATGTTTATGAAGCACTGATCTATTAAGTGCTCAGAATGTTTTAACAGTTATTTATAATGAGGCATAACCCAGGAAAACTTGTCATGACCCCATTTTACTGATGGGAAATCTAACTGCTCAATAAGAGAAGGCAATTGACTCAAGATGATATAGCAAGTCAGTATCAGATTGAGGAAGTAGTAGTAGATGTAAGATCTGAAGGATTAGTAGAAGTTAACTAAATAAAGACCTATGTGCGTAAGGTGTGGGTAGGATATATGTGTACAAAGTCCCTCTGGCGAGAGCAAGAATGTTACTTTTAAGGAAATTATGTGTGGCTAAAGCACAAATGTAAAGTAGGCTCTTGATGCAAAGGGCTCCTGGAGACTGGGCTCAGAGCTCATAGAAACTAGCACCTTGTTATCAAGGTTCTGTCCTTTACCTCAAAAGCACTGAAAAGTCTTGTGTCATTGAAAGGCTTTTATGTGTGTGTGTGTTGAGCAGAGTGTGGGGGGATATGTGCAATATAACCACATTTTCAGCACAAAGCCACCTAAGGAACTACTTATGAGGTTCAGAAAGAGAGGATAGTAGGTTATACTCTGGCCATGACAAGAAAGTTGGAGAGAAGTGGACAATGCTAAGAAATCCATGGTGGATAAGCTGGCAGGTATTATTAATAGACAGTGAGGAAGACTGAGACACAAGGGTGATTTCTAAGGTTCTGGTTTGCAAAATGTATGAATGGTGTCCCCGTTTGCTAAGATGAGGGAACATCGGAGGAAGGCCAGTTTTGGAGGCAGCAAACCTTGAATTTGGTTCTATAAAAGCTGCATGAGATGGCTTTGAAATGTTAAGTTTCACAGTATCAAGTATAAAGATGTGTAATAACTATTAATATGATCTAGTGCTCAGAGGGGAGATCTAGCCAGGAGTTGGATGTAAATGATCTGTAGATTAGTGGTGGTTGATGCCAAAGGAAATCAGTGTCATTACTTAGAAATAATAGAGGAAGAACTAAGGATACCAGTATTTGTTAGATGGGTAAAAGAAAATGAACTTCAAAAAAAAAAAAAAAAGAAAGAAAGAAACCTGAGGATTAGCCATAGAGATAATGGGTGATGTCAGGAAATAAAGTTTTTTGAAAAAGACAAAAGTGATCAGTAGTGCCACTGACATGTCAAGTGCAAAGGAGCCTGAAGAAATATTCACTGAATTTTGCAACATAAAGCCTGTTGTTTAGTAAGAGCTAGATCAGTGGGAGCTATAGAAGTTAAACTGGATGAGACCAGAAGAACTAGATGGTGCCTGGGTACCACTACCGGCCATTCCGATCAGGGACATAATAAAAGGTCCCAGGTAGAAAAGGAGAAAAATGTAGAACAAAACTCAAATTCCTTAAAAAAGGTCAGACTTACTGGACCAATAGAGACTAGAGGAACCCCTGAGACTATCGCCCTAAAATACCCTTTGAACTTAGAACTGAAGCTACTCCCGGTGGTCACCTTTCATCCAAATAGTAGAATAGTTTATAAAATAAACAATATCACTCATAGTACTGTGGTCCCTTAAATAATCAACCAAATGAGACCAAACAGTCAATATTTACCCTAAAACAAAGATGAGAAGATAAGGAGGAGCAGGGCAGCTAGATTAACGGAAACAGAACAAACAGAATGGGAATAATGAGAAGGGTGACACATTGTGAAAAGGGTAACCAATGTGATGGAATGATTTGTATAAACATGGTTAAATGAGAACCTGATTTACAGTGTAACCTTTCACCTACAACACAATAAAATATTAAAAAAAAAAAAGAAGAAGAAGTTAAATTGCAGTGGACCTAAACGTGTAGCTTTGGAACTGTGACCACTCTCTCGGTTTGCTCAGGACTGTCCCAGTCTGTGCCTGTTACCGCAATACAATTATTAATATCAACTTACACTCTCAATAGCATCACTTTTTAAATAATAAATTTTATGAGCCTGGAAATTTCGAGTCTGAGGCCTTTCACACATTTTTGACATTTTTCTCTCCTTGAATTGCCTTCGTCTAATCCATAACCACTCGCTATCAATTCTGCTTTACTGATCTAAAATCTGACCTCTCTCTTCCATCTCTGCTGCCAGTGCTCAAGTCCAAATCACCATCATCTCCTGCCTGTACTTCAATAGCCTTTCGTGGTTCCAGTTTGATTTATTCTTCAAGCAGCTGTCATAGTTAACATTTGTAAACCTATGTTCGATCATGACACTGCTCTGCAAAATTGAGGAAATAAATGAATGGCAGTCTTCCAAAGCTCTCCATTGACCTTAAAATAAAATAAAAGACTACCTACAAATCTATATACAATCAAACTTCTTCTTATGTCATTTTCCTAGTCTCTTTCCCTAAGCTGTAGCAAAATTAGACTCGTATAAGCTATTCAAAGTGACACACTCCTTCCTGACTCAGAGATGTTGCACATACTGTTTCCTTGATTAAAATGATCTTCCACTCACTCTTCACATGGTGAACTCCTGTTCATCTTTTAGGTCTAAGTTTGAAAGCTATGTCCTCAACTAAGTCTTCCTATACTTCCACAATCTAAATTATATTTTCTTATATAGCACCCTATTCTTTTATTTCACAGCAATTTTCACAACGGCAGTTATAAATTTATTTGTGTTTACTTATTTTATACTTATCTGGACAGCAGATTCTAATCTTAATGGAGACAGGAATGATGCCGGTTTGCTCATTATTGTATATCTTGATCATAACATAGTACTTATCACACATTCTGAGTTCACAAAATATGTTTCAACAAATATAGATTGTGTACAGTATGTGTGATAAGCACTGTGCTAAAGTCCAGGTAAGGAGTTCCTGAGTCAATGACCATTGTAGGGTTTAGGTCAACAATATTTTGTTTTAAATCTTCTTTGGTTACCAAATTATTCTATAAAAAATTAGTCTATAGGCAACTGATGCATCCTCTTTAATGATACTACAGTTTGAATATTTTCAGAGTCCTTGAGTGGTACAAACAGTTAATGCATTTGGCTGTTAACTGAAAACTTGGAGATTTGAATCCACCCAGAGACTTTTGAAGAAAGTGCTGGTAACCTGCTTCTGAAGAATCAACCACTGAAAAGCTTATGGAACACAGTTCTACTTTGGTAAACGTTGGGTTCCCATGAGTCAGAATCAACTTAACAGCAACTGGTAGTTTGGATTTAGCCATCAAGGCTATTTTGGAAGGTAAGTGTGTAAAAGTCTTTTAGGCTTACATTTAAGAATTGGTGAATGTTTTCTGCTTAAATAGAAATACTTAATCTGCTTGAATAGCCCAACCCCTAAACTTCTTTTCACCCAAAATATGTACTTGACTAGCCTCTACTTGTCTGGTTACCCCAGTTAAAGTCAGGAGGATAAATGAGCACCTCTTCAGAACAATCTGAAGGGACTGGTATACCCGTGCTGTTGCTATAACGACTTCAGGGAACCACTGTTGGAAAAGTCACTCTCGTCTTGCTGAGGAACTGTGGCTTTCAGGAAAATGTTTACGCCCTCTTTCAGCAACACTAGACGGTGCCTAATTTTCTGATTTCTGACCCTCAACTCTGGAGTCTTGTCTTTCCCTCTCTACTAGTTCAGGGAGCCCAGATGGCTGAAACAAATTTGCTTGAGCTTTATCCATCCCTTGATTTTGTATCTCTTGTAAAGTTCCATTCGCCTAGAATGAAAAAACTCTCCTCTAGCTTCATCTCTTGAGCTAGAATATTCATTCGTAGCCCATCAAATATAGATATAACGGGCTAGGGTCTGGAAATTGAGAAGTAATATATGAAAAAAGTCAAGGTTCAGGAGGAAAGAGTCTCCTTTGACTAGAATATTCATGAACCAATAGTTAGTTAAATAGTTTCTCTACAACAAACAAACAAACAAACAAACCCATTGCTGTCGAACTGATTCCAACTCATAGAGACCCTATAGGGCAGAGTAAACTGCCACATAGGGTTTCCAAGGAGCAGCTGGTAGATTTGAACTGCTGATCTTTTGGTTAGCAGCTGTGGCTCTTAACCACTGTGCCACCAGGGCTCCAAACAGTTCCTCTAGATAATCACAAAAGCAAGCAATTAATACACATACACAAGTACAAACACACATATGACTGGTATCTCACAGGCTCATGTCCAAAAATTCAACCTGTATAAATTAGAAGTCTTTATCTTTGCCTGAGACTTCTTTGTTCTGCATTTTCTTTCTCGGTGAACAATAATTCTAACCACTCAGAAATATTGATCAGAAATATGAAGCTAATCCTTGCTTTTACCTTCTGATTCCTTCTCACCATCTGGGTTAGCTCTGTTTTTCCAAGAAGCAGACACTAAAATAGGATTAAGCATGAAAGATAGTTATTCAGGGAAATACCTGTGAGAAAATGTGAAGAGGGTTGGGAAGTATTGGAGAGTCATAAGATGTCCATGCACCTATGACTACAAGGGAAGGAGAGAGGGAAGGATGGAAGGAAGGGAGAAATTATTTCTAGGTGGAAGCATCTTTGACTGTAGCACAATTCTAAGGAAAGTTTGACAAGACCATCAGGGAGTCCTTGAGTCAAAGTTACTCCATCAGAGGAGTCCCACATCTCCCAGAAACTGGCCTGCCTTACTATTCCTGGTGCACTCAGACTTTGGCTGGGAGCAGCCTGTGGGGTACATGTTCTCAGTGAAAATGCAGAGATGGACCTCAGAGAGCAGCAGTTAGTCAATTACATTCCCTGTAGTTGTAGATCTGGGAATAGCATTCTCAGGTCTGCCATACTATCCTTATTATCATTACTACAGTCCAGAACACCAACTTTCACATTTAAAGTTCCCATATTTTCCGTATTTGAAAGGAGTTGGCAATATCTAGGTGGTAATATGGTGGTAAGTCCATGTTGTTACTCCTTGGACAAAGGAGAAAAGAATTAAATATTATTACCCTTGGAGATGCAGAGGCATCTTTATTCATAACTACCATGTTTCCTAATGATTTCCTGATAGTATTTTTAAAAGTATTATTATAAAAACAACAACAATGTAGCTAACTGTTTTTGGGCATATCAAAATTAAAGTAAATTTTCAGTTACCTTCTACTTAACAAATTATTTTGTTTTCTTTTAGGTATCTGTTGCTTGTATAATACCATGATAAACATGGTCCTGAGAAATACAGAAAACCAAAAAAACCCATTGTCATCAAGTCGATTCCAACTCATAGCAACCCTATAGTACAGAGTAGAACTGCCCCATAGGGTTTCCAAGGAGCAACTTGTGGTTTCTTACCGCCAGCCTTTTTTGATTAGCAGTCAAGCTCTTAATCACTGCGCTACCTACAAAAATAGCCTATTTATAAATATGCTATAGTACATTCTATGTTATTAAAGTAAACTAAAACAATTTGGAATTATAGGACACTTTCCCCCTTCGCATAACATGGAAGGCAACTGTTGGTAAAGGAACGAATACATATTTTGGAGTCAGATAGATGTGTTTTGAAGCTTAGTTTCATTATTAAAAGCTTTATGACTCTAGACAATTTCTTTAAACTCTCTGATCCTTAGTTTTCACCTGGCTTAACCTGGGTTGTCCGAAAAACAGAGATCAGGACAAAGCTTACCTGCTGAAGCTTTCTTAGGTGTTGCAATTCAAACAAAGCAAGACTGAAGGGAAAAGGAAAGTGAATCGGTGAAAGAACAAAAGCAAGTATACCCGTTGCCATCGAGTTGATTCCTACTCACAGCGACCCCATAGGACAGAGTATAACTGCTCTATAGGGTTTCCAAAGAGCAGCTGGTGGATTTGAACTGTCAACCTTTTGGTTAGCAGCCCTGTTCTTAACCTCTGTGCCACCAGGGCTCCAAAAGCAAGTATAAGATGGTGTAAGATGATGTATTATTGATTTGGCCACACCTTGACAAGAAAAATGTAGCAGGCAGTTGCTTGGTCAGGTGGAATATCTTCCCAACAGGCTTTGTGAAAGCAGGGCACTTTGGAATAATCTATTAGAAAAAGGGGTAGAGAGATGTATCTTGTTGATCCTTCTCATCTTCTGACTCATATTGGTCAAAATTCACCCTATGAGGCATTAATTCCTCCACTTATTCACGGGTTTTCCTCCAGGAGGCCTCGAAGCACGCTGTTTTATCTGAGCCCACAGTGATGGGTAAGAACCGTATCCTCTGTTGGTCCGGTTTAGGTAAACCTGAGCTCTGGTAGCAGCTACAAGTGACATCGTATGTTCTTCTGGCCCACAGTTATAATAAAGGAGAGACAATAATACTTACTCTCACAATTATTATTGCAATAGTTGTGAGTGTGGGTATTTCACATGTCTATTTATTCTTACTTTCATTTCAACAAGAAATGATTATGCTGAATGCCATGCCTATACCACTTCTAGGGGCTAGAATTACAAAGGTTCAGATCCTGCTCTCAAGGAACTCGTTATTATGTTGTGTGTGTGCGAATCTGTTTGTGTGCATGAATTCAGATTTTTAAGACACATAGAAAAATTGTTTGGAGCAAATGTAAATATGAGTTATTTTATTTGTAGAGGTAGAAGTTATCTCTTTTGGAAATCAAAGACTGACTCTGAGTCAACTTTATCAGATAAGGAGTGATAGAGGGTCACTCAGCCTATCCCACTAATAGTCAAAACCTTCAGCAATTTACTGCCATATTTATGGAAAAACTGCAATTATAAAACAGAAGTAGTAGTGTCTCACTGTTTCTTCTACTTGTTTACTTTCTTACCATTGTTTTCTTTTTATCTTTCTATTGGTCAAAGAAAAGACTTCAAGTGTTTCAATAAGGACAAACATATAACGGACTCTATGCTTCACATTAAAATATTATTATTGGGCATTGACTTGAGTACACAAAATTTTATTTATTATTTTTTTTCACAAGCAGTTCCACTAATTTATAGACAGGAAGTAATGTAGACTCTCATGGCATTGTTTATTTTGTTCTCCAGTGTTGACATATTTTCATTACTGGAGCTTGATCTTTCATGAAGTATGTGTTCTCCCAAACATTCTCAAGAGCATTATAGATATGAAGTTGGCATATAATTAGATGAGGAAAGTTAGCACAATGGGCAGAGTTTTTTTGTTTTTTTTTTGTTTTTCCTGAGGTAGGGTGAAAACAGAATGAACCCACGTGATTAAAAGAAAAAAAAAAAGCTTTAAAAAGTAAGAACATGAATAAATTTAGGCACATAAGCTCCAGTACATTTCTTTTCTTGTGGAATAAGACTCCAAGTTAATGAGGTAGAATCTCCTGAGTACCTGTCACTCCTTGGTTAAAAGTTGATTGTTCATGGAGACATAGTCATCTGTTGGCCACTAAGTTACCATAGAATGCCCCGTAACAGTTCTGCCTTAGGCTTTGAGAGAAAAATTCCTTATAATAATAACTCATTAAAATAATCCTCAGTTAGCTGAAAGAGTTAATATTCTTCCTTGGCTCCTGACACTCAGAGAGAGAGTGGGGTCTAGGAATAATTGGGCCCTCTGAAAATTATCAGTGTAATTCTATAGTGAATGTATTTTAAGCTATTGAAAGAGAGGGAGAACAAATTAGTGCAAATAGAGGTTCATATGAGATTCAAAATATCTGTAACTGCATCCTGCTCTTACTAAATCACTTTATGACTTCTGTAAATTACTAAATTTAAGCAATATTATTACTAGCTTTAACAGCTTAAACCTGTGTAAGGGTGGACATTGCTGAAATTAGTCCTAAAGCAGAATCTTCTACCAAGCAGGTTTGTTTGTTGTTGTTTTTCTTCCTACAGTTTTGTTTTTAATTTGAATTTTTGAATAACATAGAGACTAAATTTCAGTGAAACATTAGATATCCTAAAATGGCATAGAAAAATTGTATTCCCCACACTGAAACTATATAACATCTTTTTGGTCTTCCTTTTTTTTTTGGTTGCTGTTGTGGTAAACATATATGTAACACACTTGCCTTTCTAGTTTCTTCACATGTACAGTTCAGTGACATTGTGTTCATCATGTTGTGCATCCATCACCATTATTGATTTCCAGATTTTTCCATCACATTTAACAGAAACTCAATGTCCCCTAAGCAATGAGTTCCTCTTTCCTCATCTTCCTACTTACCTTTGGTAATCATTAATAAACTTCAGTCTCTGTATACTTGCCGACTCTAGATATTTCATAGAAGTGGAATCATGCAATATTTGTCCATTTGTAACTGACTTATTTCACTCAGCATAATTTTTTCAAGGTTCATCCATGTTGTAGTGTGTATCGGGACTTCATTTCTTTATGGCTGAGTAATATTTCATTTTATGTAGTATCACATTTTGTTTTCCCATTCATCTGTTGATGGACATTTAGGTTGTTTCCATCTTTTGTCTGTTTGAATAGTGCTGTGTCCTGGAGGATTTTGTCTTAAAAATAAATAAAGAAATGCTTAGGTTTGTTGTGCATAAACTCATTTAGTTTATTGCAAGGTAGTGATGATAAGGCATGCAGGTAAGACCTCAAGACATTCATTTAGCATTGGAGGATCAAAATTAACAAGTATAATGTTAATTTAAATGTTAGAGTTCAAATATTTAGGCTTCAGGCTCTTACCTCTAATGAGTGGTCTTGGAGAGGAGACTTGATCATCCCTTAAACTCAGAGAAGGTCCCCGTAGCTAGGGTCTGAGGTCATCTGTGGTGAGCGGTGTCTTAGTAGGCTTCTCAGTCTTCAGATGGAGAGTCAGAGAGATCTTTTGCTTCTGTCTTCTCCAAATGAGCAGAAATCCACGAGTTTATATACCCTGTGTGCTGTCATGTTCAACTATAATTGGTGCATTTTATTGCCAGTTGAATTGTTGTATGACATATTTATGTTTTGTTAATTTATATTATGTTTTATTGCCAATTAGGGTATTATTGTATGACATATTTGTATACTTGTTTACTACATGTTTCAAGGCCAAGATAATTAATTAAAAATTATGAGAATTGTTTGGTGACATATTTGTTAATTTATAGAGATTTGATTAATGTTACATTCCACAGGTGCACAGCCCAATTTCAGAAAGTGAGTTATGACCTACTTCACATATTTCTATTATCTATTTTCAGGGTTAGAACAACTTTCTAATGACTTATAGTTAATGATTAAAGATCATGATAGAAATATACATGTTTCTGATTCTAAGTTCAGAAATTCTCTATTTCTAACTTAACATTATAAGTGACTTATATATAGGTGTTTAAAAGAATTATAAAAACATCATAACAGTATAAAAAGCATTATAGAAGCATACATAATAGTGACTTACACATAGGTGTTTTAAGAATATTACAAAATCAGGTGTGATTTGAGAGCATACAGAAAGCATACACAATATGCTACAATGAACAGTAGTGTACATGAATCAGTTTGTGTTCCTGCTTTCAATTATTTTGGGTATATATCTAAAAGTGGAATTGCTGGATCAAAGAACAAAGTAGGAGTCATGCATCCCAAAATATATTATAAAATTTCAGTACTCATAACAGTCTGGTATTGGTATAATGATATACATATAGACCAATGGAATAGATTGAGAGTCCAGAAACATACCTACACAATTATGATCAATTGATCTTCGACAAAGGTGCTAAATCCATCCAATGGGGAAAGAATAGTCTCTTTAATAAATGATGCTGGGACAACTGGATTTCCGCAAACAAAATAATGAACTTGGACCTATACTTCACAGTATATACAAAAACAAACTCAAAATAGATCAAGACATAAATGTAAGATCTAAAACCATAAAACTCTTAGAAGATAATATAGGAGTAGAGCTTCAGGATCTAGTTTTCTACAGTGAATTCTTAAATATATACTGAAAACCTGAACAACAAATTATAAAATAGAAAAATCGGACCACATCAAAATTTAAAACTTTTATTTATCAAAAGTCTTTATCAACAAAATGAAGAGACAACCTAAAGATTAGGAGAAAAATTTTGGAAACCATAAGGGTTTAATATCCAGAATAAACACAACAAAAAGACAAAGAACACTCAAGACACCATACCAAATCTGCGAGGTACTCACAGGTCATCCTTGATTTTTAAATAACCAGAAGGCCATTAGAAAAAGAGACCTAATAACTAATATGGATTGCTCCATGAATATAATGTCCTCCTGATCAGGGCCTGAACACACACTAAGCACATGGAAACTAGCTTTTATTACTTACAAAAAGAAGCAGACAGCATACAGCAGATGGTCCCCCCGGCTCAAAAGATGTCCAGAAACAGATGGAAAACTTCTACATGTGCCTGCTATACATTGTAGACGAGAGACTCAAAAAGGATAGTTATATGGCAGACCAGTGCCCCCTAGCTTCTATAAACTGTCACAGTGAATATAGAGAACTCTTCCAAGCAAGCCTCCAAATGGCACTGTGGATGAGGGACTCAAATGGGGGCCTACTTTCTGCCAGTCCCCTCAGGCCAGATAGGTTTTCTTAGGTGTGCTAATACTTCTGCTATGTATGCTTCCCACTAACACCATAGCTGAAGGACAGTTAAAATTTCTCCCACAGACAAGTTTACATTTGGCATGAACAAACTTCAAGCCTCAGAGGGTGGGAGGTGGAGGAGGCCTCATTATACTCCCTACCTTCCTGAAGCCTGTTGCCAAGGTGCTGATATGGAGACTTCTAACCTATTTGCTCATGTTTAAGGGTTGCCTGGCTGTTTTAGAAAAACAAAGAGCACCTCAATTGCTCAGGATGTTTTCAGAAACCAACGACAAAAGACTAAACTTAGTTCTTTGTCCCAACAACATATTCGAAAAATGGACAAAGGACTTGAACAAACATTTCACTAAAGATGAAATACAAATGGCCAACAAGCACAAGAAAAGATGCTCAACATCATTAGTCATTGTTATTGTTGTTAGTTGCCGTCAAGTCAGTCCCCTACCCATAGCAACCATACATACAACAGGACAAAACACTGCCTGGTCCTATACCATCCTCATGATCATATATTCAGTATTCTTTGCAAACAATATAATTCATATGTCTCAATTCTTCTTTGGTCCTCCTTAATCATTGCTCATTGTCCAGCTTTTGCATGCATATAAGGCGATGGAAAATATCATGGCTTGAGTCAGGTGCACCTTAGTCCTCAAAGTGACATCTTTACTTTTTGACACCTAAAAGAGGTCTTTTGCAGAAGATTTGCCCAGTGCAATACATCCTTTGATTTCTTGACCACTGCTTCTGTGAACATTTATTGTGGATCCAAGTAAAATGAAATTCTTCACAACTTCAATACTTTTTCCATTTATCATGATATTGCTTAAATTGGTCAAATTACGAGGGTTTTTGTTTTATTTATGTTGAGGTGTAACACATACTGAAGGCTGTAGTCTTTGATCTTCATCGGTAAGTGCTTCAAGTCCTTTTCTAATAATAAATGTATTATCTCTAGTAGACTAATGAAGAGGGCCTGGTTGCACAGTGGTTAAAGCACCAAAACGTTGATGGTTGCAACCCACCAGCTGCTCCTTGGGAGAAAGATGTGACAGTCTAGTTTGGTAAAGATTTACAGCCTTGGAAACCCTATGGGGCAGTTCTACTCTGTCCTATAGCGTTGCTATGAGTTGGAATCAACTCAACGACAGTGAGGTAATAGACTAATTAGAGATAATATATATTTACCATTAAATAGCATCAAACCGTCACTATCTTATACTCTGTGAACTTATGTGTGCAAAGCAGTGTGCTATACCAGTGGTTCTAAACCAGGAGCAGATTTGCCCCTCATGGGATTTTGGCAATGTCTAGAGACTTGTTTTGATTGGCACCACACAGGGCAGTGCTACTGATCTCTAGTGGGCACAAGTCAGGAATGCTACCAAGTAAAAATCCTACCAATACACAACACAGTTCCCTACAACAAAGCATTAGTCAGCCAAAAATGTCAATAATGTCGCTGTTGAGAAGTGCTGTGCTGTATTTAGGTAATACAAAATTGTATTTTTTTCCTCCTAAAGATTCTGACTCATAGAAGCCCCATGAGTGTCACAGTAGAAAAGTGCATATAACATATGTTGTTGTTGTTGTTGTTAGGGGCCCTCGAGTAGGTTCCAACTCATAGCAACCCTAGATAGAACAGAACAAAACACTGCCAAGTCCTGCACCGTCCTCACAATGGTTACTATGTCTGAGTCCTTTGTTGTAGCCACTGCGTCAATTCATCTCATTGAGGGTTTTCTTCTTTTGCACCAACCCTCTACTTTATCAAGCATGATGTCCTTCTCCAGGGATTGGTCAATCCTGATAACTAGTCCAGACTACATGAGATGAAGTCTCCTGATCCTTGTTTGTAAGGAGCATTCTGGCTGTACTTCTTCCAAGGCAGTTGTGTTCATTCTTCTGGCAGTGTCTGGTATATTCAATATTCTTCATCAACACCATAATTCAAAGGCATCAGTTCTTCTTTGTTCTTCTTTATTCATTGTCCAGCTTTCACATGCATATGTTGTGATTGAAAATACCATGGCTTGAGTCAGTCGCACCTTGTCCTCAAAGTGATCTCTTTGCTTGTTAACACTTGAAAAAGACCTTTTGCAACAGATTTGCCCAATGCTATACGTCATTTGATTTACAGACTGCTGCTTCCATGGGCATGATTGTGGATCCAAGTAAAACGAAATCCTTGACAACTTCAATCTTTTCTCCATTTATCATGATGTTGTTTATTGGTCCAGTTGTGAGGATTTTTGTTTTCTTTATGTTGAGATGTAAACTGTAGTCTTTGGTAGTCTTTGATCTTCATCAGTGAGTACATCAAGTCCTCTTCACTTTCAGCAAGCATGGTTGTGTCATCTGCATATCATAGGTTATTAATGAGTCTTCCTCCAATCCTAATGCCAGGTTCTTTTTCATATAGTCCAGCTTCTCAGATTATTTGCTCAGCATACAGTTTGAATAAGTATGGTGAAAGGATACAACCCTGACTCACACCTTTCCTAACTTTAAACCACACAGTATTCCCTTGTTCTGTTTGAATGACTGCGTCTTGATCTATGTACAGGTTCCTCATGAGCACAGTTAAGTGTTCTGGCATCCCCATTCTTCCCAATGTTAATTTGTTATGATCCACACAGTTGAAAGTCTTTGCATAGTCAACAAAACACAGGTAAACATCTTTCTGGTATTCTCTGCTTTCAGCCAAGATGCATCAATGATATCCCTTGTTCCATGCCCTCTTCTGAATCCGGCTTGAATTTCTGGCAGTTCCCTGTCAATGTACTGCTGCATTCCTTTTTGAACGATCTTCAATAAAATTTTGTTTGCAAGTGATATTAATGATATTGTTAGATAATTTCTGCATTCTGTTGGATTACCTTTTTTAGGAATAGGGAGAAATATGGATCTCTTCCCATAGATTGGCCAGGTAGCTATCTTCCAGATTTGTGATATTAATGATACCGTTTGATAATTTTTGCATTCTGTTGGAACACCTTTCTTTGGAATAGGCACACATATAGATCTCTTCCAGTCAGTTGGCAAGGTAGTTGTCTTCCAAAGTTCTTGGTATAGATAAGTGAGTGCTTCCAGTTTTGCATCTGTTTGTTGAAGCATCTCAATTGGTATTCTCTCAATTCCTGGAGCCTTGTTTTACACCAATGCTTTCAGTACAGCTTGGACTTCTTCCTTCAGTACCATCAGTTCTTAATCATATACTATGCCCTGAAATGGTTGAATATCCACCAATTCTTTTGATACAATGACTCTGTGTATTCCTTCCATCTTCTTTTGATGCTTCCTGCATTGTTCAATATTTTATCCTTAGAACCCTTCAATATTGCAACTCCAGGTTTGAATTTTTTTTCTTCAGTTCTTTCAGCTTGAGAAATGCCAATCCTCTTCTTCCCTTTTGGTTTTCTAACTTACAGGTTTTTGAACATTTCATTATAATACTTTGCTTTGTCTTTTCTAGCCACCATTTGAAATCTGTTTAACTCTTTTACTTCATTATTTCTTCCATTCATTTTAACTACCCTACTTTCAAGAGAAAGTTTCAGAGTTTCTTCTGACATCCATTTTGGTCTTATCTTTCTTTCCTGTCTTTTTAATGACCTTTTGCTTTCTTTGTATATAATGTCCTTGACGTCATCCCACAACTTGTTTGCTCTTCGGTCATCACTTTTTAATATGTCAAATCTATTCTTGAGATGGTCTCTAAATTTAGAAGGGATATACTTAAGGTCATACTTTGGCTCTTGTAAACCTGTTTTAATTTTCTTCAGCTTCAACTTGAACTTGCATATAAGTAATTGATGGTCTGTTCCACAGCTGGCCCCTGGCCTTGTTCTGACTAATAATATTGAGCTTCTCCACTGTCTTTTTCCATAGAGGTAGTGGATTTGATTCCTGTGTATTCCATTCAGCGAGGTCCCTGTATACAGTCATTGCTTATGTTGTTGAAAAAAAGTATTTGTAATGAATAATTCATTGGTCTTGTCAAATTATATCATGTGATATCCCCACATCATTTCTATCATCAAAGCCATATTTGCCAACTATGTATCCCTCTTCTTTGATTTCAAGTTTCGCATTCCAATTATCAGTAATTTTCAATGCATCTTGATAGCATGTCTGATCAATTTCAGACAGCAGAAGTTGGTAAAAAATCTTCAATTTCTTCATTTTTGGACTCAGCGGTTGGTGCCTAAATTTGAATAGTAGTTATATTAACTGGTCTTCCTTGTGGGCATATGAATATGACCCTATCATTGACAGCATTATACTTCAGGATAGATCTTGAAATGGTTTTTCTCGATGATGAATGCAACACCATTCCTCTTCAATTTGTCATTCCCTGCATAGTAGACTGTATGACTATCCTATTCAAAATGGCCAATACCAGTCCATTTCAACTCACTAATGCCTGGCATATCAATCTTTATGAATTTCCTTTCCTTTGTGATGACTTCCGATTTTCCTAGACTCATACTTCATACATTTTGAGTCATGCCACATCAGCAAATGAAGGTCCCAAAAGCTTTACTCCATCCATGTCATTAAAGTTGACCCTACTTTGAGGAGTCAGCTCTTCTCCAATCATATTTTGAGTTCCTTTCAACCTAAGGGACTTATCTTCATGAACTATATCAGACAATGTTCCGTTGTTATTCATAAGTTTTCCATTGGCCAGATTTTAGAAGTAGACTGCCAGGTCCTTCTTCCTAGTCTATCTTACTCTGGATATTCAGTTAAAACCTGCCCACCATGGGTGACCCTGCTGGTATTTTAAATACTGGTGGTATAGCTTGACAGCATCCCATAGTATGGAAAACTGACAGATGAGTGGTGGATGTAACATATATAGTGTCAATTTTGTGACATAAACAATAAATGATATTATTACAGCCTGACAACTGGAGAGGCTAGGGAGGGTCACCCAATTTGGTAAATCTTAATGAGGTCTTAACAAAAATTTAAGACTTAAATAAGTGAAGAGCAGGGTTTAGGGCTATCAGGAACAAGGAGCAAAGATATGGTCAGTTATGACTGGGGAGCAAGTCAACAAGGTCGCTAAAATGCAGGACTAAATGGCTACAAGTTGAGATTAGAAATAAAATTTGTGGTCCAAATATGGAGGATATTCTATGTTATACTAAGGAATTTAGATTCCAGTCTATAAAGAATTATTTAATATTTTTAAGGAATGAAATGATATATTCCTATCAAATTTGGTTCCACAATATTTTTATTTCCCTATTTTGGTAAATTGTACTAGTTCCCTGAATTTGTATCTAGTTTATCTTCCTTTTAAACCAATTTTTTTACTTTTTATTTACTTTAAATAAATGAACTAGTTGCTGTTGAGTCAATTCCAAGTCATGGTGACTACATGTGTTTCAGAGTAGAACTACAGTCCATAGAACTTTCAGTGGCTGTGACCTTCCAGAAGTAGATTGCCAGGCCTTTCTTCAAAGTGCCTCTGGGTGGATCCTAACTGCCAACCTTTCAGTTAGTAACCAAGCACTTAACTGTCTGTACAACCCAAGGACTCCTTGAAATGATTTACTGCTTTATAAATACTAAGTCTTTTCAAGGTTCTACTAATTCATTTCCCTCCATATCCAGGCATGCTTTGTCCTTTCTTGCACTGCCATTAATTATTATTCATACCTTCATTGCTTTATTTTTGTCATATTCTACTTTATATCATAGCTATTTTTTTTAATCTGTTTTTGCATTTCCACTAAATTCATGCAGGCAGGGAATAGGGCTTATCCATCCTGGCCACTTCAATGGTTTTGAGAACTCAGTGAAGGTTAATTTATGAAATGCCTGTGGGATCCAGAAGAAAGTGTACTCTCTGGAATTTTGAGAAATATGCAACAGGAATTGTTCAATTATAATTTGACTATAATTTTTCTTACTTTAAATTCACTAGATTTTTTTGAAGTCCTGTGCTTGTGTGGCAGTGCTTAATCATCAATAGTTAAACAATATTAAGTTTACTTCTGATTTGATAGTAAGGGGAAAAGGAAAAGAAAGAGAAATAGAAGAACAATCAAAGTAAAAAACACCAACAAAGGGCTCAAGCAGCTGTATGTGAGTATGAAAAAGTGGTTTTCCAACTCTTTATTTTTTTAATTTTTATTTTAAGGTCTTGTATGGAAGCCTAATGTGTAAAATGAATAAAAATAGACTTGGTCTAACTGAAGGAGTTCTTCCATCCTGCCCCCCACTACCTGCCAAAACTCTAAGAACCGCCCCCTCCCTCAACCTATCTGTGGTTCTGCTGTGCAGAACTGAACACTAGCTGATGGACTCCTCCAGTAGAAAAGCATTCACATTTTGGTTCCAATCATGACCTTAAAAATATGGATATTTTAATCTATTAGGAAAATTGCTTTATTTGGGAGTCCTCAATTATTACATATTCCAGTTGAAATGTTTGGATAAAATAAATTTTAAAATCTCTTTTTTTCAATATGAGAAGTACATATTTTAATAGCAGAATATCAATAAACATTATAAAATAAATGAATGTGTTCAAATAAGGATGAAGAGGATGGTAATTCCAAATACTTTGATCTCCTGATGACATTAGTGAAAAAAGTTATTGATCAGATAAAGGAGATCCTGAAAGGAGGTTTTGTTATCTGTAGTTAAGGTTCAAGGAAGACAAGATAGTCTACGTTATTGTAAGGATATCCTACACACTAGTCAAGATCTGAGATCCGTAAATAAGAGATTTCTGACTCATTTGTTCGTTGATCTATCTCCAGCAGGGATGGATTATCCAATAAGGTAAGGATGGATCTAATTGTGCTTACTTACTAATTTGTAGTGTGCAATTACACCTGGTTTTCACTACGTCAAAGACGTGGCAAAACCCATGTGAAATGGCACACTACGGATTAGTAAGTAAACACAATTAAGCCCCTGTGTACCTTGCTTACTGTAAGGTGGTACATACCATGCTTACTGTTAATCCCCCCTATTCTCCAGTAAAGTGTACAGTGACTGTCACACAATAGGCCCTCAAAACATATTTGTTGTATGAATTACTAAATCTTGATAAAAATACTACCCTCTCAAATGCTGATTTTCAAGTAACTACTTCAAGCATTTTTCTAGATATCTGTTTCTCAGTAATAAAACAAAAATTAGAAGCATAGAATAACAACAATTTTACTAGGCCAATGGATTCTGTAAATCAGGAATTTGGACAGTTCATAGTGCGAATTGCTTGTCTCTGCTTCATGATGCCTTGGGCCTCAGCTGGGAAGACTCCAAAAGCTGCAGGTTACTCAAATGGTAGGGGGCTGGTGCTTTGGTGAAATACTGGAAGGCTGGGCTCAATTAATCTGAGGACCAACACATGACTGCTCTAGGAGGGTGATATCTGGGTAGACGGCCTTCTTACACAGCTGTTCAGGGATCCAAGGGTGAATGTTTCAGTAAATAAAGTGAAAGCTACATGGTCTTTTATTAGCTAGCCTTGGAAGTCACATAGTGTCATTTCTACCACCTCCTATTGGTTGTGAAGTCACAGCCCACCCAGACTGAAGGGAAAGGACATAAGCCCCACCTTGGATGGGAGGAATGTCAAAGAAGTCTCAGCTATATTTTAAACCCAGGCATAAAACAAGAGTTTGAGTAATGATGTTTTTATACTGTTTACCTACTTTTGTTGCAGATCTAATCATAGGTAAATTTTGCATAATACCCATTTATTTTTCCCCCTTAAGTGAAGAAGCAGATGTTCATTCTTAACTAGAAGAGTAAAAAGAACAAGTAGCTCTGTTTCTCACTACCCATATAAATTGCCATCGAGTCAATTCTGACTCATAGTGACACTGTAGGACAGAGTAGAACTGCTCCATAGGGCTTCTAAGGAGCATCTGGTGGATTTGAACTGGCAACGTTTTAGTTAGCACCGGAGCTCTTAACCTCTGGGCCCAGGGCTACCTGTTTCTCACTAGAAAGATAAAATCACTTATATTGAAATGACCAATTTATTTTGCCCAAGGAAATACCCAGCTTTCATGCATACTATGAGCATAAATCAGAGTCCCGTGGGATTACAAAATTATTGACTTCACTATTCTAGAAAAGGAGCTATTAATCCACCTGAGGAAAATCTGAATCAATTCCTAGTGATCACAGGTTTCTTTCAGACACGGGCTGACTGTTCTTCATGTGACCATTCAGTCTCCTCCTCCCCACAGGAGAAATAGGATGTAGTCTCTTCAAAATGGTTTGCCCTCTATTCTTAAAGCCATCAGCGGAGAACAAGTAAAAGTCCTGTGAGTATGCCCATTAGTTAGGTATGGAGATGTAGGATTCCTCAGGATCTAGCATCCACAGGTTTTGTTTGTTTCATATTCCTAATATCATGAAAAAATGACAAATTTTATTTTAGCATAGAGTAAATGGAATCATAACTTATGTTTTGCAGTATGCATACCTTGCTTGGTGTTTTTGACAGCTCTGACAATTACTATTATTTGTCCCCTTGGGGAGTTTTTGCTGGATGTAGGGAACAATAGGAGCATGTATCCCTCAAACATTCCCTTTGTTAACACTTCTGCTGGGACCCAGTGGGATCTACTTTCATGCAGCACTTAGCAAAGGTATGCAGGATCACGTAACAAAGGAGGCATTGAGTAGACGTGAACCTTAGGTGAATCTAAGGTTTCCTTCCTCCACTATTTAAAGGAACTTCTGATTCTGTGATTCTAAGTGAGACTGTTTTTTCCCATCCCAAACCCAAGAGGCAATGCAATGAAAATTGGGAAATAAAGGGCTTCAGGCAAATATCCAGGAGTTTAACTTAATGGCTTTTACGTACTCACTTTAAAACTCTTATAAAAAAATTGATTACCTTACCTGTGATTCACACCATGTCTTTACCAGTTATTAAAGGAAATAACATGGTGAGTAATCCCATCCTTTTCAGAAATACTGAAATATACTTCTTTGATTACTTTAAAAATTACATTACAGATGCTCAGATTGCTTAGTAGTTTTATTTGTAAATTTGGGCAGAAATCTAGAGAAGAGGGAAGCAATATCAATTAGTCATCAGCTCTATTTAAAGTCCTAATTTTCCATAATCTTATGCCAGTGTATGTACATATTAAAATTCATTTCATCTCTTTCAATTAAAAAGACAGGGTTGCCTTCAGCTTTATGAAATTTATGATATGAAACACCTTAGATATGCTATAACTGTTAAATTTTATTTTATTTACTATTTTGATTATAAATTAGAGAAATGGTACATTAATTCTTTTCTGAAGCTAAGATTAAAAAGCTTCCATTTATTTGCTGTTGTAGTGTTTTGCAACATGTTGTATTTAGAATTGCCTTATTAAACCTTATACATTGTAAGCGATAATCATATTGCCCATAGCTATAAAATCATCAAAATATATAATGGCATTTTAAATTGTTGTACCTAAAAATGGGGGTTTATATTTTTAGTGTTTTAATAATGTTTTCAGCTGAGCGGTGGAAACAGTATTCAGTGATTCATAAGAGAAATATTATTTCCACAAAGTATTTGATAAGTGATATTAAGAGGAAACTATAGACAAATCTTAGCTAGTTATGCATGAACATTAGGGAAAAATTTCACTATAAAAAAAGAACTGAATACAGGCAATAGTTTTATGAAGAAGACACAGCTAAATAAAATCAGGTATATAGGATCTGATAGTTCAGTGGTAGAGCAGCCTTCTACACAGGAGACCTGAGTTCGATTTCCACCCAAAGCACCTCATGCACAGCCACACCTCTCTGTCAGTGGAGGCTCGCATCTTGCTATGATGCTGAACAGATTTCAGCAGTGCGTCCAGACTAAGACTAGGAAGAAAGGCCTGGAAATCTACATCCATCAGTAGAACTTTAGGAAACAAGAAAAGTCAGAGGTCCTCCTTTAGTAGAGCCCTAAAAGTTCTAGAATCTTAATTCTAGAGAGGAAGATGGATTAAAGCATAGTGACATGTAAAATGAAGAAATATTTAGTCATCTGTCTTGAATCACAAGAAGCCATGGTAGTGTAGTGATTGAGGTGCTCAGCTGCTAATTGGCAGTTCTAACCCAACAGTGGCTCTGCAGGAGAAAAGATCTGGTGATCTGCTCCCATAAAGATTACAGCCTAGGAAACCCTATGGGGCAGTTCTACTCTGTCCTTTAGGGTCACTATGAGTCAGAATCGACTCAAAAGCAACTGGTTTTTTTTTTTTTTTTTTTTTTTGGTTGAGGGAGAGTTTATCTTTAGTCACTAACTTAGAATATTCTGAGTTTTTTTAGACTGGTAAATTTGAGACCTATTTGTTTAGAAAGTACAGGATTGCACTGAACTTATTTAAAGATATGTATACTTTTTTTTTTTCCCCTGAAATGGCTCTGACTTTGGCCTCTGCCTTTGACTTATTGTCTACGGGAAAAATGAGTTAACTGAAAATATTTTTGTCCTGCTTAAGGTTTTTTTTTTTTTAAGTACGACTGAGTCATTAAGAGAGTTTCATTAATTTCTGTGGCTTCCCTTGCTGTGCCAGTGGATTTTAGAACACCTGGCTTTCACCTCTTCTATCTTTACTTACTCCTTTCTTCTCCTTCGCCTCCTTCACCTCCAACCTCCTCTTCTTCCTTTCCCTGCTGCCCTTCTCCCTGCTTTTTCTTGAAGATATTCTTCAGATTTTATAAAACCTATTTTTTCAGGTTGCCCATCAATATTATTATTTCCACAGTGTCCTCTAAACCTAGAGATAACTCCTTAATTATTGATTTACTTCTAGCCTAAACTTCTTTTTTAAAGTTCCAGAACAGTGTTTGCAATGATGGGTTGAACACATACTCTTGGAACGTTTTCCTGATGCAATACTTGTCCCTCGAACTCACCATGTCTAGAAACAACCCCAGAATTGTGATATTATTTATCCTACATACTTAGTATTTACAATATGTTATCATGCACTAAGTTGCTTTTGAGGCACATGTTCTGTATCGATCGATCGATCTATCATCTATCTTCCTCATCATCATCTTCATGATCTATCATCTTCTATCCCCCCCACCCACCCTCCTAGACATTATCTTTGTACAAAATTTTTGTTCTTAACCTCTCATTTTATTGTTCTATGTAAATATGATTTACACTGCTGTTGTTGATGTTCTACTACCCAAAACCATTTATTGGGAAAAAATAGCCTTTTTCCATTGCTCTGCAGTGTCGTATTTGTCATAAATTAAGGGAATGAATTTGAATGGATCTGTTTCTAAACTACTGACTTTGTTCCACTATTAGTTTGTCTGTCCTTGTATAGGTCTGTTTTGATTCATCGAGCAAGAAGAAGTAAACATTTAATAATGGTAATATTGGAAAGAAGACACCACTTGTCTAGTAGGTAGTCAAAGGAGCTTCCTAGTGATAGTGAGATAACAGGATCCATCTCCCATTTCTGGGCATAGAGAACATTTCATCTTTCTTGATGCATATCTTTATCCAAGTTAATGCTGACTCAGGTCATGTGTTTCTATCATAACAAAAATTTCTCTGACATATATCAACATTTGGACAAGTCCAAAGGCAGGAACTCCTTGACTTCATTTGTCTGCCATATCTTAAAAGTAACTTTTTTATGAATGATCAAAGGGAAGAAAATAGTTTCCTTATTGCTTTCTCAAACTGAGACTTCAGAATAAACTTAGTGAAAGTTTACTGGCACTTCAGATTAAATTTATTGAAAAGTAATTGTAGACTAGAAGTTATTCTCTAGCAGGAAAAAAGGGATGAGTATGGGTCTAAGTTCATTCTTCCAAGAACTCTGAAAATATTAATTTTCTTACACATTTTTACCACAATCAAAGGAAGGAGGAAAGGGAAAAGAAAATCAACATTTTGGGGGCCTCTCATTCAATTAGTCATTACACTAAAAGCTATGCACGTTATTTTATGTTCTACAACAACCTTGACTAGTAAGTAATTTTACGTCCATTTTACACATGAGAATATGGAGGCACAAATAAATTAAGAAGGTTTCTGGTTCCAGGACAAGATGGCATAGACCCACTTTTCCCTGCTCCTTCCATATCAATACAACTAAATATCCTGGAAATAATTCAACAGAAATCATAAAAGGGA
This sequence comes from Dugong dugon, assembly GCA_030035585.1. Lineage (NCBI taxonomy): Eukaryota > Metazoa > Chordata > Mammalia > Sirenia > Dugongidae > Dugong > Dugong dugon. Next base: position 68,176,784 of record CM057464.1, read on the forward strand.
CTTAGAAAGATGGAGGGAAGGCAAACTGGGTAGGGATCCCAACACTTAAGGAACAACACCACAGTAAAATTCCTGGGTTCTCTTTTTATCCCCCATGTATCTTGGACTGGACACCCAAGACACTTGCAACCCAGAACTGCCAAAAAACATGGGTATAACAAACAAAGAAGTAAAAATACACACACAAAAGAAAAGCCTTCACAAAAGACTGGAAAAAGGAACAACCAAGCAGAGACCTTACCAAAAGTTCCAACCACAGTCCAACATCTAGTGGCATCTGCACATTGATCTGCTGGCACCTGCAGGGCACAAGCAGGCCTGGCATCTCTCAGTCCTCTACTCAGTGGCCGGAAGCTACCCAGGCCCAGTGCTTTCTGAACTTCCCATCCAAGGACACAAGGCAGCCTAGGCAGCACCTACAGGAATTGAGTGGGAACCTCAGAGTCACCAGAAAAACAAAGCAGACCAGAAGAGCATTGCAAGGATCTGAAAATTAAATTATCATTGAAAACTTTGTTGTTGTTAGGTGCCATCAAGTTGGTTCCAATTCATAGCAACCCTATCTAAAACAGAACAAAACACTGCTCAGTCCTGCACTATCTTCACAATCATTGTATTGATGTTAGTTTTCTTTTCCCTTTCCTGTCCTTTCTTTGATCAGTTGTGAGTTCAAAAAAGTAGAACAGAAAAATGAAATGGCAGACTTAATCCTTAACATATTAACAATTACTTTAAATGTAAATGGTCTAAAAACACAAATTAAAAGACAAAGATTGTCAGAGTGATTAAAAAAAAAAAACTCAATCCAATTACATGCTGTCTACAAGAAACTCTTTTCAAATATAACAGCTAGGTAGGCTGAAAGTAAAAGGATGGGAAAAGATATATCACGCAAACATTAATAAAAATAAGCAGAACTAACTATATCCATATTAGATAGTCTTCAGAAGAAAGAAAACAACTAGGGACAAAGTACGATATTACAAATTATAAAAATATCAATTCACCAAGAAGATATTTAACAAAACCTGTTGCAATTAAGTCAATTCTGAGCCATCCGTATATGTATATACCAAATAACAGAATTTCCAAATACACAAGGCAAAAACTGACAAAATGAAAGGATAAACAGACCAATCTATAATTGTAGATGGGGACTTCAACACCTTACACTCAGAAATTGATAAACTACCAGAGATAAAATAAGCAAGAGCAAGAACTGATCAACAGCATCTATCAAGAGGATCTAATTGAGCATGAGAGAGCCTTGAGGTGATGATGCAGTTCTGTATATTGTGATGGTAGTTATACAAACTTACATATGTGTAAAATTACATATAACCACAGACACACATATAAACACACACGCAAAAGCGCATGAATAAGTGTAAAAATCTGAATAAGCTCTGTGAATTATACCAATGTCAATTTCCTGGCATTGATTTTGTATTATAGTTATGCAAGATACAAATGTTGGCTGAGACTAGGTGAAGGGTTCGTTGGACTTCTTTCTTTGCATACATTTCTTTGCAACTTCCTTTAAATCTATAATCATTTCAAAATACAAAGTTGTTTTTTTTTTCTTTTAAGACAGAAACAAAAGAATTTAGGAAATTCTGTTCTTCATTTTCCTTAACTTCTTTTATTTCTGTCTTTTAGTAAACTTTATATTTTGAAATGATTATAGATTTAAAGGAAGTTGCAAAGAAATGTATGCAAATAAAAACGAATTTCATATTCTCATGGAATACAGACTTTCTGGAACTATGGAGGCTGGATGAACCCCTGAAACAATTGCCCTGTGATAATCTTTAAACCTTAAACCAAAAATAGTTTAGCTTATGTAGTAAAGAACATCTGCCTTGAGCATTGTGCTCTTTTAAGAACTATCTATATGGGGTCAAATTGACACAGCAACTTGAAAGACTAGACAGGAAACTTAGGGAGCAGTGAATTTATGTTAATCGGGGAGTAACAACTCGGGAAAGGAGGATGAGAATGGTTGCACAACTCAATAATGTAATCAATGTCACTAAATTGTACATGTAGAAATTATTGAATTGGTATATGTTCTGTGTATATTCTCAACAACAAAAATAAAATAAATTATTTTAAAAAAGAAGTTAAGAAATATGTACAAAATGGTGCTAGTATCTAGACCCAATTTGCTGCCTCCCTGTATTATCCTTATTCATATGGAAGTCTTGTTAGTCTTTCTCTCCAATATCTTCCATCAGTGGAACATTGAATACTTGTTCGAATAGCCACGAAACATAAAAAGGGAAAAGCTATAACAATGACTTCTCATCATTCATCCATATATCTTTTTTCAAAGACATCTTAATTCTCTACCTTCCTGCTAATGAAGATATGCATGAAATACTAATCTACTGACAAATAAATAATTGTAAAACAAATCATAATAGTTCAAATATTGTAAATCAAATAAGACCACCTTATGGATACTGTGTCATGGAAATCACCAAAGCCAGGTAAGCTTTTGTCTTTAGAGATAGGAGCAAAGTGTAGCTTTTGGAAAGAAATAGAGCTTGTTTCAATCTTTGCAGGATAATGCCTAATTTTAACCACTGGTGAACAGAAAAATGTGATCATAACCCTTACTTAAAAAATAAATAATACCCTGACTATAGTCTCCCTATCATCTTTCAAACTTAGAATATATCTCTAAATTTTTTGCTGATAAATTACATTCAGTATCCTTTCTCTTACCTCAGAGATTTTCTGACAACTTATTTAGCCTTTTCTATTTATCTTTTTAATTTTATATAATAATTCAGTTAGGGGCCAAGTTAGCTCCAATCAGTTTAGGAAAAATAACTTGAGACTCTAATACTCTGAAAGAGTAAAAGCTGAACTAAAACCTCTGTAAACCAATCTGTTAAATAATCCAGAAATCTACACAGGTAGGTGGATGTTCTTATAAAAAAATCTATATCAAAAAAAAAAAAAAAGATCATTCACAGTTGCAAAGTTTTTCTTTCTCTGAAATCTATATTCATTTTTAAAAGTCAAGCAAAACGAGAATTCCACATTTCATAAATTATCAAGCCATTTAGGATGCATAATTAATTGGATTGCACCGTGCCATATTTATGAGGTTTATTCATGCACAGTATGAGATAATCATAAATTATTTTGTTAACAAAATCTCTTGAGAGACTTTTTAAAGAGGCTTCCTTTGAGTAACTTCCCTTGGTGTGACTGCTGTCTGATATTTTCATGTTGGTTAAATCAGGAATGAGCTATTTATTACTTTATAATTATAAATTTAATCTGCGAAATTCTGGAGCAATCTGCAGCGGAGGTGCAAAGCAATACTGGAATTCAGAATTGTTAAATGTTTTAAACAATTTGAAGAAGAAGGAGAAATGGCAGTTGTAGATCTAATGTCTACTTTTATGTCTAGGTTCATTCATGAGTTACAGCTGTATCTAGGTCTGTATTTTTTGACATCAAATGTATAAAAAGCTCTGAGGTTTTTATAATATTCTAGAACAACTTTTTAAAATGATAGGTCCAAGCAGAGTTCATGACCAGAAACATGGTAAGGAAAAGGGAAGTTTTTTCTGAACAATAGAAGGCCAACACACATCAAATGATATTTAATTGGGACTGGAAACAGTCCAAGCTTGACTTTCAAAAAATCCTTTGATGTACAGTAGTTCATGTTGGGCTCATGTAGAGCCTGCCAAAAACCCAAGCTAGATCAGAGCCTTTTTCGAAATAAACACAAGCTTAATCTGATGTAGGTATTTCAAAACTCCCACTGCTTTAGTTATCATCTGTTACTGAATGATTTATAAATCGCCCTATATAGACAAATTTCTACAAAATTGAGGGTGAGATATTTTAACCTAAGGACATAAGGACATGTCTAATTCATACATTAAAGCCACTCTTAGAATGGCTCTTCTTTGAAACAAATAAACAATGCTATTTCCTGTTCGTGCTTTTTTAGAGTTGTTATTCTATCTGAAAATGTACAGTACCTAGATGTCTCTGCCTTGTTCCCCAGTAATTAGTCAATAAATGGTCATTACCATTCCTGCTCAGTGGCACTAGAGGTCTTCTTACAAAGAGCCTGCCACATGCCAGGCGCTCATCTGTGCGCTTTCAAATAGAAATTACGATTCTGGGCTCTTGAGTCAGACCAGGATTGGTAAATCCCAGCTTCCTCAACTCACCTGCTGTGGACCTTAGGCAAGTTAGTTAACCTCTATGTTGCTTACCTTCCTTTCTCTTAAAATGGGAATAATAATAGTGACAGACTCTTAGGACTTCTGTGAAGAATAAATGAGTTAATACATGTAAATTCCTTAGAGCAGTGCCTGGCATGGAAGTGTTTATTGTTATGTTGTATTATTATTTTATCCATTTTTCAGAGAATGCACCTCAGGTTAATTAACTTTCCCGGTGTTATATGTGTAGCATATTGTGGGACGGATATTTGAATCCTTAGTTTAAGTGACATCATGAAATTTGTGTTTAACCACAACCTCACATTGCCTCTTAGCGGCATCGCTCATTACTTCACAGAGGGACAAATAATCATCTTAGAGATTAAGATTTTTCACTGCAGTATTCTCTCATATTCATCCTTTAGTTAGTTTTGAGCCTCAACAGATCCAGAAAACAATATGAATTTGTGCCAATGAACTTTAGTGGAACATAGATCTTACCCAATAATTTGAATAAATTTTCAGGGAATCACTAAAAATGGCATCAGTTTACTTACTTACAGGAGCAGACTTCTTATAAGTATTTAATCTTTGGCCAGAAGTTTTCACGTTGACAAAAACAAACAACTACCCTTTTTCATTTTTTGATCCACCATTTGTATAACAATAATGCAGGTCTGGGGCAGACGGTCAGGATTCAAGTCCTCATTTTACCTCTATGATCTCGGGTAAGTTATGTCACTTGAGTCTTAGATCATAGTAGCTACCAGGTAGATTGCTGTAAGATTTAAACAGGTAGTGCTAGTAAAGTAGTGATCACAGAATCTGGAATATTTTTAAGCATTCAATAAATACTGGCTGCTAGTGACAGTGTTGGTGGTGGTGGTGGTATTCCCATTATTTACAGCATACTAAACAGTTTTAAGTCAGATTGCCACCGCCTAAACCTATTAAAAACAAATCCATAAAAAAAAGAGGGACCTCCATCGTTAACTGGAAGGAAAACTGTTAAGTTATTTATACTGGCAGGTGGATGGATTTACAAGAGAGATTCTCCACTGAAGGCTACCATCTAACTGAAACAACAGAAAGTGGCCGTGTCACAGAGTAAAACTATTTTCACCATTTTACGGTTCAGTCCAAAGAAACCAGGCAGCTGTCCTACTGTGATTTCAGAGCCAGCTTCTCTCTAGCCTCTGAAGAAGGCAACCGCCACAGAGAGGAAGAAGAGGATCATCAGCAGTTCTGTAACCCTCCAGGTATTGTGTGATATCAGTGCAGTTAGAGCTAGTCGTGTAGAAACAGGTAAGGTAAATGTCCCAAGACTAAATATGAGAAGTCCTTAAGGAAGGAATGCAGAACAATTAAGTTATTCGCTTTCTTGTCGGTGGCAATTGCTCCTTGCAATAATGCACTCGAATCTTATTATTATTATTATTAAGCAATTATATAACACTTTATTTTTGCAAAGTGCTTTACTGTAATTTTTATTAGATATTCATCACACTAACCCTGTGAAGGAGGTCAGAATATCTCCAAGGAAGAAATGAAGAAGCTTTTTTTTTTTTTTTTTTTTTACTGAAACATCTAATGCACTAATTTTCCTAACGCTAAACATAAAAGTTTTATGTTGTGATTTGTTCAGCGCTCTAGTGCCTGACCTGGTTTAATAATGTGAAGTTTGGAATAACCCTGCTTCTTAACTGCCTAATACAATAGCTATGAAAGTCCTTCATCCTCAAGAACAAATACAAATAATCATAAAAATTAAAAACCTGAGGAACAGATAAGAACAGGACAGAAATGGAAATGGATAATGTAATCTAGGAAATTGTTTAGCCAGAGTCAGTAATAACAATTAATATTTGTTTTGCTTTATAATTTCCAAGACATTTTAATAGTAGCTCAAGGTAACGTAACTAGTAAGTGGTAAAGTTGGTAATTTAATGAGTCTTTCTAATCTATAACCAGATTACCCCATTTAACCCATTGGTTTTACTGTAAGTGGTAGAGCCGATTTACTTACTAGTGCTGACAGGTTGCAAAGGAAGTAGAATTTCTCCTTTTGCAAAATTGCCATTGTAAACTAGTTTGCTACATAAATCATCTCCCCAAGAAGACTGTTATTCCAGCTCAGAGGAGTGTGCATTCATGCTGTATTGCATACAACTCCAAGGAAAATGAGAAGTGATGGCTTTTTGGAGTCCTGGCTTTTTGATGACAACTGGTAGTCTAGGTGACAGTTTTACACTCCCAGTGCCATAGTATATTTTCCTGGAATGACACAGAAATCCCTGGGCAAGAACTGAGTGGTTTCTTCTGGTGCTATCCAGCACTATTCTGAAACTACAGTAAATTTGAGGACAGGCACTTATTTATTACCTTCTGGAAACTTAGACACCACTCCTCTCCAGAACGCTCAGAGAAAATGGAGTTGCAAGCAGGTAGAGTGGCCTCAAGAAGAGGAGCCTTTTGTTCTAGTAGCTCCGAGCAAAAGTGGAGGCTTCTCCGAGAGAAAATACACTACTGGCTGCATCAGGTAGGGCTTCTTGGCCTTCTTTAATTGCCGTATTTCACTTATGAAGTGCTACAGACCCACAAGATACAAGCATGGGAGACTTATCTAGATAGTGCGATGGACAGATGGACTCCAGACAGGGGGAGCAGGTGTGGAGAAAACAGAGGAAAGAAATAGAGAATCCCATCAATATGCACAGGGACTTCCCTGAGCAGGAGGAAAATTCTGTACACAGAAGCCAAGAGGCGAACCAGACCCAAAGGAGACAATGCAATGGCAGAAGCTAAAGATGGGGACCAAGGGAGAAGACAGGTTAAAGTGCTGGGCCACTGCTTCTGCTGTTTTCATTACATTCAAGGCCTACTTGTTTATGTTCTTTTAATTCTCTTCTGTTGCCTTTTAACCACAGTCTTGCAAGTACAGGATCTGATGAAAACATCCAGTGAAGAAGTGTTTTCAATTTTTGAGGAAACCGTTTGAAAGTTTAAAAATTAAAATAATGTGCCCCTACTGGATGCAGAGATCTCCAACATGGGGCTTTCAAATGTGAGCCTCTTTGGTGTCAAGAAACATGGCTTAGATTTTCCCATGCCAGGAATGAGGCAGGTGATTAACACAGGCTTACCTGTGGCTGAACAGAGGCTTCAGGAAGCAGCAGTGCTAACAAACGTTGGCAGGGGTATTGCCTCTGCAAGATTTTCCAGACTACGCTTTTAAATAGGTATGTGTTAAAAACTGCAATCCAGTGGTAGATATTCTTGAATAAAGAAAGCCTGAATTCACGTTATACAGAAGTATTTGCTTTATATATATATATATATATATATATATATATATATATATATATATATATATATAAAATACACATATATATGTGTATATATTATATACATGCATACGTACACACACACATATATAAGCTTAATTTTATAAGCAACTCAGAAAACTGAATGGTCTGGAAATAAATTTCTCCTACCTTCTTTTAACAGAATCTGACCACTCAGATCAGATATAATTTTCTAACTCCACACCAGAATTTGGAACCAATAATATACGGAGAAATTAAGGTTTTTATTTTTGTTTGTTTGTTTCTTCTTTATGGAAAGTAAAACAAACTGCACACACCAAAACTTAATTTAGGAGTCTTTAGTTATAAACTCTGCATTTACTATTATTTTCTGAATCGTTATTATGAGTGCTTTACGTGTTATTTCTGAAAAAAAAACAATGTTTTTGTATATTACAATGTGCTAATACTAATGATGATTAAAGAGAAATAATCATATAAAATAATTACCATGACTATGTAAAGTAGATTTGCCCAAGGGCAGATTCACGTTCCAACAGGCCCTCTTTTCCCCAAAGACTGTCAGGTTTTCCAATTTCTCTATTAAGAGCTTTGCCCATCTTTGTGGGAGAGATTTGGCACAGCCTTGGGAAGTAAGAAGGTAGGGGGATGGTTACCCAGTTCTTTATTTTCTTGGTGAGGGGTGGAGCACCTTCCGCCTTGCTCATTCTCTGTGGGGATTGGTGATTAGGCCTTTTGCTCCCTAGAGTCTTGGGGCAGCTGTCACAAGCACAGCCCACTACGTGGGCCTCAGAACTGCATTTTGATTTTGCCGGTGAAGGAAATGGCCTCAGAGCCTCATAGGAGTCAGGGACAGTGGAGGAGGAGGGCTGATATGCAGATTTTTTTCTATAGCCCGTAATTTGGAGAACCTGATCTCAACTTTGCCTACTTTAGGCCTGACATCAAAATGAGAAAAATTTAACTACATAAGAAAAATGTACCCACCAGAACCTAGAATATGAAATAAGTAATCAGTTTAGTCAAGCAAGTTATTTGATATTTTATAGAAAATGCATTCAGATATATCAACTATGTATCTCTATCTAGCCATATTTAGATTATGATGATACATATATATGTATAATTTGTATATACATGTGCATATATGCACATACATATATACAGATTTTAAAAACTATTCTTTTTAAGACTCATCCTATAAGTATGTAAAACATATGTGAAATACCAAAAAGTATTTATTTAGGCATATAAGTGCATATATTCACCAATAAGATTCTCTTTTATCTCACTAAAATAATCAGAATGATTTTTTTTGCGTTCTTAAAGCATGCAGAAATTTGCCACACAGTTTAGCACTCAGAGTATTACTATTTAGTATTCTCAGCTAGCCATTTAGTCCCTTGAAAACTTGAATTCCATTTTAATTTCTTTGTATCTCCATGTCCTTCCAGCCAAATTATACTCACAAATAAACAATTAAATTGCTTATTAGCTTAGGTTTGTACAGAAACCTACTCATGTGTTTATTAGGAAATACCTCCATGTTGAATGAAGCAAGATGCCCCATTACCAGTCTTCTGAATGACACAACTCTGGGCCCACAGAACAACCTGCAGAGGTTTCACCAGAAATGACCCAGCCAATTTCTTCTGTTTCCTGTTTTTCTCACTGCACTTAGCCATGTTCTTTTACCAGGAGAAGTTGGTAAAATAGTTAGGTTGCATTGTGGCAAAGATCCTTGAGGAATTATTTACAAAAAATATATTTAGCTAAGAAATCTTAGAATGTCATATGACATGAGGTTTGCTTTTAGGGAATATACGTTTCAAACAGGACTAGTCCCAGAAGGAATTTTGAAATTTTAGTCACTCTCTGCTGAGAAAAATAATCAGCTTTTAAAAAGCTATACCAAAGGACTAATTCCATCAAATTACTCTTCTAAAGTACTTTTTTGGTGGGCATGTTAGGTTGAAGACATCAATATTTAAATGAATCAAATATTTAACTGAATCACAAACCATGTGCTTAAATGCACTTATTAAACTAAGTGATTTTGGTTTTAAGGAATTAAACATCATGAATGTGTATATATATATATATATATATATATATATATTGTTGTCATTAGGTGCCTAGGCGCCAGCCAGTCGGTTCTGACTGATAGCAATCCTATATACAATGAAACCCTGCCTGGTCCTGCGTCATCCTCACAATTGTTATGCTTGAGCCCATTGTTGCAGCCACAGTGTCAATCCATCTCATTGAGGGTCTTCCTCTTTTTCCTGACCCTCTACTTAACCTAGCATGATGTCCTTCTCCAAGGACTGATTCCTCCTGATAATATGGCCAAAGTATGTGAGATGAAGTCTTGCCATCCTTGCTTCTAAGGAACATTTTGGATGTGCTTCTTCCAAAACAGATTTGTTCATTCTTCTGGCAGTCCATGGTATATTCAAGATTTTTTGCCAACATCGTAATTCAAAGGCATCAATTCTTCTTTCGTCTTCCTTAATCGTTGTCCAGCTTTTGCATGCACATGAGGCTACTGAAAATAACATAGAATACTATGGCTTGGATCAGGTGCACCTTAGTCCTCAAAGTGACATCTTTGATTTTTTTTTATTTCATTTTATTATACTTCAGGTGAAGGCTTACAGAACAAATATTTTCATGAAACAATAATACACATGTTGTTTTATGACACTGGTTAACAACCCCACAACATATTAACCCTCTAAATTCTCAACTTTTCTTTTTTTGGTGAAAATACACATAGCCAAAGATACACCATTTCAAAAATTTCTACATACACAGTTCAGTGACACTGACTACGCTCTTCCAATTGTGCTGTTATTCTCACTTAAGATGAAGGCTTACAGAACAAAATAGTTTCTCATTTAACAGTTACTACAAATGTTGCCCTATGACAATGGTTAACAATCTCACCACACATCAACAATATCCTTACTCAAACTTGGGTTCCCTATCACCAGCTTCCTTGTCCCCTTCTGTGTTATGGCCCTTGTCACTAGACTCCTGTACCTCCTTAGTCCCATTTGGTTTTATTGGGCTGTCCACTCCCAGGCTGAACAGTGATCCTCGGAGGTAACTTCACCACTGAGCTAAAAGGGTGTCTGCGGGCCATACTCTCGAGGTTTCTCCAGTCTCCTTTAGGCCACTAAATCAGGTCTTTTTTTTTTTGTGAGTTAGAATTATACTCCACATGCTTTTCCAGCTCTGTCCAGAACCCTCTGTTGTGATCCTGGTCGGAACAGTCAGTGGTGGTAGCCGGGCACCATCTAGCTGTACTGGACTCAGTCCAGTGGAGGCCTTGGTAGCTGTGGACAATTAGTCCTTCGGACTAATCTATTCCTTGTATCCTGTTCTCTTCATTCTCCCTTGCTCCCGAAGGGATGAGACCAGCGGAGTATCTTAGATGGCAGCTCACAGGCTTTTAAGACCCCAGACACTACTAACCAAGGTAGAATGTAGAACATTGTCTTTATAAGCTGTGTCATGCCAATTGAGCTGGATGTTCCCCGAGACCATGGTCCCCAGAGCCCTCTGCCCAGCAGTTCAGTCCCTCAGGGAGTTTGGATGTGTCTATGGGGCTTCCATGACCTTTCCTTGTACTGGTTGTGCTAGTTTCACCTGTACAGTGTACTGTCTCACCCTTCACCCAAGGTACCACTTATCTATTGCCTATTTAGTATTTCCCCCCCACCCCTCCCATCCCTGGTAACCAACAAAGATTGTTACATTTTGTGTGTGAACTTTTTCATGGGTTTTGACAATAGAGGTCTCATACACTATTTGTCCTTTTGTGATTGACTTATTTCACTCAGCATAATGTCCTCCAGTTTCATCCATGCTATGAGATGGTTCACAGATTCATTGTTGTTCTTTCTCATTGCATAGTACTCCATCGTGTGTATGTACCATAGTTTGTTTATCCATTCATCTGTTGATGGACATCTAGGTTGTTTCCATCATTTTACTATTGTGAACAATGCTGCCATGAACATAGGTGTGCATATGTGTATTCGAGTGACGACTCTTATTTCTCTAGGATATATTTCTAGGAGTGGGATTGCTGGATCGAATGGTATGTCTATTTCTAGCTTTCTGAGGAAGCGCCATATCATTTTCCAAAATGGTTGTATCATTTTGCATTCCCATCAGCAGTGCATAAGTGTTCCGATCTCCCCACAGCCCCTCCAACATTTGTTATTTCCAGTGTTTTCGATTCGTGCCAGTAATGCTGGGGTAAGATGGTATCTCATTGTGGTTTTAATTTGCATTTCTCTAATGGCTAGTGATCGCGAGCATTTCCTCATGTGTCTGTTGGCCATTTGAATGTCTTCTTTGGTGAAGTGTCTGTTCATTTTCTTTGCCCATTTTTTAATAGGATTATTTGTCTTTTTGTTGTAGAGGTGTTGGATTTTCTAGTAGATTATGGAGATTAGACCTCTGTCTGACTTGTACTCTACAAAATTTTTTTCCCAGTCTGTAGTTTCTGTTTTTACTCTTGGTGAAGTCTTTTGAAGAGCATAGGTGTTTGATTTTTAGAAAATCCCTGTTATCTAGCTTATCTGTTGGGTTTTGTGCATTGATGGTTATGGTTTGTATCCTGTTAATGCCATGTATTAAGGCCTGAAGTGTTGGTCCTATTTTTTCTTCTATGAACTTTATAGTTCTAGGTTTTGTATTCAGGTCTCTGATCCATTTTGAAATAGTTTTTGTATACGGTGTGAGGTATGGGTCCTGTTTCATTTTTTTGTGAATGGATATCCAGTTTTGCCAGCACCATTTGTTAAAAAGACTGTCTTTTCCCCATTTGATGGACTTTGGGCCCTTGTCGAAGATCAGGTGAACATAGGTGGATAGATTTATATCTGGGTTCTCAATTTGGTTCCATTGGTCAGTGTCTCTGTCATTGTACCAGTACCAGGCTCTTTTGACTACTGTAGCTGCATAGTAGGTTCTGAAGTCAGGTAGTGTGAGTCCTCCAACTTTATTCTTCTTCTTCAGTAGCGCTTTACTTAGTCGGGGCTTCTTCCCGCTCCATATAAAGTTAACGATTAGTTTTTCCATCTCTTTGAAGAATGTTGTTGGTATTTGGATCGGAATTGCATTGTATTTGTAAACTGCTTTGGGTAGAATTGTCATTTTCACAATGTTGAATCTACCTATCCATGAGCATGGTATGTTTTTCCATTTATGTAGATCCCTTTGGGTTTCTTGCAGTAGTGTTTTGTAGTTTTCTTTGTATAGGACTTTTACATCCCTGGTCAGATTTATTCCTAAGTACTTTATCTTTTTAGGGGCTATTATAAATGGTACTGTTTTCCTGATTTCCTTTTCATCGTTCTCCTTATTGGTATAAAGGAATCCAACTGATTTTTGAATGTTTATCTTGTATCCTGCTACTCTGCTGAATCTTTCTATTAGTTCCAGTAGATTTCTTGTGGAGTCTTTAGGATATTCTAGGTATAGTATCATATCATCTGCAAACAGGGACAGTTTAACTTCTTCCTTACCAATTTGGATGCCCTTTATTGCTTTTTCTTGCCCCATTGCTCTAGCTAGAACTTCCAGCACAATGTTAAATCGGAATGGTGATAGAGGGCATCCCTGTCTTATTCCTGTTCTCAAGGGGAATGTTTTCAGCCTCTCTCCATTAAGAATGATGTTGCCCGTTGGTTTTGCATAGATGCCCTTTATTATGTTGGGAAATTTCCCTTCTATACCTATTTGATTGAGAGTTTTTCTCAGGAATGTGTGTTGGCCTTTGTCAAATGCCTTTTCTGCATCAATGGAGATGATCATGTGATTCTTTTCTTTCCTTTTATTTATGTGGTGGATTACGTTGATTGATTTTCTAATGTTGAACCATCCTTGCATACCTGGTATGAATCCTACTTGGTCGTGGTGTATTATTTTTTTGATATGATGCTGAATTCTATTGGCTAAAATTTTGTTCAGAATGTTTTCATCTATATTCATGAGAGATATTGGTCTGTAATTTTCTTTTTTTGTGACGTCTTTGCCTGGTTTAGGTATCAGCGTTATGCTGGCTTCATAGAATGAATTTGGAAGTGTTGCTTCCTCTTCTGTGCTCTGAAATAGCTTGAGTAGTACTGGTACAAGCTCTTCTGTAAATGTTTTGTAGAATTCTCCAATGACGCCATCTGGGCCAGGGCTTCTTTTGGTTTGGAGTTTTTTTGTTACCTGTTCAGTGTCTTCTCTTGTAATGGGTCTGTTGAGATTTTCAACATCACTTTGTTGTATTTTGGGTAGGCTGTGTGTTTCTGGAAATTTATCCATTTCCTCTAGGTTTTCAAATTTGTTGGAGTATAGTTTTTCATAATATTCTGTTATAATCCTTTTTATTTCAGTTAGGTCTGTTGTAATGTCCCCCATTTCATTTCTTATTTGGTTATTTGTGTCCTCTCCTGTTTTTCGTTTGTCAGCCTGACCAGTGGTATGTCGATTTTGTTGATTCTTTCTAAGAACCCACTTTTGGTTTTGTTGATTCTTTCTATTGTTTTTCTGTTCTCTATTTCATTTATTTCTGCTCTGATCTTTACTATTTCCTTTCTTCCGATGGCTGTGGGCTTTTTCTGCTGTTCTCTTTATATTTTTTTGAGTTGTGTGGTTAATGTTTTGATTTTGTCCCTTTCTTCTTTTTTGATATGTGCATCTATTGCTATAAATTGTCCTCTGAGGACTGCCTTTGCTGTGTCCCAAAGGTTTTGGTATGATGTGTTTTCATTCTCATTTGATTCTAGGAATCTTGTGATTCCATCTCTGATTTCTTCTATTACCCACTGATGTGTAAGCAGGGTATTATTCAGTTTCCATGTAATTGATTTTTTTTCCTTGCTCTTTCTGTTGTCAATTTCCACCTTGATGGCATTGTGGTCAGAGAAGATACTTTGAATTATCTCAACGTTTTGGATCTTGTTGAGGATTGCTCTGTGGCCTAAGATGTGGTCTATTCTGGAGAACGTTCCATGTGCTTTGGAAAAGAATGTATACTTTGCAGCGGTTGGATGGAGTGTTCTATATATTTCTATGAGGTCAAGTTCACTGACTGTGCCATTTAGGTCTTCTGTATCTTTTCTGAGTTTCTTCTTATTTGTTCTGTCCTTTATTGAGAGTGGTGTGTTGAAGTCTCCTACTATTATTGTGGAACTGTTGATTTCTCTTTTCAATGTTGTTAGAGTTTGTTTTATGTATTTTGGAGCCCTGTCATTGGGTGCGTAGATGTTTATTATGGTTATGTCTTCATGATGGATCATCCCCTTAATCATTATATAGTGTCCTTCTTTGTCTTTTATGGTAGATTTTGTTTTAAAGTCTATTTTATCTGAGATTAGTATTGCCACTCCTGCTCGTTTTTGGTAGTTGTTAGCTTGATATATTTTTTTCCAACCTTTGACTTTTAATAAATTCACATCTTTGTTTCTAAGGTGTGTCTCTTGTAGACGGCATACTGATGGATCCTGTTTTCTTATCCATTCTGTGACTCTCCATCTCTTTATGGGTGCATTGAGTCCATTTGCTTTCAGTGTAATTATTGATAGATGTGAGTTTGTTGCTGTCATTTTGTAGTGTTTTTTTCTGTGGTGCTGACGATTTCTTTGTTCTTCTTACTCTCTTGTGCTGAGTTACTTTTGTTTGTGGATTTTTTTTCATTTCTTTTGTTTTTGTAGATTTTGTTTTTGCTGAGACTTTATGTTTTTCCTCTTTATTTTTATGAGTGTGTTTGTTAACTTTCTTTGTGGTTACCATGAATTTTACCCTCATCTCTCTAAGTCTGAAGCAGTCTACCATTAGTTGGTATCGCCTTGCCTTCCTCTCCATTAGAAGGTTCTATACCTATGCCGTTTATTCCCTCTTTTATTGTTTTGATGTTATTGTCATTTACTGATTAACTGATCTGATTCCCTGTTGTATTTCTTTTGGTTTTGGACAGTCCTTGACAATTCATTTCCTAAAATGGTGTCTGGCTGGTACGATCCTGCATCCTAGATTCTGCCTGTGAGCTGAAGTTGTTCATCCTCAGATCAAAGAATTCCCTTTAATAATTCTTGTAAGTTTGGTTTGGCTTTTACATTTTCACTTAATTTCCTCTTATCTGGAAATGACCTAATTTCACCATCAAATTTAAATGAGAGTTTTGCAGGATATAATATTCTTGGCTGGCAATTTTTTTCTTTCAAGATTTTATATATGTCATCCCATTGCCTTCTTGCTTCCATGGTTTCTGCTGACTAATCTGATCTTAGTCTTATTATTTCTCCTCTGTATGTGACTTCTTGTTTTTCAAGAGCTGCTCTCAGGATTCTTTGTTTGTCTTTGGTTTTGGCAAATGTGATTATGATATGCCTTGGTGATTTACTTTTGGGGTCTCTCCTATATGAGGTTCGTTGAGCTTCTTGAATGGCCAGCTTTTCATCTTGCATGATATTGGTGAAGTTTTCTGTCAGCAGCTCTTCAATGCTCCTCTCTGTGTTTTCTGTTTTCTCCCCCTCATCTGGAACTGCAGTCACTCTAAAATTTTTGCTTTTGATTGTATCCTACATAACTCTCAGGTTCTCTTCATTTTTCTTTGATGTTTTTTCTGAGTTTCCCTGAAACAGAGTTGTGTCCAAGTGTTTGTCTTCAATTCCACTGATCCTGTCTTCCACCATTTCAAATCTGCTTCTCAGCCCTTCTATGACACTGTCCATTTCTGAAATCTCGTTGTTTATCTTTTGGATTTCTAATTGTTGTCTTTGTATAATTTCTAGTTGTGAATTTATTTTGACATTTTGTTCCTGCATTATTTTCCTGAATTTTTCCAATTTTTGGTCTGTATTTTCCATGAATTTGTCTATTTTTCCCTCATTTTTGTCTGCTTTTTGCTTCAGCTCTTGGAGAATTCTGGGTATTAGAGATCTGAATTCCCTATCAGGTAGTTCTAGTGCATTTTCTTCCACTGTAAATTCACCTGGTGTTTTATTTTGGATGCCTACTGGAACCATCGTGTCCTGTTTTTGTAAATGTTTTGATATTGTCTGCTGTTTTCAGGGCATTCAGTAGTTATTTTTCTCATTTATTGATTGCAGATTTCTTTGTTTCATCCCTTTTCTTTTTAAAATTTGGCTATGTCTGAGCAGGCAGGCTGTGTGTTTTTTGTTTTTTGCTCATCTGTGGGCACGATACTTTTCACCTCCTTCTCCAGTTGGCAGGGTCAGTCACTCAGATATGGTATGGCAGGGCAGGTCTAGCTGAAGAGGAGTTACTGGGATGGGTGGTTTGTGGCCTTTACTACAGCGACCAGGGCGGGTCGGTAACCAGTGCTGGGCAGGTGCAAGTAGGCCGTGCGTGTGCCGCTTGGTTGTGTGATGTTAAGCGCACAGTGCAGGTAGGCAGGATGTAGCGGGGAGATTGTTATGTGTGGAGCTAAGATGGATATGGGATAGAGGAGAGAGGAACAGGAGGCAAAAACATACAAACAAACAAAAAAGAATGCTAGGGGAGCTTGCCATTCGAGTGGAGAGATGAGAGACTATGAAATGGAGAAAAACAAAAAGGTGAAGAGGAAGAAAAAAAAAAAAGAAGAGAAAAGAATGAATAAACAAAAATCAGAAAGGGAAAAGAACAGCAAAGTTCCCAGGGATCCCACTGGTGCGGCTATGAGGGCTGGGGAAGTTGTTCTCAGGTGTTGCAGTACAGCCTGGTTAGAAGGAATAGAGGTATATAATGCCAGGTATTCAGGGAACAGAAACAGAAGGGAGATACAGAGATGAGAAACTGAGTAATGAAGAAAGACAAAGTGAAAAAGAGGGAAAACAAAACAAAACAAATTTAAAAAAATAAACAACAAGAAAAGCCCCCCAAAAAACAGGAAAAAAAGAAAGAAAAAAGAAACAACAAAAAAAGAAATGCCCTCAGGGATCCCTCTGCACATCTGTGCAAGCCGAGGGTGTAGTTTCCAAGCTACACAGCACCACCTGGCCAGAAAGGGCTCCCAACTCCAGAAAAGGAAAATAAACTATTCAAAACAAACAAATGACAAAAGCCCTGGGATCCCACCAGCTCGGCAGCCCAGACCAGGAAGCAGCTCCACACTCAAATGGAGCTCTGCAGCCGCTCAGGAAGAAGCAAAGATGGCGCACGGAGCCAGGTATTTGAGCGAAAGTAGAGGGAGGTGGTGAGAGGTAAGGAAGAAATCAAAAGAACCGGAAAAAAGCAACACCAGCAGCCAACAAACGGCACTCAGAGAACAGGCCCATTCTGGTGGGTGGAATCCAAGCAGCCAGTGCTTCCCAGACAAGAGATTGTGGCCTCGAGAAGCAGAGGAGGCCGAGTGGGGGTGAAGAAGGGTGGGGGGTGGGAAAGCATATATCACAAATTACCAGTTGTTTTGTCTCCTGCTGGAAGCTCCGTGAAGCTGCTTTCTCGTACACCGTTTGCTGGTCTCCAATAGGAGTCCAAGATGGCAGATCCGCGCTGTGTTAGCTGATAGGGGACCTCTGCATGAATCTCTCCTCGCTCTCCGTTCTCTGTCAGTTTTCTCACTCCATTTGGTGCTTGGCTGAGTTCTTTATCTTTTCATTTGAATTTTTAGGGTTTCAGGACTGTTGTTTTCTCTGTTCGGCTTAGTTTTCCAGATCTTTGCCGTGGAAGGATGGCGTGGTGCTTCTGCCTAGAGTGCCATTTTGCTGGAAGTCCAGGATTAAATTATTCTGTGGTCCTCTCACTGGCATCTGCATTTTCTTATCTAAAGAAGTAAGCCACTGGTTAATAATCTACGTTTGTTTGTTTTAGAATATTTTGCTATCACCTTTTCCTAGTTGACCCATGAAATTTCAATACTCATCTAATCTATTTAAGGATGCCTACATAGTGCCGGAGCACTGGTGGCACAGTGGCTAAGAGCTCAGGCTGCTAACCTAAAGGTTGGTAGTTGGAATCCACCAACTGCTCCTTGGAAACCCTACAGGGCAGTTGTAGTCTGTCCTATAGGGTCACTATAAGTCAGAATTGACTGTATAGAAACTTTATTTTAATGTAAGGCTGTGGACCAAATACAGAGATGTTAAATGGAACTTCACAGGATGCCCACAGTTTACAAAAGGAAGAAGGGAGAACTCATCCCCATTCATGTATTTTTGAGTCAAAGATGAGGCTCCTGGAGACAAGTTGAGCTAAAAGGTTTTTCTGTTTTATATCTAAGCCTTACTTCAAACGTCCATTCATAAAGCAGAAGATATTTGTATCCTGTTATAATTTGTTCACCTCATAAACTTAGTATATTTTCTACAGTTTTGTAAGTTAGATGTACCTTTGCCCTTATATAATTTACCCCAGGTTCCTAAAGAAATTTTACCATGGGTAAAAAGACCCATTCACCAAATTTTGAATTACCTTAAATGAAATAATAAATATAAGGGCAGTTAGTCAGTAGAAACAGTTAACACGCTCAGCTGTTAACAGAAAGGTTGGAAGCTCAAGTTCACCTTCGGAAGAAAGGCCAGACAATCTACTTCCGGAAAGTCAAGTGTACCCTATGGAGTAAAGTCCTACACTGACACTCATGAGTCGCCATGGGTCGGAGTCAACTTGACGTCAGCCAATGGTGGTGTGGCAGTTAGCATAGTTACTAGCCCATAAAACCAAAAAAAAAACCAAACTCTTTGTCATCAAGTCGATTTTGACCCATAGCAACCCTAGAGGACAGGGTAGAACTGCCCCATAGAGTTTCTAAGGAGCAGCTGGTGGATTTGAACTACTGACATTTTGGTTAGCAGCCACAGCTCTTAACCCCGGCACCACCAGGGCGCCTACTAGCATATAGTAAAGCCTGATACGTATTAGTATTTTTCCTTCTTTCCATTTATCTTCCTTTCATTTTTCCCATTTGTCTTATAAAGGTGGATGAATGTGGGGGTATCCCAGGACAGAGATCATTTTAGTACATCACATTTCTCACGTGGCAAAGTCATATCATTTGTACCAGGAAGTCTTTTGAGTTCCTCAGGAGCTGGATCCACTTATTCCTAGCTTGCTCCTGTTTTGAGTAGTCATGAATAGGTGAACTTAGAGGGCAAAGCCTGCTCACTAGAGTGATTGAAGTGGCATTTCAGCCATGACTAATTTATTTAGTATTCAAAAATCAGTAAAGATTCTTCTGTCACATCACTCTCCCAAATAAAAGTGAATAAAAATAAAGTAGAAACCAGTTTGATGCCTCAGGCATGTTTACTGTGTTGTTCAGGTCAGTTCATTTCAATACTTAATTTGTGGCACTTCATTTAATGGAATCATTTAACACTCAAAAAGTAATTATAAAAATGAACAAATTTGTTTTCCTGGGGTTGGTATTTGACATCTCAGAACACTGAAATCCCTACTGCTGGCTTAAGCTATGTTTGGCATTCGGTAAGCAATTAAATTAATTTTGAATGTGGGTTATGGATGAGCTCTTACATATCTTACTTCTGACTTATTTATAGTGTAATTAAATTTAGTAATGAATAAAGGAATGATTCCTACAACATCATTACAATTAAATAAAGTGCCAGAATATTACCTTGCACATGCCAGAGCTCAAATTAAAGTAACCAAATATTAGAACTTAAGGAAACTTAAAAACAAACAGGCCTGTTGGATTCCAACTCATAGTGACCCTATAGGACAGAGTAGAACTGTTCCCATAGAGTTTCCAAGGCTGTAATCATTTTTTTCCCCTTCTAAATTTTATTTATTTGGTTGTTGTTGTTGAGAACATACAGAGCAAAACATACATCAATTCAACAGTTTCTTCATGTACAATTTAGTGATAATGATTACGTTCGAGTTGTGCAACAATTCTCAACCTCCTTTTATAAGTTGTTCCTCCCTCATTAACATAAACTCAGTGCCCTCCCCCCCACAAAGCTGTAATCTTTATGGAAGCAGACCTCGGAGTTGTTGGTGGGTTCGAACCACAGACCTTTCAGTTAGCAGCCAAAGGCTTTAACCACTGAGCCACCACAGCCCCTTGGAAGAAAACTAGAGGACTTCTAATCTTGTCTTGTACTTTAAGTGTAAGGAGATTGAGGCCCAGAGAAACTAAGGGACATGCATGAAATCACACAGCCACTTAACAGCAAAGCTCATGGTTCAACTCTCCTCTCTTCCAATCTAGTAAGTACTCTTTCTATTAAATTATGTAATCACTTGTTGATATATTGTGTGATGGCACATATTCATTTTTTAGATCTGTTTATAGAAATGTTGTCAACCAGTTTCTCCAAGTGTCTTATTACACATTAAATACAAAATATTTGCCCAGATCATAGCCTCTCAACTCTTACATACAGTATCAGGAAAGTTAAAGTTAGGGAGAAAATGAAAAGTTCCTGGAGATTACATCCCTCAATTTTAAACCTTTTTAGATGATAAACCCAGAAAGAAGAACTTTCTGAGCATAAGTGGAAAATTAAACAAAGGTAAGCAAAGCTCTATTAAGAGCAATTATTTAACCTGGAAAAATTTGCAAGCCATTCCAGTTTTGTCCTATTACATTTCCAAAGTGATCTATCAACAAATATGAATGGAAAGTCCATGCTATAAAATGCCTCTATATAATCTTGAGGGATAAGAAGAACAAGTCATGATTTCTGCCCAATACATAATAAACTGGAGTGGAAATAAGATTACATTCAAATAAAGAGGTAAGTAATAATAAAGAATAAAGACTGTGTAGAAGAATGTCATACTGTTTGAAAAGCAAAAAATGTGTTATATGTTGTAAGAATGGAAAATGTCACCTTGAAAGAGGGGACAGGAAACTCACATTGGTTGTATACATAGTAGGTGCTTTATACAGAAAAGCTAATTTATCTTATAAAAATTCTAAGAGACATTATTATATAGAATGATGTAAGACTTGACATGGCCTTTGAATATAGTAGGACAGAGTTGTGTAGCGTTTAGCATTGTGCTTGGAAATTTGTTGTTGTCGTTAGCTGCCATCAGGTTGACTCCAACTCATGTTGATCCCGTGTACAACAGAACAGAATGCTTCCTGGTCCTGCATCATCCTCACAATTGCCAGCATGTTGGAGTTCATTGTTGCAGCCACTGTGCCAGTCTATCTCATTGAGGGTCTCCTTTGCCCTTGGCTTGGTACTTAGGAGGTACTTAAGTACTGGTTTGGTGATTACTTAAATTGAATGAATACATAATGAGTAGAGTGAATGAGGATCATTCTCTCAGCCTCTCATTTTCTTTCTACCACATAGCCTTTTTTTCTCTGCTTTATTTTTCTTTTCTCTCCCTAGAGACCAGCTTTCTCCTTTTTTCCAGTAAATCTGGTGTAAGATGGAAGTTCCTCGGCAACAAAGTATAAATCAGTTCAGTTCAAGCAAAGGGCTTATAATATCTACTGTTTCAGTCCCAAATCCACAGTCTGAGAAAGAAGGATCCAATTGCCCAGTTTGAGATATGTGCACACTTCTAATCCAATCAATTGAGACTATATGGAGTTGAGCCATATACTACAAATGTGGCTGCCTAGGAAAATCAATTGTAAGATAGTAGGAATCCCTGTACTTGGCTATTAAACAATAGGTTGGAAGTTTGAATTCACCCAGAGATGCCTCGAAAGAAAGCCCTGGAAATCTACTTCCAAAAGATCACAGTCACTGAAAACCCCATGGAGCTCAGCTCTACTCTGAAACACATGGAGTCACCATGAATCAGAATGGACTTGACTGCAACCATTTTTTGGAAATCTCCTATGAGTGACTTTTACTTTGACAACTGATTTTGAACACAGCATATAGCTAATAAATTATCTAACACAACAAGTTTATATAGCCAGTAATGGCAAGGCAAGAATTCAAACCTAAGTCTCAATTCCAAATATCCTGCCCTTTCTTAGTTTTCTAGTGCTTCTGTAACAGAAATACCACAAGTGAGTGGCTTTAAAGAACAGAGATGTATTTTTTCACAGTTCTGGAAGGCTAGAAATTCTCAGTCATGTTGATCCTTCCTTGTAGGTAGTCCCCGGTGTTCCTTGGTTCCTTGGCTTGTAGACAATCCTCATATGGTTTCTGTCTCCAGCACCTCTATGTGTGCTTATCTCTGTGTCTAATCTGCTCTTTTTATAACTCATAAGTGATTAGATTTGGAGCCTACCCTACTTGGGTATGATCTAATTAACAGAGCAAAGAAAACCCTATTTCCAAACAGGATTACTAGTATAGGGGTTAAAATTCCAATACATAATGGTGGAGGGGGGGGGGGGGTATTTAATCCATAACCACAGTTTGATTAAAAGTTTTCCTGTGATATTCCATTTTTAAGAAGTCTTTTTCCTCAAAAAAGACTTTTGTTCATAGGTATAAAATACCAATATATTCACTCTAAAATAGAATAAAAGCTTTCAAAGATGGCAAATCCATTCTTTGGGTTTACCTTGGGAACAATTAAGATTTCCTATTGCAAGATCTTGGATAATATAAGAATACTTAAATATCTTCAAAAGTCTTTATACTATTGGACTAGCTTAGCTATATCAATTAGCATCTCACAAACTTTAGTAACAGAGATAATACTTGTAACTAAAAAGCTAAATTTTGAGAGCCACTAGTGTTACTTAAATTACTTTTGTTATACTGTTTACTAAATAGTTTCAAACGTAGAAGTAGGTAAAACTCTTTATGATAATAGCCCCTAAAGGAAAATAATTCTAAAAAAATAATTTCAATATTAACAAGACTGCTACAGAAATATAGTCCAATTTAATAATATAATTTAATATGATGGATGTATTTAACTAAAGCTAAAGCAATGCTAGCTTTGTGAATGTGCCTTCTACTACTGTGGCATTGGATCATTTATGTACAGATGCTAATACTACCTATAAGGAAAGTCAGATCTCCCATAATTATTCTCTGTATAAATTACTTTGGAACTTTCCTTTGTACCTGACACCACTTTGCCTTTATATGGGTATACATCATTCATGGAGTCCCTGGTTGGCACAAACAGTTAAGTGCTGGTTTACTAGCCAAAATGTTGGTGGTTTGAATCCACCAGAGATGCCTCAGAAGACAGCCCTGGTGATCGGCTTCTGAAAGGTCACAGCCTTGAAAATCCTATGGATCAGTTCTACTTGCCCACAAGGGTCACCATAAGTCAGAATCATCTCAGGGGCAACCAACATCAATAACAACACACCATATATATTGGCAGTTTCTCCCCACTTCTTTCCTCATTAGCCCAAGACAGATGCATGACTGCACTCAGACATGAGGTGGTCATCCAGATGAGCCCAAAGTTGCTTATCCTACATTTCTTAAATTATCTACTGAAATAAAAAGCACAGAATTTTAAAAATTTAGTATCGAGTTTGCTTTTGTGGACTTGCAGAAACACTGAATTTATACATACATACATTAAGACTGATATGAAATAACAACAAGAAAAACTCAAGCCCATTGTCATCGAGTAGATTCCAACTCACAGCAACCCTGCAAAGACAGAGCAGAACTGTCCCATAGGGCCTCCATGGCTGTAAATCTTTACAGAAGCAGATTGCCACATCTTTCTTCCTCGGAGAAGCTTGTGGGTTCCAACTGCCGACTTTCGGTTGGCTGCAAACGTTCTTACCACTGTACCACCAGGGCTTCTTATCATGAAATAAATATCCTCTAAAGACCCAGACAATCTGGATAAGTTGGCTACTTATTAACTGTGGTTTGAGGGCAAATACTCCTCTAATCGAAATCATTGTTCTCACTGGTATGAAATTCTCAAATCAGTGCCACTGCTCAAGAATTAAGTTACTCTCTTCTTAAAATGTAGCTAAAGAGTCACTCAGTTATTTCAATGTTTCCAAGATAGCCTTCCCGGTGAATGATCACCCCATCTGGAAGATCATTTCTATTCCCAGAGGGCAGGGAGCACTTCCTGAAAGACCACTCTCTCAGTACTCACCCTCTCCCAATGCTTCGGGAAACTGAGAAGGAGGTATTCCTCACTAGACAGACAGATAGATAGATAGATAGATAGATAGATAGATAGATAAAATGTGGACTTTACAGATTAGGACATTATCGCCAATTTATTTTGAAAACAGAGCTGTTAGCCCTCAATGTGTAATGCAGAGTTTAGTTTAGCCCATATCAATTACTAGGGCTCTGATGACTTGAGCACATTTAGTTAAGTTTGGGTGCATCACCTTAGACAAATCACGATAGGACAAGAGTTATGGGGAAAATATTGATGCTGAGACTAGCTCATCTTCCTGCATTTCCTTTCTCAGTAGGCCACTCCATCTTAAACACAGTTTCCTAAACCAGTAAGTTACACTTTTTTTTTTCTCTTGAACACAAGATCTTGCCATTTCTTAGAATGTACCACTTAAGGAACTCTGAAAGCCACTCACTTTTTTTTTTTTTAATATCCCACTTCTACCATCCAGGTCCAGCCACCCATAATCTCACACCTGGATTCCCAGTAATAGGTTCCCATTGGTGTCTCCACCAACTTATCCAACTTCCTCAGCAATCCATTCTCCAAACTGCCACCAGAAAAAAAAAAAATATCCCTAAACTTATTACATTCCTGCTTCTAGCCCTTTAATGGACCAGTTGTTCGTATTATAAAAATAACTAATATAGCTTTCATGGTACTGTATAAACAGGCACATATGTACCTCTTTGGTCTCCTTACTTGCTAGTTCCATTTCCTACTCCAATATTTCTCATCTCTAGTACTTCATACATATTATTACCTCTACCTGGAACACGTCCACTAGCCTCTACTTATCCCCAACTTCCATTCTCAAATTTTACCTAGCAGTACAATCATGTGGTCAAGCAGTGGAGCATCAGGCTAAGGAATGAGACCGATCTGGATTCAAGTCTGGTCAACCACTAACTCCATGACCTGGACAATGTTTTCCCTCTCTGTATACCTTCATTAATATAGATAATAATTGTACCTACCCCAAGGGTTGTTTTGTGGATTAATTGTTCATGGCACAGAACCAAATTCGCAGTATGAAAGCAGTAAATGTGAGCGAAACACCAATCAAACCAACAAAAAATTCAGGTATTTCCTACTCATTTTTAGGACTGAACTTAGATAGAACTTACTCTGTGAAGCCTTTCTCGATGTTTTTCTTTGATTCTAAGTGTTGCTTAGTTTCCTCTCCTATCGGCTCTTCCAATGCCCTATAGTATACCTATAACGTTCATTGCATTGTGTTTTAATGGATAATTTAACTGTATAGCTCACCCCCATAACACACATTGGCTTGCTTTACTAACAAGTGCCCAGAATGGTACTTTTTATTTGAGTTAAACTAATTATGAGGCCACTACAGACCAAGTCAAGCGGCATTCACTCCAAACTTCATCTGATTGTTACCTATACCAGTACCCTGTATATAGGCTGTTCAACTTTGACTTGTTGCATAGATTCTCATATATTTCATAGATTCTCTCCTTACCTGGGCCTGAGACCTTCACACTCAGATTTCATTGAGAAAGAAGCAGTAACAGAAGTTTTAGCAAACCCAGTTCTGCTATTGAAAAAAGAAAAACCAAAATACAAGAAGTGCATGCGAAACTGAGGATGTATTAATCTCATTATCTTCACTTGGAATAGGAAAGATTTTTAATGAAAACAAAAATATTTTAAAAAGCTTATTTACTTGTTTGCTTCTCCGTGAAGACTATTTCCTTTTAGAGCTTTTTTTTTGTCTATATGATTCCTAGACACTGATAGATATACTGTTGGGATTATTTTCTTATATATGTTATCTTTGAAACTAAGCCAAAGTTCCTAGAGAGCAGATACAATGTGTCTTATTTTTCTTTGATTCCCCACAGACTTAGAATAATGTGATTTACCATAATATATAAAGAACAAATGTGAGATGACTGGTACTTATTTCCATTTTTCACAGATTTCTTATATTTTAATTTTTATAAGGTATGCTATTATTGTATCAGATGAAACTGGTATAGTTACTCTCACTTTTCTTTGTATAGGTGAGAGTTGAGGCGTATGAGGATAAGGAAGAGCCTGTTTCTGGGGTCCTTATCCCCCTTATATCTTATTCAGGGTTGGTAAGTCTCCCATCTAAGCACACAATGGCATTTTAGGTCAAGGTTTCCCACAGGAAGCATTATGCCTTCAAGAGAGGAGAGAAAAAATCATCATGGCATGCCAAGCAGGATGTCACTTACACTCTATTGGCCACATCGTCAAGGTTCATTTCCATTAAGCTTTGTGTCAGTTTAGAAACTTTACACATGAGGCTGTGTGTAGCAGTCTACCACTGCTGACTGCCCCGGGGCTAGCCTAGAGTCCCAATCTTGTCATTGGTTTTCCAGAATGCCTCTGTGAGAATTAGTTGCAAATGCTGGCCAGCCTCACCATTTGAGACAGGACTGTGGTTT
This sequence comes from Dugong dugon, assembly GCA_030035585.1. Taxonomy (NCBI): domain Eukaryota; kingdom Metazoa; phylum Chordata; class Mammalia; order Sirenia; family Dugongidae; genus Dugong; species Dugong dugon. The sequence continues at coordinate 68,203,769 of CM057464.1, forward strand.
GGTTGTATTTTTATAAACCACTTTCTTACTAAACACTCACCATCTTTGACATATTTAGATAGGGCAAAGATAAGAACAAGAAGGGAGTGAAAATAGTCAGAGATAGTGATAGATGGGTGGATATATAGATGGATACAGATGGAATGGATGCATGACTTCTGACACTAACAACAAGAAGCAAATGTGAGAAGGGTATTGCTTTCAGTTTCTGTCCACTGCTTCTAAAATGTGTCATGATATGTGCATAACAGAGATATTACAGACTCTGATTTTTAGTAGTGACCTATTCAACTAACTGTATCGACTTAAAACAATAGAAACAGAAACCCTTAACCCAGATTAACATTAGATGGAGAGGAGATGGGGTGGTGATGGTGTGGAGGTATGATAGGGGGAAGTAGGTTACAACTTTTTTTTCTTTTTTTTTATTGTTGTAATTAAATGAAGTTTACATTTCAAGTTAGTCTCCCATACAAATTTTTTTATACATACATTGTTATGAGACCCTAATTGCTCATCCCATTCTGCGACAGCACACTCCTTTCCGCCCCTGATTCCCGATGACCATTCAACCAGCTCCTAACCCTCTCTGCCTTCCCATCTCACCTCTGGACAAAAGCTGCCCCTTTGGTCTCTTGCATCTATTTGAGCTAAGAGGCACACTTTTCACGAGTATCACTTTTTGTCCCACAGTCCAGTCCAATCCCTATCTGAAGAGTTGGCCTCGGCACCTTTTTTTTTTGTTAGTGTAAACCCAAAGCTGTATTAACTAAGAGTACAAGCAACTACTTATTATTTATTAAAAATATTTTTATTTAAATTTTAATTAATATAATATTATTAATTAATTAAAATAATATTTTAATGATTTTCTTCCAAACTGCTTTAATCTACTTCCAAATGAATCTACGCGACGGCAATGGGTTTGGTTTGGTTTGGTTAAGTCACTAAATCGTACTGTGTTAGCAGGATATTTTCATTTCTTTCTTTCTTTTTTTTTAATCTTCTACTCTTAGTTTCTCACTTACATATTTCCAGCCACTTTACACATTAAAGACCAGTCTTACACATAGTTTGTCATCTACATGACATTGCATAAAAATATTAAAAAGTTCACTTCACAGAAACTAACTCATCCATACTGGTCTGCTTAGTGACTACATTTTCCACTATTCATGAGATTCACTATCATAAAGACTGTTGCCAAGAAGTGTCATGATATTACGGATCATAAATTGTGTATAGGGCAATGTATTAATTTAATTAAATAGGAATAAATAGCACCACGTTGTGAATTTGTGACTGTGAAGAAGAGAAACGATGACATTACACAGCTAAGTTTTTATAGAGATTGGGAGAGAATAAAGAGACTATATGTATTTTTTCATATCTTAACTATCATTTTCTTTCTTCTTCTATCATCTTTTATTTTGCTTAGGTTATGTTGGCAGAGTTAACTTTATAATTTTGTCCATAGTCTTCAGAATATCAAGACAGATTTATGACACCAAAGGAGGAAATGGCACCCGAAGCTGAATGCAGTAACTGTTGATTTTGGCCACCTTATTTGGAGATGAGGGTAAATGCATATTTTTGTGTGTGTGTGGGTAAAAGATTAAAAATTTACTTGCATTATGACATATAGAACTTTCCTGTGTTTTACTACATAAATTGGATAAAAATAAGACATGTAATACACTGATTGATGATTGTTAGAGACTGTTCAGAATGCCTACCAAAAACCAAAACACCAAATCCATTGCCATTGAGTTGATTTCAACCTGTATAGATAGACCCTATTAGACAAAGTAGAGCTGTCCCATAGGGTTTCCAGGGAGCAGCTGATGGATTCCAACCACTGACCTTTTGGTTAGTAGTCATAGCTCTCTACCCCTACACCACCAGGTATCCAGAATGCCTATGGCCTCTTCCTTTATTATGGCAAAAGCAAGACAGGTGAAATTCACATCACGTTTCCCATCATAAAGGCTCAGGGGAGGCAGATGTCCCTTTTCCCAATTCCAGACAACTAATATAGGGTCTGACTAGATTCAACCAATTGAATGCTCCTTCCAATTCTTGAGTCTTGAGGTAGTAAATGGAAAGGCATTGGATTTGTCGGAAATTACTCATGGGGAGTTCAGCAAATAGTCCAGTAGGTGGCAGTAAGTGCAATGTGGCATAATCTTGGCTTTGCCTTCCTTTTCCTTAGTTCCTACTAGTTAACTGTGCTATGTTCTCCAGCTGCCTCATCAGTTCTGAGAGCTATTTGATGTTGATCCAATAAATTACGTTTCTGCTTAAGTTAGTTAAACGTGATACTTCTTGTTTGCAATTAGGTACTCGACAGATAATATATTTATTTCATCTTCCGAAGCCCTGGTAATGCACTGGTTAAGAACTCGGCTGCTAACCAAAAGATTAACAGTTTAAATTCACCATCTGCTCCTTAGAAACCCTATGGGGAGTTCTACTTTGTCCTATAGGGTCACTGTGATTCAGAATCAACTTGACAGCAATGAGTTTTTTATTTTCTTTCCAGGAAATTTTTCAAAAGAATACCAATTGCTTTCATATATTGGGCTTTCGACTATCTGCTTTTTCATTGTGTATTAAGAGCAGGGAATGAGGTTTTTCTATAACTCCAATAAGATGACTTATCCCACTTTACAAAAGCTAAAGGCCAGTCCTTTGTGTAAGCAGTTATGATTACCTATTACATGATTTTAATGATGCCTCAAACCAAAAAAAAAAAAAAAAAAAAAAGCCAAACCCATTGTTGTGGAGTCGATTCCGGCTCATAGCGACCCTATAGGATAGAGTAGAACTGCCCTATGGGATTTCCAAGGAGTGGCTGGCAGATTCGAACTGCTGACCTTTTGATTAGCAGCCAAGCTTTTAACCACTGTGCCACCAGGGCCTGCCTTAAATGTGAACATTCCATATCCATTTTATTGAGTTAAGCCATAATATTTTAAAAGGATCTTCATAAAATGTAAATCTTTACAGGAAAAGCTACATCTTCATGATTGACAAAAGTCTGTTATTCTGATTCAGTTAACTAGAAAAATATCACTTAAGAAATCAGTAGACTAGAACAAAAAGTTAAAAAATAAAGTGAGATTTGGACCATGAGAATAGGCAACAATTCAGTGGTATTTTTCATGAGTCAGATGCATTCTCATGGGAGGATAGAAGAAGGGAGAATAGAAAATTTATCAAAGTTGTACCAGATGGTGGAGCAAGTCACCAGAGTGAATGCTGAGCATCTAGTGGTAGTGTGTGAAAGCATTTGAGAATAGACTGAATAAAAAAGGTGGGAGACACTGAGTACACTGTCTTCTAAAGAATGACATTTTTCCATCACTAGGTGTGACAAAATAGGGTTCATATTTCTAGAACATCACGCCATGATTAATTTTGTTGAGAAAGTTGTTTATAAGAAAATTCTATTGGAGTTATGAGAGTTCTTGGCTGCTTGCTTAAGCTGTTGGCCTAACAGCTTAAGGAGGGTGACTTAACTTTTTTTATATTGTTGAATGTTTGGTTAGGAAATATTATGATATTCTGATGGCCTTATCTATTAAACAGACCTATATGGTAAAAACCTAGCATTCGTTATTATCACAAAATGCTTCATCTTCATCTCTCCTTAAGAATATAGGTAGGATTTATGATGATTATTATTTTTTTGGTTGTCTTTTTGACCTATGAAAGCTGGATATGGAGAATGATGCAAGTGATACACTTAGTGTCAATTTGCCAAGGGGTACCATTCCATTTAGAAAATTACCAGTGTTTAGCATGGGTCCTATGTGCATTAAGATCCTAAAAGCCCACAAGAAAAATATAACATAGTTGAATGAGGCTTCTGTAACATAATTGGATAAGATTGTTTGAGATATATCAGCCTCTCTATTCTCTGCATTAGGCCCAAAGGGCTACAGTTACTCTATATAGAAGGATAGTTCCCAATAGACGTTATAAAAGTGATGGAATTTTCAAATCTTTTTTTTTAAAATTAAATTTAGTAGTTACACAGGCCAAATACACTGTTTATATTAGGGTCTTAAAGTGTGATAATTTGAGCTTTGCTTTAAAAATAAAACACGAGTACAAGGTATTATTATTATTTTATTGTTTTCAGTGAAAACAAATAACTCTAGGATATGCTTCCCTGGGGGAGAAAAACCTTCGTGTGATTGTGTATAATTGAAAAAGCAAAAATAAAGAAAACAAACAAAGCATTAGCTTGGTTCCAGCATATGTTGAAATTAACGAAACTATTTTTTGTCATGTTATTGAAATATTTAATAGCCTGATGAAAAAACATTCTTTGTATTTTAATTGTACTAACATTTTTATGAAACAATTTTCTCCGCCAAATTCTCTAACATCTCATTGCCCAGCTGAAATGGAGTCCACATAGTGTTCCAGTTCCATGAGCATATTGTTGGTGTTGCACGTTTGTGCTTTTGTGACTACTTTGTGAATGCTGCTGAAGACAGTACCCCTCCATCAATGAAGAATATACTTTTATCCCATCCATTTTTCCTCATCACCTTAAAGACCACCATGGTTGCCTTAAAATCCTTTAACCTTCATTCTCATCACCTGGTCTACTACCTTCATAGCACTTATCACAGTCTATAATTATTATGTTACCTATTTATTTGTTTTGCTCACTTATTGTTTGTCACCCTCACAGGAATGCAAGCATCCTGAGGGAAGACACTTCTCTACATTTTTCAGTGTGGTTTTGTCACTATGTACCACATAGTGAGTGTTCAATAAATATTTGTTGTAGAAATCAATGCCGTGTCAACCAGTGTCTTTCTCAGCCCTACTTAGGGAGAAGTGCTTAACTCCTTTTCCTGCAGGCTCGAGTCCAACCAGTTCCAGCATCAACTGAGGATGTACATTACTAGTGTTTTACCCAGCACTGGTTAGTTGGTAATGAGCCTACCCATTATAAATTCTATAGCCAAGGAATGTGTGGCCAGTGAGTTTCCACTAAGCCACAGTCTGCCCCTCTCTCCAGGCTTCTATCTCCTCTCTGGTAATCTGTATATTTTCCATCTTAGAGTATCCCAATTCCCTGTTAGAACTGAGTCCCAGCTGTGTGCCAGAACTTAATATCTGGAGTCCTGCAAATATGGCTAGCTTTTGGTACCCCGTTCTCTTTGGAATCTAATTCTTGTCCCTATTCAGAAAGAAATACTTTCTGAGCTATAAAGTAAATAAATATTGAAATGGATAATCAGACAAAGAAAAAGAAACTATCCTTGATGATCATTAGGTATCAGGTTTACTTTCTATTTTGAACAAGTTTAGGTATGCACTTTCCAGCTCTTTAGGTGTGACATCAAGTCATCCTATGATCCTCTCCATGACTTTGTATATTGAGCCCTAAGTGATCTAGTCTTAGTGCCTCCAGAATAATGTTGAAAAACATTCTCTACATTAATATTTTGGACATGTGTATGTTAGGCTTATAAGAGAAAACATGAGTTTCCACTTAAAACAAAATTAGGGAAGAATCTAGTATCCAGAACATATAAAGAACTCATACAAGTCAACAACAAAAAGACAAACAACACAGTTTTAAAAAAATGAGCAAAAAACTTGAGTAAACATTTATTCAAGAGAATAGAAAAATGGCCAATAAGCAAATGAAAAGATGTTTATCTTCGTTAACTGTTAGGTAAATGCAAACCCAAGCCACAATGAGATACCATTTTGAAATCACTATGATGATCACAGTCAAAAAATGGCAATTAACAAGTGATGAGGTTGTGAGGAAATTCTAAACCTCATCCATTGCTGGTGAGAAAGTGAAATGGTGCAGCCACTGTGGAATATAGTTTGGCAGTTCCTCAATAAGTTAAACACGGAGTCACCATATTACCCAGCAATTCCACTCCTAGGAACATACCTCTCAAAAATTAAAAACAAGTGTTTAAAAAAAAGCCTGCACAGGAATATTCATGGAAGCATTATTCATAATAGGTAAAAAATGAAAACAGTCCGAATGTCCATCAACTGTTGAATGGATAAACAAAACATGGTATATCCGTAAAATGGAATATTATTCATCCATAAAAACGAATGAAGTATTAATACCTGCTACAGCATGGATGGAACTTGAAAACATTATACTAGGAAAACAGACACAAAAATGCCAAATTTTTATGATTCAATTTATATGAAGTATAAATCCACAGAGACAGAAATCATTATATAATGCTTCATTGTCAGGGGATGGAAAGGGGGAAATGGAGAGTGACTATTAATTGGTAAAGGGTTTCCTTTGGAGTGATAAAAATGTTCTGGAAGTAGATAGTGGTGTTGGTTGCACAGCATAGTGAATGTACTAAAAGCCACTGAATTTTACCCTTTAAAATGGTTAAAATGGTGAATTTTATGTTATGTGTATTTTACCATAATAAATTAGATACATAAATATTAAACAAATAACTGAATAAACAAACTAATTAAAAAATTGCGGGAATTTTTCTAATATTGGTGATAAGGCTTTTCCCCTCACTCAGATATTTCCCATTGAAAAATCTTATCAGGTATAATTCTTGTATAAAACATATATTTCAGAAGCTTTCTTTATCATCCTTATGTCCCAGCTTTACATCTTATATCCCGAGATTTATTACTACCTACACTCAGAAGTTCTACTTTTATCTACGCAATTACTAATTGAATGAGTTTCTCCAAGCATCAATATTAACACTCTGAATCCATAGAATTTCACCTGCCTCTCCCCTTTGAAGGCATAGGAAGAAATATCCAGGAAGTGCAAAAGGGTAGTTTGCTTGTAGTCATTTCTGCTTCCACATTAAAGGCAGATTGTGATAATCATGGACCTTTTTCCCATTAAGCCTCAAATTTGTCCTGAGAATGGCCATCTAGGTAGCTGTACCTAATCAACTGGAACTCTCATAGAAGTGGAAAATGACTACTCAGTCCCTGAAATATTCAATATAGTGGCTCCTTCCTCTATTCTTTTGCCACGTACACCTCCTTATTAGGGAATAAGCTAACAGGAAAGAAAGACATCAGTTGTTATACTTCTGTACTTCACTATGCCAACCAACCAGCCAGCTGCAATCAAGTTGACTCCTACTCATGACGACCCCATATGTGTCAGAATAGAACTGTGCTTCATAGGCTTTTCAATTTACTTTTGACAGTAAATTGCCAGGCCTTTATTCTGAGGTGACACTGGATGGATTCTAGCTTACAATCTTTTGGTTAACAGCTAAGTGCATTAACTGTTTGCACCACCCAGGGACAAAACACTTCACTGTACCTACATTATATTAAGATAACAACACCAAAGAAAGGGCTGATTTATTTGAAATTCTATGTACTGTTTAACTATTCAACCTAATTTGTCTATAAATCCCTCCCATGGGGTTTTCATTATGAGACCATGACTGAGATTTGCAAAGTGTAGTTTGTATACTATTTATTTTGCAGCAAGAATGGTCACAAATACATTAAGGACCTAAACGTGGCACTGAGTCCACTGAAACAAGCACTGTTAAGATTGGCATATACCTTTTAAAACTGTTTATTCCATGAATGTTGAAGCTCTGTTGCAAGACCCAATTTACCAGGGTTGAGTGAACATAGAGAAAAATGATGTCAATGAACACTAATTTAGAAACAGAATGAAGTAGACTTTATAACATATATGTGACAATTGTATTCACTTAATACACTTTTAGTAACTATTATGTTGTAGATACACTAGATGATAGTGGTAAATAACAGGCAATTAAGGCATAAAGTATTTCCATAAGAAGCAAGAAAGACAACAGGGGTTTGCATTTATGTGCATACATATATATACAGACACACACGGGCACATACACACAAACTAAAGGCCCAGAAGTTTAGTGATGGAAGAGATCTAATAGAGTCCTGCCCTTCTTATGGAACTAAAGATCCTAGGAGTGATCTGCCCCTTGGTCACCCATCTCACTTCTGGCAAAGCAGTACAATTGCAGTCTCCACACTGCTAGCTTTTTGTTTCTGTATTTCTGTTTCAGAATTTCCCTAATCTTGATTAATTTTTATTTCATTTTCAAAAACATTTTTTCAGGATCCACTACATAGTTGGCTACATGCTTTCAAATATCTCATCTACGTTAACACTCACAACAGCCTGGTGAAATACATATACATATATGTATATACATATATATATATACACATATATGTTCATATGCGTTATATTCATATATAGTATATATTCATATATAAGAATTATTTTTAATTTACAGATAAAAAACACAATGGTGTGTATATTCCTATGTATTTATATATTCATATACATAAGAATTATTTTTAATTTACAGATAAAAAAATGAATTGGGTATTTGTTGAACTGAACACTTTTCTGAACACCTAAATATTTCACAACCTGTGCTTGGTATTATTGTTGTTATTAGTTGCCTTCAAGTCAGAGAAACAGAAAAAAAATGTATTGGAATGGAAAGCATTTTCAATAGCACACAAGAGAATACAGGTTCTGTGAAATAAAATCAAGCTAATACAAGGAGAGAACAGACCAAGATTAGGAAATATTAGAAAGGAATTATACGTGTGTGGGTGTGTGTGTGTATGTGTGTATAAATAAATAGATGGATAGATACATACATACACATTCCCTTAAAATTAACCTTGATTTAGTTATTTAATTCATGTAGAATTTCTTTTATTGTGAGTTGTATGGTGTGTAGAGAGAATGAATATAGCTTAACTTCTGTGTTGAACATGGATATGCATTGCCCATATCCCCCTTCAGGGAAAGATATGTTATCCCAACTACTGTCACTCTCGACTGTCAGCTTTTTCAGGACACACACTTTTTTTACAGAGTGGCAGGATGTGGAGGAGAGACTGTTGTATATAACCTGGCCATTTTGGACAACTCCAGACTTTTCCACTGGGTTGACCCAGACTTTGTAGGGCTGGCAAGGCAATTTGACATTTTCTTTTGCCCAATCCTGTTTCCTTCCCCCACTTCCACTTTTTTTTTTAAACAGGTGCTATTCTCCACACTAAATGATTATTCTGCATTAAAACTCTGACTCAGCATCTTCTTCCAGAGAACCCACACTATGATAACTGGTACCAGGAATGATCAGAAAATGAAAGTGTTATGATGTGGATTTGGAGCTAAATCATTTACCACTCACCTATCAATGAAGATACCATTACTGGTGGTAGATGGAACTCAGAGAGTCCCCGGCTCAAGATGGTGGTATAATTGTTAAAACTCATATTGTTGGTGAATTGGGATAATATAGCTGTGAAGGGGAATGATCTAGCTGCTGTAATGTACCAGATGTTTTAAAAGCATAGGTGGCAAAACTATTGTTAAACAACACTGATACCCTAGAAAATGATAGCGAAAAGTTGTGAAAAATTAATAGATAGCTAACTGAGAGGCAGGGCCAAGATGGCAGAGCAGTTAGACAGTTCTGGTGGACCCTCTTATAGCAAAGAACTGAAGAAACAAGTGATTCGATTATATGTGACAATCTAGGAGCCCTGAACATTAAAGGCAAAGTTGAGGAGCTGGTCTAAGTGGCGGGGGAGGGAGAGATGGTTTGGAAGCAGCGAGGAGGTGCCAGACCTGACCTGGCAAGAGCCTGAGCTCTTTAGGCCTGATCAGCTTGGGGGTGAGTGGAGAGGCAGGCAAGCATCAGTGCTTGTGAGGTGTATTCCACACCAGGAGAGATCTACCCACTGAGAGTCCACTTGGCTGCACAGAACCAATGAGGAGCCTTGATTGCCAAAAGACAAGTATTTGCATCCAGCCTACCACGTGGATCAAAAACACCCGACTCAGGGAAAAACCGCTCTCCCATTTACCTCCCCACTCCCTGCTCTGCACTGGGTCCTGGACCAGCTTGAGCAATTGCCAAGTCCCCAGGACCAGGAAGTAGGATCCATCACACGCCCACAGCCATTCTCCTGGCCCTGGTGAGTGAACAAATTAACAAACGGGAAAAAAATAAACTGCCAGCTCCCCTAAGCTAAAAACTCAGGGTAGGCACATCTCCTTTGCCTAGACTCAGGCATAAGGGATCCACGGACTTTGAGTGCCTTTCTCTCTGCATAGACTTGTGTGGGCCCACTTCAACAGTGTAGGCCCTTATTACCACAATACAGCAGGGTATAAACCAAAAGTCTAGCTTCAACTGTTTCAGCTATGAAGTGGCATGTTTGTGACATTTGACTCTGTTCTGCCCATTAAGCAGGGTCTTCACCTACCCACATCAGGGCCCTGAGGACTGGGGGCTCCACCCACGCCACCTAGCCACCTCTGATATGGGCCCAAGAATAAGAGGTGCCCCCCAGTCCTTCCAGCCAACAGCATTGGGTGTTCATAGTCTGGCTGCAAAACCCACCAACCTAAGCACTCTAGGGAACAGAGACACGCCTTTCTCCTGGACATGTGGGGGTGGCCGTCAGCCCCTTGCCTTACTCAGAGTGTGTCCCCATGCTGCAGCCAGATGCCTGTGCCTACACCAATTACCCATGCCTGTCTAGGACTGTAGGTGAGAGCCTACACCACACACTTGGTGGCTATCTACATGGGCACCTGAGCTGAATCCATACAGGAGGAGTGGGCAGACTCTTGAGCTCACATACCTAGTAACAGATCTAACCACCTGGCAACAGGACATTAGAACTTTAAAGACACTAACAATCAAACTAGCTCAGATGAGCAGCCTATTTGGGCATATCAAAACAAAACAAGAAGCTAGGACACAGTAAGCAAACATAAAATAAATAAATTTAACAACTTATTGATGGCTTGGAGACAACGGTCAATATCAAATCACATAAAAAGGCAATCCATTATGGCTTCAGCAAGCTCCCAAAATAAAGAATCAAGAAATGTTCCAGAGGAGGAACATTTCTTGGAATTACTAGAGGCAGAATACAAAAGATTAATATACAGAACTCTTCAAGAGATTAAGAATGAAATTAATCAAAAGGCAGAACATGCAATAGAGGAAATTAAAAAGATTAGAGAAGAGCATAATGACAAATTTAACAGGCTGCAAGAATCCATGGAGAGACAGCAATCAGAAATTCAAAAGATTAACAATAAAATTTCAGAGGCAATAGAAGCCAGAATTAGTGAGATGGAAGATAAAGCACTTGACATCAACTTATTTGAGGAAAAATCAGATAAAAAGATTTTAAAAAATGAAGAAACCCTAAGAATTATGTGAGATTCTATCAAGAGAAATAACCTACAAGTGATCAGAGTATCAGAACGGGGGGGGGATAACAGAAAATACAGAGAGAATTGTTGAAGATTTGTTGGCAGAAAACTTCCCTGATATCGTGAAAGATGACAAGATATCTATCCAAGATGCTCATTGAACCCCACATAAGGTAGATCCCAAAAGAAAGTCACCAAGACATATTACAATCAAACTTACTAAAACCAAAGATAAAGAGAGAATTTTAAGAGCAGTTAGGGATAAACGAAAAGTCATCTGCAAAGGAGAGTCAATAAGAATAAGCTCAGACTACTCAGCAGAAACCATGCAGGCAAGAAGGCAATGGGATGACATACATAAAGCCTCGAAGGAAAAAAAACTTCCAGCCAAGAATGATATATCCAGCAAAACTGTCTCTCAAATATGATGGCAAAACTAGGGCATTTCCAGATAAACAGAAGTTTAGGGAATTTGCAAAAACCAAACGAAAATTACAAGAAATACTAAAGAGAGTCCTCCAGTTAGAAAATCAATAACATCAGATAACAACCCAAGACTAGAACACAGGACAGGGCAACCAGATACTAACCCAGATAGGGAAGTCACAAAAATAAACCAAAGCTAAAACACTGAAAATAGGGAAACAGATCTCAATATGTAAAAGATGACAATATTAAAACAAAAAAGAAAGGCTTAAAAAATGTAGACATACATTTTTCATATGGAAAGGAAATCAAGGCAGTAGAAAGAAATAAAAGACTCCTATAAACTTAGAAAAATAAGGGTAAATATTAATGTAATCACAAAGGAAACTAACAATCCTACAAGTCAAAATAAAAAAACTAGGAAAATATGAAGACTCAGCACATACAAAATCAGTGACAATGAAAAAAATGAGAAGAAAACACATAAAGAAAAATGACTCAGCACAGAAAATTAAGTGGAACAAAGAAACCGTGCACAACACACAAAAAAAAAGACATCAAAAAGACAGCACTAAACTCATACCTATCAATAAACATGCTGAATGTAAACAGACTAATTGCACCAATAAAGAGACAGAGAGTGGCAGATTGGATAAAAAATCACGATCCGTCTATATGTCACCTACAAGAGACACACCTTAGGCTTAAAGACACAGACAAACTAAAATTCGAAGGATGGAAAAATATATATCAAGCAAACAACACTGAAAAAAGAGCAGGAGTGGCAATATTAATCTCTGAAAAAGTAGACTTTAAAGCAAAATCCACCACAAAGCATAAGGGAGGACACTATATAATGATTAAAGCGTCAAAAAAACAGGAGGACATAAATGTAATAAATATTTACACACCCAATGACAGGGCTCCAAAATATATACAACAAACTCTAACAGATAGACAGCTCCACAACAGTAGTTGAAGACTTCAACACACCACTTTCAGTGAAGTACAGAACATCCAGAAGAAGCTCAATAGAGATACGGAAGATGTAAATGCTATAATCAACCAACTTGATCTCATAGACATATACTGAACACTCCACCCAACAGCAGCCAAGTATACCTTCTCTTCCAATGCACATGGAACATTCTCCAGAATAGACCACATATTAGGCTATAAAGCAAGCTTTAACAAAATCCAAAGCACTGAAATATTATAAAGCATATTTTCTGACCATAAAGCCATAAAAACAGAAATCAACAACATAAAAAGCAAAGAAAAAAAAATCAAACAAATGGAAACTGAATAACACCTTGCTCAAAAACTACTTGTGTTGCTTCTGCCTTTTATGAAGCATTTAGGTCACAGCAGTATTTCCCAGAAGCAGCAAAGGATTGTGTCAATTATAGCACGGAGATGAAGAGGAAATTTTCTCTCCTTTATGAGGATTCTATGATACCATTATCAGAGTTTTCTCCAGAGCCCATCAGGTCTAAAAAGGTTATAATTTTGCTTCTTTTCATCAGGACTTTAATCAAAACTAGGTTTATCACTAAAAAATTACACTAAAGAAAATTTGTGTTGTTGATAGCTGCTGTAGAATTAGCCACCAACTCATGGTGACCCTATGCACAATGGAACAAATTCTGCCCCATTTCTGTGCTGTTGCAAACCACAATTGACAGATGGGTGGTGGTTGGGCATAAAGTGCATTGGCTGAGAATTGAACCTAGGTCTCCTGCATGAAAGGTGAGATTTCTACTACTGAACCACTAATGTCCCCATAAAAAAAATAAATGAATAACAATTATTTATTAATCAAATTAGATGGACTCTATGTAAATCTAGTTTATAAATTTGTGTATGCTACTTTATCTTTACCTGTTTATTAATCTTTATTTATTTATTTTTTTTGAAATAAAATGTAGAAACTCAGATCATGCCAGTTTAGCCAAAAGGGAAATTCCTTGTTAGGAAACTGAAATGGTTCAGAGAATCAAAGAAAAGTATAAGCAACTAAATGGTGAGAAAGGACACCTGACTCTGGCCAATATGGAATAATAGGGACTGGATTTAACCTATGCCTGAAAAAAACAAACAAGCAAGAAATACACCAGACATCTACAGGAAAAAATGGTTTTCAAGGGACTGGATAAGAGCAAACAAGGCTAATGATTCCTGAGAGATGGAAAACAAATTAGGTGAGCCTTATCATGGTCCTTCAGTGGTTTTCTCAGTTTTCTCTCAGCTACTAACCAAAAGATTGGTAGTTCTAACTCATCCAGTGGCACCACAGAGAAAAGGCCTGGTGATCTGCTTTTGTAAGAGTGTAGCCAAGAAAACCCTCTGGAGCACAGCTCTACTCCACAACATGTGGGGTTGCCATGAGTTGAAGCAACTCAACAGCAATGGGTTTTGTTTTGTTTTTTGATTTATAATTGCCCTATCTAACTGCCTTGAGGAGATTTCTTAACTGCAATTCGGGGAAGGAGAACCAGTGGACCCCATGAGTTGATGAACTGAGAGTCTGGGAAGATCTAAGCCAGTAGAGTTTTCAGGACATAGTACTGGACAGGAGAGAGCTGCAGCGAGTACTCAGTAGACCTGAGAAGGGTCCCTCTTCTATATATTGATTGATACATGTGTGTAAGGAAACTACCTAAGGTTGGGGAAAGAATCATTTAAGATAATTAGAAGAAACAGTGCCTAGCATTCACTCAGGGCTAAGAACAGTGCCTGTTTCTATCGGCTAGAAAGAAAGTCCTCAGGAATCACGGGGCTTTGGGTACAGTAGTCAGAAGAGTCTTCCCTCAGTAGTGAGGAATAATTAGGCATAGCCTAAAAGTTGCTTTGCTCCCTCTAACAGATCTTAAACAAAAGACCCAAAAGAATCAAACAATTTCCAAGTAACTTAATAGAGTCCCATAACCAAGTTCAAGGATATATGCAGAGTTTCCAGACACCTCATAAGAATGGCAGCTGATTTCTCATTGAAAACATTGCAAGTGAGAAGACAGCAAGGCAGTACTTTTAAAGCACTAAGAAAAAAATAACCTGTTACCCTAAAGTTCTATAATGAACAAAATTATCTTTTGACAATGAGAGCAAAAAGGAGGTGAGACCAAGACGGCAGGGTAGTCAGATGCTTCCTGTGGTCCCTCTTACAACAAAGACCAGAAAAAAAAAAGTGAATTGATTATGTATAACAACCTAGGGGCCCTGAACATCAAAGACAAAGTTGAGAAATTGGACTGAGTGGCAGGGGGAAGGAAAGACAGTTCAGAAGCAGCGAGGAGTTGCCAGACCTAACCTGGCTGGCACCAATACACTGCAGGCTGGATCAGCTGGCAAGTTAGGGGTGAGGCAAGCAGTGGCACTCAGGACACATTTTCCACACAGAATAGACCAAGTGGCCAAGTCTGCTCAAGCCTCCAGGACCAGCGAGAAATGGCACTCAATCGGAAAGCAATAAGTACAAGCATCTAACCTACTTCGAGGATCAAGCCCCCCACCTTGGGAATTACCTCACCCCATTTACCTGTCCCCTCCCCACTCTGCTCTGGGTCTTGATCCAGCTTCAGGGATTGCTGCACCCCCTAGGCTGGAAGTAGGACCCATCACGTGCCCTGAGCCATTCTCCCAGCCTTGAAGAGGGAACAAATAAACAAACAGGAAAAAATAATCTGCCAACTCCCCTAAACTGAGCACTCAGGGCAGGCACAGCCCCTTTGCCTAGGCACAGGCATAAGGGGTCCACGGACTTTGAATGTCTTTCACCCCTGTATAGACCTACGTGGGCCCATTTCAACAGCGTAGGCCCTCATTAGCACAGTATAACAGGGTATATACCTGAAGCCTATTTTCAACTGTATCAGCTATAAGGAGAAGTAGAAGATTCACAACATTTGTCACTGCCCTGCCCATTAAGCAGGGTCCTCACTAACCCATATCAGTGGCCTGAGGACTGGTGGCTCTATCCACTCTACCAAGCCACCCATGACAGGGGTCCAGGAATAAATGGTGCCACCCTGTCCTTACAGCCAACAACATTGGGTGCCCATAGTCCTGCTGCAAAACCCACACACCTACATGGTCTAGGGAACAGGGACACATCTTTTACCCACACACTCAAGGGCAGTCATCAGCCCCCTGCCTTGCTCAGACCATGACCCCTTAATGCAGCTGGATACCTGTACTTACTCCAATTAACCTTGCCTGTCGAGGACTGTAGGTGAGAGCCTGCACTACACATTTAGTTACCGATGACCTGGCCACCTGAGCTTAACCCATACAAGAAAATAAAATGGACTTCTGGGCTCACATACCTAGTAACAGCTTTAGCCACCTGGAGACAGTACCTGAGAGCTTCAAAGATGCCAATAATCAAACTAGCAAACATGAGCAGCCTATTTGGGCATACCAAAACAAAACAAGAAACTAGGACACAGTAAGCAAACAAAATAAATATAATAACATATTGATGGCTCAGAGACTACAGTCAATATCAAATCACATAAAGAGGCAGACCATGATGGCTTTAGCAAGCCACCAAAACAAAGAATCAAGAAATCTTCCAGAGGAAGATAACTTCTTGGAATTAAAGGAGGTAGATTCAAAAGCTCAATATACAGAGCTCTTCAAGAGATCAGAAAGGAGATCATTCAAAACACAGAACAAGTAAGGAACACACAAACAAAGCAATAAAGGAACTTAAGAAGGTTATAGAAGAGCATAATGACAAACTTAACAGGCTGCAAGAATCTATAGAGAGATAGCAAACAGAAATTCAAAAGATTAACAATAAAATTTCAAAATTAGACAACTCAACAGAAAGTCATAGGAGCAGAACTGAAGCAATAGAAGTCAGAATTAGTGAGACTGAAGATAAAGTACTTGACATCAACTTATATGAGGAAAAATCAGATAAAAAATTTTTAAAATGAAGAAATCCTAAGAATTATGTGGGACTCTAACAATAGAAATAAAGTACGAGTAATTGGAGTGCCAGAAGGGGGAGTGAAGGAGGAATAACAGAAGATGCAGAAAGAATTGTTGAAGATTTGTTGACAGAAAACTTCCTTGATATCATGAAAGATGACAAGATATCTATCCAAGAAGCTCATTGAACCTCACATAAGGTAGATCCCAAAAGAAAGTCACCAAGTCATATTATAATCAAACTTGCCAAAACCAAAGATAATTCTAAGAGTGGCTAGGGGTAAACAAAAAATCATCTACATGGGAGAGTTAAAAAGACTAAGCTCTGACTAATAAGCGGGAATCATGTAGTCAAGAAGGCAATGGGATGACATATATAAAGCCTTGAAGGAAAAAAATTCCCAGCCAAGAATTATATATCCAGCAAAACTCACTCAAATATGGTGGTGAAATTAGGGCATTTCCAGATAAACAGAAGTTTTGAATTTTCAAAAACCAAACCAAAATTACAAGAAATACTAAAGGGAGTCCTCTAGTTAGAAAATCAGTAACATCAGATAACAACCCAAGATTAGAACACAGGACAGAGCAACCAGTTATCAATCCAGATAAGGAAGTCACAAAAATAAATCAAAGCTAAAACATTGAAAATAGGGAAACAGAGATATTGATATGTAAAAGATGACAACATTAAAACAAAAAAGGGAGACCGAATAATGTAGTCATACATCTTTCATATGGAGAGGAAGTCAAGGCAATATAAAGAAACAAAAGATTGGTTTAAAATTAGAAAAATAGAGGTAAATATTAAGGTAACCACAAAGGAAACTAACAATCCTACATATCAAAATAAAAAACAAGGAAAACATAAACACTCAGCAAATACAAAATCAACAACAATGAAAAAGATGAAAAGAAAATATATAAAGAAAATCGACTCAGCACAGAAAATTAAGTGGAACAGAGGATATGTCAACAACATGCACACACACACACACACAAAAAAAAAAAAAAAACACCAGAATGAAGGCATTAAACTCATACCTATCAATAATTACGCTGAATGTAAATGGACTAAATGCACAAATAAAGAGACACAGAATGGCAGAATGGATAAACAAAACATGATCTGTCTATATGCTGCCTACAAGAGACACATCTTAGACTTAAAGACACAAACAAACTAGAACTCAGAGGATGGAAAAAAATACAACAAGCAAACAACAATAAAAAAAGAGCAAGAGTGGCAATATTAATCTCTGACAAAATAGACTTTAAAGCAAACTCCACCACAAAGGATAAAGAAGGACACTATATGACGATTAAAGGATCAATATACCAGGAGGACATAACTATAATAAATATTTATGCACCCAATGACAGGGCTCCAAAATACATAAAACAAACTCTAACAGCACTGAAAAGAGAGATGGACAGCTTCACAATAATAGTAGGAGACTTCAACACAACACTTTCAGTGAAAGACAGAACATCCAGAAAGAAGCTCAATAAAGACACGGAAGATCTAAATGCCACAATCAACCAACCTGATCTCATAGACATATACAGAGCGCTCCACCTAATAGTAGCCAAGTATACTTTCTTTTCCAACACACATGGAACATTCTCCAGAATAGACCACATATTAGGCCACAAAGCAAGTTTTAACAGAATCCAAAGCATCTAAATATTACAAAGCATCTTTTCTGACCATAACGTCATAAAAGTAGAAATATGTAACAGAAAAAGCAAGGAAACAAAAACAAACACATGGAAACTAAACAACACCTTGCTCAAAAACTACTGGGTTATAGAAGAAATTAAGGACATAATAAACACATTCACAGAATAAAATCAGAAGGAAAACACATCCTACCAGAACCTTTGGGACACAGCAAAAGCAGTGCTCAGATGTCAACTGAGGGCAATAAATGCACACATCCAAAAAGAAGAAATGACCAAAATCAAAACATTAACTCTACAACTTGAGTAAATAGAAAGAGAGCCACAAAAGAAGCCCTCGGGCACCAGAAGAAAGCAAATAATAAAAATTAGAACAGAATTAAAAGAAACAGACAATTAAAAAAAAAAAAAAAAATTGAAAGAGTTAACAAGACCAAAAGCTGGTTCTCTGAAAAGATCAAAAAAATCAATAAACCACTGGCCAAACTAACAAAAGAAAAACATGGGAGGAAACAAATAACCTGAATAAGAAATGAGATGGGTGATATTACAACAGACTCAACTGAAATTAAAAGAATCATAACAGAATACTACAAAAAACTGTACTCTAACAAATTTGAAAACCCAGAGGAAAAGGACAAATTTCTAGAAACACATTACCTACCCAAACTAACACAAACAGAGGTAGAACTAAAACCCATAACAAAAGTAGAGATTGAAAAGGTAATTTAAAAAACTCCCAATAAAAAAATGCCCTGGCCCTGATGGCTTCACTGGAGAATTATATCACACTTTCAGGGAAGAGTCAACACCACTACTACTAAAGGTATTTCAGAGCACAGAAGAAGATGGAATACTCCCAAACTCATCCTATGAAGTCAGCATAACCCTGATACCAAAACAAGGTAACGACACTACAAAAAAAGAAAATTATAGACTGATATCCCTCGTGAACTTAGATGCAAAAATCCTCAACAAAATTCTAGCCAATAGAATCCAACAACATATTAAAAAAATAATTCACCATGACCAAGTGGGATTCATACCAGGTATGTAGGGATGGTTCAACATTAGAAAAACAATCAATGTAATCCATCACATAAATAAAAGAAAATACAAGAACCACATGATCTTATCAATTGATGCAGAAAACGCATTTGACAAAGTCCAACACCCATTCATGATAAAAAACTCTCAGCAAAATAGGAATAGAAGAGAAATTCCTCAACATAATAAAGAAAATTTATACAAAGCCAACAGCCAACATCATCCTAAATGGAGAGAGTCTGAGAGTGTTCTTCTTGTGAACGGGAACCAGACAAGGATGCCCTCTATCACCACTCTTATTCAACATTATGCTGAAGGTCCTAGCCAGAGCAACTAGGCTATAAAAAGAAATAAAGGGCATCCAAATTGGTAAGAAAGAAGTAAAAGTATCCCTATTTGCAGATGATATGATCTTATACACAGAAAACCCCAAAGAATCTACAGGAAAACTACTGTAACTAATAGAAGATTTCAGCAAAGTATCAGGACACAAGATAAATTTACAAAAATTGGTTATATCCCTCTACACCAACAAGGAGAACCTCAACGAGGAATTCATCAAATCAATATCATTTACAATAACCCCCAAGAAAATAAAATACTTAGGAATAAATCTAACCAGAGACATAAAAGACCTATACAAAGAAAACTGCAAGACACTACAGCAAGAAACCAAGAGACCTACATAAGTGGAAAAACATACCTTGCTCATGGATAGGAAGACTTCCCATTGTGAAAATGTCAATTCTACCCAAGGTAATCTACAGATGCAATGCAATCCTGATCCAAATTCCAATGGTATTTTTTAATGAGATGGAGAAACAAATTGCCAACTTCATATGGAAAGGGAAGAGGCCCTGAATAACTGAAGTATTACTCAAGAAGAAGAACAAAGTGGGAGGCCTCACACTACCTGATTTTAGAACCTATTATACTGCCACAGTAGTCAAAACAGCCTGGTACTGGTACAACAACAGATGCATAGACTAATCAAACAGAATTGAGAATCCAGACATAAATTTATCTGCCTATGAGAAACTGATATTTGACAAAGGCCCAAAGTCCGTTAATTGGGGAAAAGACAGTCTCTTTAACAAATGGTGCTAGAATAACTGGATATCCATCTGCAAAAAACTGAAACAAGACCCATACCTCAAACCATGCACAAAAACTAACTCAAAATGGATCAAAGACCTAAACATAAAATTGAAAATGATAAAGATCATGGAATAAAAAATAGGAGCAATGCTAGAACCTCTAATACATGGCATAAACAGAATACAAAACAACTAACAAAGTATAAACACCAGAAGAGAAACTAGATAACTGGGAGCTCCTAAAAATCAAACACTTATGCTCATCAAAAGACTTCACCAAAAGAGTAAAAGGACAACCTACAGACTGGGAAAAAAATTTTGGCTACAACGTATGTGATCAGGGTCTAATCTCTAAAATCTATAAGATACTGCAAAACTTCAACAACAAAAATATAAATAACCTAATTAAAAAATGGGAAAATCATACGAACAAGCACTTTACCAAAGAAGATTGGCTTGAATGGCCGCTAACAGATACATGAGGAAACGCTCATGATCATTAGCTATTAGAGAAATGCAGATCAAAACTACAATGCAATACCATCTCACTCCAACAAGGACAGCATTAATCCAAAAAGCACAAAATAATAAATATTGGTGAGGTTGTGGAAAGACTGGAATACTTATACACTGCTGGTAGGAATGTAAAATGGTGCAACCTCTTTGGAAATTGATTTGGCACTTCCTTAAAAAGCTAGAAATACAAGTACCATACCATCCAGCAATCCCACTCCTTGGAATATATCCTAGAGAAATAAGAGCCAACACACAAACAGATATACCCATAACCATGTTCATTGCAGCACTGTTCACAATAACAAAAAGATGGAAACAACCTAGGTGCCCAACAACAGATGAATGGATAAACAAATTATGGTACATACACACAATGGAATACTATGCAATGGTAAAGAACAATTATGAATCTGTGAAACTTCTCATAACATGGATGAATCTGGAAAGCATTATGCTGAGTGAAATTAGTCAGTTGCAAAAGGGCAAATATTGTAAGAACTATTATAAGAACTCAAGAGAAGGTGTAAACACAGAGGAAAATATTCTTTGATGCTTACGAGAATGGGGAGGGAAGAGATGGGAATTCACTAACTAGGTAGTAGACAAGAATTGTCTTAGGTGAAGGGAAGGACCACACACAATACAGAGGACGTCAGCTCAACTGGACTAAACCAAAAGCTAAAGAAGTTTCCTGAATACATCCAAACACTTTGAAGGGCAGTGTAGCAGGCGCAAGGGTCTGGGGACCATGGTTTCGGGGGACATTTAGGTCAATTGGCATAACAAAGTTTTATTAAGAAAATGTTCTGCTTCTCACTTTGGTGAGTGGCCTCTGGGGCCTTAAAATCCAGTGAGCGGCCATCTAAGATGCATCAATTGGTCCCAACTACCTGGAGTAAAGGAGAATGAAGAACACCAAAGACTCAAGGGAAATATTAGCCCAAGAGACAAAAAAGGCTACATAAATCAGAGACTCCATCAGCCTGAGACCAGAAGAAACAGATGGTGCCCAGCTACCACAAATGACTACCCTGACAAGGAACAGGATAGGAAGTCCCCCTGGTGGAGAAGGAGAAACGTGGGGTGCAGAACTCAGATTCTAGTAAAAAGACCAGACTAAATGATCTGACTGAGACTGGAGGAACCTCAGGAGACATGGCCCCTGGACTCTGTTAACCCAGAACTAAAACCATTCCCAAAGCCAAGTCTTCAGACAAAGATTAGACTGGACTATAGGACATAAAATGATACTCGTTGAAGAGTGCACCTTTTAGCCCAAGTAGATAAACGAGACTAAATGCGGAGCTTCTGTTCAGAGGCGAAATGAGAAGGCAGAGAGGGTGAAGAGCCGGTTGAATGGGCATGGGAAATCTGAGGTGGAAAAGAGGAGTGTGCTAGCACATTATAGGGATAGAAACTGGGGTCACATAACAATGTGTGCATAAATTTTTCTATGAGAAACTAACTTGAGCTGTAAACTTTCACCTAAAGCACAATTTAAAAAAGAAAGATATTAGGAAAGGATTTTGATATGAGCCTACGAGTTTGATGAAGCTGCAATCTAAATGTTGTCCACAAAGATTTATATTGTTTCTGTTGTTCTTTCTTACACAGTAATAACTTGT
The DNA here is from genome assembly GCA_030035585.1 of Dugong dugon. NCBI lineage: Eukaryota > Metazoa > Chordata > Mammalia > Sirenia > Dugongidae > Dugong > Dugong dugon. The sequence continues at coordinate 68,226,367 of CM057464.1, forward strand.
TCCAGGCTTTCAATAAATACGCTTGTGAAAAGTTTTTGAATATTAAAAAAAAATAAATGAAAGCAAAATAAATTTTTTTTTCAGACCTAGAAAAGCTGAAAAAAAATTATCACCGTAAAACATTCACTACTTAAAAATGTTAAAGGAACTCCTTCAGGCAAAAAGAACATTATACCAGGTAGAAATACAGATTTACAAAATGGAAAACAGAGCACCAGAAATGGAAATTATTACTGCATGGGTAAATACATAACACATTTTTCTTATAAATGGTTGGAAAGGCAGAGATACAGCTGGACATCAGGGATAACTCAAGCCAGGCACTAAAATACCACATGATACATATGTCTCCACTCTCCTTCTAACATTACCTTAGCTTCACCTTTGATCATTTTTAGCATAAAATATTTGTCAAGTGTAGGCATCTACTGTATACTGTGCTGTAAGTGACACGTAATAACAATTAACTAATGTTGTTGTTAGGTGTCGTTGAGTCAATTTCGACTATACCAACCCCATGTGACAGAGTAGAACTATCCCATTGGGTTTTCTAGGCTGTAAACCTTATAGAAAGAGCCCTGCTGGCACAGTGGTTAAGTGCTCAGCTGCTAACCAAAAGGTCAGCAGTTCAAATCCACCAGCGGCTTTGCAGGAGAAAGATGTGGCAGTCTGCTCGCATAAAAATTACAGCCTTGGAAACCCTATGGGACGGTTTTACTATGTCCTATAGGGTCGCTATGAGTCAGAAACGACTTAATGGCAACAGGTTTGGTTTCTTGGTTTTAATCTTTGCAGGAGCAGATAGTCAGGTCTTTCTCCTGCAGAGCTGCTGGGCAGGTTCTAACCGCCAACCTTCCAGTTGTGTAGCCAAGTGCTTAATTGTTGCGCCTCCTATGATATCTCATGTATTAGGCAGCATCAGGAAATGAATTATCCTAAAGATATGTATTTTCTGGATAACGGAAATTAAGCATTTTTTAAGTGTTTTTTAGCATTTTTTGAAACATTTTGATCATTATACATGGAAATCCCTTAGAAATTTACTTTCATTTTTTTTCACATTAATACTCCAAGAGCAAAACACTATATGCAACATATGCAATGAAAGGAGCTCAGGATGATCATAATGAATATATTATTACAAAGAGGACAATTAATATTTGAACAACTATTTGCCCCCATACAAAATAGTCCCAACCTGACTTGTTTTAGTTCTTGAATTTGTCTTTATTTTACCTTTTGCCCTGACCCACGATACCAGCTTCTCGTACATTCTTACTTGCTCCTTTCTGTGTGCACTTTTAAGCTATAACTCCTCTCCATCTAATTTATACATTGGCTGTCGTGAAGACACTGGTGCAAAAGATTACTTCTAATTTCCTTTGGACTGTGAAATCATAGTAAAGTTTTCACCTCAAATTAAAAAAAAAAAGCAAAGAAAGGGAATATAAAAACGTTACAAACTTTACCTATCCCAGAAGTTTCTTCCTAGCAGAAGAAAGTTGACTTATTTTGACCTGTTTTGTGTGCAAGAGTTTGTTTATTATGGCTTAATCTAGTTGGCATTTGAGTTTGGCAGTCTTATCGTGCTGCTGGACTTATCTAATATTTTCCTGCATCCCTTTCTTTTTCTTCTCTGTTATTTTCTAACATTTCTTTTCCTCCCTCCTACATACAATTGCTATTCAGAAGACTATGATCACACAGTGTGGATATGAGTCAGGCGAATCCATTCTGGCTTATTTACTCACTTATTTTTGCATAAATACAAACACATTCAGCTGAAAAGCACAAATCATGTTACCTACTACACATGTAAAGAATAATAGAAGCAATGTGCTTCTATAGTGTCCTGGAAGCGAAGTATTACAATGCCTTGGAAGTAAAATATTATGTATATTTTTTGAATCATGCATGGTAGAAAACATGTAAAGATCACAAACTACATGAAATAATCTTATTAGAGGAACATATTATTTTAGTCAGGGTTGAATCAAGGGAAGAGGGTCACTATGAGTTTGTGGAATAAACGATTGATTGTAGGAATTAAACCTTGCATAGTTGCAAAGAGGAGTTGAGAATTTGTTATATAAATGAGCTAAAGATGGCCTTTGTGTATTGACTCCAGGTCGTTTATTTTTTCACAGTAAGCTGGAGACTGTTAGCCCCAAAAGCCCACTGGTACCAACCTCAAATTTTTACACACCCAACTGCTTTGAAAACAGCCTAAATAAGGAGTTTTTTGCTATTTAGAGCCTGCCTGATTTGTATAACTCACAAAACGGCATCTAAAGCCCTAGATAAGATAAACCCCATAGTGATAAATACCTCAAGTTGCTGCTGTGGTTGGAGCTCTCTGACCCAGAGACTCCCCACCTTGCTGCTGAGGTATATTGCCTAGATAGGTAATCCCGCACTCTGTGTTCTGCTTTCTCCCCTAGGAGTTCCCTGCCCTCTTCCCCTTGTGGTGGCCTTCCCCTGCACTGCTTACCTTTGGAGGATCTTCTGCTATATGGGACTGCCCTCCCCACGTAAATCTGTCAAAGTGTTGATCCCGATAAACAGTTTGTTGTGCGACAATGCCATGTCATTGTCATATCATTTTCGCTTATCAGCCCCCAAATCCCTTGAACTCACTATAGAAGTGAAGGTCCAGAATAGGTTTGGAGGAACATAGAATAAGTTACTGCAAAAGAGAAACTCATGGAGAAGTCCAGTTTCCCTCTGTTTATCTATTATATCTGTGGTAGCACGTGGTGGTAAGCCTGGGCCAGAGCCCAGTATAAGGGAGAAAAGATGAATGTAAAATGGAAGAATGTGCAGGCAAACTGGAATAGATCAGGCACCTTTGCATCTGTCCATCACTGAACATGACCATGCAAAGAATTTCAGGGAGTAAAAGACACTGTAGAAGACATGTTTCTGTTTTAGAAAATACAGATACAGAATCATAGAGAGGAGACTCTGAGAAATGCAGTTCTCAACCAAGTTTGTACAGCACAAACTGCTGTACAAGTGTATCTATAGTTTTCATCATCTTTTTCAGATTGTCATGTTGCATGGGAGAATGTTTTATTGATTCCATAAGTTGATCAGTGCCAAGACGATCATTTGCAAACACTATAGTATTATAGCAAACAAATATCAATGCTTCATTTGGTAGGGAATTTGGATTTTCACTATGCCATAAAAAATAAATAAATAAGCTTAATTAATTTGAAAACCGGCATGGAGATACTGTGTTCTACTCTTCTGTTATGTCTCCGTGAAGCTGATTTGAATTGTCTGAGACTTGAGACATCAGGACAATGCCAAATCACTTTTTTTTTTTAGAAGATTTGTCCAAAGTGCTGTGCTAATTGACTAACAGTACCAGATTCAAATTTCTCTAAGTGAAATAATACAGGCTTCAGGAATTGAGGTGAGGAGCACCTCCCTTCATCAAGTTGTTTTAGTAGATGGAAGACCAAGTCATGACGTACAGCTACATCCCCTATAATACACCAGTCAACCTCTACTAAATGCATCCTTTAAGCAGTTTTTTTCCCCTAGTAAATAACATACTTGTATGATTAGACAATAGGAAAATAATTAAAAATACAGATGCCTTGCATGTGAATTGGCCCATCCCCTAGGCACAACAAATGTACAGCTTTATCAATTAGAACATAGATAAAGAGGAATTTATGGACAAGTATGGAAGGTCAGCAGTCTCTAGCCTCTTCCACTCAACTCCACTTTTGTTTTCTTTTTCCTGACATAACCTTTTTACAAGTCCTACTGCTCCAGCACCCACACACACATACGTGCACATACTTTGAACTTCCTAAAAGTTATTCATATCACATGCATTAGGATACCCAAAGAATGACAAAAGGTAAAGATAATGGTTAAAGTAGAGTCTGACTATGGGAAACAATAAAGAGAGGTGGTGAAGTGCTATTTCTTCGTAGTGAGCCATAGTGAATGGCAATGAAACCATATGAGGCATCTGCAGTTCAGGGAATTAGATTGGATGGATAACACAGAGAGGGATTTAGGAGGAAAAAAAAAAAAGGAACTGCACATGTGAGGATGATGAAGATCATTGATTATGAGTCCTGTTGAGTTCACACCTGGAACAAATCCAATGTTAAGTGACTTTGGAAAAGTCGATATAACAGGGAATCTTGGTTAGGTTGGAACTGAGCTTTAAATATATATTGTTAGATAATCTCTCTCTTCCATCTCCACTCCCCTACCCTCCAAAGAGTTACTGTCTGTGCTCTGGGCTCTAAGCCTCCTTATCTGGAATTCTTGGGGCACCACATTCTTAATCTGTATGATGTCTAGGAGACTCTGAAGAAAGAATTGGTGACAACCAACTCTATTTGCTGTTGATACAGATGCAGACATACCTGACACACTGGGTGAGTGGAGAATGGAGGAACTGCAGGCTTAGAAGACAAATATTAAAGAGGTACAACACATATTCCTAAATAAGAAGGGAATCCTCTTGGCAATGGTGAGCTGATGCAGTAAAAGGTCCTACCTGTCAGCAGGGGCCAAGTTCTATATATGCTGTGAGGTTGTATTTGACAATCGTGTGGCCCAGCATCATCCTTCTTGAGTCTCTATGCATCTGAGAAAGAACCTATCTGTGGGGAAAATGTCAAACCTTTAACAACTAGGCACTAAGTAACAGTGTTATAAAAAATCCTCGAATAGATTTTGGCAAGGAAAAAGAAAGATATTTTAGTACCAGCCAGAAAGAGAAAGAGGTGAACAAGGGTAAGGAGATTCAGGCAGTGGAGAGAAGAGATAATCCCAGATCAGAGGTCAAGCGAGGTGAACACCATTCATTCCTAGGAAATATGGATGCAGCATTGGCAGCCTTAAAACTGTAAGACATGATCTGTTGTGGTGCAAGCTTACATCTAGGGGCCATGCAAAGACTAGCCTCCAAAGGAGATCTGCAAGTGATACAGGGTCCTAAGCTGATCAGAGAACTTAAGACCAACATAACTGGGCAATAGTAAAACCAGCAGGATGCAGCATGGGAATGTTAAGAGTAACAGACAATGCAGTAGACAAAGTAGAGTCTCAGATAATGTCTGTATTTATGTATGACACATCCAACACCCTTATCAATATTTACAGAAATGCCAGAGAACTGGAGGGTGTGGTTTTGCCTCTTTGAAAAGTGAAGATATTATTAATTCAGCAAATTTAAGGACAAACTACAAAATGGTATTAAACACACAAATAGGCAGGAGTGATAATTTTGGTATCAATTTTAATATGTTTGCAAGAAAGTCTCATAAGGTGATGAGGCCTGGAATATAATGGTTATATTTGTGAGGGGAGACAGTCATCTAGATTTATGATTCGAGTCCTGGATAATACACATTTGTACGGCAGATTGCTTACTAACTCTAGAGCTTGAGCCAGTTGATTTTAGAACAATGGCTGAGGCACAATGTGAAAATGTGTACATCATCAACAGATGTGGAGTCTGAGAATGTAGTTTTAGTGCTAGACTCAAGCAATGAACTCAGAAATATTGAAATTAATGTCCTCTAAAACACTGCTTTGGAGTCCCTGAATGGTTCCAATTGTTGATGTATTTGGCTGCTAGCCAAAAGGCTGGTGATTCAAGTCCATCCAGACTCACCTTGGAAGAAAGACCTGGCAATCCACTTCCAAAAAATATCAGCCATTGAAAACTCTATGATGCACAGTTCTACTCTGACATACACAGGATTGCTGTTAGTTAGAGTCGACTCAAAGATAACTGGTTTGTTTGGTTTTAATGGACTGCTTTAAAACCCAATGGAGATAAAACAAACAAACAAAAAAGGCAACCCTACACAAGCTAGCTGGCCTTCATAATCAATATCTGATCATCAACAGTGTCATGTAAAATGAGGGTCATCTAGAAAGTGCTTCTGAAGTCCCCTACACTCAACACAGACTTTCTAGAGTATTCTAGAAGAACAGAGGGAGACTCGTCAGATGTGACAGATATTTAGTATGACAGTATCTCTCTAGCCTAAGTGAGAGGATGCTGACGAGACGAACCTGTATCCTGGGCTATGCTGTTCACCCATGAATGTCTACACTGGGATGATTTCAACCTCTGATGGCAACCCTGTGGTCCTAAAATCAGAGAAACATTTTGTAGAATTCTGTGCTAGCCCCAAATGAGACCTTGCACTCTAGCTAAAGCATGCCAATGAGATGCTAAAAAGGTAAAAAAATAGTAAAAGGATAAGAAACAAAATGGTTAATTGAAACCCTGCCAAAATTTCTAGAAGTCATTCATGGGCTCTGGGCAGACAGAGCCTCCTTAACTGTGGCAGATTTATGGGAACAGTTAAACAGGAGTTCTAAACAATGAATACATTCAGAACCACAGAGGTTAAATGTTCTAAGACCTGTCGGATGGCAGGGAATAAAGTATCTGTCTATGTTTTATAGGGAAAAAAAATATCCTGCTCCAGAAAGCTTTAGAGAAAATGTCATAACTAAGTCAGGCTAGGGTCACCCTTAATTAAGTGCTTCCATTTATTTTAGGCAGCAAAAAAAGTAAGGGTGGTTGACAATGTTATAGCAAGAAAACCTAATGTTGGAGGAGATAGGGTGGAGGTCACTTCTGAGGAGAAACAAAAGAAAGAGAAACAAGACAGTGGTGAGAGAACCCCAGCAATCAGTGCAACAACTGACTAAACCTCAGAGTTCCTCAAGGAACTTCAAAGGACAACAAGTCTAGAAAAGGCACCATTCATCTTTAGAGAGAAAGTGTATCTGTTGCAACCCTTTGAAAATCAGTGAATCCCACCAGTTTGTAATGGGTGAACCCACTTTTGGGTGTGAAAAGTAAAAGCTTTAAAAGCTAAAATTAGCTTGAAAATACATGCAACGAGTAACCCGCTTCTGTAATGAACTTGTCTTTTAGCAAGCAGGTAGGACCCTGGAAGAACCATGTGAGTGGCTCAGAGAGTTGATGTGTGGGCACAATCAATTTTGAAACCTTCCACTCAGCCATCAGAAAATAATGCAATAACTAAATGCCCCTGATCCAAGGTCCACAGTAAAGACCAAGATACAAAGTTCTCCAAACATTGGCTGTGCAACGGTTCTCTTCCAATTCTCTGATTTGTGGCCCAAACCTGAGGATGCAGATACCAGCTCACACATATGAATGAATTGCAACCACCTCAGGATTGCTGTTAAGCAAAGGACATCTATTTGCCAGGCCCTGGATTACATGAATCCCTAAGAGATGCCCTCCAGTATCAGAAAGAATCCTAAATGTGATAATAGTGTTGAACAGGCCAGTAGTAAGGTAAAAGCAGTTTTGGAAACACAACTGGTACCCTTAAAATGGACTTTTGCAAGCCACTCTAAATTTAGACTCTTTCAAGCATGTTTAAGGCTACCTGACCTGTGGAAATAAAAGCCCCAGCTCTGGAAAAATAACAGGTATTGCAATTAAAAGATTGTATTTTCCTTTCCCTACTATTGCTTAAAATGAACTTTCAAAGGGACTGTAAAGATTGCACATGGGGTGAATGGAGAAGAACATACTGGCTGGGCAAAAACTGAGACTCAGATGCTGGCATATGGAGCAGGCAACACTTCCCACCCACAGAGTCATTGTGTGTGTATATTCACACATAAATGAGCCAAGTACACTTAAATATTACAGAAAGCTCATAGACAAATTGGAACACACAAGGACACTTAAATGTTATAGAAAGTTCAAAGAGATCTTTAACTGTTCCAGAAATGCTTGCACATGTTCTGTAAGTGTCCATCCAGATTCTCTGATTTTCATATGATCCAAGAAGTCAATAAAAATAATTCCATTCATTAATTCCATAATTCAGTAAAGACCCTGCCTTCAACCAGCTTACATTCCAGAAATAACGGGCAAAAAATAGTTCAACAAAACCATCAAATTCATATATAATATGTCAGGTGGCCACAAACAACAACAACAACAACAAAAAAAAAGTTGCCATCAAGTCGATTCCGACTCATAGCAACACTACAGAACAGAGTAGAACTGAACAGAGGAGAACTGCCCCATAGAGATTCCAAGGAGCAGCTGGTGGATTTGAACAGTTGACCTTTTGGTTAGCAGCCAAGTGTTTAACCACTGCATCATAAGTGCTACAATAATAATAATAAAGCAGAGGGAAAAAAGGATAAAAAATAACAGGGAATGCTGTTTCATAAAATAACAACGAAGCCCTCTCTGATAAGGTGAAAACCAAAGGAAACCCAAGGGAAGTGAGTGGAAGAGAGCATAAAAGAAGACATGCTGACATCTGTGGCAGAAAATTCCAAGGGAAAACCACAAATGTAAAGGCCGTGAAGTGGAGCATGATGGCTATTTTAAGGACAGCAAGGAGGAACGGTAGGAGATGTGGTCACTGAATAGCAGGGGTCTAGATCACCAGGGGCTTTGCAAGCCATGGTTAGTACTTTGAACTATTCTAAGTAAGATGGGAAGTAATTGGAGGAATTACTGGATCTAATTTAAATTTAACACCACTCTATGGCTAGTGCATGGAACACTGACGGTATAAAGTCAAGAACAGAAGCAAGGAGAGAAATTGGAAGGCTATTGAATTAGCCCAGGTGAAAGAAGATGTTGGCTGGAGCCAGTGTGATAGTATTGGATGAGGGTTATAAGAAGCAATATTCTGAGACTATTTCAAAATGTCAAGAGGATTTTCTAGTAGATTAAATGTGAAGATATAACAGGAATTCAGGCATTTATGTATTAATCTGATTAACTAAGATAGAGAAGGGGGTAATGTAATATTGGAAGTCAGAGTGCTTGCCAAAAAACCAGTAAATGTGAGTAAAAAGTCTGTCAGATTGGGCCAGATTAGATTCATATTTCAGATTCTGAAATAATTTCTGAAATTTGGAAAGAGTTGTCCTATACTGAGAGAAGCTTTGTATGACCACTTCACTCCATTCCCTGCACAAGTAAGAGGCGAAAACTGAATATTGGGAGATATGAAAGAAAAAGAATCTTGAGAGAGAAGTAACAAAACAGAAATCTATGTCCTAAGCATTGGAGGTTGAGAACTTGGCAACACACCGTGTGGATACCAAAATACAATCTTGGCGGTGTCAGTAATTCAAGAAAGTCAGAAGGTAGTTAAGAGAAGTAGATGGGAAGTGAACTGTGAAAACTAACAAAATTTATGGTCAAGGGGAAAAAGCCAGTGACAAGGACAGAAACCTGAGATGGAGAAAATGTAGTGTCTAATGGAACAGATACCCCAAGAGTGATGGAAAACAGTAGAAAACAAGTGGGTAGGGATAATGAAATGCCGAGCAGCCTGAGCAGAGATACTACTGAGCTTTGGTAAACTCTAATTATATCCAAGACCTCCAACATCCTTATCCCCATTCATGAGGATTTCTGAGAAAAACAAGAAATTGGGTAAGGCTTAGTCTCTGATTCATGGGTGGTAGTGTCTCAAAACCATCAACAGAAGGCACACTGGAGAGAATTTTACCTAGAACTCATTAACTGTGTGGCTAAAGGATATTTAAGAAAAATCTGGGCATGACCTCGAGGATTTTCTAAAATATTTGAGAAGAAGTGGTCCTGGAAAACACTGGACTTCCTTATCATCAAGCTGATGGAGAGATAAAAGCTTAAAAAATGATTTAATGCTAGTTTTTCTTCTTAATAACATTATATAGTGTTTTCAGTGAAAGTTTACATAACAAATTAAGTTCCCATTTAACAACTTCTATACTAACTGTTCCATGACATTGGTTACATTTTTCACAATGTATCAAAATTCTAATTATTTCTGTTTTGTTTGTTCCATTTCCAGTAATCTGGTTTCCCTGCCCCTTCTCACTTTGCTTTAGAGTAAATGTTGACCATTTGGTCTCATATAGTCCTCTTTAAAGTGCTGAAAAGCAAAGATATCACCTTGAAGTCTAAGGTGTGTCTGACCCAAACCATGATGTTCTCGATTGCCTCATATGCTTGCGAAAGCTAGATGATAAGTAAGGAAGATCGAAGAAGAATCAATGCCTTTGAATTACGATGTTGGCAAAGAATATTGAATATACCACGGGCTGTCAAAAGAACAAACAAATCTGTCTGGGAAGAAGTACAACCAGAATGCTCCTCAGAAGCAAGGATGGCAAGACTTCATCTTACATACTTTGGACTTGCTATCAGGAGGGATCAGTCTCTGGAGAAGGACATCATGCTTGGTAACGTAGAGGGTCAGTGAAAAAGAGGATGACTCAATGAGATGGATTGACACGGTGGCTGCAACAATGAGCTTAAGCATACCAATGATTGTGAGGATGGCGCAGGATAGTGCAGTGTTTCGTTCTGTTTTAGGTAGGGTCGCTATGAGTTGGAACTGACTCGACAGCCTCTAACAACAACAGATGCTTTTTTAAAGGAGCGCAGTACTCCTGGGTGATACTTTTTATACTATGAGCCACTCTGTTATTTACCTGATAGGTAACATCCAAGAGTAGTTTTAGTTCAAAGTTTAAAGGATATCTCAGGGTAATAGTCTCGGGGGGCCCTCTTGCCTCAACTGTTCAATAAATATGGACTTTCTAAGAATATGAGTTCTGTTCTACATTTTTCTCCCATTCTGTTTGGATCTTTCTATTGTGTCCTTGAGTAAACTGGTTGGTAGTCGTATCTGGGCACCATCTAGTTCTTATGGTCTCAGGGTAGATGAAGCCATGGTTCATGTAGGCTATTAGTCCTGTAGACTAGTTTCTGTGTCTTTGGTTTCCTTCTTTGTCTTTTGCTCTGGACAGTTAGAGATCAATAGTTGTATCTTAGATGGCCGCTCATGAGCTTTTAAGATCCTAGACACTACTCACCAAACTAGGATGTGGAACATAAACTTTATGACCTGTATTATGCCAACTGACCAAGTTGTCCCAGAAGACTATGGTCCTAAGCCTTCAAACCCAGTAAACCAATCCCATGAGATGTTTGATTATGTCTAAGAAGTATCTGTAACTGTGCCCCCATGTGTTTTATTATATAGATGAATATATATGCATGCACATACATACATGTATACACGTGCATATAGATATATTGCTAATTTTAACATACTTATATTTCTTCTCACAGTTGGAAAAGTCTATTGCATTACATACTTTCAGGCAACTCTTGAAGTTTTGAATGTACAAGTATTGTTTGCAATAGAAAAATTAAGTAAAAACAGTATTAATGATTGGGAATTGGATAGGTTAATTGTTGATTATTTATAATTTATTATATAATTATTAATTAACAAATATTTTATGGAACACTATGCAACCATAAGGAGATCTGGTGGTGCAGTGGTTAAGCACTGGGCTGCTAATAGAGAGGGTGATGATTTAAACCCACCAGCTACTCTGTGGGAGAAAGGTGTGGCACTCTGCTTCCATAAAGATTACAGCTTTGGAAATCCTATAGAGCAGTTCTTCTCTGTCCTATAGGGTCACTAAGAGTCAGAATCAACTCAGTGACAACAGATTTGGTTCTGGGTTGATGGAACCATACTATGCAAATAACGTATTGCACTGGACAATTCTGCTGCAGAGATGTCACTTTGATGACTATGGTGCAATGACTGAAGTCATGGATTTTTCAGTCCCCTCATAGGCAGATGAAAGCTGGACAATGAAAAAAGAAGACAGAAGTAAAACTAAAGCATGCAAACTGTAGTGGTAGTGAACAATATTAAATATGCCATAGACTTCCAAAAGAACTAACAAATCAGGCTTGGAGGAAGTACAGACCGGATGCTTTTCAGAAGTGAGAATGGTGAGAATTCAGTTAGGTTACTTACACATCATCAGAAAAGACCAGCCACTAGAAAAGGACACAGTATTTGGCAGAGAGTCAGCAAAAACAAGGGAAATCCTCAGTGAGGTGGATTGACACAATAGCCACAACAATGAACTGAAACATACCAGTGTTCGTGAAGATGGCACAGGGCCAAGCAATGTTTTCTTCTGTTTGAACAGCAAAATGCAACCATGAAAAAGAATGAGGTGGAGCTAAATATGATAGGGAAATAACTCCAGAATATATCAGTAAGGGAAACTGTAAACAAAGTAGAAATCAGTTCACAGTATGATTTCATTTTAAAGGGAAGAAGGAAGGGTCGTTCACTAAATAACAGATGGATAAATAGATGGGTGGGTGGGCATATGGAAGAATGGAAGGATAGATAACTAGTCAGAAGATGGTCAAAAAGACACATTGGTAATGATACAGAAGACAGATAGGAAGAGAGAGGGGAAAGATACTACTGTATCATAAATGGACATAGGTAGATTTTCATTTATTTCCATTTCTCCCCTTCTGTGCTGTTGGATTTGCATATATAACAATTATTTATAGTATTGTTTAGGTAGGAGAAAGGAAAGTACAAAAAAGTCGAATTTCAAGGACAAGTTTATGTCATGAGAGAAGACTAAAATAATGTAAGGAGTTCAAACCAGTAAGTATAAAAGCGCAGGTTTTTAGGAATGATATGTGCGTGTGAGTGTGTGTGCACGTGGATGTGTAGGTCTTGCTGCTTTTTTGGTTGTGTTATCCTGTTTATGAGAGTATATTGCATTTTTCTTCACTATTCAGGATTCTCAGACTTACAGCCTTGCTCTTATACGTGAGTTACTAGATTCTAGAATTAACAGTATAAAAGGGGACACTTCTCACTTGAATTACTTTTTTTAAAAAAGGAGGGAGGACATATTCACTTTTATTGGAACATTTATGAAATGCTTTTCCTTGTCTTCATTCATAGATGTACCAGATCTAAAGTTAAAAGTCCTCAGTAAATTACTCTCATTCTTGCTACAAGGAACCCTGGTGGCACAGTGGTTAAGAGCTCCACTGTTAACTGAAAGGTTGATGGTTCAAACCCACCAGCCACTCTGTGTGACAATGGGATTGTTTTTGTTGTTTTATTTCTTTATTACTACATCTATCGTCATTAGATTTACTTAGCACTTCTTTCACTTTAGAATCCTAAGGAAGGGAAAGAACGCTTAAAAAAAAAATCCTCTCTTTAAAAATCTTTTCTTAAAAGTTTGGGAAGGGGTGGGATTTTGGGGGAAAAAAAGAGATAAGATAGTAAACATGACTTGCAAATATATTTTTCTCAAAAAGAATGTTTGAAAATGGAGCCCAGGGTTTGGCATTAAAACAATTGTGCTTAAGCTTCAAAAGGAATCTGCCACGGCCACAGAAGAACAGAAGTCTAGACATTGCTGGCTTACAAGGCCTGCCTGTTCTCATTCAGCAGTGTGGCCTCATTAGTTCAAATTCACTGGAGGCGAGTTTGAGAACCCATCTCAAAAGAATGAGTTACTGTCTTCAAATTCAGAGTAATGAGGGACAAGCAGCATTTGTAGAATCTTGAGTTTCTAATGCAGCTCCTGTCGAGCGTGAAGAATTAGAGTTAGGGCAGATTATCCAGTAGGCAATGCCATCGTGGTGCTTCCCTTGCTTACCAGATCATCTATAGTGAACAATTTCACCACATCAAACATTCTGTTTCTAGGCATGGCTGACATCTGTCTCTCTCCCAACCCTACAGCGCCTTCCTACAGAATCAAAGCCTCTTTTCAAATTTACAAACCCTAACAGGGATGGATGATCCAGCAAGTAAGATAAGCACAGATTTACTTGTGCTTACTTACTAATCTGTAGTGAACAGTTTCACATGGGTTTCAAAGATGTGGTGAAAAATATGTGAAACTGTTCATTACAGATTAGTAAGTAAGCACAGGTAAGCCCATGCTTACCTTGCTTACTGGGTCGTCTGTTGCTTTATTGGGTCATCCGTTCCTGATTAGAGTAAGAAGATATTCTATTTCCGAGGTCTTGACAAACAGAAGTGGAGAATTAAGAAACCTCTTCTGGATCTTGAATTTATAATGCATACCAGTGCTGACATGGTGCTGAAAAGTAGAGGGCAAGAGAGGTGGATGTTCATTTTATGTGATGAAAAAAAAGCAATATATAACAAGGCTTGCATTTACCAGGGCTTTATTTCAGTGTTTCTTGGGGATTTTAGACGTGCTTCAAGATGACAGCAGGCAGCAAGCATTCAAAAGCACATAATAAGTTGTATATTTTGAGGAATTGCATTATGAGTTCATTTTGGGTTTATTCCATGAGGTATTTAGCACTTTGAATTTGTGAAAAGTTAACTTGTCTAAGCCTTTCCCAGCTGAAAAATTTAGCACTAAAGAAATAGTGGTTGTATTTTCTACAAAATGCTATCTCTCCGGTTGACAAGTGGAAATGTTGTTCTCATGATATTAAACGTATATTAAAATTTTCCTTTATTTTTTTCAATCATTTCCCTCAAAGTTACTGGACCACTTTGGTTAGCTTCAGTTGATTAAATGAATGAAGGGACAAAGAGCAATTTTAAACAATTGCAGAGAAAATGTCTGCAATTGTTGTTACCGTTTTATTATCATTTTGTTTTTGGCCATTTAAGTAAATACCATGGGTAATTCAGAAGATAAGTTTCTTTGCTTAGAATTTTTGTTGCCATTATTGTGGATTATGGAATAAAAATAGAATTTGAGCTGGATGGAGCTGGTACACATTCATGAGGCCACTTCCTGGTCTTTTAATACGTGCCTATCTTAGCACTCATTACAAACAGAGGAGAGGAAGTAAAAACAAATAAAATAAATGTAATTGGATTACATCAGTGATTCATCCAATTAGGTGACATTATTATCAGAATGTAAATGTAAATAATAATGCCTGGGTCTTCTGCTACTGAGGGAGGAGAAGGGAAGAAGAGAAAAGGATGTTTAATAATGCAACATAGAAATTGCTAAGTGGTCCACTGACTGGAAGAGATCCATATTTATGCCTATTCCAAAGAAAGACAATCCAACCAAATGGGGAAATTATAGAACAATATCATTAATATCACGTGCAAGTAAATTTGTGTGTGTGTGTGTGCTTTAAGTGAAAGTTTACAGTTCAAGTTATTTTCCCATACAAACACTTATACACACATTGTTATGTGACCCTAGTTGCTCTCCCTATACTGTGACAGCACACTCCTCCTTTCCGCCCTGGATTTCCTGTGTCCATTCAACCAGCTCCTGATCCTCTCTGCCGTCTCTTCACTCCTCTGGACAGAAGCTGCCCATTTAGTCTCATGAGTCTACTTCAGCTGAGACGCACTCTCTTCACTAGTACCATTTTATGTTTTACAGTCCAGTCTAATCTATGTCTGAAGAGTTGGCTTAGGGAATTGTTTCAGTTCTGAGCTAACAGAGAGTCTGGGGGCTGTGTCTTCCAAGGTCCCTCCAGTCACAATCAGACCATTAAGTCTGCTCTTTTCACTAGAATTTGAGTTCTGCATCCCACTTTTCTCCTGCTCCGTCAGCGACTCTCTGTTGTATTCCCTGTCAGGGCGGTCATTGGTGGTAGCTTGGGCATCATCTAGTTCTGGTCTCAGGCAGATATAGTCTCTGGTTTATATGTCCCTTTCTGTCTCTTGGGCGAAAATTTTCCTGTGTCTTTGACGTTCTTCATTCTCCTTTGCTCCAGGTGGGTTGGGACCAATTCAGGAATCTTAGATGGCTCCTCCCTAGCTTTTAAGAGCCCAGACGCCACTCAACAAAGTGGGGTGCAGAACATTTTCTTAATAAACTTTGCTATGCCAGTTGACCTTGATGTCCCCTGAAACCATGGTCCCCACAACCCTACCCCTGCTACTCTGTCCCTCGAAGTGTTTGGTTGTATTCAGGAAACTTCTTAGCTTTTTGTTTAGTCCAGTTGCTCTGACTTCCCCTGTATTGCGTGTTGTCCTTCCCTTCACCTAAAATAATTCTTATCTACTATCTAGTAAGTAAATACCCCTCTCCCTCCCTCTCCACCCTCCTAACCATCAACGAATGTTTTCTTCTGTGTTTAAACCTTTTCTTGAATTCTTATAATAGTGGTTTCTACAATATTTCTCTTTTTGCTATTAATTAATTTCACTCAGCGTAATGCCTTCCAGATTTACCCATATTATGAGATGTTTTGTGGATTCATCATTGTTCTCTACCATTGAGTAGTATTCCATTGTGTGAATATACAATAATTTGTTTATCTATTCATCCTTTGATGGGTGCCTAGGTTGTTTACATCTTTTTGCTATTGTGAACAGTGCTGCATTAACATGGGTATGCATGTATCTATTCATGTGACAGCTCTTACTTCTCTAGGATATATACCAAAGGTGGGATTGCTGGATCATATGGTACTTCTATTTCTAGCTTTTTAAAGAAGCTTCATGTCAATTTCCAAACTGGTTGTATCATTTTACATTTCCACCAGCTGTGTGTAAGTGTTCCAGTCTCCCCACAATCTCTCCAACATTTATTATTTTGTGTTTTTTGGATTAATGCTAGCCTTGTCAGGCTGAGATGATATCTCATTGTAGTTTTGATTTGCATTTCTCTAATGGCTAATGATCGTGAGCATTTCCTCATGTATCTGTTAGCTGCCTGAATGTCTTGTTTGGTGAAGTGATTGTTCATATTCTTTGCCCATTTTTTAATTGGGTTA
Organism: Dugong dugon; assembly: GCA_030035585.1. Taxonomy (NCBI): domain Eukaryota; kingdom Metazoa; phylum Chordata; class Mammalia; order Sirenia; family Dugongidae; genus Dugong; species Dugong dugon. The sequence continues at coordinate 68,242,961 of CM057464.1, forward strand.
TTTATCTTTTTGTTGTTGAGGTTTTGAAGTATGTTGTAGATTTTAGAGATTAAACGCGGATGGGATTTGTCATAGCCAAAATTTTTTTCCCAGCCTGTAGGTTGTCTTTTTATTCTTTTGGTGAAGTCTTTTTGTGAACATAAGTGTTTGATTTTTAGGAGCTCCCAGTTATCTAGTTTCTCTTCTGGTGTTTGTGCATTGTTAGCAATGTTTTGTATTCTGTTTATGCCATGTATTAGGGCTCCTAGAATTGTCACTATTTTTTCTTCATGATCTTTATCATTTTTGATTTCATATTTAGGTCTTTGATCCATTTTGAGTTATTTTTTGTGCATGGTTTGAGGTATGGGTCTTGTTTTGGTTTTTTGCAGATGGATATCCAGTTATTCTAGCACCATTTGTTAAAAAGACTGTCTTTTCCCCATTTAACAGACTTTGGGTCTTTGTCAAATATCAGCTGATCATAGGTGGATGAATTTAACTCTGGATTCTCAATTCTGTTCCACTGGTCTATATACCTGTTGTTGTACCATTAACAGGCTATTTTGACTACCGTGGCTGTACAATAGTTTCTAAAATCAGGTAGTGTGAGGCCTCCCACTTTGTTCTTCTTCTTCAGTAATGCTTTACTTATCCGGGGCCTCTTCTCTTTCCATATGAACTTAGTGATTTGTTTCTCCAGCTCATTAAAAAAATCACGGGAATTTGGATTGAGATTGCATTGTATCTATAGATCACCTTGGGTAGAATTGACATTTGCACAATGTGGAGTCTTCCTATCCATGAGCAAGGTATGTTTTTCCACTTATGTAGGTCTCTTTTGGTTTCTTGCAGTTTTCTTTGTATAGGTCTTTTACGTCTCTGGTTAGATTTATTCCTAAGTATTTTATTTTCTTGGGGGCTATTGTAAATGGTATTGATTTGGTGATTTCCTCTTGGAATTTCTCTTTGTTGGTGTAGAGGAATCCAACTGATTTTTGTATATTTATCTTGTATCTTGATGCCTTGCTGAAATCTGCTGTTAGTTCCAGTAGTTTTCCTGTGGATTCTTTGGGATTTTCTGTGTATAAGCTCATATCGTCTGCAAATAGGGATACTTTTACTTCTTTCTTACCGATTTGGATGCCCTTTATTTCTTTTTCTAGCCTAGTTGCTCTGGCTAGGACCTTCAGCATAATGTTGAATAAGAGTGGTGATAGAGGGCCTCCTTGTCTGGTTCCCGTTCTCAAGGAGAACACTCTCAGACTCTCTCCATTTAGGATGATGTTGGCTGTTGGCTTTGTATAAATGTTCTTTATTATGTTGAGGAATTTCTCTTCTATTCCTATTTTGCTGAGAGTTTTTATCATGAATGGGTGTTGGAATTTGTCAAATGCCTTTTCTGCATCAATTGATAAGATCATGTGGTTCTTGTATTTTCTTTTATTTATGTGATGGATTACATTGATTGTTTTTCTAATGTTGAACCATCCCTACATACCTGGTATGAATCCCACTTGGTCATGGTGAATTATTTTTTTGATATGTTGTTGAATTCTATTGGCTAGAATTTTGTTGAGGATTTTTGCATCTATGTTCCTGAAAGATATTGGTGTGTAATTTTTTTTTTTTTTTTTTTTTTTTTTTTTGGTGTCTTTACCTGGTTGTGATATCAGGGTTATGCTGGCTTCATAGAACGAGTTTGGGAGTGTTCTATCCTTTTCTATGTTCTGAAATACCTTTAGTAGTAGTGTTGTTAACTCTTCTCTGAAAGTTTGGTAGAATTCTCCAGTGAAGCCATCAGGGCCAGGACTTTTTTTTGTTGGGAGTTTTTTAATTACCTTTTCAATCTCTTCTTTTCTTGTGGGTTTATTTAGTTGTTCTACCTCTGTTTTTGTTAGTTTATGTAGATAGTGTGTTTCTAGAAATTTGTCCATTTCCTCTGGGTTCTCAAATTTGTTAGAATACAATTTTTCATAGTATTCTGTTACGATTCTTTCAATTTCAGTTGGATCTGTTGTGATATAGCCCATTTAATTTCTTATTTGGGTGATTTGCTTCCTGTCATGTTTTTCTTTTGTCAATTTGGCCAATGGTTTATTAATTTCGTTGATCTTTTTAAAGAACCAGCATTTGATCTTGTTAACTCTTTCAATTGTCTATTTCGATTTAGTTCTGCCCTAATTTTTATTGTTTGCTTTCGTCTGGTGCCCAAGGGCTTATTTTGCTGCTCTCTTTCTATTTGCTTGAATCATACAGTTAATGTTTTGATTTTGGCCAATTCTTCTTTTTGCGTGTGTGTATTTATTGCTATAAACTGACCTCTAAGCTCTGCTTTGGCTGTGTCCCAAAGGTTCTGTTAGGATGCGTTTTCATTCTCATTTGCTTCTATGAATTTCTTTATTCCATCCTTAACTTCTTCTATAACCCAGTAGTTTTTGAGCAAGGTGTTGTTCAGTTTCCATGTGTTTGTTTTTGTTTTCTTGCTTTTTCTGTTAAGGAGTTCTACTTTTATGGATTTATGGTCAGAAAAGATGCTTTGTAATATTTTGATGCTTTGGATTCTGTTAAGGCTTGCTTTGTGGTGTAATAAGTGATCTATTCGGGAGAATGTTCCATGTGAGTTGGAAAAGAAAGTATACTTGGCTACTGTTTGGTGGAGTTTTCTGTATATGTCTATGAGATCATGTTGGTTGATTGTAGCATTTAGATATTCTATGTCTTTGTTGAACTTCTTTCTGGATGTTCTGTCCTTCACTGAAAGTGGTGTGTTGAAGTCTCCAGCCATTATTGTGGAGCTAACTCTCTTCTCAATGCTGTTGAAGTTTGTTTCATGTATTTTGGAGCCCTGTCATTGGGTGCATAAATATTCATTATGGTTATGTCCTCCTGGTGTATTGATCCTTTAATCATTATATAGTGTCCTTCCTTACCCTTTGTGGTGGATTTTGCTTTAAAGTCTATTTTGTCAGAGATTAATATTGTCACTCCTGCTCTTTTTTGATTGTTGTTTGCTTGATTTGTTTTTCTATCCTTTGAGTTTTAGTTTTTTTGTGTCTTTGAGTCTAAGGTGTGTTTCTTGTAGGCAGCATATAGACGTATCATGTTTTTTACCCATTCTGCCACTCTCTGTCTCTTTACTGGTGTATTTAGTCCATTTGCATTCAGTGTAATTATTGATAGTTATGAGTTTAGTGCTGTCATTTTGATGCCTTTTTGTGTGTGTGTTGTTGACAGTTTCTTTGTTCTACTTAATTTTCTGTGCTGGGTTGTTTTTCTTTATGTATTTTCTTCTGATCTTTTTCATTTTTGTTGATTTTGTATTTGCTTAGTCTTTATGTTTTTCTTACTTTTTATTTTAATGTGTAGGATTGTTAGTTTCCTTTGTGGTTACCTTAATATTTACTCCTATTTTTCTAAGTTTAAACCAATCTTTTATTTCTTTATATCGCCTTGATTTCCTCTCCATATGAAAGATCTATGACTACATTTTTTTAGTCTCTCTTTTTTGTTTTAATGTCATCATCTTTTACATATTGACTTCTCTGTTTCCCTAAATTTTCAGTGTTTTAGCTTTGATTTATTTTTGTGACTTCCCTATCTGGGTTGATATCTGGTTGTTTTGTCCTGTGTTCTAGTCTAGAGTTGTTATCTGATGTTATTGATTTTCCAACTGGAGGATTCCCTTTAGTATTTCTTGTAATTTTGGTTTAGTTTCTGCAAATTCCCTAAACTTCTGTTTATCTGGAAATGCCCTAATTTCACCTTTATAAATCTAGGAACACTTTTGCTGGATATATAATTCTTGGCTGGAAATTTTTTTCCTTCAAGGCTTTATATATGTCATCCCATTACCTTCTTTCCTGCATGTTTTCTGCTGTGTAGTGCAAGCTTATTCTTATTGACTTTCCTTTGTAGATGACTTTTCGTTTATCCCTAGTCAATTTTAAAATTCTCTCTTTGATTTTGGCAAGTTTGATTATAATAACTTTGGGATCTACCTTATGTGGGGTTCTATGAGCATCTTGGCTAGATATCTTCTCATCTTTCATGCTATCAGGGAAGTTTTCTGCCAACAAATCTTCAACAATTCTCTCTGTATTTTCTGTTATCCCCCCGTTCAGGTACTCCAATCATTCATAGGTTACTCCTCTTGATAGAGTCCCACATAGTTCTTAGGATTTCTTCATTTTTTAAAATTGTTTTATCTGATTTTCCTCAAATAAGTTGGTGTCAACTGCTTTATCTTCAATCTCACTAATTCTGAATTCCATTGCCACAATTTTATTCCTATGACTTTCTATTGACTCGTCTAATTCTGAAATTTTATTGTCAATCTTCTGGATTTCTGTTTGGTGTTTCTCTATGGATTCTTGCAGCCTGTTAAATTTGTCATTATGCTCCTGTATAATCTTCTTAAGTTCCTGTATTGCTTTGTCTGTGTGTTCCTTGGCTGGTTCTGAGTTTTGCCTCATCTCTTGAAGAGCTCTGTCTATTAATCTTTTGTATTCTACCTCTGGTAATTCCAAGAAGTTCTCTTCCTCTGGAAGATTTCTTGATTCTTTACTTTGGGAGCTTGCTAAAGCCATCATGGTCTGCCTGTTTGTGTGACTTGATATTGACTGCTGTTTCCGAGTCATCAATAAGTTATTATATTTATATATTTTACGTTTGCTTACTGTGGCCTAGCTTCTTGTTTTGTTTGTTTTGATATGCGCATATAGGCTGCTTGTGTGAACTAGTTTTATTATATGGTGCCTTTGAAGCTCTAACATCCTGTCACCAGGTGGTTAGGTCTGTTACTAGTTATGTTTGCCCAGAAGTCCATTTACTTTTCTTGTATGAATTCAGCTCACATGTCCAGGTAGTTGGTCACCAAGTGTGTGGTGCAGGCTCTCACTTACAGTCCTCGAGGAGCAGAGGTGATTGGAGTAGGCACAGGTATCTAGCTGCAGTAAGAGGTCATATGCTGAGCAAGGCAGGGGGCTGACAGTTGCCTCTGAGTGCCTGGGAGGAAAGCATGTTCTTGTTCCTTAGAGTACATAAATGCATGGTTTTGCAGCTGGACTATGGGCACCCAATGCTGTTGGCTGTAAGGATTGGGAGTCACCACTTATTCTTGGACCCCTGTTCCAGGTGGCTATGTGGTGTGGGTGGAGCCATCAGTCCTCAGGCCCCTGATGTGGGTAGGTGAGGACCCTGATTAATGGGTGGAGCAAGAGCGGTGTCAGATGTCACAAACCTGCCACTCCACCAGTTGAAATTAGGCTTCAGGTATATACCCTGTTGTATCATGCTAATAAGGGCCTAGGCTGTTGAAATGGGCTCATGCAGGTCTATGCAGGGGTGAAAGGCATTCAAAGTCTGTGGACCCCTTATGCCTTTGCCTAAGCAAAGGGGCTGTGCCTGCCCTAAGTTCCCAGCTTAGGGGAGCTGGAAGATTATTTTTTTCCTGTTTGTTAATTTGTTCCCTCCCCAAGACTGGGAGAATGGCTAAGGGCACTCGGTGGGTTCTACTTCTGGCCCAGGGGACACAGCAATCACTAAAGCAGGCCAGGGATCCGGTGCAGGTTAGGGAGGAGGCAGGTAAATGGGGGAGAAGTTCTTCCCAAATGGGGTATTTTTTGATCTGCACAGTGAGTTAGATCCATATACTTATCTTTTGCTGATTAAGCACTGCTTTTCACTGGTTCAGGAGGCTTGAGTAGACCCTCCAAGGCTTGGTCTCTCCTGATGTGGAAAACTCATCCGGAGTGCCACTGCTTACCTCACTACACATGCCAGCCAATCCAGTCTTCTGGGTAAGTTCTGGTTGCTGCTTCAGAACCATCTCTGTCTCCCACTGTCACTCAGTCCGATTCCTCAACTTTACCTTTGATGTTCAGGGCTCCTAGATTATCATATATAATCAGTTAATTTGTTTTTTCAGGTCTTTATTGTAAAAGGGACCACAAAAAATATCTGACTACTTTACCATCTTGGCCCCGCCTCTGCAATTAAATTTTGTTGAAAGTCATTCAAAAGTGGTTGCAGTGGTACATCAACAGAGAACTGCCAGAAATTCAAGCTGGATTCAGAAGAGGACGTGGAAGGAGGGCTATCATTACTGATGTCAGATGGATCCTGGCTGAAAGCAGAGAATACCAGAAAGATGTTTACCTATGTTTTACTAACTATGCAAAGTCATTCAACTATGTGGATCATAAGAAATTATGGAAAAAACATTGTGAAAAATGGAAATTCCAGAACACTTAATTGTGCTCATGAGGAACCTGTACATAGACAAAGAGGCAGTCATTCGAACAGAAGGGAACACTGCATGGTTTAAAATCAGGAAAGATATGTGTCAGGGATGTATCTTTTCACCATACCTATTCACTCTGTATGCTCAGCAAATAATCTGAGAAGCTGGACTATGTGAAGAAGAACAGGGTATCAGGTTTGGTGGAAGACTCATTAACAACCGAGTTATGTGGATGACACAACCTTTCTTGCTGAAATTGAAGAGTACTTGAAGCACTTACTGATGAAGATCAAAGACCGCAGCCTTCAGTATGGATTATACCTCAATATAAAGAAAACAAAAATCCTCACAACTGGACCAATAAGCAACACCATAATAAATAGAGAAAATATTGAGATTATCAAAGATTTCATCTTACTTGGGTCCACAATCAACACCCATGGATGCAGAAGTCAAGAAATCAAAAGATGTGTTGCATCGGGCAAATCTGCTGTGAAAGACCTCTTTGAAGTGTTAAAAAGCAAAGATGTCGCCTTGAAAACTAAGGTGCTCCTAACCCTTAGCCATGGTGTTTTCAATCACCTCATATGCATGTGATAACTGGACAATGAATAAGGAAGACCAAAGAAGAATTTACTCATTTGAATTAGCGTGTTGGCAAAAAATATTGGATATACCATGGACTGCTAGAAGAACCAACAAATCTATTTTGGAAGAAATATGGCCAGAGTGTTCCTTGAAAGTAGGAATGGGAAGACTCACGTACTTTGGATATGTTATCGGAAGGGATCTGTCCCTGGAGAAGGACATGCTTGGTGAAGTGGAGGGTTAGCAAAAAAGAGAAACACCCTCAATAAGATGGATTGACACAGTGCTGCAACAACGGGCTCAAGCATAACAATGATCATGAGGATGGGCAGGACAGGGTGGTGTTTTATTCTGTTGTATGTAGGGTCACTATGAGTCAGACCCTACTGAACGGCACTTAACAACAACGATAACATTACCAAAAAAAATATTTTCAGCCCATAGACCAAACAACATGTGACTCTTTAAAAGCAAGTTAAAATGCCTCTTTCTTTCATAAGAACAGGTGTGTTGCATGTTGGTTATGGACAGGAATTCACTACCAGTAATATGAACATGCAAACAAATCTGAATGTCCAAATCAAAAAAAGACATAACCACAATGTTAAACACAAAATACTATGTTCAAGTAAAACATGCAACCAGAATTGGGCAGAACACATAGGAAGAACAAAAAAAAAGTGGCTATAGATTAAGTGATTTTTCAGTGAGTGCTTATACACAGCTTGATAACTTAGATGCAAATACCACAAAATAACCAAGTGACTATCCAGTACAAAATCATGTTAGTCAAATTACATAAGACGATCGGCACAACCTATGAGAAGAAGAATCCAGAACAACAGGAGGTGTGTCCTTAGCCATGGTGGCTAACAGTTAGCACTAGCTTCTCATAAGGGTACTGAGAGTAAAGGCCACAGAGAACAGTAGTTAGGAACGAGGCCTTCCCTCTCTCTAGTTCTCAGGCTGCCTCAAGTCATTCTCCCTTGCTGGGGAAGTCCTGGCATTGACCCCTTAGTCAGAGGCTGCGCAATCTGGGTGTAGGCTTGATGACATGACTGCAATTCTTATTGCATGCCAACATATTTTCACTTCCCTGAGGTTACTTGAGCAGAACCAGTGAATAAGAGATTTCTAATAAGCACTTGCTTATTCTCTGTCAAGACACTATATGCACCTTAAATTTTACAAACATGTGACAGAATTAAAAATTGTCAAGAGACCATTTTAAAACAGCTTCCTCAGCAGTTTAATACCATAAAAAGTCTTTGCTCAAGCTACCCTAAGATCTCACTGAACATAATTTTGTTATCTAAATTTACCATTTATCTGTCCATAGCAGTTAGTATAACTCAATGGCTGAGGCCCAAGAGTAATCTGATGCAACTGAACAGGCAAACATATAATAATATTCATAACATAAATATGACTTGGAAAACTAATGAACCATCTCAGAATACTTGGAACTAGGGTCTGGTGCACCTTAATAAATGCCATTTGTTCAGAAATTGACAATCTACACACATTTTAATTTTCCTTCTTTTATGTTTCCCTTCTTTAAGCTTTAATAATACACAGGACTTCAAGATTCAGGTAATTCCATTAATTTAGAGTACTTTAACATGGCCCCCAATTTACCTGGACTCTAATACAACCGTCCATACAGAACAGAATACACAATAAAGGCTGAGGTCTTGTGATCTATTTGATACGTCTTCTTTTCACAGCTCTTGTCCTATTCATTGACTGAAAAAACATTACTCTTAGCTTGAAATTTTTCTTTTAAGCTCCCTTTGTGTTCTTCAGTTTTTGGAGGTACACTGAAGTTAGTGCTAAATTAAGCTCTGTTTCTAAGATGTGAAAGCAAAGGTGAGTCAGAATATTGCAGCTTGTTCCTGACAGTAGCATCAGAACAGCAAGTATACAAAGCATTGCTAAATACTGCTCTGCAGCCAGCAGCTTAACACATTCATAGGCTGGAGTGAATCACAATGGATACACCTATTCTAAGCAGACGTTTCTTCTGCCTCTTGTGATTTCGTGATCAACACAGTGCTGTCTACACTCAAGCTACAGAGACCTAACCCTTGTTAGACAGCTCAAAGAATAACTAAAAATGAGAGGGACAGGAACTCACTGTCCGCTGTCTTTACCAGACACTCATATTGCGAAAGGAGCCTGAGGAATGAAAGAACAGGACCACTTGCCAACCATGGGTCTACCAAAAGTGTTTGCTCTGTATCTGATCCCTTTTTTTCCTCTTTGATTCAATCCTGCAAACTCCTCTTACTTTTTATTTTGCCCTAGAAAAACAAATAAACAAAAAACAGTTGCCACTGAGTCAATTCTGACTCATAGTGACCCTATAGGACTGAGTAGTAGAACTCACCAATAGGGTTTCCAAGGAGCAGCTGGTGGATTCAAACTGCCGAACTTTTGGTTAGCAGCCAAGATCTTAACCACTGCACCACCAGGCTTCCTAGGTCCCTATCATGGACTGAACTGTGTCCTACCAAAACATCTGTCAACTTGGCTAGGCCACGATCCCAGTATTGCATGATTGTCAGACATTTTGTCATCCTATGTGTTATAAATCCTATCTCTATGATGTTAATGAGATGGGATTAGTGGCAGTTATGTTAATGAGACAGGACTCAATCTAAGGGATTAGATTGTGTCTTGAGCCAATCTTTTTTGAGATATAAAAGACAGAAGCGAGCAGAGACGGGGGACATCATACCACCAAGGAAGCAGCATCAGGAGCAGAGCGGGTCCTTTGGAGCCGAGGTCCTTGCAGCTGAGAAGCTCCTAGACCAAAGGAAGATTGATGACAAGGACTTTCCTCTAGAGCTGACAGAGAGAGAAAGCCTTCCTCTGGAGCTGATGCCCTGGATTGGGACTTGTAGCCTTCTAGACTGTAAGAGAATAAATTTCTCTTTGTTAAAGCCATCCATTTGTGGTATATCTGTTACAGCAGCACTAGATGACTAAGACAGTCCATCTTTCTCTATTGGCCAACTTCCAATGTAAGTTATTCTGCAAAAAGGATGTACTGGTTTTCTGGGATGGTCAAGAAGAAGGAGGAGAGGCTTTCTTTGATCTACCCTCAGGGTGAAATATGTAAAAATCAATCAAAATGTCTATACCGTAGAAAGCTATGTGCTCCTGCCAGCCTCCTTCTGACATATTACTATAATAAGAGTATCTGTCTCCTTTCTCATGTTCAGCACATTACAAAATGCCCCCTATCTTTGGTAAGCATCAGACACAAGTAAGAGTAGAGATGAAAAAAAAATCTTAATTTCTCCTATACAATATATCTGGTTCAAACTTTATAATTTATTATGATTTAATTATATAATTTGTATCTATAGAAAAAATATTATTACCATTGCTATCAAATATTCTATTGCTTGTGGCATACAATACTACATAAAATTCTGTCAATCTGTTTTAATACTTCTTGCGAAGTAGCTTACCAAAACAGCGGCCCACTATATACATCTTTCTATATTGTTTGAAACGCAAGTAATAAGGATCAGCCAACCTGTTCTTATTATTTCCTATTCACTAATATTATTGCTAATCTTTCAGTTTTGATAGGGATGGTGGGATTAATACTGTTATTGTGTACTTTATTATGCTTGCCTACTGTCTAATTCAATTGATAATTATTGTATTATTCTGTTTGCGAACAAATGAGCTATCAAATATCTTCCTGGTCATGCTAATGAGGTGTGTATGTCACTCTAAATTGTGCTGTGTAGAAACCTGGAGGGAGTAAAGGTGTGCACTGGATAAAGTTCAAAATTCTCAACAGAGTCTAGTTATTGGAATGCCTAAGTAAAATGAGAAGGGGGTGTAACAAAGGTGAACATGAAAATATATTTTCTATCTTGATTCTATGCCATATGTAAAAAATATAAATAAAACTTATTGAATGAACTAATGAATTCGTTTTCTTAAGAGAAAGACAGGAAGAGGAACAGGAAAAAAGAAGACTGAGAGAAGAAGAAAAAGACAGGCCTGTGAGTTAATGAAAGGATGGAAAAATGAGAGAGAGAATAGAATGAAGGAAGAGAGTGAGAGAGAAGGAAGAAATGAAAGAAGGGAGTAGGGAAGAAAGGGAGGAAAAAAGGAAGGGAGGAAGGGAGGATGGAAGAAGGGGGCAAGGGAAAGAGACTTTTCCTCTTGGGAAACATGCAGTGGCTCTTCCTTGGCAAAAATGATGGAGCGATGACCTCCACTAAACCAACCTTTGCCTTTCTCTCTAGACTCCTCCGCCCCCATCTTGCACCCTAGTATTCAACCTAACTCTCATTGCATATTGAATGTGCTCTGCTCTGCTCTCCTCTACTTCATGCCTTTGTCCATACTATATTTTAAATCACCTTTCCCCAACAATCTTGAATTATCTCCCTATATTTGTCCCAGGCAGTGGCACTAAGTTTCATTTTCATAGTTATACCAAGGAAATTTTGTAAAAACAGAAATATTTACAGCGAACACAAAACTATTCTCACATACCACCAAGAGTATGATCAAGAGTCAATCATGTTATTTATCTAATGTAAAAATTTTAACAAAGAGCAAACATACTATCTTCTCTCACAGTTTGAAAATAATAATAAAAACGTATATTCACACATTTACTCAAAAAGCATACATTTTATATAACACCCCATTAAATAATTTTCATGTTTGGTGGTTCATTTTTCTGCAGAGAAAACAAAAATATTCAAAGCATATAAATTCACTGCCAATCATTCCTAAAAAGATAACAATCAACCCATATGTTCTCCTCAGAAATAAAGTTGAAAAGTTAATTCTGTAGTCAAGTATTAATGGAAAACTTCAAGGACCCACAGCAGAAGGAGACCATAGCATATGATGGAAGCTGTCACTTAGTCTAAATGGCAGAAGAAGTGACAACCTACAAGGTTTCAGGAAGACAACATATCCCATGTGGAAGAGGTGGGTGGGGAATGATGATCAGGCAGTTATCTACCCTCATTGTAGCTCTCCTGCACAAAAACGCCTTCCATCTGTGGTCAGATTTTTTTAAACGTTTTTCCTAGAATTATTGACAGTATAGTACTTAGACATCTAAGACAAATTATACATTTGGGAAAATGATGCATTGGACTCTTGTAACCTGATATCGTTTAACATCTCATTCACTAAAAATCTTTTATTCTTATTCCTTGATCTCAAAACAATTTTCTAATTATGGTTTAGATTTCATTGTAGGTGTAAGTAAGGAAGCTTGGTTGGCATACCAGTTAAGCGCTTGGCTGCTATTTGGCGGTTTTGAACGCCTTCAGAGGCTTTGTGGGAGAAAGGCGTGGTAGTCTGCTCCAGTAAAGATTACAGCCTAGAAAATCCTATGGGGCAGTTCTACTCTGTCACATGGGGTCACTATGAGTCAAAATTGACTCGATGTCACCTAACAACAACAGCATAGGTCTAAGTACAGGAAGAAAATATGCTGGCCATCACAGCACAAGCATTTACATTTACATTGTAGTTCTATGATGCTGAAATTCTAAACATATCTCTCAATCTAATGATCTTAATTATGAGAGTCCGTACCTAAAATATAGACTCATTTTGCTGCAAAATTGACTCCGGACTGGGGCAAATTCACAGAGTTAACCACCCAGTGAAGTATATTACGAAACAGTCAAGGGACTTTTCCCAGTGGCATCTCTACATGTGCTAGGTACTTTAATTGTTATTTATTTATGCCTATAGAAATTGGTCATGTACATTTTAAGATCTGTTATTTAACAGGACTGCTCCACTATCAACTAACTGAGAAAAGTTAAATACACTAAAAGAATGAGTTGTTTGGTTTCACAGAAGATGAAGTTGAGGGTGCTTGGCTACCAGGAAAGTAGGATAAAATACTGGGAGGAGAAGTAGTATGTGGGGGACTTATTGTAGCATGAAGAAACTGATTACCTTGGATGAGGAGTACAAATATGAAATAAAAAATGTAGAAAATGTGGGGAAGCAGTTTCAAAGACAATGACAGATACTTTAAAATGTTGTCCAGGGATGACTTTGTTCCCGTGTAATAAATATATGTTACTTTTCCAGATTCTCCATTCTCTCTTTCTTCTTGTCTGTTTCATCCCTCCTTTACCACATGGCTTTATCCTCCCAGAAGTAGAAATTCTATATTTTTTACTATTAATATTTCACTACTTTAGGTACATTTAAGAATTCCAGCACTTTATTCCAAAATAACATCTCTACTTGAAATTCCAGAAGCACTGCAAACTCAGACCCATGTGTTTAAAATAGAATTAACTCTCTTATGTGACCACTCACCATTTCGAGTAAATTTTTGACTTGTTCTTCATGATTTTGGTCAGTGACATTGTTTTGTATTCAATTGTCCACGGTGGAAAACTGGGATTCCTTATTTTCTCTTTCCTCTCCCTTGGGCTGCCAGTGAATAGTTTCTCAAGATTTGCTGACCTTTCTTCCTAATTATGTCTTGTATATCCTACTCTTATCCAGGCCTACTGTTCCTACCTTGCAATAAGCTTTCATCATCTCTTGTCTGCAATACTTAAATTGGAAGTCAATTGAGTTCATCAGCTCAAGGAGATCTATTTTAATGCAAGATGCAAAGAATACCCAAGGTGCAAAAATAAATGATATATAAGTGGTCTTTGATTTTATTTGTTCATCCTTTTACAAATGCACCTGAATTCTTACTTTGAACAGACATCTTGCTGAGCAGGGGGATGCATCAGAGACCAAGACAGACAATAATCTCTGCCCTCAGGGAGTTTAAATCATCCTTGAGAGAGATACATGAAACAAACCAATGATATACTTACAGTTGTGATAAAGGTAAATTAGGAAATAATCTGATGGTAGAAGTGAAAGCGGTAATGAGGATAAAAGGTAGACAAAAGAGTAATGTTTACAATCAATTTTGGGAAGTAATTTGATTTAGGCAATCTCCTATTTTACTGTAGGTGTCTCTGGGCCCCTGAGTTCCTAAAACTTTGTGCTCTCATCACAACTGGAGGGAGTTCCATATACTCATACTGCCTTCTGCTTATCTACCCCTACCTCCTGGCACCATAACACCCCACAGTGAGTACCCTTCCTTCCCCACAGACTATATACTCTATGCGTTAGTTGTTTTATTTGTTTTCAATAAGCTGGATAAATTTGGAATTTAAGATAATTTCATATAAGCATCCCAGCAACAAAAACTTAATTTTATAATATATTCAAAATTTTATCGTCAAAGTATCCCTCAGGCACATGTGAGAATAGAAAATTAATTGCTTCAAGATATAGTGATCATATCTGTTCTAAAATAATGATCTATTGACCAGCTTTTAATCCAGTTTCACAAAATATCTCCTGTTTGGACACTAACTTTTTTGATTATTAAATGATATCTGTCTTAGGTGGGGTTTTCTAGAGAAGAAAAATCAGAGAAACATATACATATACATACATATATAGAGAGAGAGAGCGAGAGAGAGAAATTTATATCAAAGAAATGGCTCACAAGTTTGTAGAGGATGGAAAGTCCAAGTCTTTGAGTCAGGTGTCAGGCTGGAGGTTTCTCCTGACTCATATAGTTGCAGGGGCTGATGAACCTAAAATCAGCAGGTCAGACAGCAGGCTGCTGGCTGACGGGCCGTGGAGGCTGATAAATCCAAGACTGGCAGGTGAGACAGTAGGCTGCTGGCTCAAGTCCCGAGAACCAGAGGTTAGATGATGATGAGCTGAATGCAGGATCCAGAGAAAGGCAAAAACCAGCGAGCTTTGCCAGAAAGTCCAAATGTATTGGATGTAGGCAACACCCCCAAGAAAATTCCCTTGCAACTAATCAGTGACTCATAGCAGAGCTCACCAGGGAGATGATTACATTATATAAGAACTCATTAAGGAGATAATTACATCATCACATAACAGCCAAACTACATCATAACTGCCAAACCATTGAAAATCATGGCCCAGCCAAATTGACACACATCCCTAATCATCACGGTCTACCCCTTGTCAACTTGTGACTTGTACACATCTCCTGAAAACATACATAATCTCTAAATAAAGACAATTATAAAGCCATACTTGTGCTTAACATGATACAACTAACATGCATACAACTGAAAATGCACTAGCCCTGTTTACATCTTATATTTTATAAGTGAAGAAAACAAAATATCTGATGTACACATACAAGGAAGAAATACCATAACAATTACAGTCCTCAATTCTGTAACTGGTTGCGTGGTCATAGCTGATATTTAGAACTACCTTCTTCCACCACCCATTCCATTTTCCCTTTACTCTCAGTAAGCACCTCAGCTGGCTATGGATCTTGCCTGGTGGGATAACCCAAAACTTTATTCCTGAAGGGTCTGGGCCATTAATAATCATGTCAGAATTGGGTTGCTGTAGTTTTCCATTGAATTTAATCACAGGGCACGGTAGTATTGAGATGTCCTAAGGGATCTCCTGCATTCCAAACATACTCTTCTTGACCTCCATTATGTAATATCAATCCAATTTTTTTCTTGGTAATCAGAATCAATAATGCCAGCCACTATGGTAACTCCCTTCTTTTCCTGTTGCTCTAGAGGCATAAGGAGACTAAAGTGGCCAGGTGGCATTCTTAACTTCCAGTTCAATGGAATCAGTGATGTATCTCCAGCTATAAGCATTCCTTTCTTAAGAACTAAGATCTCTAGACCTGTAGAGCATAGTGTCATGGGGACAGGATGCAAAAATTTTACAAGTGGGTCAGTAGGGGTAATACTGAGTGGTGCCACCCCCATTTCTACCCCTGAATTCTTTGACCCATGAATCTCGGCTATGGAAGAAACAGTACCATATATTAGATGCCAGTTTAGAGCATAAACAGTCACCTGGATAACATCGCTCCAGCTCTGTAAGGTATTGCCACCCAGCTGGTACTATAATTGTGTCTTTAGAAGGCCATTGCATAGTTCTATCAAGCTAGCTGCTTCAGGATGACAGGGAACATGTTAAGACCAGTGAATTTCATAAGTATGTGCCCATTGCTGCACTTCATTTGCTGTGAAATGAGTCCCTTGATCCCAGACAAAGCTGTGTGAGATACCATGATGGTGGATAAGGCATTCTATAACTTCACAGATGGTAGTTTTGGCAGAAGCACTGCGTGCAAGGAAGGCAAATCTGTATCCAGAGTAAGTGTTTATTCCAGTAAGAGCAAACCACTGTCCTTTCCATGATGGACGTGGTCCAAAGTAACAAACCTGGCACCAGGTTATTGGCTGATAACCTCAAAGAATGATGCCATATCTGGGTCTCATGTTTTTTGCTGCTGGTAGATTAAGCACTCAGCAGTGGCTGTAGCCAAGCCAGCCTCGGTGAGCATAAGTCCATATGGCTGAGCCCATGCTCCAGCCTAATCACTACTACCATGGCCACTTTGTTCATGAGCCCATTGGGCAATGACAGGAGCAGCTGGAGAAAGAGGATATCTGTTTTCCACAGAATACTTCATCATATCCACTTGACTGTTAAAAATTCTTCTCTACCAACGTCACTTTTGGTAAGCATTCATGCGAGACACAAATATCTTCGCTTCATCAGCCCATTCAGAGAGGTCTATCCTCATACCTCTTCCCCGTACCTCCTTGTCTCCAATTATCCAATCATGTTCCTTCCAAGTCCCTGACCATCCAGCCAAACCGTTAGCCACAGACCACGAATCAGTATATAATTGTACATCTGGCCATTTCTTCTTCCAAGCAAAGTGAACAACCAGGTGCAGTGCTCAAAGTTCTGCCCATTGGGAGGATTTCCCTTCACCACTGGCCTTCAGGGAGGTCCCAGAAAGAGGCTGTATTGTTATCACTGTCTACTTTCGAGTGGTGCCTACGTATCACACAAAACCATCTATAGCCAGGCACGAGTCAGCTAATCATAGGGAACTCCCCATGAGGCCACAGGTGCAGACTGAAAGATGGAAGGTAATGTGACAGGAGTAGAGACCATGGACATATGGGCCACTTCCTCATGCAACTTACTTGTGCCTTCAGGTCCTTCTTGAGCCCTATCTTGTATATACTACTTCCATTTGATCATGGAATATTGCTGTGCACATCCAACTTTACGGCTTTGTATGTTAGACAAAATCCAGTTCATGATGGACAGCTGCATGGTGATTTGGTAGCCCATGTTTAAATACTCAGTCTCCACTAAGGTCAAGTAACAAGTCAAAAGCTGTTTCTCAAAAGGAGAGTAGTTATCTGCAGAGGGTGGCAGGACTTTACTCCAAAATCCTGTGAGTTTGTGCTGTGATTCACCAATAGGTGCCTGCCAAGACTCTAAACAGCATCTCTATCTTTTATTAACAGTTCAAGCACCATGGGATCAGCAAGATCATATGGCTCAAGTGACAGAGCAGCTTGCATGGCAGTCTGAACTTGTTGCTGAGCCTTCTTTTGTTCTGGGTACCACTCAAACATAGCAGCTTTTCAAGTCACTTGATAAATAGGCTGGAGCAGCACACCCAAATAATGGACATGTTGCCTCTACAATCCAAAGAGGCCCACAAGGCATTGTGCCTTCTTTTTAGTTGTGGGAGGGGCCAGATATAATAACTTATCCTTCACTTTAGAAGGAATATCTCAACATGCCCCACACCACTGGACCCCTAGAAATTTCACTGAGGTGGAAGGTACCTGAATTTTTGTGGGATTAATTTACCACCTTCTAGCATGCATATGTTTTACCAATTAGTTCAGAGTCATTGACATTTCTTCCTTATGAGGTGTAATTAACATAACATCATCAATATAATGGCTGGTGTAACGTCTTGTGGAAGGGAAAGGCTATCAAGGTCCCTGTGGACTAAATTATAACATAGGGCTTAATAGTTGATATACATCTGAGGTAGGATAGTGAAAATGTATTGCTGGCCTTGCTAGCTGAAGGCAAACTTCTTCTGGTGATCATTTGAAACAGGTATGGAGAAAAAGGCATTAGCCAGATCAATAGGTGCATACCAGGTACCAGATACCAGATATATTAATTTGCTCAAGCAATGAAACCAC
This sequence comes from Dugong dugon, assembly GCA_030035585.1. NCBI lineage: Eukaryota > Metazoa > Chordata > Mammalia > Sirenia > Dugongidae > Dugong > Dugong dugon. Next base: position 68,260,859 of record CM057464.1, read on the forward strand.
ATCTGGAATAACAGCTGCATATAAAGTTATCACCTGGTTAAGTTTATGATAATCCACCATCATTCTTCAAGATCCATCTGTTTTTTGCACAGGCCAAATAGATAAGTTGAATGGGGATGTGGTGAGAATCACCACCCCTGCATCCTTCAAGTCCTTGATGGTGGCAGTAATCTCTACAGTTCCTCCAGATATGGGATAATTGCTTTTGGTTTACTGTTTTCTCAGGCAGGGGTAGTTACAATAGCTTCCATTTAGCGTTTTCTACCATAAAAGCCCTTACTCCATGTGTCAAGGATCCAGTGTGTGGGTCCTGCCAGTTATTGATTATATCTATTCCGACTATGCATTCTGGAACTGGGGAAATCACTACAGGATGGGTTCCAGGACCCACTGGACACACCGTGACACAGACATAAGCTAAGATTTCATTAATATCCTGACTTCCATACTCCCCACTCTGATGGTCATAGTGATGTAATCCCTGAAACTCTGATTATTTCCTTTTCCCAATGAACAGTCACTCATGTAAAAGGTTGTAGATTCCTTTGGAGAAGGCTGTGAGAAAGATTAACAGTGTTAATTTTTGGCAATGTAGTGGGGTCCTTCCTCAAGGGGATACAGTCTCGTCTTCATTCAAGGGGTTTTGAGTCTGTAAACACACTCAAGTCTGGGAATTGACTGAGGGCCTGTATCTTAGTTATCTACTACTGCTATAACAGACATACCACAAGTGAATGGCTTTAACAAAGATAAACTTATTCTCTTATAGTCTAGTAGGCTACAAGTCCAAATTCAGGGCCTCAGCTATAAAGAAAGGCTTTCTCTGTCAGTTCTGGAGGAAGGTCCTTGTTGTCAATCTTCCCCTGGACTAGGAGTTTCTTCACACAGGAACCCCCTGGTCCAAAGGACATGCTTTGCTCCTGGTACTGTTTTCTCAGTGGTATGAGGTTCCCATGTCTCTGTGATCACTTCTCTCTTTTATATCTCAAATGAGATTGGCTTGAGACACTATATAATCTTGTAGATCTCATCAATGTAACTGTTGCTACTCCATTTTATTACATCACAGTGATAGGATTTACAACACACAGGGAAATCACATCAGATGACAAAATGGTAGACAATCACATAACACTGGGAATCATGAACCAGCCAAGTTGACAGAAATTTGGGGGGGGACACAGTTCAATCCATGACAGCCTGTGACTCTCTGTTTGGTGATTTGAGTTAGTCGGCTGTTCACTTGACCTAGAATTCTTCCACATTTTAGATCAAGTAAATATTTAGTAGATTTTCTATCTATTTCACTCCTAGGGACACAATGACTAGGTAGCCAACACTGTAAGTCCCATATGAGTCAGACTATTCTGATTACTGCTTTGACTCTGCCATTCATTATGGTAACCACACCCACCTTGTCTTTGTCAATTGAGTGCCGCCACTTGGCTTCTACCACCACGGGGTCCAATCAGCCCCATTGTATTTAGGTGTATTAATTCAGTTAGGGTGCTGCCACTGTCAAATCTGACTTACATAAAATAGCAATCACGGCAGTCTTCAATGATGCTGGGGCTCCCTTTACGAATTTGTTCCTCATCCTTGTGGTAAAAGCTGTGTCTCTGGGCAATCCATGTGTGAGTCTGTGGGTCTAACCTGATAAATCTACTCTAGTATGCCAATTTCCATAAGCCTTTGGATAATTTTTTCTACAGTATACGAAGGCAGATCTGGTACTTCAACTTGATTTAGTGTAGGCTACCGCATAATCCATGCTTCTGCAAACCAACCAGATAAACTATTGGATCCTTTCCTAACTTTTCAAGCTGAAAATACTGAATGAAGAAATGTGCTTAGTGTGCCAATGTCAATAAACTCGGACCGATCCAATTTTACATTCCTTGCATCATTATCCCACACCTTTAATAGCCATTCCCACACATATTTCCCAGATTTCTGTTTGTATATATTAGAAAAGTCAAGCAGTTCTTTTGGAGTGTAACATACATCCTCTTAGGTCACATTTTGTACTTTACCTTTTGGGGTTTGCTGGGACTTAAGTCTAGTTATAGGTCTAGAAGAAAAATGGGTGATAGGAATGTGTTTTCAGAACATTTGGCAATGTCTTGTAAGGCATCTGCCTCAGGCAATGCTCCAGGCAATGACTCAAATGCCACCCAGGTTATATCTCAGACAAAGGCTCTCAGACACAGCTGGGTTAATCTCATCAGCTAGGGGTGAAGGGGCTATGATTTTGTTGGCAGGAGTGATTCAATGGAATTTAGGAGCTCAGTTTCCCCAGCTTCCTGATTATCTGCCCATATGACCTTATCTCAAGTTTCAGGATTCCATTTCTTCCCAGTCAATATCCTCACTTTAACTTCAGACACCATTCGAGGTTGAGAATTCATTTGGCATTGTAATTTACCTACTCCTATGATAAGACTCTGGGTTTGTTTTTTGGCAATATCAGCTCTCTTACTAAAAGAAATAAGACTTTCAGGGCACAAGGTCATTTGTGTGGAGCTTATGCTTTGACTCTGAAGCCCTGAGCTCATGTCTTAAATTCACCAGTTTGTCTAGTGAAAGTAGGACCAACTAACCAGTTTCCCTGTACTTCTCATTCCGACAAAATTGTAGGAAAGTATCAAAATGCGATCACTCAGAGCCTTACCTCTCACCAATACTTGATCTATTGGTGGTAATATTTTGCATATTTCGATTGCTATATCACATCATAGGTTAGCAGTGCCCTCTTCCCTATGGAAGCAGACTCATGAACGTCTTTAAGACTAACTAGACTTGAGAATCAATTTAGAAAACTCATCCTTACAATTTTTGTTTCTCTAGAACCACTCTCGGTACCAAATGTCTTAGACTGGGTTCTCTAGGGAAGCAAAACCAGTGAAGTGTGTGTATATATATATAGAGAGAGATTTATATCAAGGAAATGGCTCATACTGTTGTAGAGTTTGGAAAGTCCCAAGTCTGTGGATCAGGCATCAGGCTGGAGGCTTCTCCTGACTCAAGTAGCTGCAGGGGCTGACAAATCCAAGATCAACAGGTAAGATGGCGGGCTGCTGGCTCAGTTCTCAAGAACTAGAGGCCAGGTGATGAGAAACTGAATGCAGGGTCCAGTGTAAAGCAAAAGCTAACAAGCTTTGCCAGGAAGTCCATATATACTGGATGCCTGCCATACCCTCAAGGAAACTCCCTTTCAACTAATTGATGGCTTATAGCAGATATCATCATGGAGATGATTACATTATATCAGATCTCATAAGGAGGTGATCACTTCGTAACTGCCAAAATACACCATAACTGCCAAACCACTGAGAATCATGGCCCAACCAAGTCAACACGCAACCTTAACCATCACATCAACTAAATACAAAAACAATAGGTTTAGAAGAACTATGCTTACAAACTTTGAATATTCTTAAAGATCTATTACTTACAAAACTAGTGGAAAAATTTTAGTCATCTGTTGCCTACAAAAGTGAAGAAAGAAAATCAAATAGTATTGAGTTATCACCTAAAAAGTTTAAGAGTCTATTGTAACTTTTAACTATCGTTTACTGCTCAAGTTCAATGTAAATTTGAATTCAAGTGAAAAGTATTGGAAATTCAAAACTCTTCATCTGAAAGATCAAAATGTTTTCCCAAAATACAACATACAGGAGGATTTAAAATAAATAAATAAATAAAAACTCTAACTACTTTCATTGTAACCTCTCCTTACCGTTAAAGGAAAAGTTAATATTTGACCAGTATAGTTCAAGAGGCAAACTAATGTTAGAATGACTGGCTGATAGAAGTTAACATTGCCCCTTTTAATGTCTAAGTGGTTCTTTAACACTCAGTGATTTTATAGCTGGATTTAGAAAAACGAACGAAAAGAACTTTAAAAGGTGTTAACTTCATCTTGTGTCATAAAAGAGGAGATGTTTGATTAAGCCACTGGTAGTTCTTGGGAGGTTTTTGGTTTAGTTTTATACTTTTGAGATGAAAGGGTACATGCAAAATTATGTACAAAGTAGCTTCTATAAACTTTGGAAAGGTCAAGGAGAAAATGGCTAGATTTTTAGAAGCTGAACTTTTCAAGGTTTTCCTCTGATTTTTCTAAAACAAGATAGCCTTCTCCTCCTCTTAATAGTTCTTCAAGGCCCTTTCGGTAGCCAAAATCTTTGTTCTTTTTTTTAAAGCAGCTTTGTAACAGAAGAACTAAAAATTAATTATGGCTATGGAACTTTTACACACAAGAGTTTAAAAAGCACAGACGTAAAGAAGGGAAAAAGATGAGGGCCCATTTATCTTATATTGACAGGATTCGCTTCAAACGATGACCTTGAATCATAATCATCCTAATGAGCTCAAAATATTTCACTTTAACAAGTGAAACTATAATCAAATCAGTTTCTGAAAGCTCTCCTAATGAGCGTTTCCTTTGATGAAAACATGGTTAACTGTCTTAGTCTGCAGGAGGTGCACTGCAGTAAGGGGCCAGCTCCTGACAACTCATTAGCTGACCTGGGGAGAGAATAATTTGAATGCTTTTGATAAAAATTTCAAGGCTTTTTTCACTTAAATTACAATTTATGCACTTTTATAAATAGTATAATTTTTCTAAGTTGGGAGAAACTAGTGAGAAGAGTTCAAAGCTGTGGAACAAAGTTTGTTTACCACGTTTGGTCTGTTGGAGCCCCAGAACCTGGAAAGGGAAATATGTTTAATTAGCAACTGCTAACTTGAGGCTGATCACTATATTGTATTTTTATAAAGCTGGTCTGATGGGCAATGTACTTTACAGAGCTACATTTTATAAGATTTAGGATTGAAATTTGGAAGTCACTATTTTTGACCGTGAATTGGAAGAATGTCTTCTCAAAAGTGCTTTCTCCCTTAAGAACAATTCACTCAATTTGTCTAAAGCAGCAAAAGAAACTAATGAAAACAGAATGCAGAAACGTGGCTTACTCTTATTCATTACTAGTGAAGCCCCCCCTCCTAAAATTATTCATCATTTTAACTACGGCTAGGCTCTGCTCAGCATGAAGAGACGGTCTCTCTCTCTTTTTTCTCAAAGGTGCCTTTTTCTCTCTCTGCAGAGCAGACTTGCTGTCAAACCAGAATGTAAAACAGAATACTTCAGCTGTCTTAAGTCTCACTGGAAGACAGATCTGAGTTGCTTCAGAGGGCCAATTCTCTGTCTCCTCCCTCCCCACAAGCTTCCCTTTGCTTTTGAGGGCTGTTCTACCTTCTTTCTATTTGTCATGTTTTCTTCCCGTGTTCTGTAAGGCAAAACCACTGAGATGGTTTGTGTCATAGGCACATAAGACTCTGTTCTCAACTTGTCTAGAGTTTAATCCCACCCCCCCCCCCACCACCCCTTGGCTCAGATTGAGAAAAAAAAAAAAAATCCCAATATTTTGGAAGGCTAGTTATTGAATGGAGATAGTACAAAGAAAAGAGAAGACAATTTAATTTTATTTCTCAGAATTATCCCTCCCTTTCTCCAAATAGCTTTAATAAGATGTTCAGTCATAAAAGGCAAAATAATTTATTTTAACCCCAGAATATGTGTGTGTCTATCTTCTATCTATCTGTCTGTCTACACACATATATATATGAATAAAATGTAGTTGTTGTGTGTGCCATCAAGTCAATCTTCCACACATAGCTCCAGAGCAGAACTACCTCAGAGTTTTCTTGGTGGTAATATTTATGGACGCAGATCACCAGCGCTTTCTTCCACAGAAACACTGGGTGGGTTTGAACCACCAACCTTTCGGTTAGCAGCTGAGTGCTTAACTGTTATGCCACCAGGGCTCCTTTGAAGAAAGTTAGATCTTTTTAAAGTTAAATAATGTCAGAGATTTTTAAACAAGAGAGAAAGAGTCAGGTTTGAATACTGCACACCTTTTTTTGGAGGGGTGGGGGGAATGACTCCACTGCTAGAAACACTGGAATACTCAGTCCAATATAAATTAATCCCAATTGTGAAGAATATAAAATGGAATATATTAGCCTGCGAATTCCATAATTGACTTAAGAAGATCCTAAGTAAGTTTATATTTGGCAAAAATTTAACTTTCTAAGTTAAAATACTCTATTATTGTTTTCCTGCAATTATATAAAATGCTACCAACTCAGCAAAGTAAAAAACAGTGCATGCCTTAAAGATGAGCCTGGATATTTAAAAATTCTACCCAGTGTGGATTCTATCACTGTTGTAATTAGTCTGAGATCCTGAGATCCCAGGACTTGGGGGAGCATTCCAACCCATTCGCATTCCTGGGTCACATCTGAGCAGAGCTACCCATTTTGTTCTTTAGTCTCAGGAATCAGCCTTCTTTTTGCAGTGTCTCTCTACCAGTCATGGGAGTGGTGAAGGGCAGGTTACTCCCTTGGTCTGTTACTATGGAGGGAGATGAAGACGTAACCTCTTTTGGGAAGCAAGATAGCTAAGTTCCACTCAATAGACCCACTATCTCTGAAGTAATAGAGTCAGTGGCCCAGACTCCTATACCCTAGATATACCCTTTTTTTCTTTTGCAAATAATATGAGGCTCTAGAACAGACTGTTGAAGGTTTTCAGTTTGAGCCAGTAAAACTTCCACCTTAAGCTTCCATTTTATTATGCACAATTAGAGCAGATTTGCCAACCCATTCATTCTCCTAGATTACCCCAGTTATGAACTGTATTCATTCAACCAAATAGGAAAGGTTCTCTCCCCTATCAGGGGTCTAAGCAACTTTATGAAATTGTGGAAAATCTACAGAATTGCACTTCTCCCTCCTTTCTGTCAGGATGTGCCCAACTTGAATTTTCCCTCCCAAGGAAAATACTCTCTAAACTCATTCTGTAGAAGCGAGTGGAAAAAGTTTGTGTACAAAGATATCTGCTTGGAATAGGGAGATGGGACTGGGCATGGGAGAGACTATGGCCACCTCATTTGTGCCTTTATCCAGGACTTCTTGTCCTCTAACCCAGAGAAGATAAGAAATTCAACTCTGTGGGTGTGGAGCAATAAGGACAGAAGGAGATTGGAGCTCACATTCTCCTTCATGCTCTGTGTTTTGGAAAGCCCTGGGGAGATTTTGGATTTGAAGATTGTAAGATGTATTACCTCTTTTGGAATATATAGTGATTCTGCTAGTAGTTTGTAGAAATTTAACAGTGAGAAAATGTTCCTTTCCTAGATATTTCTAATGAATGTTTCCTTGCTTTTCTTTAATTTATAAAAGAAAATCCTCTTGTTGCTAGTATTATAGTCTTTTTTTTTAAAAAGGGGGCATTTGAAAACTTGTCGATACATTTTCTAACCTTACTATAAATAAATAGGCTTTCTCTCGTATGATAAAATGTTCATATATCATGAGAAGATACATAAACTTTCATAGTGAATTAAATTTTATAGTTATTTTAAATTTTATAATAAAAATCATTGTGTAGAAAAACTAATGTACTTCAGAAAATTTTACTTTTATGGAAAACTTTGCAGGAATATATAAACAGTAATTTATATTTCTAATTAGATAACAATAATATATTATTATGTATTATTATAATATTACTACATAATAGTAATTTCTATTAAGAAAGTTTCTATTAAGGATTTTTTATATTGAGTTTTTTTTTCCAGTATAAATTATGTATTTACCAGCATTCATTTATCTCTCAGATCTGTATTTTACAAGTCTTCTGTAACCATAATGACATCACAGAAGTTTCTTATTTTCATTTTATTATGTATGTAACTTGCTTGAATTATTTATTGGTCTCCAAATTAACCTGGGAAATCTCTTGGTTGTATACATGGAAGGACAATATATAGACCCATTGCTTATATCACATTCCCTGCTAAATTACCTACCCTCCCCAGTCTAAGCACTGGAAGTTCAAGAATATCACCTGCTCAAAAATCCTGGGACATTTTCCAAAATGATATTCCGCCTTTAGCAGCCAAGGTCCCAGATCCTTAGCTTAAAGAGACTCAGTTTCTATATACAAGAACCACTTAAATTTCTAATTAATATTTTTTTATATTATTGTTTTGTTTTGAGTTTTATAAATAAATATCATGATCTCTATATTGTTACTTGTTTTTCTAATTTTTAAATTAAATATCATGATTATGTTTCCAGCTTAAGATTGAGTATGCTCTTACTATAAAACCTGCAGACAACATGGAAAATATAAGGAAAAAATTGAGCATTATTCATATAATAACCACAGTTATTAAAGTCTTGAAAACATTTTTTACAAATAACCAACCACTATCACTAGTAATGCTGCATAAATATTCTCACACGTCTATCTTTGCACAGTATATACGGTGTTTCTGTGGGATCAATGCTTAATTTCATTTCTAGTCTAAGGATATACATATTTCTAATTTTGGCCAGAACTTTTCCAAAGTAGTTGTATTACTTTACAGTTCTCCTAAGAGATTTAACAACCTCCATTCAAACGCCCCAACCTCAGCACCAGGATCCAGTTTTGGTACTTTCCTTTTGTTCTCAACTCACTGAAAGGAAAAATTAAACTGTCACTGTCCCCGCATCTTTATATTTCATGCACTTTTAAAAGATAGCTACATTATTGTTATAATAATAATTCAGCACGAAAATATTAGCTGACAGTGAGCGAGCCAAACAGTGAAAATTTATTTCAATGAAAACTTACTTTTAAAAAGTTGTCAGAAAGTAAGATTATTTATTGAAAGCCTTGATTTTTCTATTTTTGCAGCATTAGTATGGATAACAGAGAACAGATTGCTCCCATTGGCACTGTTCTATTCCTTAGCAGTTTAATGGAATTCTTGCAATTTACCCATCGTCCTTTGGCCACAATCCAGCAGAAATTTCAGGTACATAAATTAACCATCAGACAGCACACAAAGGCTGACATTCACAGTTGTGCCTTGATGTTTTAACACCCAACAGGTATCAACCCAGAGGTATATGAAAAACAGTCAGAAAAAATTCAAATTCATACATTTTAGCTAAACATACACACGCACAGACACAGACACACACATCATTAATGGAAAGTGACTTACATAAATTTTAAGCTAAAAATATAACAACCCACACACTTTTGTTTGGATTTGCTATGTGATGACTCGATGAATGAAGGAATGATAATTGTTTTCAATTTTTAGAAACAAGTTCTATTAATGCTTTGAAGAAACAAAACAACCCATTAAAAAAATGGACAAAGCACGTGAACAGAAACTCACAAAAAGACCACAAACAAAAAACACAGTTAATGATGTTTAACTTCACTATTAATAGAAATTTAAATAACAAAATACCCTGTTTCAGCTATAAGATAGAAAAATATTAAAAATAACAATAAAAATCAGTGTTGGTCAGGAGGATGCATATGGAATTATTTATATGCTGTTTATAAAAGTATGAATTTAAAATATTTCTTGAGATGTAATGACAAAATATTTCAAAGGCCTTAAAACATTCATCTTAGCAACTCCACTTCTAGGAATAAGATCTAAAGAAATATATATACAATGTTAGTTATTATAGCCAAGTTTATAATAAATGTGGTGTAAGACTAAAAATAGATGTTTACCAGTATGGTTTTGGTTAACAGGAAATGTCAAAGCAATTAAAAAGAGTAAGGTAGATCTCATTTCACTGATATGAATTCAAAACACAACCTCCACAAGCATATGTACATTATGATCTCATTAGTGTAGAAAAAAGCCCTTGTATACGTGCAGGAGAAAGATGTGGCAGTCTGCTTCCATAAAGATTACAGCCTTGGAAGCTCTATGGGGCAGTTCTACTCTGTCTTACAGGGTTGCTATGAGTCGGAATTGACTCCATGGAAGTGAGTTTTATACTTACTAAGTGTATCTTTTTTTGGCCTTTGTAGTCTTTAGTTGTCGTTCAGTCAATTCCTTTTTTTTTTTTTTTTTTTTTGTCTATTCAAGTATGTATCCGTGTGATCTTGTGTATGCATAGATATTTTTGGAAAAAATGTGCAAGAAAAGGTTAACAGTGATTGTGCTGACCATGTACGGATTAATGGAGAGGTGAGGAGTACGGTGAGGAGAAGAACTTTTAATTTTTACTTGAAACCCTCCAGACTATTTTGAGTTGAGCACTACTATACTTATAATAAAATTATAACTACTATTAAACAAACAAAAAACAATCAATTTTATTGTAACAAAAATGAGAAATGATCACTTTTCTGCTCAACATCAAATTACTCTTCCAGGCATCTTATTCCACCTTTTTTTAGCCATAAATGTTAGAAGATACCCAATCCTTTAACTTTGAATGCATTCGATTTACCTCTCCGTAGAATAACACCAAATTAGAATTTCTCGCCAATAAAAAGAAAGCATTTTAAAACTGTGAACTTTCACATGACCTTATCATTTTCGTCTGCAGGTTAGATGTGCCCAATTTCTTAAACAGTGTGGTATCCAGTCTCTTCAACATTCTAGTCACCCTCTAGATGTAATCCATCTTTTCAGCCACTCTTTAAATGCAGCCTACAGAACTGAATATAATATTCAAGACACGGTCTGAGCAGTTCAGATTATAGTGAAACCATTACCACCCTTGAACTTGACTCTCTACCTCTATTAATGCAGCTTAAGAATGTATTAACTTTTTTAAGCATCTGTTAACATTATACTGGCTCATATTGAGCAGGTAGTCCAATAAAACCACAGGAATTTTGCCCTAAATTTCCTATCGTGTAAATGTGCAATAAACAAGAGTTTAGAATAGCCCTGTAAAATTTCATTTTATTAGTTTCAGGCCATAGTTCCAACCTGGAAAGAACTTTTTCAGGCATGCAACTGTTATATAACCTATTAGCCACTCTTTCTATCTTTGCATTGCCTGCATTTCTTCTTCCATTATTCTAACCATTGATCAAACTACTGAACAAAAGAGAGTCAAATGGAGAGTTTCAATTCCAGACAACTCCCTAGAGTTTGGCATCAATCCATTGTCAGCCACTTTTGGGTTGTTGTTCAATTAGTTATAGACTAGCATAGTACACATACTTTGCCATCTTGTCTTCAAGCATATCAAGAGAATCTTTGTAGAAAGTCTTGCATAAATATACATATGCATTTCTTTGGCATTTCTTCTATCAGCTAAGCAACCTTTTAGAACTGGCATATATGATTTTCTGTTAGGCCACAAAGAAATGGAATGAAGCACCACTTTAGCCATCTTTCAGAGGTATATGTTCCTAACTCTGTGGACCTGAACTTCTCAAGTCCTGTTTGCTTACATGGCTGCAATGAGAACTGTGTTTAATTCCATTTAAATAAATCAATTTTAATTGCATCTCTATTCTATTTAAAGTTTATGAAACATGATTATTAATGTGATGAATAGTGGCAAGTAGTAGTTAATGGGACAGATTGCAGAACCAAAACTGCCCTGGGATCAAAACCCAGCTCCACCAGTTAATGGTTATGTGCGTTTGAGCAAGTTACTCAAACACTCTGTGCCATGGTTACCTTGTCTATAAAATGGCGATAATAGTATCCCCCTCAAAGGGATTAAATAAGTTAATATATGGAAAATACTAAGAAAAAGTCCTAGTACCTAGTAAATAAGTGTATTTACTAATATTATGATGACATTTTCAAGTGAAAATATGACATTATGTTAACTGCAAAGCAATAATTCTGACATAATGGGTATTTTTCTTAAATTATTTAGTGCTGTGCCTTACAAAAAATGCGTATATTATTGCCTGTTAAGATTTACTTCTTAAGCCCAATACTTCTATCCATTCATTGAGTCAGGATATAAGTATTTACTATTAGTTTCCTAGGGTTGCCATAAAAAAATGCCACACACTGGGTGGCTTAAAATAGCAGAATTTTATTCCCTCACAGTTCTGGAGGCTAGAAGTTCAAATTCAAGGTGTCAGCAAAGCCATGCTTGCTCTGAAGGCTCCAGGAGAACATTCTTCCTTGACTCTTCCAGTTATGGCAGCCCCAATCATTCTTTGTCTTAAGATAGCATGAATCTAATCTCTATCTTCACAGGGCCGTCTTCCCTATAAATCTCTTTGTCTCTGTGTCTCTTCTCTTGTTTCTATAAGGACACCAGTCATATTGTATTAGGGCCCACCTTATTCGAATATGACCTCATGTTAAATAATTACATCTGCAAAGACACTACTCCCAAATAGGGGTATATTTATAAGTTAGGACTTCAGCATATCTTTTGGGAGGACACTTTTCAACCACTAGCATTATCATTATTCTCATTACAAAGTTAAAATGATTCCTAAACTACCCTTATTAACTCTCATAAGAAAGGTATAAGGGCCTTTGGTAGGGTTGGAGTAGGTGGGATCTTTCTGGAGCTCTATCTGTTCAGGGGAGAGTTGGAAAACTATCCCCCAACCGGCGTACTTTCCACAGCTCCCACTATGCTGACCTCTGTATCACCATAACACTACAATTCAGGGCTGGAAATCAAGGGAGGGGTTGAATCCCTCCAGTAAGGTTTATGGCATACTCAGTGGAGTGTTTTCCCCGGGGGACTATCTCTAGACACCGTTCTCCAACACACTTGCTCCTCACCTGGCCAAGTTTCATTGGTTCTGGCCTTTGCTTCCAGCCAGCTCACTGCAGGGTCTTGACAATTCTAACAGTTCCTTCATTTACAAGATTACCTTACCCGGGACACCAGACTTTCTGTTTTCTTTTGTCCCTTTTTCAAAGCCTTGCCAATTCTTTCACTTCAAAACCAACACTGGCTAGCTTTACCTTGAACAGTTCACTCCCTGGGAAGGCTAAATTTACACAAGAGTGGAAAAATGAGCCTAATAACAAAGTATCAGGAAAAAGCCCTTCTGATCCTTTCAAAACCAGTTGTCACTGACTCAACTCTGACTCATTGCAATCCCTTAAGTGTCAGAGTAGAACAGTGCATCATAGATTTTTCAGTGACTGATTTTTTTGGAAGTAGATTACCACACCTTTCTTCTGAGGTGTCTCTGAGTAGACTAGAACCTCCAAACTTTTAGTCAGCAGCTGAGAGCATTACCAATTTACTGTACCCAGGGACTCCTTTCTGACCCTTAGGAAGTTGGGAAAAAAAGAACTAAAAGGTTAGAATAGATGTTACTCTAACAGTGCTAACCATTACTACATTCCTTCATCAAATACTTATTGGGCACTATGCTAGATGATGAAAACACAAAGATAAATACAATTTAAGGTCCATTCTCAAGAAAATTATAGCAAAGGAGACTCATGCAATTAATGATATTTCAGTGTGATAAGCGTCATGAAAGCAAAGAGGAGAAATCTATAATCACAAAAATAAGGTGTATAGATCTTGCCCAAATTATCTTTATTTGCAAAAGGAAAATGCATTGATTCTGCAGGTGGACAGACAAATCAATCTAAAGGAACAAGATCTATTTTCTAGTGTAGAGTCCTACTCCTCCAAGTGTGGTCTTTATGGCAATAGCATCTGCATCACCTGGGAGCTTCTGAGAAATACAGAACCTCAGGCCCCATCCCAGACTTACTGAATCAGAATCCACATGTCAATTAGATCCCCTTTTGATTCACATGCATTTGAGAAGCTCTGCTCTAAAGCATACCTTAGCTCACAGCAAGCAGTGGCTCCTACAAGAGCTTAAATCTGACTCCTATCTACACAGGCTACAGGAGAGCACATTGGTAGCTCTTCAGAGATAGACAAGATGCTCATTCATCTTGTGCCTAGCATACAGTACGTGCTCAATAAATGTTTGTTGGCTAAATGACTGAATGACTACAGGAATGAATAAAGCACTAATGAGTCATGTTTCCAATACTTTTTTGAGCATGAAGGAGAAGGAGACGGAGAAAGAGAGAATGAAGTAACAATAAAGGGAAAAGAACTCATCCTGTTGTCAGTCATTTTAAACAATACTTCTAGTAGTTTCAGTTAAATTAATGAAAAAACAAGAAGGCCTCACAACGCTAAATCAATTTGAACTTTTAGCTTAATTATATTTGTTAATGCAGGAAAAATGACATTTGAGTATTTTTTCAGGTTACAAAATTTTATACTTAAACCAAAAAACCAAGCCCATTCCCATTGAGTCAGACAGCAAACCTATAGGACAGAATATAACTGCCCCATGGGGTTTCCAAGGAGCAGATGGTAGATTCGCACTACCAACATTTTGGTTAGCAGCCAAGCTCTTAACCACTGCGCTATACTTTGCTACTTAAAACATGTAAGTTTATGACAGAAGAAGACTTGGTCAATGTCAATTTCCTAGTCATGTAAGTCAGCAGTATGGAACTTAAGACGTCACAATGATAGAGAATTGTCGGTTTTAATGTATCAACAAGTATACATATTAGAGAGTTGTAAAATCCCAAAGAGCCAAACTGAAATGATACATGCTAAAAAGAAGGGCAGTTAATTCTAGTATGAAATAAAGCATACATTTTAATTATTTCATATGCTAAAAAATAAAATGGGAAGACATATAAACTTCGGTAAAGAAGAGCAAAGCTTCTAGAAAAATATAGGAAAATTTTTAGAATTAATTGCTTGATTCTAATTAAAAGAATATAACCTTTAGAGGCAGAGTGGCTACTGAAACTCTGATTTTACTTGCATACATTAATATGAATATGACAACTGAATCTCTAGACAAAGGTTATTCCGTGTCCCTAAAATACAAAATACTTTGAACTCTTCCTCAAATATAAACTTTTAGCTTCTTACACCACAAATCAGTTAAATTGTGCCCTCAGTTTTAGAGCAATATGAAATTGGCCAGGACAAATTAAATATCATCAACCTCAAAAATGTCTGAAACTAGAAATATGAAACAGCCCATGTATTAGTAAACGATATCAATTTATTTCTAGTTTTTCAGCAGCTGGGTACATTACAGATTATCCCCAGTGGCACCAACATCCTTGAACCTGAGGCACGACTTAAGAAGGATGTTATATGTCTTCAGATACTGACAGACCGCAAGATACACAGCTCTGTATATCTTCAGCCAACAGGCAGCGGGCACAAATTACAGAGAAGCAAATATTTAGATCAATATCAGAACAACTTTCTTTCTACCAATTAAAGCCATCTAAAAATAAAAAGATTTTCTAATTTGGTTGAGATGGAAACTATTTCACCAGAAATCACTGTGATACTCTGAAGATTATTCATTCATTGACTTTCTGCAATGTAAACTGATTTTTTTTTCTATTGTTGAATTATTTTAACATCTAGAACATAAAACTGAGCATTTTGCACACCAATTCTAGGTCAGAAAAGCCATAGTTTGCCCCCTCCTCTTGTGCCACACCAAAACACAGCTCTTATTTATTTATTAAAATTATGTTACTTTTCTGTCTTCAGTCTCCATGATCTCTTCTGGTTACAGAACTCGATAGTGTGATAAATAATGGATCTCTACCTCATTATGCAGAGTCGTGGTAGAGCAGTGGTTAAGTGTTTGGCTGCTAACTGAAAGGTCAGCAGTTTGAATCCACCAGACACTCCTTGGAAACTGTATGGGGCAGTTCTACTCTGTCCTATAGGGTCCCTCTGAATCGGAATCAACTCAATGGCAACGGGTTTGGTTTTAGTACCTCATTATGCTTTTCCTCTCTCCATTTGCCCCAATTGTGAATTAAGGCCAGTACCTCACAACAAGTGCAAATGGATCACTTTTTTTTTTCCTGGATGGATTCTGAAATACTTTAGAAGAATTGGGAAGGGGGAAAATGCTGTTTTCAATGATGAGACCTGAAGACCGGTAAAGTTCTGTAACAAAGACTTTCAAAGTGATTGATTTCTAGTCTTATGTAATTTTGTCATTTCTGGATAAATTATGTACCTTTATAAATTATACCTTTTGCTGACAAGTTGATTTTGACTTATAGAGACCCTATAGGACAGAGTAGAATTGCCCCATAGGGTTTCCAAGGCTGTACAATCTTTATGGAAGCAAATTGCCACATCTTTCTCCCTTGGAGCTGCTGGTGGGTTTGAGCCACCGTCCTTTTGGTTAGCAATGGAGCTCTTAACCACTCTACCACCTAGGATCCTTTATAAATTATAGAGACTAAAAAAGTTCTCCTTTTCCTATTCCTTCTTTTTCTTATTGAAAAGTGATTGCTAGAAAACCAATCCTGCTTCTTGGAATATATCCTAGAGAAATAAGAGCTGTCATACGAATAGATATATGCATACACATGTTCATTGCAGCACTGTTCATGATAGCAAAAACATGGAAACAACCTAGATGCTCATCAACAGATGAATGGATAAACAAATTATGGTATATTCACACAATGGAATACTACACAATGATAAAGAACAATGAATCCGTGAAACATCTTATAACATGGAAGAATCTGGAAGGCATTATCCTGAATGAATTTAGTCAGTCTCAAGAGGACAAATATTGTATAAGATCACTATTACAAGAACTCAAGAAAAGGTTTAAACACAGAAGAAAACATTATTTGATGGTTACGAAGGTGGGGAGGGAAGGAGAGGGGTATTCACTAACTAGATAGTAGACAAGAGTTATCTTACCTGAAGGGAAGGACAGCATACACTACAGGGAAAGTCAGCACAACTGTACTAAACCAAAGCTAAAAAGTTTCCTGAATACAACCAAACACTTTGAGGGACAGAGTAGCAGGGGTGGTGGTCTGGGGACCATGGTTTCTGGGGACACCTAGGTCACTAGGCATAACAAAGTTTATTATGAAAATGTCCTACATCCCACTTTGGTGAGTGGCATCTGGGGTCTTAAAAGCTAGTGAGTGGCCATCTAAGATGCATCAATTGGTCTCAACCCACCTGGAGCAAAGGCGAATGAAGAACACTATAGACACAAGGAAAGTATTAGCCCAAGAGATAGAAAGGGCCACATAAACCAGAGACTTCATCAACCTAAGACCAGAAGAACTAGATGGTGCCCAGCTACCACCAATGATCTCCCTGACAGGAAACACAACAGAGAGTCCCTGATGGAGCAGGAAAAAAGTAGGATGCAGAACTCAAATTCTAGTAAAAAGACCAGACTTAATGGTTTGATTGAGACTGGAGGGACCCTGGAAGACACACCCCGCAGACTCTCTGTTATCCCAAAACTAAAACCATTCCCTAGGCCAACTCTTCAGACAAAGGTTAGACTGGACTATGAACATAAAATGATACTCGTGAAGAGTGTGCTTCTTAGTTCAAGTAAATACATGAGACTAAATGGGCAGCTCCTGTCTGGAGGCAAGATGAGAAGGCAGAAAAGGTCAGGAGCTGGTTGAATGGACAGGGGAAATCTGGGGTGGAAAGGAGGAGTGTGCTGTCACAGTATAGCAAGAGCAACTAGGGTCACATAACCATGTATGTGTAAATTTTTGTATGAGAGACTAACTTCAGTTGTAAACTTTCGCTTAAAGCCCAATAATAAAAAAAAGAAAATAATATATAAAAAAAAGAAAAGTGCTAGAAAACCAAAGACACAAGGAAAATACTAGCTCAAAGACTAAGGGACCAAATGAACCACAGACTCCACTAGCCTGAGACTAGAAGAACCAGCTACCACCAATGACCACCCTGACAGGGAGGACAACAGAGAATCCTGGACAGAGCAGGAGAAAAATGTAGAACAGAATTCAAGTTCATGTAAAAAGACCAGACTTAATGGTCTGACAGAGACTGGAGGAATCCCCGAAACTATGGCTCCCAGACAATCTGTTAACCCAGAACTGAAACCATTCCTGAAGCCCACTCTTCAGACAAAGATTATAGAGGACTATGAAACAAAAATAATACACATGAGGAACGTGCTTCTTAGTTCAATCAGATACATGAGACCAATGGGCAGCTCTTGTTCAAAAGCAGGATGAGAAAGCAAGAAGGGACAGGAACTGGTCCAATGCACACAGGGAACCTGGGGTGGAAAGGGGGAGTGCTGTCGCATTGCAGGATTGGAACCAATGTCACAAAATAATATACATATAAATTTTTGAATGAGAAATTAACTTGAGCTGTAAACTTTCATCTAAAGCACAATAAAATAAATAAACTATAATGAGATACCATCTCACCCCAACTTTTTGGCACAAATCAAAAAAATAGAAAATAACAAATGTTGGAATGGCTGAGGGGAGATTGAAAATCTTATTCACTGCTGTGGGAATGCAAAATGGTACAGCCATTTTGAAAAATTATATAGCACTTCCTTAAAAAGCTTGAAAGAGCAATAACATATGATCCAGCAATTCCACTCTTCAGAATATATCCTAGAGAAATAAGAGCTGTCACATGAATAGACATATGCACACCTATGTTCATTGCAGCACTATTTGCAATAGCAAAAAGATAGAAACAACCTAAATGCCCATCAACAGACAAATGGACAAACTATGGTACATACACACAATGGAATACTACGCAACGATAAAGAACAATGACGAATCTGCGAAACATCTCACAACATGGATGAATCTGGGGGGCATTATGCTGAGTGAAATAAGTTAATCACAAAAGGACAAATACTGTATGAAAGCACCATTATAAAAACTCATGAAAAGGTTTGCACACAGAAAGAAACAATCTTTGGTGGTTACAAGGGAGGGAAGAGGGTGGGAAGGGAAAAAACAAAAAGAAAAAGTGATTGCTGGAGAAATAAGGGAAGAAGGGAGAAAATAAGGTAAGTCTCTTTTTTTCTCTCTCTCTTCCTCCCTCCTGAACATTGAATTTTTAAAAATCTATTTGCATCTAATAAAGGTCACTGTTAATCCTGAAGTTAATGAGGCACTAGAAGAGAATTGCAAGTAAGTAGAGTCTAACTTGGCTTTTGAGGGTCTCAGCACTCCCATGGAGACCTTGTCAAGATTCCAGTAGATATGGTAATGCACTTAGCATTAAATGGTGTTACTCTAAACTCTTCCAACTTTGCCACGGATACTGATATTAAAAGTTTTGTACCAATATACCATATCTACATTTGCTTTTGTGTAACATATATCTTTCTCAATCTCATACTGATTAGTGAATCACAATGAATGGTTATCTAGCTGCCCTTTCAACAAAAGAATTCAGCAACAAAGCATTCTCACTTATAGATGTATAACAGTGCTTCATCTGACTGCTCATTAGCACGAGTAGGTCGGGTCCTAGTTATCTAAGAGTGACAGCAGACTCAAGCTGGAATTTGAGGAACTGTTACGCAACTTTTGTTGATTTCCTCTGTCAGTACAAAAAGGGTATTTTCAGAAAAGTTCTTTTTCAGTTTTAAATGTGCCTTGGAGACTAAGACAATCTACTATTAGACTTGCATAAAACTTTGAAGCTTATAAAAATAAGTACAGTGGCTATCTTTCAGACTATTTTGTTTGTTGTTGTTATGTGCCATCAAATTAGTTCCAACTCATAGCGGCCCTATAGGACAGAGTAGAACTGTCCCACAGAGTTTCCAAGGAGTGGCTGGTGGATTCGAACTGCCAACCTTTTGGTTAACAGCCAAGCTCTTAACCACTGCACCATGAGGGCTTCCTTTCATATTATATATATATATATATATATATATATATATATATATATATATATATATATATATATATATATATATATATATATATATATATATATATATATATATATATATATATATATATATATATATATATATATATATATATATATATACACACACACACACACACACACAGAGAGAGAGAGAGAGACTCCAGAGACTTTTAACTTTAATTACAGAATTGCCAAAGAGAGGAAACTACAGAAAAAAAAAATTAATGAAGGTGCGTTTTCAATCTCCATGCCCTTTTTTCTTAGTAGTAAATGATACTCTATTGTATTCCTAATTGTTTACTGTCCTAAAGCTTTAGTAACAAGATCAAAAAAGTATGTGAACAAAAGGCAGAAAGTGAAAAAAAAAGTGAATATTAATGTAAATACTTTCAAAGTAATATACTCAAGTGAGAAGGAGAGGATACTCTAAGTTAAATGAAGGAAATGAGTACAGTCAAGTGTGGGGTCATCCAACAGAGCAAGTATTGATGCTGGTCTGATAAAGCAATTTTTGCAATACTTCATAAAATGTACTAGTTTGCATTTTCAACACAGCACAAGTTTGAGAAAACATATTTTCATAAACTTTGTGATGACATAGTATAATGGAAAAAAATCATGGACACTAGCTGTGTAATTGGAGTCAGATGAATTTTGACTACTCACTATACTGCCTTGAGAAAATTATTTAACTTCTCTGAGCTTCGTTTTACTCATCTGCAAAATGGACTAACACCATTTAAGTCATATAATTCAGCTGATAATTAAATAAAGTAGCATGTATAAATCACGTAACAGAGTATATGTCACATTGTAGATGTTTGAGAAATATTGGTAGTCTCTCCTTCCACTTCTCTTTATGTTAATCCTTTACGGTCTGCTGAGACTCCTAACACTTTGTGAAGAGAAATTCGCTTTGTCTGCATTAGTCATTCAGCCTGGCAGAACTAAAGATTCCTCACTGTGGTGTTATCCATCTGCACAAGGAGTCTTTGAGACTATAGGTAAGGGAACTATGTATGTATGTTCAGAATATTACATCAGTCAAGCTGCCATTGGGTAAGGGGTCACTCATCAAATACTTGACTATAAATAGTTAACAAGATTAAGGCTACACAACAGGGAAGAATTTTACAAATGACATTCTTGTTGTCAGAACTTCTCCTTACCTGATTTACCTGGTCTTCTACTTTTAGCTTGTCTTCCTCTTAGGAAGAAACAAATTCACCTCCTAGCTTTTGCAGTTGACCTTGTTCAATAGCCAGAGTTGGTTTTTAGCCTATTGATAGAGGGAATCACCTGGAATATCTGTTAGAAAATATTCTATTCTAGAACATTCATGTTCCCAGCAGTTACTATCTTTATGTACGAACAAAATTTATGCATGTATTAGCTCCTGTTCTCTGCTTCCTTTGTTTATAGTTGAACAGCTTACAAAAGAGAGAAGCGGGATTCAATTTGTTTTTCTAATTAAAGCATTAAATTAAAAACCAAATCATCAAACCATCAACATTCACAGGAACTTAATTGATATTACTCATTAACTGACCATCCTCTTGAAATTGCTAGTGGTTGGTCTTCAGTCCAATAATTTCACTACCAAATGGTGCCTTTTGTTTACATAGAGTCAAACCTCTGGATCGCAGACCCTTGTGCAGAGTCGAATCTTCCCAGAAGTCACTCATGTATTGGAGGAAGAAACTGTAGAAATTTTAAACCACACATAAAGCAACTCATATCTCAGGGTATGCCCAGAATAATATGCTTCATTTTAGGTTTTTATTTTTTGGTCACATTTGAAATTATGCATTTATTAACTAGTGTATGTAGAATATGTATGAGATTATGCAGGCTCAGTTTATCCACAGCCTAGGACAGAGCAATTATAAACTCCACTGTCCCTCCAATGGGCCTTTTGAAGAAATGGACAACATATAATACTATTTTTCAGTAAAACTTGAATGAAAAATTGAATCTTGACTCAATGTCCAACTTTTTGAAGATCATACTCTAATTTCAGTAAGGACAGTTACTTTATACATAACAAGCTTGATGTGACATTTTCAATAGCTTCTCCTAGAAAATGTCCAAGTGTCTGAGATGTAGACAGCTAATTTTCTATCAAGTTGCTATGATCTGGATATGTAGCATTTATAATCTGACTTGCTGATGGAGGAAGTCAGAATAGGATTTTAATTGGAATCACTACGTTCCATCATCGACTATAATCAGAAATAAAACCAGCATCTTTCATGCAGGATCTTCGTTTACAACTAAATGAGGCTTTGGGCTCTGGCAAGCACAGTTTCTTTATTATATACATATAAAGAAAAATCAGGGTCTGTGATTAGCTATCCTCTTTTTGAAAAGTTTTGCATTTGCAAACTGCCGTCATACTGTAAGGAAATAGCACAGTTTAACAATAGGAGATGGAAGTGCCAGGCTATCTCATTATTGGCCTCACATTTGGTTTTCTGTAATATTTTGTGCAATCATTAAAAGCAAGGCAACGGTAATACTTTAGCCATCTCAATACCTAGAAAATTTTTATTACTTTGGCTAGGAACGTTTTCCAAGGATGACTGGTTGACAATATCCAAAGGATAATTTTAGGTCCTGAAGAATTAAACACAGGTCTATTTTTATGAGGTGGGACAGATTGGAAACCATTCTTTCTGCTTGTTCCAGTGAAATTGGAAATGAAAAGAATGTGTGTCATATGAGGGACAAGTGTCATGAAGCCCATCTGAATTATATTTCATACCTCTTTTTATAGCCTAATGTTCAACTATATCCATTTTCCTGGCAGTATTGCTCCCATCAAAAACAAGTTATTGACACTTATATCTCTTATATAAATCAAATCAGACAGACAAAGCAACGAAGGTGGTTTCAGAGAGATTGGGTGATGGAGTCGAATAATGTACTTGTTTTTCACCTCTAGGATATCACTTTAATACTATCTTGAAACAATGGCACAAAATCATTCCAATTAAATGGACTTAAAATAAGCTATAAAGCAAATTCAAGTGATCTCATTCTGTCTGCAGTGTCAAGAGTTGACAGCACCAAATTGAATAGAAATAGTTTAAATTTAGCAGTCTTCATGTATGTGTACAAGGACTGAGAGCAGAAATTGGATTTGCTTCAGTGGAGTCAATTAAGAAAGACTCAACCAGCAAGGGTTGAAGTGCATTGACAGGGCACTGGGAATTCTGGGAGTATTGACTGGCACTGGCTTGGGTACAAATTAAGCAAGTATTCTGGTTTCTGACATTAATTTTCTTCGACTGAGAAAGTACACTAATAGATAAATGATGATGATTATAATGATAATGATAATAATAATAACAAAAGACGTATGTAGTGAACAGACACAGTCACCACTGATCAGCTACCATAGAGCAGTGTCAACGTCACTCTTATTTTTAAGGTCTCTGGTCATATCGCTTATTTCACACAATTCTGCTGGGACTCTAGTTATCTCACCTCATTCCAATTCTCGATTCTGTTCACATATTTCCGTTGCTGTAAAGAACTGAGAGGCAACTAAGAATAAACGAAAGGTTTTGTTTTTTTGTTTTTCCTTCATCATATCTATGGCAAATTATTTAGTTTGCTCCAGCTGACTCAACATGTCACTCAGTTCCCTCCTCTTGCCTATCAGCGCTGAGATTTCAAATGTTAGACAGGAGCCACTTGTATCATTAGCAAATGTCTATGATGAAATGAAAAGGCAGGAGAAGCTGCAGTGGGAAGGATACATTAATCAAAACAAATCAATGGTCAAGTATGTTGCTTGATGCTGATTTCATTAAAAGCTACCATATTAGGAAAATTCTCCCATAAAGTAAAACATGAAATAAATTTGCATTTTAAAGGGTTACAGGAATTTAGAATATCTCCAAGTTTTACACCCTTTGAAAGGAATAAATGCAAGTAAAGCTAAAAGTGAACCAGCTTTATACTCTTTATTATTGTCTCCCTAGCCTCTATTCTTCTTCTTATTGCTTCATAAAGAACATATTAAAAAACTAACACATTTGTAAGAATCATGAAATAGATTCAGAAAAACATTTAGTCCAAAAATAAGAATAAATTTGTTTCACAGTAATTGGTACCTTTGTTTGCAAAATGACATTTTATCAGATTTTATTTTGCTTTTTTTAAAACACTTGAAATCCAAACCATAGCCAACGATCAATATTCCTTCCATTCCCTTAGCAAGAAAAAAATGGGAGGTTCAGGTTGATCAAAAAACTGACCCAAAGCTACATAACCTAGGAACTAGCTGGACAAAATTCAATTAAGAACCTTTCAAGTGTTAGACTTTGAAATTTTGCTATAAATTGTCAACCTAGCAAATTTCCAGTACCCAGAGGAAAAAAGTATTTATCTGTAAAATAATATTTTTAAATGTTTAAATTTTAGTCTTTTGCTTATGCAATTCAGAAGATCAGAAAAGATCGTGTATCTTACATGTTATCCTGTGTTCGTGGCTTTGTTCTAAATTACACTCTCCAAACCCAGCACTCCACTTCAGTAATTAGAAGAATATACTTCTCTAAACAATGGTGAACGCTTACAGTTCTGAAGCCCTTATGTTTTTCATTTCTCATGGGTTTGATTTTTTACCTGAGAGTAGTAAGTACAGCCTGATAGTCACAGAAAAGATTATTTTTCTCCTGCAAAAATCTGCAGAACAATCATTAAACATACCATCTTTGGATCTTTCTAGACTGTTGTTTTTGTTTTTTTTTTTTTTAACCATATAGAGAAGGGATAAAGGATTGTGTGCACTGAGGGTGCAGGGTAGTGAGGGAGTGAAACAGTGGAAGAGAATCTATTTTACCATTACCTTAATACACTCACAAAGGGTACACCATCTTAAGCATTTTTAAATTAATCACATCTGTCTTAATCAAAGCTATTTATCAATAAAGAAAAAAATCATTCAAGCTAACTAAAAGCACAGAAGATTTTATTGCAAAACTACAGAGTTATTGCAGGGGACCTAAAATGAGGAGGAACAGTCACAAAGGACTAGATGAACTGGACTGAGGAACTGGAAACACAAGAATGAAGATTGTTTTCTCTATATTTGGGAACCGCATGGTTTCTAGCCCACATTCTACTCTGCCAACTTTATCTTTCCTTTGCTCTGCTCCTTAGTGTTGCGAAAGAAAAATGGCAGCTCTGGCTGTACATGAATTTCAGTTCAAGTAGCCAATGCAACTGAGAAGGGCAGGGTGGCAATCTCAAGTGACTACAGGTGTCAGACAGGTGGCAAAGTGGATGGAGCAGAGGAAGACAACATGGTCTCAAATTAGTTCCAGTTGTTTGTCACCATATGGTAATGTGGGACTCTGGGTTGACAGAACTTCAATTTTTCATGAGAAGCAAGAAATCCTAAATTTTTATGTGAAATCTCCCAATTTAACTAGTTTAACTTTTAAACACAGTTCAGACTAAACTACACATGTCCATGGGTCAACTAACATCAATGAGAATTGGAACTGTGGAGGAAAGTGTCACTAGGCAAAAGCAACTATCCTCAGAAACAAAGCACTGAAGTGGGGAAGGAGCAGAGGAAAAATACCTGGATCTTCTTGTCCTCCACCATCCATCTCCAGCTGGTTCTTTTCATAGTCTACACCTAAGAAAACTATCCAGCAAGAGAACCTAGGTAAAATAAGGCATGGAATAGAACAAAGAAGGGTAAATAATGGATCTGGAAAGACAAACAGGGAATAGTCAGCATATTTGAGTAGAATGTATACTATTACTTCCACTGCAGCGGATTGGATGCGTGGACGCAAGGAAGGATGGATACAGGTATGGATGTACAGATGGATGGATGAATGGATGGGGAAATGAATCAAATAATGGTGGAATGAATCAAGAACTTGGACACTGAAGTATTTTCAAGTTTACATTTTAGCTACACAATTTCTTAATGTGTCTTGATGAGTTACTCGACCTCAGTCTTTTCATCTGTAAAAAGAGATTAATGGAGCCTACTTCATAGAATTGCTTTACTATTAAATTACATAATATGTGCAAAGTTCTTAGAGCCATACTTGGCAGGTAGTTGTTATTGTTGTTGTTAAGGTGCCATCGAGTCGGTTCTGACTCATAGCGGCACTATGCACCACCAAACTAAATACTGCCAGGTCCTGCAGCATGTTCACAATCGTTGTTATGCTTGAGCCCATTGTTGCAGCCACTGTGTCAGTCCACCTCGTTGAGGGTCCTCCTGTTTTTTGCTGACCCTTTACTTTACCAAGCATGATGTCCTTCTCCAGGGACTGATCCCTCCTGACAACATGTCCAAAGTATGCAAGATGCAGTCTCACCATCCTTGCTTCTACAGAGCATTCTGGTTGTACTTCTTCCAAGACAGATTTGTTCGTTCTTTTGGCAGTCCAGTATTCTTCACCAACACCACAGTTCAAAGGTGTCAATTCTTCTTTGGTCTTCCTTATTCATCATCTAGCTTTGGCGTGTATATGATGCGGTTGAAAATACCATGGATTGGCTCAGGCACAGCTTAGTCTTCAAGGTGATGTCATTGCTTTTCAACATTTTAAGGAGGTCTTTTGCAGAAGATTTCCCTAATGTAATGCATCTTTTGATTTCTTGACTGCTTCTTCCATGGGTGTTGATTGTGGATCCAAGTAAAATGAAATCCTTGACAACTTCAATCTTTTCTCTGTTTATCATGATGTTGCTTATTGGTCCAGTTGTGAGGATTTTTGTTTTCTTAATGTTGAAGTCTAATCCATGGCAGATAGTTATCATCTTTTAATTATTAATTATCATAATCATTTGCTATGTTTCTTTATACATAAATGGTTCTACTGGGCTGGTAACTTGGCCCAACATGGAGTCATCTTTTTGGAGGGATAAAACAAAATCAGAGGTACTGACTAGATAAGGATGCTGGGTGTGAGACAAAAAAGGGGCAGAGATAATTTAATTGTAATACCTTCCCAGCTTCACTGCTGCTGGGAAAGTTGTGACAGACTGGGAGGCCATATACGTAGACATATTCTCATAATTCAAACTCAAAGTTGCAAAACACCTTTAAGAGTCAATTAGCTAAGCTGCTTTGTAGTGCACTTGGTTTAGTAGAAATATCCTTGGAAGGAATGAAAAGATTTTCCATACATGAACAGCAATTTGAATACCAGAAGGTTTTACATATTTTATCTTTGCCCCTCTTCTATCAGAGAAGAGAATGTTTTAAAAAATGAAACCAAGAAAAAATAGAGAGAAGAAAAAAGGGCTTGTTATTTCTCAGCGAAGTTCTGACTAATTTATGCAGAAATTATTTCTCCCCCTTCAGGATTATGTCCTCAAGATGAATACCCTCTTGATGTATGCAGAGAGCCAAGATTAGAAAAACAATTAAAAAGTATGCTAAGACTCGACTATTTACTTAGAGTATGATCACTTGCATCGAGATGGCCAGTGGAATCAGAAACAAGAGATAATCATTAAGATCAAGGCCCTTGTAGTTAG
Source organism: Dugong dugon (assembly GCA_030035585.1). NCBI lineage: Eukaryota > Metazoa > Chordata > Mammalia > Sirenia > Dugongidae > Dugong > Dugong dugon. Next base: position 68,287,961 of record CM057464.1, read on the forward strand.
GATTGGCTAAGATAAAATGAGGTATGGTCTTATGTACACCAATGCTCATTGTAGCACTATTCACAATAGCCAAAATGTGGAAACAACCTAAATGTCCATCGATGGATGAACAGATAAACAAAATGTGTTAACAACATACAATGGAATACTACTCAGTCATAAAGAGCAATGAAGACCTGGTACATGCTACAACATAAATGAATCTCAAAAACATTATGCTCAATGATGTAAATCAATCACAAAAGGACAAATATTATATAATCCCACATATATGAAATGACAAGAATAGGCAAATGTACAGAGACCAAAGTTTATTAGTGGTTATGAGGGGTAGGAGGAAAGGGGAGCCACTGTTTAGGAAGCAGTGAGTTTCTGTTTGTGGTGATCAAAAATTTGGTAACAATTATGGGTGATGGTTGTACAACATGAACGATATAACTGATATTACTAAATTGTACATCCAAAAAAAGTTAAATTGTCAAATAATGTATTATATATGTTCTTATAAGAATAAAATACTGAGGTATGGTGAGGCATGAGTTCTGTCTTTGCTGACACTAGAAGCTAAAGGGAAAGTGCAGCAAATGGTGTCCAGGTTACTATAGCACTTCAACTTCAAACCCTGTACAGATTACTATTATGTACCAAGGACAGAGTACAAAAGAAGTAAGTCTTTTCTGCTCAATTGTATTAGTCAAGACAAAAATAAATTGAAGATAAAATAATAGAGACAGCAGAAGTAATGAAAGATAGGGTAAGGATCCAAGAGATGAATTTCTGCTATTTTAAAAATGCAGCATATGATTTTTCTGTAGTGTTTACTTGGGTTCTCTCAATTCCTTTGTGTACCAAGTCTCTTGTTAAAGAACTCCTCTCAAATGTGCTAAAATAGAGAAAGGAGACCCAAGTGGACCCACCAATCTAGCCAGCTGACAAGAACACTCTCTTTTAAGAATCCCAGAACTCCAGTTACTCAGACACAAATCATATAACTTGAGTCTGAAGAGGTTGTTTTTATAAATAGCTGTTGACAGGTAAAAAAAGTCTTACATACAAGTCCTATCAGAACATCTAATTTAGTGTTTCTCAATGCTGGCTGAACACTGGAATTGCCTGGGGAGCTTAAAAAAAAAGTGACAATGTCACAGTTCCACTCCAGATCAGTTAAATCAAAATCTGGTGAAGGAGTTCAGCAATCAGTATTTTTTTAAATGTTCTCAGATTATTACAACGTGTAGCCCAGGTGAATACCCTTCTAGACTGAGTCACACACAATTCCTTGACATACCTGATCCTGGACCCCACAATAATTTTACAACACAATGTAAGAGGACCAACTCCAGTATAGTTTTCTTCTTGCATGTGTAACTGAAGATAGATAATTTTCACGGGAGTTAATAGAGCAAATTTTAACCTAAAGCAAGTATTTTAAAAGTAAGTAAAGTTCTGGTAAATGTGTATTGCTTCTTTGAACCACAGAATTTGAGAAGAAATGAAAAAGAGTATCTAATCTTAGAAACAACAGTTCATTACACTCCCATCCATCACCACCTATTATAAAAATGAGAAAACTGAAGCTTGATGAGGGAACATGACTAGCTTAAACTCTTGAACGTAGTTTTAGAAATGGATTAAGATTACCCAAGAGTATTGACACTAAAGCCAGTGGTATTACTCCTACTTTATATTTTAAATCACAGATTTCATAATAAAATGATGGGTTCATATACTGAAGGGAGGGGAGAGAGATGGTACTGGATTGTTCTATTGTCATTATAATTACGCTAGGAACTATGTTTGCCAGAATCCCCTTCCCTAAGTGGTTGTGGTTTAGACTAGGGAGAGGAACTTGCATGAAGTTAGGTAGGCTGAGTGAAACAGGAGTCGTTATTCATGAAGATCTTTGAGGTCAGGTGTAGTGACAGACAGATGCATAAGTGCTGGAAGATTCCAGCTTGTTCTCCCCTTCCTTGCTTCATATCCAGCTTTCTTCTTAACTTTAGGCCCTGTTGACCACAACAAACACAGGCCCACTACCAAACACTTGACAGTATACTCACATAGGCAGTAGCTGCTTAGAGCCAACAGCCTTCTGTGGGGTTTCCTTAAGTGGTCTCACTCTGGCTGCAAGCTCTGACTTATCCATCCACATAGGTGCTCCTGGATGATGGTTAGTGACTTTTCTCTGACTTCCCCATTCCTCTTTGTGGACCTTTGCTTCTCTAGTGCCTTCCACATACACATAGGGTTTGATAACTAATAAATCCCTTATTCTATTATTCTCACATTAATTCTACTTTCCTGAGTGAACTCTGACAGATTTGAGGAGAGGTAGGTAATAAAGTACTTTTGACTTCTATAGTAGGGTTATAAACCCAAGGTGGTGATGATGGTGATAATATTCATTCTCAAAATGCTCAAATTTTACAAAGTGGCTCTTTATAGTTGCTAATTAATTCTTGTTTTAGAAAGAAGAAAAGGCATGTTCAATTCAGAAATAAAGCAACCTCAATTCAGAGAAATGAAGGCGATTTTACCAAGTCACTGCTACACATGGCTCCCACCCCAGGCTCCTCTAGCTCCCCTACAGCCAGTTCTTAGATGAATACTGACAATGTTGTGAAATTCTGCTAATTATACAAGTCACTTTTGAAATATTCATTTGGATTACTTTACAGAGATGGATATTAATGGCTTGCTAGCTTTGAGAAAAAAAGAGAAGATTTTCTTTGATCTTAGAGAGTTGGGTCCTATGCTTTGGTTAAGAAAAATGTACTAGAAAGAAAGAAGCCAGACATTTCCCTATTCATCCAAGTAATTATGGCAAGGCAAGTGTTCTTTGATTTTGGTAGTTAGATTTAAAGATACAGAGTGAGTGGTTGTAATTATTCTTTCTAAAATCGTTCTGAAAACCACATTAAGCCACAAATGTCTAAATCTGACCAACTGAATATAGTTCCCGTCCCAGTAGTTAGAAGTGAGAAATAAAGACCATTACAACAAACACAATTCAAGAAGTCTTTAGTCACTGTAATAGACATCATTGAGAGGAAGTGGAACTATTCATATGTTAAAGAACCAAGAATATTTAGTTGTGAATTAGTGAAGAATGGAAGTCTATGGTTATTTAGAGTTTAAAGACACTAATAACCACATGGTTCTCCAATTTTATTATGCAAAGGTATCTCCTTGGAGTGCTTGCTGACAGTAAGGATTCTGCATCTCTGCTCTCTGGATATTCTGATGCAGTAGATATGGGACAGGGTCTGTATTAGTTTTAGCTGTCTACTGTTGAATAGCAAACTACCCCAAAATTAATCAGCATAAAAGTAACGTGTATTATCTCACATAATTTCTAAGGTCAGGACTCCAGGAGCAACCAGGCAGGGGGTCTCGCATGAGATTGCAGTTAAGCTGTTATCTGGGGCTGCATCATTAGAAAAATTAACTTTATTTGGAGGCTGTGCATCCAAGTTGCCTCACACATGGGGCTGTTGGCAGAAGGCGTTCGTCTTCACTTGTTTTCAGAAGGCCTCAGTTCCTTGCCATTGAGAAAGGCTGAATGACCAATATATAAACCACAGTGTCTTTTACATACTCTTCTCAGAAGTGGCCTATTATCACTTCTGCTTCATTCTAATGGTCATGCAGACCAACCCTGGTACAACATGGAAAGGACTACACAAGAGTGTGAATACCAGTAGGCAAGAGTCACTGGAGGCCATCTTGGAGGCTCCCTTCGTCAGGGCACCATAGTACACTTTAGTGAGCACTCTTGAGGATTCATTGGCATGTGACCTCTAGACCATAATTTGAGAAATGAATGGTCTATAGGGTATGTTAGTTTAAAAAAAAAAAAAGTGCATGATTCATTCATGTATTCATTCATTCAACAAATATATGTCATTTTCTGAGATTATTCTTTGGAAATGTTGCTTCATCACTGAGAAAAGAAGCCTCTAAAATCTGGTTGAACACACCACACACACACACACACATATCAATGGCACGAATAAAATCGGGGAAATAAGAGACCAATATAAATTCCCACCTGGAAATTTTTTAACATCCTGTTAAGGCAAGCAACAATTTGTTAACTGCTAAAAGGTTGAAGATTTTTGAGCAAGAATTTGTATTGCACTTCATAGTACTGCTGCTCATCAAAAGGTACAGTCACTGGGAGTCTGGGAAAATGGCACTCCTAGGCAGAAGCACCACACCGTCCCTCTACAGCAAAGATCTGAAAAACTAAGCCAAACAGAGAAAACAGCAATCCTGAAACCCTAAAACATCAAATAAAGAGATAAAGAACTCAGCCAAGCACCAATGGAGTGATAAAACTGACAGAGAACAGAGAGCAAGGAGAGATTCATGCAGAGGTCCACTATCAGATAAGGCAGCGCGGATCTGCCATATTGAACTCCTATCAAAGACCAGCAAATAGGGGGTAAGAGAAAGCAGCTTCATAGAGCTTCCAGGGGGAGACAGAACAACTGTCTCTCATCTCTCTATACCTTCCTTCTCTTTCTGTTCTCTGAATACCTGGTGCTGAATACCTCTATGCCTTCTAGCCAGGCTATACTGCAACACCTGAGAACAACTTCCCCAAACCTCATAGCTGCACCAGTGGGATCCATGGGAGTTTTGCTATTCTTTTTCCTTTCTGATTTTTATTTATTCATACTTTTCTTTTTTTTCTTCTTCCTGTTTTTGTTTTTCTCCATTTCATAGTTTCTCATCTCTCCACTCCAACAGCAAGCTCCCCCTAGCACTCTTTTTTGTTTGTTTGTATGTGTTTGGCTCCTGTTCCTCTCTCCTCTCTCCCATACCCATCTTAGCCCCACACATAACAATCTCCCCGCTACATCCTGCCTACCTGCACCGTGCGCATAACATCACACCACCAAGCAGCACAAGCACGGCCTACTGGAACCTGCCCTGCACTGATTACCAACCTGCTCTGATGGCTGTAGTAAGTGCCACAAACTACCCATCCCAGTAACTCCTCTTTAGCTAGACCAGCCCTGATGTACCATATCTGAGCGACTGACCCTGCCAATTGGAGAAGGAGGTGAAAAGTATCGTGCCCACAGACGAGCAAACAACAAAGAACACACAGCCTGCCTGCTCAGATGTAGCCAAATAAAAAAAAAAAAAAAAGCATGAAACAAATAAATCTACAATCAACACATGAGAAAAATAACTACTGAATGCCCCAAAGACAGCAGACAATATCAAAACATTTAGAAAAACCATGGTCTCGGGAAACATCTAGTTCAATTGGCATGACACTACTTATAAAGACAATGCTCTACATTCTACCTTGATGAGTAGTGTCTGGGGTCTTAAAAGCCTGTGAGTGGCCATCTAAGATACTCCACTGGTCTCATCCCTTCGGGAGCAAGGGAGAATGAAGAGAACAGGATACAACAAAAAGATTAGTCCAAAGGACTAATTGTCCACAGCTACCAAGGCCTCCACCGGACTGAGTCCAGTACAGCTAGATGGTGCCCGGCTACCACCGCTGACTGCTCTGACCAGGATCACAACAGAGGGTTCTGGACAGAGCTGGAGAAGGATGTAGACCATAATTCTAACTCACAAAAAAAAAGACCAGATTTACTGGCCTAAAGGAGACTGGAGAAACCTCGAGAGTATGGCCCCCAGACACCCTTTTATCTCAGTGGTGAAGTGACCTCCGAGGTTCACTGTTCAGCCTGGGAGTGGAGAGCCCCGTAAAACCAAATGAGACTAACGAGGTACAGGAGTCCAGTGACAAGGGCCAGAAGGCAGAAGGGGACAAGGAAGCTGGTGATAGGGAACACAAGATTGAGTAAGGATATTGTTGATGTGTTGTGAGATTGTTAACCATTGTCATAGGGCAACATTTGTAGTAACTGTTAAATGAGAAACTATTTTGTTCTGTAAGCCTTCATCTTAAGAGAGAATAACAGCACAATTGGAAGAGCGCAGTCAATGTCACTGAACTGTGTATGTAGAAATTTTTGAAATGGTGTATCTTTGGCTATGTGTATTTTTACCAAAAAAAGAAAAAAAAGGTTGAGAATTTAGAGGGTAAAATATTGTGGGGTTGTTAACCAATGTCATAAAACAACATGTGTACTACTGTTTCATGAGAAACTATTTGTTCTGTAAGCCTTCACCTGAAGTACAATAAAATATAAAAAAAAAAAAAAATTACAAAAACAGGACAGGGTGGTTCCAGTAGGCATCCAAATAAAACACCAGAAGACTTTCCAGTGGAAGAAAAAGCACTAGAACTACCTGATAGGGAATTCAAATCTCTAATACTCAGCATTCTCCAAGAGTTGAAGCAAAAAGCTGAAAAATAATGAGGAAAAAGATAGACAAATTCATGGAAAATACAGACAAAAAATTGGAAGAATTCAGAAAAATAATGCAGGAACAAAATGCAAAAAAAATTCACAACTAGAAATTATAAAAAAACAACAATTAGAAATCCAAAAGATAAACAACAAAATTTCAAAAATGGACGCTGTCATAGAAGGGCTGAAGAGCAGATTTGAAATGGTGGAAGACAGGATCAGTGGAATTGAAGACAAACACTAGGATACAACTCTGAGGTAAACTCAGGAAAAAGAACAAAGAAAAATGAAGAGACCCTGAGCGTTATGCGGGATACAATCAAAAGCAAAAATTTATGAGTGATTGGAGTGCCAGAACAGGGGGAGAAAACAGAAAACACAGAGAGGATCATTGAAGAACTGCTGACAGAAAACTTCCCCAATATCTTGAAAGATGAAAAGTTGGCCATCCAAGAAGTTCAATGAACCCCATATAGGATAGACCTCAAAAGAAAATCACCAAAGCATATCATAATCACACTCACCAAACCAAAGACAAACAAAGAATTCTGAGAACAGCTCGTGAAAAACAAGAAGTCGCATACAGAGGAAAAACAATAAGAGTAAGCTCAGATTATTCAGCAGAAACCATGCAGACAAGAAGGCAATGGGATGACATATATAAAACCTTGAAAGGAAAAAATTGCCAGCCAAGAATAATATATCCTGCAGAACTCTCGTTCAAATATGATGGTGAAATTAGGACACTTCCAGATAAACTGAAAATAAGGGAATATGTAAAAACCAAACCAAACTTACAAGAATTATTAAAGGGAGTTCTTCGATCTGAGAACAAACAACTTCAGCTCACAGGCAGAAACTAGGATGTAGGATCATACCAGCCAGATACCAATCTAGGAAATGAACTCTCGAGGACTATCCAAAACCAAAAGAAATACAACAGGGAATCAGAGCAGTCAATCAGTAAATGACAACAACATCAGAACAATAAAAGAGTGAATAAATGGTGTAGTTACAGAACCTTCTAATGGAGAGGAAGGCCAGGTGATACCTGATAATAATAGAAATAGACTGCTTCAAACTTAGAAAGATAAGGGTAAATTTCATGGTAACCAAAAAGAAAGTTAATAAACATACTCATAAAAATAAAGAGGAAAAACATAAAGTTTCAGCAAAAACAAAACCTACAAAAACAAAAGAAATGAAAATAAAAATCCACAAATAAAAGTAACTCAGCACAGGAAAGTAAGAAGAACAAAGAAAACATCAGCACCACAAAAAAAAAACACTACAAAATGATAGCAACAGAGTTCCGTAAAAATGGCACTCTAGGCAGAAGCACCACGCCCACCCTCCACAGCAAAGATCTGAAAAACTAAGCCGAACAGAGGATACAACAATCCTGAAACCCTAAAACAGCAAATGAAGAGATAAAGAACTCAGCCAAGCACCAAATGCAGTGAGAAAACTGACAGAGAACAGAGAGCGAGGAGATATTCATGCAGAGGTCCCCTACCAGCTAAAACAGCGCGGATCAGCCATCTCGGACTCCTATAGGAGACCAGCAAATGGCGTACGAGAAAGCAGACTCACGGAGCATCCAGTGGGAGACAAAACACCCAGTAATTTGTGATATATGCTTTCCCACCCCCCACCCTACTTCACCCCCACTCAGACTCCTCTGCATCCTGTGGCCACAATCTCCTCACCAGGAAAAAATGATTGCTTGGATTCCACACACCCAAATGGGACAGATCTCTGAATGCCATTTGTTGGCTGCTGGTGTTGTTTTTTTCCGCTTCTTTGTATTTCTTCCTTACCTCTCACCACCTCCCCCTCCTTTCGCTCAAATACCTGCCTCCGTGCACCATCTTTGCTTCTTCCTGAGGGGCTGTGGAGCTGCTTCCCGGTCTGGGCTGCTGTGCTAGTGGGATCCCGGGGCTTTTGTTTGTTTTGAATTGTTTGTTTGTTTTCTTTTCCTTTTCTTGAGTTGGGAGCCCTTTCTGGCCAGGCGCTGCTACTTAGTAAGGAGACTTCCCCCCAGCTTGCACAGATGTGCAGAGGGATCTCTGAGGGCATTACTTTTTTCATTTTTTTTTTCTTCTGTTTTTTGGGGGGGCCTTTCTTGTTCATTTTTTTTAATTTGTTTTATTTTCTGTTCCCTCTTTTTCCCTTTTTGTCTTTCTTCATTACTCAGTTTCTTGTCTCTCTATATCTTCCTTCTCTTTCTGTTCCCTGAATACCTGGCATTGTATACCTCTATGCCTTCTAGCCAGGCTGTACGGCAACACCTGAGAGCGATGTCCCCAGACCTCATAGCTGCACTGGTGGAATCCCTGGGAACTTTGCAGTTACCAACCTTTCTGACTTTTATTTATTCATTCTTTTCTTTTCTTCCTCTTCCCCTTTCTGTTTTTCTCCATTTCATAGTCACTTATCTCTCCACTCCAACAGCAAGCTCCCCTAGCATTCTTTTTTGTTTGTATGTTTTTGGCTCCTGTTCCTCTCTCTTCTCTCCCATATCCAACTTAGCTCCATACATAAAAATATCCTTGCTGAATCCTGCCTACCTGCACCGTGCATTTGACATCACACCACCAAGCAGCACAGGCACGGCCTACTGGAACCTCCCCTGCACTGATTACCGACCCGCTCTGGAGGCTGTAGTAAGTGCCACAAACAACCCATCCCAGTAACTCCTCTTTAGCTAGACCAGCCCTGCTGTACCATATCTGAGCAACTGACCCTGCCAATTGGAGAAGGAGGTGAAAAGTATTGTGCCCACAGACAAGCAAACAACAAAGAACACACAGTCTGCCTGCTCAGACATACTCAAATTCAAAAAAAAAAAAAAAGGATGAAACAAACTAATCTACAATCAATAAACGAGAAAAATAACTACTGAACGCCCCGAAGACAGCAGACAATATCAAAACATTTACAAAAACAGGACAGGATGGTTCCAGTAGGTATCCAAAATAAAACAAAAGATGACTCTTCAGTGGAAGAAAATGCACTAGAACTACCTGATAGGGAATTCAAATCTCTAATAGTCAGAATTCTCCAAGAGCTGAGGCAAAAAGCTGAAAAACGTGAGGAAAAAAAATAGACAAATTCATGGAAAATACAGACAAAAAATGGGAAGAATTCAGGAAAATAATGCAGGAAAAAATGCCAAAATAAATTCACAACTAGAAATTATACAAAGACAACAATTAGAAATCCAAAAGATAAACAAGAAGATTTCAGAAATGGATGGTGTCATAGAAGGGCTGAGAAGAATATTTGAAACCGTGGAAGACAGGATCAGTGGAATTGCAGACAAACACTTGGATACAACTCTGTTTCAGGACAACTCAGTAAAAAGACAAAATAAAAATGAAGAGACACTGAGAGCTATGTGGGATACAATCAAAAGCAAAAATTTGCAAGTGATTGGAGTTCCAGAACAGAGAGAGAAAACAGAAAACACAGAGAGGATCTATGAGGAACTGCTGACAGAAAACTTCCCCAAATCATCAAAGATGAAAAGCTGGCCATCCGAGAAGCTCAATGAACCCCATATAGGAGAGACCCCAAAAGAAAATCACCAAGACATATCATAATTACACTCACCAAAACCAAAGGCAAACAAAGAATCCTCAGAGCAGCTCGTGAAAAACAAGAAGTCACATACAGAGGAGAGACAATAAGACTAAGATCAGATTATTCGGCAGAAACCATGCAGGCAACAAGGGAATGGGATGACATATATAAAATCTTGAAAGAAAAAAATTGCTAGCCAAGAATAATATATCCTGCAAAACTCTTCTTCAAATTTGATGGGGAAATGAGGACACTTCCAGATAAACAGAAATTAAGGGAATATGCAAAAGTCAAAGCAAACTTACAAGAATTATTAAAGGGAGTTTTCCAAACTGAGGACAAACAGCTTAAGCTCACAAGCAGAATCTAGGACACAGGATCATACCAGCCAGATACCAATCTACGAAATGAACTCTCAAGGACTATCCAAAACCAAAAGAAATACAACAAGGAATCAGAGCAGTTAATCAGTAAATGACAACAACATCAAAACAATAAAAGAGGGAATAAACAGCATAAGTATAGAACCTTCTAATGGAGAGGAAGACAAGGCGATACCAAGTAATAGTAGACTGCTTCGAAACTAGAAAGATAAGGGTAAAATTCATTGTAAACACAAAGAAAGTTAAAAAACATATTCATAAAAAAAAGAGGAAAAACATAAAATCCCAGCAAAAAAAAACCTACAAAAACAAAAGAAATGAAAAAAAAAATCCACAAACAAAAGTAACGCAAGAGAGTAAGAAGAACAAAGAAAACATCAGCACCACAAAAAAAAGCACTGCAAAATGACAGGAACAAACTCACATCTATCAATAATTACACTGAATGTAAATGGACTCAATCCACCCATAAAGAGATGGAGAGTGACAGAATGTATAAGAAAACAAGATCCATCAATATGCTATCTACAAGAGACACACCTTAGAAACAAAGGTGTGAACTTATTAAAAGTCAAAGGTTGGAAAAAAAATACCTAAAGCTAACAACTACCAAAAAAGAGCAGGAGTGGCAATTCTAATCTCAGATAAAATAGACTTTAAAACAAAATCCACCATAAAAGACAAAGAAGGACACTATGTAATGATTAAGGGGACGATCCATCATGAAGACATAACCATAATAAACATCTACGCACCCGATGACAGGGCTCCAAAATACATAAAAGAAACTCTAACAACACTGAAAGGAGAAATTGACAGTTCCACAATAATAGTAGGAGACTTCAACACACCACCCTCAGTAAAGGACAGAACAACTAAGAAGAAACTCAGCAAAGATACAGAAGACCGATGGGCACAATCAGCCAACTTGACCTTATAGACATACATAGAACACTCCATCCAACCACTGCAAAGTACACATTCTTTTCCAATGCACATGGAACGTTCTCCAGAATAGACCACATCTTAGGCCACAGAGCAATCCTCAACAAGATCCAAAACATTGAGAGAATTCAAAGTATCTTCTCTGACCACAATGCCATCAAGGTAGAAATTAACAATAGAAAGAGCAAGGAGAAAAAGACAATTACATGGAAACGGAATAATATCTTGCTTACACATCACTGGGTAATAGAAGAAATCAAAAATGGAATCAAAAAATCCCTAGAATCAAAACAGAATGAAAACACATCATACCAAAACATTTGGGACACAGCAAAGGCAGTCCTCAGAGGACAATTTATAGCAATAGATGCACATATCAAAAAAGAAGAAAGGAACAAAATCAAAACATTAACTACAGAACTCAAACAAATAGAAAGAGACCAGCAAAAACAGCCCACAACCACTGGAAGAAAAGAAATACTAAAGGTCATAGCAGAAATAAATGAAATAGAGAAAAGAAAAACAATAGAAAGAATCAACAAAACAAAAGTTGGTTCTTTGAAAGAATCAGCAAAATCGACAAACCACTGGCCAGACTGACAAAAGAAAACAGGAGAGGACACAAATACCCCAAATAAGAAATGAAATTGGAGACACTACAACAGACACAACTGAAATAAAAAGGATCATAACAGATTATTATGAAAAACTATGCTCCAACGTATTTGAAAACCTAGAAGAAATGGATAAATTTCTAGAAACCCACAGCCGACCCAAACTACAACAAAGTGATGTTGAAAATCTGAACAGACCCATAACAAGAGAAGAGATTGAAAAGGTAATCAAAAAAAACTCCAAAACAAAAAAATCCATGGCCCAGACAGCTTCACTGGACAATTCCACAAAATATTTACGGAAGAGCTTCTTCCAGTACTACTCAACCTATTTCAGAGCATACAAGAGGAAGCAACACTTCCAAATTCATTCTATGAAGCCAGTATAATGCTGATACAAGAACCAGGCAAAGATGCCACAAAAAAAAGAAAATTACAGGCCAATATCTCTCAAGCATATAGATGCAAAAATTCTCAACAAAATTCTAGCCAATAGAATTCAGCATCATATCAAAAAAATAATACACCACGACCAAGTAGGATTCATACCAGGTATGCAAGGATGGTTCAACATTAGAAAATCAATCAATGTAATCCACCACATAAATAAAAGGAAAGAAAAGAATCACATGAACATCTCAATCAATGCAGAAAAGGCATTTGACAAAGTCCAACACCCATTCCTGATAAAAACTCTCATTAAAATAGGTATAGGAGGGAAATTTCTCAATATAATAAAGGACATCTATACAAAACCAACGGCCAACATCATTCTTAGTGGAGAGAGGTTGAAAACATTCCCCTTGAGAACAGGAACAAGACAAGGATGCCCTTTATCACCACTCCTATGTAAGAAATAAAGGGCTTCCACATTTGTAATGAAGAAGTTAAACTGTCCCTGTTTGCAGATGATATGATACTATACATAGTAAACCCTAAAGATTCCACGACAAAATCTACTGGAACTAATAGAAAGATTCAGCAGAGTAGCAGGATACAAGATAAACATTCAAAAATCAGTTGGATTCCTATACACCAAAAAGGAGAATGATGAAAAGGAAATCAGGAAAACAATACCATTTATAATAGCCCCTAAAAACATAAAATACTTAGGAATAAATCTGACCAGGGATGTAAAAGACGTATACAAAGAAAACTACAAACACTACTGCAAGAAACCCAAAGGGATCTACATAAATGGAAAAACATACCATGCTCATGGATATGTAGACTCAACATTGTGAAAATGACAATTCTACCCAAAGCATTTTACAAATACAACACAATCCCAATCCAAATACCAACAACATTCTTCAAAGAGATGGAAAAACTAATCAGTAACTTTTTTATGGAAACGGGAGAAGTCCCGAATAAGTAAAGCACTACTGAAGAAGAAGAATAAAGTTGGAGGACTCACACTACCTGACTTCAGAACCTACTAGACAGCTACAGTAGTCAAAACAGCCTGATACTGGTAAAATGACAGATACATTGACCAATGGAACAGAATTGAGAACCCAGATGTAAATGCATCCACCTACGGTCACCTGATCTTCGACAAGGGCCCAAAATCCATCAAATGGGGAAAAAGTCTTTTTAACAAATGGTGCTGGCAAAACTGGATATCCATCGGCAAAAATATGAAACAGGACCCATACTTCATGCCGTATACAAAAACTACTTAAAAATGGATCAAAGACCTAAATATAAAGCCTAAAACTATAAAGTTCATAGAAGAAAAAATAGGACAAACACTTCAGGCCTTAATACACAGCATTAACAGGATACAAACCATAACCATCAATGCACAAACCCCAATAGATAAGCTAGATAACTGGGATCTTCTAAAAAACAAACCCTATGCTCCTCAAAGACTTCACCAAATTTGATAAAAGCGAACCTACAGACTGGGAAACAATTTTTGGGCAGTATAAGTCAGACAAAGGTCTAATCTCCATAATCTACACAAAAATCCAATACCTCTACAAAAAAAGACAAATATTCCTATTAAAAAAATGGGCAAAGGAAATGAACAGACACTTCACCAAAGAAAACATTCAGATGGCCAACAGACACATGAGGAAATGTTCGTGATCGCTAGCCATTTGAGAAATGCAAACAAAAACCACTATGAGATACCATCTCACCCTGGCATTACTGGCAAGAATCAAAAACACCGGAAATAGCAAATGTTGGAGGGGCTGCGGGGAGATTGGAACTCTTATGTACTGCTGGTGGGAAAGCAAAATGATACAACCATTTTGGAAAAAGATATGGCACTTCCTCAGAAAGCTAGAAATAGATATACCATTCTATCCAGCAATTCCACTCCTAGGAATATATCCTAGAGAAATAAGAGTCATCACTCGAATAGATATATGCATACCTATGTTCATGGCAGCATAGTTCACAACAGCAAAATGATGGAACAACCTAGATGCCCATCAACAGATGAATGAATAAACAAACTGTGGTACATAGTCACAATGCAGTACTATGCAACGAGAAAGACCAACAATGAATCTGTGAACCGTCTCGTAACATGGATGAAACTGGAAGAGATTATGCTGAGTGACATAAGACAATCATAAAAGGACAAATATTGTATGAGACCTCTATTGTAAAAACCCATGAAAAAGTTCGTACACAAAATGTAACAATCTTTATTGGTTACCAGAGATGGGAGGGGTGGGGTAGAAATACTAAACAGGCAATAGATAAGTAGTATATTGGGTGAAGGGTGAGACAGTACACAATACAGCAGAAACTAGCACAACTTGTACAAGGAAACGTCATGGAAGCCCCATAGACACATCCAAACTCCCCGAGGGACTGAATTGCTGGGCGGAGGGATGTGGGGACCATGGTCTCGGGGAACATCTAGCTCATTTGTCATAACACAGCTTACAAAGACACTGCTCTACATTCTACCTTGGTGAGTAGTGTCTGGGGTCTTAAAAGCCTGTGAGCAGCCATCTAAGATACTCTACTGGTCTCATCCCTTCGGGAGCAAGGGAGAATGAAGAGAACAGGATACAACAAAAAGATTAGTCCAAAGGACTAATTGTCCACAGCTACCAAGGCCTCCACCGGACTGAGTCCTGTACAGCTGATGGTGCCCGGCTACCACCACTGACTACTCTGACCAGGATCACAACAGAGGGTTCTGGACAGAGCTGGAGAAGGATGTAGAACATAATTCTAACACGCACACACAAAAATACCAGATTTACTGTCCTAAAGGAGACTGGAGAAACCCCGAAAATATGGCCCCCAGACACCTTTTTGTCTCAGTGGTGAAGTTATCTCCAAGGTTCACCGTTCAGCCTGGGAGTGGACAGCCCCGTAAAACCAAATGAGACTAACGAGGTACAGTAGTCCTGTGACAAGGGCCAGAAAGCAGAAAGGGACAAGGAAGCTGGTGATAAGGAACCCAGGGTTGAGTAAGGATTTTGTTGATGTGTTGTGAGATTGTTACCCATTGTCATAGGGCAACATTCATAGTAACTGTTAAATGAGAAACTGTTTTGTTCTGTAAGGCTTTGTCTTAAGTGAGAATAACAGCACAATTGGAAGAGAGTAGTCAATGTCACTGAACTGTGTATGTAGAAATTTTTGAAATGGTGTATCTCTGGCTATGTGTATTTTTACCAAAAAAAAAGTTGAGGGTTGTGGGGTTGTTAACCAATGTCATAAAACAGTATGTGTACTACTATTTCGTGAGAAACTATTTGCTCTGTAAGCCTTCACCTGAAGTACAATTAAAAAAAAAAAACTTATAAAAAAAAATGACAACGACAAACTCATATCTATCAATAATTACACTGAATGTAAATGGACTCAGTGCACCCATAAAGAGATGGAGAGTGAAGAATGGATAAGAAAACAGGATCCATCTATATGCTGTCTACAAGAGACACACCTTAGAAACAAAGATGTGAATTTATTAAAAGTCAAATTTGGAAAAAAATATATCAAGCTAACAATTACCAAAAAAGAGCAGGAGTGGAAATACTAATCTCAGATAAAATAGATTTTAAAACAAAATCCACCATACAAGACAAAGAAGGACACTACATAATGATTAAGGGGACGATCCATCATGAAGACATAACCATAATAAACATCTACGCACCCAATGATGGGGCTCCAAAATACATCAAACAAACTCTAACAACACTGAAAAGAGAAATTGACAGTTCCACAATAATAGTAGGAGACTTCAACACACCACTCTCAGTAAAGGACAGAACAACTAAGAAGAAACTTAGCTAAGATATGGAAGACCTAAAGGGCACGATCAGCCAACTTGACCTCATAGACATATATAGAACACTCCATCCAACCACTGATAAGTACACATTCTTTTCTAATGCACAAGGAACGTTCTCCAGAATAGACCACATCTTAGGCCACAGAGCAATCCTCAGCAAGATCAAAAACGCTGAGATAATTCAAAGTATCTTCTCTGACTACAATGCCATCAAGGTAAAAATGGACAACAGAAAGAGAGAGGAAATAAAATCAGTTACATGGAAACTGAATAATATCTTGCTTACACATCACTGGGTAATAGAAGAAATCATAGATGGAATCAAAATATTCCTAGAATCAAAGACGAATGAAAACACATTTTACCAAAACCTTTTGGACACAGCAAAGGCAGTCCTCAGGGACAATTTATAGCAATAGATGCACATATCAAAAAAGAAGAAAGGGACAAAATCAAAACATTGACCACAGAACTCAAACAAATAGAAAGAGAACAGCAAAAAAAGCCCACAACAACTGGGAGAAAGGAAATAATAAAGATCATAGCAGAAATAAATGAAACAGAGAACAGAAAAACAATAGAAAGAATCAACAAAACCAAAAGTAGGTTCTCTGAAAGAATCGACAAAATCGACAAACCATTGGCCATACTGACAAAAGAAAAATAAGAGAGGACGCAAATAACCCAAATAAGAAATGGAACGGGTGACATTAGAATAGACCCAACTGAAATAAAAAGGATCATAACAGAATATCATGAAAAACTGTACTCCAACTAATTTGAAAACCTAGAGGAAATGGATAAATTTCTAGAATCACACTGCCAACCCAAACTATAACAATGTGATGTAGAAAATCTGAACAGACCCATAACAAGAGAAGAGATTGAAAAGTTAATAAAAAAAACTCCCACCAGAAAAAAGCCCTGGCCCAGATGGCTTCACTGGAGAATTCTACAAAACATTCACAGACAAGCTTGTACCAGTACTACTCAACTTATTTCAGAGCATAGAAGAGGGAGGAACACTTCCAAATCCATTCTATGAAGCCAGCATAACCCTGATACCAAAACCAGACAAAATGCCACAAAAAAAGAAAATTACAGGCCAATATCTCTCATGAATATAGATGCAAAAATTCTCAATGAAATTCTAGCCAATAGAATTCAGCATCATATTAAAAAAATAATACACCACAACCAAGTAGGATTCATACCAGGTATGCAAGGATGGTTCAGCATTAGAAAATCAATCAACGTAATCCACCACATAAATAAAAGGAAAGAAAAGAATCACATGATCCTCTCAATTGTTGGAGAAAAGGCATTTGACAAAGTCCAACACCCATTTCTGATAAAAACTCTCAATAAAATAGGTATAGAAGGCACATTTCTCAACATAATAAGGGGCACCTGTGCAAAACCAATGGCCAACATCATTCTTAATGGAGAGAGGCTGAAAACTTTCCCCTTGAGAACAGGAACAAGCTAGGGATGCTCTCTATCACCATTCCTATTTAACATTGTGCTGGAAGATCTAGCTAGAGCAATGAGGCAAGAAAAATAAGTAAAGGGCGTACAAATTGGTAAGGAAGAAGTTAAACTGTCCCTGTTTGCAGATGATATGATACTATACCTAGAATATCCTAAAGACTCCACGAGAAATCTACTGGAACTAATAGAAAGATTCAACAGAGTAGCAGGATACAAGATAAACATTCAAAAATCAGTTGGATTCCTATACACCAGTAAAGAGAACGATGAAAAGGAGATCAGGAAATCAATACCATTTTCAATATCCCCTAAAAAGATAAAATACTTAGGAATAAATCTGACCAGGGATGTAAAAGTCCTATACAAAGAAAACTACAAAACACTACTGCAAGAAACCCAAAGGGATCTACATAAATGGAAAAACATACCATGCTCATGGATAGGCAGACTCAACATTGTGAAAATGACAATTCTACCCAAAGCAATTTACAAATACAATGCAATCCCAATCCAAATACCAACAACATACTTCAAAGAGATGGAAAAACTAATCATTAACTTTATATGGAAAGGGAAGAAGCCCCAAATAAGTAAAGCACTATTGAAGAAGAAGAATAAAGTTGGAGGACTCACACTACCTGACTTCAGAGCCTACTAGACAGCTACGGTAGTCAAAACAGCCTGGTACTGGTACAATGACAGATACATTGATCAATGGAACAGAATTGAGAACCCAGATGTAAATCCATCCACCTATGGTCACCTGATCTTCAACAAGGGCCCAAAGTCCATCAAATGGGGAAAAGACAGTCTTTTTACAAATGGTGCTGGAAAAACTGGATATCCATCTGCAAAAAAAATGAAATAGGACCCATACCTCACGCCGTATACAAAAACTACTTGAACATGGATTGCAGACCTGAATATAAAGCCTAAAACTATAAAGTTCATAGAAGAAAAAATAGGACCAACACTTCAGGCCTTAATACACAGCATTAACAGGATACAAACCATAACCATCAATACACTAACCCTAGAAGATAAGCTAGATAACTGGGATCTTCTAAAAATCAAGCACCTATGCTCTTCAAAAGACTTCACCAAAAGAGTCAAAAGAGAACCTAACAGACTAGGAAAAAATTTTTGGAGAGTACAAGTCAGACAAAGGTCTAATCTCCATAATCTACAAGAAAATCCAACACCGCTACAAAAAAAGGCGAATAATCCTATTAAAAAATGGGCAAAGGAAATGAACAGACACTTCACCAAAGAAAACATTCAGATGGCCAACAGACACATGAGGAAATGCTCGCGATCACTAGCTATTTGAGAAACACAAATTAAAACCACAAAGAGATACCATCTCACCCCAGCATTACTGGTACGAATCAAAAACACTGGAAATAGCAAATGTTGGAAGGGCTGCAGGAACATTGGAACTCTTATGCATTTCTGGTGGGAATGCAAAATGATACAACCATTTTGGAAAATGGTATGGCGCTTCCTCAGAAAGCTAGATGTAGACATACCATTCGATCCAGCAATCCCACTCCTAGGAATATATCCTAGAGAAATAAGAGTAGTCGCTCAAATAGACATATGCACACCTATATTCATGGCAACATTGTTCACAATAGCAAAACGATGGAAACAACCTAGATGCCCATCAACAGACGAATGGATAAACAAACTATGGTACATACACACAATGGAGTACTATGCAACGAGGAAGAACAACAATGAATCTGTGAAGCATCTCATAACATTGATGAAACTGGAGGACATTATGCTGAGTGACATAAGGCAATCACAAAAGGACAAATATTGTATGAGACCTCTATTGTAAAAACCCATGAAAAAGTTCGAACACAAAAAGTAACAATCTTTGTTGGTTACCAGGGATGGGGGGGTGGGGGGAAAATACTAAATAGGCAATAGATAAGTGGTATCTTGGGTGACGGGTGAGACAGTACACAATACTGGGGAAACCAGCACAACTTGTACAAGGAAAGGTCGTAGAAGCTCCATAGACACATTTAAACTCCCTGAGGGACTGAATTGCTGGGTGGAAGTCTGTGGGGACCATGGTCTCAGGGAACTTCTAGCTCAACTGGCATAACACAGCTTATAAAGGCAATGTTCTACATTCTACCTTGGTGAGTAGTGTCTGGGTTCTTAAAAGCCTTTGAGCAGTCATCTAAGATACTTCACTGGTCTCATCCCTTCGGGAGCAAGGGAGTGTGAAGAGAACAGGATACAAGGGAAAGATTAGTCCAAAGGACTATGGACCACAGCTACCAAGGCCTCCACCAGACTGAGTCCAGGACAGCTAGATGGTGCCCAGCTACCACCACTGACTGTTCTGTCCGGGATCAGAACAGAGGGTTCTGGACAATGCTGGAGAAGGATGCAGAACTAAATTCTAACTCACAAAAAAAAAAACACAGATTTACTGGCCTAAAGGAGACTGGAGAAACCCCGAGAGTATGGCCCCCAGACCGTGGTGAAGTCACTTCCAAGGTTTACCGTTCAGCCGGGGATTTGTAAAGCCCCATAAAACTAATTGGGACTAATGAAGCACAGCAGTCCAAGGACAAGTACTAGAAGGCAGAAGGGGACAGGAAAGCTGGTGATAGGGAGCCCAAGGTTGAGTAAGGATAGTGTTGATATGTTGTGAGGTTGTTTACCATTATTATAGGGCAACCTGTGTACTAACTTTTTAATGAGAAACTATTTTGTTGTGTAAACCTTCATCTAAAGTAAGAATAGCAGCACAATTGGAAGAGCGTAGTCAATGTTCTGAACTGTGCATGTAGAAATTTTTGAAAGGGTGTATCTTTGGCTATGTATATTTTCACCAAAAAAAAAGGTTGAGAAGAGAGAGGGTTGATATGTTGTGGGGTTGTTAACCAATGTCATAAAATAATATGTGTACTACTGTTTCTTGAGAAACTCTTCTGTAGACCTTCACCTGAAGTACAATAGAAAAAAAAAAAAAAGATTTCTTCATCAAAAAATAAATAAATAAAAGTACAGTCACTGATACAGAAGGCCCATAGAGATGGTAATGGATAGATGATCTGTAGACAAAGCTTAAAGAGCTCTACCATAGTTATAACTACCAGATTGAGCAAGTTATTCCAATTAATGAAACCCATACCAATTAGGATAAGGAAGAAGCTTCAAAAGTTGGCAAAAAAGGGAGATTCAGAGCAAATGTAGTGGTAGGAAAAACACACAGTAGGACTTTCATAACTAGTAGAGATGAAAACTTAACCTATCAGATAAAAGACACTTGGATAAAGGAAGCTGGCAGACTTCTGCAAGTCTCTAAAGAGTAGCCTTTAAGTTCAAGATTTTGGTGTTTTACTTGGTTCAGATTTGCGAACTGGCATTTGGTGATCCCATCAAACCCTTAACTTTAAACATTGATGCTGTGGATTAGAATCTCTAGTCCAACAGAAAGATTCTAGGAAGAAGTCTTTGGCTTTTGCCAACAATATCAATTTAGAGGTATAACACATTTCACTGCAAATAGATCAATTAGAAAGAAGTTCCAGAAGTATATATTTGGACTGACAAAATTCTTCTCAACTATGTTCTCATGAGCACCAAATCAGAGGCAATGAGCAAGCAATGGGGGATGGTTCTATATATACATATATATATATATATATATATATATATTTAGGGCTTATTACTTATCCAGGACAAGCAAGCAATTATGTTTTCCAACATCATCAAATACAGGGCCTGAAATAGTCCTGAGTGAGAAATTTGAGGATTTTTAGAGTTTCTAGTATTTGGGTCATAGAACCATCACAGCATAATGAAAAACTTGCAGCATTCCCCAAAAGACCATGACTGAGTGGTTTTAGACAAATCTTTATGTCACTCCAGAATAGTTTTGAAAGTGTTGGGTAAAGCACAATTGCACAAGGGGATTAGCAAATTTGAAAGAAAAAAAAAAGTCAAACCAACAAACTTAAATCTCTATGGGATCTAAGCCTCTTCCTCAGCAGAACTAACCATTTAGTTTGAGACTGACCTAAGACAAAGTTAGTGAATGGCATTGAATGGGAGAGTGTATGACCTGGTTCAAGGGCAATGGAAAAAACTATCTTTGTCCCAGGAGTACCAAGGCTTCATGTCAATAGCCCCCAGTTGGTATCAGTGTCCATTTGGGGAAACTATGAGACTGAGACCTTGTATGTGTCTAAAGTAGAACAATAATGGCAGAAAGTGTTTCTTTGAAAACATGTAATGGATGGCTAAATATCAGAGGCTAACAAATACCGGATCTTTTAATGTTAGAGTCCAAAACGCAGGCCTACATTGGGCAAAATTAAAATATTTCTCATAATGAAGAACCAGGGAATAGTCATTAAGCATGCAGGGTTCTTCAAAAAATCTGAGAGTGTGTGTTGAAATGGCTCTTAACCTTGGCCCACGGTTTGGGTGGGTAAAGAAGAGGCCTGCTATACTAACATGCAATGTCATAAATGTCAGTGCTTTAATGAAGTTAACAGTTAACACATCTTCATGTAAAATTCTGCTTGTGGTAATGTTTCCCTTGCTGGCTCCTTCCCCAGCAACCACAGAGATCTGCCATTTGGTATTCTAAAGTAGTTTGTGTTTTTCCACCTTCTTAGCCACTTGATTTTTCATGCTGATTTCTTAGCATTTCTGAAATTATAGTGATAAATTAAGATTGAAGATTTTCAATGTTTCCCCACACCTAAGCTTCAGATAATATTCCATTCTTTTTTCAATTATCTCTAAAAACAGAAACACAAAAATATAGCAATTTAAGATTGAAGCAGTGCTTGATATCTGAAAGTACAACCATGCTTCTTGTCCTTAAATCCCACCTCCTGCATTCTTACACAATCGTCCCACTCCTCTCTGACAGTCTCTCATGTTGGAGACTCCAATTTCCCAAAGAAGATAATTTCATCTGTTGAAAGTTCTTAAATTAAGTCAAAATTTGTTTTCCTGAACTTCTGAACACTGGTTGTAATCTTTGGAACCATACATGAGATGAAATTCCACATAAATGATGCTAGCGATCACATTTTCATTGTATCTTCATTTATCTAAGCTAACATATCTAATCCCTTCAAAAATTGCTCAAATAACCAAAGTTAGAGGATGTTTTATTTTTCTTTTTTTTTTGATCTGGCCAATAAATCTACTCTTCATGTGCTGCAATTTTCCTGTTTCAGTCTTGAATTTTAACACCCAGAACCCAATGCACACTTTCCAGGTGTGGAGAGGCCACCATTGATTCTACAGGGCCTCTTACTTCCTTAATTGAAAAAACATTCCCTTTGATTTAGCAAGTTTATAAACTTTACTGATTCCAGTTGTGGAATGACTTCAAAGACATCATACATGAAGAAAGTAAAAGGTTATTAAAAAGACAGGAAGGAAAGAAAAGACCAAAATGGATGTCAGAAGAGACTCTGAAACTTGCTCTTGAATGCTGAGTAGCTAAAGTGAAAGGAAGAAATGGTGACGTAAAAGAGCTAAATAGAAGATTTCAAAGGGCAGCTCCAGAAGACAGAATAATGTATTATAATGACATGTGCAAAGACCTGGAGATAGAAAACCAAAAGGGAAAAATACACTCTGTATTTCTCAAGCTGAAAGAAAAAATTCAAGCCTCGGACTGCAATATTGAAGGATTCTACAAGGAAAATATTAAATGATGCAGGAAGCATCAAAAGAAGATGGAAGGAATATAAAGTCACTGCCACAAAAATAATTTGTTGATATTCAACCGTTTCAGGAGGTAGCATATGATCAAGAACCAATCGTACTGAAGAAGAAGTCCAAGCTGCAGTGAAAGCATTGGTGTAGAACAAGTCTCTAGGAATTGACAGAATATCAATTGAGACATTTCAACAAACTGGTGCAATGCTGGCAATGCTCACCTGTCTATGTCCAAGAAATTTGAAAGTCAGTTACCTGGCCAACAGACTGGAAGAGATTCATATTTGTACCCATTCCAAAGAAAGGTGATACAATAGAATGTGGAAACTATTGAACAATATCATTAATATCATGCACAAGTGAAATTTTGCTAAAGATCATTCAAAAGTGGTTGCAGCAGTACATCGACAGGGAACTGCTAGAAACTCAAGCCAGATTCAGAAGAGGATGTGGAATAAGATATATCATTGCTGACGTCAGATGGATCCTGGCTAAAAGCCGAGAATACTGAAAGATGTTAACCTGTGTTTTATTGACTATGCAAAGGGTCATAACAAATTATGGATAACATTGTGAAGAATGGGAATTCCAGAACACTTAATTGTGCTCCTGAGGAACCTGTACATGGCGAGAGTCAGTCATTCAAACAGAACAAGGGGATACTGTGTGGTTTAAAGTCAGGAAAGGCTTGCATCAGGGCTGTATCCTTTCACCATACTTATTTGATCTGTATGCTGAGCAAATAATCTGAGAAGCTGGACTATATGAAGAACAACTGGGCATCAGAATTGGAGGGAGGCTCATTAACAACCTGTGATATGCAAATGACACAACCTTGCTTGCTGAGAACAAGGAGGACTTGAAGCACTTACTGATGAAGATAAAAGACCACAGCCTTCAGTATGGGTTACACCTCAACATAAAGAAAACAAAAATCCTCACAACTGGAACAATAAGAAACACCATGATAAGTGGAGAAAAGATTGAAGTTGTCAAGGATTTTATTTTACTTGGATCCACAATCAACACCCACTAAAGCAGCAGTCAAAAAATTAAACACTGCATTGCATTGGGCAAACCTGCTGCAAAAGACATCTTTAAAGTGTTAAAAAAGCAAAGATGTCACTTTAAGGACTAAGCTGAGCCTGACCCAAGCCATGGTGTTTTCAGTCGCCTCATATACGTGTGAAAGCTGGACAGCGAAGAAAGAAGACTGAAGAAGAATTGATGGCTTTGAATTATGGTGTTGGTGGAGAATATTGAATATACCATGGACTGCCAGAAGAACAAACTAATTTGTCTTGGAAAAAGTACAGCCAGAATGCTCGTTAGAAGCCAGGATGACGAGCTTTGGTCTCACATACTTTGGACATGTTATCAGGAGGGCCCATCCCTGGAGAAGGACGTCCTGCTTGGTAGAGTAGAGGGTTAGTGAAAAGGAGGAAGACCTTCAACGAGATGGATTGACACAGTGGCTGCAACAATGGTCCCAAGCATATCAAGGATTTTGAGAACGGCACGGGACCAGGCAGTGTTTCAATCTTTTGTACATAAGGTTGCTATGAGTCAGAACTGGCACCTAACAACAACAATTGAGTTGACTAGTATCTTGTTCATTTAATCTTAACAACAATCTGTGAGATACACATCGTTATTAGTATTCCAATTTTACAGAAGAGGAAAGAAAGACAGAATGGTTGTGTAGCTGTCTAAGGTGGGTGAGCTGGAGTCAACTCTCCTGGGTCATGAGAGCTGATTGTGCACATCTCTTCTCAACTCCACGCTGAAATTTCCCATAGTAGGATTATATACACCAAGAAAATCAAACACTTCAGGCACTTTTTTTTTTTTTCCTGGAGAGCCAGTTGTTTGACTTCAGCAGCATACCACAGGGACACACAGTCAGTAAGAAGCAGAACCAAGTCTGGAACTAATGTTCTCCTTTATATCTAGTGTTCAGTATATTTCTAATAAATTATCGTACATTTCTGGGACTGTATTTTTAAGGTGAGAAAAGGACAGAGACCTTGAATTCCATGGAAGGCTTTATGTGTTGAGGTGCTACTAAAAGGAAAAACTTTCAAAGACAGAGATGTTGGGAAGAGGAGTTGGTAAAAACTTCATATTTTCGTATTGTGCTCTTTTCTCTATTAAAACAGTACCATATTAATAGTCACTTTGGGTTCATCATCAACTATTAATCTAGAGATATTTTTTGTCTGTATATATTTTGTAACCAGATCTTTCATAAACTGTATTTTATTGACAATGTGTCCATAAACATAGCACCAGGTAATTATGTCCATTGAATTTCAATTTATTTTGTAGGACCAAACCCAAACCCATATAATTCTTCTCTGCTTCCATTTGGTTATTTCAAAACTAAATTACATTTGTCATACTCCAAAAAGTAGCAAAGATTAGCCCAGTGGAAATAAAGTAGAAAGTTCTTAGAATCAATTGGCATGGCATGAAAAGCATTGACGCTGCCTCTTTTGGTCTAGGTGTTCTCCACGGTATATCTTATAGAAGTGAAAATGGGGCATGAGGCACAACAAAGAAGTATTTTTCATGTTGGTAAGAAATTCTGACAAGTAAAACTTTTTTTAAGGTAATCATAGCTCTAATTTTCCAACTTGACAGCAGAGTGTCTATGTTATGTAAAGCCTGGGGAGAGAGAGGCTGAAAAATAAAGCACTTTCTTTTTGTCTTAAAAAATATATCTTCCAGAGGAAAAAAAAAATTAGTTCTCACCTTTGAATGCCTATTTTCTTCTCCTCCTCCTGCTCCTCTCTGCTGTACTGCAGAGTTATTCTCCATTTGACAGATATAACCCATATGACAATGCTGTTTTTCATAGAAATGCACAATCTTTGTTTCCACTGGAGAGGCCCAGTAGGCACAATTTTGGACTTGTTATTAAAGGCAAATTAACGTCCCCCAAAGATTTTGCAAAACTCTTCACACTAGAATGTGGTATTTTGTAGCATTCCCATTTCCCATGGTTGAATTCATGTGCATAGTAAGAGGAAGAACATTTTAGCAAATACAAGAAGTAATGAGAATTAATACAATTTACTCCAGACAGTCTCAGAGGATATGTATGGATTTCAAGCATAACTTTGTTGAAGTTAAGACTGTGCAAACTATTCAGAACTCAGCTTAAAGACCACTGACCCAAGAAAGAGAGTAAAGCAGGGAAAGCATTTGAAAGGGAATAAAAGAACCCTATTAATATTCATCTTGTATTTAAATTGGGCACAATTTTCATCTTTGGGAATGTGTGCCCTATTGCTATAGTTTCCTGGGATGCTTGATCAAGTCATTTGTAAAACTCTGTCAGGTTTCTGCATAAACTAGAAACAACTCTTCAAAATAAGTTTTTAAATACTGGATGTTCATTCAGTACTGCACAATATCTTCAAGTGATTATGATTATGATTGTCTCATAAAAATACCAGAAGACAGGCACCCTATTACATCCTCATATTACTCACATGGAGAGTCACCCTCTTGAATCATTTAAGTTTGTATGTATTTTGTCACACAGCAACATTTCAAAGTAAAAAAAAAAAAAAAAAAACCTGTCGTTGAGTCTATTCAACTCATGGAGACCCCATCCATGTATGTCAGAGTAAAACTGTGCCCCATGGGGTTTTTGCTGGCTGATTTATTTTTTTTGGAAATATATCGCCAGACCTTTCTTCTGACGCATTCTGTCTCGGTGGATTTGAACTGCCAACCTTTTGGTTATAGCAGTTGAAAACATTAACTGTTTGCACCACCCAGGCACATTTTAAAGTTAGGGCTTTTAAAACTGAAAGGCAGTAAAAATCCAAAGTTTACATCAATAACAACGTAAGCATATAAATTAATTTGACTAAACCTAGTGTTTACAATAGGATTTATATTTATAAGGGGCTTCATTGTAACAATTCCTTTTCATCAGCCTATGTCAAAAGTGGCCAGTTTCTGCTCCTGTGTCCTCAACTGTGGACATCAGTAGGGGGTCTTTACAGGATGGTCTTTTGATAATACATGTTAATATAACAATATAACAGGCCACTAGGCTAAGCATAAAGAAATGAATCAAAACATTTTAAAACTGACAGAAATTTTGATATCATGTTTCCTAGTATTCTCACTAAACAGAAAACTATATGTTCTAAGGGCTTAAGTGACTTTTCTAAGGTTACTCCGAGCAAATTGGAATTGGAACTTACTTCTCATGACTCCTAGATAAGTGCTTGGTTCACTCAGTCATAAAAAGAAATAAAAAGGTTTTAAAATTGGAGAAACGTTGATTACATGAAAAATAGTTAAATGAGCACAAACTATCTACCATGTTACCTGCTATTCCTTGTTTCCATCTTTGCTTCCTATCATATGTACCAATCATGCGTTTACAGCTAGGTGCAATAAGATTCTACAATTTTGCATTTGTTGTCAAATAATTGTTCATACACTTGTAACCTACTATGATTACGGGAAAATTTTTAGGATTGAGGCTAGTGGGACTGTGAACAAAATGTTTCACCTTAGAACTCTGTTAAACATAAGTATTATGAACTATATGTTTCTAATAAGGTATAGTGAAAAGTATGTTTCTAGTAGGATATGATGAAAGGGACATGCATTGGAGATGCAGGAAGAAAGAGCCTACTCCTTTCAACTTCTTACACCAACTACCTTTACCCTTTCTTGATGGCAAAAGGCATAGAGAAATCTCCTTGTTTACATCAATCGCCATTGACATTAAGTTGATTCTGACTCATAGCGACCCTATAGGACAGAGCAGAACTTCCCTATAGGGTTTCCTAGGCCATAATCTTTATGGAAGCAGATTGACCAGGTATTTCTCCCATAGAGTGACTGGTGGGTTCGAGCCTCCAACCTTTCGGTTAGAAGTTGAATGCTTAACCACTGTGCCACCAGGGCTCCTTGTTTACATCAATAAGTTGTTAAAGTCACTACCATCCCAATTCAACTAATTAGTCCTGATGAGGATGTGAACTCTGTGCTCTTCATGTAAGAATCGTTCTTTGCAAGCAATAAAGTATTGAAAATAGAAAAGACAAAGAAACTTAAATCTTTTAACAATTTTTTTAAAACTTTCATCAGTATCTATCAGCAGGAAAAATAAAAGATCTATAGAATCGCACATGTTGTCAAATATGCAAGATTAAATTCGCATATTTATAGAAAAGCAAAAACTTTCATCCTTTTATTTTTTTCCCTCTTTTGACTTTACTCATATTTTCTGCTAGTAAATTCCCCTCCCGCTTCTCTGCTTTCCCTGATGGTTCTACACAGCTGCCTACTTCAGGGACCAAATTCTACTTGGAGAGGTACTTCCTTATATAGTTGCCCTGAATTTATGACATGGGAAGTGGTTTGGAGCCCTGGACCACCTTGCTTATTGCCTGAGCTTATTGCTTACACTAGTTGGTTTTGTTCCAAATGTTTGCAACCTTCTTTTGCTTCTGTAGAAAATTTGGAAAGAATCAGTCATTTATTTTTCATTGTATGCTATAGATCAGTTGCTAATAAAATGGGTGTTTAGGTTTAAACGATCTATTGTTTGTAGTTTGTTGCATTTTGTATACATGCTTGATTAGTTTCACAGTCTTTCACAGTCTTTCTTTCAAAGTCATGCAAGCCTATGTCTTCTCCAATGGCTGTCCATTTATTTTTGAAATAGCATTTGAATTGAATGTACTAACATTTTAGAATCAATTTTACCACCCATCTTTTTTCTCCCTATATATATAGCGGGACAGGAAAGAGAACTAGAAGGAAGAAAATGGACAACTTTTCTCACTCAGATTGCAAGCTGCTTAATTATTTTTGTCTGAGGATTAATGGAGAGAAGCTCACTAGCTATAGGTAGTTGTAGATGACATAGAACAGTCTTTTCTTCATACATGTTCCTAGTATGTAGAGTATAACATACTAAGACATTTGAGAAAATGAGAATTTTGCAGGATTCCTAACTTCTAACTCCAATCTTCATAAGTAATATTTCTGTTATAATTTTTCCATCATTTATCTTTCTCTAACATTGTGTTTAAATTGTGAAGTGCTGAGGTAATCTAAGCTGGGAAATTTTTTGCCTACTCAATATGGTATTCTTATTGTTTTCATATTAATTGGGTGGGAGTTAATGCTAAGACATATGAAATTTCAACACTGAGGTTCTTCTCTTTGTGCAAAATTCCATAGCCATAATGGTCAAAATAGTGTGGTATAAAGGGGTAAGCTCATGAGTCAAACTGTGTACATTTGAACATTGGTTCTACAATTTACCAAATGTGTGATATCATGTAAGTTATTAAGTTTTTCTCAGTTTCAGTTGCTTCATTTAAAAGGGAAAATAATAATGATGATGATGCCATAAAGCTGCTTTGAGGATGAAATGAGATAATACAAGTAAATCCTTTATCTGTGTTCCTGGCTTATAGTAAGTGCCCAACAATAATTAGTGTGCTTACCATGAAAATGTACCACCCATATCTTCTGCAGGATGCATAACTGACTGACAACCCCAGCTACTGCTCTCTGCATCCACTGAGTTTGCTTCAGGGCCAAGTCTCCTCCCTACTCCTCCCAGCCCATGACTGAACATAGCAAGGGTGCTAATGAAGCCCATTCCCACAGAACATGTGACTCCTTTGATAGATGACTACGATGTGAATACTCTCCAGCAGCCTATCTCAAACTTTCCTGGAATTGTTCAGCAGTCTGAGGTTCTTCCTACGCACTCCTTCTTCCTTCCGTCTCCTTCACAGATATCACACAAGCATCGCCTAGTCCTTTCTACTCCCCCTTTTTTTTTTTATCCTTCACAGATATTTTCTCCTGTAAAACATTTGCATATCTAATTCTGCCTTGGCATCTACTTCTTTGAGGTCCTAATCTAACACAATTAGCTATTGTATAATTTTCAATTTTTATCACATTTTGAACCTATGTGGTTTTATTTTGAAAAAGATATCCATTCTCTCTAAACTGAAAAGTACTTCTTTCTTTCTTCCTCCCTATACCGAGTGAGCACTAGGAAATCTTGGTTCCAGTCCTAGCTTTTCCACTAACTTGTTTGATCTTGAGTGAACCTCTTATTCCTATTGACCTCAGTTTCTTTAATTGCAAAATAAGGGGATCATAGGATTTCTAAGGTCTTTGTAGCTGTAAAATTCAGTTTTTCTATGACCTATTATGTACTAGATGCTAAGTATGCAAGGAAGGGTCAAATGCTTTCCCTAGGTCCAAGGGGCTCACCATCTACCAAGGGAGATGTGTTAGATATATGTAAATATATAGAATAGTAGTTGATTGTGGCTCTTCACATATGAGTAACTAATTACTGAGACTCACGCTGGCTCTATGTTCATGCTGTTGCTTATTTTTTTGCCCTTTTGGGAAGCACTGAGAAAATTCATAGAAAGTTACAAATGTGCTCCTTCTTTACGGAATCAATACATAATCAGTTGCTGTCACCATGTTTATTTATTGGTCATCTGGTTGAAAATGATAAGGAAGATTGCCTAAGAGTGAATGAGAAACAACATTTTAGAGAAAAGAACCCTGATGTAGCATAGAAGAGGAACTCTGAATGTGCAGTTATTTTCCTAAGGGATGCACTCTGCTAGGTAAATTAGTAACTCTCAGCTCCTACCTGCATGAATATAAACATCATAGAAAAATGTGTTTCCTGGGTAATGCCATAAGCATTTCTTTCATCTAATTGTAAAGTTTTAATATTTCAGATCATCTCTCTTTAATTCTATTTCATTAAATTACATTTTTATCATAAAAGTAAAATAAATTTATAAGGAAAAATTTGGAAAATAAATGTATAAAGAGGAAAATAGAGATCACTGTATGTCGTCTTACAGCAATTGCTCAACATCTTAGGGTATTTTGCTCTAATCTTTTTATTCTATGCATAGATTTTTCTTAAATTGAGACTATTCAGTTATATATAGTTTTGAATACCTTTTCACATTAAATTTCATAACATGTAGAATTTTTCCCATAACATAATGTCATCAAAACATACACACTAATTCATAATATTACAATTTTATGTGTGTATTATATGTATCAACTTCTCTGTCTTTGGATAACTAAGTTGTTTAACATTTGGTTCTCTTACCAACGATACTATGTTTTGGATAGGAATATATTTTGCTCCAAAAACTGGGCACACTCACAGACCATTCTACAAAATTAAACCATATATCCCTGCCCAGAAACAAAACCTGTTTGGCCTAGGATTCAGTATCTCACAAAAGAGCAACCAATTTATGGACTAAACAATAGTAAATGCCCTTTCTAGCAGGTACCTCTTTTTCTTGAGAAAGTGTATTGAAAGCATTCAGAGAGGATCAGAGCCTCCCCAGAAGGGCAGAAAACAAAATATAGAGAAAAAGCAATAAGCAGAATCTAGGATCGGCAATCATGAGAAAATAAAGAGTCAGAAATATGCAAAACAGCAGTAAACAAAGACAGAGTAGCTTAGCAACCAAAGGGGTAGCCTGTGAGAGGCGAGAACAATGGGCAAATGCCACTAAGGATGGGACAAGATGATGCTCGGGGTGGAACCTCAATACATCCTGCATGATCTTCTTTTCATTCTAAATCTCATCTATGCTTGACTGGGAAAGCCCTTCTGTTTTCTTTATTTATCCTTGTAGCATTGCAACAAGCCTTTAACATAAACTTGTGTCTGTTTCTTATAAACTGAAAGAGCTAAAGTATCATACACTGCTAAAAGAAAACTCCATAATGACTAAAAACCCAATTAAAACATGGGCAAAAACCCAATTAAAACTTGGGCAAAGGACTTGTATAAACATTACTCCAAGAAAGATAAATAAATAGCCAATAAGCACATGAAAAGACGTTCACTATCATTAGCCATTAAACCAAAACCAAACCCATTGCCATCAAGTCAATTGCAACTCATAGCCACCCTATATGACAGAGTGGAACTGCCCCATAGGTTTCCGAGGAGCGGCTGGTGGATTTGAACTGCTGTCCTTTTGGTTAGCAGCTGAGCTCTTAACCCCTGCACAACCAGGGCTAGGGAGATGCAAATCAAAACCACAATGAGATATCACTTCAGACCCACTAGGATGGCTATTAAAAATAAATAAACAAAATAAAACACCAACAACAGAAAATAACAAATGCTGGTGAGAATATGAATAAATTGGAGCACTCCAACATTGTTGGTTCATGGAAAATGGTGTATCCGCTGTGCAAAATAGTTTGGTGGTTCCTAAAAGAGTTAAACATAGAACTACCATACAAGCCAGCTGTTTCACTCCTAGATTTACACCCAAAATGACTGAAAGCAGCAACTCAATGAGACATATGTACAACAATGTTCACTGCAGCATTATTTACAGTAGTCAAAAGGTGAAAACAACGTAAATGTTCACCAACAGATAAAGGATAAACAAAATGTGGTATATACATACAATGGATAATCATTCACCCATAAAGAGAAATGAAGTTCTGATACATGCCACCACGTGGATGAACACTAAAAACGTGCTAAAAAGCCAAAGGGCAAATACTGCATGATCCCATTTATATGAAATATCTAGAACAGGTAAATCCATGGAGACAAAAGATTAGTGATTACCAAGGGGCAAGGGGAGGGAGGAATGAGGAGTTTAAAAAATAAAAATAAAAAACAATATGAGTTTTAAATCCAAAATTTTTTTTCTCAAGAAATAATTATGATAAAAATGATTACCACTGTCATTATCATTACTTTTTACTGTGAACCATCTCTCATCTGAAGTGTATGAATTGAGGATGAATTTGAGGAGATTAAAAATTATACTATTGCAAAAAAATAAAAAATTACACTTGAGCATATACCTTTACCACATCTGTGATTATTACCTTGAAATGATTCTGGAAATATAATATATGGGTCAAAGAACAAAAATATGCTTAAGACTTCATACATAATGTCAAATTGCTCTCCAGAAATAATTTCCTAATGTGTCCTGCCACCAACAATATATGAAAAATCTGGTTCAGTCACCTAACATCATCATTGTATATTTTTTAAAACATCTGCCAATTGAAAAGTCTAAAATACCATAGTTTCTCTTGTAATATTATTATAAATTCCTTTGGTTACCAGAGAGGTTAAACCTTTTAATGTTTATTGGCTATTTACATTTCTTTTCCTTTGAAATATTATTTGCTACTGGTTCAGACTCAATTATTACTTTTTCTTAACTAGACATAGGATTCTTTCCCTCTGACAGAATCAACCAGATCATACTTGAAACTCGAAGTGTTTGTTCTTGAGGATTGTCATATATATGATAGATTTATTTCACTTCTTTGCTTTTATCTGAATAGTTTTGGGGATAGAGAAAAGCATGAATAAGTCTGTTATCATGGATTTGATCCCCAAGTGAACTAATTAGTGTCTTTATGTTCTATGGCCACTTAATGCACTTATTTTCAGGTCAGTTCATTATAACAGTGCCATGGGAGCAAGTGAGGATGGTTTAATGCAAATCCTCCTTCACAGATAAAAGAGAAAAAGCAGAGCATTCCTGGTTGGTGTAAAGGTGAAAGTCCTACAGCCCCGCTTGGCCTCCCTTCCCTTCCCCTCCATATTTGTCTCAACGATGTCTCTGTAAAATCCTAGGTTTTAATGAAACACAATATGAAAACCAGTATGCAGTTATAATAGTTATATAGGATACAGTCATTTTACATATATAGATATTTGAGGCTCAGAAATACAAAGGTAGTAATAACTGCTCAACTCCTACTACATTGTTGCTGCTTTGATCAGACAGAATAATGTATAAGGGAAGTCCTTTGCAAATTAAAAGGGAGATCCACATGTGCCAAGAATATTTATATCAGTAAAAGTGTATGTAATATCCATAATGATCCCCTCATTCTGGTGCAGTCTGGATAAGAAGGGAAAATGCAATGATAATCAACAACAATTACCTAAACAGCCTAATACGTATATGAATTACAGCCACATTCAGGTTTAACAATATTTACTCCTTCTGTGTTATTTTAGATCATAGGAAAGAATGTCAAGCCTTCTCAAAAGAATACCAATTTTCTCTGTCACGAAAACTCAGCTTTATTGACTAAATAATTTATTTAGACTGATAGAACAGACATCTACCTGTGGCTAATAAATAAAATGATTCCATCCTTAAAAGATCATGGATTTTGAATAGGACATGCTAAATGACTCTTTTTAGTAAGCAAGCCTGCCCTAGGCAAAATGGCAAACTATTGTCTATTTAACAACTCCCTATTCCCTTTTGTTTCTAGCTCTCCTCTCCTCTATCCCCTCCCCTTTTTCATTCCTCTTGGGTTTTTGAGCCCCTTCTATGGGATACAGACAGCCTCACCTTCAAGGGAAAGGCATCAACAAACACACAGTCTTTTTCTAACCTCCCTCAAACACCACAAAACTCATCGCGGTCAAGCTAATTCCGACTCACAGCAACCCTATAGGACAAAGTAGAACTGCCCCATAGGGTTTCCAAGGAGCAGCTGGTGGATTGAAACTGCCAAACTTTTGGTTAGCAGCCGAGCTCTTAATTACTGCACCACCACGGTTCCTGTAACCTCCCTACCCACATCTAAAGCATATTTTTCCTATGACTACTTCCTTCAGGAATACAGGAAATAGTATGTAGCTGGCTACACTCAAAAACTGAACCCATCTTCTAATAAAGACTTTCATAAAAATTGATGCGTAACCTCGTCAAGATGAGAGCCTGGTTGTGCAGTGGTTAAGAGCTCAGCTACTAACCAAAAGGTCTACAGTTCAAATGCACCAACTGTTCCTTGGAAACCCTATGAGGCAGTTCTACTTTGTCCTATAGGGTCACTATGAGTCAGGATCAACTCAAGGGCAATCGGTTTGTGGGTTTTTGTTTTTTTTTGGTTTTGTGTTCTGTAAGGTAATGATGTGATGATTACCAAGACAATAGTCTCTGCCCTCCAGAGTTTATGATCCAATGAAGGATGCAGACAAGTAAACAGATTCTTTCAATATAAAATGGCAATTTTAATATTGAGAAGTATGTGTTATAGAAACATAAGAAAATAATCTAACATGGAATTTGAGGATCAGCAAAATTACTCTAGAACAATCAAAGTGTTAAGAGAGAAAGTAGAGTCCCTGGGTGATGCAAATGGTTAACATGCTCAGCTGCTAACCAAAAGGTTACAGGTTCAAGTCCACCCAGAGGCACCTTGGAAGAAAGCCCTGATAATCTACTTCCAAAAAATTAGCCATTAAAATCCCTATGGAACACAGTTCTACTCAGATACACATGAGGTCTCCATAAGTTGGAATCAACTCAACAACAATGGGTTTAAGAGAGAAAGTACAGCATGATGGTTAAAAGTTCAAAGGCCACCTGAACTCAATCCAAGCTCACCATTTATTAGTCATGTAAAATCCAGCAAGTGACTCAATGTTTTTGAGGCTCATTATCTATCTATAAAATTGATGTGATAATAATAGTCCTAACCTCATAGGATTGTTGTGAGAACTAAATAAAACAATGCACTCATGTACTTAGAAGAGTACCTGGCGTATGACTAACCTGTTGAAAACCCATTGCCATTGAGTGGGTTCCTATTCATAGTGATCCTATAGGACAGAGCAGAGCTGACGCATAGGGTTTTCAAGGAGCCGCTAGTGGATCTGAACTGCCGACATTTGGTTAGCAGCAGAGCGCTTAAACACTGCACCACCAGGGCTCCAGCATATGACTAGTGTTCAATAAATAAATGTTAGCTGTTATTATTAAAATAAGACCATACAAATGAGTAGGAGTTAGATCAGCGAAAGAAAATGAGCTGGGAGAGATGAACAAAGAGATAAGTATGTGTCGGTCCTAGAGGTAGGGAGCACTATTTTCTGACAAATTAAAGTAGATTAGGGTGGAGACTTCTGCTTCTAGCCATGGTGGAGTAACAAGAATTTATCCCCACCCCCATCTTAAAAAAAAAATCTAGACAAAATATATGAAACAACATTTCTTAGTCATTGGACAACAGACAACACAGGACAGCTTCCTGAAAGAAAAGAAACACGAGAGATAAAGACAACCCTACAAGTGTTCTAGCTCACTGCCCGGACTTTTTAGGTCGCTGCAATGGGAAGGACAACCCAAATAGAGCATGGGAGTCTCCCTGAGTTGACGAAACATATCTGGGTTCCTGGAGGCCAAAGACTCTAGATTTCCAGAGTAGAGTACTGTAGAGCAGGGAACTGCACAGACAAACAGAACTCTCAGACCGTCAGAGTCTCCTGGAGTCTTCAGCAGAGTACTGATCTACACATTCGTGTGAGGAAACTGAAAGTAGCAAGTGGAACAATCACTGAAATTCATGCAGGGCAGGTAATAGATTGTGCATTGACCAGCCAGATTGGTAAACCCTTCTAACAACCAGGGTATGATGTGTAGTCCTCAGACGTGCTGGTAAATAAGCCCTAGACTAAAGTCTGTCTTGTTCTGCCTAACAAAGCTTAAAATCTAGCCACAAAAAGAATAAAACTATTCCCAAAGAACTTAGCTGCATCCCAGAAAAAAGCACCCCAAATACTAAAGTTTTGTTTTTTTTTTTTCAATTGTACTTTAGATG
The DNA here is from genome assembly GCA_030035585.1 of Dugong dugon. Lineage (NCBI taxonomy): Eukaryota > Metazoa > Chordata > Mammalia > Sirenia > Dugongidae > Dugong > Dugong dugon. The sequence goes on from CM057464.1 coordinate 68,324,985, forward strand.
AAGGTTTACAGAGCAAACTGGCTTCTATTAAACTATTAGTATGCATATTGTCTTGTGACATTGGTTACCAACCCTACAGCATGTCAACACTCTCCCTTCTCGAACTTAGCTTCCCTATTACCAGCTTTCCTGTCCCCTCCTGCCTTCTAGTCCTTACCCCTGGGCTGGTGTGCCCCTTTACTCTCGCTTTGTTTTATGGGCCTGTCTAATCTTTGGCTGAAGGGTGAACCTCAGCAGTGACTTCATTACTGAGCTAAAAGGGTGTCTAGGGGCCATATTCTCGGGATTTCTTCAGTCTCTGTCAGGCCAGTAAGTCTGGTCTTTTCTGTGAGTTAAAATTTTGTTCTACATTTTTCTGCAGCTCTGTCTGGGGACCCTCTATTGTGATCCCTCTCAGAGCAGTCAGTGGTGGTACCTGGGCACCATCTAGTTGTGCTGGACTCAGACTGGTGGAGAATTTTTTTTTTTTTTAAGTTCAGCACCCAACAATGTAAAATTCACAAAGTCTGGAATTTGATTAAAAATTAATAGGCCTGTAAAGAAGCAAATATATACATACATACATAAATATGACCCATAATCAGGAATAAATCCAGTTAATAGAAAAAGATCCAGAAACAATACAGATTATAGAATTAGACAAGGATCTTAAAGCAGCTATTAAAAATGTATGCAATATGTTCTAGAAGGTAGAGGAAGCATGAACATGATGAGGAGAGAAACAGGAAAAAGTTTCTCAGTGGGGCTGAAGCAGAGACAGAAAGTATGAAGTGGCAGTAGAGAAGAGATGGAGAATCCCTAGAAAGTAGCAGGTGGAATCCAGTCCATAAAAGAATTAATAAGTCCATTAACAAATTTACAGTTAATATAGTTAGGGAAAGGAAACATTTTGGTAGGTATTTCAGTCAGCATGGAGAGTTATGAGAAAAGGTATACTTGGATAGAGAGGCTAACGTGTGGACCTTAAAAATTATCTTTTCATGGAATATGTGTCCAGTTGCCTCCATGAACAATTGCCTCTTTTGCCATGAGACCAGAAGATCTGTATGGTGCCTGGCTAACAACTTAGAAGTATAGATGAGAAGTTAGTGTGGCACTGAGTTTGTATTAAATTATAGTGACATATTTTGGAGAAGGTTGTCTAGCAAAGTGGAACAGCTTGAAGAATGTAATCAATGTCATCAAATTGTACATGTAGAAATTGCTGAATTGGTGTATATTTCTTCGTGTATAGTTTCATAATAAATAAATAAATAAAATCATCATGTCAAACTTACTAAGTATTTGTCAAGAGTATAAAGAATTAGTAAATTGGGGTATATTCACATAATTGATTGCTATATAGTAAAAGGAATGAAAAATCTAAAATTACATGCAGCAATATGAATGAATTCACTAACATAATGTTGAGCAAAAGAACCCAGGTACAAAAGGGCACAAACAGTATAATTCCATATTGAACTAAAACAGGCAGAATCAACCTATGGTGTTAAAAGCAAGGCTAAGTATATCCTTGGTGGTAGTGACATGAAGTGGGGACAAATGAGACATCTAGGATCTGGGTAATATTTTGTTTCTTGACCTGAACTCAGGTTACATGGGGAGGATTCAGTTTATGAAAATTCACCACACTCATGATCTATGACTCTTCTGTATGTATATAACTCTGCAATAACCTGATTTTGAAGTATACCCCTAAGGTTGACTATAAGTTGGCCCTAATTTGGAGCAGCTAAAAGTGAAGGAAGGGGAGAGGAACAAATGAATAATTCAAAGATCAGAAAGTGTTGAAACTGTTGTAAAACTGCCATGGCCATGTTGGCAGTGGTGGTAGTGGTGGTATTTCCCAATCAGAATAGATTCCAGAATCTTGAGCTACACAAATTGCACTAGGGCTACCTCAATCAGTCTCCAATGCCACAGGTCAAGCAGTTACCTGAGGCATGTTATCCAGCGCTCTGGTGGGCTCCATTTGTACTCACTCTGTTGATAGAATTCCTAGAGCCCAGAATACAAAGAGGCTTCAAGTCAATCAGAACTTCAGCAAATGCTTCATCTCTTATTCCTTCTTTTCCCATTTTGCTTACGGTCAGGCATATCCTAAAGGTATGTGAACTTTCTTTTACAGAGCATTTACAGTGTGTCATAGAGCAGTCCCTTGATATGCGAAAGGAATAACTAACTTATTTATTAGCATTTGAAGGAAACTTTTGACAGTTATTTGAAACTTGATTGAAAATGCTATTGAATTATGGTTATTTTTCCTCCTCTTTTTTTTTTTTTTCTTAGTTAAGTAGTAGCAAAGTAATAATTTAAATTCTTTCTATAATAAAAAGGATGTATTTTTTTTCTTTACATTCTCTCTCCTCGGTGTTCTGTCCTCCTGAGATGAACTGATAATTTGTACAATTATCCAAAACGAAGAAGAACTCAAAACATAAATTTGCCATTGTTGTTATTGTTGTTGTTAGGTGCTGTTAAGTCAACTTTGACTCACAGAGACCCTATGTACAACAGAACGAAACACTGCCTGGTCCTGAATCCCATCGTTGCAGCCACTGTGTCAATCCATCTCACTGAGGGCCTTCTTCTCTTTCACTGACCCTCTACTTTCCAAGCATGATGACCTTCTCCAGGGACTGGTCCCTCCTGATAACATGCCCAAAGTATGTGAGACGAAGTCTTGCCATCCTTGCTTCTAAGGAGCATTCTGGCTGTATTTCTTCCAAGACAGATTTGTTTGTTCTTCTGGCAGTTCATGGTATATTCAGTATTCTTTGCCAAGACTATAATTCAGAGGCATCAATTCGTCTCTGGTCTTCCTTACTCATTGCCCAGCTTTCCTATTCATATGAGGCAACAGAAAATACTATGGCTTGGGTCAGGGTACCTTAGTCCTCAAAGTGACATCTTTACATTTTAACACTTTAAAGAAGTCTTTTGCAGCAGATTTGCCCAGTGCAATATGCCATTTGATTTCTTGACTGCTGCTTGCACAGGTGTTGATTGTGGATCTGAATAAAATGAAATCCTTGACAACTTCAGTCTTTTCTCCATTTATCATGATGTTGTTTATTGATCCAGTTGTGAGGATTTTTGTTTTCTTTATGTTGAAGTGTAATGCATACCAAAGGCTGTAGTCTTTGATCTTCGTCAATAAATGCTTCAAGCCCTCTTCACTTTCAGCAGACAAGGTCACGTCATCTGCATATTGAAGGTTGTTAATAAGTTTTCCTCCAATCCTGATTCTGTATTCTTCTTCATATAGGCCAGCTTCTCATATTATTTTCTCAGCATGCAGAGTGAATAAGTACAGTGAAAGGATATAACCCTGATGCACATCTTTCCTGATTTTAAGCCACAGAGTATCCCCAACTGCCTCTTGGTCTATGCAAAGGTTCCTCATGAGCACAATTAAGTGTTCAGGAATCCCCGTTCTTTGCAACGTCATACATAATTCGTTACGATCCACACAGTTGAATGCCTTTCCATAGTCAATAAAACACAAGTAAACGTCTTTCTTGTATTCTCTGCTTGCAGCCAAGATCCATCTGACATCGGCAATGATATCTCTCATTCCACATCCTCTTCTGAATCCAGCTTGAATTTCTGCATATTTCTACATATTTATAATACGCACATAGATACTAGAATTAGGTAGAAAGTTGATAATTAGGTAGGTAATAGATTATACAGATAAAATATTAGATAGATAATCATTTTTGAGCCTCTGCATATTTATATGTATGTTTACGCCATGAAGAGGCATATAACACATATATGATATGATAATATATACTATGATAGAGGAGTTCCGGCAAAATGGCGCTCTAGGCAGAAGCACCACGCTGGCCCTCCACAGCAAAGATCCGAAAAACTAAGCCAAACAGAGAATACAACAATCCTGAAATCCTAAAACATCAAATGAAGAGGTAAAGAACTCAGCCAAGCACCAAATAGAGTGAGAAAACTGACAGAATGGAGAGCAAGGAGAGATTCATGCAGAGGTCCCCTACCAGCTAACGCAGCACGGATCCACCATCTTGGACTCCTATCGGAGACCAGCAAATGGGGGTACGAGAAAGCAGCCTCAGGGAGTGTCCAGTGGGACACAAAAGAGCTGGTAATTTACGGTGTGCACTTTCCCACCCCCCACCCCTCTTCTCCCTGGCTCAGCGTCCTCTGCTTCCCGGGGCCACAATCTCTTTACTGGGAAGCACCAGCTGCTTGGATTCCACACACCCAAGCGGGCGGCTCTCTGGCTGCCATTTGTTGGCTGCTAGTGTTGCTTTTTTTTCCTGCTTCTTTTGATTTCCCACTTGCCTCTCGCTGCCTCCCCCTCTTTTCGCTTGAGTGCCTGGCTCCGAGCACCATCTTTGCCTCTTCCTGAGGGGCTGCGAGGCTCCATTCGAGTGTGCAGCTGCTTACCCGGTCTGGGCTGCCGCACTGGTGGGATCCCAGGGCTTTTGTTTGTTTGTTCCTCTGCTTCCCGCGGCAACGGTCTCTTGACCGGGAGGCGCCGGCTGCTTGAATTCCACACACCCAAGCGGGCGGCTCACTGGGTGCCATTTATTGGCTGCTAGTGTTGCTTTTTTTTCTGCTTCTTTTGATTTCTCACTTCCCTCTCGCCACCTCCCCCTCCTTTCACTCAAGTGCCTGGCTCCATGCACCATCTTTGCTTCTTCCTGAGGGGCTCCAGAGCGCCAGCAATTTGTGATATACGCGTTCCCACTCTCCACCCTTCTTCACCCACACTCAGCCTCCTCTGCTTCCCATGGACACAGTCTCTTATCCAGAAACACCAGCCCGCACTGGCTGGCTCTCTGAGTGCCATTTGTTGGCTGCTGGTGTTGCTTTTTTTTTTTTTTCTGCTTCTTTGGATTTCTTGCTTGCCTCTCGCCACCTCCCCCTCCTTTTGCTGGAGTGCCTGGCTCCGTGCGCCCTCTTTGCTTCTTCCTGAGGGGCTGCGGAGATCCATTCGAGTGTGGAGCTGCTTCCCAGTCTGGGCTACCGCACTGGTGGGATCCCGGGGCTTTTGTTCGTTTGTTCGTTTTGAATTGTTTGCTTGTTTTCTTTTCCTTTTCTTGAGTTGGGAGCCCTTTCTGGCCAGGCGGAGCTGCGTGGTAAGGAACTCCCCTTCGGCTTCCAAGTATGTGAGGAGGGATCCCTGAGGACATTTCTTTTTTCATTGGATTTTTTTTTCTGTTTTTTTGGGGGGCCTTTCTTGTGGGGTTTTTTTTTATTTGTTTTGTTTTCTTTTCCCTCTTCTTCCCTTTTTGTCTTTCTTCATTGCTCAGTTTCTTGTCTCTCCATATCTTCCTTCTCTTTCTGATCCCTGAATACCAGGCGTTGTATGCCTCCACGCCTTCTGGCCAGGCTGTGCTGCGACACCTGAGAGCAACTTCCCCAGACTTCATGGCTGCATCGATGGGATCCCTGGGAACTTTGAGGTTCTTTAACCTTTCTGATTTTGATTTGTTCATTCTTTTCTTTTCTTCGTCTTCCCCTTTCTCTTTTTCTCCATTTCATAGTCTCTCATATCTCCATTCCAACGCCAAGCTCCCCTAACGTTCATTTTTGTTTGTATGTTTTTTGGCTCCTGTTCCTCTCTCTTTTCTCCCATATCCATCTCAGCTCCACACATAACCATCTCCCTGCTGCATCCTGCCTACCTGCACCATGTGCTTGACATCACACCACCAAGCAGTGCAGGCACGGCCTACCGGAACCTGCCCAGCACTGATTACCGACCCGCCCTGTTGACTGTAGTGAGTGCCACAAAAAACCTGTCCCAGTGGCTCCTCTTCAGCTAGACCTGCCCTGCTGTACCATATCTGAGTGACTGAACCTGCCAGTTGGAGAAGGAGGCGAAAAGTATTGAGCGCACAGAGGAGCAAACAACAAGGAGCATGCAGTCCGCCTGCTCATAGTCAAATTTTTTTTTTTAAAAAAGGGATGAAACAAACAAATCTACAATCAATAAATGAGAGAAATAACTACTGAATGCCCCGAAAACAGCAGACAATATCAAAACATTAACAAAAACAGGACAGGATGTTTCCAGTAGGTGTCCAAATTAGAACACCAGATGACTCTCCTGTGGAAGAAAATGCACTAGAAGTACCTGATAGGAAACTCAAATCTCTAATACTCGGAATTTTCCAAGAACGGAGGCAAAAAGCTGACAAACATGAGGAAAAAAATAGACAAATTCATGGAAAATACAGACAAAAAACTGGAAGACTTCAGGAAGATGATGCAGGAACAAAATGCCAAAATAAATTCACAACTAGAAATTACACAAAAACAACAATTAGAAATCCAAAAGATAAACAACAAGATTTCAGAAATGGATATGTCATAGAAGGGCTGAGAAGCAGATTTGAAACTGTGGAAGACAGCATCAGTAGAATTGAAGACAAACACTTGGATACAACTCTGTTTCAGGAAAACTCAGAAAAAAGAACAAAGAATAATTAAGAGACCCTGAGAGTTATGTGGGACACAATTAAAAGCAAAAATTTATGAGTGATTGGCATTCCAGAACAGGGGGAGAAAACAGAAAACACAGAGATGATCATTGAGGAACTGCTGACAGAAAACTTCCCCAATATCATAAAAGATGAAAAGCTGGCCATCCAAGAAGCTCAACGAACCCCATACAGAAGAGACCCCAAAAGAAAATCACCCAGGCATATCATATTCACACTCGGCAAAACCAAAGACAAACAAAGAATCCTGAGAGCAGCTCCTGAAAAGCAAGAAGTCACACACAGAGGAGAAACAATAAGACTAAGCTCAGACTACTTGGCAGAAACCATGCAGGCAAGAAGGCAATGGAATGACATATATAAAATCTTGAAAGAAAAAAAATTGTCAGCCAAGAATAATATATCCTGCAAAACTCTCATTCAAATTTGATGGTAAAATTAGGTCATTTCCAGATAAACAGAAACTAAGGGAATATGTAAAAGTGAAACCAAACTTACAAGAATTATTAAAGGGAGTTCTTCGATGTGAGGACAAACAGCTTCAGCCCACAGGCAGAACCTAGGACGTAGGATCGTACAAGCCAGATACCAATCTAAGAAATGATCTCTCGAGGACTATGCAAAACCAAAAGAAATACAACAGGGAATCAGAGCAGTCAATTGATGGATGACAACAACATCAAAACAATGAAAGAGGGAATAAATGGCATAGATATAGAACCTTCTAATGGAGAGCAAGGCAAGGTGATACCAAGTAATGGTAGACTGCTTCAAACTTAGAAAGATAAGGGTAAAATTCATGGTAACCACAAAGAAAGTTAACAAACCAACTCATAAAAATAAAGACATAAAACATAAAATCTCATCAAAAACAAAAGAAATGAAAAAAAAAATCCACCAACAAAACTCAGCACAAGAGAGTAAGAAGAACAAAGAAAACGTCAGCACCACAAAAAAAAGCACTACAAAATAACAGCAACAAACTCACATCTATCAATAATTATACTGAATGTAAATGGACTCAATGCACCCATAAAGAGATGGAGACTGACACAATGGATAAGAAAACAGGATCCGTCAACATGCTGTCTACAAGAGACACACCTTAGAAACAATCATGTGAATTTATTAAAAGTCAAAGGTTGGAAAAAAATATATCAAGCTAACAACTACGAAAAAAGAGCAGGAGTGGCAATTCTAATCTCAGATAAAATAGACTTTAAAACAAAATCCACCATAAAAGACAAAGAAGGACACTATATAATGATTAAGAGGACGATCCATCATGAAGACATAACCATAATAAACATCTACGCACCAAATGACAGGGTCCCAGAATACATAAAACAAACTCTAACAACACTGAAAAGAGAAATTGACAGTTCCACAATAATAGTAGGAGACTTCAACACACCATTCTCAGTAAAGGATAGAACAACTAAGAAGAAACTCAACAAAGATACAGAAGACCTAAAGGGCACAATCAGCCGACTTGACCTCATAGACATATATAGAACACTCCATCCAACCACTGCAAAGTACACATTCTTTTCCAATGCACATGGAACGTTCTCCAGAATAGACCACATCTTAGGCCACAGAGCAATCCTCAACAACATCCAAAACGTTGAGAGAATTCAAATATCTTCTCTGACCACAATGCCATGAAGGTAGAAATTAACACTAGAAACAGCAAGGAAAAAAAATCATCTACATGGAAACTGAATAATACCTTGCTTACACATCAGTGGGTAATAGAAGAAATCAGAGATGGAATCACAAAATTCCTAGAATCAAATGAGAATGAAAACACATCATACCAAAACCTTTGGAAAACAGCAAAGGCAGTCCTCAGGGACAATTTATAGCAATAGATGGACATATCAAAAAAGAAGAAAGGGACAAAATCAAAACATTAACTACAGAACTCAAACAAATACAAAGAGAACAGCAAAAAAAGCCCACAACTACTGCAAGAAAGGAAATAGCAAAGATCAGAGCAGAAATAAATGAAATAGAGAACAGGAAAAAAAATAGAAAGAATCAACAAAACCAAAAGTGGGTTCTTTGAAAGGATTGACAAACCACTGGCCAGACTGACAAAAGAAAAACAGGAGAGGACACAAATAACCCAAATAAGAAATGAAATGGGGGACATTACAACAGACCCAACTGAAATAAAAAGGATTATAACAGAATATTATGAAAAACTGTACTCCAACAAATTTGAAAACCTAGAGGAAATGGATAAATTTCTAGAAACACACGGCCTACCCAAACTAGAACAAAGTAATGTTGAAAAACTGAACAGACCCATAACAAGAGATGAGATTGAAAAGGTAATAAAAAAACTCCCAACCCAAAAAAGCCCTAGCCCAGATGGCTTCACTGGAGAATTCTACAAAACATTTACAGAAGAGCTTGTACCAGTTCTACTCAAGCTATTTCAGAGCATAGAAGAGGAAGCAGCACTTCCAAATTCATTCTATGAAGCCAGCATAATGCTGATACCAAAACCAGGCAAAGACGTCACAAAAATAGAAAATTACAGACTGATATCTCTCATGAATATAGATGCAAACAGTCTCCAAAAAATTCTAGCCAAAAGAATTCAGCATTATATCAAACAAATAATACACCACAAGCAAGTAGGATTCATACCAAGTATGCAAGGATGGTTCAACATTAGAAAATCAATCAACGTAATCCACCACATAAATAAAAGGAAAGAGAAGAATCACATTATCATCTCAATTGACGCAGAAAAGGCATTTGACAAAGTCCAACACCCATTGCTGATAAAAACTCTCAATAAAATAGGTATAGAAGGGAAATTTCTCAACATAATAAAGGGCATCTATGCAAAACCAACGGCGAACATCATTCTTAATGGAGAGAGGCTGAAAACATTCCCCTTGAAAACAGGAACAAGACAAAGATGTCCTTTATCACCACTCCTATTTAACATTGTGCTGGAAGTTCTAGCTAGAGCAATAAGGCAAGAAAAAGAAAACAACAGCATCCAAATTGGTAATGAAGAAGTTAAAGTGTCCCTGTTTGCAGATGATATGATACTATACATAGAAAACCCTAAAGACTCCACGAGAAATCTACTGGAACTAATAGAAAGATTCAGCAGAGTAGCAGGATACAAGATAAACATTCAAAAATCAGTTGGATTCCTATACACCAATAAGGAGAACAATGAAAAGGAAATCAGGAAAACAATACCATATTCAATAGCCCCTAAAAACATAAAAATTTAGGAATAAATCTGACCAGGGATGTAAAAGACCTATACAAAGAAAACTATAAAACACTACTGCATGAAACCCAAAGGCATCCACATAAATGGAAAAACATACCATGCTCATGGATAGGCAGACTCAACATTGTGAAAATGACAATTCTACCCAAAGCAATTTACAATACAACGCAATCCTGATCTAAAGACTAACAACATTCTTCAAAGAGATGGAAAAAATAATCATTAACTTTTTATGGAAAGGGAAGAAGCCCTGAATAAGTAAAGCACTTCTGAAGAAGAAGAATAAAGTTGGAGGACTCACACTACCTGACTTCAGAACCTACTGTACAGCTATAGTAGTCAAAACAGCCTGGTACCGGTACAACGACAGACACATTGACCAATGGAACAGAATTAAGAACCCAGATGTAAATGCATCCACCTACGGTCACCTGATCTTCGACAAGGGCCCAAAGTCTATCAAATGGGGAAAAGACTGTCTTTTTAACAAATGGTGCTGGCAAGACTGGATATCCATCTGCAAAAAAATGAAACAGCACCCATACCTCACACCGTATACAAAAACTACTTCAAATGGATCAAAGACCTGAATATAAAGCCTAAAACTATAAAGTTCCTAGAAGAAAAAATAGGACCAACACTTCAGGCCTTAATACATGGTATTAACAGGATACAACCATAACCATCAATGCACAAAACCCAACAGATAAGCTAGATAACTGGGATCTTCTAAAAATCAAATACCTATGCTCTTCAAAAGACTTCACCAAAAGAGTCAAAAGAGAACCTACAGACTGGGAAACAATTTTTGGACAGTACAAGTCAGACAAAGGTTTAATCTCCATAATCTACAAGAAAATCCAACACCTCTACAACAAAAAGACAAATAATCCTATTAAAAATTGGGCAAACGAAATGAACAGACACTTCACCAAAGAAGACATTCAAATGGCCAAAAGACACATGAGGAAATGCTCGCGATCACTAGCCATTAGAGAAATGCAAATTAAAACCACAATGAGATACCATCTTACCCCAGCATTACTGGCATGAATCAAAAACACTGGAAATAACAAATGTTGGAGGGGTTGCGGGGAGATGGGACCTCTTATGCACTGCTGGTGGGAATGCAAAATGATACAACCATTTTGGAAAATGATATGGCGCTTCCTTAGAAAGCTAGAAATAGACATACCATTCGATCCAGAAATCCTACTCCTAGGAATATATCCTAGAGAAATAAGAGCCGTCACCCGAATAGACATATGCACACCTATGTTCATGGCAGCATTGTTCACAATAGCAAAACGATGGAAACAACGTAGATGCCCATCAACAGATGAATGGATAAACAAACTATGGTACATACACACAATGGAGTACTATGCAACGAGAAAGAACAACTATGAATCTGTGAAGCATCTCATAACATGGATGAAACTGGAGGACATTATGCTGAGTGAAATAAGTCAATCACAAAAGGACAAATACTGTATGAGACCTCTATTGTAAAAGACCCATGCAAAAGTTCACACACAAAATGTAACAATCTTTGTTGGTTACCAGGGATGGGAGGGGTGGGGGGGAAATACTAATCGGCAATAGATAAGTGGTATCTTGGGCGAAGGATGAGACAGTACACAATACAGCAGAAACTAGCACAACCTGTACAAGGAAAGGTCATGGAAGCCCCACAGACACATCCAAACTCCCTGAGGGACTGAACTGCTGGGCGGAGGGCTTTGGGGACTATGGTCTCGGAACATCTAACTCAATTGGCATGACACAGCTTATAAAGACAATGCTCTACATCCTACCTTGGTGAGTAGTGTCTGGGGTCTTAAAAGCCTGTGAGCGGCCATCTAAGATACTCCACTGGTCTCATCCCTCTGGGAGCAAGGGAGAATAAAGAGAACAGGATACAAGGAACAGATTAGTCCAAAGGACTAATTGTCCACAGCTACCAAGGCCTCCACCGGACTGAGTCCAGTATAGCTGGATGGTGCCCAGCTACCACCACTGACTGCTCTGACCAGGATCACAACAGAGGGTTCTGGACAGAGCTGGAGAAGGTTGTAGAGCATAATTCTAACTCAAAAAAAAAAGACGAGATTTACTGGCCTAAAGGAGACTGGAGAAACCTGGAGAGTATGGCCCCCAGACACCCTTTTAGCTCAGTTGTGAAGTTACCTCCGAGGTTCACTGTTCAGCCTGGGAGTGGACAGCCCCATAAAACCAAATGAGACTAAAGAGGTACAGGAATCCAGTGACAAGGGCCAGAAGGCAGAAGGGGACAAGGAAGCTGGTGATAAGGAACACAAGGTTGAGTAAGGATATTATTGATGTGTTGTGAGATTGTTAACCATTGTCATAGGGCAACATTTGTAGTAACTGGTAAATGAGAAACTATTTTGTTCTGTAAGGCTTCATCTTAAGTGAGAATAACAGAACAACTGGAAGAGCGTAGTCAATGTCACTGAACTGTGTATGTAGAAATTTTTGAAATGGTGTATCTTTGGCTATGTGTATTTTCAACAACAAAAAAAAAAGGTTGATAATTTAGAGGGTTAATATATTGTGGGGCTGTTAACCAATGTCATAAAACAACATGTGTACTACTGTTTCATGAGAAACTATTTGTCTGTAAGCCTTCACCTGGAGTACAATAAAATATAAAATATATATATATATATATATATATATATATATATATATATACTATGATATGTTATATAACATTATATATTAGATATAAAACAAATACATATATTCATTATAAGTATATATAAATAAACATACATATGAGTAAACTATTAATGCCAAAAGTTAAATGAAAATCTGAGAAAAGTATTTTAAATATATGAAGAGATGTTCAACTCATCCATAATAAGATCACTTATAATAAGATAATGCTAACAGAACCCAAGCTGTTAGGATATCGAGAGGATAGCATAGTGTAATATATAACAAAACACTTAGAATAGTGCTTTTATATAGAAAAAAATTGCAATTATGCACCGTAAATTATTAAATAATTATTATATGTGTATACATATATAATTATTACATATAATAATAATTACTTGCAGAGCGGCTGATGAAAATGATCTACAAACTCATAAACTTGTGATTGCGATCATGATCATCGCCTTTGTAGAGTTCTGTTTCCTACCCCTGAGAGAATAATATCCTAAAGAGTGGCCCTATTAGTGGTATTTTGAGGAGAAGTAAGAAAAGCAAATGGAGTCACTCTCGACTAGCAGAAAAGCTAAGTGGAATCTATCAGCACCTCTTAAATCACCTTTAAATAGACAAACATACATCCCACCTCCACCTTCACTTTTACTTCACCTGTGCGTACTATGCTAATTATTAAGGTATTTATTATCACTCAGTTCCAAACCTTCCTTTCTACGCTCTACTCTGTGGCACTAGGGCTGCTTTTCTGCAAATTACGTTACTGCTTTTCCAGCTGCATTTCTCTTAGAGTTTTCCAATAGGGGGCACTTGATGGAGATTGCAAGGTCGTGGGAGGAATATGAGACTATTCCTTTCTTTTAGGCTGCTGTGACTGCCAACATTATTACTCCAGCAACAGGTCTTCACCCCAACAGTGGCAGCTGGTTTCAGCCTCTAGCATCTTCCAGCTGTCTAGCCTTACTGTGTCCCAGAGAGGGGAAGCACACCCTCTTTAAGGTCTGAGTGTCAGCTCTGCAGACATCTCCTCCAATCTTCTAGGTCTGAATAACCCCAACCTCTCTCTTTTGTCCCCATCTGTCCTCAGGGCAGAAGTTGCTTCCTCCATTAACAATCTCTGTGTCATCTCAGCGTTCCCTTTTCTGTCATATCAGTCCCCCAAGATCTGTTTGACTTATGTCCTATATTAAATTCTCTATGTGAAAATAACTAGTACGGCGACTATTTCCTCACTGAACCTGAAAGATAAATACATGGTCAGCCCAGGATGCTCTTAGTTTTAAAATAATGGATAGCAAGCATTTATGACATTTTTATTATGTGCTAGGAGTGGTTCACATGCATTTCTCATGTTAAGTCACATGAGCAAACTGAAGCAGAGGAATTAATTCACCTGCCCAACTAAGTAGCAGATGTAGAATTTGAACCTAGGAAGTCAAGCTTCGACTACTCTCAATTACTTAACCCTTAACTAATAAAATATACTTGATTCCTTTGAGAAAGCAGTAGTAGTTCAGGACTTCTCTAAATACAAGTACCTCTATGCATTAATCATTTTCAAATAAAGTAGGTGGGAGGTTTGACAGAAGGATGTGGGCACCTAGTCTTATTACCCAATTTTTATTTAGTTCTTGTGTTTGATTTGCTAACTGGTGTTATTAAATTATTCCTAGACAAAAGTAAATAACTGCTCTCTGGAAGGAGTTCTGAATTACCAGCTGTTTTTTTTTTTTTTTTTAATGTTAATTTTGAGATCAAATTTTTTAAATCATAGCAAGTAACTAACAAATAAAAAACGAAATTTGAGTGTTGGAAGCAGAACAGGAAAATGAATGTTAAGAAACTCTGTGAAGCATCTATAGACGTGTCTTCTCACACGGATGTGATGCAGCAGAAACACAGGGTGACAGTCTGCAGAGCTCAGTTCCCTTCTTGACCACATTGCCCCTTAGGAAAAATGATCCAAAGGGGGAGGATCCCATTCATTTTACTAAAACATAACAGTATTCTTTATCTGTTATAAAGAGATTCCTTCCTCATTAATAGGGTTGATGTGCATAGGGAAAACACATCCTCTATACCACCGGGCTTTCTTCTCATCAAATAAAAGTCCCATGTAAGTCTTACAATGCTAGATCTCAGAGAGAAAGCCCTAAGTGAAAATACTAATAGAAATTAATTTGTATTTTTCATAATTACAAAGTTTTATTTACAGATTTGAACCCATTCTCTCTTTCTCACACACATACACACACACTACAAACATACAGATGCACACATGTGCAAGCACCCTTACATAATTTTTGTGACAATAATTTTTTCAAGGTGCCTATCTAATAAAAGTAAGACAGAATGATACTTCTTTCATAATTTTGATAATTTTCACATCTTTTTTAAAACAAACAAAAAATTGTATCGACATATTTGTCTGTTATATAAAAGTAAAGGAAATGTAAAAATTTCTGTTCAAGAAATTTTTCAAGACACAAATATCAATCAGTAGCAGCCATCATTGGTGACAGAAGTGAAGATAATTTTTTTATTATGCTTTTTCATGTCTTTTGAATATTTTAAAACACATTAATATGCTACAATCATGAAAACAATGTTAAACTATATTGTGTTTTTAATGTTATATTAATCAATATTTGTGCAACTTTAGGATCTAATGGATGAATTGTTTTCCAGGAAGAGATACAGTTGGCTTCTCAGACAGAATCCTTATAAACAGGACTGTTTTTGCTGCTGTGCACCAGTATGCCGGTAATAATGATCTACAGTGAGTATCTGTCTGATTGGTTCACTATTTTGAATGTCACTACTTTTTAGCACTTTGAGCTTTTCTTCCCCTCATTTCTCTGATTGGTAAAAAGCACAGAAAGTCATGGTCAGAACCTTGTTTCCTTGTCACTATTAAGATATGATGTTGCAATTTGCTAGTAAAATAGCTCCTTTATCAATTGTGACTATAAATTATCCAAGAAGGAGAAAAAGAACAGAAAATGTTGACGGCTTTGGTCAGTGGCCTTTTGTTCTTTCCCCAACACCATTTCTTAGCCCCTTTCCTCATTAAACCTACATTTAGAGTAAGATCCCACAGAATCACATGTATCAAGGTGTACATGGCTGATACGATATAAATAATCCTTCTCCAACAAGGTTACAGATTTTCCCTCAATATAGCTCAGATTCACTAGAAACTTTGAAATTTTTTTTCTATAATTGCTTCTATTGCTACTTTATCATATCCTATTTTAAAAAACTGTCTGATCCAATAATTCAAATACCATGTTTAGTCAACCTTCAGACTTTGGGGATGATTTCTCTGCTTCAGTGTCTTATTTCCTCCATGTTTGCTCTGGCTCCTGTCCATGATGGGATATGGGGAGAAGATGGGTAGCTTATATGACTTTATGGCATCAGTGGAAAGGGGCAGCTACTTGATGTGCAGAAGCTGGTGATCTTTGAGGAATAACTGGTCCTATGCCTGGGCATTCTTCCAGTGTGGGCTGTCACTGTTTGCAGATATGGAATTCTTAACTGAGTCTCTCTCTGGTCTTTGGCATGTACGTTACTATGAATTTCTGTCATGTCCTATGTCTTGTCTTCTGGCCTGAGATAGCCTATCCCCAGCCTCTGCTTTGGCATTGTCTCTCCTTCACCATTGATTTCTCCACAGCAAGCTCATTCATTGCCCACAAAAGAATTGGCAGAGACCTTGGAATTTCATCCTCAAAAACTCTTCATTCTTGGCAAAGCAATTTCACCCTGTTAACTCTGTTGGACTCCCCACTTTTGTTGCTGGGCTGTTCTGCACAGCTATCTTCCCTCAGAGGCCAAAACTGGGAGAAAAGCTAGAACTCTTCACCTCCACAGTTCATATTACACTGTTGCATTCCAGATGGTAATCAGCCCCATGGTCAACCAACTAATGTCTCCCTCTGCCCCTTTTCTTTGTCCTTCACTTCCCTGGGTGAGAGGAAAGAGTTTTTTTCACTTACTTCCTCTTAGTCTTTCTTCGTTTTTTCCTAACTTCTGCCCCATACCAGTGAAGGTATCTTTACGGTACCATGAGAAAAAAATCTGTGGCCTAAACCCCAAGATGGCCCTTGATATGTTAAAAGAGATCTTATTACTAAATTTTAATCTGAATGTCAGAAATTAATGGCTAAATCTCTCTCTTTCAACTCCTGCTATAAAATCCTGAACCTTACACCTGAGGCTGATGGCTGCCTTGAGCTGATTGAAAATGTGCTATGTGCAAAAATGCAAAAGATAAAATAATAATATTTTGTCTAAATAGTATCCATCATGCACTAAGTATCCCCTTTTCTGATGAATAGATAGAACAGGACTGGAGAAAGTGTCTATGGGGGGAGGGAGTTAGGAACCATTCCCCATATCTCCAAAGTCATATTCCTAAATCTAACCAGCATTTGCAAAGTTTAGAAATGTAAATGTCACATTATATTAGGTAATCTTAAACTATGTACCTGTTTCCACACTGCTTAATGGAATCTCATAAAAAGAAAAAAATGCCCTGATTAAGAATAAATATTTTCCTGTTCTTATCCACCTATCAGTATGCATTACCCATAAACTGGTAAATTCCTTAAACTTTCCTCTGGCAACCAACATATCAGGTTAAGTAAATGAAGAGAAAGATAATTGTTTCATATTATATGACTGTCTGCAACTATAGAATAAAACCCATTGCCCTCCAGTTGATTCCGACTCATAGTGACCTTCTAGGACAAAGCAGAATTGCCCCGTAGGGTTTCCAAGGCTGTCTTTACAAAAGCAGACTGCCTCATCGTTCTCCTGTGGAGAGACTGGTGGGTTCAAACAACCAAACTTTTGGTCAGCAGCCGAGTGCTTAACAACTGTGCCACCAGGGCTCCCAACTATAGGATAGGGGTACAAATTATGCTACTGATAGATTACATAAACAGCACAACTGGGCATTTTCTTAAACTTTTTGGTGAAAGTATTGAAATAAATATATGTGTATGAAAAAAGAGGTCAGTGGGGCTAGCTTGCTTTCTTCATTTTGGGCTGCCTTCTCCTATGGCTTCTCTTTCCTTATTCCGCCTGGTTCTTCTAATCTTTGTTCCCATAATAGCTATCTTTCATGCTCTTTCTCCTGGGAGTTTTTCCTCAGCTTTATAGTGACCCCAAAAACTTCAGAAAAAAAAAAAAACAAAAAAAATTGTAACAAGCTTTAGCAATGCTAAAGGATTATACTGAGTAGTTCCAGCAAAGACCTCTAAAATTGCATGATATGACACTAAGTATAATGAAGTCCCAGAAGAAAATAGAACAGTTACTTATAAACATAGCCATAACCTCTCCTCTTAAATGTGAGATTCACTTGCAGTGTTGAAGAACTCCAGGGTGGACTGAATGTGGAACACATGGGGTTAGCCTTGAAGACATTAATGAATTCTCGGGTGGTGCAGAACACCTTCAGCTGTGTACACTGAACTGCAGGGCAAAAATGATAGCGTTTGTCGTCATTGGTTTTCTTAAGGTGGCCGCTCAAAGGGCTACTGAGGTATCCACTGCCCCTGAGCCTTCAAGGCAGACAACTGACAGTTATCTGAAAGTCCCAGTGCTGACAAGCTCTGGGAAGGTACTTTTAACAAAATTCACACAAGAAAAATAGTCTTAGAAGAGATTTCTGAATGTTTTCTTGGGAAAACACACAGGACATCAGTAGGGGAGGCACGAGAGCTGAAATGTGACAGAAAGTGTTGTAATGTGACTCATTACTACAGTATATGGGGTCTCATATCTACAAGTTTACATCCCTTGAAACAGAGATAGTATACAAACAGTACAGTCAAAGCCTAATACTGTGTCAGTTGCAAGTATATGAATTCTGTCTCTTTCCCCCCGGTCATCTCACTCACATGCCTAATTGTTTCAAAGGCACTGTGTTAAAACTCGTCCGTGCTCTAAGAATGAGATAATAGAAAAACTCATCAATTTAATTGTTTAAACAGTCTCTGCCTATAGTTCAGGGACACATTCCAATAAAATGTGCTGAATTAGACTATTATAGACTCCAGATCAGACAGACCTGGGTTTGCATCCCTACTAATCAATTCATGAAATGAGACCCTCCAGCTTCAGCTTTCGCGTCTTGAAAATAATCTACTTTAAAACACCATGTGAGTATGAAAACAAATATATACAAAGTACCTAGCATATTGGTGATTCAGTGGTAGAATTCTCACCTTTTTTGTGGGAGACCTGGGTTCAATACCCACCCATTGCACGTCATGCACAGCCACCACCTGTCTGTCAGTGGAGATTTGCATGTTGCTATGATGCTGAACAGGTGTCGGCAGAGCTTCTAGACTAAGACAGACTAGGAAGAAAGGCCTGGCTATCTATTTCCGGAAATCAGTCAATGAAAACCCTATGAATCACAACGGCCCTGTCCCCACCTGATCGTGGGGGTGGCATAGGATCAAGCATCTTTTTGTTCTGTTGTGTAGGGGGTCATCATGAGTTGGGATTAACTTGACAGAAGCCAACAACAACCTGATACATGATTGGCCCTCAGTGAAAGAGAAATATTTTTATTTTATTTCCTCCTATTGTATTAAAAATATAAGCCATCAAATTTATTTTATGGATTTAAAAACAATTAATTAATATATCTGTCATTCTTGATCCCTGAGGGCACTCCACATTGAAAACAAAAATATATAAAATAAATTAACATGAGATAATCTCTCTCATTGTACATAGAACATATTTCTGCCCTGTGTTTCAAGAAACCCCCAAAATTCAAATCAAAATTGGGGTTATATCTACTCAGTGGTGCTCCATGGATATTTAGACAACATTGTCTCACAGCCAAAGGGCTTTCAAACTGAAATCATAGCCAGATTCTACGCAGGTTCAAATTCCAGCAGGAAATGCAACTGCAAACTTTGCTCAGCTCAACTTAGAGTTAAAATGAGAGCCTAGTGGGAAGCGGTGCAGCTTGGAACATTGACATACAGTACAGGATGCATCTTGAGTACAAGGAAAGGGCTCATTGGGAGTATAAGGCATGAGCTCGTGAAATACCAGAACTGATACTGGGAGCAAAGCTCCCCAGTGAAAATAGAGCTGATTTACTTTTGCAGAAAGATACCAAGGAAAGAGTACATCCCAATTTGCCCTTGAATTGGAAAGTATTTTGATTGCTTATACACGGGAGCTAGTTCTAAAATTCATTACCAGTTAGATTTTGGATTATTTTAGTAAGAATCTCTGACAGATTGTAACAATTGGATCAATCATTGTTTCATTAAACCAGTATTAATTAAATGTTTCCACCTTTTAGTGGGACTTGTTAGATCTTGATTAGCCATGACAGATCATCATTATTTTCAGCAGAACATGGTCAAGATCCAGCAATGAGCACTGAGATGTAATCAGGCACCAATGTATGCTGGAATTAATAATTATACTAAATTGGCTGTAATGCATAATTTATAGTGTAAATTCTTACGCAATTTGCTATGGTAACCCACAAGAAGAGATCTGCTGTATTTTAACAAAGCGCAAGTTACAGGAGTAAAATAATGGATAAAATAATAGGGAACCCATTTACTTTTCACAAGGAAAAGATTTAGTAATGGGTAAAGGCAATAAGGTGAAACCATGGAATGCTATTGTCATTGTCATCATTAATTAACATTCATTATCTATTCAGAGGTGCAAAAACCTCAGATAAAGCATGTACAAGTTGTAGAGAGTTAACTCCTTGCCCTTCAAATGCTAACTGAGACAAAATAGGCAGGCAAAGGCTGCTTATTCACAGGGTACTTCAGAGTGTTTGTTGCATGTTTTGGTTTGTTGGTTGTTCCCTGGGCAAGGGAAAACATACTTCAATTTTTACTTACTTTATTCCATCTTAATAGAAAAGATGTAATGAAACAAGTGCTCCAGAGCAGGAAAATACTGTTAAGCAGATTGTTGCCAAGCCTGGGTACTTTGAAGAAACTATACCTTACACATAGCAAGTTCGGTTATAACTGAAACATCGAGGAAGTATTGAAGAATGCCCTTTTTCTGGCAACCTTATGCTTACACTCTTTTTTAATTCTAACATCAGTCTTACGAAAGACGTAGACGAGGAAACTTAAACTCTGAGCAGTCAGGCATGTTCACTCAGACAGAAAATTCTGAAACCAAGATTCTAGAGGACTATAAAGCCTAAAGATTTTGTGGAATGTTTCAAAGGTTTCGTGGAATGCTTTTGATGTTTTGAAAAACTATGTTGATTTTAATAAAACGTCTATTCCTATCCTAGGTAAAAGGTATGTAATCTTGGATTTTAAAAATTAGGTTATTAAAATCCTACAATTTAATTTTTTCTAGTTCCTTCAATTTTGACTTGGCAAAGTTTGTGATATGTTCTTCAATAAAAATCACAAAGAACCTTTGTAACAATTACTGTTTCTGAGTGAACATTCAACTAGCTTATTGTAGATGATCTCTCATATTATTTCTTGTTTATATTTCTTTTTATGCTTATTTTTGTATTCATAGTCCAATACTGATGATGAAACTAGAAATAAAAAAATAATAAACTTTTTATTTTAGTGGGAAGAACCAAAACAGATCAATGGAACTGCAAATTCAGTTAATAGAATCATTCATTACTAACTTTGCACACAGGCATGCTATCATCTATCTAATATGCATAACAAGTACTTGCTGTGTGCCAAACACTGTGCTTGGATTTCACATGCGTTATGTTATCTAATTTGGACTACAGCCCTGTTGTTGTTGTTAGGTGCCTTCGAGTCTGTTCCTACTCATAGAGACACTATGTACAACAGAATGAAACACTTGCCCTATCCTCAGTAATCGTTACTATGTTTGAGTCCATTGTTGCAGCCACTGTATCAATCCATCTAGTTGAGGGTCTCTCTGACCCTCTACCTTACCAAGCATGATATCCTTCTCCAGGGCCTGGGCCCTCCTGATAACATGTCCAAAGTACGTAAGATGAAATCTCGCCATCCTCAGTTTTAAGGAGCATTCTGGCTGTACTTCTTTCAAGAAAGATTTGTTCATTCTTCTGGCAGTCCATAGTATATTCAATGCTCTTCTCCAACACTGTAATTCAAAGGCATCAATTCTTCTTTGGTCCTTCAACTTTCTCACGCATATAAGGTGATTGAAAATAACATGGCTTAGGTCAGGTGCACCTTAGTCCTCAAGGTGACATCTTTACTTTTTACCATTTGAAAGAGGTCTTTTGCAACAGAATTGCGCTGAGAATATATAAACTATTTTATCTCCATTTTAATGGAAACTGACTCTTAGAAAAATTGAGAAATTTTCCTGATATTAACATAGCAAGTATGGGATGAGGCTGGATTTAAGTCAGGTCCATCTGTCTTTGGAGTCTACATTGTTAGTAATTACACTATTCTTCCCAAACTAGGATCAGGAAAGGGCCCCACCCCATCTTTGCTGCCTCTCTTCACACAAACCAAGCATTTTCCCACCAATGGCTAATTTATTTCACAGGAAGTTTATATTTAAGAGCAATTGCCTCTGGGGGTTGTTATCAGTCACTTTCAGCTTAGTGTGAATGAAGGAGGTGAAGGCAGAATTTGATACACTGAAGGAGTTGAACACAGGAAAAATAAAGGTAAACATAGAACTTTGGTGTCCTGGGATAGAGGAGGTAATGTAGGCCTGAAACAAGAGTAAGACTTCCTACTTACCTTTATTTACCCATCCCCAATCTTCACCTTGGGACCAATCTGAGTGGCAATTAAGTATGCAAACACTAAGTACACTTTACATAGAGACTGGCTGGAAGAGCTAGACTTCTTCTTCCCAGCTGCTTCCAGCAATGGAGAAATGATCATTGTAATATCTGAATTCCAAAGCAATGGTCCAACCTCCTAGTTGCTGTGGCCCAGTCAATGTTATACTCTTCCCAGTTTTACTGAGGTTCTGTGGGGAGGACTGAATAAGAAGATCAAAAGAGGTTAAAAAGTCTCTTCCAAGTATTTCTTTCTTTAACGAGAAAAGTCAGGTTGTATGTGTGTTCAGGATCTCTGTCTTCTAAATTTTCCTTTTTTCTAAAATGCTCTGTACATCATGACCATTCAGTAGGGCTTACTGAGGAAGATGATGACGATGATAATGACTCACCCTCCTAGAATACTCTCTGCCTAAGAAAATGAAAGCAGTGGGGTAAATCTCAGATAAAAATAGAACCCTAAAGAAAATGATGTTCCTAATTACTTAGTTATATAAGAGTATTCTCTTTGGGGGAAAAAAGAAAAATCTCAAGCAGTGATAGATAATTCCATGGAAAGAAACAACAGAAAACGAGACTGTTTTTCTCTCTTCAAACATGTTTGATTTAGCATCACTATGACTTTCAAAGGTTAGTATTACCAATAAGTCACTGCACTCACAGATGCAGAGGGAGACAGAACACTGGGCTGCCAAGGCATATATTACGACAATAGATGCCTTAGCAACAGTTCTAACTGTTCTGCAACAGATTGTGCCCTAAAGCAGTAAAGGGGGTTATTTTATCTTTCGCTTTTTCTAAGTAAATAAGTAGGTAGACAGACAGACACACAGATTTGTCATCATTATCCTTTATTGTTTTTAGGTTTGTGAAAGCAGAGTTTGAGAAAAGATTAGGTAACACAAAGCTCTTAAGATTGATACAAATAAAAAAGCTGGTGCGTTCCCTTATCAAATAGAGTCTACCAAACAAAAGGCATTCTTATCAGAGCACAAGGTGGGCTGGGAGCAGCAGAATCAGCACATGTTCAATCTGTAGAGCACTGAGAACCTGGATGTGGTGTTTTGTTTTGTTATTTTTCCCCTTAAATCTAATATTTCGTCTGTCTCATGTTCTGACATTAGATGAATTCCATGCACCAGACTTGCTTCTAGCATTTCTATCCAGAAACTAAGAGATATAAATTGGAACACTACCCAGCCCCAGGTGGAGCCACTTTAAACCAAAATAAAAAAGCCCAAGAACTCAATCAAGTCCCACTAGGGGATGGGTGAATCACTCATTCATATCTCCCTAAGAATGTGTTCTTGCTGCATGGTTCTTGCCACATCCCTGAATGCAGAGGAACGGAAGCCTACTCCACTGCAGCCGTCCCATCCTCCAGGAGGAACCTGTCCCAACTACGGCAATGCCTCCGAAATATTTTTCGGCACTCTAAGAATATCCATCCCTATACTTCTCACAGATTACCCAAAGACACCGTGGATATCACACATCTTCCAGAGCTAGCCTGAGACAAGCTTGTGAAGTTAGGGAGACTGACTTTGGTGGTACGCTTGTCTCCTTAACTACCACTCTCACACCCCAATGTAAGAAGAACCTTCCCTCCAGGTCTGCTGTCTTGTCTCAGCATCCCAGTGCCAACTGTAGTCCCTCCTCAGACAGAACTTCTTCAGTTAAGTTCTCTCTCTCTCACTCACACACACACACACACACACACACACACACACACACACAGAATCTGCATATGCAAAGTGCTAACCATCTAATGGAGCCTTGGTGGCATACCGGTTTAGCATTTGGCTGCTAACCAAAAGGTTGGCTGTTTGAATCTACCAGCTGTCTTTGGAAACTCTGTGGGGCAGTTCTACTCTGGCCTACAGGGTCGTCATAAATCGGAATCAACTCTGTGGTGACGAGTTTGATTTGTTTAACCATTTGATACAAGACTCTTATCTGACCTAATCTCACTGTTCTCACATATATATATCTGATCTCTAAAGCAGTCAGTTTTAATCTGAATTTCAGGAGTATCTATGATCTCCTGAAACTGTATGTGAAGCATTTCTTAAAAACGGCTTCAAAGTTTTGCATCAAAATTCTCAACAATTGGAAAAAAAATAGTATTGGTGAAAGATTTTCAATAATTTCTTCCTTTCCCTTTCTCCCTAAAAACAAGGGAATGTTACCGTTCATTGGTCAATTTCAAGAACAATCACTAGGCCTCTACTAGAGTATGAAGTCCTTGTGAGAAAGTTAAAATTAAGCCTGTACAAGACAAATCTACCAGCTGTCAGTTTGTCATACTCAGGTAGCCTGTGTGTTGCTATGATGTTGGAAACTATGTCACCAGTATTTCAAATACTAGCAAAGTCGCCCATGGTGGACAGATAATCAGAGCCTCCAGACTAAGAAAGACTAGGAAGAAAGGCCTGGCAAGTAATCCAACAATTAGCAATAAAAACCTGATGGATCACAACAGAATACTGTCCAATATAGTGCTGGAAAATAAGGCCCCTAGGTGGGAAGACACTACACAATAGCTGCAACAATGGACTCAAACATATCTACATCCTGAAGAGGGAACAGGACTGGATAACGTTCTGTTCTATCATACACGAAGTTGCCATGAGTTGGAGTCATCTAGACAGGAACTAACAACAACAACACAGGACAAATAACACTTTTGAATACACGTCCTTGCAACTGACTGGAGACGTAATATAAGGGCCGGGATGGGAGCAGCTTTTGCTCTCTCCTTCTTTTGCTCTCTCTCACGTCTGTCTCAGGATGTTTCTCTTGGCATACAGGCTGGATTATTGTTCCTTGTTCTGAAACCCCAAGAAGTCCTGGCACAGGCAGCTCATGGCCAGAGGAATGCTCCCTTCCATTGGTTCTCATGCTCTTGCCTTTGCTTCTTCCATGGACTATCCTTTTTCTCACCTTCAGTGAGGTAGTTTCTGAAATTTAAATGTGAGCAAAGGTAAAAGAAGAAATTCTGGCCCTTTTCTGCTGCTCTGACCCAAGTGCAAGGACTGTTTCACATGAACAGACCAGCTCACCAGAGGACTGCTTCAGGACTCTAGCCCAAGAGTCCTGTTTTCTAGTTTTGTCTTCTCTGTATAGTTGCCTCAGAAACCTCAGCAAGTGACATGTGGTTGGCCTAGGGCAAAATCCCATGTTCAAGTGACTCTGAGTCCTAGCCATCAGTCTACATATTAGTCTTTTCTATCCTCAATACTAAAAAAGTTCCACAAGAAGAAATAAAGGCTCTGACATTGAAAGAGTTTGATAAAGAGCCTTAGTAGTCAGAATTAACCTGTGGAATTAACAGGAATAGGATTCATTCAGAAGGCAAAACAGACTTGTCTGGGAGAGTGGACTTTTGGAAATGATATTAACCCCCTTTGCCTTCTGGGGAGAGACATGTCTATTGTGAATAAATCAGAGGATGGCAGAGAGTCTGTGGGAGTTGTTAGAAAAAAGAAAGAGCAAACATGTGAAAATTAAAAAGGGAATGTGATTGGGAGTTGGTGGAGAGGAGGTAGAGTCTATGTCACATACTCGGGGATTCCAGCATGTTTCAGAGACAGATTCATCCACCCAGGGTACTCACAGGACTTTGGGGTATTATAGGTGAAGTACTATGGATTGCTTTTCTGCAGCCTTTCTCACCATGGTCTTGTAACTCTCACCTAAGTGACTGGGTGGGACTGTGCAAATAAGGCAATTGTGGCCCATCAAGTTGAGTTTTACCATCCCACTAGGATTAAAGGGAAGCCAATTCTAGAGCAAAGGGAGGATCTCACCACCACCAAGGAAGAAGGGCCAAGAGCAGAGCATATACTTTGGACCCAGGACCCCTGCACTTCAAAGCTCCTGGAACCAGGAGACAGAGAGAGAGAGAGAGAGAAATATAGCACTGAAGACAGCGAGAAGTGGTGGCAGAGAAATGGCAGCAGAAGAGACCGGCAAGAGACAGCTTGGTCGGCTTCCCAAGAGAGCTGAATGCCCTCAGGCAGGAGGCTTGCTGGTGGGTTATGGTTCCTCCAGGCACTTGGTGGAGCTAGGTTGCTCACCCACAAAGCTAGAGTCGAGCTCCTTCCGGCCAAGGCTTACTGGCAGAGTGGGGCATCTCTGGGCACTTAGCAGCAGAGCTAAAAGAGCATTGTAACACTTGCCCAAGCAGGGCAGAGGTCAAAGGGCCAGAGAGAGGTGTACCTGCCATCATGGCTGAGAAGAGGCTGTCCTAATGGAAAAACTGGATCCTAAGCATTCCTGAACCTGAATTGTAACCTGTTACTTCCCTAATAAACCCCGTAATTGTGAGTATTGTCTATGAATTCTGTGTGGCCATTGCAATGAATTGTCAAACCCAGCAGAGAAGTAGAGAGTTCTGTTGGAGGAATGGTTGGTGTCAGAACTGGTAAAGATGGCAGAGACAGGAAGCATGTCTGACCTTTTCCTCATAGGAATCAGCCTTGGGCTGTTGATGTTGATTCTCCTTCCCCCTTGTGAAGTTAGAGGGGATCAGACACTGCCCCCATGCCATTTTTACAACAGGTATCATTTTAGATCAGCAGAAAATAGATTCAAGTAGTCCCAAAGATCCTTGGTATTCCCCCAGAGGGCCAAAGGGTCAAAGACCTCTCTCCTTGAATCTCAAGATTTGTTGCCTCTAATTCATCTTGTGACATGAAAATGAGCATATTACTAGCCTAGAGAACATTTGCTATTAACATAGAGGATTGGAGATCTTTTTAGAAAAAGAGAAGCTGAAACCCAGCTCCATCAAATTGCTGAGTACTGTTTCAAGTTCAGTTTACTAAAACTGAACAACCAGCAAGTTTGAGGAAGAACTCACAAGTATTCACAGTAAAATTCATTGCCTTCAGTTGCTGTAAATTTTAATAATTGAGGTTGTCATTATGTTTGACCTATAAAGAGTAACCTTGATGGTTATTTGTTATGTATTCAGTTTTGTCTGCCTTAGCTTAAGCTTAAATATTAATAGAAAAAAGAAAACCTACAAAATCCCTCAAGCTGCACTGTAGGAGTCCAGTGCTTTTTAGCTGGTGGCAATGAATGTAATCATCATTTCTGTGCTAATTTTTAAAGACAGCAACAAACATTGAGGCAAATATTTAAAGAATGCTGAATAGAATACTTGGCAATTTGCATATGGAAAACATACAGCTGAGATTCAGGGAGTCTTCTTTCCAGGATAACTGTATTTAAGAATATGGCAGATGACAATGTATAAAATATGGGGAGAGGATTATTAGTTATGTTGGGGGCAGAAAGAAAATTGTGTTAATACTGACTGGATACAAAGCCACTGAGAGCTACTATAGCTGGTTTGACTAAGAGGCAGTATAGCATTAGTGGTTAAGAGTACAGTCTTCACTGACAGACTTTCTAGGCTCAGATTTAGTTCTACTGCTTACTACTTGTGTTTCCTTGGGCAAGTGAAATATCTATGTGCCTCAGTTACTCAATGGGAATGATAATGGTAGCTACTTTACAGGTTTGTTGTAAGAATTAAACTATAATTCTCGAAAAAGTGTTTGGAACATGACAAATGTTAACTCTATGCTAGCTATTAGTGTTTGGTCATAACAGGGAAGTCTAAAGGAGAGCCCATTAGTCATTAGAGGCTCCACAGATAAAGGTATACTCCTGGAAAAATTAAGTTTGACATGGAAAATCCTCTAAAAAAATTCAAAAGTTACTTCAAAAATTTAACGAGTGGTTATCAAGCAAATAATCTGAGATTATGATAAAGATTCTGTGATATGGGAAATACCAAGGAGCTTTCAAAGATTTTGAGGATATATAATTAATTTATCAAACATTATTGAGTACCAATCAATGGCAATTAGATATCAACTGATTTGTGGCCATCTGCCATTATCATTTATTTTTTCTTGACCCTACAACTAATAAGGTTCTTCTAGTAGGTCATAATTTAGTAAATGGATCAGCTAATACAGTATAAAATTGCGACACCTGATGATGATGATTAATGCAATAATTGTTGTTATTGTTGTTAGGTGCCATCAAGTCAGTTCCAACTCACAGTGACTGCATGTACAACAGAACAAAACACTGCCTGGTCCTATGCCATCCTGTGTTATTACAGAGAAATCCTAGAGCTCTGTAAAAAGTACAGTGGTGACATAACATGAGAAGTAACAATTTTGTTTAATTGAGTTAGGTAAGGCATTAGCAAAAAAAGAATGAAAGACCCAAGAAATTACAAGATTGATCAAGGGGCAATATGTCCAAAAGCCTAAGGTATAAAACATCATGATTCTCAAAACTACTCCTGGATGTCACCTTTCAACTAAATAACAGACTGGCTCATGAAATAAATAATATCATCTATGAGTACTGCGCTCCTTGAAAAAAATCATCTATATGAGACGAAATGGTCAGTATTTACTCTAAAGCAAAGATGAGAAGGTAAGGAGGGCAGAGAAACTAGAGTACTGGAAATGGAACAACTTGAACGGACATAATGAGAATGTTGACACATTGTAAAAAATGTAACCAATGTCACTAAACAATTGGTATAGAAATTGTTAAATAGGAACCTAATTTACTGTGTAAATTTTTATCAGAAACACAATAAAATATTTTTTTAAATTTAAGAAAAAAAACAACGGTTCTACGGCATGCCTGGACTACAGAATGTTTGGGAGCAGTGGGGGAAGATGAGACCAAAACAGCAGGCTGAGTGGTCCTTTAAACTCCATGCTAGAGCACAGAGAGTATGCTCAGGTTTGGGAGCAGTGGATGATCTTCTCAGACGTGAATTTTAGAAAGATCATAAAACGAGCAACCTGTACAAGTCAAAACTCCAGAAATGGAAACAATTTTGGATTAATTTACATCACTTCAAAAAATTAAAAGTGTGCTTAAAGTGACTTGCTGAAGATCACAAGTGAAAAAAGATGTAGTTCAAGTATTGATAGAATCAGGATTTATTCAGGAAAGGGGAACAGAGAGACAAAACAAAACAAAGGGATAATGTTATGCAAGAACTCTGACTTACTACTGCTGTTATCATTATATTTCTCATGTTTTACTCTTTCTCTTCTTTTTACCTGTCTGCTCCTTCACTAATTTTCCAACTTTCCTATATATTCTCTCTGTAGATGTGGAAGTTAGCTGTAAAACAAACAAACAAAAAAACACAGTTGTTGTCACGTTGATTCCAATTCCTGGAAATCCCATGTATGTCGCAGTAGAAATGTACTCCACAGGGTTTTCAGTGGGTGACATTTTGGAAGTAGATTGCCAGGACTTTATTCCAACGTGCCTCTGGATGGACTCAAATTGCAGATCTGGCTTCATCGTTTGTACCACTCAGGGAATCGTAGGTTAGCTATAGCAATGATAATAACCTATTTATTGGCTGCGGGCTATGTATAACTACAGAGCTAAGTAGTTTTTGGCATACCTCATTTAATACCCATAGCAACCCTTCTGATACTTTATCTTCTTAAATGACAATGAAGGTTAAGTGATTTAAAGGTTAAGCGGTTTGGTCAAGCCACATAGTGAGTGAGTGACAGAATGTGGATGAGAACTCAAGTCTTCCAGACTCCATGCACAGCTCATGGACACCACACTGTACACACCTATTTCAAGAAGCTCCCGGTTAAGACTTTTCATATTGGAAAATCTGTGTGGTCTCTGTAGACAGAGATCTGTATGGGTAGGTTAATCCCTCTCTAATGAAATCTGACAAATGAAAAATTTTAATGCACAAAGCACAAAACAGAATTAATTGACAATTTCTTGCTAGGTATTCCCTGTGTCTACTGACCCCTAAGTCATACCAAATGACCTGTGATTGATTCCAGGCATAACTGGATAAGGACTTGGGAAGTATAGAAACAGGATATTGTGAAAGGAAATGAGTCAGAACCAGTGGAAAAACATAGTGAAATTAGAGAGGCATAATGCTCTAAACACATTGCAGGATTGTTTGGTTTGGTTTAGGTTGGATTTTTTATGCTTACTGCCTCTTTCAGCAAGCCAAATAACACAATCCTTCAATCATTCTTCTATAAATGCGGGAACTCCAACATCCCAAAGCGCGATCGTTCATGGATTTCACCAACTTTAGAAACATCATCAAACAAATATAATTTCAGAGAAAACAGAGGTTTCTCTAATTCTTTTCATATTCCTCCTGCTTTAACCTCTCCTGGGGGGAAATATTCCAGATCTGAGAACAGAGTAGGATGTCAACTGAGCAACTACATCGCAGAGAAACACTTCCAATTTTTCCTCTAGAAGGAATTTTTATTCCTTCCTTCCTTCAGGTATTTTGGGTACTTTGACTTCTATTTTTATCTAATATAGTCAGTTATATAGAGAAAAAAAATTAGACAAATATTGGATTAAGCTAACACATTTTAGCAGATGATGACTGGACTTGGGCACCCACGTCTAATTTTTTCTTGAAGCCCTGATCCAGTTCTATACACTAAATGACAGGTAACCCCCATTTGAATGTTCCATGGCCATCTCATATTCAACATATTCAAAACTGAACTCATTAACAACTGCCCTTTGCCAAACTATTTATTCTCTGACTTTGTTATTTCTGTTAACGGTACCACAATTCTCCCAGTCACTCAAACTTGTACAAGTCAGAATCTTTTTGAACAATATTTTTTTATTCTGTCTTTCATCAGAGATCTCTATGGATGTCTCGTTTCCGCTATAGATCCTGTTTATTTTCCAAGTGTATTTCAAACAAAAGACATGAAGCATTCATAAATCCATTTTGTAGGAAGAGAGGCTGTAAGCAAGAAGGAAAAATAACATATTGCCTAGTAAACTGCCTGCCACAGCATAAGCACTCAAAAACATTTTTAAGTTAATTGATTAATCAAAATTCTATTTAATTCGGTTTCATGATAATTAAATTTTGTAAAATAATACTTACATGAAAATGTCTTCCTTAGTTTGCCATGGCAGCCAAGGGTTTCAAGCACCTAGTAGACAGTTCTATGTAAGTAGTTATAGTTGCTGGCAATATTTTGGAAAGATCTAGAATAGCTTAATTATAGAGGCAAAGGTTATTTTTCCTTAAATTATACAGAAAATTACCTCTTTACACAATTTAATCTCTCTTGATTTAGGTTGTATAAATTGGAACTCTAGATTCTTCTTTTTATTCCTGGTATAGGGTCAAATTTTGTATTCAGTCCTTGTTCTCAATACCTAACTTTCATTAACTCTGGCTAATTGCATGGCCAGCTCTTCAAAAAGGCTGGAACAGAAAACATATTATTTAATTAATGAGTTTACTTATAATTCCCCTTGCTACAGAAAGAAGTTAGGGTGATTCAAGAACTTGTTGTAACCTTCTAATAATTTCAATGTCCATATTATGATTTAGGTGATCTAATTTGGGTGACTCTTTACATGTTGGCCAGGAAAACAAACACACACACACACACACACACACACACACACACACACACAAATAGAAAACTTTAAAAGGGAAACCAGTGACTGGCTGTACCTATACTGGAGCTTTGTATAGATAAGAGTGTAATCTTATCTCGTAGGTAGACAAAGCTGAGATTTTATGTAAGGCAGAAATTAAGTTGGAAGCTTTATTGTACTTTATCATAATCTCAGAAAGCTTCAATAACTCCAAGAAACAACATTCTCTTACCAAGAAAAGGTTTTGTTTTAGGAGAATTCTACTCAAGGCTTTACCATTGAGGGGTCCTACGCAGGGCTTCATCAGAGGGATCCTACTTAAGCCGCTCAATTTCTCCACGTTTTATTTGTTATCCAAAGGCCGGCACTGATAATAATGCTTCTTTAGTCAACTCAGAGGACTCTTTATAGAGTAAAAATTAAATGGTTCCTTTAAGTGGTTTTTTGCTTCCTGGAGAAAATTCTCCAAAAGAAGAGGGGCTGAAAACTGAGCATAAATAGCACATAAGACATCTACTCCAGCACTTGAAGTCACCCTATAGATAATGAAAAAGCAATGCCATCTACACAATGGGTCAATAGCATTTGAGAAGCAGACCAAAAAAAAAAGAAAAGCATAAAGCATTTTAACTCAATTATGTTGAAAAGTTGACTATCATTTCTTCCTGTCTGTCACAGGACAAAAATGTGAAAGGCTGAGAATTACATGCAAAACTGAGAAGAATTGAATCTGAGGTGTCTGATTTTGATTTGGCTAGCCCATGCTGCTATACAAAAATAGCCCTGGGCATTAACCTGTCAGGTCCATTATTAGGCCTATTTCTGAGATTTATACATGGGTTTATGGTAGCAATGGACATTTATTGAGTGCTGATCACCTGCCAAGCTCAGTGCTGCACACCTTAGTAGTGATGGTCCCAACCCAGTGGGTTTTCAATCTAATAAGACAGGCAAGGCAATTAAGACACAGACTAGGAAGAAGAAAATGACTAATGCATGCAGAGGAGACGGAACAGCTTTCCTTTTCTTTGCTGCACCTTGTGTAGCCCACCATGGTGTCTTTGTTCAAGGAAGCAAAAGAAGTGTTTCATAGACCAAGACAGTATGAAGATGGATGTCAGCAGCACACTCAGATCACCTGTTCACTTCAGATTGTTTGACATTGATGGAAGTAGTAGATTTTCAGATGTTTTACCACTCCAATTCCTTGTGTGAATTATTTTATATATATAATTGTACTTTAGATGAAGGTTTACAGAACAAATAGTTTCTCATTAAACAGTCAGTACACATATTGTTTTATGACATTGATTAATAACCCCACAATATGTCAACACTCTCCCTTCTCAAACTTGAAGGACCTTTTTTTTTTTTTTTGGTGGAAATATACATAGCCAAAGTTATACCATTTCAAAAGTTTCTATATGTACAATCCAGTGACATCAATTACATTCTTCCAGTCGTGCTGCTATTCTCACTATCTTTTTCCAAATTATTCCATCACCATTATCTTCAACTCACTGCCCCCTAGGCTTCCCATCAAACCTTTTGAGTTGCTGTTGTCAGTTTGATCTCACATAGATAATTTTTTTTTTTTTTTTTTTTTTTTGGACCTTAGATGAAGGTTTGTAGAACAAATAGTTTCTCATTAAAAAGTTAGTACACGTATTGCCCTATGACAATGGTTAACAACCCCACGACATGTCAACACTGTTCCTTCTCAACCTTGGCTTCCCTATCACCAGCTTACTTGTCCCCTCCTGCCTACTAGTCCTTGTCCCTGGACTGTTGTGCCTCATTAGTCCCGTTTGATGAAGCTGTCCAATCCCCAGCTGAATAGTGAACCTTGGGAGTGACTTCACCACTGAGCTAAAAAAGGTGTCTGGGGGCCATACTCTCGGGGTTTCTCCAGTCCGTCAGGCCAGTAAATCTGGTCTTTTTTATTTTTTTGTGAGTTAACATTTTCTTCTACATCCTTTTCCAGCTCTGTCCAGGACTCTCTATTGTGACCCCAGTCAGAACAGACAGTGGTGGTAGCCAGGCACCATCTAGCTGTGCTGGACTCAGTCTGGTGGAGGCCTTAGTAGCTGTGGTCCATTAGTCCCTTGGACTAATCTTTTCCTTGTATCCTGTTCTCTTCATTCTCCCGAAGGGGTGAGACGAGTGGAGTATCTTAGGGCTGCTCACAGGCCTTTAAGATCCCAGACGCTACTCACCAAGGTAGAATGTAGCACATTGTCTTTATAAACTGTGTTTTGCCAATTGAGCTAGATATTCCCTGAGACCATGGTCCCCACAGCCCTCTGCCCAGAAATTAAGTCCCTCGGGGAGTTTGGATGTGTCTATGTGTGGGATATATGCCATTTAAACATGGCTGCACTATTGACAACTGCAGCCCCCACAGACCTCTATGCTGCATACGACATGTTGGAGACTTGTCAGCGATAAGAATGAGATAAGGCACAACTTGTTTTCCCAAACCTATTGCCCTGTTACTGATTGGCTTGTTTACCTGAATTCCTTCTCCCTTGCCCAAAACTTATTGTTACTTACCCAAAGCCCATTGTTTTGTTATTTGCGTCACTGTTTGCTGTATTAACTATAAAATAAACTCCTGGGACTGAAGCCGGGGTCGACTCTTCAGAGTGACCCTCCTGGCCCCACTTCTCTGTAAGAGTTGTGCGGTTGGTTACTGTCTTCGCCGTCCTGACAACCGTCGCCGCTGCGACATCTATGGAGCTTCCATGACCTTTCCTTGTGCAAGTTGTGTCCTGTCTTACCCTTCCCCAAAGTTACCACTTATCTATTGTCTATTTAGTCCCCCCCCCCACCCCCTCAACCCTCGTAACCAACAAAGATTGTTTCTTTTTGTGAGTAAACTTTTACATGAGTTTTTACAGTAGAGGTCTCATACAATATTTGTCCTTTTGTGATTGACTTATTTCACTCAGCATAATGTCCTCCAGTTTCTTCCATGTTATGAGATGCTTCATAGATTCATCATTGTTCTTTAATACTCCATTGTGTGTATGTACCATAGTTTGTTTATCTATTCATCTGTTTTTGGGCATCTAGGTTGTTTCCATCTTTTTGCTATTGTGAACAGTGCTGCAATGAATATGGGTGTGCATATGTCTGTGTGTGATGGCTCTTATTTCTCTAGGATATATTCCTAGGAGTGGGATTGCTGGATCGAATGGTGTGTCTATTTCTAGCTTTCTGAGGATGCGCCATATCATTTTCCAAAATGGTTGTATCATTTTGCATTCCCACCAGTAGTGCATAAGAGTTCCAATCTCCCCGCAGCCTCTCCAACATTTGTTATTTCCAGTTTTTGATTTGTGCCAGTAATACCGGGGTGAGATGGTATCTCATTGTGGTTTTAATTTGTGTTTTTCTAATGGCTAGTGATCGCGAGCATTTCCTCATGTGTTTGTTGGCCGCTTGAATGCCTTCTTTGGTGAAGTGTCTGTTCATTTCCTTTGCCCATTTTTTAATTGTGAATTTTTTTAATCTTTTTTGCTTCCTCATAGTTCATTTTATTTCCTTACACTCATAGCATCCATACCATCTTCCTCTACTATAATCATTTAATGTGTCCGTTTGAAATGCCTTACTTGTCTCCCCCCCTCCACAATTCTGGTAATACGAGCTCCCTTTTCCTTTTCTTCATCAAAAGTATTTATCAAGTCCCTCCATGTACTTGATAATGAACTTAATGAATTAAACAAGTATAGGCACTTCAATTCACTTAAAATTTAAGACAGAAAATACTGAACCGTTTATAGAAAATTTGTATAGCTTTAATAATTATCATTGAACAAATACATTCAATAAATAATATTATATGCTAATAAAGATTTAAGTAAATTCAATGGAGCTATGAGTGAAAACAAAGCTATGGATATGACATATTTTATACAGAGGAAGTAACTGTAAGTAGGTCCTATTCTCTCCTTAATTATTAGGACATATCTTTTTATTCTGCTTCATTTATGCATGAGCATGTAAATTCAGGTAGCTTTGTATTAGCATGGAGTTCCTGAGTGGTGCAAAGTGTTTAGCTCTCAGCTACTAACCGAAAGGTTGGTGGTTCAAATCCACCCAGAAGTACCTTGGAAGATAGGCCTGGTGATCTACTTCCAAAAGTTCACAGCCATTGAAAACCCTATGTGCAGTTCTACTCTGAAACACATGGGTTCACCATGAGTCTGAATAGACTGGATGGCAATTGGTTTCTCTCTTTCTGATGTATTAGAGTGCAAACGTCAGTCTATGAAAACTTTCTTCACTAGCTGAAAGCTTGTTATTAATATTTTCAAGACAAGTAGATGTCTCTTTTAGTTTAATTAAAGATAACCTTTTATAAATGATCTTATTATTTG
This sequence comes from Dugong dugon, assembly GCA_030035585.1. NCBI lineage: Eukaryota > Metazoa > Chordata > Mammalia > Sirenia > Dugongidae > Dugong > Dugong dugon. Next base: position 68,361,084 of record CM057464.1, read on the forward strand.
TGTTTGTAAATAGATTATAACCATTGGCCTATAAAAAGATGACACTGATGTCATAAGACATTACAATCATCAGGCAGTTTAGGAAAATGTAGACTCTGGAAAATGCAACTGTACAATTTATAAAGTGTCAGACTAATGAGTGAATTTCCAGGAATGACAGGACATGCATTCTGTGCAATGCCTCAAGTATAAGGCACTATGTTGGGTATTACTATGGAATTAAAAAAAAAAAAAAAAAAGTTCTTGCCCTCAAGAGACTGTAAGTCAATTTGGGGTGGAGGGAGGGGGGAACTATACACATGAAAAAATAACCTGGAATCTAAATAAATGGCAAATCAATGATACCATCAGATAAGTACAATAAGAGAATATGGGTAGGAGTTACATGTGGCTGTGGTGGTCTCCAAAGAAATCCAGACTTTGATTCCTCTTTTCTGTTTTAAATTCAGTTCAGCTTAATTTTGGCCTCAAACTCATAGACTAGAATTGGTCTTAATACACACTCGTCATTGCTTCTATTTAGTGAATTGGGAAATTAATATCTGATGGAAAAATTAAAGCTTTTTTGCAGGCCAGTCAAAGACAGATTTAGGGGCAAGGGTGATCCAGGACCTACTAAAGCATACTTTACTGAACCTCTGCCTAAACTCCCTATGTTACTGCTGGCTACTATTAGGCCTAAGGAGCCCTGGTGGTATAGTGATTAAGCTCTTGGTTGCTAACTGAGAGGTCAGTGGTTCGAACTCACCAGCCGCTCTGTGGGAGAAAGATAATGGCAGTCTGCCTCCGTAAAGATTTACAGCTTTAGAGGCTCTATGGGGCAGTTCTACTCTGTCCTTCAGCACCCTGTGAGTCGGAATCAACTCAATAGCCAGGAGACTATTAGGCCATATCATTCCCAAATGCCCCAGGGCAAATTTGCACAGATAGCAAAGATGAAAAAAAGTTCTGAGAGGCAGAAGGAAAACAAAAACAAAGAACCAATTTTGGGATATCAGGTGCAGTTAATTACTTTGTAGTTAATCTTTGAGGCCACTTCATGGTACCCTTGCCCTTAACTATGTAACTCAGGGCTGTAATCTGATTCTTCTTCAGTTAGAATTTGCTCTTCTTCAACTTACTACTAACGAGCAAAGCAGTATAATTTTTATCTTGTAAAAATTCACTCAAGGAGAAAGTATCTTATTGTGAAAGATGAACAATTTGGGGGCTAATGTGTGAGTACACTATTTGCTGTCATGACAGCCAGAGGCCTGTCTCACGTGGTGATAATTAACTTTTAATGTAAGCCTGCAGGGCAAAACACTTAAGAGTTATCCAGTTTTCTCCAACAGAATAAACAGGTAAATGCTAACATATGTTTAGCAATAGCTGATGTACTTAGCTATTATTCAAAGAAAAAGGCATTGCTTTTCCACCATATATGTTCTCATATTTTTGTCACTCCAGTATTATAGAGAATTGGGTGGATAATTTTTAGATATGAGTAATGAGGTCATAGAATCTTAGAGTTCAAATGGATAATAGCAAGTATGAGCCAGGCCTGCTGCTGCTGTCATTCTGTGTTCATCCTTGGCTGGCATTGCTAATTCATCATATGACTTTTTTTTCCCCTGACTTTGAACTCTGTTTTACAAGCCTTCTTACCATAGCATATGGAGTTTAAACTATTACTCAGTGCAACATATTTATTATGCTAGTATTAGACTATACATTCTCTGAGTACAAGGACCATGGATTTTTTGCCTCATTTATTAAATAAGAAATGAGGCAATAGATATCTCCAAACCATACTTCTCTCATAGAAGTGCTCACTGATCACTAATACTTGTCGAACAAATAAAATATAAGCGATCTAAGGAAGCATTTTGTTTAAACTACACACATATATGTATGTGTATATATATATATATATATATATATATATATATATATATATATCTTTTGAAGTACAAGAAATTAGGCTTCAGATTTAAATAACGTTCCCAGCAAGTTACAGATAGAGGGACAAGAATTCAATCTCCTACACAACAGTCGAGTATTTTTCCGGAAGCTCCTCTTGTCTCAAAGGAAATGGAAATGGGAAGTTTATAAAATTAAATAAAGAGAACACTTCTACTTCATGTACTGGAGAAACTCAGAACTATTTGAATTTTTACTATTGTCCCTGCTTCCACTTTGTACATTACACTTGGGTGGTGTTGTATGCCATCAAGTCAGTTCTGACTCATAGCAACCCTATAGGACAGAGTAGAACTGCCTCATATGGTTTCCTAGGCTGAAATCTTTAGAGGAGCAGATTGCCAGGTCTTTTGTCCCAAGGAGCAGTTGGTGGGTTTAAACTGCCAGCCTGTGAATTAGCAGCCCAGCACTTAACCAGTGTGCCACCAGGGACCCTTCATATGTCATCAATATGATTTAATTTTTTATACATACATGAGGATAAATATATATTATAAAATGACCAAAATCCTTTTACTTTCCAATATTCATGAAAAAATAACATATTAATAAATTCTGGGCAACTAATATATGGCCCACCTGAGATATTTAGCTGAATATTATTTTACATAAATTCAATTACTGGAATGAAACAACCATTAATTAAAAGTGAACCCATTTTTAAACAATTTTCACAGGATAGTACCTACAGAACATTATTTAAAAAAAGACCAAATGAGTGGGTAAATTTCCCATGCATTGAACTCTCAAAATGTACAAATCCAGTGCTACATAAATGGAAAGTAGAGATATACAAACGACTATGCAAAGATACTCAACTCTACTAGGACATTACGCAATAGCTGACTGTTAGAGCAATTCGCACACCCAGTGTGGCTTCTCACAAGTTCCTGAAGGGTCTGTGTTTACTCCAAAGGGGGTATGAATCTCTCCTCTGCCAGAAGCCAACTACCTTAGCTCTTGAGCAAGAACTTGAAGGCCTTCTTTCCTTTTTTGAAAGAACCCAAACATGAGGCTGCTCTTCTTAGCTGAGAGGAAAGAAGGAACCCTGCAATCAAATTGCAAGCAGAAATGGTAAAAACTGTATAGGAAAAACTGTTATGCATGAGTTCTTAAATGATAATTTGATAAATTGTTTAAAAAATGGGATTTTTCTGCTCTTCATTATGGTAAGAATGGGAAAAACAAGACAAATACATGTTACAATCTTACGTCTTATGAAGAAGAACATGGCTTCTCCGATTATTTGCTCAGCATACAGATTGAATAAGTTTAGTGAAAGGATACAACCCTGATGCACAACTTTCCTGATTTTAAACCACTCAGTATCCCCTTGTTCTGCTCAAACGACTGCCTCTTGGTTTATGTACAGGTTCCTCATGAACACAATTATATGTTCTGGAATTCCCATTCTTCACGATATTATTCATAGTTTGTTACGATCCACATGGTCGAATGCTTTTATGAAATCAGTAAAACACAGGTAAACATCTTTCTGGTATTCTCTGCTTTCAGCCAGGCTCCATCTGACATCAGCAGTGATATCCCTTATTCCATGTCCTCTTCGGAATCGAGTTTGAATTTCTGGCAGTTCCCTGATGATGTACTGCTGCAACCATTTTTGAATTATCTTCAGCAAAGTTTTACTTGTGTATGATATTATTAGATAATTTTGGTATTCTATTGCATCACCATTCTTTGGAATAGGCACATATATGGATCTCTTCTGGTTGGTTGGTCAGGTATCCACCAAATTTCTTGTCATAGATGACTGAACACCTCCAGCTCTGCCTCTGTTTGTTGAAACATTTCAATTGGTATCCCATCAATTCCTGAAGCTTTGTTTTTCACCAGTGCCTTCGGTGCAGCTTGGACTTCTTCACATGGTTGTGGAGGCTGGAAAGTCCCAGTCCATGGGTAAGGAGTCAGGCAGGAGGAGTCAGGCAGAGTGGTGCCGGCATACCACACAGAACCATCTGTAAACCAGTCACCTGAGCATAAGGAACTCCCCATGAGGCCATAGGTGCAGATTGGGAGATGGGAGGTAATGTGATGGGAGTGGAGACCATGGGCATTTGGGCCACTTCCTTCTACAACTTACTTATGCCTTCAAGACCTGATTAGGCCCCATCTCGTATATACCACTTCCATTTAATGATGGAGTGCTGCTGTGCACATCCTACTTTATGGCTCTGTGGATTAGACAATACCCAGATCATGATGGGAAGCTCAGGCCACATGGTGACTTGGTGGCTCATCATTAAGCATTCAGTCTCCACTAAGGCTCAGTAACAAGCCAAAAGCTGTTTCTCAAAAGGAGAGTAGTTATCTGCAGAAGATGGCGGGACTTTGCTTCAAAATCCTAAGGGTCTGTGTAGTGATTCACCAATAGGGGCCTTCCAAAGACTCCAAACAGCATCTCTAACTGCCACTGACACTTCAAGAACCATTAGATCATACAGATCATATGGCCCAAGTGGTAGAGCGACTTGCAGGTCAGCCTGAACCTATTGCAGAGCGTTCTCTTGTTCTGGTCCTCACTCAAAACTAGCAGCTTTTCAAGTCACTTACTAAGTAGGCTGGAGTAGCACATGAAAATGTGTGATGTTTCCTCTGAAATCCAAAAAGTCCCCCTGGGCATTGTGCCTCCTTAGTTGTGGGAGGGCCAAGATGCAATAACTTATCCTTCACTTCAGAAGGAATATCTTGACATGCCCCACACCACTGGGCTGCTAGAAATTTCACTGAGTGGAAGGGGCCTGAATTTTTGTTGTACTAATTTCCCACCATCTAGAATGCAAATGTTTTATCAATAAGTCCAGAGTCATCGATACTTCTTTCTTACTAGGTCCAATCAGCATAATGTCTATAATGTAATGGACCAGTGTGACATCTTGTGAGAGGAAAGACAATCAAGATCTCTGCAGACTAAATTATGACAGAACTGGAGTGTTGATATACCCCTGAGGTAGGACAGTGAAGATATATTCCTGGCCTTGCCGGATGAAGGCAAATTACATGTGGTGGTCTTTTAAAACAGGTATGAAGAAAAAGGCTTTAGCCAGATCAATAGCTGCATTCCAGGTACCAAGAGATACATTAATTTTCTCAAGCATTGAAACTACATCTGGAACAGTAGCTGCAATTGGAGTTACCACCAGGTTAAGTTTTCTATAGTCCGTCATCATTCTCCAGGATCCATCTGTTTTTTGCACAGGCCAAATAGATGAGTTGAATGTGCAAGTACTGGGACTCACCACTCATGCATCATTCAAGTCCTTGATGGTGGCAGTGATCTCTCCAATCCTTCCACAAATGTAGTATTGCTTTTGGTTTACTATTTTCCAAAGTAGGGACAGTTCTAATGGCTTCCACTTGGCTTTTCCAACCACAATAGCCCTTACTCCACTTGTCAGGGATCCAATGTGTGGGTTCTTCTAGTTGCTGAGTATATCTATTCCAATTATGCATTCGATAATTGGCGGAATCACTACAAGATGTACTCAGGGACCCACAGTATCCACTATAAGATGAACCTGAGCTAAGAATCCATTAATAACCTTATCTCCATATGCCTTCATGCTGACTGTAGGCCATGGTGATGTTTTGGGCCTCCAGGAATTAGTGTCAGTTCAGAGCCAGTATCCAGTAATACCCAAAAAGTCTACTTCCTTTTATCTGATGAACAGTCACTCTCATAAAAGGCTGTGGATCCCTTTGGGGAAGGCTGGGAGAAAGACTAAAAGTATAAATTTTTGGCAATGTAGTGAGGTCCTTCTTCAAGGAGAACAAGCCTCCCCTTGATTCAAGGGGTTGTGGGTTTGTAAACTTGCTCCAGTCTGGGAATTGATTGAGGGGTCATGACTTTCTAGTCTGGCAATTTGAGTTAGACTGCCATTCACATGACATGGAATTCTTCTACTTGTACAGATCAATTAGGTAGTTAATAGATTTCCTATCTATTTCATTCCTAGGGACACCATGACTTACTAGCCAATGACATAAACTCATATGGGTCAAACTATTCTGATTACTGCTTTGACTCTGCTGTGCATTACAGTAACCACGCCCACCTTGTCTTTGTCTATTGAGTGCTGCCACTTGGCCCCTACCATCATGAGGTCCAATCATCCTCATTGTAGTTAGGTGTCTTTATTTAGTTAGGGCAGTTCCCACTGTCAAATCTGACTTATATAAAATAGCAATCACAGCAGTCTTCAAGCATGCTGGGGTTCCCTTTACAAATTTGTTCCTCACTATTATGGCAAAAGGTGTGTCCTCTGGGCCCTCTATGTGTGAGTCTATGGGTGTAACTGATAAATCCACTTTAACATGCAAATTTCTATAAGACTTTCAATACCGTCTTCTATAGTACACTAAGGCAGATCTGGTACTTCAACTGGATTTAGTGTAAGCCATCATGTAATCCATACTTTGGCAAACCAACCAAATAAATTATTGGATCCTTTCCTAACTTTTCAAGCTGAAACATTGAATGAAGAATCTGTGTTTAGTGGGCCATATCAGTAAACTCAGACTGGCCAACTTTATGTTCCTTGCGCAGTTATCCCACATCCTTAATAGTCATTCCCACATATTTCCCATGTGTATGTTTGTACATGTTAGAAAAGTCAAGCAGTTCTTTTGGAGTGTAGTATACTTTTTCCTGGGTCACACTTTGTACTTTACCTTTTGGGGCTTGCTTGGACTTAAGTCTAGTTATAGGTCTATAAGCAAAAATAGGTTGTGGGGGTGTGTTTTGAGAACATTCAGCAATGTCTTTTAAGGAATCTGCCTCGAGTGATACTCCAGGAAATGATTCAGACAACTCCCCAGGAGATGACTGAGATGCGCCCCCAGGCTATATTTCAGACAAAGACTCTTCAGACCCAGCAGATTAATCACATCAGATGATGGTGGAAGGTTTAATGGCTTTATTGGCAAGAGTAATTCAAAAGCATTTAGGGTCTCAGTGTCCCCAGATTCCTGATTTTCTGCCCATATGTCCCCATCCCAAGTTTTAGGATCCCATTTTTCCTAATCAATGCTCTCACTTTAACTTCAGATACTATTTGAAGTTGGGAATTTAATTGGCATTTTAATTCAGCCACTCTTACAATCGGACACTGGGTTTGGTTTTTGGCAATGTGAGTTCTGTTGCTACAAGAAATGAGGCTTTCTTTCAGGGCACAAGTGGCAACTTTGAGGTCATTCATGTCATGCTTGAGCTTCGTCTCTGAAGCCCTGAGCTCCTTTCTTTCATCACTTTATCGAGTGAAAGTAGAATCAACCTACCAACTTCCTTACACTTCTCATTCTCACAAAATTGTAGAAAAGTATCAAACATGCATTCACCTAGATCCTCACCTGTCACCAATACTTGATTTATTGGTGGTGAAATTTTGCATATTTTTATTGCCACCTCACATCATGGATTAGCAGTGCCCTCTTTACTACTGAAAGCAGAGTCACAACAGCTTTAAGACTAAGCAGACTGGAGAACCAAGTTAGAAAACTCATCCTTACAATTTTGTTTCTCTAGAACCACTCTTGGTGTCAAATGTCTTAGGCTGGGTTCTCTAGAGAAGCAAAACCAATGAAGCATATACATACATATATATATATATATATATATATATATATAAAGAGAGAGAGAGAGATTTGTATCAAGGAAACTGCTCACACAATTGTAGAGTCTGAAAAGTCCCAAGTCTGTGGCTCAGACGTCAGGCTGGAGGCTTCTCCTGACTCACATAGCTGTAGGGGCTGATAAACCCAAGATCAGCAGGTCAGATGGCAGGCTGCTGGCTCAAGTCGTAAGAAGTGGGGGTCAGATGATTATGAGCTGAATGCAGGATCCAGAGCAGAGCAAAAGCCAGCAAGCTTTGCTGGAAAGTCCGTATATATTGGATGCTGGCCACACCCCTAAGAAAACTACCTTTCAACTGACTGCCTAACACATAACACATCTCATCATGGAGGTGATTACATTATATTAGATCTCATCATGGAGGTGATTATTGCCAAACTACATCAAAATTGCCAAACCATGGAGAATCATGGCCTAGCCAACTTAACACACATCCTTAACCATCACAGTGGGAGATGTAACAAACAAATTTTAACATGGAATAGTCTCTGCTGTAAACTGCTCAGAGGGAGAGAAAATTAAAAAAAAAAGGGGGGGGAGATTTTGGTTTTGTATAACTAAATTCAAGCATGTGAGTCTAGGAATTCTTGTGGAACCAGCCTTTCCTAGCTCAGAAAGCCTCCCTTCTATTAATTAGTCAACATTGCTGCTTGGAAGAAACAGAAAACAGGAGAAGACAGAGTCACTGTCTCCTTGCTTTCTATTTTTTTCCTTGGATTAGCACAATCTGGGAATTTTTTTTTTCCTTAGATTATTTTCTTCATTCTTAAGAATTCCCAAGAGACCTGAACCTACCCAGAGGTGGAGCAGAACAGGGAGTTTAAATATAACGTTTATAAGTTTCTTACCTTAGATCTTCATACCTCCTTGAACAAAATATCAAGTTACATAAATGCAGTGTCTTCGTGATAATATCTCCATTCATATACTTACTCATTCTTAAATTCATTCTTGCAACACAAATGTTTTGAGCATCTATCATAAAGTAAGCACTTCATTAGATTGGGGAAGAGGAGTATTTCATAATCATTGTTATGCAGAGAAATAATAATCATAGCTATTACTAAGTACTTACTACATGCAGGCACCATGCAAAATGCTTTCTAAGCATTATGAAGGCAAAATGCTTTGTAGTAATGCCTTTTAGGAAGGTCTTACCATCCTAATTTTACAGATAAGGAAAGTGAGACTTGGAGAGGTTAACTAATTTCCCCAGTGTTACATAACTACTAAATGACAGATCCATAATTTAATCACAGGCTCTTTTCAGGTCCAAACTTTAAACCACTACATTTTGCTGCTTTGCATAAGACATGGCCTCTGTAAAGCAACTACCACTAAATTGTAGTGCTCATCATTGTTATTCAAGAGACCTGGCATTTAGCAGGAAATATAAGATAAGAACAAGTAATAGTAATATACCGTTATATGATAGGCATTATATGTACCACAAAATGTAATGCAAAATGAGAGAATGAATCCTAATGATAAAATTCATTGAGTGTCACCTGGGTCTATCTATATGTCAGATACACATGCATACTGCCTTTTCTGCAATTCAAAAATCTGAAAATCACACTTTTTTTCATAATTCATTTAACAATGGAACCTGACCTGAAATTATATGAGGCTATGTATGGAATTTATTTATCCCACTTATATTTCACTGCAGAAATATGATGGTGCTTGAATTTGAGGTCCTGCTCTAGACCCTTCTATAGAGCTGTTAAATATTACACAGTATGTACACTATACTGCTTTTCTAAAAGACAAAATAATCTAGATTCCAAGGTAATCTGGCCACAAGTTTTTCAGATAATGGACTTTGGACCTGTAGTGTTTCTGAATGAGAAAATCAGAAAACCACATGTATCAGAGTTAATCAGAGAGGCAGAGCCACTATAAGTGTTTTGAATAAGGGATTTATTACACAATTATGGGTGTTGCTGGGGAAATGAAAGTCTTGAAGGGGGAGTTGGAATTTCAGAAAAAGTTTCTAATGAGTATTCCTAAAGCTCTGTGCCCATTTTGAGTAGGTAGAGCTCACAGAATGGCCTGTTGGAAGTGGTTGCCTATGGGTAGCTCTACATCTTTGGTTCTTCAGGCAAGGATCTGGGGCACCTAATGAAAACAAGAGCAGACTGCAGAGTGGAGGAGAGAGGACAATCTGCAAACCTCCAAGCACCTCTTCATCTGTCCTTTACTACATGTGAGAGCAAAGGCATTTGGAGAGTAATGATTTCTGTTTTTATTTTTGCCTCCCAAATCTTGTACAAGCTCTTCATTTGGCCAACAATAACTATATAGTACCTTATGCTGGTTGTTGAAATTATGCAGGGAAAAGGATTCAGGAATCCTAGCTCCTAGCTTAACCAAGCTGACAATAGAACAACACAGCACAACTTGCATAAGACAACTGCAGGATCAGAAATAAGGTAATGCAAGTAAGGTAAGTCATGCAAGTGCCGGGTCTTATCCTGTCTTTATTTAAAATCCTGATATTCTATTCATCATGGATTTTTACATTAATTTAGATTTTTAAAAAAAATATGTAATTTATCTTGATTATTGCAGTTTTGGGCACCCCATAACTTTTACACTTATGGTAAGTACCTCACTCACCTTGCCATAGTTCCAGCCTTTTCAACTGGCTTAGGTTCTGTGACTAGTAGGGTACCCCAACCTTCATCCCTGTGCCATTAGCGCTCCAGGCTGGATCATGATACTGTATTTATCTGTTACCTTTTATCACTGAAAATGGAAGTATTAATAAGTGCCCTAGAGCAACATCTGCAATTCATACTATCATGTACTAGCAGCCCAATTTCTCCTTGATATAAGTAGATAAATCACCTCATTCCGTAAGGGGGTCACAGTGACTATTTGCTCACTACTAGTATGAGGCCAGGTGGTAGTACTACCTTTCAGTGTAATGGAACCATTGCTAGAAACTACCTTGGGGTTTAAGACCACTAAACAAGCAGAGCCCAAAGTTATAGAGACAAGAAGCAAAAATTTTATTAGCAGATACCAAATTAAACCTATTGCCGTTGAGTCGATTCCAAATCATAGCGACCCTATAGGACAGAGTAGAACTGTCCCACAGAGTTTCCAAGGAGCACCTGGTAGATTCAAACTGCCAACCTTTTGGTTAGCAGCCGTAGCACTTAACCACTATGCAACCAGGTTTCCCATTAGTGGATAAGATCATCACTTATGCTTTCTCACATAGGATCATAATAGTAATTATCCCTTTTAGCAAAAGGATACCATGAGCTGTCCTCAGGGGTAGAGGGGGAGACTTGATCATCCGCCAGTCCTTCTTTTGACCTTGAGTATACATTTGAATTGTGATTGAACAAGGTTTGAGTACACTATTATCATGAAGCAGAAGCCTTATTATATAACTGTATCAGAATTATATGATAAATTATTAATATGTATTTCTATATAAGACAATTTGGCTTTACCAGCCCAGAACTCTAATTAGTTATAGACATTTAGGGCACAACAATACACACCTTCCTTTGTTTATGGCAACCTGTTTTCCCTACCTTCTCTAATACCTCTCCCTTACATTATGGGGACAAATTTGTGACATTTAATTGAAAAGTAAATGGGCACTTACTTGACAAGGGCTCAAAAAGGAGAGAAAGGAAATACTGAATAATATTTATTAAATTCTTACTGCATTTTTTAGGAATGAGGTAGCTAAAGAGTAGTTGGTGGACCAGCAGCATCAGCATTGTTATGGATTGAAACGTGTCCTCTAAAAATATGTGTTGAATTCCTGACCCTTGTACCTATGGATGTGACCTTGTTTGGAAGAGGGGGGTTTTCTTTTGTGGTGTTAATGAAGTCATACCAGTGTAGGGTGGATCCTAAACCTAATCATTTTTGAGTTGTAACAAGACCAAAATAGACACAGAGACACACTTAAGTAGAGGAAGACAGACACCATGTAAGGATAGTCTACAAGCCAAGACACACCAAGAAACCAAAGAATTCACAGGGCTACCAACAGGGAAGGAATCAACACAGCCAAAAACCCTTATTTGGGCATTTAGCTTCCAGAACTGTGTGAAAATGAATTTCTTTAAGCCACTTACTTGTATTTCTGTTATAGCAGCACTAAATAACTAAGAAAGGCATCACCTGGAAATTTATTAGAAATGCAGAATCTTGGGCCTACCCCATACCTACTGAACTAGAATCTACATTATAACAAGATCTCCAGGTAACATCAAATTAGGGTAGAGCCTAAACTGCTATAACAAGTACCCGCATTATTTTTGCCCTTTCTCCTGCCCCCTTGCTTGGAAATTTCAAAACTGAAGCAGCTGCATTAGATCCAGAGGTGAAAGCTGAGCTCTGTGTATTGCAGAGGCTCTTTACTCACCCTCAACTGCTACCGTCCTTTGGACTCTTCAGTGAGAGAATCATAAACGCTTGTGTTATTTAAGCTTTTGTATTTTTTTTTCTCTTGTTATCAATTAAACTAATGAAGTCATACCAGAGTAGTGTGGACCCTAATCCTCCTAATCCCTTCTGAGTGGTCTCTTATAAAAGAGAAGTACAGACATAGAGACAGAGTCACACACACGTGAGAAGACAGCATGTGAGGACCCATCTACAAGCCAAGCAAGGCCAGGAAACGCCCAGGGCTACCAGATACTGTAGAAGAAAGGAAGGATTTTCCTCTAGAGCACACAGAAAGAAAGTATAGCCCTGCTTACAACCTGAACTCAGATTTCTAGCCTCCAGAACTGTGAGAAAATAAATTTATGTTCTTTCAAGCCACTCACTTTGTTATTACAGCTCTGGAGGATAAAACAGATAGTAACATTGCCTTATCTTAGAAAGCAAAGTCTATGCTCCTAAATAGCAGATTTGTGTTCAAGTACTGCCAAAGTATTTTGACATATTCCTTGGATATCTCATATTTAAAATGGGAATAACAATAACTCCTCTCAAGGTTACTCTGAGAGTAAAATGTAAATAAAGTGCCTAGCACCTGAGGATATATGCTGTTGCTATTGTTAGGTGCCGTCAAGTTGATTGTGGCTCATAGCAACCCCATGCACTACAGAACAAAACACTGCCCAGTCCTGTGCCATCCTCACAATCTTTGCTATGCTCAAGCCCATTCTTGGCAGCCACTGTTTTAATCCATTTCGTTAAGGGTCTTCCTCTTTTTCACTGACCCTCTACTTTAACAAGCATGATGTCCTTCTCCAGTGACTCGTCCCTCCTGACAACATGTGCAATGTATGTAAGATGAAGTCTCACCATCCTCACCTCTAAGGAGTGTTCTGGCTGTACTTCTTCCAAGACAGATTTGTTCCTTCGTCTAACAGTCCATGGTATATTCAATATTCTTCACTAACACCATGACTCAAAGGCATTAGTTCTTCTTCAGTCTTCCTTATTCATTGTCCAGCTTTCACATGCATATGAGGCAATAGAAAATACCATGGCTTGGGTCAGGCACGGTGCAGATGAACCAGTAAGCAAAGTATGCACAGACATACATTAAGCAAGGTGCACAGGAGCTTAACTGTGTTTACTTACTAATTTGCAGTGAAAATTTTCACATGGATTTCACCACATTAGAAATGTGGTGAAAAACAGGTGACATTGTGCGCTACAGATTAGTAAGTAAGCACAAGTAAGCCCATGCCTACGTTGCTTATTGAGTAATCCATCTCTAGTCAGGCCCACCTTAGTCCTCACGGTTACATCTTTGCTTTTTAACACTTTAAAGAAGTCTTTTACAGTAGATTTTCCCAATGCAATACATCATTTAATCTCTCGGCCGCTACCTCCATGGGCATTCACTGTGGGTCAAGTCAAAGGAAATCCTTGCCAACTGCAATATTTTCTCCATTTATCATGATGTTGCTTATTGGTCCAGTTGTGAGATTTTTTTTTTTTTATGTTGTAGTATAATCCATACTGAAGGCTGTAGTCTTTGATCTTCATCAGTAAGTGTTTCAAGTCCTCTTCACTTTCAGCAAGCAAGGTTGTGTCATCTGCATAATGCAGGTTGTTAATGAGTCTTCCTCCAATTGTGATGCCCTGTTCTTCTTCATACAGTCCAGCTTCTCGAATTATTTGCTCAGCATACAGATTGAATAAGTATGGTGGAAGGAGTCAATCCTGATGCACATCCTTCCTGATTTTGAACAACTCAGTATCCCCTTGTTCTGTTCAAACAACTGCCTCTCGATCTATGTACAGGTTCTGCATGAGCACAATTAAGTGTTCTGTAATTCCCATTCTTCTCAATGATATCCATAATTTGTTATAATCTATGCAGTCGAATGCCTTTACATAGTCAAAAAACACAGTTAAACATCTTTCTGGTATTCTCTGCTTTCAGTGAAAATTCATCTGACATCAGCAATGGTATCTCTCATTCCATGTATTCTTCTGAGTCCAGCTTGAATTTCTGGAAGTTCCCTGTCAATGTACTGCTGCAACCATTTTTGAATTATCTTCAGCAAACTTTTAGTTGTATGTGATATTAATGATTTTGTTAGATAATTTCTGTGTTATTTTGGATCACCTTTCTTTGTAATGGGCACAAATATGGATCTCTACCAGTCAATTGTCCGGGTAGCTGACTTCCAAATTTCTTGGCATAGATGAGTGAGCACTTTCAGCACGGCATCCATTTGTTCAAACATCTCAGTTGGTGTTCTGTCAATTCCTGGAGCCTTGTTTTTTGTCAAATGCCTTCATTACAGCTTTAACTTCTTCCTTCAATACCATCAGTTCTTGATCATATGCTGCCTCCTGAAATGGTGAGATGTTGAGCAATTCTTTTTGGTCGAGTGACTCTGTATTCTTTCCATCCTCTTTTGATGCTTCCTGCGTCATTCAATATTTTGCCCATAGAATCCTTCAATATTGTAACTCGAGGCTTGGATTTTTTCTTTGGTTCTTTCAGCTTGAGAAATGCTGAGCATGTTCTTCCCTTTTGGTTTTCTAACTCCAGGTCTTTGCACATTTCATTATAATATTTTACTTTGTCTTCTTGAGCCACTCTTTGAAATCTTCTGTTCAGCTCTTTTACTTCACCATTTCTTCTTTTCACTTTTGCTATTCTATGTTCAAGAACAAGTTTTCAAAAAAGTGTAGCTATCATTGTCATCACAACTATACAAAACAATTAGCAGTGTATATCATCTGAATTATAGAGTCAACAGAAAACCTTATTTCAAGGTCTAATTTACTTATTATCTACTCTTACTCTAAATTTCATAAGTAAACATTTTCTTCCAGAATTATGTTCTACAAGCTATAAATTATATATTTTCCCCTACTATGTATATCAAAAAGGAGCTCTGATGGCACAAACAGTTAAATGCTCTGCTTCTAACGCAAAACTTGGCATTTCAAACCCACCAACAGCTTCAAGGGAGAAAAGACCTGGCAATCTGCTCCTGTAAAGATTACAACCAAGAAAACCATACTGGGCAGTTCTACTTTACCACATGGTATCACTATGAGTTGAAATGTACTCATTAGCACCTAACAACATGTATATCTGAGTCACTACTAAGTATGGTTCCACTAACTATTTTATTCTGAATGTTGTAAAATACCTGATCATGAACTATAGGATGTATAAAAAAGATCTTCATTACTAAATTTATTATAGATTCATCAACAGAGATAATTGAAAAGGTGAAACTGTAGGTCTAAAAATCACCCACAGCCACTCTTAATTGTAATTTTCAAACTTTTAAAATTTGTAGTTTAGAATTTTAAAAGTTCTACGTATAAAAATGAATGTTAAAGTAAACTTCATGAACTATGTTAAAACAGTTTTACAAATAACCACTTATAAGTTGCTTTATAATCACTTTTTATCAGTGCCTCTTAATAAAAGTTCTACAAAATAGGTCAGTAATACGTTCATAAATTTGCAAATGTAGACGATAAGGGACCTGCCTGAGGTTATACTGCACATTGATAGGAATGCATAGATCTCAGTTTTCAGACCCTGACATTCTGTTCTCCCATACCAAGCCACATCGCCTCACTACACTGTAAATTATTAATGTGAAACCACACTTCTAACTTAGTAAGTGAGAAGGGTGTTATAAAACTTTATGGATTTACTGATTCTCACCTAGTTTATGTTAATAATGCCTTACATTTTTATAGCACTTTATCGTGTTCAAAACTATTTTGCATAATTTGGACTTAACACCCACATGGAAGAGGAACCAGGCTCCCTGAAAAGAGGTTCAGTTCAGATAACCAGTCTCAGAGATGGAACTAGAATCCAGTTCCCATGATTCACTCTGTTCGCCTCACCATTGCTGCCTCTAGTTTATTTCAAGAACACTGTCTATATGTTGAGTCACATATAGAGAAATGCTCCAATTTCAAATCAGAAGAAAAGTATGGTTAATATTTCAATCTCTATTTCATTATTTAAGATGCCTTGGTGGCTCAATGGTTAAGCGTGCATGGCTGCTAACCCAAAAGGTTGGTGTTACGAACCCACCCAGTGGTTTCACAGGAGAAAGACCTGGCGATTTTCTCCCGTAAAGCTTCAAACTAAGAAAGCCTATGAGGAGTTCTACTTTGTCACATGGGGTTCTTATGAGTTGGAATGAACTCAACTGCACCTAACAACAGCAGCAATGACATCATTTATCAATCGGGTAAGTTTATCAAACTCTCTGAGCCTTAGTTTGTCCGTCAATAAAATCAGGATAATTATGTCCATCTCATAAGTTTATGGAGAGTACAAACTGAAATGAAATGTGTGAAGGGCTTACAATAGTGCCCAGTGCATAGTAGATGCCCAGTAATTTGGAGCAATTAATATAAAAAATGAGGAGATTGAGTGATTGGGAAAAGTAGTGTCAAATTCTACTACATTTAGAGAAGCTCTAGAATATAATGTTCAAAAGCATAAGCTGTGTATTCATATTTGACTTGAGTCTGACTCTCAACTCTGACCATGTTATTCTATAACCTTGAATTTTTTCTTCAGTTCTTTTAGCTTGAGAAATGCCAAACATATTCTTACCAAAAAGCAAGGCTCCAGGAATTGACAGAAGACCAACTGAGATGTTTCGACAAACAAATGCAGCACTGGAGGTGCTCACTCACCTATGCCAGGAAATTTGGAAGACAGCTACCTGGCTGACTGACTGGGAGAGATTCATATTTGTGCCCAATCCAAAGAAAGGTATCCAACACAATGTGGAAATTACTGAACATTATCATTGATATCAGAAGCAAGTAAAATTTCGCTAAAGATAATTAAAAAATGGTCGTAGCAGTACATTAACAGGGAACTTCCAGATATTCAAGCCAGATTTAGAAAAAGATGTGGAACAAGGGATGCCATTGCTGATGTCAGATGTATTTTGGCTGAAAACAGAGAATACCAGAAATATCTTTAACTGTGTTTTATTGATTATGCAAAGGCATTCAACTGTGTAGATCATAACAAATTATGGATAACATTGCAAAGAATGGGAATTCCAGAACACTTAATTGTGCTCATGTGGAAGCTGTACATAGACCAAGTAAGTGGTTGTTTGAACAGAACAAGGGTATACTGAGTGGTTTAAAATGAGGAAAGATGTGTGTCAGGGTTATATCCTTTCACCATATTTATTCAACCTGTATTCAATCTGTATGCTGAGAAAATAATCCAAGAAGCTGGACTGACTTTATGAAGAAGGACACAGCATCAAGTTCGAAGGAAGACTGATCAACAACCTGTGATATG
This sequence comes from Dugong dugon, assembly GCA_030035585.1. Lineage (NCBI taxonomy): Eukaryota > Metazoa > Chordata > Mammalia > Sirenia > Dugongidae > Dugong > Dugong dugon. Next base: position 68,378,459 of record CM057464.1, read on the forward strand.
CAGATGGCATAACCTTGCTGCTGTAAGTGAAGAGGACTTGAAGCACTTACTGATGAACATCAAAGGCTAAAAAGCCTTCAGTACAGATTACACTACAACATTTTAAAAAAAATACTTATAACTGGACCAGTAAGAAACATCATGACAAAGACAGAAAATATTGAAGTTGTCTAAGATTTCATTTTACTTGGATCTGCAATCAATACCCATGGAAGCAGCAGTCAAGAAATCAAACTATGTATTGCATTGGGCAAATTTTCTGCAAAAGACCTTTTTAAAATGTTAAAAACACAGATGCCACTTTGAGGCATCTTGAGGACTAAGGTGTGCCTGACCCAAGTCATAGAGTTTTCAATCATCTCATAGGCATGCGAAAGCTAAACAAGGAAGACTGAAGAAGAACTGATGCCTTTGAATTATGGTATGGGTGAAGAATATTGATTATACCGTGGACTGCCAGAAGAACGAGCAAGTCTCTCTCGGAAGAAGTACAGCCAGAATGTTCCTTAGAAGGGAGGATGGTGAAAGTTTTTCTTACATACTTTGGACATGTTATTTGGAGGGACCAGTCCCTGGAGAAGGACATCATGCTGGGTAAAGTAGAGGGTCAGTGAAAAAGAAGAAGAACCTCAACAAGATAGATTGACACAGTGGCTGCCACAGTGGGCTCAAGCATATCAAAGATTGTGAGGATGGCACAGAACCGAGTTGTGTTTCTTTCTGTTGTACGTAAGGTCTCTAAGAGTCAGAACTGACTCAATGGTACCTCACAACAACAATATAAATGTAATGTATTCAAGGAGATCTCAGGTAGTAAAGTTGATCATTATACTTCCTCTGAGAACTTATAAACCTGGATGAATTTTAGCCCCTTCACGGTAGACAGATTGGAGAGTTTTACATTTATTTCATCAATGTTACCACTAGTCTAATGTTTGTGAACAATTTGAATTCAAGAAAAAAATCTATTGGTATCCTAGATGTATAATGCAGTGCCTGGAATACAGTAGATATATCACTAACTGTTAAGTGACTAAATAAATAGAGAACATTTTTGACATCTCTCTTGAAATTGTGCTAAACTGTGCTGCTAATGAGTATATTCAACAATGGCAAATGTTCTTTGATGGAGGCTCCCACTCTCCTTTCTTTTTTAATAGCCAAAAATTCTGAGCCAAATTTGACACAAAATATTGGTAGTCAATCTGATTAAAGCAATTTTTGACCATAAGAATGAAAAATCACAGAGGAAAAAGATTGATTTTTAGGACTCACTCCAAAATTTTCTTTTTAGCAAACTGCTGTTACGGTAAGTTGTCACCCAGTTGATTCTGACTCACAGCCACCCTACGTTTGCAGAGTAGAACTGCTCCATAAGGTTTTTAAAGCTATGATCTTTCAGAAGCAGATCACCAGGGCTGTCTTTCTGGTACCTCTGGGTGGGTTCAAACCACCAACCTTTCAGCTAGTAGTCAAGCACTTAACCATGCTAGGTACATTATTTTTTTAGTCCTAACTTATATTAATTTTATTAGATTCTTATCTAGCGCTAGCTTGTCTATTGTTGCCTATTTTGTATGCTGATTTGCTATTTCAACAATGCCTTTTCGTCCTCCCTTTCAACACTATCTGTCTTACCTGAACTCAATTAGGTAAAAGGACACATGCATTTAAATCACAATACATATGAAGTCAGGACTGGGCACCATGGTTAAGCATCCTTCTGCAACTGTGTGGAATCTGTAAATGAGAACTGTTTATGATTGTATTGAAATTGAGATAAACATTTTTCTCCATGTAACTTTATGTACAACTAGAAAACATAATGGCATGCTGAAGGACTCATGTAATTCATGATGATCATTTTTGGACAGGCCTACCTTGCTCTTTACCAAAGAAAATACAGGACAAGTTATCATAGAGCTAACTGAAAGAGAAGTTGACTTCTAGGTTACCTAGGGAAAGAGAGAAAGACCAATTAATTTTAAAAGCAGCAGATATTTAGGATGGTTTATATGCAGCCCTGTCTGCAAGACAAGTGATAGAATAAGTGTCATCTCCAACTCATAGGGCTAAGAATTTTTCAATTCTTTTTTTGTTATGTTATTCTAAAACGGTAACAAGTTGCAGAAAAACATGTATACAATGTGAGGGATATGTGTTTTACTCCTAAAATACTCAGTATTTCACAATATCATCAAATCATTAGCTCCACAGGGCAGACTCTATGCCATGTTATTTTCTGTGTCTTTGAGTCTATTCCATGCTTTTTGACATAAAGTCTTACATGTAGTCGGTACCCAATTTGTATTTGCTGAAATTAATATATTAACTTTAAAATGTTGGGTAGAGAGAAACACTCAATCTGCCAACACTAAAAATTAGATGATAGAATTTAAAAGCTCCTTCCCTCGTTGTCCAACATCCTAAAGAGTGTTTCACAGAACACTTAATACCCACTCCTCAAGAAAAGAACTCTGCATTCAAATAATTTCTGTATCTCTCTTAGATATTTATAGTGCTTAAATTATTATTGAAATGTCTGAAAATTAAGAAATCACTCTGACTGGCTTGAACCAAGACTTTCCTAAGTTATTTTAATTGTGGAACCTTTTTTCAAGGAACACCTATTAACATTTAATGTATGTTCTGTAGCACCCAAATTGGGAAAGGCTGTCTTAACCATCCATTTCTGAAAAAAATGGCTGGGTTATTTAATTTAGCCCTATGCAGTTCAGAAGAATCTAGAGGGGTATGAAGGATTTCTGGCTCATGATTTACAAAGCATAAGCTCATGTTGTCAAAGCATTCTCCTTCAAGGACTCCAAACTGATCAAACACTACTGGCTTGCCTGCCCGATGGAGGAAATCACACCACAGATTGCTGCATTAAGGCAAGTCTGCCTCTCTTCTTCTATAGTTAAGAAGACTTGTTGGCTTTTTTCCACATTCTGCTCCCATTCACATATGAGCATTAGAGAGAATTTGGAAATGGAAGGCCTTTATGTCTGCCGTGAACAAGGTCAATTCAGTGTGGCAGCTGTGAGCTGGTGACATAGACTTATATTGACACAACCCACTTTTTTGCTCCAGAATCACAAAGTGAAAGCACCCAGGGCTCTTCTGCCATTTTCAATAAGATATGAATTTTTCTCTTCCTTGTATTAAGCAGAGATCTGTCATCTTGACTTGTACACTAAATGGTCCATTCTGACTGCCTTGTTTGTATCCAATCCCAGCCAGAATCTGGAAACATGTGTTAACATTCGGCATGTTTGGGGGCTAGTGGGAAGGGCCTGAGGCAAGACTCCCTGATGCCTGCTGGAGGCTAGTCAATAATCATTAGCCCTTCAAGTGGTGGATGCCCAACATAAACTGTATTTATTCATTTAAAAAAATTTTTTAAGCCACAGGGAAAGGCATTTTAGAGAATGCAGTTGCCCAGCAGTTACTAGGTTGAAATCAAGATACAGTTAAGAGGATGTGGGAGGCTGACAGAGGGGGCGCTCTTCTCACGGACAGGATGGGAATCCATCAAGGTTAATTAATTAGGCTGCATAGGCCAATACAACTCAGAATCTTTGCCATTACTTTTCATGTCCAACATTCCAAAGATCACCTCTCAGGCCACAAAGATCTCTTTGCAAACAGGAAAATAAGGAGTCAAATTCTTGCATGCACAAAATACTGTGTTGGTTAAATTAGCAAGTTAAATTAAGTTCCTGACTCTTTGAGTTTACACTCTCAGAGTGAAATTAAGAGTGTTAGAATTAATAAAAGGACATATAGAAACACAGAAAACTTTTAAAATATTGCCTTTATCTAAGTCAAGCAAGCACAAGTTTTTTCTTTTCTTTTTTTTAGTAATAGAAGGTGAAAAATGCCTATTGCTTGCAGGGTTAATTAGGTTTAAAAAAGTAATATTTATTTCTGCATCTATTTTTAAAAGTTGACATCTCTTTTTAAATTCTAATGCCCATACCTGCACTACACTATCTACAAGACAGTGAAATCCATCAAGAGAGCTCTGAAGCATATTCATTCTTTTTTTAATTAAACAGCATTTTTATGATTCTCTACCTCAAACCCATCTCTGTGCCACAAACATATCTCCTAATATAGAAATGACCACTAGTGGCCAATAAAAACAGTTAACAATACAGTTTTTGAGTAATTCTTTTAAAGTGTTGGAAATATATCAAACATGAGAACTCTTCAATCTAAACCCATTAGTCCATTGACTTTTATTTATATAATATAGTCAGGACAATGGCAACAATTTTATATGAGAAGATAAAAATATGTAGTAAATTTGAGCTAAAGAAAATTATCATCTCTTCTGGTCTGTTTCTTAGACTCTTTTCAGATGATATTTCCGTTGACATTTTCCTTACATCCATTCACTGCTGCGTTTCTACTTGGATTTGAGCTAGAAGAAACCGACTTGGAAATAGGGAAAAGGGGATGAAATGAAAAGATCCAGCATGATGGTGGGATTCAAGTACTCAGAATGGGGACAAAAAGTCATTATTGTCATTGTGCTAAAACCAGTGTGGAGCCAAACACCATCCAAAATAGAGAGTGTATGACAAAAACCACGATCATGCCAGCCAGAGTCTTCCTGCAGCATAAATCCTGTGGGCAGAAAGATGGATGGCAGCTACAAAACAAGACAGGACCAGGGATTATCTGAACAAAGGAACAGTATTTTGAAGAGAAGGGAATAAGCTGAACAGAGGGACTCACTGAGACTCAAGGGAAGCCCCCACATCCTTCTAATGGTGGGATTAGATTATTAAGGATGCTGAACTAGTAAAAATAAGCAAAGTTGTGTGAAATAGAGGTAACATTATAGGCCTTGAAGGTATACAAAACTTGGATTTGAATATCCCTTCCAATTTCATTAGGCAAATTGTTTAACCTCTCTCAGGGTCCTCAGTTTCCTTATCTGGAAAATTATGATAATACAATTTACCTCACTGCCCACCCATTACAAGGATTAAATATGTAAAGTGTAACACACACTGATTAGAATATAATAAGTATAATAAGTATCACCAGGCCTTTATTCCAAGGTGCTTCTGGGTAGACTCAGATTTCCAACCTTTCAGATAGCAGCCATATGCTTTAACCATTTGCACTTCCCAGAAACTCCTAACAATATCATGGAAGAATTTTTATTTCCTATAGACAACTGTGCAAAGAGAAGAAAAATAATCATTCCAAAGCCCATAGTCAAGTCATAGGTAAGCATAGTTTTGGATTTTACTTGCTTGCATTTTCGTTTTTCTCCAAAGTTTTAAATGTGTAATGATAGTCAGGGCTAATGCAATATGGAGATGCATATATGTGGAAAAGCAGAGTAGATGTCATTAGAGGGCACAATGTGCAGGGGTATCAGGAAGAGGCCAAGACCTCCCCCTGGATACTCAGGTTTTCATAATAAAGCACAAAGCTCAGAGTCTACTAGTCCAGAGTCTACAAGCTCATGATATTTGGGGATCATCTCAATACAGCTGTCAATTCATCTAAGTGACTGAAGCTAGGACTCTTATATCTAAACTTGATATTTGAAGGAAAGAATGATTGACAAATGGATTAAAAATACTCTGAGCTGTATTTGACTCACTTCAGTTTTAGCTCATCTCTGAGCAGACATTTGATTTCTCTTGGTTAGCAACCCAGATATGTCATCACAGGTCTTGTTATTTTCTTTACTCATATGTGTTTTAAAATTATCTCAATCAGTCCTGAATTAGAGTTCTTAGTCTTAATTCCTCCAGCAGAGTGGCTGGCATGGAGTAAGGGGTCAATCAATTTTGGTTGAATGAACAAATAAATGAATGGGGAGCTTGTAGATACCAGGGTCCATCTCTTACTCTTTTTTGTATCACCCTCGGAGTCTGCATATCAAAAGAGTGTACAAAATATTTACTAATTTGAATTGCATGAATGAGTAAATTGCTGGTGGTTTTACTTTCTGGCACTATAACTTTTATTTGATTTCAAGATTCCTGTAATGAGTTTCCACATTTCCAGCACACATTGAGTTCCTCCTCCTAACATATTTAAATCTATTATGGTCTTTCCTGTTTTGGTGACAAATTCCAAATATATCAGGAAAGTATACTTAAAGCTCTTCTTTCAGAAACTATTACATAATTTTCAAACCAATCAGTATTTCTAAGTTTAAATAAACAGCTCTTTTGCAATTCTAAATGAAACTTTTTTCCCTTTGGCTCTTTATAAACACACACACACACACACACACACACACACACACACCATACCACCTGAACTGTGGAGCTAGAAATTGCAACCTTAAATTGACCTGGACCAATTAGAGTGCTGCTAATGTAGATGTGTTTTGTTGTTATACTATCTCATGGATTTTCCTAGGAAAAAGTAAAATGTAGCACATTTATAATTTAGCATTATGTTCTCACATTTGAATTGCTTTCCCAGTGTGTCAGAATGAGATTGCTAACAGAATAGAGAAAAGCAACCCAGGCACTGAAAGAAACTCTCTCACTGGCACCATACAGAAGCCCTGCTGGGTCAAACCCAATTCAAAGCTACAGCCTCACACTGGGAAAATGCCTCCTCAAAATTGTTTCCAGAGGTCAGGATGCACTAAGAGAGAAAACTACTATAGGAAAAAAAATTGCAATCATGTCAAAACATAAAGCAATGGTTGTACCTAGACAGATGAGTAGCTCCCTTAGTTTGTATCCAAAACTCATTGTGCTAATTCATTAGAATTTACTGGAGAACAGTAAACATAAAGGCACAAAGGCAAGCTTAATGCTCCTGTAGTGCCCAGTGGCTCTTAAGGATGTAACTATGGAGAGATGGGAGTCAGTGGGTGGCACAAACAATGAAGCCCTGGGCTATGAACCAAAAGGTTGGGTGCTCAAACTCACACAGAGGTGCCTTGGAAGACCTGGTAATCTACTTCTGAAAGGTCACAGACTTAACATTCCTGTGGAGCACAGTTCTACTCTGTAACACATGGGGTCATCATGAGCTGGTATTGACCAAAGGGCAACTGGTGGTGGTGGTAGGGAGATGGTAGGTGGCAGAGATTGCGGGAAACAGGCAAAAGGTGGCTTCAGGATAACAGCATAGGTGTCTGATGGACAATGATCTGATGTAAGTATGTACAACCAGGATATCGGTTCAAACCATAAAGGGCTAGGAGGTTTCTGCAGGGTTTTCAACACCCACAGGTAGAATAGAACAAATTTTCAGCTTTCCTTAGCCTCAAGCAATGTTCACACTTTCTAGTCTTTCCCCCAGGGACTTATTATCCCTTTATCTTTGCTTGTTCCTGTCTTGAATTCTGTTTTGGGTTTGTCATTTCTTTTTGCCACTTCAGTTCTACACCCATGCAGTCTTTCTCACTATGATCCAGACTTTGTAGACCAGATTAACCTCCTGCTGTACCCTCTTCCTCAACTATCCGTTCTTTTCCTTCCTAGGAAGATCTTGATTGCTGGGTAAAAAGAGCTGAATAAATAATAGATACAGTAGAAAAGAACTGCTCATTGAAACATTTATCACCCAGCGACTGAAATCCAACCTTTACTTTTCAGTTTTCTTATCCTAAAGTTGTTTATGAAACCCCTCTTTGTGTGGACAGTTTACTACTTACCTTTCACATGGGCCAGAACCCTAAATATAACAGCCAAATATTCCAACACTCTCTCCTGTAACCATATCTACAGAGCTAAAATCAAGTAATTGTACAAATTAGAATGAACAAAGATTGTAATGCCTTTATTTTTTATTTGAATTTATCCAATTCAATAACAATCATTTATCTCACCTTGGTTGTGTTGTTTTGGTTTCTTCATCACAGCATCTTGGAAGGAATTTTCTTACTGACCCTCAACAGGAAACCAGACCATCATTGCCATTCACATTTGTAAACTGTCTTGGTATTTTCAAAAAGTTTCATATTATTTTATGAAGGATTAGGATTCAGTCAGTTTCAGGGCTCTCCACAATCTGATCCAACTTACACTTCAGGACATTTTCTCCAATATCCTCTTATAAAGCAAGGGTTGGCATAGTCTTTCTGTAAAGGGCCACATAAATATTTTAGGCTTTTCAGGTTATTGTACTCTCTGTTGCAACTACTCAACTCTGCTGTTGTAGCATGAAAGCAGCTGTAGACAATATGTAAACAAATGACGGTGACTGTGTTCCAAAAAAAAACACTTTATTTAAAAAAAAAAATGGTGGGCTGAATTTGGCCGGTGGGCTATTGTTTGCCAAGCCTTGCTATAAAGAGTTTTTTCACTAATCTCTTAACATAATCTGGCGTTTCCAATCTCCTTGTACTTACACATGGCTGTTGATAAGCCTATATGCTCCTTTCTGCAAATCAGAAAAAAAGGAAAAATGTGCCTCCTCTGAAAAAACAATTTAGAGAAGACCAGTCCTTTATGAGAATGAATTCGAAAAAGGTACCTCATCTGGATGGATGAATTAGAAAATGATGCTACTCCGGCCTGAAGGAGACTTGAGTGTGTGGCTTGGACATATCCTTTTTTCCAGGGCCTGGTGACAGAACCCAGGCTGGATTTCATCACACACTTGACAGGTGGTAGAAAGCAAGAGCCATGTGAAGCAGCCATATTGTTGTTAGACGCCATTGAGTTGACCCCCAACTCATGGAAACCCCATGTGTTACAGAATAGAACAGATCTATAGTGTTTTGTTTTTGCTTGTAATCTTTATGAAAGCAGTTCACTAAGCCTTTCTTCCCTGGAACTGCTAGGTGGGTTCAAACTGTCAACATTTAGGTTAGCAACCGATCACAAACCACTTGTGCCACCCAGACTTCTAGCCATACTTTAGAGTATGGCTTTCTTCCAGTCTGCAATCAAGAGCCTCCTTTTCCATTTCAGTTATCAAATGCTATACATCCATGGTTCAACTTTAACTTCATTCCTCTATAAAAATGCCTTGATTTCGCACCTCTAGACCACAGTAATTTCTCTGGCCTCAAAATATCCATCACTTTATTTCATTTTGAGCCCTAGGTGGCACAGTGGTCAAGAGCTCAGGCTGCTAACCAAAAGGTCAGCAGTTCAAATCTACCAGCCGCTCCTTGGAAACCCTATGGGGCAGTTCTGCTCTGTCCTATAGTGTCACTATGAGTCAGAAGCAACTCGAAGGCAATGAGTTTTGATTTTTATTTCATTTATTGTACATTTTGATTCATGGTTAGCACATTGTATTTGCTGTACTTTTATCTATTCTGCATTATATAATTATTATTAATGTTTCATTGGTTTATGCCTCATGAGATTTTAAGTTCCTGAAGGGGTCACAGCCTCATCCAGATATTTCCACCTAATATATGGCACTTAACATTCAATAAATATTGCTGGTTTTGATAAAAATAAAACAATATAACTTCAGAAATACTTCATGTCCTTTGAACTTGGAACATTAGAACATTAAACCCTCATGCACTAAATTATCTTTCAGCTTTATGTTTACAGTGGAAAAAAAAGGGGGCTATAGCAATCCACAAGGAGCCCTGGTAGGGCAATGATTAAGTGCTAGGCTGCTAAGTGAAAGGCCAGTGATTCAAACCCACCAGTTGCTCTGGGGGTGAAAAGACCTGGCAATCTGCTCCCTCAAAGATTACAGTCTAGGAAACTCTATGGGGCAGTTTACTCTGTCCTATAGGAACGCTGTGAGTTGGAATCGACTCAATGCCATACAACAACATAGCAATTCACAGTTCCCAAAGACAATGTGTGAGAGGTCAATGTAGTGTGTTTTTTTTGTTTTGTTTTGTTTTTTTTAATTGCCAGCAGCTGAACATTATTTTTGGAGATTTCTCCACCAGATAGGTCCTGGTGAAAATCAGAACTCATCTCCACTATAATTGGCCAGCATACCAGGTACTATCTTTTTAAACTTCCCCTGCAGCTAGCATGAAGGTATATGACTAGGATTAATCAATCAGATGGACCCACCCTGGATTTTGAATCTACAGCCTAGTGACACAGAAGGGGAGGCCTTGAAGAACCCACATTCAAGATCACAGCAGTTATCCCCAGAGAGCAAGGGTAGTTGCTGAGCCTGTGGGGTGGGAGGTAGTCTCAGCAGACAGATCCTCTCCTGTGATTTTACCTGTCAGAGGGCCTTCTCCTTAGTTCTTCTGTTTTTGCTCATTATCTGAGCCTAGTTTTCCAGCCTTTTTGGCTCATGTAGAAGCTACATGATAATCTTCCAATAAATTCCTTTTTCTGTTTAAATCAGTCAGAACAAGCTTGCAGTGCTTACAACTAAAGTCCTTGATTGATACAACCTTTTCTCCCACATTCTTACCAATAGATGTGCTAGGTCTTAAAATTTTATCAATTGGTGGACAAAAAATATATCTCATTACTGGGTTAATTTTCATTTACCTGACTCTTAGAGCAGTGGAATAAATTTCATTAGCAATTTAGACTTCTTAGTACTGTATCTATTCATTGTCTTTATCAGATAAACTTTACCATACTCTTTAATATCAAGTTGTTTATTTTTTTTCCTCCATCTATTTTCAGGAGATCTTTTATAATATGGATAGAAATATATTTAAAGCTTTAGTCTGGGAATGTATTTTTGATGCATTGTATGAGCAGATGCTCCAAATTGATTTTTATTGTTATTAAATAGTCAACTAATCCTCCCAATAACATTCATAATTGTTTGTTTTTTCTCTTTATCAACTTCTTTGTAATGCTGGGAAAGTATTTTAATATATCTAAGCCTCAAAATGTTTGTCTATTAGAATATTTGTTTGCTATACAACTCTAAACTCTGAAATTATAATTGATATTTATTTATCTCTTGATTCAGGGTGATCGTTACATACAACACGTTAACTGTTGGAAAAATAGAGAAGATGAAAGACTTGACAATGTTTTGTAGTAGTAAACTCTGCATTTTGAAATTGACTACATCTTATTTATTATTTCAGCTGATACAGCACAAAGTTCTGGTGACAAAAGAAGTTGATGGTGCTAGACCTTAGCCAATGAAGGAATCTGAAAACCTGAGGGAACCAACAAAATCCTGAAAGGTACACTGACTTTATAAAAGATAGGTGTTTTAGAAACCACTGAATTCCTTGTTTGGAAAAAGAAAAGAGAGGCTTAACCAAAGTTTCTCATGGGAAGGAAATGGCAAAATCCTCTGTAGGACTATGGAAAATTTGAAATATTACCAAATAATACGTATAAAATTACTAAATATCAAGAAATACATGAAGCTCGATATTAATATACACATGCCACAGGTTAAGAGACTACTGCTTTTGTTAGGTGCCTGTGAGTCGGTTCCAAATCATAGCAACCTTATGTACTACAGAACGAAGGACTGCCCAGTCCCGCGCCATCCCCACAATCATTGCTATACTTGAGCCCATTGTTGCAGCCAGTGTGTCAGTCCATCTCGTTGAGGGCCTTCCTCTTTTTCGTGACCTTCTACTTTACCAAGCATGATGTCCTTCTCCAGGGACTGATCCCTCCTGACAACAGTCCAAAGTATGTATGAAATAATCTCACCATCCTTGTTTCTAAGGGGCATTCTGGTTGTACTTCTTCCAAAACAGATTTGTTTGTTCTTTTGGTAGTCCATGGTATCTTCAATATTCTTCAGCAATACCACAATTCAAAGGTCTTCTTCGGTCTTCCTTATTCACTGTCCAGCTTTCACATGCATATGATGTGATTGAAAATACCATGGCTTAAGTCAGGCGCACCTTAGTCTTCAAGGTGACATCTTTGCTTTTCAACACTTTAAACAGGTCTTTTGCGGCAGATTTGCCCAATGCAATGCGTCTTTTGATTTCTTGACAGCTGCTTCCATGGGTGTTGATTGTGGATCCAAGTAAAATGAAATCTTTGACAACTTCAATGCTTTCTCTTTTTATCATGCTGTTCCTTATTGGTTCAGTTGTGAGAATTTTTGTTTTATTTTTGTTGAGGTGGAATCCATACTGAAGACTGTGGTCTTTGGTCTTCATCAGTAAGTGCTTCAATTCCTCTTCACTTTCAGCAAGACAGGTTATGTCATCTGTATAATGCAGGTTGTTAATGAGTCTTCCTCCAATCCTGATGCTTCGTTCTTCATATAGTCTAGCTTCTTGGATTATTTGCTCAGCATACAGATTGAATAGGTTATGGTGAAAGGATCCAATCCTGACGCACACCTTTCTTGACTTTAAACCATGCAGTATCCCCTTGTTCTGTTCAAACAACTGCCTCTTGATCCATGAGCACAATTAAGTGTTCTGGAATTCCCATTCTTTGTAATGTTATCCATAATTTTTTATGATTCATACAGTTGAATACCTTTGCATAGTCAATAAAACACAGGTAAACATCTTTCTGGTATTCTCTACTTTCAGCCAAGATCCATCTGACATCAGCAGTGATATCCCTGGTTCCACATCCTCTTCTGAATCAGGCATGAATTTCTGGCAGTTTCTTGTCTATGTACTGCTGCAGCTGCTTTTTAATGATGTACAGCAAAATTTTACTTGTGTGTTATATTAATGATGTTGTTTGATAACTTCTGCATTCGCTTGTATCACCTTTCTTGGGAATAGGCCTAAATATGGATCTCTTCCAGTTGGTTGGCCAGGTAGTTGTCTTCCAAATTTATTGGCATAGTCGAGTGAGCACTTCCAGCCCTGCATCCATTTGTTGAAACATCTCAGTTGATATTCCATCAATTCCTGGAGCCTTGTTTTTCACCAATGCCTTCAGTGCAGCTGGGACTTCTTCCTTCACTACTATTGGTTCCTGATCATATGCTACCTCTTGAAATGGTTGAACATTGACCAGTTCTTTTTGGTACAATGGTTCTGTGTATTCCTTCCATCTTCTTTTGATGCTTCCTGCATCATTCAATATTTTCCCTGTAGAATCCTTCAATATTGCAACTCAAATTTTTTCTTCAGTTCTTTCAGCTTGAGAAATGCCAAGCGTGTTCTTCCCTTTTCATTTTCTATCTCCAGCTCTTTGCACAAGTCACTATAATACTTTAATTTGTCTTCTATAGCCACCCTTTGAAATCTTCTGTTCAGTTCTTTTACTTCATCATTTCTTCCTTTTGCTTTAGCTACTCGACATTCAAGAGCAAGTTTTGGAGTCTCTTCCAACATCCATTCTGGTCTTTTCTTTCTTTCCTGTCTTTTTAATGCCCTCTTGCTTTCTTCATATATGATGTCCTTGATGTCATTCTACAACTCTTCTGGTCTTTGGTCATTAGTGTTGAACGCATCAAATCTATTCTTGAGATGGTCTCTAAATTCATATAGGATATACTCAAGGTCGTACTTTGGCTCTTGTGGACTTGTTCTAATTTTCTTCAGTTTCAACTTGAAGTTGCATTTGAGCAATCGATGATCTGTTCAGCAGTCGGTCCCTGGCCTTGTTCTGACTGATGATATTGAGCTTTTCCATCATCTCTTTCCACAGATGTAGTCAATTTGATCCTTGTGTATTCCATCTGGAGAGGTCCACATATATAGTCGCCGTTTATGTTGGTGAAAAAATGTGTTTGCAATGAAAAAGTCATTGGTCTTGCAAAATTATATCATGAAATCTCTGGCATCATTTCTATCACCAATGCTGTATTTTCCATCTACTGATTATTCTTCTTTGTTTCCAACTTTTGCATTCCAATTACCTGTAATTATCAATGCATCCTAATTGCATGTTCAATACATTTCAGACTGCAGAAGCTGGTAAAAATCTTCAGTTTCTTCATCTTTGACCTTAGTGGTTGGTACATAAATTTGAACAATAGTCGTATTAACTAGTCTTCCTTGTAGGCGTATGGCTATTATCACTGACAGTGTAGTACTTTAAGATAGACTTTGAAATTTTCTTTTTGATGATGAATGCAACTCCATTCCTCTTCAAATTGTCATTCCTGGCATAGACCATATGATTGTCTGATTCAAAATGGCCAATACCAGTCCATTCAGCTCACTAATGCCTAGGATTTTGATGTTTATGCATTCCGTTTCAATTTTGACGATTTCCAATTTTCTTTGATTCATACTGTGTAATGCCAGATTCTGGTTATTAATGGATGTTTGCAGCTGTTCCTTTTCATTTTGAGTCATGTCACGTCAGCAAATGAAGGTCCTGAGAGCTTGACTCCATTCATATCATTAAGGTTAACTCTACTTTGAGAAGGTAGCTCTTCCCCAGTCATCTTTTGTGTGCCTTCCAACCTGGGGGCTCATCTTCCGGCACTATATCAGACAATGTTCTGTTGCTATTCATAAGGTTTTCACTGGCTAATTCTTTTCAGAAGTAGACTACCAGGTCCTTCTTCCTAGTCTATCTTAGTCTGGAAGCTCAGTTGAAACCTAACTGCCACAGGTGACCCTGCTGGTATCTGAATACCAGTGGCATAGCTTCTAGCATTACAGCAATATGCAAGCCCCCACAGTACGACAAACTGACAACCCGAAAGAGATTTGGGGCCCAATTTGAATAATATAAAACAATGCTGATTCAGTCAAAATTCTGTAAACATCCAACTAGGGTGGGGACTGATCCCCAGGGTATGTGTAAACATAAATACATCTTTCTCCTGCTAAGCGCCTGATGGGTTCTAACGGCCCACCTTTCGGTTAGCAGCTGAGTGCTAAACCACTGAACCACCATGACTCCTTTACAAATATAAACGTATAGTTATTACTAATATACCAGTACACTACAGCCTGCATCACCAGGAAGATGGAAGTGATTCAAGTAATTTTTTTCACTGTTAAGTAACTTTATCTTATGAGTCACTACAACTTTCTCACATTGCGTATCTCAAAACCGTTCTACTCTGAAAATAAATCCTTTTTTAAAAGATTTTTTTAAAATTATTATTGTACTTTAGATGAAGATTTACAGAACAAGCTAGCTTCTCATTAAACAATCAGTACACATATTGTTTTGTGACATTAGTTAACAACCCAATGACATGTCAACACTCTCCCCTTCTTGACCTTAGGTTCCCCATTACGGCTTTCCTGTTCCCTCCTGCCTTCTAGTCCTTGCCCCTGTGCTGGTGTGCCCCATTTGTCTTGTTTTGTTTTATGGGACTCTCTAATCTTTAGCTGAAGGGTGAACCCCAGGAGTGACTTCAGTACTAAGCTGAAAGGATGTCAGGGGGCCGTACTCTCAGGGTTTCTCCAGTTTCTGGTCTTTTTTTGTGAGTTAGAATTTTGTTCAACATTTTGCTCCAGTTCTGTCCAGACCCTCTATTGTTATCCCTGCCAGAGCAGTTGTTGGTAGCCGGTCACCATCTAGTTGTACTGGACTCAGTCTGGTGGATGCTGTGGTAGTTGTGGTCCATTAGTCCTTTGGACTAATCTTTGCCTTGTTTCCTTGGTTTTCTTCATTCTCTCTTGCCCCTGAAGGGGTAGTACCAATGGAGTATCTTAGACGGCTGCTCACAAGCTTTTAAGACCCAAACGCTACTCACCAAAGTAGAATGTAGAATCTTTTCTTTATATACTATGTTACACCAATTGAGCTAGATGTTCCCTGAGACCATGGTCCCCACAGTGAAAAAAAAATCTTTTATGTGAAGAAAAAGCTTAGTAAATATCTTCCACCAAACTTTCTATGATCGATCACTATGACTATTTGGTTAGAAATTTTGATTTTAAATACCAATGATTTTTTTCCCCCTAGTTCTTGAGACGTTTAAAAAAAAAAAGTTCTCCCAAATATGGACTTTAACCAGTATGGAAAATTTCCTTGTTTTATGTCATGTTCTTCAATATTTTAGCATATGTTTTGGTGATGATATTTCTCATTATAAGAACATGTTACACGGGAAATATTTCCTTTCTAGTTTTATTTTGTAATGTACTGGGATAGGAATTGAAGAATCATGATAAGAGAGCATGATTTAGTATTGACAGACTTTGTTCAGAAGATAAAATAACTTCAGCAGTGGTAACAGTGATCTAAGCAAAAGAAAGCTAGTGTTGGGACACACTGGGGCAAAGAATTACTCTAAAATTCTGTGAAGAGAGTATTTTTTTTAACTTGGTGGGGAAAGATAAAGAAAATATATGACATTGTAAATCCAAATTTTTAGTGGAAAAATTGTTCTGACTATAATATTCCTGTACTAAGAAATTTGCTTACTACATAATCGACAATGACAGTCTCAAGGAAAGAACAGTGTTACCGAAAGCAATTTAAGAATCTGACTAAAAATAAAATTAAAAATACATTCGAGAGGAAAATAATAAACTTTAAGAAATGCTTTCACAACTTTTCATCAGAACACATTAAAACTTGACAGCTTCATTTGTAATACTTCAGACAAGGAAGTCAATGCCCTGGGAGAACCCAGTCCCCCAACTGACAGGTCAGAGAGTGTTTTAATTTAATGAAACCCATGGAGGGAAGTTCTCTTGGGGTTTATGTGATGAATATTAAGAAGAGAAATAAAAGGAGGAAAAGAATGCCTTCCCTCCTTCACTGTGCTTGTATGAAGGGCTACTTTAGATCCCTCGCATGCAAAAATTTCCACTTCCCCTCCCCAGACCCATACTCCTACTGTGGGCCAAATCTGGAGAGAATTTGGCAGAAAGAATTGCTCGAGTCTGCTTCTGTTACCCTGATAATTTGCTTTTTTGCTGTACTTATAAAGCATCATTTTTATCTTTAGAGACACACAGCCCACCCACTGAGGCAAAGTGTTCTTTTCTTGACTAAGCATATGCCTGATTCTTCGAGAGAATGTGGGAAGAGGTGAAAAAGGCTCCACAGTGGGGAAATAATTCTTTAGTGTTGTAAGACAGAATTGAGGTTTTTGATACTAAAAATGAAAACCTACATTTACATGATACCCAAAGACAGATGCTACATGATTATTTCACCTTTCCATTGATTCTGTTCATTCATTCATTCATTCCTACAAGCATACAACTTATTTTACTGTGTGCCCATGAAATGCTGGCATGCACTGGTTTGGAGTGATTAAATGGTAAAGACAGACAAATTATTGTTTTCATATATCTCATATTTGTGGAAGGCCTGCCACATGAAAACCTTTAGGTTAAAAAGCTTATATGTTTTATGTAAGCCTTATGTTAGAACACCTTTGATCCTATGTAGAGACATTTACTTTTTGGAAGCCAGATACTTGAGTTCATCTGATGTGAGAGTTAGTGTACGAGTTTTTAGACAAATAGGCTACCTAGGTTATTAAGGGATAAAAGCCAGATGACTAGGACATTCAGTTCTCCCCTGACTGGTGACACTCTCACTCTACTGGCTACATAAGGGGGAAGAGGGGAACTGAGTAGCCATGACAGTTTTACCACTTTTTTTCTCTTTTGCCCTATATTGTTGGAATGTATCAATTGCCGTGATAACTGAGCACACATGACCGCCATGATTGTGCTTCCAAACTTCACATTACTGCAGAGTCACTTGTACTGTAGCTCTAGGATGCCTACATTTTCTAATCCAGAAGATAGACAGAAAACAAGCAAACAAAATGAGAAAAGTACAGATTGTTAAGTGTTAAAAGAAGGACACAAATTGTTTAATGGTACAGAGAGTAAAGGCGGAGAATTAATTTAGGTAGAGTAGACAGAATGGCAGAAGAATTGATGCGTTCAAACAGTGGTGTTGGCAAAGAATATTGAGTATGCTGTGGACTGCTTAAAGAACAAACAAATCAGTCTTAAAAGAAATACAACCAGATTGTTCCTTAAAAGCGAGGATGGCAAGGCTTCTACTTGCTTACTTAGGACACATCATCAAAAAGTAATAACTAGAATAAGACATCATGTTTGGTTAAGTAGAGGGTCAGCAAAAATGAGGGAAACCCTCAATGAGATGGACTGACACGATAGCTGCAACAATGGGTTCAAACATACCAACGATCATGGAGATAACACATGACCAAGCAATGTTTTATTCTGTCATATAAAAGGCCACTAAGAGTTGGAGCCCACTCTAGGGCAACTAACAACAACAACAGTGAAACAAACAAATAAAAAACAGGCAGAATAGCCTCTTAGAAAAGGTCACATTTAAATTGAAACTTCCCAAGGATAATAATAAACCTGACAAAGGAAAAGCCAGGGGGAAGATAATTGCATATAGAGAAAAGAGCAAATGCAAAGTACATAAAGCACTGAAGAGTCAACAGACCCTAGAAATAAAAATTAAGCCAGTGTAGTAGGGATAGGGAGCTAGGGGAAGGTAGTGAAACATTAGGCAGAGACCAGATCATGCAAAATCTTAGAGACCGTGGTAACACAGATCATATGATGCTTTGAGTTTATCCACCAGGTTCTTGATTACAACTGGTCAGATGGAGAACAATAAGCTGAGGTTCTAAAAAGATAAAATGAATAATGCCAAACTTAATACAAATTAGACTAAGCAAAAATTAAGACATGAACTAAATATTACAATGGCAGCCAAGCATGTAATAATTACCCTCCTGAGAACTGACCTCATTATGACACAGACGTGAGAAGGGTTAGTGAATCCAATGAGGCTTTTAATAAAGAAAAATATACAGGTTCATGTTAAGGTCTTAACAATTCAATTATAAATGAGTACAATTAAATAATTCTGATCTTCTATCAATTGTACTACAGTATTTTTACTCAAATAACGCTCACCTTTTTACATTTGTTTGAGTAATTCTTCCTCCCCCTGCCGCGAGGCATTTTCTTAAGCATAAAAATTAGCACATCATGCTTAAGAAAATACCTCGCAGGAGGAGGGAGCAGTTGGCACACATTATTTGCTTAAAATACAGTAATTTTTTTGGAACATGATAGAATACAATTAGATAAAATTAACCTACTTTGTTTTTAACATTAGTAACAGCATAGAACAACATATTGTATTCGGCTTCTGGACATTTACTTCCTTCATGGAATCATCCTTGAAATGGTGGAAGATAGATTTCTCTCTGAAAATCTACTATCCAACTCGAACATTTTTCTGTTACACTATTAAAACAGAAGAAACGCTACAGTGAAATACAAGAGTCAGCATTTGTTGGAACATAGTTAAAATATGCCTATCAGCTAAAGGCGATCACAGAAAGTTTGTGAGGCAACTGGAAGATGGTTTAATACCAAAATCGTGATGACAACACTTGGGGAAAGAATTAAGGAGAGGAGAAAAATCCTCAATTACTAAGAATGAGGAAGATTTTAGTATGGGTTCTTTACTGGAAAATAGCCCAGTAAAAATACATTTAATTATATCTGTGAACTCTTATTCTGTGGGAAGAAGAATCCTAATATAATAGGATCCCAGAAAGCATGTAAGTGGTTGTCTTAGTCATCTAGTACTGCTCTAACAGAATTACTACAAGTGGATGGTTTTAACAAAGAGAAATTTACTCCCACACAATCCAATAGGCTACAAGTCCAAATTCAGGCTGTCAGCTCCAGCAGAAGTCTTTCTTTCTCTATCTGCTCTGGAGGAAGGTCCTCCTCATCATCAATCTTCCCTTGACCTGGGAGCATCTCAGCGCAGGAACCTCAAATTCAAAATACACGCTCTGCTTCTGCCACTGTTTTCTTGGTAGTATGAGATGCCCATGTCTCTCTGCTCACTTCTCTCTTTTATATCTCAAAAGAGATTGGCTTAAGACACTATCTAATCTTGTAGACCTCATCAGTATAACTGCCACTAATCCATTTTATTACATCATAGGGATAGAGTTTACAACACATAAGGAAATCACATCAGATTACAAAATAGTACACAATCATACAATACTTGGAATCAGGACCCAGTCAAGTTGACAGACGTTTTGGGGGGACACAATTCAATCCATGACAGTGGTCAATTCATTAGATTCTTGTTTGTGGATTAACCACTGCTAGATTATCTGAAATTCATCTTTCAGCAGCCGCATGCTCTTCTGGGCTCGTTCTTGCATTCAGTTAGTTGGTGGTCAGGGAAGAAAGATTAATTTTAATATTTGCCTTAGGCAAACAATTCAGAAGACAGATCTCCTGTTAAAATGTTATGTGTCCTTAAACCAATTATGAAATATAAATGATTTCTGGATTATCTCAAATCAAAAACTTGTTACAGACCTTGATTTACTACAGGATCTTCTCATCTAAAAATACTTTCTCAAACGAAATTTATTTACTTGCTTTCACTTGATAAGACCCTGTATCTCTGAGATACAATTGAAGCATTTGTAATTAGAACACGTAAAGTTTCACCTGGGTCCCCTCATTGGTACTCAATAATTACGTTCTTACTGACATTTTCCAGCTCTGTTTAAATTCTTTTCCACCCCCCACTCCCTAGTATATGTGCACAAAGACAGATTGGACTAACTAAAGATTTATCAGGTAAAATATTCTGTGGACTGAAGTATCAGAGAAATAGGAAGAAGTTGGACCCGGAAGAAAATTCCATTGGTTTATATACACAAAGAGATCATATTAATGGCAAAACTCAAAAGATCTAAGCCTCTCAAGATTCCAGAGAAAATCATATTTCCCAAACTGAAAGTCTGTAAGATTCAGTCCAATTTTGAACATAGAATTATCTTTCATCCATGTAGGAACTATCTAGTATTATATTTGCTGTTCTGATCCCAAAGTAAGATATTGTTATTCCAGATCACTAATTATTTTGAAAAAAAAAAATTCAAGTAATTTCAGTGTAAAACTGTAGAGCAAATGACTGCTGACAATGCCTTATGAATAATTTGGCATTTCAAAAAAAAAAAAAAGAAAGAAAATTCCTTCCTTGTAAATATTCAGTTTTTATTTAAATTTTAGTTTCATTTTAACATTCATTAAGAAGAACATGATCTTCTCAGAAAAAAAAAAAAATCTTATTAAGACTACTTAATTGCTCAATTTACCAAATTACTGTTCAGCAATGGAACAAATGGCTTGGTTTTAGGGAGGCTATTGGCAAAGGAACAGCATTACCGTGATGGTAAAATGTGTGTCAACTTGGCTGGGCCATGATTCTCAGGGGTTTTGCAGTCGTATAAGTTGTGATCGCTTTCATGATGAGATTTGATATAATGTGATCACCTCCATGATGGAGTCTGTCGTGAGTAGCCAATCAGTTGAAAGGGAGTTTCCTTGGGGGTGTGACCTGCATCCAATATAGGTGGACTTTCTGGTAAGACTCACAGGCTTTTGCTCGCTCTGGATCCTGCAGCTGGCTCCTATTCATCTGAACTTCTGTTCTTGGGGCTTGAGCTAGCAGCTTACCTGCCATCTTGTCTGCCTATCTTGGGATTCATCGGTCTTTGCAGCCTGTGACCCAGGAAAACCCTCCAGTCTGACCCAGGAACTTGGGACTTTCCAGCCTCAACAGCCAAGTGAGCCATTTCCTTGTATATATATTTATATGTTTTCCTGGTTTTGCTTCTCTAGAGAACCCAGCCTAAGACAATTACTAAAAGGGTATGTTGTTGTTTGTTGTCATTGGCAACTTATGTACAACAGAACAAAACGTTGCATGGTCCTATGTCATCCACACAATCGCTGTCATGTGTGAATCCATCATTATCCCTGTTGTACCCATCCATCTCACAGAGGGTTTCTCTCACCCTTACTGACCCTCTATTTCACCAAACATGATGTCTTGCTCTAGCCCTACTGATGACATGTCCAAAGTAAGCAAGTCAGATAATATTCTGTTGTTATCCATAAGGTTTTCATTGGTTAATTTTAGCAAGTAGCTCACCAGGCTTTTCTTCCTGATATATCTTGTCAGTAATCTCCACTGAAACCTCTGCACAAGGGGTGACCCTACTGGTATTTGAAATACCAGTGGCATAGCTTCCAGGATCAAAGCAACATGCAAGTACAACAAACTGACAGACAGGTATAGACCCTCTGTTTGGCATGGAGAATGCTCACACATCACATGAACGAGCATTCTTCAAGATGTAAATTGAAAAAGGAGACTTGTAAAGCAAATTAAAGCCTCAAATGTATAACTCCTAGATTTCTTTTTAATGAAGAAAAGAATGCAATATAATATAAGTAGGAATAAATAGGAGCAAGAGATCTTACAAAGATTCAAAGCCAATGTGCCTTTACTGAGATTTCCCTGTTGTTTTATATTTTTTTTAATTTTTAAAAAATAATACTTTGTTGTCTTTTCAGTGAAAGTTTACACAGCAAATTAGGTTCCTATTCAACAATTTCTACACAAATTGTTCAGTAAGATTGTTTACATTCTTCACAATATATCAACATTTTCATTATTTCAGTTCTGATTGTTCCCTTTGTAGTAATCTAGTTTCCCAGTCCCATTGCCTTCTCATCTTTACTTCAAATTAATTTTTGACCATTTGGTCCCTACTGTTTTTAGGAAGTTAATTTTTCTTTTTTATTGTGGTAGTTTTAGTGAAAGTTTACAACTCAAGTTAGTCTCTCATACAAAAATTTACACACACATTGTTACGTGACCCTAATTGCTCTTCCTATACCGTGACAGCACACTCCTCCTTTCCACCCCTGATTTCCTGTGTTTATTCAACCAGCTCCTAACCCTTTCTGCCTTCTCATCTCACCTCCAGACAGAAGCTGCCCATTTAGTCTCATGTATCCACCTGAGCTAAGAAGTACACTCTTCATGAGTATCATTTTATGTCCCACAGTCCAGTCCAATCTTTGTCTAGAGAATTGGCCTCGGGAATTGTTTTAGTTCTAGGTTGACAAAGAGTCTGGGGGCCATGCTTTCTGGGGTTCCTACAGTCTCAGTCAGACCAATAAGTCTGGTCTTTTTACTAGAATTTGAGTTCTGCATCCCACCCTTCCCCCACTCCATCAGGGACTGTCTGTTGTGTTCCCTGTCAGGGCAGTCATTGGTGGTAGCTGGGCACCATCTAGTTCTTCTGGTCTCAGGCTGATGAAGTCTCTGGTTGATGTGGCCCTTTCTGTCTCTTGGTCTAATACTTTCCTTGAGTCTTTGGTGTTCTTCATTCTCCTTTATTCCAGGTGGTTGGGACCAATTGATTCATCTTAGATGGCCACTGGCTAGCTTTTAAGACCCCAGACGCCACTCACCAAAGTGGGATGCAGAACATTTTCTTAATACAATTTGTTATGCCAATTGACCTAGATGTCCCCTGAAAGCATGGTCCCCAGACCCCCACCCTTGCTACTCTGTCCCTCAAAGTGTTTAATAGTATTCAGGAAACGTCTTAGCTTTGGTTTAGTCCTGTTGTGCTGACTTCCTCTGTAATGAGTGTTGTCCTTCCCTTCACCTAAGATAATTCTTGTCTACTATCTAGTTAGTGAATAACCCTCACCCTCCCTCCCCATCCTCGTAACCATCAACTAATGTTTTCTTCTGTGTTTAAACCCTTTCTTGAGTTCTTATCATAGTGGTCTTATGCAATATTTGTCCTTCTGTGACTGACTAAATTCACTCAGCATAATGCCTTCCAGATTCCTCCATGTTATGTTTCATGGCTTCATCGTTGTTCTTTATCATTGCATAGTATTCCATTATGTGAATATACCATAATTTGTTTATCCATTCAGCCATTGATGGGCACCTAGGTTGTTTCCATCTTTTTGCTATTGTGAACAGTGCTGCAATCAACATGGGTGTGCATATATCTATTCATGTGACATCTCTATTTCTCTAGGAGATATTCCAAGGAGCAGGATTGCTGGATCGTATGGTACTTCTATTTCTAGCTTTTGAAGGAAGTGTCAAATCGATTTCTAAAGTGGTTGTACCATTTTACATTCCCACCAACAGTGTGTAAGTGTTCCAGTATCTCCATAACTTCTCCAGCATTTATTATTTTGTGTTTTTTGAATTAATGTTCGCCTTGTTGGGGTGAGATGCTATCTCATTGTAGTTTTGATTTATGTTTCTTCATGTGTCTGTTAGCTTTCTGAATATCTTCTTTGGTGAAGTGCCTGTTTATATCCTTCCCCATTTTTTAATTGGGTTATTTGCCTTTTTGTTGTTGAGGTTTTGCAGTATCTAGTAGATTTTAGAGATTAGACACTGATCAGCTTTGTCATAGCCAAAAATTTTTTCCCAGTCTGTAATGTCTTTTGACTCTTTTGGTGAAGTCTTTGGATGAGCATAAGTGTTTGATTTTTAGGAGTGCCCAGTTATCTAGTCTCTCTTCTGGTGCCTGTGCATTGTTACTTATGGTTCATATTGTGTTTATGCCATATATTAGGGCTCTTAGCGTTGTCCCTATTTTTTCTTCCATGATCTTTATTGTTTTTGATTTTATATTTAAGTCTTTGATACATTTTGAGTTAGTTTTTGTGCATGGTGTGAGGTATGGGTCTTGTTTCAGTTTTTTGCAGATGGATATCCAGTTATGCAGGCACAATTTGTTAAAGAGATTGCCTTTTCCCCAGTTAATGGACTTTGGGCCTTTATCAAATATCAGCTGCTCATAGGTGGATGGATTTATGTCTGGATTCTCAATTCTGTTCTATTGGTCTATGTATCTGTTGTCATACCAGTACCAGGCTGTTTTGACTTCTGCGGCAGTATAAAAGGTTCTAAAATCAGGTAGTGTGAGGCCTTCCACTTTATTCTTTTTCTTGAGTAATGCTGTACTTATCCAGGGCCTCTTCCTTTTTCATATGAAGTTGATGATTTGTTTCTCCATCTCATTGAAAAAATGCTGTTGGAATTTTGATTGGGATTGCGTTGTATCTGTAGATTGCTTTGGGTAGAGTTGACATTTTCACTATGTTGAGTCTTCCTATCCAAGAGCGACGTATGTTTTTCCACTTATGCTGATCTCTTTTGGTTTCTTGCAGTAGTGTTTTGTAGTTTTCATTGTATAGGTCTTTTACATCTCTGGTTAGATTTATTCCTATGTATTTTATCTTCTTGGGAACTATCGTAAACAGTATTGATTTGATGATTTCCTCTTTGAAGTTCTCTTTGTTGGTGTAAGGGAATCCAACCAATTTTTGTATGTTTATCTTGTATCCTGATACTTTGCTGAAATCTTCTATTAGTTCCAGTAGTTTTCTTGTGGATTATTTAGGGTTTTCTGTGTATAAGATCATATCATCTGCAAATAGAGATACTTTGACTTCTTCCCTACCAATTTGGATGCCCATTATTTCTTTTTCTAGTCTAATTGCTCTGGGGTCAATATTGTTTTGTTTGTTTGTTTGTTTTCTTTTCTTTTTTTTTTTTTTTTAATTGTACTTTAGCTGAAGGTTTATGGAACAAATAGTTTCTCATTAAACAGTTAGTACACATATTGTTTTATGACCATGGTTATCAACCCCACAACATATCAACACTGTCCCTTCTCAACCTTGGGTTCCTTATTACCAGCTTTCTTGTCCCCTCCTGCCTTCTAGTCCTTGTCCCTGGTCTGTTGTGTCCCAGTAGTCTCATTCTGTTTTATGGAGCTGTCTAATCTTTGGCTGAATGGTGAACCTTGTGAGTCACTTCATTACTAAGCTAAAAGGGTGTTTGGGGGCCATACTCTCAGGGTTTCTCCAGTCTCTGTCAGGCCAGTAAACCTATTCTTTGTTTGTGAGTTAGAACTTTGTTCTACATTTTTCTCCAGCTCTGTCCAGGACCCTCTGTTGTGATCCTGGTCAGAGCAGTCAGTGGTGGTAGCCGGGCACCATCTAGTCGCACTGGACTCAGTCTGGTGGAGGCCTTGGTAGTTGTGGTCCATTAGTCCTTTGGACTAATCTTTTCCTTGTACCTTGTTTTCTTCATTCTCCCTTGCTGCCAAAGGAGTGAGACCAGTGGAGTATCTTAGATGGCTACTCACAGGCTTTTAAGACCCTGTCCCTATTGTTTTTAAATGAACTTGAGAACGGATCAAGATGAGTGAGAAGACACACACAGTAGAGGTCAACTGCCCAAGCCCCCAAAACAATCCACGGCCAGGCATATGGTTCAGTCATTGGGGAAAAGTGTGGCTTTCTATTGTCATTCTGCTAAGAAGAATAAGGCATTTCAAACTGAAACCAAAGAGTTTACTGTCCAGTTATATATTACAGAAGATACCCACAAAAGAAGAAAATTCCAAGTATTGAAGACAATGTGAACTTTTTGTTAATATTTATTGAGTCCTTGTTACCAGAATCCTTTCCTTGAGGACAAATTCCCTGGTTATCTTGTTCCTGGATGTATCTTCAGCACTTTGAAGAAGGTTTGCCTCATAGTGAGTGCTCAGTGTACTAGGTTATTTATATACAAAGAGGATATAATAGAAATATATAGTTTAATATTCCCAATATGTAATGTTAATCCTAAATCTAAGAACTCTTCTTAGATTTTGATTTGGCTACCACTTCTCAGAATTAATATAGTGAAGTAGTAGTTAAGAAACCCTGGTGGTGCAGTTGATTAAGGCTTTAGGTTGGCAGTTTGAACCCTCTAGCCAATCCACACAGAAGAAAGATGTCACAGTTTGCTTCCATAAAGAGTACAACCTTAGAAAGCCTATGAGGCAGTTCTACTCTGTCCTATAGGGTCACTATGAGTTGGAATCGACTTGGTGGCAACGAGTTTGTTTGTTTGTTTTTGAGTAGCAGTTAAAAGAGCCCTGGGGGTGTAACAGTTAAGCACACAGCTACTATCTGAAAAGTTGGGGTGGTTCGAACCTATCCAGCGGCTCCACAGGAGAAAGACTTGGCAATCTGCTACTGTAAATATTACAGTCCAGAAAACCCTAGAAGATAGTTCTACTCTGTCACATGGAGCCTCTGTGAGTCAAAAATTGACTCAATGGCTCACAAAAACAACAGTAGTGGTTAAGAGTTCTGGCTCTAAAATCTAAGAAAAATCATGAGTCTTTTCTGTCTTAATCATTTACTGCTTTTATCAACAGATAAAAAAGGATAAACAAAATGTGGTATATACATACAATGGAATATTATTCAGTCATAAAGAGAAATGAAATTCTGAAACATGCTATGACATAGATAAACCTTGAAAATATTATGTTAAATTGAATAAGGCAGGCAAAACAGGACAACTATTGCATGATCCCACTTATATTAAGTATCTAGAATAGGTAAATGCCTAGATGCAAAAATTTACTAGTGGCTACCAGGTTACTTGCAATTAGGCAAGATCCTTGACCTTACAAAATCTGCTTTCACTCTTACAAATATGTACCTTACAGGCTGAATGTAAAGATCTAACAAGGCAAGGCACATTACCTTAGTAATATGCCTAAGTGCTCAATGAATAGTCATTTATTAAAACAGACAAATGAAAAACTGAGCATGATCCAACAGTGTCGTGGATTGAATTATGTCCCCCCAAAAATGTGTGTATCAGTTTGGCTAGGCCATGATTCCCAGTGATGTGTGGTTGTCCTCTATTTTGTGATTGTAATTTTATTTTAAAGAGGATTAGGGTGGGATTGTAACACCACCCTTACCCAGGTCACATCCCTGATCCGATGTAAAGGAAGTTTCCCTGGAGTGTGGCCTGCACCACCTTTTATCTCTCAAGAGATAAAAGGAAAGGGAAGCAAGCAGAGAGATGGGGACCTCATACCACCAAGAAAGAAGCACTGGGAGCAGAGCACGTCCTTTGGACCCAATGTTCCTGCGCAGAGGAGCTCTTAGACCAGGGGAAGACTGATGATGATGAGGACTTTCCTTCAGAGCCGACAGAGAGAGAAAGCCTTCCCCTGGAGCTGATGCCCTGAATTTGGACTTTTAGCCTACTAGACTGTGGGAGAATGAACTTCTCTTTGTTAAAACTTGTGCTATTTCTGTTGGAGCAGCACTAGATGACAGAGACAAACAGGTTTTTCAACAGGAAAACATGTTTAGCTAGTGCTTTCAAGGTCATTTGTTCGAGTTTGTAGTTTTCACATCTAAAAATGGTTATTAGAAAAATAGAGGTTTTATTTCTCCAAAGAAAATATACATATGGTCAATAAGCACCTGAAAAGACGCTCAACTTCATTAATCACTGAAATGCAGATCAAAGTGACAATAAGATACCACTTCACATCCGTTAGGATGACTATTATCAGACAAACAGAAAATAACAAATACTGGTGAGGATGTGGAGAAAACAGAACCCCCAGGTGCTGCTGGTGGGAATGCAAAATTGTGTGGCCACTGTGGAAATCAGTTTGGCTATTCCTCAAAAAGCTAAACATAAGATTATCATATGACCCAGAAATTCCACTGCTAGGTGTATACCTAAAAGAATTGAAAGCAGGGACTCAAACAGGCTCACCAATATTCATTGCAGCATTATTCTCAATAGCCACAAGGTGAAAACAATCCAAGTGTCCATCAACAGATAAAAGGATAAACAAAATGTGAGATATATATATATATACAATGGAATATTATTCAGTCATAAAGAGAAATGAAGTTCTGATACATGCTATGGCATAGATAAACCTTGAAAATATTATGTTGAATTAAATAAGGCAGGCAAAACAGGACAACTATTGTATGATCCCACTTATATTAAGTATCTAGAATAGGTCAATGCCTAGAGGCAAAAGTTTATTAATGGTTACCAGGTGGTGAAGGGTGGCGGGAATGGGGAGTTACTGCTTAAGGGGGGACTCATTTTCTGTTTGGGGTGAAGAAAAACTTTTGGAAGTAGGTAGTGGTGATGGTAGCATGTAATTATGGTGAATATAATTAATGTCACTAAACTGTACACTTAAAAAATGACTAAAATGGCAACTTTTTTGTTATATATACTCTACCACAATAAAATATTTTGAAAGTCTTAAATAACACATAAAATGTTGATTTCCATACATAAGAGGCAATTAACTAAATGGGACACAGTCAAGGCATACTATCAGGACTTCTAAATTGTTTTTTAAGTTCTACTTTGAGCTTTTGTCTTCGTTCTGCCAGAAGTGGGTATGAATTATTCAGCTGTCTCTAGGTGATACCTATAACAATGCTAAGTGGCTTCCAAAAACTAACACTATTTTTCGTTCATGTGATGAGTTAGTGGATGTGGGTCTGCAGCTATGGTTCTGCTCCAGGTTCATGGCTGAGTACAGGTCTGCTCCAGAATTATCATCATCTCTTAGGTCCAGCCTGAAAGAGCAGACCTTATGTAGAACATGCCCATTCTTGTGGTAGAGGGAAAGATCTAAGAGAGTTGAAGGAAAACTGCTATTACCCCTTAAATATTCTCATACAAAGTCATTTGTACAACACATGTCATGTGGCCAAGCACAGGTTCAACGAGGCAGGGGCCTATATTCTTCCCAAAGATGTTTCATGATAAACATTATCTCTAATCACTTTACATCAGTGGAGAGAGTGATGGAACAGTGGTAAATACATCTAATACAAATTGAGATTCAAAGTTTCACCACTATTAACATAATCTGAATAAAAGACAAAGCAAGTGCCTATTTCTTCAAGAAGGCAGGGAAAAGAATTGACAACATTTTCTGAATGAAAGTAAATAGTAAAAAGTTAATCTCTCTGCCCCTGTTACATGGAAGTGTGTCTGGTAGAGGAATAAATCTGTAAATATCCAGGATTTCTTAATGAAAACAGATGAAGAGAGCATTAAGCACACATCAGGAAGAAGCCACAGGGTATCATCAATTCATTTGGTCTATCTGATAGGATCTTCCCTTTATAAATAGAAGGAAATGGTTTTAGAAAAGAAGATGAAAATCAATCAACATAAAGCTATACTCAAACCCCATCAAAGAGGCTAATCTCTCAGGAAGGAGACTGGACTGATAAACCAGAAAAATAAATCAAACAACATCCAAGCTGAGAATCAATCCTGAGATCTAACAATCAATGAATTACTGGACACCTAATCAACCTGTCTGCTTAGAACATCATGATCTAAAGACAAATCAATAGCAGTCGATCATATTATGATCTTATTAAAATGATGTATGATGAGGAAGGACCAGCCAGTCAAAAACTTTCTACAATACTGCTTTGGGCAATAGAACGTAGGGGATCCAAGGGAGCAATCCGGAGGTTAGAGATTCAGGAAATACAACGAGCCTCCAACAGTTAACATGCCCATTGGAGAAGAGATGTCTGAACTGAAGAATTACTATTGTCTTTAGGCCATTTCAGTGACTGAAAAGCCTAGAGTTAATATATGCCAGAGATGCCCACAAAAGAGCAAATTCCAGAGTCTCTTCTGTGGGAGAAATTCCTTACCTTCTTTCCTTAAGAAGTTTCAACATCCTAACAACAAGGTCAGTCTAGAGATGATTGAATGCTTCAAGCCTATACTTCCAGCAAATAGTGATTTGAGAGAATGCAGGCATCATCCCGTCTTGTGGCTGCTGGAAGAATAAAGAGAGCATCATGGAAGATTCTTTTCTTTAAGGTAGGTAGATAAATGACAGATAGACAGACAGATAGATAGATAGAGAGATGATAGTTAGACAGATAGATAGATACACATTTTATTCTTTTTAACTCAGCAGTTCTCAACCAGGGGCTGTTTTTACCCCCAGGGGATACTGGGCAATATCCGGAGATGTTTTTGGTTGTCATAATTGCGGAGGTCTACTAGCATCTTGTCAGTAGAGGTCAAGGATTCTGCTACACATCCTACAATACCCCACAACAAAGAATTATTTGGCTCAAATGTAAATAGAGCTGAGATTGAGAAATCCAGCTCTAACTAAAATTTAAGCTTCTCTGAGGACGCTACTGTCTGTGACTCTCCAAAGTTCTGGTTTACATTAAAACTCCTCCATTTGGTGTTCCCTCTACCTGGAAAGTGCTCATCCTTTCTCTCTCCATGACCTGCTTCTTCACATCCACATGTTGGGCTCAAATATCACCTTCTCAGGAAGCCTATTCTCATACCTCCTGCCCCTCCAGTACTGCTTTATTTATCAATATTTTTCAAAATGCATGATTGATTGATTGATTGACTATTTGATGGTATTGTCCATCTTCCCCCATTAGAATTTTGTATCAAAGAAGGCATGAACTGTATCTTTCTCTTTCTCTCGCTGATACATAAATAGAACTTAGATCAATACCAAGCACACATCATGTGCTCCAATAAATGGTTTTTTAATAAGTTCTTGGATGTTAGTCAATCTATTATGTGTAGATACATTACCTCAACTGTCATTAAAGGTCTTGGGTGAGGGCCCCAAACTCTACTAAAAGTGTACATGAAGACAGAACTAGAATGTGGTAGTAATATAACAAGCATAGATCTAATTGACTACCTGGAATTATTTGATCAATAGCATAAAACATAAAAGGAGAAGCTCAGAGAGAAAAAAAAATGTAACCATTGTAATTCAGCTTTGAGGGGAAGGAAATACTGATATAGCAGCCATGAGTACAGTCACTTGACAGATATGCATGCCCTGTTAAGTAGTAAGAATGATTTATCAGAACACACTACAGTGCAGTCGGAAGTGGACTATCCATTATGAGTTTTCACCTTCTTTTGCTCCTACTGGAGCCCTGGTTGCACAGTGATTAAGAGTTTGGCTGCTAACCAAAAGGTTGACAGTTTGAATCCACCAGCTGCTCCTTGGAAACACTGTAGGGCAGTTCTACTCTGTCTTATAGGGATGATATGAGTCAGAATTGACTCGACGGCAACAGGTTTGGTTTTGGGGTTTGCTCCTACTCCATTCTTGCTAAAGACATAAACTTCTGATGACTAACTCAACTTTCTTGTTACCCTGATGTTAGAAAAGGGTTGCTCTAAACAGCAAGCAAAGATTGTCTTGATCCTTGAAAAAAGTGAACCAAGCAGTTAGAAAGATCTGAGAAAGTTGCTTAATCTCACTAAGTTACAGTTCCCTCATCTCTATGTACTAATTCCTACTGTATTGACAGGAGTTCTTCGGTGGTGAAAACAGTTAACGTACTTCGCTGTTAACCAAAAGTTTGGTGATTCAAGTCCACCCAGAGGCCTCTTGAAAGAAAAGCCTGGTGATCTATTTGTGAAAAATCAGCCATTGAAAACTCTACAGAGCACAGTTCTACTCTGATACACATGGGCTCACCATGATTTGGAACTGACTTCTCAGCAACCGGTTTACAGTATTAAGAGGTCATGAGATTTAATAGCAAGTATCCAACATCTATTAGCATGACATTTTTATTTTGCTATCATGCTGACAATGATAATTTGTACTTAAATATCTTTTGACTTTGATTACTGTGAGTCATTTTCCCTGATTTGACCAACAATGGGAGCCCAGACAAGACTGAAGTTCTGGACCTTCAAGGACAATGAAAATGTCTCCAAAGTGGCTTTGCCCTTTGAAGCTAACCAAAGGTTGTCAGCTATTTGACATTTCCTATGTGGTTAAGAGTTCGGCTGCTGATCAAACGGTCAGCGTTTCATATCCACCAGGTGCTCCTTGGGAACCCTATGGGGCAGTTCTACTCTGTGCTCTAGGGTCGCTATGAGTCGGAATTGACTCAAAGGCAACAGTTGTTTTTGTTTTTGTTTTTTAATGTGGTAGATATTACTAGTACTCACCAATATCTGGTTTCCTTCTCTTCCGGGCACACAGAAGACCACACTTTTCAGTCCTCTTGCAGTTAGGTGGGATCGAGTGACTTGTTCCGGCCAATGGTAGTAAGTGGAACTTTCTGACAAGCGTCCCTTAAAGCCGAAACATAGAATAGCAATGTGAAAGCTCCATTTGCTGCTTCTCTCCGCCTTCTGTGGCAGTTGCTGAAGTCACAGGTTGAACGGGTGCTACTACCATCAATATGACTTCTGAATGCATAAGTGGAGTGGAGCTCCCCAATGAAGTATAATGAACATGAGTAAAAAATAAATTTCTGTTGGGTTAAGCCACTGAGATTTGGAGATTGTTTGTTTTCACAATATAGATATATCTTCTCTATAAAACTTAACTACAATAAGGTAAACAAACATTTAGAACTAATGCCTAGTGGAGGTTAGAGCAATTGTTGCCACTCCCTACTGGGAAGATGAAACTGGGACAATATGTGTGTGTGTGTGTATGTGTGTGTGTGTGTGTATGTGTCTACTGAAAAATATTAGGAAATCCTGAATTAAAAGCATTCAGCTCCTCTAGTGCTTCAATAATTTTCCTTTCTATGGAGTGTTACATTCCTTTAGTCATGAACTGGCAGGGGATTTACTGCAGCAGAATCCTTGAGGGGTACATTTTGGGGTTCACATAATAAGGATGACCCATTCTTCCAGCACAATATATGCTCAACCAAATCATCTCTAGAAAATCAGGAAGACTACATGCAAGCAGACAGTTGACTAAAAATGCAACACTTCTTATGTAATTCATTGACCCTAATAAAGTAAATGTGGTTGTTCTCTGAGACAGGACACTTGGTAAGAGGCATTCTCACCATTACTCATATGACTGAAGATTACAACACTCATGAATCTCCAAGATAGAGCAGGGGTGAATGGGATATGATCTGATCAGAGGCTAAGTTCATGAAATTTCGTCTACAGAAAATCAACCTAAGCAGAGAAAAAATTTAATCTTGGATTTGTTGTGAGCAAATCTAAACAACAGGAGTGAATGTGAAAAGGTTCAAAGCAAAATACTACTTAATTTTTTTTGAGGGGGTGAAGTGGTGAGAATGCACAAATGGAATGAAATATTGTGACAGCTCCTTCAAAGTGAAAATGTTATTCATTCTCTCTTTCTCTCTCTCTCTCCAACCACCCCCACTCTCCTCCCCATGTCTAGGCCAACATTACTAACTAGGAACATAGTAACATAGTATTCTTTCTACATAGCATATGCCTTTGCCATGAATCTTGGCCAGCTAATAAAGTCTTCTAACTGTAATGTAGTGATTTTTGTTCCTGATTTTGAACTGTATCAATCAGGGAACATATATCTTCATTCATACTTCATGGGATAGAGAAAATTTTGTTCATCTACTGTTTCATAGGAACGAGGTTTGATATGCTAACACTTATTTCCATAACTCCTATACTTTGTGTGATTTACCAAATAGAAATAAAGAAGGTCAATAATTTGTGTTAAAAATTTCAAAAGCAATGATAATTTATTTAAAGTCAACATAGAAACATAGTTGTGTAATGATAAATGTTGTCTACATAGACTCTGGAGTCCTGGTGGCGCAGTGTTTAAGAGCTATGGTGTGCTATGGCTGTTAAACAAAAGGTCAGCAGTTCAAATCCACCAGTGGCTCCTTGGAAACCCTGTGGGGCAGTTCTACGCTCTCCTATAGGGTCATTATGAGTTGGAATCGACTCGACGGCAACAGGTTTTTTT
Source organism: Dugong dugon (assembly GCA_030035585.1). NCBI lineage: Eukaryota > Metazoa > Chordata > Mammalia > Sirenia > Dugongidae > Dugong > Dugong dugon. Next base: position 68,412,716 of record CM057464.1, read on the forward strand.
TTTTTTTTTCAAATAGACTCTACTCATAAAAAGTCACAGGAGAACTGATAGGTGGTGGATAATCTATGAATTAACATTCTCCTTTTCTTCTGCCAAATTTTAATCTGTCTCCTGACCCCATCCCCAACGTAATCTAATTTTATCTTTGTTTTGAATATGTTCATCTATGACTACACACTATTGAAAACATCTAAAGAAAAGATTAAGAGGTATGCATTATTTTCCCTATGCAACAGAAACACACAAACATTTATAAACTTAAGATTCAAGAAATTCCTCAAATACAAACCAGATGTTTCCAAAATATAAATAATAAATCCCTACCACTCACTAAGCATTCATTCACTGTATGCTCAGGACTTGAATTCATTACCTGTAAGCATTACAACAAGGTGACTGCTGTATCTTCTAATTTGTAACTTAGGAAACTGAGGCTAATTTGCCTAGGGAATAACATCTGTTAGGCACCAAAACATTCAATTTGTCATATATGATTAAAAATTACATTTTTTGTTTTTTGTTTATTTTGCTACAGATTGAGTCCCAACTTTTCAGTTCCAAAGAAGAAGTTATATTTTTATGAAGAGTTGTTGTCTTAGTCATCTAGTGCTGCTATAACAGAAATACCACAAGTGGATGCCTTTGACAAAGAGAAGTTTATTTCCTCACAGTAAAGTAGGCTAAAAGGCCAAATTTAGAGCATCAGCTCCAGGGGAAGCCTTTCTCTCTCTGTAGACCTTCTCATCAATCTTCTCCTGGACTAGGAGCTTCTCCACAGAGGGACCCAGGGTACAAAGGATGCACTCTGCTCCTGGCACTGCCTTCTTGGCAGTATGAGATCTCCCCTCTTCTCCTCCTCCCCCTTTTGCTTGCTTCCCTTTCCTTTTATCTCTTATAAGATAAAAGGTGGTGAAGGCCACATCCTAGGGAAACTCCCTTTACATTGAATCATGGATGTGACCTTAGTAAGGGTGTTACAATCTCACCCTAATCCTCTTTAACATAAAATTACACTCACAAAATGGAGGACAACCACATAATACTGGGAATCATGGCCTAACCAAGTTGACACATATTTTTTTGGGGGGGACATAATTCAATCCATGACAGTTGTATTTTTTAAATAATTTATTAAAAAAGAAAGACTATAGGAAAAAGTGAAACTGTTAGGTAAAGGAATTATAGGTGGAATTCACTTATGAACGTGAATTTTATCTTTTACCTTCATTTTCCTTTCGCTACCCCTCCTCACACTCCTAAATAATTTAGAATTGATTAAAAAAGATAAACATCTGTGTTTCTTAATATGGTCCTTCCTTTTGATGTCTTTAGTCTTCCTTACCAATCTACTCCATTGAACTCTAAGCTCCTTAAGTAAGGGACTGTGTCTAAATGATATTTATTTCCTTAATGTGTAACAAAATGTCTAGCACTGAGTAGGTGATCACTAAGAATTTGTTCACTTAATTAAGATAGTTCATCTTTTTAATCCTTTTTGTGTTGGAGGTGGTTTTTTGGGGGGTGGGTGTTCAATAACTTACTCCCTTCTTTTCTAGACAAGGTCTGAACAAGATGAAAGCCAAATAAAACAATCATCAGTGATAAGGACTGAATTAGAGGATGGACTTTAGTGTGAGAGCCCAATGGGTCTCATAACTGAACCTTACAATAAGGCAGAATCAACCCCAAAGCATAGGCAAGGCTGGACCCAAGCCAACTGCCCATTTCCCATTCATCCCTCCACAGGACAAGAGATACTAGAGAAAAAGTAGAAAAGATGGGGAAGAAAGGTGGTGCTAAGCCACACATTCCCAGTTATTATTCCCAATTTTACTAATCAAGCATTTCTCTTCACCTCCGCCAGAATAAAATAAATGAGTCAGAGTTACACTAATAAAGCTCCCTTCACAGGAAAGAAGTATCAGGAATAGAGAAGTGTTCCTAACTATGGAATTCATCAGTACCTCAAAATTGAGTGTTAGGTCGTAAGTTTAATGATGAATTGCAGGATCAGCATTATTCACTAATATTGATAGGATAGCTTCCTATAAGAAGCAAAAATTCAGCACAGCAAAATAGCAATACAGGTAGTCCTTGGGTTACAAACCACTGACTAGCAGAAAACTCGTAGTTAAGAATGGACTGTCATAAAGTCTATTATATTAAAAATTTGAGTTAAAAAAATGGTTCATAATAACAAATGCATGCACTACTTTGTGACACCTATGAAAACAAATTGCATGGTTTTGAAGTGTTTCTTAAGTGTTTTATATGCACAAGTTCTGACTTGTAGCCACCCTACATACAACAGAAGGAAACAATGCCCAGTCCTGCACCATCCTCATAATCATTGTTATGCTTGAGCCCATTGTTGCGGCACCCTTGTCAACCCATCTCAGTGAGGGTTTTCCTCTTTTTCGATGACCCTCTACTTTACCAAGCATGATGTGCTTCTCCAGAGACTGAGCCTTCCTGATAACATGTCCAAAGTATGTGAGACATAGTCTCACCATCCCTGCTTCTAAGGAGCATTCTGGCTGTACTTCTTCCAAGACAGAGTTATTTGTTCTTTTGGCATTCCATGGTATATTCAATATTCTTTGACAATATCATCATTCAAATGCATAGCTTTTTCTTCAGTCTTCCTTATTCATTGCCTATCATTCCTATGCATATGACGTGACTGAAAACACCATGGCTTGGGTAAGGCGCACCTTAGGCTTCAAGGGGACATCTTTACTTTTTAACACTTTAAAGAGGTCATTAGCAGCAGATGTGCCCAATGTAATGCATCGTTTCATTTCTTCACTGCAGTTTCCATAGGCATTGATTGTGGATCCAAGTAAAATGAAATGCTTGACAACTTCAATATTTTCCCCGGTTATCATGATGTTGCTTATTGGTCTAGTTGTGAGAATTTTTGTTTTCTTTTTGTTGAGGTGTAATCCATATTGAAGGCTGTAGTCTTCGATCTTCATTAGTAAGTGCTTCATGTCGTCTTCACTTGCAGCAAGCAAAGTTGTGTCATCTGCATATCACAGGTTGTTAAAGTCTTTCTCCAGTCCTCATGCCCCATTCTTCTTTATATAGTCCAGCTTCTCACACTATTTGCTCAGCATACAGATTGAATAAGTGTACTGACTCATGCCTTTCCTGATTTTAAAACACACAGTATCCTCTTGTTCTGTTGGAATGACTGTCTCTCTTGATCTATGGATAGGTTTCTCATGAGCACAATTAAGGGTTCTGAAATTCTCATTCTTTGCAATGTTATGATCCACACAGTCAGACCCCTTTGCATAGTCAGTAAAACACAAGTAAACATCTTTCTGGTATTCTCTGCTTTCTGCCAGGATCCATCTGAGATCAACAGTGATATCCCTTGTTCTATGTCTTCTTCTGAAACTGTCTTGAATTTCTGGAAGTTCCCTGTCCATGTACTGCTGCAACTGCTTTTGAATGATCTTCAGCAAAATTTTACTTGAGTGTGATATTAATGATATTGTTCAATAATATCCACTTTCGGTTGTATCACCTTTCTTTGGAATAGGCACAAATATGGATCTCCTCCAGTCGGTTACCTGGGTAGCTGTCTTCCAAATTCCTTCGCATAGATGAGTGAGCACTTCCAGTACTGCATGTGTTTTGTTGAAACGACTCAACTGATATTCTGTCAATTCCTGGAGCCTTGCTTTTCACCAATGTCTTCAGTGCAGCTTGGACTTCTGCCTTCAGTACCATCGGTTCTTGATCATATGCTACCTTTTGAAATGACTGAACATTGACCAATTTTTTTTGGTACAGTGATTCTGTGTATTCTTTCCATCTTCTTTTGATGCTTTCTGCGATGTTCCATATTTTGCCCATAGAATCCTTCAAAATTCCAAGTTGAGGCTTGAATTTTTTCTTCAGTTCTTTCAGCTTGGGAAATGTTGAGTGTGTTCTTCCCTTTACATACACAGAATGGCAAAATATATACTATATACTAAAACCAATGTTTCACTGATGCTAAATAAGAACTGTATGTACTTATTCCAACTTACCTACAAATTCGATTTAAAGATAGACTTAGGAACAGATCTCATTCATAACCCTGGCACTGCCTATACTGAAAGAGCAACTGTGAAAGAGCAGCAAGGCCATTTTCCAGTTTGCATTTAAGAACACATAAAAACCATGCAGCCAAAATTGGTTATGTGTGGGAGCTGGAGAAAAATCAAAATGATGAAGTCCTTATCATCACCTCCCTCAGGGTGACTATAGGTGCTCCCCAGAGAAATTTCCAAAACAATTGAATTAGCCTCAGATGGCTTATGTCAGAAGCAGTTTAGCATAATTCTGAGAGCTAATCCAGGCACTTCCAGGCAAAGCTTGAAGTCAAGACACCAAATTCAGTGTGAATAGAAAAATTTGGGAGCTGATGTTATATTTGTGTGGACATTTGGAGGGCATCATTAGGGAAAGACATACTGTAAAGATACCATAGAGTTTTTCTTGGATCTTTAAATAAGTACGTTAGAACAATACTTTGAAATTTGTGGAGGTTGTTTCAGTAGTTGCTTCATAGCTTTAAAGATTAACAAGGAATCCATCTGAAGCCGCCTGATAATAACAACTAATATTTATTTATTGTAACTATTGACCTGGTGTTTAATCTTTAAGATACTTTTACAAGGAGCCCAATGAACTTAAAAAAAAATAATAATAATTAAAATGTGACATGATATTCTACAAATTCTTAGTTATCTAGTGCTGCTATAACAGAAATACCACAGGCTGATGGCTTTAACAAACAGAAATTTATTCTCTCACTGTTTAGGAAGATAGAAGTCTGAATTCAGGGTGCCACCTCCAGAGGAAGTCTTTCTCACTCTGTTGGCTCTGGGGGAAATTCCTTGTCATTGATCTTCCCCTAATCTAGGAGCTTATCAACGCAGAGACTCCAGGTCCAAAAGAAATGCTGATCCTGGGACTTCTTTCTTGGTGGTAATAAGGTCCCTATCCCAAGTTTCAGGATTCCATTTCTTCCCAAGCAATGCCCTCACTTTAACTTCAGACACCTCTCAAGATTGGCAATTGCGTTGGCATTGTAATTCAGCCACTCTTAAAGTAAGACTCTGGGTTTGATTTTAGGCAATATCAGCTCTGCTTCTACAAGAAATAAGACTTTCTTTCAAGGCACAAGTGGAAAATTTGAGGTAGTTTATGCAGCTCTGAGCTTTGACTCTGAAGCCCTGAGCTCATCACTTTCTTTCACCAGTTTGTCTAGCAAAAGCAGGACCAACTAACTAGCTTCCTTATACTTCTCATTATGACAAAATGGCAGAAATGTATCACACATGCGATCACCAAGAGCCTCACCTTTCACCAGTATGAGCTGATATGGACTGGTATTGGCTATTTTGAATAAGACAATCATATGGTCTACTACACCAGGAATGACAGACTGAAGGGGAATAGTGTTTCATTCAACATAAAAAGAACATTTCAAGATCTACCATGAAGTACAACACTGTCAGTGATAGGATAATATCCATACGCCTACAAGGAAGACCAGTTTATATGAATATTATTCAAATTTACTCACCAAACACTAAGGCCAAACATGAAGAAACTGAAGATTTTTACCAACTTCTTCAGTCCGAAATTGATCGAACATGCAATCAGGATGCATTGACAATTACTGATGATTGGAATGGGAAAGTTGGAAACAAAGAAAAAGGATCAGTAGTTGGAAAATATGGCCTTGGTGATAGAAATTATGCCAGAGATCACATGATAGAATTTTGGAAGATCAATGACTTCTTCATTGCAAATACCTTTTTCAACAGCATAAACGGTGACTATACACATGGACCTCACCAAATGGAATACCCAGGAATCAAATTGACTATATCTGTGGGGAGAGACAATGGAAAAGCTCAATCTCATCAGTCAGAACAAGGCCAGGGGCCGAGTGTAAAACAGATCATCAATTGCTCATATGCAAGTTCAAGTGGAAGCTGAAGAAAATTAGAGTAAGTCCATGAGAGCCAAAGTACGACCTTGAGACCATCTCAAGAATAGATCTGATGCACTGAACACTAATGAAGACCAGGAATGATGTGGAATGACATCATACATGAAGAAAGCAAGAGGTCATTAAAAAGACAGGAAAGAAAGAAAAGACCAAAATGTATATCAGAAGAGACTCTGAAACTTACTCTTGAATGCAGAGCAGCTAAAGCGAAAGGAAGAAATGATGACGTAAAAGAGCTGAACAAAAGATTTCAAAGAGTGGCCCAAGAAGACAAAGTAAAGTATTATAATGATATGTGCAAAGACCTGGAGTGAAAAAACCAAAAGGGAAGAACACGCTCAGCATTTCTCTAGATGAAAGAACTGAAGAAAAATTCAAGCCTCAAGTTGCAATAGTTAAGGATTCTATGGGCAAAAATACTGAACGACACAGGAGGCATCAAAAGAAGATGGAAGGAATACACAGAATCACTGTACCAAAAAGAATCGGTCAACGTTCAGTCATTTCAAAAGGTAGCATATGATCAAGAACCAATGGTACTGAAGGCAGAAGTCCAAGCTGCACTGAAGACACTGGTGAAAAGCCAAGGCTCCAGGAATTGATGGAATACCAACTGAGACGTTTCAACAAACAGATGCAGTGCTGGAAGTGCTCACTAGTCTATGCCAAGAAATTTGGAAGACAGCTACCTGGCCAACTGACTGGAAGAGATCCGTATTTGCTTCTATTCCAAAGAAAGGTGATCCAACCAAATATGCAAATTATCTAACAATATCATTAATATCCCACACAAATAAAATTTTGCTGAAGATCATTCAAAAGCAGTTGCAATAGTACATGGACAGGGAACTTCCAGAAATTCAAGACAGCCTCAGAAGAAGACATAGAACGAGGGATATCATTGTTGATCTCAGATGGATCCTGGCAAAAGCAGAGAATACCAGAAAGATGTTTACTTGTGTTTTACTGACTATGCAAAGGCATCTGACTGTGTAGATCATAACAAATTATGGATAACATTGCAAAGAATGGGAATTCCAGAATATTTAATTATGCTCATGAGGAACCTGTCCATAGATCAAGAAGCAGTCGTTTGAACAGAGCAAGAGGATACTGTGTGTTGTAAAATCAGGAAAGGTGTGTGTTGGCATACTTATTCAATCTGCATGCTGAGCAAATAATGTGAGAAGCTGGACTATATAAAGAAGAATGGGGCATGAGGACTGGAGGAAGACTTTAACAACCTGTGAGATGCAGATGACACAACCTTGCTTGCTGCAAGTGAAGAGGACATGAAGCACTTACTAATGAAGATCAAAGACTACAGCCTTCAATATGGATTACACCTCAATGAAAAGAAAACAAAAATTCTCACAACTAGACCAATAAGCAACATCATGATAACCGGAGAAAATATTGAAGTTGTCAAGCATTTCATTTTACTTGGATCCACAATCAATGCCTATGGAAACCACAGTCAAGAAATGAAACGATGCATTGCATTGGGCACATCAGCTGCTAATGACCTCTTTAAAGTGTTAAAAAGTAAAGATGTCCCCTTGAGGACTAAGGTGCACCTTACCCAAGCCATAGTCTTTTCAGTCACTTCATATGCTTAGGAAGGCTGGGCAATGAATAAGGAAGACTGAAGAAAAAGCTATGCATTTGAATGATGGTGTTGGCAAAGAATGTTGAATATACCATGTACTGCTAAAAGAACAAATAAGTCTGTCTTGGAAGAAGTACAGCCAGAATGCTCCTTAGAAGCAGGGATGGTGAAACTATGTCTCATACACTTTGGACATGTTATCAGGAAGGCTCAGTCTCTGGAGATGGACATCATGCTTGGTAAAGTAGAGGGTCAGCAAAAAAGAGGAAGATCCTCATTGAAATGTATTAACAAGGTGGCCGCAACAATGAGCTCAAGCATAACAAGGATTGTGAGGATGGTACAGGACTGGGCAGTGTTTCCTTCTGTTGTACGTAGGGTCGCTATGAGTCAGAACTGACTTGAAGGCACCTAACAACAACAATATGATATTAAAAATAATAATAAAGATATAAAGAACGTTGGAATGAGAGTCAGAAATTCAGGTGCTGGTTCTGCCATCAACTACCAGTGTAACCCTGACATATTTCCACTTTTTTAGATACCAGTGTAAGGAGTTAAAGTGGAAAGGACTCTTAGAAATAACCTATTCAAATATGCCCTGAAACCTCGGGGGGAAGTGTTTTCCCAAAGACATGCAGCTATTCAATGGCAGAACTAGGATTAAAATCCATATATTCGGTCTTCCTTTAGTTATTTTACTTCTAAATAATCTCTGTGGTTCCTTTCATCTCTAAAATCCTGTGATTGTAATTACTTCTTTTTTGCCACTTTATGTCTTTAAAATTTGTGTAGAGGATATATTCTTACTTTTCCCTACCCCTCCATCTTGCTGATATGGAAGCAGAGGCTTAGTGTTGGAATCATTTATTAGGTGTTGAGGAGTACGGTTAGGCCATTCTGAAACAAACGATACACGGTTTGTCATTCTATGCTTTGCGTATGCTCCCAAGAGGAGAATAATTCCTCTTGGAATATTTTGCATGGATAGCTAACCTTGAGCTGAACTCTGTACTCATGTACCTAACCTCCTGTTTACACACTACTAGTCACAGAAACCAAAAGGCAAATCAGGTTACCTACTCATAGAAATGCCTACATGGCTCTCTTTTAAAGAGTAAAGGAGAGACACTAAGAGAGAGAGAGAGAGAGAGTCTTATACATATTTGGATTCTCAGCATCTGACCTAGTACTTGACAAATAGATATTACTGAATGCATAGAATTTCCTTCAACATAATACTAGAGTCTCTTGAAGTTTGTGTGTATTTTATAATCCCTTGGCAAAGCTTAGACAACTCCAGTATAGGATTATCCATATCCGTATCATAAAGAACTACCAAATAGTACCTCTACATTCCTATATAAGAGTTGGGCATTAAATCCCACCCCTCTGTCTCCAGAAGTGTTTAGGACAATGGGCCCTCCTCTACCCTGAAGGAGAGCAGTTATCCCTGAATTAAGCCTTATTTGCCCCTATTATTTCATTTCTTTCCAATGAAGGTATGTCAGGACTTAAGAGTGTGTTTTTCAATAAATCCAACCAGTTGCCATCAAATCAATTCTGCCTCATGGTGACACCTTTTATGTCAGAGTAGAACTGTGCTCCATAGAGTTTTCAATGGCTGATTTTTCAGAAATAGATCACCAGGGCTTTCTTAAACACCAACCTTTCAGATAGCAGCCTAACAGTTTAACCATTTGTACCACTCAGGGACTCTCTTTTTCAATAACAATGGCTATAGCCATATTTTTATGCAAATAACATGCATGTTCAACCCCCTGGGCATTACTTTCATAAGCGTGCAATGTGAATTTGTTTTTAACATATTGCTGACTTCAATTTCTATTTCTGATCACATGGAAACTTCTCTTAAGGTAGGTATTATCAACTTAAATTAATAGAAACAAATGCACAGTTTCAATTGTTCACTTTTCAATCACCAGGGGGAACACCAAACTCAATCCGTGACGGCCATGGCTTCTACATTTATTATACAACTATGATCAGAAGTAACATTTTTGTACTATTTTTATACACATAAGCAGGAGATTGGAAAAAATGAACAGAGTGATATGATTTACCTGTAATATGAGAGGGCAGGTTAATAAGGCTGAAATCCACTTCTGGAAATGTCACAAGGCATGCACGGTATATGCATGGGCACACTACACCAGAAATGTTTTACTTAATTTCATCATTTCCACGTGTAATATGTGTAGGGGTGCCCTAGTGGCACGGTGGTGATGAGCTTGGCTGCTAAGCAAAAGGTCAGCAGTTTGAATCCACCAGCTCCTCCTCGGAAACCCTATGAGGTGGTTCCACTCTGTCTATAGGGTCGCTATGAGTCAGAATCAACTCGGTGGCAATTGATTTGGTTTGAGTATATGTGTGGGTGTGTTATTTATATGGGTGCATTATTTACAGAAAAAATATGGTAGTAGAACATAAGGTTATTCTGGCTCTTGAGCTCACCCCCTAAGACGTGGATTAGGAGGTGCCTGGGCATCAACGTGAGTCAGAATTGACTCAATGGCCATGGGTTTGGTTTTGGTTTGGGCTTCAACATGTGCTATTTCACAGTTCCATTACACTCATTCTGTTTTCTGACACACAGCAAGGCGCAGCATATGTTAGGAATGGCCCACTCCTCGTCTGTGCAAGATTGACCAGCCTTTTCCAATCTTAGGCATAGGCTTCAAAGTTATCCCCTGGCATATAACTGCTTAAGGTAGCAGGCTGAATTACCCACAGTGGGCCTTCCTGCATCCCCTGTGGGGCAGGGTTCTCGTTTCCCTTCTGAGTTAAGTGTTTCCCTTCTGAGTTAAGTTCTTCTCGTTATCTTTAAGATAACACATTAAGCCAAGTGCAGAGATAATGAAATATAAATTAGTAGGTTTTCTAGCCTTTATCCACAGCCCTGTCAGAGTGTATTATCTGATAGATGGAGTTCAGAGCAAGTCAGTTAAATTTCCACTTATCAGAAACTGAGTGTGAAGTGTGGTAATGTTGCTAAGTGCAGAACAAAAATCTCTCTCTTTTGCATCCCATGACTGCTCCAGGCAACATTCTTGGAAACCTCTGACTAGGAAGGAAGAGAGGACCCTAGATATATACAGTGTGACAAGCCAGGAGGCTATGCTTCTCCAGTAACGGTCCTATGAACGGCAGTTGCCTGTGGCTGTGACATTACCACACTTTGCTCAGCTTCAGAAAGGGAAATTTAACTGACGGCTGCTATGAACTGAAGCCACAGCTTCAGCCAGACAATACACCCTGACAATACTGTCAGGCAAAAAAGGCTGTGTTCCCACTGATTCCATCACATTAGAGACACATTACCCAGAGCGGTGTGTGTTCTAGGGTATATTGTGCACACTGTGGGAATATCAAAGGGAATGCACGCTGATTTAGGCAGAAACAGGCCTCCAAGAGAAGAATCTCCAGAGTGGCCTGCCTGAAACACACATTACTTGACGAAGTGGAGAAGGCAAGGCCATTGATGGTAATTAAAACTTAGTTCTCTATCTGCATCAACTATGACCTGCTGGGTTTATTTGAGACAAGAAACCAGTTCAACTATCCCAAGAACAGCATTGAACCTCCCCTTCTCTTTATTACAGAAAGAGTAGCAGATACTCCATAAACACACAAGGATTGACAGAGTTATGAGAACTAAATAATCAAATCATCCTAAAACTGGCTAAATACTTCATGCAGTTTGGAGATGTACAAATTCTCTAGAAGTTTCTCATTGTTTTAATATCATGTATCAGCACCTTTTACAAAACAATGATAAATCAACATTGCTATTTCAACCAACTAAATGCGAAACCAAATCCATTGCTGTCAGTCAAGTTGATTCCAACTCATAGCAACCCTATAGAACAGAGTAGAACTGCCCCATAGGGTTTCCAAGACTGTAATCTTTATGGAAGCAGACTGCCACATCTTTCTACCATGGAACAACTGGTGATTTTGAACCATCAACCATTCAGTTAGCAGCTGAGCACTTAACTATTTAACCACCAGGGCTCCCTTAATTGGGCAAAATTGAAAAAATTCACCGAGTGACGCAAAGACAAAAAAAATTGGAGATTGTATTTTAAAAAGTTATAGACAGGGGAAGTCAGCACAACTGGACTAAACTAAAAGCTAAAAAGTTTCTTGAATACAACCAAACACTTTGAGGGACAGAGTAGCAGGGTGGTGGTCTGGGGACCATGGTTTCAGGGGACACCTAGGTCAACTGGCATAACAAAGTTTATTAAGAAAATGTCCTACATCCCACTTTGGTGAGTGGCATCTGGGGTCTTAAAAGCTAGCAAGCAGCTATCTAAGATGCGTCAATTGGTCCCAACCCACCTGGAGTAAAGGAGAATGAAGAACACTAAAGACATAAGGAAAATATTAGCCTAAGAGACAGAAAGGGCCAAATAAACCAGAGACTTCGTCAGCCTGAGACAAGAAGAACTAGATGGTGCCTGGCTACCACCAATGACCGCCCTGACAGGCAACACAGCAGAGAATCCTTGACAGAGCAGGAGAAAAGTGGGATGCAGAACTCAAATTCTAGTAAAAAGACCAGACTAAATGGTTTGACTGAGACTGGAGGGACCCTGGAAGACATGACTCCCGGATTGTCTGTTGGCCCAGAGCTGAAACCATTCCTGAGGCCAACTCTTCAGACAAAGATTAGACTGGACTATGGGACATAAAGTGATATGCGTGAGGAGTGTACTTCTTAGCTCAGGTAGATACATGAGACTAAATGGGAAGCTCCTGCTTTCCTTCTATACAAGTTATGATAGTTATTACTAAACTTTTAACAAACCTGTTAAAATGTTACCAGTACCTAGGTAATATCTATAACCTTCTTTTCCGTTCACCTCCAAGTATGCCAGATAGGTGCCCATGTCTGCCTCAAACACATTCCTGGTATAGATCTTGGATTTTATTTTCCAGTTTTACTTTGATTTGTCAATGTGTTTATGTTGACCGGGGTAAAGACATATTGTTTGTGTGTTCACGTGCCAGTTCATAGTTACTTAGGATTAATAAAGTACAATCTCCAGTAATCCTTTCAGAGAGGATGTGCAAATAACAAATTTCCTGAATTCATAAATATCCAGAAATATCTATGTTTTACCTTCAAAAACAAACACCATTTTGACCTGATACAGGATTCTAAGTTTAAAATCCTTTTCCTGCACAACTTTTATAATATTGCTTTATTTACTTCCAGTATCTAAAATGTCCATTGATAAGTTTGCAGTTATTCTGACTCTTGTTCCCTTGTAGATTGCTTCTTTCTTCTCTCTCGGAACCTTTATGATTTTCTCTCTAAATTTTTAGCATCGAGTGAGTTTCATGTTACTAATTCTGTCTGAAACATTGGATCAGATGTTATGTATATCTTAGAAATCATTTATAGATTCAACAACTATTTAAAGAGTATATGTTGTTTGTCAAGCACTATGGGCTATAAAAATGAACAAGAGAAATGTAACTCTATCCTGGTTAGACCTACAAGTTTTCTGAGAGTGAGAGACATTAACCAAGGAATTAACAAATATGTATCTAATTACACTTTTGATAAGGGCTACAAAGGTAAACTACAACATAAAATGAATGTAAAATGGCATGGCCCTTCATTCAAGCTATTTTATTTTATTTTTATAATGCCCTGTATTTGCTAATATTCCTCACATACTTTATACTAAGGGCTTGTCTATAGGATGAAACTAACCAGGTTGAAAAATGAATGATCTCATGTTTTCAACCAACTTCAGGGGTGAGTAATAATATAATGAAGTTGACCCTGATGTGTGCTCTATAAAATGATTTCTCAAACTTCTAATGACCTTTCACCAGCTGCCTTATATTAAAGCCTGAAAGACATAGTAGTATGAGTGTTCATTTCCCACTTGTAAGACTGGCAAGGTTAAACGCTGTGACTTATTTTCCAATAGAGAAAGAGTTTTTTTAAAAGGTTAATAAAGAAAAAGCAGCAAGTAAGAATCTCAGTTACTCTCCAGCCTAAAAGTGAGGGATTAGATGGGATAATTTTGCCCGAATTTCTTTGATTCTATGATTCAAACACTTAAGGTTAGGTGGCAACAGGGAGCTCGGAAGCCTGTCAAATATGTTTACCTGTGTTCTTTCTTTCTTATATCATGAAAGCATTTTTCTAGAGGTATACTTGAATAGTGTTAGAATTAGGACAATGGGAAGTGTAATGAGGTGAATCTGTGGCAATGACATTCCAGGATTCCTCAATCATATCTGTATTCAAATCAAGTTTTGCAGTTTAAATGTGGAACAGAGGCAACAAAGTACACAGTACGAGATCAGACAGCCAATTACTTCCTTTGCTCCATCCCCACAGCTGTTATCTATATGGTAAAATGAAACAGGTCACAAATAGAGAAATGAGTGTATTCGGCTTTTTTGCTTCTTCACTGAACAAAACCAGAGCAGTCATAAGGCAAAATTAATTGCAACGGGGTGACAAAAATCCTGTAATTGTGACATAATCCATTTGTTGTTATTTAGACTATATTGGCAACTGATGAAGATCTCAGAGTTTTAAAATGTCACATACTTTTCTAATATTAAATAATCATAATAATCTGTGCCCCATTGAAAAACAATTTTGCTTTCTCATTTAATAAGGGGAAAAGCAATTGGAGCAAACCCCTCAATTTCTTCCATCTGTTATATTCATGTGACTGCATTTCTTTCTTCTTTTCCCTTTTTTCCACAGATCAACAAGATAAACCTAACTGCCTAGCTGTAGAAAAGGATGAAAGAGGCTCCACTGTGAACTGAAGCTTCACTTGAGATGCCTTACACTGGCTGATGTTCGGAAATTAACATGAAACAGCACCAGAGGAAACAGAGGGATTCTTCAATGTTGTACAAAGGACCCTGTGAACTTTCCAAATGCCTGAGATCTCATTACTGACAACATTTTTTGCCTTCCAAGTTTTCACGTGGTGACCTTATGGCTGCCATGGGAGACAGATGCAGATTTCCTCTCCAGTGGAATGGCAGGAGCAGAATGAAAAACACAGTGTTTAAGAAGGCAAGCTGGGCACCACCAACATAAGTAGGAAAGCTACTTGGGAGGACAGCGATGGACATCTAATGAGCTAGCAAGGATAAGGTGGAAAATGAGAGTGTGGTTATGTTTCGGAAGCACTGTTTGAGTTTTCCTTTAGGTAGGCTGAAAAACAAAATATCAAGCCTGTTGAAACCCTTCCAGAATTTGGGGATTAAAAGCTCTAAGGAAGCTTATGCCACTGCAGAAAAGGAAGCGAGAGAAGAATGTGCTGGTTTCAGTGACTGTGTTTGATTACTACTCTTTTGAGCCAAATTCACTTCGAAGGCAGCATCAACGACAGCAGGAAAGAGTCACAAGAAATGTTTTTAATGATTTCATTATAGAATCCGAGATTTCAGGCAGACTATGTGACATATTCTGACGATAGTTCAAGAAAGAGTTTAGAAACAAGTATCCAATTTTAAAAAAATAACTACCACAAGATAAAGGATTCTATTCATCATTGTAAGTTAATACCCCTAGGAAAATGTCAGAGTCTCTGGGTGGTGCAAATGCTCAGCAGCTAATTGAAGGGTTGGAGATTCAAGTCCACCCAGAGGCACCTCAGGAGAAAGGCCTGGCGATACTTCTGAAAAATCAGCCATTGAAAATCCTATGAAGCAAAGTTCTACTCTGACACACACGGGGTCACCATGAGTCAAAGTCGACTCTACAGCAACTAATTTTTTATAAAAATGCCACAGACCCTGTAATGATGTAAAATTGTTATTATTAAATAATAGCTTGGACAAGTTGCCAAACTTCTCTAAGCTTACCTAAGCACCTTATCTATTAAAAGATAATAATACTAGTCTCTACTTAAGAGATTTTTCTAGGAGAGTTAACCAAAATAATGCATATAAAACAGGTAAAAGATTACTGGTCCATAACAAGGAATGTTGCTGTTATCAGAGATGATGAGAACTTAAACTAAGGCAGTAGTAGCGACGATAGAGGGAAACATGATGATATTTGAGAAATACTTAAGTCATAAAATTAGAAAAATTAGAGATTCATTGGGTATGGGTTCAATGGAAAAGGAGGACTCAAAGATAATTCACAGAATTTAGCACCGATAGCTGAGTGGATAAAATGTCATCAATTGAAATGAAGAGTAACAAAAATGAAAAAGTTTAAATGAAGAAGTTGATGAAGACTTCAAGTTGGGAAATCCTGAAGTCCCCATGGATTCTCCAGGGATGGACAACAAAGTGCCTGGTTTTAGAAGATGAAAAACTCTTTACGGAGACAAAAATGATTGGTACAAGAAGCATGTGGAAAATCTTGTGAGTGTGGTGACATGGAAACAAAGGATTAGAAAAGGTGATGGATAGAATGATCTAACCAGATTTAAATGCGACAAAAAGAGGAAGAAAACATATTACGGACAGAAGGAACAGCATGCATAGAAGCCTGGAGAACAGAAAAGGGGTTTTGTGGTTAACACAGGGCAAGTCACAAGACAGCAGAGATGTCACTTTGAGGACTAAGGTGCATCTGACCCAAGCCTTGCTATTTTCAGTCACCTCATATGCATGCGAAAACTGGACAATGAACAAGGAAGACCAAAGAAGAACTGACGCCTTTGAATTATGGTGTGAGCAAAGAATATTGACTATACAATATCACTTAAATGTGTAAGTAAAAAGTTTTAAAATGGTGTTAAAATAAAATAAAATAAACCAAATGAGACTAAAGAGGTACAGTAGTCCAGTGACAAGGTCCAGAAGACAGAAGGGGACAAGGAAGTCCCCTGGTGATAGGGAACACAAGGTGGAGTAAGGATATTCTTGATGTGCTGTGAGATTGTTAACCATTGTCATAGGGCAACATGTGTAGTAACTGTTAAATGAAAAACTATTTTGTTCTGTAAGCCTTCATCTTAAGTGAGAATAACAGCACAGTTGGAAGAGCGTAGTCAATGTCACTGAACTGTGAATGTAGAAATTTTTGAAATGGTGTATCTTTGGCCATCTGTAATTTTCATCAAAAAAAAAAAAAAGGTTGAGAATTTAGAGGCTTAATACTTTGTGGGGTTGTTAACCAATGTCATAGAACAACATGTGTACTACTATTTCATGAGAAACTATTTGCTCTGCAAGCTTTCACCTGAAGTACAATAAAATAAAAAAAATAAAAAAAAAGAATATTGACTATACCGTGGATGGCCAGAAGAACAAACAAAATCTGTCTTGGAAGAAGTACAGCCAGAATGCTCCTAAGAAGTGAGGATGGCGAGACTTCATCTCATGTACTTTGGAGGGATCAGTCCCTGGAGAAGGACATCACGACTGGTAAGGTAGAGGGTCAGCGAAAAAGAGGAAGGCTCTCAACAAGATGCATTGACGCAGTGACTGCAATGATGGGCTCAAGCATAGCAATGATTGTGGGATGGCGCAGGACCGGGCAGTGTTTTGTTCTGTTATACACAGGGTTGCTATGAGTCAGAATGGACTTGGCAGCACCTAACAACAAGAGTGATGTTTTTGTCACTTACAAACAAAATGAGTCCTAACTAAATCAGATAGAACTACTTGAAGTACAGTTAAAATTATTTTCTAAAGACAAATATTATAAATCAAGACTTTAAATAAGAATGCCCCCTCAAGTATTACTGTCTTAGAAATTTGAAATTATGCAATAAAAATATTGCAAACAACTTACAGAACCCTCTCAAAAGACACTGACTGTGACCTTAATTCAAGAGGCATCTTTGCTTGTACAGGGATGTCTGTGTTGAAGATTGTTACAGAAAAATTAGACATATTTTAAAAGAAACAATTTTTTTTTAAGGACTTGTAAGGGTTTTTGTTTGTTCCTTAGACGATTACAGAATATAGGAACATGATGGTAAAATTTTGAAAATGCAACCTAAATTGTGACGTAAACAACAACAAAAACCCAAACCTGTTGCCTTTGAGTCTGTTTCGCCTCATGGCAACCCGATGCGGACAGAGTAGAACTGCTCCATAAGGTTTCAAAGGCTGTAAATCTTTACGGAAGCAGACTGATACATTTTTCTCCCAAAGAGCAGCTGATGGGTTCAAACCACCAACCTTTCCCTTAGCAGCCAAACGCTTTAACCACTGCACCACCAGGACCCCCTGTGTAAACAACATTGTTATTTAATTATTCATGTTTTGAATGCCTGCCACTCCACCCCCCTCCCTTAGCTGCCAGCCTGAGATCTGCTGTGTTTGGCTTGCTCCAGGATGATAAGGTCATGAGACAGGAGAGTTGCTATCACTGCAATTCACTGCCATTCTGGTTGAGATAGGAAGTTACCAAAGTATAGTTTTTCCAATAAATGTGGCCAGTTCTATAAAGATCTCACCTTACTGAGACAAGAAAAAAGGGAGTACCCAAGTGTTTTTTTGTTTGTTTGTTTGTTTTTTCATTGGGGAGGGGGCTGTTATGTTTTTTCCTTTTCCTTCAAACTAAACACGAGGAGCAACAACAGACTTGGAAAAATTTTCTTACATTACCTCTCATCTTATTTTAGGTCAGAATAAAATCTCTAGAATTAAACTGTGCTTCCCATACCTTTTGCCATTGAGTTGATTCCGACTCATATCAACCCTATGGGACAGAGTAGAACTGCTACATACTGTTTCCAAGGCTACTATCTTTAAGGAAAGAGACTGCCACATCTTTCTCCCACAGAGCGGTTATCTTTAAAACTGCTGACCTTCCTGAATACAGTCAAACACTTCCAAGGGACAGAGTAGCAGGGGTAGGGTCTGCGGACCATGCTTTCAGGGGACATCTAGGTCAATTGGCATAACAAAGCTTATTAAGAAAATGTTGCACATCCTACTTTGGTGAGTGGCATCTGGGGTCTTAAATGCTTGCAAGCAGCCATCTAAGATGCATCAATTGGTCCCAACCACCTGGAGTAAAGGAGAATGAAGAACACTAAATACACAAGGAATGTATTAGCCCAAGAGACAGAAAGGGCCACATAAACCAGAGACTGCATCAGCCTGAGACCAGAAGAACTAGATGGTGCCTGGCTGCCACCAATGACCACCCTGACAGGGAACACAACAGAGAGTCTCTGATGGAGCAGGAGAAAGGTGGGGTGCAGAACTCAAATTCCAGTAAAAAGACCAGACTTAATGGTCTGACTGAGACTGGAGGAACCCCAGAAACCACCGCCCCTGGATTCTCTACCAGCCGAGAACTAAAACAATTTCTGAGGCCAACTCTTCAGACAGGGATTGGACTGGACCGTGGGACATAAAGTGATACGTGAGGAGTATGCCTCTTAGCTCAAGTAGATACAAGAGATTACATGGGCAGCTTTTGTCCAGAGGTGAGATGGGAAGGCAGAGAGGGTTAGGAGCTGGTTGAATGGATATGGGGAATCAGGGGTAGAAAGGGGAAAGGGGGAGTGTGCTGTCACAGTATGGGGAGAGCAATTAGAGTCACATAACAATGTATGTATAAATTTTTGTATGGGAAAAAATGAAAAAAATTTTAAAAAACTGCTGACCTTTTGGTTAGTAGCCGAGGTCTTAACCACTACGCCATCAGAACTCCTTAAGCTGTGCTTAGTGTCCAAAAATTCAGTGAAGCAAGCAATGCGGATGAAAGTAAGGGTTCTGGAAGACTAAGTTATTTCATTTCTTTCAAGAGAATATAAATCCTTCATTCTTTCAGTTAGGTTTGGCCATGTGAGCTACTAGACCACTGGAAATGACCCATTAATGTCAATTTAATTCATCATAAATTGAGTCTTAACTATGTATCAAGACCAGTGCTAGAACTTGAGATTAAGAAGCTAATTAAAATATAGTCCCTATGTGCAAAAAACTCATATTCTCATGCAGAACACACACATGTAAACAATACAAGGTGGTAAGAGCTTTAACAGGGATATGCACAGAAGAAACAGGGAAGGAGAATCTTGAGCTGATCTTTAGACTGAGAAGTTTGCTAGAGTGGGGGTGTTCTAGGCAAAGAAATAGTATGTGCAAAGGCTTAAGGTCAAAACTCAACATAGTTTATTTTGTGAAGTATAAACAGGTTTTTATTGCCACTATGTGATATACATTGAGAACTAGTTAGACACAAGACTGGAAAGGAAGTCAGGGTCCAGATCAGGAAGAATCTTTGTGTTGTATAATATTTGGGGACTGTATTCTTAGAGAACGTAGAAATTAAGCTAATAACAAAATATAAAAGTACATGTAAGGCTTTTCTTTTCACCATTATTTATTCTGGTAAAAAAAATTATGAAGAAGACATTGGTTAAAGTTATTGTCCATCCGTGTTAATGATAAACTATGTTGTTGTAAGCTACTGTCAAGTCAATTCTGACTCATGGTGGCCCACTGTGTGCGCAGTAGAAGTCACTGTGTCAATCCATCTCGTTAAGGGTCTTCCTCTTTTTGCCAGCCCTCTACTTTACCAAGCATGATGTCCTTCTTGAGGGACTGGTTCCTCCTGATAACATGTCCAAAGCATGTAAGACGTAGTCTTGTCATTCTTGTTTCTAAGGATCTTGCATGTTACAGTGATGCTGGAAGGTATGCCACCAGTATTCAAATACCAGCATTATCAACCCATGGAGGACAGGTTTCAGCTGAGCTTCGAGGCTAAGACAGAATAGGAAGAAGGACCTGGTGGTCTACTTCTGAAAAGAATTAGCCAGTGAAAACCTTATGAATAGCAGCAGAACATTATTATTTTAGGTGGTTAAATCTGAGTTGATATTTTTTACTCTTTCCTCCTACTTCCTAAGCTTTTAAAAAATGAGCAGGCACTATTTTTATAAAGATAAAAAATGATAAAGCCATTGTCATTTTCATTTTTGCAAAATATTTAGAAGGTAGATTCGGTCCTCAGGGGCTTTGACTTAGTTGTGTATGAAGTTAAAAAATATGCTTATAAAAAGATGACACTGCAAAGTTTTAAGTGATCATGCGTCGTTTCCAAAAAATGCTCATTTGATCTCACCATAATATATCCAGTCACCAAAGCCAGAAATCTGGGAATTGTTCTTTACTCTTTTAATCAAGTTCCCTCCCACATCCAGCCATCCACTAAGTTCAGACAACTATATTTACAGAGTATTTATGATGGCTGTTCCCTTCTCCTTGTTACCATTATGATTGTTCTAGTTAAAATATTCACTATTTCATTGCTGGCATAGTTTCCTATTTATTCTCCTTTCCAACATTCTTGCCCTGATAAAAGTTAACTCCTGACATGGACAACAAAATACGAAACTGACCATTTCACTCCTGTGCTTAAGCCTTTTTTGGGTCACATTTTCCATGGCATCGAATCTGGGTCATTAATGTGAGACAGAAGATTCTTCATACCCTGGTCTCTGAATTCTTTTACAGCTTCATTGTTCACAAATCCCTACCCGATACTTCATGTGTCAATAACCCTTCCTGCTGGTAGCCAACAGTAACACCAGGCTATTTCTTATATCCATGGCTTTGCTTTTGCTGCCCACCCCCAATTTCTAGAATATTCTGCCTCATCTTCATCAAGCCTAGTCATCATTTAAGACTCATTTCAATTATAACCGTTTCTTAATCCTACTCCCACATCCACCTTAACTCAAGCTGGATTTCATATCTTTCCTTGTTATTTTATTAAAATATCCTGTCTAGACCTCTATTACTAACATATTATTTTAATTTGTCTGTTTATATATATTCCTCAACCCACTAAACTAATCTCATTAAGAAAAAATACTGTATCGATCTAGTTTGTATTCCAGTCCCCAGTACAAAGACTGGTTCACTGAAAAAACAAAAAGTAAATGAAAGAACAGGTTGAAAGTGCTTATAGTAGCATGAACAATTAATAAACCCTTCACCAGAAAGTGTTCCTTCAGTTGTTCTTAAGGATAGGCAAAGGGGTAGGCAACTAAGGAAGGTTATTCCAGATAAGATGGATGGGGACAGTTTGTAGCAAATCATCAAGGCTAAAATGTACAAACATGTTCAGAGAAGTCTCACTGTAACTGGAGCTGAATTATTTGTTCAGATGAAAATGTTGGGGAAAGTCCTGTAGAGTTATACTAGGAAGTAATACCCTATGCTGAAGAGAATAAGGAGACACTACATAATTCTGAGTACCTAATGTGATAATGATAAAAAATACATAAAAACTACCACATGCTGATAATTCCAAAATGGAACTGTCGGAGTGCAATAATTTAAATTAAATAAGCATGTTTTTAAAATAGTTTAGGCCTGAATTATGGCGATGAGAATAGGAAGAAAGTGTTGCATGTGATTACAAAAATAATAAGAGTAATAATAACTTGTAGAATTTTGTAGCTGGATGAATGTGAGCATCTGAGGCAAGGAAAAACTAAAGGAGGGTGGTGAAATGTTCAAAACAGAGAGGGAAATGATGTCACTAGTGCAAAGAATAGGGATTTCTAAAGCAAACCAATTTTAGGGAGGCAATAAAGAGGTTTCATTTCTCCCATATTAAGATTAAAGTGACTGTGACATATCCAAGTGAAAATGTATAGCAAGTTGTTAAAAATGTGCGACCAGGAGGCAGGGCAAGATGGCGCTCTAGGCAGAAACACCACGCCGTCCCTCCACAGCAAAGATCCGAAAAACTAAGCCTAACAGAGAATCAACAGTCCTGAAACCCTAGAACACCAAATGAAGAGATAAAGAACTTAGCCAAACACCAAACGGAGTGAGAATACTAAAAGAGAACGGAGAGCGAGGAGAGACGCATGCAGAGATTCCTTACCAGCTAGCGCATCATGGATCCACCATCTTGGATTCCTATCGGAGACCAGCGAACGGGGGAGCAGCCTTGCAGAGCATCCGGTGGGAGACAGAGCGACCGGTAAACTGCGGTGCACGCTTTCCCACCCCCCACCCCTCTCCGCCTCGGCTGGGGCTCCCCTGCTTTCCGTGGCCAGGGTCCCTGGGCTACGGGGCGCCAGTGCTTGGGTTCCGTGCGCCCGGGCTGGCGGCTTTCTGAGAGCCATTTGCTGGCTGTTGGCGGGGCTTTTTCTGCCGCCTCCCCCTCCTTTTGCCTGGGTACCTGGTTCCGAGTGCCATCTTTGCTCTCTCCTGCGGGGCTGTGGGGCGGCGTTCGGGTGTGTGGCTCCTCCCGGGTCTGGGCTGCCGCGCTGGTGAGATCCCAGGGCCTTTGATCCTTCACCCCTCTGCTCCCCGTGACCACGGTCTCTTAACCCCGAGACGGCCGGCTGCTTGGAATTCACGCCCCTGAGTGGGGGCTCTCTGGGTCCCATTCGTTGGCACTGACTGCTGGTGTTGCTTTTTTCTTTTTTTTAATTTTAATTTTCTTCTTTTTTGATTAGTTTTGTCATCTTTTCCCTCTTTTTCCCTTTTGTCTTTCTTCATTGCTTAATTTCTCGTCTCTCTATCTCTTCCTTCTCTTTCTGATCCCTAAATACCAAGCGATGTATGCCTCTGTACCCTCTGGCCAGGCTGTGCTGTGAAAACTGAGACCGACTCCCCCAAACCTCATAGCTGCATCAGTGGGATCCCTGGGAACTTTGCAGTTCTTTAACTTTTCTGATTTTTATTTGGTCATTCTTTCCTTTTCTTTCTCTTCCCCCTTCTGGTTTCCTCCATTCCATAGTCTCTCATCTGTACATTCCAACGACAAGCTCCCCTAGAATTCTTTTATGTTTGTATGCTTTTTGCTCCTCCTCCTCTCTCCTCTCTCCCATATCCAGCTTAGCTTTGCACATAACCATCTTCCGGCTGCACCCTACCTACCTGCACCGTGCACTAGACATCACACCACCAAGATGTGCAGGCACGCCCTATTGGAACCTGCCCAGCACTGACTGCCGACTGTCCTGGTGGCTGCGGTGAGTGCCGCAGGCAGCCCATCCCAGTGGCTCCTCCTCAGCTAGATCTGCCCAGCTGTACCACAAGGACGAAACAAAAAAAAAAAAAAAAAAATCTACAATCAATAAACGAGAGAAATATCTACTGAATGCCCTGAAAACAGCAAACAATATCAAAACATTTACAAAAACAAGACAAGATGGCTCCAACAGGCATCCAAATTAAAACACCAGATAACTCTCCTGTGGAAGAAAATACACTAGAAGTACCTGATAGGGAACTCAAATCACTAATACTCAGAATTTTCGAAGAATTGAGGCAAAAAGCTGACAAACATGAGGAAAAAATAGACAAATTTATGGAAAATACAGACAAAAAATTGGAAGAATTCAGGAAGATGATGCAGGAACAAAATGCCAAAATAAATACACAACTCGAAATTATACAAAAACAACAATTAGAAATCCAAAAGATAAACAACAAGATTTCAGAAATGGACGGTGTCATAGATAGGGCTGAGAAGTAGATTTGAAACCATGGAAGACAAGATCACTGGAACTGAAGACAAACACTTGGATACAACTTTGTTTCAGGAGAACTCAGAAAAAAGAACAAAAAAAAAATGAAGAGACCCTGAGAATTATGTGGGACACAATTAAAAGCAAAAACTTACGAGTGATTGGCATACCAGAACAGGGGGAGAAAACAGAAAACACAGAGAGGATCATTGACGAACTGCTGACAGAAAACTTTCCCAATATCATGAAAAATGAAAAGCTAGCCATCCAAGAAGCTCAACGAACCCCATATAGAAGAGACCCCAAAAGAAAATCTCCAAGACATATCATATTCACACTCACTAAAACTAAAGACAAACAAAGATTCCTAAGAGCAGCTCATGAAAAACAAGAAGTCACATACAGAGGAGAAACAATAAGACTAAGCTCAGATAATTCAGCAGAAACCATGTAGGCAAGAAGGCAATGGGATGACATATATAAAATCTTGAAAGAAAAAAATTGTCAGCCAAGAATAATATATCCTGCAAAACTCTCATTCAAATTTGATGGTGAAATTAGGTCATTTCCAGATAAACAGAAACTAAAGGAATATGCAAAAGTCAAACCAAACTTACAAGAATTATTAAAGGGAGTTCTTCTATCTGAGGACAAACATCTTCAGCGCTCAGGCAGGACCTAGGACCTAGGACGCAGGTTCACATGAACCAGATACCATTCTAGGAACTGAACTACAGAGGACATTCCAAAAACAAAAGAAATACAACAGGGAATCAGAGAAATCAATCAAAGGATGACAACAAAATCAAAACAATGAAAGAGGGAACAAACGGCATAGGTATAGAACCTTCTAAAGGAGAGGAATGCAAGGCGACACCAAGTCAGGGTAGACTGCTTCAAAATTATAAAGATAAGGGTAAAATTCATGGTAACCACAAAAAAAGTTAACAAACCAACTCATAAAAATAAAGAGGAAAAACATGAAGTCTCAACAAAAACAAAAACTATAAAAACAAAAGAAATGAACACAAAATCCACAAACAAAAGTAACCCACCACAAGAGAGTAAGAAGAACAAAGAAAACTTCAGCATCACAAAAAAAAGCACTACAAAATGACAGCAACAAACTTCCATCTATCAATAATTACACTGAATGTAAATGGACTCAGTGCACCCATAAAGAGACGGAGAGTGGCAGAATGAATAAGAAAACAGGATCCATCAATTTGCTGTCTACAAGAGACACACCTTAGAAACAAAGATGTGAATTTATTAAAAATCAAAGGTTGGAAAAAAATATATCAAGCTAACAACTATCAAAAAAGAGCAGGAGTGGCAATTCTAATCTCAGATAAAATAGACTTTAAAACAAAATCTACCATAAAAGACAAAGAAGGACACTATATAATGATTAAGGGGATGATCCATCATGAAGACATAACCATAATAAATATCTATGCACCCAATGACAGGGCTCCAAAATACATAAAAAAAACTCTAACAGCACTGAAAAGAGAAATTGACAGTTCCACAATAATAGTAGGAGACTTCAACACACCACTCTCAGTAAAGGACAGAACAACTAAAAAGAAACTCAGCAAAGATACAGAAGACCTAAAGGACACAATCAGCCAACTGGACCTCATAGACATATATAGAACACTCCATCCAACCGCTGCAAAGTACACATTCTTTTACAATGCACATGGAACGTTCTCCAGAATAGACCACATCTTAGGCCACAGAGCAATCCTCAACAAGATCCAAAATGCTGAGATAATTCACAGTATCTTCTCTGACCACAATGCCATCAAGGTAGAAATTAACAATAGAAAGAGCAAGGAAAAAAAATCAAACACATGGAAACTGAATAATAATCTGCTTACACATCAATGGGTAATAGAAGAAATCAGAGATGGAATTAAAAAATTCCTAGAATCAAATGAAAATGAAAACACATCATACCAAAACCTTTGGGACACAGCAAAGGCAGTCCTCAGAGGACAATGTATAGCAATAGCTGCACATATCAAAAAAGAAGAAAGGGACAAAATCAAAACATTAACTACAGAACTCAAACAAATAGAAAGAGAACAACAAAAAAAGCCTACAACCATCGGAAGAAAGGAAATAGTAAAGATCAGAGCAGAAATCAATGAAATAGAGAACAGAAAAACAATAGAAAGAATCAACAAAACCAAAAGTTGGTTCTTTGAAAGAATCAACAAAATCGACAAACCACTGGCCAGACTGACAAAAGAAAAACAGCAGAGGGCACAAATAACCCAAATAAGAAATGAAATGGGGGACATTACAACAGACCCAACCGAAATAAAAAGGATTATGACATAATATTATGAAAAACTATATTCCAACAAATTTGAAAACCTAGAGGAAATGGATAAATTTCTAGAAACATACAGCCTACCCAAACTACAACAAAGTGATATTGAAAATCTAAACAGACCCATAACAAGGGAAGAGATTGAAAAGTTAATAAAAAAACTCCCAACCAAAAAAAGCCCTGGCCCAGATGGCTTCACTGGAGAATTCTACAAAACATTTACAGAAGAGCTCATACCAGTTCTACTCAAGCTATTTCAGAGCATAGAAGAGGAAGCAACACTTCCAAATTCATTCTATGAAGCCAGCATAACGCTGATACCAAAACCAGGCAAAGACAACACAAAAAAAGAAAATTACAGACCAATATCTCTCATGAATATAGATGCAAAAATTCTGAACAAAATTCTAGCCAATAGAATTCAGTATCATATCAAAAAAATAATACACCACGACCAAATAGGATTCATACCAGGTATGGAAGGATGGTTTAACATTAGAAAATCCATCAACGTAATCCACCACATAAATAAAAGGAAAGAAAAAAATCACATGATCATCTCAATTGACGCAGAAAAGGCATTTGACAAAGTCCAACACCCATTCCTGATAAAAGCTCTCAATAAAATAGGTATAGAAGGGAAATTTCTCAACATAATAAAGGACATCTATGCAAAACCAACAGCCAACATCATTCTTAATGGAGAGAGGCTGAAAACATTCCCCTTGAAAACGGGAACAAGACAAGGATGCCCTTTATCACCACTCCTATTTAACATTGTGCTGGAAGTTCTAGCTAGAGCAATAAGGCAAGAGAAAGAAATAAAGGGCATCCAAATTGGTAATGAAGAAGTTAAACTCTCCCTTTTTGCAGACGATATGATACTATACATAGAAAACCCTAAAGACTCCACGAGAAATCTACTGGAACTAATAGAAAGATTCAGCAGAGTAGCAGGATACAAGATAAACATTCAAAAATCAGTTGGATTCCTATACACCAGTAAAGAGAACGATGAAAAGGAGATCAGGAAATCAATACCATTTTCAATAGCCCCTAAAAAGATAAAATACTTAGGAATAAATCTGACCAGGAATGTAAAAGACCTATACAAAGAAAACTACAAAACACTGCTGCATGAAACCCAAAGGGATCTACATAAATGGAAAAACATACCATGCTCATGGATAGGCAGACTCAACATTGTGAAAATGTCAATTCTACCTAAAGCAATCTACAAATACAATGCAATCCCAATACAAATACCAACAACGTTCTTCAAAGAGATGGAAAAACAAATTATTAACTTTATATGGAAAGGGAAGAAACCCCGAATAAGTAAAGCACTACTGAATAAGAAGAATAAAGTTGGAGGACTCACACTACCTGACTTGAGAACCTACTATACAGCTACAGTACTCAAAACCGCCTGGTACTGGTACAACAACAGAGACATTGACCAGTGGAACAGAATTGAGAACCCAGATGTAAATCCACCCACCTACGGTCAGCTGATCTTCGACAAGGGCCCAAAATCCATCAAATAGGGAAAAGACAGTCTTTTTAACAAATGGTGCTGGCAAAACTGGATATCCATTTGTAGAAAAATGAAACAGGACCCATACCTCACACCATATAGAAAAACTACTTCAAAATGGATCAAAGACCTGAATATAAAGCCTCAAACTATAAAATTCATAGAAGAAAAAATAGGACCAACACTTCAGGCCTTAATAGATGGCATTAACAGGATACAAACCATAAACATCAACACAAAAAACCCAACAGATAAACTAGATAACTGGGATCTTCTAAAAATCAAACATCTATGCTCTTCAAAAGACTTCACTAAAAGAGTCAAAAGAGAACCCACAGACTGGGAAAATATTTTTGGACAGTACAAGTCAGACAAAGGTCTAATCTCCATAATCTACAAGAAAATCCAACACCTCTACAACAAAAAGACAACCAATCTTATCAAAAAATGGGGAAAGGAAATGAACAGACACTTCACCAAGGAAGACATTGAAATGGCCAACAGACACATGAGGAAATGCTCGCGATCACTAGCCATTAGAGAAATGCAAATTAAAACCACAATGAGATACCACCTCACCCCGGCATCACTGGTACGAATCAAAAATACTGGAAATAACAAATGTTGGAGGGGCTGCGGGGAGATGGGAACTCTTATACACTGCTGGTGGGAATGCAAAATAATACAACCATTTTGGAAAATGATATGGCGTTTCCTCAGAAAGCTAGAAATAGACATACCATTCGATCCAGCAATCCCACTCCTAGGAATATATCCTAGAGAAATAAGGGTCATCACTCGAATAGACATATGCACACCTATGTTCATGGCAGCATTGTTCACAATAGCAAAACGATGGAAACAACCTCGATGTCCATCAACAGATGAATGGTTACACAAACTATGGTACATACACACAATGGAGTACTATGCAATGAGAAAGAACAACAATGAATCTGTGAACCATCTCATAACATGGATGAAACTGGAGGACATTATGCTGAGTGAAATAAGTCAATCACAAAAGGACAAATATTGTATGAGACCTCTATTGTAAAAACCCATGAAAAAATTCACATGCAATATGTAACAATCCTTGTTGGTTACCAGGGATGGGGGGGGGAATACTAAATAGGTAATAGATAAGTGGTAACTTGGGTGAGAGGTGAGATAGTACACAGTACAGGGGAAACTAACACAGCCTGCACAAGGAAAGGTCATGGAGGCCCTATAGACACATCCAAACCCCCCAAGGGATTGAGTTGTTGGACGGAGGGCTCTGGGGACCATGGTCTCGGGGAACATCTAGCTCAATTGGCATGACACTACTTATAAAGATAATGCTCTACATTCTACCTTGGTGAGTAGTGTCTGGGGTCTTAAAAGCCTATGAGCGGCCATCTAAGATACTCCACTGGTCTCATCCCTTCGGGAGCAAGGGAGAATGAAGAGAACAGGATTCATCAAAAAGATTAGTCCAAAGGACTAATTGTCCACAGCTACCAAGGCCTCCACCGGACTAAGTCCAGTACAGCTTGATGGTGCCCGGCTACCACCACTGACTGCTCTGACCAGGATCACAACAGAGGGTTCTGGACAGAGCTGGAGAAGGATGCAGAGCATAATTTTAACTCCAAAAAAAAAAAAACAAAAAGACCAGATTTACTGGCCTAAAGAATACTAGAGAAATCTCGAGAGTGTGGCCCCCAGACACCCTTTCAGCTCAAAGGTGAAGTTACCTTCAAGGTTCGATGTTAAGCCTAGGAGTGGACAGCCCAATAAAACTAAATGGGACTAACGAGGTACAGGAGTCCGGTGACAAGGGCCAGAAGGCAGAGGGGGAGTAGGAAACTGATGATAAGGAACACAAATTGAATAAGGACACTGTCGATGTATTGTGAGATTGTTGACCACTGCTATAGGGCAACATTTGTAGTAACTATTAAATGGGAGGCTGTTTTGTCCTGTAAGCCTTCATCTTGGGCGAGAATGGCAGCACAATTGGAAGAGCATAGTCAATATCACCTAAATGTGTAAGTAAAAAGTTTTGAAATGGTGTTAAAATAAAATAAAATAATAAAAAAATAAAACAAAAAAAAAATGAGACTAAAGAGGTACAGTAGTCCAGGGACAAGGGCCAGAAGACAGAAGGGGACAAGGAAGTCCCCTGATGATAGGGAAGACAAGGTGGAGTAAGGATATTCTTGATGTGCTGTGAGATTGTTAACCATTGTCATAGGGCAACATGTGTAGTTACGGTTAAATGAAAAACTGTTTTGTTCTGTAAGCCTTCATCTTAAGTGAGAATAATAGCACAGTTGGAAGAGCGTAGTCAATGTCACTGAACTGTGAATGTAGAAATTTTTGAAAAGGTGTATCTTTGGCTATCTGTATCTTCATGAAAAAAAAAAAAAAGGTTGAGAATTTAGAGGCTTAATATGTTGTGGGGTTGTTAACCAATGTCATAGAACAACATGTGTACTACTATTTCATGAGAAACTATTTGCTCTGTAAGCTTTCACCTGAAGTACAATAAAATATAATTTAAAAAAAAAAAAATGTGTGACCAGATGTTTAAGAGCAGGACAGGACTGATGATAGTAAGCTAAAAGATCATATCCATAAAATCAAACTAAATTACCATTCCACACCTACTAGGACAGTTACAATTAAAATTACAGGCAAGGGTTTTAAAACATTTCAAGCAGTCAATGGGATACATCTATTGGTTCCATCACATCCAGAGCAAAAGAGAATGAAGAAAACCAAAGTCTAAAGGACTAATAGACCACATAAACCACAGCCTCCACCAGCCTGAGACTAGAAGAACTAGATGGTACCCAGTTACCACCACCGACTGCTCTGACAGGGATCACAATAGAGGGTCCCAGACAGGGCAGGAGAAAAATGTAGAACAAAATTCAAATTGATGAAAAAAGACCAGACTTACTAGTCTGATAGAGACTGGAGGAACCCCCAGTCTCTTATAGAGACTATGGCCCCTGGACATCCTGCTAACTCAGAACTGAGGCCAATCGCAAAGTCCACCTTTCAGCCAAAGATTAGACAGGCCTATAAGACAAACACAACACATGTGAGGAATGTGCTTCGTAGTTCAACCAAGTATGCCAGACCAAATGAGCAAGACCTGCTCAAAAGCAAAGATGAGAAGGCAGGAAGAGACAGGAAAACTGGACAAATGGAGCCTAGAAATGGGGAAAGTACAGACACATTGCAGGGATTGCAACCAATGTCTCAAAACAATTTGTGTGTAAATTTTTGAATGAGAAACTAATTTGCACTGTAAACTTACCTAAAGCACAATAAAATAAAGTAAAAAAGAATTAGCTAGGAAGTTAAAAAAAAACAGAGCTTGACCTGACACAAGACCAATTAAATCAGATAGTCTCTGCACACATAACAGGATTTTAAAAATCTCCCAAGTGATTTTAGTGTGCAGCCAAAGTTGAGGACCACAAGTTAAAAGAGATTGTGATTGTAAGGCAAGGTGGTTTTGACACCTTTCTTTGTAATTTTTTGCACTGTTTGAAATTATTTTTCTGGAATAACGAGTCTATCTCAAAGAAAAAACTAGTCCACAGGACTAATATCCCACACAAACCACAGCCTCTTCTAGCCTGAGACCAGAAGAACTAGATGGTGCCTGTCTACCACTATGGACCATTCTGATCAGGGACACAATAGAATGTCCTGGATAGAATAGGAGAAAAAAATGTAGAACAAAGTTCAAATTCCCCAAAATAAGGCCAGACTTACTGGACCGATAGGAAGTGGAGGAACCCTGAGACTATTACTTTAAAATACTCTTTGAACTTGGAACTGAAGTTACTCCTAGAGGTCACCTTTCAGACATATAATAGATTGGCTTATAAAACAAACAATATCACCTGTGAGTAATGTGTTCCCTTAAACAATCAACTATATGACACCAAATGGTCAAAATTTACCCAAAAGCAAAGATGAGAAGGAAAGGAGAGGAAGGGAAGTTAGATCAATGGAAACAGAACAAGTAGAATGGCAATAATGAGAATGTTGATACATTGTGAAGATTATTACCAATGTCACAGAGCAATTTGTATAAAAAATTGTTGAATAGGAACCCAATTTGCTATATAAACTTTCACCTAAAACCCAATTAAATATTTTTTTTAAAAAAGACAAAACCAAGTATTGACAAAGATGGGGACAAACTGTAGTGCTCTTACATTGCTGCTGGGAATGTAAAATGTTGCAAATGCCTTTGAAAACACTTTGGAAGTTTATTCAAAAGTGAAATATAAACTTACCATGTGATCTCACAATTCAATTTTTAGGAAAACAAAACAAACAAACAAACAAACAAAAATACCTGCTGCCGTTGAGTCAATTCCAACTCACAGCACTCCTAAAGGACAGAGTAGAACTGCCCCATGGGGTTTCCAATGAGTGGCTGGTGGATTCCAACTGCTGATGTTTTGGTTAGCAGCTGAGCTCTTAACCACTGTGCCACCAGGGCTCCAATTCTTAGGAAGGTGCCCAAGAAAAAGGAAAATATGTATTCCCACAAAGATTCGTACACAAATGTTCATAATAGCCCCCAAAATATTCATAATAGTATCACTCATAATAGCCCCAAAATGGAAAAATCCAAACTTCCATCAACTGGTGAATGAATAAACAAAATGTAGCTGTCTTAGGCTGGTTTCTCTGGAGAAGCAAAATCAGTGACATGTATATATAAACATGTGTAAAGAGATTTATTTCATGGAAATGGTTCACACAATTGTGAAGGCTGGCAAGTCCCAAATCCGAGGGTCAGGTGGCAGGCTGGCGGCTTCTCCAAACTCAAGTGGTAGCAGGACCTGACAAACCCAAAATCTGCAGGATAGGCAGCAGGCTGCTCATATCAGATCACAAAATGGAGGATGACTACATAATACCTGCCAAATCACTGAGAATCATGGCCTACCCAAGCTGACATATAACATTAACCATTACAGTAGTATATCCATTGTCTTAGTTATCTAGCGTTGCTATAACAGAAATACCACAAGTTGAAGGCTTTAACAGAAACTTATTGTCACACAGGAGACTAGAAGTCTGAATTCAGGGTGCTGGCTCTAGTGGAAGGCTTTCTCTCTCTGTCAGCTCTGAAGGAAAGTCCTTGTCTCTTTTGAGTTTCTGCTCATGGGCAATCTTCCTGTGTCTTGGCATTTATCTTTCCCCATCTCTCCTTTGCTCACTTGTTTAATCTCTTTCATATCTCAAAAGAGAGTGACTCAAGATACACCCTACAATAATCCTGCCTCATTAACATAATGAAGACAACTCATTCCCAAATGAGTTATAACCACAGGCATGCTGTTGTTAGGTGCCATCAAGTCCCTTCTGATTCATAGTGACCCCATGTACAACAGAATGAAACACTGCCCAGTCCTGCGTCTCCACACAATTGGTGCTATGTTTGAGCCCATTGTTGCAGCCACTGTGTCCATCCATCTCGTTGAGGGTCTTCCTTTTATTCGCTGACTCTCTACTTTACCAAGCATGATGTCGTTCTCCAGGGACTGCTCCCTCCTGATAATGTGTCCAAAGTATGTGAGACATAATCTTGCCATCCTCGCTTCTAACGAACATTCGGGCTATACTTCTTCCAAGAAAGATTTGTTTGCTCTTTTAGCAGCCCGTGGTATATTCAATATTCTTTACAAACACCGTAATTCAAAGGCATCAATTCTTCTTTGGTCTTCCTTATTCATTGTCCAGCTTTCACATGCATATGAGGTTAGGACTTACAACACATATTTTTGGGGGACATAATTCAATTCATAACATCCATATACAGAAATATTATACAACAATAAAAAAGGAAAGAATTATACATACATGGATGAACTGCAAAAATATTATGCTAAGTAAATGAAGCCAGGCGCAGAAGACTACATATGTCATCTTTCCGTTTTTCTGAAATGTTTGGAAGAGGCGATTTTATAGAGATAGAATGCAGGTTAGTGACTGCATTGGATTGTAGGTGGGAACAGAATGGAAGTGAAAGAAATATGCTATATCCGGGTTGGGGTGATGGTTACAACTGAAACTGACAACGAGTGAATTTTATGGCATGTAAACTATATTTCAATAAAGTTCTTAAAAATCATATTCTTGATAATGGGAGCTGAAGTCTAGGAAGTTGCTGCAACCTCAAAAAAGAGAGTTAGGGAGAAGAGATGAGGGCCAGGAGTTAAACTGGGAAGGTATTTTCAGTTTGGAAGATGGGGAGAAGATGAACTAATGTCAAAGACAAAGGGCAAACTGAGAAATTAAAAAAAAACAAAAACAAATGAAATGTGGAGTTAAGAAATCTATAGAAGGAGATAGTTTTGTTTTTTGTTTTTTTAAGTTCTGTGTAACAACATTAAATACTACAGAGAGATAAAGTAGCACAGGGACTCAGAAGAACACATTGGATTTGGCAAGTAGAATCTAATTTGTGAAATTCAACTCAAAAATAAAGATGAAAGCAAAAAATAATTAGTAAAAGAAAAAAATGTAGAGTTATAAATTCAAGAACTGGTTTTTAGAAACAACCAACAAAACAGATATTTGAAAAAGCAAAAGACCCAAATATATAACCCAAGGTATAAAGAAAAAGAATATAACCACAGACACATAAAAATGATAAAATATTTTCTTAATTATTTTACTATTACATAAAATATTATCCTGAATAAAATTTAATATCTCAAAGACACAGTTGATTCTTCCAGAAAAAAGTATAAATTTCCAAAAGTGACTCTAGATGTGATTTAAAAGTTGTTACTATACAGTAATTATGTAAAATAGGAAAACAACTGTTTAAAATTGCCTCCAAAAACAAGAAGAGCCGGAATTCCCAGCAAGATGGAGGCACGAGTAGCGGCAAAAGAAGTAAGCAGAAAATGACAAAACCAACACTGTCAGAACTCTGGAAACCGGTCAAAGGGTTGCAGCAACTAAACAAACATGGAATCAAGAAAAAGGCAACACAGAAATGGTAGGAAAGCTTTGATTTTCCACTGGACTCCACGCCATCCCCTCCCTTGCTTAGCATGCAGTAGTGGCCCGTACTCCCAGAGAAGGAACCTGATCTCAGCTCTGTGGAAGCAGAGCGATTTTATTGGCAGATTATCGTGTGAGTCTATGCTAGCCTGTCTTCTGTGGTCTGCCTGAAGGCGCTCCTCTCAGTTGGGCCTGTCTTGGAGATCACAAGGGGCTGAGAGGCAGCAGGGAACTATTTAAGGCTGTAATTACCTGTAACTGCCTGGGGCTAAAGAGTGCTATTGAGGCATATAGTGTGGAGCCCTGGTGGCCAGCGGTTAAGAGCTTGTCTGCTAATCAAAAGGTCAGTAGTCCAAATCCACTAGGCGCTCCTTGGAAATCCTATGGGGCAGTTCTACTCTGTCCTATAGTGTCACTATTAGTCGGAATGGACTCAGTGGCAATGGGTTTGAGTTTTTTGGTTTGGTAACGTCTGGAAGGAGACAGACGAATTTCTATAGCGTTTTTTGCAGAAATGGAAAAGTCAGTCCTCAAATTGACATGGAATTGCTTGGGGCTTTGAATAGCCAAAATGATCCTGAAAAAGGGGAACAAAGTAGGAGAACTCAAACTTCCTGATTTTCAAATGTACTATAAAGCTACAGTAATCAAAACAGTGTGGTGTTTATATAAGCATAGGCATGAAGACCAATGGAATAAAATCGAAAACTTAGAAATAAACATATACATTTTTGGCAAATTGATTTTTGACAAGACATCAAAGTTCATCCAATGGTAAAAGAACAGTCTCTTCAACAAATGGTGCTGGGGCAACCAGAACTCCACATGCAGAAGAAAAAAGTTGGACACATACTTCATACCACATATGAAAAGTACCTCAAAATGGGTCAGTAAGCTAAGTATAAGAGCTAAAAACCTAAGATTCTTTGCAAAGAGAGCTTTGTGTAGTTGAATGTTATAATAGCAATAAATGAATTTGTAGACAAAGAACTTTTAATACATAATAATTCTTGAATTCTAATTATTAGAATTAGCAAGATTGTTAAAAAAAAAATCCAAAAGTCATCCTAATATGTATGAGATATGTTATAATGTACAGGGGCTTTCTTTTATTATCTACTATACTCATGTTTAGAAAACTTGCAGGGAAAAAACAAACAAACAGACATTTCATAGAAAGGGATCAAATGATTAATGGAATAGAATATAGAACCCAGAAAAGGTTAGACTAATTATAGTTGTTAAACTACTGGAAAAGTGAAGGTTTATGTTATAACATGATCAGTGACTTCAAGTAAATAAAATTTTTGTTTGTTTTTAATGAAGGAGTGATGGTTAAGATTGTACGTCTTCTTGGGTAGACCATTATTCTCCGTGTTTTAGTAGTTGTATAATGCTGTGATCACCCCCATGATGGACTCTGCTGAGTGGTACTGGCAGAGGCGGGGCTTGTGGCAGCTCACTGCTCTCTTAGTTTCATCTCTCTGACTTCCGCTGGTTACCTTCTGCCTGCTCGCCTTGCCAAGGTTTTTGGCTTTTTCCAGACTCAGCAGCTGCCTCTTGTCTCACCTCCAGTTCGTGGGACTTGAGCTAGCAGCTTACCTGTTGATCTCAGAATTCGTCAAACTTCTCAGCCTGCAAGCAAGAGTCCGGTTCCCCAACCTGCTGACCTTGGGTTCGCCAGCCCCTGCAGTTACATGAATCAGGAGAAACCTGATTGTCTTATCTGCTGATCTTGGAATTCACTGACCTTCACAGCCTGTGAGTGGGAGCCCCTCTCCTACCTGACGACCTTGGGTTCACCAGCTTCTGCGGCTATGTGAACTGTGAGAGCCCTCTACCCTGATCTGGGGACTTGGGACGTTTTAGCCTCTACAACTGTGTGAGCTATTTCCTTATATATAAATCTCTCTATGTATATATTTATACGCTTTACTGGTTTTGCTTCTCTAGAGAACCCAGCCTAAGACAAAGGAGGGATTACTTTTTATCCTTCCTGAGAGTTCCAAGGGAGTAAAGGTGTTTACATGAAAGCAAGATGGATTTGGATTGGCTTCAGATAAATTTCTTGATAATAATTGATACAACATAGTGAATACTAAGGGAAATTAAATTTAACCCAACCCACCTTCAAGAAGAGATTTGTGTTGAATTTTGCTCTTGGCTACCTTTGTTTTTACCACAGCCTTCAGTATGGATTACACCTCAGCATAAAGAAAACAAAAATCCTCACAACTGGATAAATAAGCAACATCATGATAAATGGAGAAAAGATCGAGGTTGTCAAGGATTTCATTTTACTTGGATCCACAATCAACACCCATGGAAGCAGCAGTCAAGAAATCAAAAGATGTATCACATTGGGCAAATCTGCTGCAAAAGACCTCTTTAAGGTGTTGAAAAGCAAAGATGTCACCTTGAGGACTATGGTGCGCCTGACCCAAGCAATGGTGTTTTCAATCACCTCATATGTGTATGAAAGCTGGACAATGAATAAGGAAGACGGAAGAAGAATTGACACTTTTGAATTGTAGTGTTGGCAAAGAATATTGAATATACCATGGACTGCCAAAAGAACAAACAAGTCTGTCTTGGAAGAACTACAACCAGAATGCTCCTTAGAAGCACAAATGGCGAGATCATGTCTCACATACTTTGGACATTATCAGGAGGAATCAGTCCCTGGAGAAGGACATCATGCTTGGTAGAGTATAGGGTCAGTGAAAAAGAGGAAGACCCTCAACAAAATGGATTGACACAGTGGCTGCAACAATGGGCTCAAGCATAGCAACAATTGTGAGGATAGCACTGGACCGGGCAGTGTTTCATTCTGTTGTCCATGGGGTCACTATGAGTTGGAAGGGACTCGACAGCAACTAACAACAACAACAACAACCTTTGTTTTCAGGCACATGAAGGCGAGAATAAACTAGGCTTTGTATACAGGATTTACTATACTAAGAAAAGACGTTTTCTGGAAATCCCAAATCCAGCATTTGCTAGCTGTGAGACCCCATGCAAGTTACTTAATCTTTTTGAGGTTCAGTTTCTTTATATGCAAAATAAGGGTAATAATGCCTTCCTACGACATTCATTTAGATACATTGTTTATGCACACATATACACATACATACATACATGTGTATATCATATTTTATAGTGCCTAGCACCCAATAGGCATTCAAGAAATGGTAATTCAATTAAAACATATTATTGCATGTTCTAAATTTCTCCAGATAGTCACTGTGCAAACTTTGGTAGCTGTGTTTGCCCATTTAGAATAAAACAGAAAGTACACTTGGGCTTTACAATAGAAATTATCCTGAAAGCTTACTTATAAAATAGTTATTTATAAACTTCAAACCTCCGTCTTTCACATATGTTAAAGAACCTTGTTATCTAAATAAATCTGAGCAAAAGTTACATCCTAATGGGGCCTCAAGTCTACAAATTAGTCTTAAACACTTTAGAAAAAAAAGTTGTGTGTGTGTGTGTGTAGATAGATAAAGAATGAGAAAACAAATGTGCTAAAATATTGACATTTGGGGAATTTGGGTAAAGCATAGATGGGATTTTTTTGCAAATTTTGTGCGTGTCTAAATTTTTTCCCAATAGAAAATGTATTTTAAAAAAATTTTTACCCTACGTACCTATGAAACTAGATTTTCCATATGTTGGTTTTCCTTTTAGAGTAGGTAGTACATGTCTTGTAAGCATCAAATGAGCCAGGTACAGAAATATTTTTAATCTAGGGTAAGAAGAACCTAGATTGGCTAGACTGTTGTTTTGTTGGTGGCAGTGATGTTGCCGGAAACCAGATGTTTCCTAGAGCTCTGGGCGAAATTAACCTTCCACCTCTTATATGTGAGTCCTTGCAGATACTCTATAAGTCAGCTGTCCTGTGGGTCAGATGACCTACAGGTCAAATTCCCTATGGTAGAAAAGAGGTTTCTGAGAATGTACCAAAAGAAACCTTTTCTTTGTGACTCCATACACCCTAAAACGTCCAAAGTACGTTTGCACTTTAGAAATCTTAAATGGAGCACTTGTAACAGAACCAGAGAACAAGTCTGATAAAAACACCTACTACTTGATATTTTTCCTTTGCTTTCCATTTATCTTATTGCTCACTTTAGCTTATTCGAGTGCAGTCTAAATACCACCCTTGCATTGTATTACTGTTTATACTATTTTAGTGATTTTAAATGCACCAGTTTGTTTCTTCTCCTCTTTCCTCAAAATCAAACTAAGTTTGAAATCAAGTCTGAATTAATAAAGAGGTGTCAACGTTATCAAATACAGAAAGAAAGAGAGGGAAAGTGGTTGAAATCTGACAATGTTTATAAATAGGAAAAAGTGGTAAAATAGTAGAGAAAGGAGAAAGATAAGTTCCATCCATCTCATCACATGCATTCCTCCTCCATATGTTGTATATCACCTCTAGCAATTTACCACACTCCAGTTCCAAGATAGTGAGAAGCAAAGGATTTCCTTATAGACCACAGCTCTGCACTGTTTCTCACCTCTCGTTCACAGGCCCACATTTAGAAAAACAAAAACACTCAACATCAACCAAAAGTTCACATCAGACTGCTTGTTCCTCCTCCAGGCCTGATTTCTAGGCAGATTTTTTCTAGTTTATGGAAATGTTTTAGCATTAATTTGATCATGGTTTCTTTCACACTCCCTTCCTAAGGTACTAAAAAAGGGAATTCACAGGAATTCATGGGGTGTCATAGTGACATTTTCACAAGCGTTAAAAGAGATGAATATGATAATGGATTTCAGACTAAGTTCTTCAATTTATTTAGTTCACTGATGTTATAGAAAAGTAGTCATAATCTAAGTACATCAAATATAAAATAATTCAAATTCTTAACATGTAAGTGCCAAACTCAAGCCATTACATTGACATTGTATCCATACAAATCTCCTTACTTTTTTCATGCCCAACCCTCACCCTAACACCTAGCCCCTAGTACCTATTTGATTATGGCTTCCTAAGATGTGTACCTCTTCCAATTCTTGTCTTAAAATACAAATTTTCATTAAATGTAAATAGCATGAATGTACTTACAAAAGTATTAGTTCTGTGCATTTAGATCAAGTAGGTTGGTCTGACTGGTACCTCTCTCTGAGTCTATGTTCTGATCTCTGGAAAGTAAGTCTGAGGGTAAGCTTGTCATGTAATCAATGACCACTTGTGGTCCTCTGAAGAGCTCAACTTTAGAAGTACATTATGAGCCAAGAACAATGGAAACACATTAAAAACAAAATTAACTGCTTGAATGTAATTAGATGCTTTAAAGAAAAAAATCAAGATTAAGGAATGCTATTCATGTAGGGCAAGCTAGCATTAATTGTTTTGGCAGCCACATCATACTCCTAACACATCTTGAACTTAGTGGAACATGGAAGCCCAAATCTTTTCTCACTTTGCTGTTGCTCAGCCACTTCTTCCATACTTTATTTGGCAGTTGGCTTAGGGGTAGTATAGTATAGACCACTGTAATAATCAATATTCAGTTTTATCTTTTTGTATCTGATTCACTAGTCCAGGCTTATCATATCCTTTTTTTTTTTTGGTGGTGGTGGCAGGGGAGGGGGGAGGTCCCAATTTCCTATTACCTTCTAATTTAATTATCTTACTCTTCATATTCCCATCTAAGTCAATAACTAAAATGATAAGTAGAAAAAGGAAGAGGAGAGAATCCTAGGGCCTATACATGGAACTCTCCCTCTGTGTTATATAAATGAATTATCAATACTCTTTGGTTTCTGTTATTTAACAAATCATTAATCTGCCTGTCTTTAGCCACATACATTTTATATTTTATCCTGTCCCTAAGAAAATTGCCAGGTAGCTTGTAAAATGCCTTCAAAATCCAAAGTATACTAGGTCTACTTCATTTTTTGTACCTCTCATTCCAGTAACCCTGACAAAACTTGACATGAGATAGACTAAGACATTTTGTTCTTGCTAAGTTAATGCAAACCCTTTTTGATAAAGAATTTTTCTTTCTAACTCCATGAATATTTCCTAATCTAATTCTAGCCAATTATGGCATTTTGTTTACTTCGAATTTCTACAACACTTAGGCTTCCTTGAAGAATTCTATGATGAAACTGCTACTCGTATTTTCTTTTCCTATATCTAGATTTATTTCATTTCATTTCCAAAACAAGATTTTGCAGATAACTTCTGTACACTTGAAACTAGATTGGGCCCATGAGAAGCTCTTCATAAATACTTATTAAAACAACCAATGTATGGTATTCTGTTATACAGTAGCTGTGGGAGGTCAGTTTACATTATAGAAGAGGCAATCAGCAAAAGAATTTTGAATAAGAATTATAGGTATGCAGGGAGGCAGAGTAGAGTGAGAATGGAGGGCATAACGTAGACAAACTGAAGAACATATAAGGAGAAACAAAAGGGGAATATTCCAGGCCAAATAAGACATATATTGCAGGGAATTGAGGTAAGATAGACGATATTGGTTCAGTTACAGCATGGGAAGAATTAATGGCTAGGTGGGAAGCAATAAAGACAAAAAACACAATTTAAATGGGCAAAGAGAGAATCTATGAAGAGCAAGATAAACAAGGAAAAAAAATTGTTTTAATTCCAGATAATGAACAAACCAAAAAGCCAAAACTGTTTCTGTCAAGTCGATTACAACTCACGACAACCCCATGTGTTACAGAGTAGAACTGCACCATTGTGTTTTCTTGGTTATAATTTTTATGGATGCAGATTGTCAGGCATTTTTTCCATGGTGCCATTGGGTGGGTTTTAACTGTCAACCTTAAGGTTAGTAGTCAAGCACAAATTGTACCACTCAGGGACCTAGATCACAAATACCAAATAGATAATAGATTGTGGTTAGCTGTGTCAAATGTTGTCTGATAAGGTTACTATTCTGAGCAAACTTAAAAATATGGAATGAAAAGCTAGACATGCAGCTGATAAAAGCATACCTGATGTTATCAGTTATCATTTTCTCTTACTGTGTGGGACTACTTGATGCAATTTCACCCATAATTTGACCACCCACCTTTTACTTCAGCTAGAGTATTTCTTTTCTTTCATACCTTTATTTTTTTTCAACATAATGTGTCTCCCATTTAAGATTTTGTGAGAAGAAATAACTCTGTAAATAAAAATGTTTTTAAACCATCGATCCCTAGCTTAAAACTGATCCACAGCCCAACTGCATTCCATTTTAAAGGATACTAGAGAAAAATACGTAGAATTTTTAAATTTAAAAATAAAATAGTTGTCCTCAAAGCACATATTCTATATAGAAGAAGCTAAAGCCAAATGGATATATTTTTTCATTTGTCTAGGCTTCCCTGTTGTTTAGTTGCCATCAAGTTGGTTCCGACTTATAGAGACCTTATGTATAACAGAACAAAACTTTGCCCACTCCTGTGTCATCCTCACAATTGCTGCTGTGTTTGAGCCTATTGTTGCAGCCACTGTGTCAATCC
The DNA here is from genome assembly GCA_030035585.1 of Dugong dugon. Classification (NCBI taxonomy): domain Eukaryota; kingdom Metazoa; phylum Chordata; class Mammalia; order Sirenia; family Dugongidae; genus Dugong; species Dugong dugon. The sequence continues at coordinate 68,455,196 of CM057464.1, forward strand.
ATCTCATTGAGGGTCTTTGACTTTTTCTCTGACCCTCTACTTTTTACCAAGCATGATGTCCTTCTCCAGGGATTGCTCCCTCCTGATAATATGTCCAAAGTAAGCGAGACGAAGTCTTGTTATCCTCCCCTTCAAAGGGGCATTCTGACTGTACTTCTTTCAAGACAGATTTGTTCATTCTTGTGGCGGTCCATGGTATATTCAATATTCTTTACCAACACCACGATTCAAAGGCGTCAATTCTTTGATCTTCCTTTATCGTTGTCCAGCTTTCCCATGCATATGAGACCATTGAAAATACCATGGCTTGGGTCAGGTGAATCTTCGTCCTCAAGGTGACATCTTTGCTTTTTAACTCTTTAAAGAGGTCTTTTGTAGCTGATTTGCCCAATGCAATATGTTGTTTGATTTCTTGATTGCTGCTTTCACGGGCGTTGACTGTGGATCCAAGTAAAATAAAATCCTTGACAACTTCAACATTTTCTTCATTTATCATAATGTTGCTTATTGGTCCAGTTTTGAGGAATTTTTTGTTTTCTTTCTGTTGAGATGTAATCCATACTGAAGGCTGTAGTCTTTGATTTCATCAGTAAGTGCTTCAAGACCTTTTCACTTATAACAAGAAATGTTGCGTCATCTGCACATTTCAGGTTGTTAATGAGTCTTCCTCCAATCCTGATGCCACATTCTTCTTCATAGAGTCCAGCTTCTCAGATTATTTGCTCAGCATACCAATTAAATAAGTATGGTGAAAGAATATAAACTTAATGTATACCTTTTCTGATTTTAAACTACACCATATCCCCTTGTTCTGTTCAAACTACCGCCTCTTCCTCTATGTATAGGTTCTGCATGAGCACAGTTAAGTGTTCTGGAATTCCCATTCTTTGAAATGTTGTCCATAATTTGTTATGCTCCACACAGTCAATGCCTTTTCGTAGTCAGTAAAACACAGGTAAATATCTTCCTGGTATTCTCTGCTTTCAGGCAAAATCCGTTGGACATCAGCAATGATTTCCCTCATTCTTCATTCTCTTCTGAATCCAGCTTTAATTTCTGGGAGTTCCCTGTCAATAGGCTTCATTAAGTCTTACTATTTTGCAAGTCATAAAATTCAATCATTACATGAAACATTGTTTAAGGATTTATCTATACATGTGACAATAACTTTGCTTGGAGTAATCCGGAAACTCGAAGTCCTCTCAACTATTCAGTTCATCCTGTCATTTTAATTTTAAATAAAAAGTTTAAACCCAACTCCTTAATTTCTCAGGGGATTCTTCATCCTTTATTTTTTTCCTAGTCACCACTTACTTCTTTTTCCTGTGTCAGTCAAATATTTTATTTCACTTTATGTGTTCCTCTTTGGCATTACAGGTAGCCCCTGACTTATGACGGATTTCTGTTCTGACAACCCAGTCATAAATCGGTTCTGACGTAAGTCAAACATCTTTTTTTTTTTTTTTCTAGTTTTCATTATTATTGCCTTTTATTATCAGTATATTTATAAATCTGATCTTTGAACATCTATCTGCGAGTGAACATCTGAAAATGATGATATCAGCAAATTACATGCAACATTGTATGTAGTACGTATTACTATCAATAAGATGTACAAAAAAAAAAAAAAAAACCAGACTGTTGTAAGTGTAGTTCATCATAACCCGAGTATGTTGTAAATCGGAGACTACCTGTACTTTAAATCACACACAGTATTCTTCTGTTCCCTTTCCTTTCTCCAAGGTATGCCTAGCACAAGGCTGAGTATGTAGATAGCCTATTCTTACTTCAGGTTTGTGGTAACAAAAAGAGATTATTACACAACACAATACAAACTCAAAATCTATTATTAGACACAACTTGTTATGGATTGGCTTGTATCCCGAGAAAAGATAACTGAATTCCTAACCCCTAGCACCTGTGACTCACTATCACAGGTGCTAGGGGTTAGAAATTCATTATGAGTCAGAATTTACTCTAAGACAATGGGTGTGGTTTTTCAGTTTTAGTTACCTGTGAAGGAGACCTGCTAGCACAGTGGTTAAGCACTCAGTTCCTAATTAAAAGGTCAGTAGTTCAAACCCATCCACCACTCCATGGGAAAAAGATGTGGCAGTCTGCTTCCGTAACGGTTTACAGCCTTAGAGATCCTATGGGTCAGTTGTATTCTCTCCTACAGGGTTGCTATGAGTCAGAAATGACTCAATGACAAAGGATTTGGTTTGGGGTTTAGTGCCTGTGAATGTGACCTTGTTTGGAAATGGGGTCTTTGAAGATATTATAATTAAGTTTACATGAGTCATACTAGAGTAGGATGGGTCATAATCTAATATGAGAGACGTCCTTATAAAAGAGGAGATGAAACACAGATGAACACAGAGCGAAGAACACCATTTCATAACAGAGGCAGAGATGGAGGTATGTTGCAGCTGCAAGCCAAGGAATACCTAGGGCCACTAGAAGCTTCCTTATGAATAAGGAAGACTGAAGAAGAACTGATACCTTTGAATTGTGGTGGTGGCGAAGAGTATAAACCATGGGCTGCCAGAAGAATGAGCAAATCTGTCTTGGAAGAAGTACACCCAGAATGCTCCTTAGAAGTAAGGATGGCAAGACTACATCTCACATACTTTGGACATGTTATCAGGAGGGATCAGGCCCTGCAGAAGGATATCACGCTTGGTAAAGCAGAGGGTCATCGAAAAAGAGAAAGACCCTCAATGAGATGGATTGACACAGTGCCGCAACAATGGGCTCAAGCATAACAACAATTGTGAGGATGGCACAGGACTGTGCAGTGTTTCATTCTGTTGTACACAGGGTCACTATGAGTCGGAACTGACTTGACAGCACCTAACAGCAACAACACCAGAAGCTAGGGAAAGATCTTCTTCTAGAGCCTTTAGAGAGATCATGGTCCTGCTGATAGAAGTTTGAATTCAAACTTCTAGCCTCCAGAACTGTGAGACAATAAAATTTCTGTTGTTTTAAGTCAACCAATTTGTAGTAATTTGTTAAGGCAGTTCTAAGAAAAAACACACCACTTTCCTAAATTCTGCTGAGCATTTCCTGCCATGAGTAACTTCTCATTGATCATGGCTCACTTTGGACCCAACTTTCTATGTTCTCCTATCTTTATCAGACAGTCTCCAACTCACAATTTCTATTATGCAGAGCAGTTTAGCTGTCTGTCCCTTATCCCAAACTAATGTTTAAGTTCATGTTTTCGTACTCAGAAATTTGTGAGTTGATTTGCTAATCAAAAGATCATTAGCCCTAATGTTCCATTCTTTAGCAGCAAAGCATCTGAGAGCTCTTTGAAATTAGTTTTTAATTTCCTAGGCAGGCTCCCTCTAGCTGTCTATAGCAAGACCCTTCATGTCCTGGCTTTTATTTTATTTTTCCCATGCATCAATTTATAACAACTAGAGACACAGGGAAAAAATCGAAATCAAAATAACCTGATATCATAGAGTTATTCCCCAATCATCTTATTGACAACATCTACTAACTGCTCAGCCTTATTACCAATTCAATGAGAATATGCAGAACACAAATTTAAAATGCAACTCTCCTTTCACGTTATTTATATCACTTTCCATCACCTTCCTGAAGTTAGAAGCTTGTTGAATCCAATCAAGACAGAAAAGAAGTAGAAGAAAAGTAAAGAGTCTTTTCTCCCCTTAGGGGGGAAAAAAAAAAAACAGCTTAATCTTTAGTCACCAATAGAACATGACTCTCTTCTCTTTCTCTGTGGGCCTATATCACTGCTTGGATTTGCAGTGACAATATTTCCTGGGTCTCTAGAATTGTGCCTGAGACTTAAGGTGCACAGATGGCCATTTACATTTCTTTAGAAGACTTTTTAAATCTTGTAGCTCTAACAACTGCTTTTGAGCAAAAGGAAATTAGGTAACTTTGAAGATCAAAGTCTTGCATTTTGTGTTTCTTCCTTACCATTGCTATACTATGTATAGCTGACACAGCCTGAAGAAACAGCATGATACACCATATGCGTTTAAGGGTGGGGAACAAAATCAACCTTAAGGAACTGACAGTTACCGTCAATATACCAGTTTGTGCACAGCCATTGATTTTCTTTCTCCCTTTCTTCGAGAGCCAAAAGGTGGCATCTGACTAATTATCTGTAATATTTGAATTTATTTCATTAAAATATACTATGCTTATACTAAAAATTTAAACTTATGATTATTGGTATAAGATTAAGTATAGAATTAACACTCCAGAGAAAACAAAATTAAAAAAAAGGTCCAAGGTCAAGAATATGAAAATGTAATAAGGTCATCCATTCTCAGATCCTCAGACTGGATCAGAACTGTCTTCCAATGATTATTACCTAAAAAATTTTATTAAAGACTTTTATGGTAGTTTTAAACTGTTTAAATAATTATAAGACTATTAAAATGGAAGGTTATTATCATTCAAATTCCTCTGACTTGGGCTTAAATCTTAGAGATTTCACTGGATCTCATACCTAGTAATGGAGAGAAATGCAATGAAATAACCCCTCAAGTTAGAATGCCCATTATCTTTATTTTTCCCCTTAGCCTATGATTTTGTTCACTCTGATTTATTTCTTCTCACAATATTAGTAAAATTGGGGAAAAACAAATAGTGATACACTGTTGAAATGTTATAATGATGTTGTCTCTTATTTTGTAACTTAATTCCACCTCTATATATCCATTTATTCACTGAAAAAAAATCACTTTTTGTTACTACTCTCTGATCTCAGAACTAAGCCTGTTGGATATAAAGAAGAATAAGCCAGGTTCCCTGCCCTCAAGTTGCCTAAGACATAATGTAGGAGACCATCACAAAAAGACGAAGAGATAATCAAAAGTGAGGACACACAGAAGAATTACAAATGCTCAGAGCCAGGCATCACCCGAGAAACTGAATGAGAGGAAATACGAGAGTCAGGGAAGGCTTACTAAAGAAGGGAATCTGAACTGAATTGCACAACATGAGCAGGAATTTAGCAACAGGGATGGGGATAGAAAAGAGAACTACCATTCCAGGCAAGGGACTGCACAATAAAGGATTGGGGATGTGGTGGGAACATGTTAGATCATTCAATTCCTTATATGTTATATTAAAGAGTTTGAAACTTACCAGAAAGTTTCAACTTTTTGGAAGGGTTGTAAACCAATAGGTGATTTAGTCAAATATGAGTATTAAAATGATCACTAAGTTGATCAGAAAGAGAATTAATCATAGCAGTTGTTATGGATTGAATTGTGTCCCCAAAAATATGTGTTGTAAATCCTAACCCCTATACCTGTGGTTGTTTGGGAATGAGTGTTCTTTATGTTAATGAGGCAGTATTAGTGTAGGGTGTGTCTTAAGTCATTCTTCTTTGAGATATAAAAGCAGATTAAGCCAGTAGCAAGCAAACTGAGATGGGAGAAGATAGATGCCAACTCATATGAAGATGGTCAAGAAACAAGCTAAAAAGAACAAGAATCTTCCCCCAGAGCCAACAAAGAAAGCCTTCTGCTATAGACAGCACACTGAATTCAGATCTTTAGCTTCTGACCTGTGAGAAAATAAATTTCTGCTTGTTAAAGTCACCCACTTATGGCTTGGTATTTCTGTTATAGCAGCATTTGCGTGCTAGAGACAAGCAGATGACATTGGAGCTAGTTGCAAGAGACGATGAGTGTTAAGCCAAAGCAGTGAGAATAAGGACAGAGAAAAGGGAACACATTCCAAAACTATTAGGTGGGAAAATTGGCCAAATTCCATGATTTACAGATGGTGTGGTGTGAAAAAAAGGTGGGGATTACGATGACACCCTATTTTTTTTTTTTTTTTAATGACTGACTGGATGGAAATTGACACTATCAAATAAGATAGAGAATATCAGAGGAAAAAAAGAATTTTAAATGTGCTCACATTTAGAAATGTTGAGATTGAAGTTAAAATTTATTAGAAGAAGGAGAACTTTTAGAGATATCTGTTACGGATTGAATTGTGTCCCTCAGAAAGATATGTTGTAGTCTTAACCCGTGGTACCTGTTAATGTGATCTTGTTTGGAAACAAGGTCTTTGCAGATGTAATTAGTTAGGTTAACATGACATCATACTGGAGTAGGGCAGACCCTAATTCAGTACCTTTGGTGTACTTATTAAAAGAGACGAAAACAGACACCAAGGGAAGATGGTCATGTGAAGGTGGAGGCAGAGACTGGAGTGATACAACTACAGGCCAAGGAATGCCACTCATTGCCAGGAACCACCAGAAGCTAAAAAGAGAAAAGGAAGAATCTTCTGTGAGAAACTTCAGAGAGAACATGGTCTTGCTGCAACCTAAATTTTGGACTTCAAGGCTCCAGAACAGGGAGACAATAATTTTCCATTGTTTTAAGCAACACAATTTGTGGTGCTTTGTTATGGCAGCCCGGGAAAATAATAGAATCCTTGGGTGGTGTAAACAGTTAAGCACTTGGCTACTAACTGAAAGATTGGCAGTTTAAATCTACCCAGATGCACCTCTAAAGAAAGGTCTGGTGATCTACTTCTGAAGGTCACAGCCATGAAAACCCTATGGAGTGCAGCTCTACTCTGAAACATATGGATTCACCATGAGTCAAAATTGACTCCACGGCAATTGATTTGGTTTGTTTTTTTAGGAAAACAATATAGCATCCAGGTAGAAATGTCTACTTGACAGATGAAATCAAAGTAGAGTTCCAGACTAAAAACATCAATTTGGAAGTCTTTAGTAAATGTTAGAGTCATGAGTCTGGTCAAGATCTCTCAGGCAGAGCATGATCAAGAAATTAGAGGCTCAAGAAACAACCCTGGTATATTCCACATTTCAGAGGTGGGCAAAAGTGCCCACGACAGCAAGTGAGATGTTAGCATCCAGTTTTCAAAATTACCTAAATGATCTGAACAGTTTTTACTGATAATCCTAATAGCCTATATTTTCCTCTGAAATATGGCAATGAGAGTTGAAGATATTGAAGTGCTTAGGATATAAACCCTACAATTAGCGACTTTTAATTTCCCTTGACTATTTCTTTCCTTGAATTTTGATTTCTGAATGTAAATCTAATGAAGAGCTGTTAATATTCTTTTCACAATTAAAGGTTTTCTGTTCAAACATTTATATATTTTTCTTGTTTGCAATGCTTACTAAATATAATTTCTTGAAGAGTAGCAGTTGTTTATTAGAAGGAGAACTTTGAGAGTCTGGCTGCAATGGAGCAAAATACGACAACAGGTTTACTCCCAGATGAACAAAAATAATAAACAAGTTGCTCCTTACTTTATTAGGCAAGAGTTAGTTGTATCTAGAAGCCCATATCGCAAAAGTCTACACACAAAGACGTTTTGAGCAGTTTTCCTTTGGAAAATCAGTTATCTATTTCTAGTACTTATTTTTCCACATTAAATCTCTGCTCCCGTCCTTGTCATCTCACATCTGGTACTGAAAAACCCATTCCTCACCACCTGTCTTAGTCTTCTCTTCAATCTGTCCAAAGTGCTATAGCAGAAATAATCTTTAAAATTTCTTCTTTAAGCATGTAACTTTCTTCCTTAAAATTACTTTTTAATGTAATCATTGTTTTAAAATAACTATTTCTGCAAGCCCTCAGGGATATTCTAGTACCATCTTCTTAGCCTCAAAGGAAATAATTGGACCCAATCACTAAAAGGTTTTTTTTTTTTTTAATTGTAACAAAAGATAATTTATTGTACTGTGCAAAATTGACACAGGAGTAAAAATACTAACATCTTTGATTTGCATAGTTATTAAGATTTTTCAAAGGTTTTTCACCTAATTCATTTTATTATTTTCTATCTGTTGGATAACATTAAGAATGGGAATTCCAGAACACTTACCTGTGCTCATGATGAACATGTACATAGACCAAGAGGCAGTTGCTGGAACAAAACAGGAGATACCGTGTGGTTTAAAATGAGGAAAGGTGTGCATCAGGATTGTATACTTTCGCCATACTTATTCAATCTGTATGCTGAGCAAATAATCCAAGAAGCTGGACTATATGAAGAAGAACAGGGTATCGGGATTGAAGGAAAACTCATTAATAACCTGCATTATGGAGATGACACAATCTTGCTTGCTGAAAGTGAAGAGGACTTGAAAAACTTACTGATGAAGATCAAAGACTACAGCCTTCAGTACGAATTACACCTCAACATAAAGAAAAGAAAAATCTTCACAAACAACTGGACTAATAAGCAACGTCAAGATAGATGGAGAAAATATTGAAATTATCAAGATTTCACTTTATTTGGATCCACAATCAACACCCATGGAAGCAGCGGTCAATAAATCAAATGACTCATTGCATTCAGAAAATCTGTTGCAAAAGATCTCTTTAAAGTGTTAAAAAGCAAAGATGTCACTTTGAGGACTAAGGTGCATCTGACTGAAAACACCAAAAAAATACCCAAAAAACCAAACCCATTGCCGTCAAGTCAATTGGACTCCAGGATGACAAGACTTCATGTCACATACTTTGGACATGTTATCAGGAGGGACCAGGTCCTGGAGAAGGGCATCATGCTTGGTAAAGTAGAGGGTCAGTGAAAGACTGGAAGACCCTCAACAAGATGGATTCACACTGTGGTTGCAAGGATGGGATCAAGCATAGCAATGACTGTAAGGATGGTGCAGGATAGGGCAGAGTTTTGTTCAATTGTATGTAGGGTCGCTATGAGTCGGAACTGACTCGACGGCACCTAACAACAATATCGAATACATGAGACGTTATACTCATTTTTAGGAGGAAGAAACTGAGACCCAAAGAGTTTAAGTGACTTACATAAACTCATTCAGGGTTAAAATGAATACCAGGACTCAGTGTTCTCAACAATCAATTCAGTGCTTTCTCTTCTAAAAAAAGTGGTATGCTTAAGATTCTCTGGTATTAATGTCAATAAGAAAACCAGCATTACTGTGTTCCTACTGTATGCTCAGCACTGAGCTAAATAAGTTAGACACATAATTTCCCTTGATCTTCTCAACAACCCTGTCACTTTTTTCTATTATTTTTTAAACGGAGGACTAACACACAGAGGGTATCAGAGCCAGTAATATTACTTATTACAAAATAAATAAAGTAGTATAATTTATTTTATAAGTAATAGAGGAATAATTTGAAACTATGTGTGTCTGACCCCACAGTCTGAGCTGTTTCCATTTAATTACACTATTGCACACAGTAAAGCTTCAAGTCTATCCCCATCTATTATATTTACTCAACAGACTTTTACTGAGTGACTAATAAATTGTGTATATGTTCCAGACAGGGTGTTTGTGTTACAGAAAGAACACTGTCTTTGAGAAGCTCCCAGTCTGATAGAGAACATAGACAACAAAACAAAGCAAAAACTGTATATTTTCCATTGGTAGCATTGTGGGAGGAGAGGAAGAGTGAAGCAATTTTATTACTAAGAATATAAAAGAAATAAGTGCAATAAATGGGTGACAATTCAGCAACAAACCTCCCAAACCAATGATTCCCAAACCTTATTTTGTTATATCTTAGGAATTTTATTATAACAATGGGTAACCTATATTTCTCAAAGAAACTCTGGACCGATTTTAATTCACATAACAAACAATGGGCGGGAAACGTAGACAAATCACGAAATCAAATAAATAATGGAATCTCAACAGTAATACGTCAGAAAGTATTGTCCTTGAGGCAAGAGCCACAAACTTTGAATGCAGAACCTAATCAGGTATGCAGGGTTATATGAGTTATACACGTGTGTGTGTGTGTGTGTGTGTGTGTGTGTGTGTGTGTGTGTGTGTCTTAGCTATCCATGATGTAACTTCTTTTTAAATGTGACTGGGGAAGCGGTTAAGACCTCAGGCTGCTAACCAAAAGGTCAGCAGTTCGAATCCACTGGTCACTCCTTGGAAACCCTATGTGGCAGTTCTACCCTGTCCTGTAGGGTCACTATGAATTGGAATCGTCTCAACGGCACACAGCAACAACATGCCATTTTAGCAGATGAGATAAACTGGATTATAAAAATTTTAGTTGATATGGGGTACTTAGATTTTTACTATATATAACATTTCTTCAAAAAGAATATTTCACCTATTCCACAACAAAGAAAATAAGTTAGTAAACTTAGTTGTTTCAACAATCAATGAAAAATTCTGTTGATCTCCCACAACGGAAAATTAACTCTCACCAATTTTGCTTTAAATGGCACATACTTCAGTTTTGATGCTTGTTTCATAACAAATGCTATAATTGTAAATGAACAAATGAAAAGATGTCATAAAAGAAAATTTAATGATCAGAAAACAAATATGACAACAAATTACTATATTTCATTTTTAGATAGATCTTTCATCTCTAACATATTAGTGTTAAAAACATTCCTTTCTATTTGCTCTTACAAATTCTTCAATGATTTCTTCACAATTAAGCTGCTAAACAATATCTACATCCATACATAATAAGGATAATGAACCAAGTCGTTCTTAAATCATTGTTGTATGCTGAGGGTTTTTGAGTGTCCTTAGGGATGAAAATGAGAATTCCATTGCATAGTTTGTGATAATTAAAGTTAGGAATATGCATAAAGAAATTTCAACACTGGGAAATAAAGATTATATTAATCTTCTATTAGGAATCATACGTACCTATATGAGTAAAATTTGTCTTTCCAGAATCTGTAAACTTAGTTTTCATATAAGAATGAAATTGTCACACTTCCTCATAAAAATTTGTGTTTAAGTCATCGGGATAAGCTTGCACTAATTTCTTGGATGTCTTCATGCATTCTTCATCAGTTATATCAACATTGTTTAAGAAGGAAAATCTATTTGAAAGAATGTCATACACTTTCGCCCTTCTCTTCATGCAAGATTCAAGTGTGTCAATGATGGTGTAGTATGTGGTTACGAAAAATTGATCTCTGACACTCAGTACTTCTGGAACACTTCCATCATTTACTTGTTTCTTTTTAATGCTTCTGTGATGGTGAACTGCTTGATAATCAATATTTGGCAGTATTTGTTTTGTTGTGTTTTCAAAATCTTCTCTTAAGAGTATGTAAATGCCCTGTTAATGACTGGTAGAGATCTGTGCATGTCTTTAAAATTACTTCTGAATTTGGAGAGTTTGATTTGTCCGATGAAAATGCTGCAGTATATTAGTCCACATAACCAACGTAAATACGTATTCTAGTGTTTGTGTTTTGTTGATGATGTTTTCAGCTTCTCTTTCAGTAACTCCTTTTTGTGTCAGTCTTCAGCAATATTTTCTAAGGCATCTAGAATCTGAGTGTACAATTCCAGGATTGCACTCATGACTACAGCATGCGCTTCCCAACATGTATTAGAAAGACATTTTAATACTCGATCATTGCCTACATATGTTTTAAGAATGCCCATCGGCGAGTAGAGGCAGCAAAAAATGTGTAGAGTAACTAAACAGTATCCTACAAGATTAACTGAATGTGCAGTACGTGGTATGAAAATGGCATATTCATTATGTTCTAAAATTTTCTGTTGCATGTTTTATAACACCCTGACATATTGTGATAGGACTGCCTCTGCACTTAGGAAAATCAATTTTGCAAACTTCACTTCAATAGTGAAGTACTTGATCTGCAATTTCTTTACCGGTATGACTTTATAAGCTAGTGAATGTGATAAATTGCTTAACAGGTTTTCCATCTGTTGGAGATACATGTCTTAAAATAATACTTAGCTGATCTGTATAAGAATGATCAGGAGTGGAATCTACAGGCAAACTGAAATAGCGAGCTATACTTATTTCACTGAAAGTAGTTGATCGAACTTAATCATCTAAGTTTATTTGTTTTTATATGTTGTTTTAGACATATATGATGGGTTGCCCTTTCCTGTGTTACCATATTTTGAGATGTGACCTGCTAAAAATGGATCAAACAGCAACAAGTTCAAGTAAACCCCGAAAATTTCCGTTTGTGGGGACCCAAACACTTTATTTCTTCCTTGAAAAGATAGTCCATGTTCAGCAATTGTTATGATGACAGCAACACTGCCTTGCAAAACGGCTTTCCAATACTGATGTTTTTCGTTAATTTGTTCTTCGATTTAAATATGACAACATATAATCTCTGTGAATTGAACTGTTTTCATGTTTATCACCCATATTAGAGTTACACCGATCGCTAAATCCGTCTGTAGCAAATTGAGAATTGAATGATTTAGGACTGAAAAGTTTGCAAACAAAACAATATACAGAGCCAACCGATGGAGAATACTGTAGCCACTCCCTCTTATAATTTTCACCATTAGCTTTGCACCCTAGAAACATATTATGGCTACAGATGCTTGTTTGTTTACCGTCCAGAAATTTTCAACACGAATTTTCAAACAGTCCACTGTGATATTGACAATCACTTGTCCCTCTTTTGATTCAATAATTTACATCATTAGAAGAAAAATTATTCCCCAAAGCAGAATCTGTATTTCTGTTATTTAGGGGGTCTGTACATGTGACAATTTCAGATTCTAAAATAGTTCCACTTTCTACATTATTATTGTTATTATAATTATTTTACTACAGCAAGGAATGGATGCAGAATTTGGAACAAATTCTGTTATATTCATCTTGCTATTAGTAATTTCAGTACTAGCAGTATAGTGCAATGATTTACACTCGTTGAACTCAAGCGTTCAAGGAAAGAAGTCTCTTCTGATTCGTTACATTTTAAAAAGGAAGTTAATTTTGGAATTGCCTTTAGGAATTCACAAATCCTTTTCTTTCTATCTTCTGTGAGCTTTCATTTATGTGTGCCACTTAGTTGTTGACATTTCATTTTACCTGGATATAAAATTATGCCACTTTTTAAATTTGGTTCTACCATAGCAAATAAATTTGAATAATTGAAAATAAATAAAATTTACTTTCAAACTTGGATGTTAACACAAAAAAATTATATCTAAAAATTAGTAAGTAAAAAAATTAATTTGGAACATGTAATTTTGTTCTTCAGGTCTGAGATAGTCAGGAGAAATAATACTTACAAGGCAGTTGGAAATAATTTCATTCTTTTGTCATACAATGTTTGTAGGCAGGATCTTTGCAGATCTCCACCAGTATCTCTCATCTTGAAATAACACTTAAAACTTGTGCACTCATTTTCCGTCCTTTGATGCTGCATCTTCGTAGTTCGTTGGACCACTGCTGATAGCCGACGGGATGAGAGTGATTGCAGAGAGCATGATACACATAGAAGGTTATGCTCAATCTGAAGATGTCTTTTGGTTCACTTTGCACAGGACAGGACCAGAGACATCACGAGTCATGTGATTGTAGTACTGATGGCACGTTCTTTAGTGGTTGATGAGACAGAATTGAATGTGAGGTTATACCCGATTGGTCAGAAATGAAAAGGAAAATATAATTGTTATCTTATACAAAATTCACAAAATATACATTTTATTTCTTTATGGAACTGTTCAACTCCCGTGTTTGGAGATAAATAATAACTGATGTAACAATAGCACCACTTCTCAATGAGCAAGTTTGTTTTCCAAGTCATAACAATATCAATTTCTTAAAACCAGTCTGAATCGAAATGGAAAATAAAATACATTTATATAATTTTTATTATCTAAATATTCTTTTAATTTATTTTCCCAAGAAATTGTTCAATTTCCTTACACAGAGATACATAAATATTCTGATAAAATATATATGTAATGTTCTGATAAACTCCCTTTGTTGCTTTCTTGGAAAACGAATTTAGAAACACACTCATTGTTGCAAAACAGAACCATATTTTGCATGATAAACAAATATTGAATTTTGAGTCATCTTAATGTAACTAATACCTCATTTATTAGCATATATAGAGTAATATCAAGCACAGTGTCTATCAAAACAGACAATAAAAAATGAAATTTACTTGATACATAAATTAAAGTTTTTCCTGTTAGATAAATATTAGTGTTCCAGTATTTTTTTAACGTTTGCTATGTTAGTATTATATTAAATTCTTACACATGTTAAGTTTATATTAAATGTATGCTAGATCACATCTGTGTGCATGCCAAAGATATTTTAAAGATAAAATTATAAATATTATTGTTTACAATATTTAGGACATAACTCTATACATAAATGCTATACAGTTAAAAAGTAACTTGATTGAATTCACCATAACGGTTGACTTATTCAAGTTTCTTGCTTTGCACGTCATCTGGGACTAAAGTTCCCATTGGTTATCTACCAGAATGTGGGCAAGAGCCTACCCTTGTGTTTGTACCATGGCAAAGAGCATTGCCGGCTTTCCTGGCTTAAGTTGCTGGACCAGTAGACATGAGTGTACAAGATGTTTCTCTCAAAATGGATCAGAGACCTGTTATCTATTAATTCAATCTGTCTTTGTCCAGTAACCACTCATATTGGATCCAGCTGCATACTGGGTGAATGCAGCAAGAGTTAGACTCAACAGCCCACCGCCACCTCTTGTTCATGAGAAAGAAATAGTATATTCCCAAGAGACCCACCGAGATAAGGAGTTTTAATCACCCGGGAGTGGACCATAGGAGATAGGTGTCAATGAAGAGGTTGAAGTGATAGGACCCTCATAGCATAAACAACCTTGCACGTGGGCTCACTCTGATTCTAGGTGAACTTTCTTTCTGGCCAGCACATTTATGCACTGGGGCTGGTATCAATTTCATATGGTGTCCTGCCAGTTCCTTCCCACTGCAGCACTCGCTTTTCCTTGTGTCCTGTCTGCTTGGCATCTATGGCTCTTTTCTTTGGACAACTGGTACCCCTGTTTTGTTGATGCCCTAAGCACACTTACCTTGCTTATTGGGTAATCCATCCCTGTTCATATGCCTGCTTAGTAAATGCTTGTCAGTTATGGCAATGAGAAGGAGGTGTTGTGCACTTGAAAAAGAACACTGAAATGTTAAATGAACTGAAAACAGGAAGCAGAATCGTACTTGTTTCAAACATCTACTAGTCATCACTTAATGAGCGTATAAAATCATACAGCTCAAATATCACTTCTTATTGCTATTGAACCTCCCCCTACTAAATAATTTTCATCTTTTTAAGGTGCAAGAATTATATAGAATCCCATAAACGTCATCCTATTATTCTTGTTGAACTCAGTTAGCAATAAATGTTTATTAGAGACCTGCTATGAGCCAGCAAAGGAGCGCTGGTGGCACAGCGGTTAAGCACTCAGCTGCTAACAGAAAGGTCAGTGGTTTGAACCCAACAGCTGCTCCACAGAAGAAAGATGTAGCAGTCTGTTTCTGTAAATATTTACAGTCTTGGAAAGTCTATGGGACAGTTCTACTCTGTCTTATAGAGTCTCTGTGAGTTGGAATGGACTCTGCAGCAACGGGATGAGCCAGCAGTCAACCGAAGTTTCCTTGACAAATGGACTATTTTGAAAGACTGAACTCATTGAATACAAAAACTATGTCCTATTTGTTCTGTGTTACCTTAATATACATTTTATAAAGTCACATTTGTAATAGGTTTAAATAAGTTATTTTTCAAGTTGGGATTTAAGGAGTCTTATTCTTGGTAAATTCAAAATCCATTTGAAACATTTGGGTTCGTTATTTCAATCCAAATTCATCTTTTTCAAGTTTAAATGCATTGGTTTTGAAAAATGAATTTAGAAAAGCAAAAAGACTAATCAAAGAGGCTCCTAAGGCTTCTCGCCACTGGAGAAACATATGGATGTTATTTAAAATCAATTCAGAAAAAGACAGGTTGAAATTTCTTTTTTAAAATCAAAGCTTGTTTTCCCATCACTACATATTGCATGATTATTAGAAGATGTGTATCAGATGGGCCTCACAGTAGCAACCGACAGACCTGATGCTGGCTGATATAAGCAAATAAAAGAAGTTTTTAAAAAGATGCTAGGGAGCTCACAGATTGTAATTACTAGGAAGATGGGAGGGAAGAAGGAATCAAGAAGCAGGAGCACAGCCAGGAACTACAGCCAAAATCCAACCATGGAACTTATGCAATGAGGAATGCTGTTGCTTCCACCACTAACTTCTGGATGACACATCTAACTGTGCCCATGTTATTGGCACTGGACATTGGTTGACACCACTTTCCACTGCGACGCTCAGGAAGCAGTTTCCACTTCTCTCATGAATTTGCATCACTTGTTTTTAATTTAAAGTCTAGGGTGAGTGGTCTGATTGGCTGAGCCTAAATCACAATATGGTGCACTCACAAAATGGAAGGAAACTCAGATGCTGTATAGCAAGCTTTAAAGATAAATATTAACAGTATTATTATTTTATGTGTGGTTGATAAAATCACCCTACTTTCTTTGCCACTTAATCTCTGGTTTTTTGTAATTTTTCCATTCCTCTTTTCTTTCATAAGTCTGTAAGGTACATTCTTCTACACAATTTAAAGTCACTTTCCTATCCCTTAGGACTTAAATATGTCTGAGTTAGATATGAAAAAAAACAAAAACAAAATAACACTGGCTTAAACAAGGTAGAAGTTTTCCTTTCTCTCACAAAAGAATTCTGGAGATAGGCCAACCAGAATTGGTATGGTAGCTCTATAATCATAATGAGATCAAAGCTCTTTCTATCTTTCCATCTTATACCATCAAGCCTACCTCATGGTCCAAGATAGTTTCCAGAACTCCAACCGTCACATCTGTGTTACAGGTCAGCACCAGTTTAAAAGTAGAAGGGCAAAAAGGATGTTTGGCCCTTCCCTTTTAAGGAGCTCTTTTGGTGATCTGATTGTGCCTAGCTGCAAGGGATGTAGGAAATCTAGTCTTTAACTTGGGCACCAACGTGCCCAGGCTGGAAATTGAGATTCAGAGATTAAGGAAGTAGGGTGAATAGCTATTGGAGAAGTGGGGACAAGTAGCACTGCCTCAAACAGTACCTTTTTACAATTCTCTAAATATTTCATTAAGAACTAAGGTGCACCTGACCCAAGCCATGGTGTTTTCAATCACCTCATATGCATATGAAAGCTGGACAATGAATGAGGAAAACCAAAGAAGAATTGATGCCTTTGAATTATGGCTTTAGTGAAGAATATTGAATATACCATGGACTGCCAGAAGAATGAACAAGTTTGTCTTGGAAGAAATACAGCCAGATTGGTCCTTGGAAGTGAGGGTGGCAAGATTTTGTCTCATGTACTTTGGACATGTTATCAGGAGGGACCAGTCCCTGGAGAAGGACATCATGCTTGGTAAAGTAGAGGATCAGCGAAAAAGAAGAAGATCCTTGAAGAGATAGATTGACACAGTGTCTGCAACAATGGACTCAGGCATAGCAATTGTGAGGATGGCACATGACCAGGGAGTGTTTCATACAGTTGTACATAGGGTCACTGTGAGTCAGAACCAGCTTGATGGCACCTAACAACAACAACGAATATTTCATATGTGTTACTTTTGCCTCACAAATAGAATCAGCTCAAGTAAATAAGCACCATCTCTTGGAATGCACACAATTCTTTAAAAGTAAGCCCCTGCAGTACATGTTTGTTGTTTTTCTTCACTTAAAATATTTTCCTGTTCTCCACAAACAGAAATTATATTGTTTTAGAGAATTTTCCTTCCTCCAGTCTCAGCCATATGCTGTGCTTTGTCTTCAGTTCCAAGGCTCAGTGTGTCCCACCCCCTAGTCAAAATACTTGAGTCAGTAGTTAGTTTCTTATTGGGACTAATTCCATCCAATAAAACACAGGAAAATGTTTGGAAAAGTTTTCTGGAAAAAAAAAAAAAATCAGCCAATGTGCCAGTCATTGCTCTAGGCACTTGAAATATAGCAGAGCATTAGTTCAGGAGCGGATAACAGAAACTATTCTAGCTGGTTTAAGCAGAAAGGCGTTTAATACAGGGTACTTACAAAATCAGCAGAGAATATGAAGGAGCCAGAGCAAGGTTAAGGCTTTAGAAATGATTCTCAGAACACCACAACAGAATTTGCCCAATAAGGGCCACAGATTACATAGCCATGATTAACAAAATGCCAGACTCCCAGAAGGAAAGCAGATTTCCACCATAAATCATTGTTTGCACAAAATGTCTTGACAAGCTGATACAGCACGGTTTAGTGCTCCAGTGTACAAAACAACCTTACTAATTAGTAACATAGAGAGCATTCCAAGGGCTATGTTCTCAGGGGATGACCAAGGGTCAGTCACACATGAGCAGGTCCTCCTGAGATATGTTAGAGTTGATCAACCAATCTGATGTGTTAACTCTTTCCCACTCAAGTATGTAACTTAGGATGGCCTCCCTCTTGGAGAGGGGATGGTATGAGTACAGTTGATATAAAAACCAGTCACCATGGAGTCAATTTTGAATCATGGTGACTCCACATGTGTCAGTAGAACTGTGCTCCATAGGATTTTCAATGGCTGATTTTTTGGAAGTAAATCACCAGGTCTTTCTTCGGAAGTGCCTCTGAGTGGACTCGAACCTCCAACCTTTCCATTAGCAGTTGAGCCCATGAAACATTTGCACCACCCAGGGACTCCAACATTTGATAGGCCTCAGCATGCCTTTATGGGAAAGAAGCACGCATATGGATGTAGTCAAGTAGTCACTAGCAGATATTTACCTCCCAGCATATGTTTCCCTTAAACAAAACCCACATTTATTTTGGAGAATCACCTCTCAACCATAAATTCTTTGTGGGATAGGCAGACCCTTCATTTCAGGGATGGTCCCTAAATGACTTAGACCTACTAGTTTACCCACTAATCTGGCCACAGTAATTATTTCAGAAATGGTCATGTAATCAAATTCGTGGCAAAAAGAGACTTTTATAGGATACTTCCTGGTAAGAAATTTCCTTCCTCTTCCAAGGGAGCTAAAAAAAAAGGAGAAGGGGAGACTCTCTTCTGTTTCTGTTTGGTTTGGTGTGTAATTGTGTGGTGTGGAGGTTTTCCACTCATTTTTGCTACCATGAAAATAACTTGCATCATAGCAACAAGCAGATGAAAGCAAAACTGTGAGAAATCCAGAGAAACTGAATTGGAAAGTTGAAGACACAATGATCTGAAATTAAACAGCTCTTCTGATTGTGCCACACCTCCGTGTTTTCTATTAGGTGGGCCAAAAAAAAAAAATTCTGTGTATGTTTAAGCCAGTCTGAGTTGAGATTCCTGTCGCCAACAATAAATATTTCCAACTGATAAAGTATTATGATTGCTATTTTTCAAATGCAAAAACTAAGCCATAGAAAATTTAAATGATTTGACTGCAATCACCAGGATTCAATAGCAGTTCTCTTTGAATCCAGAAATGACATGTCTTTATCTTAAATCATGCAGCCACTTTATTGGAAGTTTCTTATTGAACTTATCCTGCATCCCTGGCCACAACCAGCCGTGTGCTTGCAACGTACCATATCTTCAGATAATAAAAATTTCTTGTGGCATCATGAATTTTCTAACTCCATGATTTAGGAGGAAAAACATGTCAGTTCTCAGTTCAGGATACAAAGAGAGCTACTACCGAGTCCAGTTTGGAAATAGACGAGTGTTAATGTGAAAACAGCCTTCACATGAACTGACCAGTCCCTTGGTTTTGTGTTCTCCTCCTCCTGAGGTACTTCACAAGTTTTGTTTTGTTTTTTTCCCCCAAAACACAGAGGAAGGTAAATAGATATTTTATCATTCTGGGATACCTGAGGAATTCCAGATTTTAGGTTCAAAAGTTAGATCCGAATGAAAACCGATTAGTTGGATTTAGCTTCTGGGAGAAAGCATCTCAAATAATTACATGAAGCTTGTCTGTAGTTGCATTTATCAAGTATCCTTGCTTAAGTACCATCTCAATTATATTTACACAGGATAAAAACTATTACTTATGTCCCCAGAAAGAAAAACATGTAGTATAATTGTGGGGGTGGGTGGAGAAATCTTTTCAAATATTTTCATACTGTGAGCCTAGCATAAGTGAAAAAAGATTAAAGATGCAGTATAAAGGTGTGTATTTAAATCACTACAAATAACTGTTTAACTGGAGCTGCCTAGGGTACATCAGTAGCCCCTAAATGATCAAAGGCTGTTGCTGCAGGCAAGGTCCAAAACCACCTGCTTATATAAAGACCTTTAGATGACAGCACTGATGTTATACATGTATATCGATACTTCTTGAAAAAGCGATTAAAAAAAAAAATCTATCCGAAACTGACAGAAGGCAAACAGATTGAGAGTTAAGTTTGTAATTCTGCTACTGACTTATCCGTTCGCCTAGTGTAGAAAAGTGATAATCACTTAGGCTATTTTACTAATCCCATACCCTGTCATTGTTATCTACAGCAACAAGAAAATTGAGATTATACTGGCATCCTGTCACTCACTCTGTACAGCCCCAAGCACCTCTGTGAAATAGGATAGGTTTATTTTCTGTCCCAAGTCCTACCTTTTTATGAAAGGTGTAGTAAACTAGCTACACTAGTGCTCTACTTTTTTTCTGAAACCCACAGAAGTACATATTACATCAGACTGAGTAATAATGCATATATATATATAACTGAAACAGAAATTATATAAAACAATACTTACCTGTACTTTATTTAATGTATTATGACATTTTTTTCTGTTCTTTTTCATCTTCATGAAGTGCGCGTCATAAATTGACTTACTAAATAGCTTTAAAAACCTACTGATATGTTGTGATACGCAGTGTGAAAATCAATGACATATACTAAGGGATAAATATCCATTAAAATGCCAGATTCCTATTCCATAATTTATATGACAACAGGAAATAAGAACTATTGAAAGATGCTTCATAAATCAGTGAGGAATACAAGATATCAAATATTCTATTAGATATCATTGAGGGATTTGCCTAAATTTGGGAGATTCTTCCACTAAATCAGTTTTTTCTTCCTCCAAAGCTCACAGTAAGATCACTTATCCTAGGCTTCCTTGCAGTTAGATGTGGCCAAGGTGGAGTAATGTATACCACTTCCAAGCCTGGGCATAAATCTTCCCATGCATGATCCTCCATCCTACATCCCCTGACTTGACGCACATTAACACAGTGGTCTTGAAAGCCAAATATTGAAAATGGTAAAACCACAACATGGAAGGAGCTGGGCACCTTCATCACAGTTTGAAAAGACTTGCCCGTTAATTATGAACATCATTTTTAGATTTCACATGAGAGAGAAAGAAAATAACTTCTATTATGTCAAGCCCCCAAGATTTGGGTTTTTATCTGTTATAGCAGCTAGAATTCCATTAACCAATGCATAAACTGATCATCAGATTAGAAAGTACTGAGAATAGCCTTCTAAATGGGAGACAATAGAAGTTCTTCCCCTTCAAGGATAAACACTATGAAGTATCTATGATACAAGGAGGAAAAGGCACCCATTTCTTGATTAGAGATAATGGAGCCATGCCCATTATATCAACTTCCTAGATCAACACTTCTTAGCCTACTTTTCAATTTTTCTTTCACCATCTTCTCCTTTTCCATAACTTTGTTTTACGTTCTTACCTAATCTCTTCACAAATCCATTATCCTATTCCACACTTTCTTCCAGTCATAGACACCTTCTGCCATAAATAAGTAGTGACAAAATCAAGGATAATTCATCTCCAGCATAAACCGTGTGCCCAAATTATATCTGCGCTTGTCTTATCTAGGATGGCCTCTCTCTCCTTCTCTCCCTCTTTTTTTTCCTAGATCGGGCCTCACATACTCACTAAGCAGCTTTTACTCTTTTATTTGAATTTAATTTTCAAAATAAACTTCCCTAGTAAGAAGCAAACATGGTAGCCAGCATTCTTACCACTCATCATTAATTGGAGTTCTGTTTTGTTGTTAATGCTGTTATTTTGTTTTTAAGTGAATTTGAGTGTCATGAGTCAGGTTTTCCAGAGCCTCACATTCTTGGAGAAGACTATTACTGAAAAATTGAAGTCAGTAAGGCAGAATGACCAAATGTATAATACTGGGAGAAATTTTAACTCTTTTCTTTACTCTTATATGACCTGCTATGTATGCCGTACAAGGGAAATTATCAAATCCTAATTGACAGATTAATCTAAGAACAGTTAATTGTGAGAAAACAAATCCAAATATTGTATTGGCTGTGGGAATAATTTGTCTAATGAAAAAAGGCAGTAGAAGTTTCTTTTCAAGGGTCTCTGTGCCAAGGAATAATACGGTCGTCAGAGCCCGGCAAATACTGATTCCAAACTGGACTTAAAGAATATACTCTCTTCTGATATATTTTATCTTTTACATTTTATAGGAATTTTTACACTTGGAACAAATACATTAGATGAAGGAGAAGTCTATGTGTATCTAATCCATTTGTATTTACAGAAAACTCACAAAAACCTTGAATCTTCAAGGAATGCAAGGCTGTCGTTAATGTAATTTCTACGTAATTCCAGATTAACAACGACCAAAAAAAAAAGTTTGTTTCAATACTTGTCAATTTTTTTTTTTAAAAATATATTAGTTCAATTCTCCGTTGTAGTAAGTACTGAATAGACATAATGGATTATTTCTCTAATGACTGAGGGTTTTGCAGAATCACTATCCTAAAAATGTAAACAGCATCAATTTACATCTGTAAATACAGGATGGTCCTATACATGCAGGAATTGTAAACTTGGGAGACATTAAATTTCTGGCTGAAGGTATACCAACCATGGACCACCTCCTAGAAACTGGTTTATTTTGGAACAAATTTTTCATAAGAGAATGTGTTCTTGTGATGCACTTCTTTATATTTTTATTTGTGAGCTGTTTCAATTATACAAAATATACCCATGCACCCATCATTTGGATTTTAGAATGTTAATATTTTGCCATATTTTATTTAGACTTCTTTTTGGGAAATAAAATATTACAAAGTTGAATCTGCTCCTCTCTCCTCAGGCATTATTGTGTTTGCCTTCAAACCATGTTTTTTTACCTAACATGTATATGTTTTTGTTGCTGTTGTGTGCTGCCTAGTGGATTCCACTCACAGAGACCGTATAAGTAGACCTAGAGTATAACTGCTCCACAGAGGTTCCTAGGCTGTAATCTCTACCAGGTCATTTATCTAGCAAAGCCACTGATAGGTTGTTTTGGTTCTATTGGCCCTTAAGGTTTTCTGTTGTTCTTGGTGTTTTTTTAAGATTTTCAATGATCCGCACAATGATCTTTAAATACATTGCTTTAAACTTGATGAGCTTTCTCAATCTGGGACCCTTGACTTTCAACAATTCATGAAGTTGTTCTTCATGAAAAGTGTTATTCATGAAAATATCTTTATACATTATCTCTTTCGATATTGCCTCTCCTCCATTCTCTATGCTCATCTGGAAAGCCTATTAGATATATGCTAGGCTTTCTTATTCTATTCCACTAGTTGCTTAATCTTTCTTATGTTTTCCATTTCTTAATCACTTTTTTGCTGTGTTCCCAATGATTTCCCCAAATCTGTCTTTCAGTTCACTAATAGACTCTTCAGTTATGATACTCTGCTATTTAACTTATATATTTTATTCCTACATTTTTTTTTCTTTTTCAAATTTGCCAGTTCTTTGGTTATAGTGTTCTATTTTTTTTATGGTTTATGTGTATGAGTTATGTGTTTTCTATATGTTTATCATCTTAAATGTACAACTTGTTCTTTTCATATTTTTCTATTGTCTAAAGTTTTTGCTTTTGGGAAAACATGACTCCTATTTGTATTTATGTTTACCCTTTTCCCTGTGGAATATACCCTAATGTATTTTGAAAACTGTTGTGAGATCATCTACAATAAGGTTTTCGTTTCCTTTCATTTTTGTTGTTGTGTTGTTGTTGGGGATAGGAAGTCCCATTTGCTCTGATTTGTGAAAGTGCCCCCTGCAGTGACATTCTGCATTTATTTTTACCAAATGCCCAGAGGCATCACAAGTAGAGGGCTAGTTTTTAGGTTATTTCTCAGCTTGGATTTCTATACATCTTTGCATTGTTCAAACTTTAGGTTCTTTCTTTGTCCCCCCACCCCCACCCCCCCACCATGGGAGAACTTTTTCCAACTCTGCTTGTTAGAGCCCCAAACAAGGACAAGCTTCCAGGAAGTAGAATTTTCTAGCTGGCATTTCACAGAACATTTCTGGATTTGTTTAGAGAGCTTGGTTTCACCTGCGACCTTGCATGGGCCCTGGGTTATATCATCCACTGATGTAAGGGCTTGAATAGCTCAGCCTCTAACAGTTAGGGCCATTATCTGAGTCTAATAAATACTAACCCCTAACCCTTTTCTCAAGGAGCCCAGGTGGTGCAGTGGTTAAGAGACTAACAGCTAACCAAAAGGTTAGTGGTTCAAACTCCCCAGAAGGATGTGGTAGTCTGCTTCCATAAATATTACAGCCTTGGAAGCCCAGTGGGGCAGTTCTACTCTGCCTTATAGGGTAGCTATGAGTCAGAATCCATTGGACATCAATGATTTTATTTTGTTTTTTCAAGCCTTTGCTCAGCTGTTACCGTATCAACTTGCACTCTTATTGCTCTGGCTTTGAGGTTTTAGGGTTTCTTCTTTTTCCCCCCTCCTTGACAAGTTGAAATTTCCCTTCTGTTCTTTAAATTTGCAAGGAAATTAATCTTTTGGTTATATTTTATGCAGCATTGCTATGTTTGTAGTTGGAAGTGGCTTTATACAAATTTAGGCTACCATGTTGTCAGAAAAATACATTTATTTTCTTGTTTTTCCAATTAGTGAAGTATCATAAGAAATTTTGGCTAATCAAAGTTCTTGTTAATTAAAGTCTACATCATTCAGTATTTTATTCTAGTAAATAAATAGAGCTAGAAGTAGATTCGGTAAATTGAAATATAGAAATGTATGGGTTAACCAACCATAAAAAAATAATAAATTGGACATAATCAAAATTTAAAACTTCTGCTCATCCAAAGACACAGTTAAGTAAAAGAAAATGCAAGCCACGACTAGGAAACAATATATAAATGCAGTGTATGTATCTGGCTAAGGACTTGTATTAGGAATATGTAAAGGTCTCTTTTAAAATTGCAATTAAAATGCCCAGAAGACTTGAATAGATAATTCACAAAAGAAGATATATAAACAGTCAATAAGCACATTAAAAAGGGTTCAACGTCATTATTCATCAGAGAAATTAAAATTAAAGCCACACTAGATGCCACTTCATATCTACTAGAATGGATAAAACTTTAAAAACTGACACCACCACCAAATGTTAGCAAGAATGAGGAGAAATAGGATTCTCCTAAACTCCTGGTGGGAATGTAAATGGTACAACCACTTTGCAAATGGTTTGACAGTTTCTTATAAATTAATCATGTATGTACCACATCGCCCAGCAGGTCCACTCTTAAGTATTTACCCAACAGAAATAAAAGCATATCCACTGAAAGATAAATATAAAAATGTTTATTATAGTTTTATTTCTAATAGTAAAAAAAAAAAAAAAGTAAATAACCCAAATATCCACCAACAACAGGATGGATAGGCAGATTATATGCTGACACTGGGAGACTACTCAGCTTGTAAAAATGAATAAACTCCTGATATACACAATAACAGGCTTGAATTGCAAAAATATTATATTGAGTGAAAAAATAAGGGCAAAAGAGTATATATGAATTATATGAAATTCAAAAACAGATAGAACTAATTTATGGTGATAGAAAACAGAAGAGTGTTTTCCTCTGGATGTGGAGGTGGGTAGAGACTAACTGAAAAGAGTGTTAGGGAACTTACTGGGGTTACGGAAACGTTTTATATCTTGACTGGAAAATTGGTTGCATTGGTCTATACAATGGTCAATTACATCAAATTAATGACTTAAAATACTGTTTGTAAATTTTATCCCCAGTAAAAACAATTAAATCTGTGTGTGACGTCATGTTTTGAGGCTAGATATTTTAGAATCTGATCAACAAGGATAATCACAAATTTATTACTCTGGTACAGTTGTTCTGGACTTCCACTTAGGGCAGCAGACTAGACTGAAGGCTCTCTGGAAGCTTTATCTAGTCTTGAAGATCTGTACTGCTTCTTATGCCTTCTAAAAGACAGTATAAAACTTTCTAACTATTTTTAGAAATAGTAGTTGAAGAAGCAGTCCTAAAAGAATTACATAACCACACAGTTATTTTACCCTTTCAAGTGAATCCATTAAATTAAATGCTTGCACTGCTAATACTGCGGGCTTCAACCTAGTAACTGAAACCAAGATTTTTTTCACCATCAGCTATAAAGATTATGGAAGGTGAACTAAGAGACAATTCTGCTGCTGATGTGTAAGGCAAAACAGAACACAGCTTGTCCATCTGTAGCTCTCAAGTTTCTTTACTGCTGTCAGGAAGAACAGTGTTGGTTTTGTCAATAAATTTAACATACTTGATGTGAATTATTTAGGACACATAGTGAGCAGAGATTTATGGCATGCTGCCATTTTTACATGCAAAAAATATTTCTCTTATTCCAGTAAAGTCAATGGGACGGTTCCTGGGTGATGCAAATGGTTAATGCGCTCAGTGCTAACCAAAAGTAGGAGGGTCAAGTCTACCCAGAGGCACCTTGAAAGGAAGGCCTGGTGATGTACTTAGAAAAAAATCGCCATTGAAAACCCTAAGAAGCTCAGTTCTCTGACACACATGAGGTCACCATGAATCAGAATCCACTCGATGGCAACTGTTTTTTTGGTTTGCCTGAGGAACTGGTTTTTTCACACATACTCTCGTGGCAGACACAGCAGGTGTTTCAACTACCTTACCTCCAGGAACATATACTCCCTGCAATAGACAGAAAGTATTTTCATAATCAGAAAAGCTAACAAATGTTAATTTTTCGATGCATAGAAGAAAAACTAAAACAAGAAATGTTAACAGAATGTCTTATTGCTTGTAGTTTTTAACCCCTCTGAAGTATTTTACCACATAATCTAAATTTTCTTTAAAATATTACCAGCTTATGGGTGGAGGGCTGTGGGGACCATGGTCTCAGGCAACATCTAACTCAATTGGCATAACACAGTTTACAAAGACAATGTTCTACATTCTACCTTGGTGAGTACCGTCTGGGGTCTTGGAAGGCTGCGAGCAGCCATCTGGGATACTCCACTGGTCTCATCCCTTTGGGAGCAAGGGAGAATGAAGAGAACAGGATACAAGGAAAAGATTAGTCCAAAAGACTAATGGACCACAGCTACCAAGGCCTCCACCAGACAGAGTCCAGTACAGCTAGATGGTGCCCGGCTCCCACCACTGACCGCTCTGACCAGGATCACAACAGAGCTGGAGAAGGATGTAGAACAAAATCTGAACTCACAAAAGAAGGACCAGATTTACTGGCCTAAAGGAGACTGGAGAAACTCTGAGAGTATGGCCCCAAGACACCCTTTTAGCTCAGTGGTGAAGTCATTTCCAAGGTTTACCGTTCAGCTGGGGAGTAGACAGCCCCATAAAACCAAATGGGACTAATGAGGCACAGCAGTCCAGGGACAAGGGCCAGAAGGCAGAGGCGGACAGGAAGGCTGGTGATAGGGAATCCAAGGTTGAGTAAGGATAGTGTTGATGTGTTGTGAGGTTGTTAACCATCGTCATAGGGCAACATGTGTACTAACTGTTAAATGAGAAACTATTTTGTTGTGTAAGCCTTCATCTAATGTGAGAATAGCAGCACAATTGGAAGAGCATAGTCGATGTCACTGAACTGTGCATGTAGAAATTTTTGAAATGTTGTATCTTTGGCTATGTATATTTTCACCAAAAAAAAAAAAAAGGTCAAGAAGGGAGAGGGTTGACATGTTGTAGGGTTGTTAACCAATGTCATAAAACAATATATGTACTACTGTTTCATGAGAAACTATTTGTTCTGTAAGCCTTCACCTGAAGTACAATAAAAAAAAAATAATAATATAGGAACAAGCAAGTTATAAAACTTGGTTATAAGTCATGGGCTTCAGCTTAGTCAATGATTTAGAAAATCTTTCTTCAAAAATTAAACCTGTTTACGACTCAAAGGAAAAACAATTCTTTCTTATTTTCTTTTGACTTGTTTTTACAATATCTTACTATATATAAAGAAGTGGATAAAGAAGGTCATCCCTCTTCTTCTGCCCTGATAACAGAGTTTGGCAGGTTGTGCCCATCTATGATTCAGAAGATGGAGATACAAAAGGAACAGACCTGCATCCTGGTCCTGAACCAGGGGAATAACCAAGAACCAAACCCATTGCCGTCAAGTCCATTCTGACTCATAGCAACCCTACAGGACAGAGGAGAACTGCCCCATAGGGTTTCCAAGGAGCTGCTGGTGGATTCGAACTGCCAACCTTTTGGTTAGCAGCTAAGCTCTTAACCACTGCACCACTAGGGCTCCAAACCCTGGGATATTATCTCATATTTGTTCATCTCTTTACAACTTATAGAGCTCTTTTACATACTTTCACTCATTTAATTCTCAGAAATCCTCAGTGAAGAAGACACAACTCCCGTTCTACTAATAAGAAAATTGAGACTCAAAAGAAGCTGAGTGACTTGCTTTGGAGGTCACACATCTAATAAGTAGCAGAGTCAGGGCTTATAGTCATATACAAATCTCTTTATATTATATAACTGCAGAAGCTATTCATTATTATACATTTTTTTAAAAATATATATATATATATACATATATATATATATATACACACACACATATATATATAATGGCAGAGAGTCCCTGGGAGGCACAAACAGTTAAGCACTCAATTACTAACCAAAGGGTTGGCCGTTCAAGCCCTCCTAGAGGCACTTTAAAAGCAAGGCCTGGCAATCTGCTTTTGAAAAGTCACAGCCATTGAAAGCCCTATGAAATGCAGTTTGACTCTGCAATAAGTGGGGTTGAAATGAGCCAGAACTGACTCAATGGCAACTGGTAAAGTTAAGGTATAATGACAAAAATTATCTGCATTATTCTGGCTCTCCCTTGCTTTATGATATTTTCAAACACTGGATAAAGGCTACTACTAAATTCACAGGTATTGTCAGCTACATCTTCAAAGTGTGCTTCAAATTCATTCACTTTTATTCATTCCTCCAGTTACCACATCATTCTTGGACAGCTTTAATTCTTATCTGGATTTCTGAAAATGCTTTCTAAGTTTTCTCTCTGCTACCATTTTCATAATAAATACAATCTTATAAGAGCATGAATCATTCCTACCCTCAGAACTTTTCCTATGTAAAAAACAGATGCTAGTAATCATGTCTTAATTCATTCATCTGCCAGTTTGTCACTGTGGAGTCTTGCGTGTTGCTGTGATGCTGAAAGCTACGCCTACAGTATGTCAAATACTAGCAGGGTCACCCACGGTAGACAGGTCTCAGCAGAGCTTCCAGACTAAGATAGAATGTGAAGAAGGACAGGGTGATCTCCTTCTAACTGGTCAATGAAAACCTTATGGATAGTAGCAGAACATTGTCTGATACAGTCCCAGAAGATGAGCCCCTCAGGTTGAAAGGCACTCAAAATTCAACTGGGAAAGAGCTGTCTACTCAATGTAGAGTCGTTCTTAATGACATGGATGGAGTCAAGCTTTTGGGACTTTCATTTGCTGATGTGGCACGACTCAAAATGAGAAGAAACAGCTGCAAACATCCATTAATAATAGGAATATGGAATATACAAAATGTGAATCAAAGAAAATTTCAAAATCATCAAAAAATGAAATGGAATGCTTGAAGGTGGATATCCTAGGCCTTAATTAGCTGAAATGGACTAGTATTGGCCGTTTTGAATCAGACAATCATATGATCTACTATGCTGGGAATGACAACTTAAAGAGGAACAGCATCGCATTCATTGTCCAAAAGAATATTTCAAGATCTATCCTGAAATACAACACTGTCAGTGATTGGATAATATCCATACACCTACAAGGAAAACCAATTAATACAACTATTATTCAAATTTACACATCAACCACTAATGCCAAAGATGAAGAAATTAAAGATTTTTACAAACTTCTGCATTCTGAAATTGATCAAATATGAAATCAAGATGCATCATAAATACTGGTGATTGGAATGTGAAAGTTGGAAACAAAGAAGGATCAATAGTTGGAAAATATGGCCTTGGTGATAGAAATGACATCAGAGATCCCATGATAGAATTTTGCAAGAATGACTTCTTCATTGCAAATATCTTTTTTCAACAATATGAACGGTGACTATACACGTGGACCTTGCCAGACGGAACACACAGGAATGAAGTCGACTACATCTGTGGAAAGAAACGACCCAGAAGCTCAGTATTGCTGTCAGTCAGAACAAGGCCAGGAGCTGACTGCAGAACAGACCATCAATTCCTCATATGCAAGTTCAAGTTGAAGCTACAGAAAATTAAAACAAGTCCACAAGAGCCAGAGTTCAACTTTGATTATATTCACCTAAATTTAGAGACCATCTCATGAATAGATTTAACGCATTGAACACTAATGACCTAAGACGAGATGAGTTGTGGGATGACATTAAAGACATCATACATAAAGAAAGCAAAAGGTCATTAAAAAGACAGAAAAAAAAGACCAAAATGGATGTCAGAAGAGACTCTGAAACTTGTTCTTGAGCTTAGAGTAACTAAATGATGAAGTAAAATGATGAAGAAATGATGAAGTAAAAGAGCTGAACAGATTTCAAAGGCGGATGGAGAAGACAAAATAAAGTATAAAGAAATGTGCAGAGACCTGGAGCAGCAGTCAAGAAATCAAATGACATATTGCATTGGGCAAATATGCTGCAAAAGACTTCTTTAAAATGTTTTAAAGCATTTTCAAATGCTTTAAAATGTCACCTTAAGGACTAAGGTACGCCCAACCCAAGCAATGGTATTTTCAATTGCCTTGTATGAATGGGAAAGCTGGACAATGAATAAGAAAGGGTGAAGAAGAATTGATGCATTTGCATTATGGTGTTGGCAAAGAATATTGAATATACCATGGAGTGCCAGAAGAATGAACAGATCTGTCTTGAAAGAAGTCCAACCAGAATGCTTTTTAGCAGTGAGAACGGCAAGATTTTGCCTCATGTACTTTGGACATGTTATCAGGAGGGATCAGTCCGAGGAGAAGGATGTCATGCTTGGTAAAGTAGAGGGTCAGGGAAAAACAGGAAGACCCTCAATAAGATGAATTGACAGTGGCTACAACAGTGGGGTATAACAAGAAAGACTGTGAGGATAGTGCAGGATCGAGTAGTGTTTCTTTCTGTTGTACATAGGGTTGCTATGAGTCAGAACCAACTTGACGGCACCTAACAACAACGATTCATTATGAAAGTATCTTCCACTCCATTTCCCTTTTGTATTTAAAGTTCTATACTTAAATATACACCCTTTTAATAATTTATTCTCTTCTTAGAAAAAGAAAACTGTTTCAGGCTAATATTATCACTATTAAAACACTATCTTACAAATGAAGCTGAGTTAATAATGTACTTTTTTTCCAGGTCATCCATCTAGTTTAGTAATGTTCTGGACCTAACACACAGGTATTTCTATCTTAATACCATGTTCATTTTCAAGGCCAGAAAAACAATATTATATTCAATATCATCCCCATCTTGAAGACTTTCTTGACCCCATAAGCAGATATCAATTCAGAACCCCTATAATATTTTGTACCTCTAATTTGGTGCTGAATTAATTTCTTTGAATTATAACTATGGAATTATCTTGCCTTCATCTTCTCTATCCGTAATTCTCATTGTCATTTCCACAAGGGCAATAATTTTGTTTTATATTTTTTATGTAATCCTTCATGGGTTCTTAAACTATGCCCTTACACTGATAGATTGTCAGTAACTTTCATTGAATTTAAAATTATTCAAGCCATGTATTTTTCTACCTAGCTGCAAAGCTGCATGTTTTTATAAAATCAATCATGAAAATGATCTGTGCTCAAATAAAGGGAAAGATTTTTGTGCTAGCTACAGTCTACAATTTTCCGTCCATCATTTGTGTCCCCTTTCTTTTAAGTGGCATCTGAACCTACCACATACCTTTGAGGCGGGATTATGGGAGACAAAAGCAAATACCAGTTGTCAATACCTCAAACTCCAAACACCACCTATGGTGTTTGACTGACATGACATACCTTTAACAAGAGCTGTCTTACAGAGACTACAGGAAAGAGACAGGCAGACAGACTTCAGACAGCTACTTAAAGTGACTGGCATTCTTTTGACAGTTTCATTTGACTCTAGCTCAAGTCAACTTATCTTCCTACTCCCCATAGGTTTCTAAGTGACTACAATCTTAGGAAAACAGGAGAAAGGAAATAAAATATTAGCAGAGCTAGGAGAAACACAGTTAGTGGAGTTTAGCTGTTCAGGTTTCTCTAGAAACCACTATCACTTGCATTTTAACTTTGGATCCACTTAAGAACAGTGGAGAGTTTTTGATACCTGTGTAAAATTGACTTTTATTGTTTTTGTCTTCCTAAGATTCATTTCCTCTTCTTCTTAATAACAGCACCTTTGTTTTAATAAGGTAAACACCCCTCTTCCATCCTCAACACACACACACACCCTGTCTCTGGAAGAGATTTCATGGTCTTCATCTAGTCTATCAACTTATTCCATTCTTCATCAATAAGGAATAATTGCCTGACAGTAAAGAGGAAAACCACCTTAGAGTGACCAAATAATAATTCATAGCCAATTCCTGGTTATTTCAACAGTCCATAATTTCAAGCTGCTGGGTAAGCACCTTTGAGATTCTCTTAGCATTTCCCTCATAGTCACATAAGTGCATCTACAGGGAAGAAGTGGGGACAGGGTGCATGGTAGAGTGGCATCAGAGAGACTCTCTCCTCATACTCCCTTTCATCAGATAGAGATATCTTTCTCAGAAATCCTCCAGAAGGCTTCTACTTATGTCTCAATATTTACAACTGAGTTATATGTCTACCCCTAGATACAATGGAGAATAGAAAATCAAGTATCTGGCTTATTCAGCCACTATATCGTGAGGAAAGTGAAGAAGGCAAGGGAGACGGAGGTTGAAACAACTTCTGAGGAGCCATCCAACATCTGCAAACTATCCCTTTGGCCAGAATAGGCATGTAAACCAAGCAATGCTAGTGGAACCCAATTTACGGATGTTCCTTGGAACCATGATAAGAACTCTTTTAACTGATCTCCAGTTAACCAATTTTCGGTTTAACTAATACTCTTCATGCCTTCAGTAAAACATAGTGACACATAACTCTGTTGGAAAATGGGCACAAATATGAATAGATAATTCACAGAAGAAATTCAAATAACCCTTAAAAATATGAAAGGATGCTTAACAACATTCATAATAAGATAAGGCAGTTGCTATCAAGTTGACTCTGACTCATAGCAACCCCATGTGTGTCAGAGTAGAACTGTGCTCCTTAGGGTTTTCAATGTCTGATTTTTCAGAAGTAGATCGCCAGGCCTTTCTTCTGAGGTGTCTCAGAGTGGACTAGAACCTCCAGCCTTTTGGTTAGCAGCTGAGTGTGTTAACCATTTGAACCACCCAAGGACTTCCATAATAATACATGCAATTAAAAGTATGTGATACTATTTTTTATTAATAAGCTTGGCAAACATTAAAACATGCATCTGGAGATGCCAGGACAAAAGTGGAAGAGAAATAGTAATCAAAGATATGACCAAAGAAAACACACACACACATATCCACACACTGTAAAAACACCTGTCAGCATCCAGGCAGGGAAGAACCAGTTACATAAAAAGAAATAAAACTCAAACTAGCCAAAGACTTATCTAACATTAGGTAACAGAGAAAAGTGGAGCAACAATTACAGTGGAGGAACAACTATTGAGGGATACCAAAAAAAAAAAAAAAAAAATCCATTGTCATAGAGTCAATTCTGACTCATAGCAACACTACAGGACAGAGTAGAACTTCCACACAGGGTTCCCAAGGCTGTAAATCTTTACAGAAGCAGACTTCCAAACATCTTTCTTTGAACTACAGACCTTTCAGTTAGCAGCCAAGCACTTAACCATTGTGCCACCAGGGCTCCTCATTGAGGGATAAAGACTATTAAGAATTTCATATGATACACAGATGCAGGATAGTATCAGGATTGTTCAAGTATATCTTATATTTCTATTTGACTAGTGCAGTGCTTGTGAAGTTTTCTTTAACTCTAAGAAACCATTATTTCAGATAAAATATAGACTCCCAACATCGAAAACAAAGGGAAACTGTTCCTGTAGAGGTAGAGTGAGACACTTGATGCCCCATCCACTGGGCACCATGATGCCTCCTATAACTTCCCCAAAGCATCTTTGCAGATCTTTCATGCTCCAGAGATTATAGGTTTAAAACTGCTACACTGGAGCATGATATATGTAAAACTGAGCAGTAGTAGATGAAGTGGGAGAAGTGTGTTGAGACCTATTGCAAAGGGTCTAAAATGACTAAGGCATTTTACACTTTATTCAGCAAGCAGAGGGAACTATGGAATGTTTTTCAGCAGAAGAGATGTGATCAGACTTAGACTTTAGGAAGTTTTCTCTTGCATCATTAAATACTGGAGTTACCAGACACAAAGGCTGGAATACAGCTAGTTAACAACCACAACTTTGCAAGTAAGAGGCAATAAAGGTATTCTTCATTTCTATGTTGCCTTTCCATTTGTGGTATTGATTTGCCCCCATCTCCTGCTTCTTTTGGAACCTCAGTGCTTTATTACTTTCCCCCATTCTACATATTCAACATTTCTCTCTCCATTTGATGCGTACACCTAGGTTTACAATAATCTCAGATCTCTCGAGGTCTAAACCATTTCTGCCTTAAATCTTATTTGTCTCTCAAACTATTGTTATTTTTCTTGCCTTCTTTTCTATCCCCAACTTCTAGAGAGCTGTTCTTTCTCTGCGCTTCCTTTTCGATCTTAATCTATCCCCATTAATTTTCCTTGAACCATCTCTTAAAAGTCCAAAATGACTAATAAGCCCTCTAATCCAGAGTCCTCTTCACAATTCTTCTTCTGCTTAGCATTTCTCACTTTCACGAGCAGGCACACTTTGTGGTTCACTTTCTTTCATTCCTTAGTAGCAGGTAAATATAACAGTATTTTTTTTTAATCTGGTTTGAATATTTGCTTGCCAAGATTTACAACTCTAATAACCATTGTTGTTTGGAGGTCATCTCCCCTCCATTGGGATGGTTGAAGAATGTCAGTGCTTATATGGTCCCTAGTCTCCAGATCACAGCTGACATCTTGATCATTGCTCTTCCTGCCCTAAGTATTTATAACTGATGTTGCTGTAGGGTAGTAGTGGTGCATTGTATTTTCAAGGAAGCTATACCTTCGTCAACCCATAGAAATTCTATCACTAATCTCAATCTCAACCACCTTGTACAGCGCAAAGACAAAGCGTATCCATGCATCTGTATCCAAATGAGACTTTTTTCCCTTCCAGGGCATTGCATTCCAGTAAGATCTTGGCCACCTAGGTCTCACAGTGTCTTTTCCTGGTCTTGAGACTCCTGTTGGATCTGAACTACCGTACAAAGAAGAAAACAAAGCCCCAAACCCTCCTGTTCTGAAATAATACTACGTTCATAATCACTCAAGGGCACAGAACTTTCATAGAGATTGGGAAGAACACCTTTGTGGCAGCCTATTACCACCCAGCCTAAAACAGAGAATGGTGTTTGATTTCCTCCTTTTGACCCCTACTACACATGAAAATTCACAAAGAATATAAAGGCCTATCTAAGGGGGAGGTGACAATTACCTTTAAATCCTTTTGTTGATGATATTGCTCCAATTGAAAGTAATAACTAGTGGTGACGGTTGCACAACATGAAGAACATAATTAATGCCTCTGAATTGTACATGTGAAAAATGTTGAAATGGCGAATGTTTTGTTATAAACAAAAAAGAACCGTTGCTGTCAATTCTGACTCATAGCAACCCTATAGGACAGGGTAGAGCTGCCCCATAGGGTTTCCTAGATCTTTACAGAAGCAGACTGCCACATCTTTCTCCTGTGGAGTGGCTGGTGGATTCGAACTGCCAAACTTTGGGTTAGCAGCCCAGCGCTTAATCACTGCACTACCAGGGCTCCTTGTTTTGTTATATATATATTTTTACCACAATAACAAAACAAAAACAACAACAAAACACAAATAATTTCAATACTCATTTATGAGTAACCTGCACTGGCATACCCATTCAATGATGCCATGTGCCAGGCATTATGCTAGGTGCTGGGAAATGATGGTAAACAAGATTGTTGAGGAGACTCTGCTCTCACAGAGCTTAAGGTCTAGTGTGAGAGACAGTCAATGCGAAAAAAAAAATTAAATGGCAACTGTGATAAGTTTTGCAACTTTATATGCTTGCTCCTTGACCTTGGTCATCTCACCCACTATTATATCTTCCAGTGTTAACATAAGTGGTCAAATTTTTATTAATTTTTCCCATGTACCTCTTTCTTGGCTATGACATTCTCAATTCCGACTGATTGCTGAACGACTACATATGCATATACATATTCTGTCAATACCATAGCTGTCCAAAACTGACCTAATCATTCCCCCCAGACAAACCTAGTTTTCTCATCCCATTTCCCTCATCTTAGTTGCTAACACTAACTTTCTTCTAGATCTATATATTTATACGTTCATGGCCATTAATTTTGGGGGGGCTATTGCTTGATCTAAGACTACACTGAGCAGTCATTTCTCAAATGTGGTCCAGTACCCATGAAGAAGATTGAACAAGACTAAACAAAAAAGTTAATCCTAAATCCATTCCCAATCCCTGAAAAATAATTTGAAAACATTTTTATTACCTATTATAGGATTTGTAGCATCATCTTCGCACATGATGGATAGCAAATTAATCTTAGCTTGCAGCTGTCTTCCATGTGTTGGGACTATCCACACCACTTATTCCTTTTACAAGAATTGTTTAATACGGACACAAACACACACACACATCACATTTTGCTCAAGTACTTATTATCATCTTCTCTTTGAACATCATATCTGAGAAGCCCCATCTCACATCTTGACTTTAATAAAGCTGAAAAGTAAGAATAAATGAAAGTTAAATTAGGGGTTGGTTGGTTTGTGTTTTTAATCCATTTTCTTATTGCTTCCTTAAAATTGTCAATGTACAATCTTGAACTTTGCAGGCATAGTAGTTGTCAGGCAAGGGATTTGGCATATCTTCCATTCTTGTTCAGACACTAATTTGCAATAATTTTCTGAAATCCACAGGGGATCTTTTGGAGAGAAACTGTGAGACAACTAGTCAGAAAAAGATATTCTAATGTTTAGTTACATTACAGCGTAGCAGAGGCTCCTGGGGGATATTGCAGAAATCCCATTGGTTGATTCATTTTAACAGGGTTGAATAAAGCAGAGAAAAAAGCTATCAGAGGAAATCTCACACTGATTATTCTTGAAATAAGCTCAAACATGTGTTTCCTAATTTCTGTGATGTTCTTTTTTTTTTTTTTTTAAGAATTCACCTTTAGTTTACTTTCTCTTCCTTTTGTCTTCTTTAGTTTTATATTCCATATCCACTAGCACCTATGATTTATTTAATTTCTACTATGAGGACCGAGACGTTGACAAGGAAACAGAGACATTAAGAAAAGGTAAATAAAAACATCAAGTTAAATTCCTTAATTACCCCTGTTTATTTTCTAGGTGTAAACAGACAATATGCACACAATAGGCATTGTTTTTGGAAACTTACAAGCCAGAAAGTTGCCATAGCAACCTCAGCACAATAACCTCCCGGAGAAATGAATTTCCAGTAGGTGTGGAGTCCTTGGCAGTTTACACAGCACTTTCCAGCCGTAATCACATTCAGTATTTATTACCATCATGTAATTAAGTAGGGCTGTTATTATTATCCTTATTTGCAGATGACAAAACTTCAGCTTGAAGAGGTTAAAAGAGTTGTCCAGGGTCATGTTAACTGGTAAGTGGTAGGCTCAGAATGTTAAAGTATGTCGTTTGATCATAATAATAGTAAATTTTTCAGAGTCAGCCTAATTATTGAAAATAAGAATATCTGTATACTTACATTAAATATTTATAAAATGTGACACTTAGGGAAGGACCTGGCTAAGTATTCTCTTGTTGCTGCTAAGGCAAACTTAGGGTCTAGAACCCATGAGTTTGGGGACACAAGTTCTCGTTTGATAGCTTTGATTGCAGCAATTAGCCACGTGGCCACATTCACAAAAATTCTTTCACATCCAGTGATCAAAGCCATTCCCCCCTTGTCAATTACTTTAGTCTAATTTCTAAAGCTTTCTCTGAAGGGAAGAAAATACAATTTCTTCTTAAAGATGGAGGCAGAAAAAAAGGAACCATTACAAGAGGATGCACATATGAGAGCAGATGTCTTACATATGAATTAAGAATTGTGGTATAAATATCAATCAATTAAGAAGTACCTATAAATCAGTGGTTCTCAACTGGGGATGATTGCACCTCCAGGGCACGTTTGGCAATGTCTAACGACATTTTTAGCCATGACAATTGAGGGGTGGTAGTGGCATCAGGTGGTACTGGCATCAGGTGGATCAGATGTTGTTAAATGCTACAATGCACAGGACAACCCCCCACAACAAAGAGTCATTTGGCCTGAAATGTCTATAATGAAGCTGTGGAGAAATTCTGCTATAAATAAGGCAAATTATTTGACATTTATGTATTTAATTATCTTATAAAAGTGATTCTTGAAATTGATTTGTATAAAAATTATGATTAAAATTTAATTTTCTTTTTTTAAGAAATTACTTAAACATTACATGGCCTTTGTAGAAAAATTAGAAAATACAAATAAGCGCAAAGGAAAAGAAATCAAGTCACCTTAAATTCCACAACCTAAAGATAACTAGTGGTAACTCTTACCTTTTCTGGTGTCTTTTCTACTACATACCGTCCTTTATAAATATTCACATGTATACTGATACTTTGGAACAAAAATACAATCAAATTAAGCTTTCCTCTAGTTTGCCTTTTTTTTTTTTTAACTTATCTATATAGCATAAATGACTGGCTAAGTTAGTAAACCTAGGATTACCCCATTATTTTTAATGATTGACTAGTATTTCATTTTATAATATAACAAACTAAATCTTTCTTATTGGCTATTTAGCATTTTTTCTGCTTTTATAAACAATGTTGTCATGAATATTTTTGTGCATAAGTTTTGGTGCAAATGTCTGATTGTTTTTTAGCACACATTCGAAAAATAAAATTTTCAGATCAGGGGATATATGCTAATCTACTGTGTTTGACACACATTGCCAAATTTCACTATATAAAGGTTGTACTTATCAACAAGCTCATAAAAAGAGCTGATTGCTAACATATTTAAAGGTCTACATGGCATGTTGAAAATTAGTCTTTTGATTTCTGTGCAAAACAAAAAGAAAAACACAAGATCTCATAGTGGTTAAGTGTCTGGATGAATAGTCTCTGATCTTGGGCAAGATTATAATCCTCAATTTGTAGGTCTAAAAAAGAGTTGGCTAAATCTTTTCAGTCTCTACTTTGTGGCATTTTAAGTCAACAAGATAAAAAGATCTGGCTTCCATAGTTAGGTCCACACAGGTTCTTTTATAAAAGAGAGACATAAGGAAGATCAAGAATTCAGAAGAATCAGAACTCAGCAGAAATCAAATAGAAAAAAAAAATGTAATACTCTAAAAAATCTCAAAGATATTGGGAATTATGCTGATTTTACTATTGTTTGTGGGATGGGGTATGAGACATCATTTTTAATTATAAAAGGGAAGTATATCCCTATATACCTAGATGATTCAAAAACATCCAGACCATAGACGTCTGGGTTACACATAAAAAATTTTTTTCAAGAGAGAAAAAGAATCCAAGGAAAATGTCAAGGTTTGTGTATTACTTTCTGTCTTCCAAAGCCACAGGGAATCTGCCACTCTGGCAGAAAGCAAAAATATTTTGCCTTTTTTCATCCATTTGATGATGTTTTTGTTGAATATTAGAAAGATATTTATGAAATGCAATTTAATGTATTTGCAAAAAAATTAACACAGGGATGGATTTTCAGCTAATTAATCTACTCTCAAGAAAGGCAGTATTGAAATGCTTGTTAATGTTTAAGCCATAAGATAGACAAAAATGCAGGCAATATTTCATCGTGACACCCAGGAGACCCATGTGTGACACAATATAGAGTCTATGCGTAACTCTCCACAGGAACTAATTTTGAAGCACCAGAATGCTGTGAATTGGCTGTAAAACAATGTTGAAGAAACTCAACATAGAACAGAAGGCACACTTTCCTTAGGAAGAATGCTGATAAAATTTTAATGAACTAACATGTTGTCCTGGGGATTTGTTGCTATTCATTAATTCATTGTGCTGTTCCTCTATAGTTTTGCTAAAGCTGAGTGACAAATTGTCAAGTAGCTGTTCTGGCGGTTTAAATTCTCTCATTGATACCCTAAATTTAGGGGGTAAATTCTTGTAGAGACTTGTCCCATTGCATGTGGGGTAACACATTTTTCAACACCATGTGCACCCCACTGTATTTCAAATAAAACTCCATCTCTAGGGTAGGCCTTTGACTCTGCAAAACAATGGAAATAATCACAGAATGATTGACAGCTCTGGTCACAGATGGGGACTACCACAGGAGCCAGGAATGGGGAAGGCTCTACCATACAAAATAGTCAACTGGCCACCTCTGAATTAGGATAAAATTTTCAGTGGAAAAGAATAATTCAGTCATAAAATCTTAGAATGCCAGAGCTTGAAGGGACCTCAAAATCAGTTTCACTCTTTCGTTTTGCAAATGAGAACTTTTAGGAAGCCCAGAGAGATAAAGAGTCATAAAGGATGCGAGTGGCAGAGCAAGGAGTAGAAACTATTTTTGCTTAAGTTAATGTCCTCGTCATACTACCTCCCTGGGTTTCTTCTCTTGTCCTTTCCACTTCTAGTCACTTTCCTATTTGCCCCCTGAAATTAGCCCTAATGGCAGAATAGTGTAAAAGAATAACCCTGGAGTATAGGAACATATCAGTCATAAACTCTGATATTATTTTTTAAATGCACATACATTTTGTACTATAAATGATCCATGTTTGTATTAATCTAATTTTTCCAAGTCTTTGAGTAAAATGAATGATCTAGGAAAATTTGGCAAACTTGTCTAATACATTATATACCCCCAGATACTGCTGGATACCCAGATTTTGATAAACAGATGTGGATCACCAGCAAAAAAAAAGAAAGTCAGAGCAAGGATTCTGATGTGAGTGAAGTGCCCTTCTTTTCAGGGTCATCATTAAACAATATTGATGGCACTGGATTCCTGCTACTGTGCCTTAATGGAGATCACCTGAAAGGAGAAGCACAGATCATTTTGTGATGCCTATGCCATCAAGAAGCAGCCGGAAGTGAGAAAGCCCACAATCAGGAACCAAATATTCACGTCATATTTGCAGAGACAGCCAAACATCAGTGAATAAAGAGTTGTCTATCCTACCCTCCTCCCCTATCCCAAATGTTTGAGTATATTGTATTTATATAAATTAGATGACTTCCCACTTTGGAGAACACTGAGGAGACATAAATTCATGATATCCAAACACACTAAATGCTAGTGCAGAGTGCTAGATGGTGCAAAGAAAATAAAAATAAACTCACTATTAAACTCTGATAGCTTCATGTTGTCATTAGGTGCCATCGACTTGATTTTCGACTCATAGTGGCCCAATACGACAGAGTAAAACTGCCCCATAGGGTTTTCTAAGCTGTGATCTTTTTTTTTTTAAATAATATTTTATTGAGTTTTGGTGAAAGTTTACACAGCACGTTAGGTTCCCATTTGACAATTTCCACACTAATTGTTCAGTGACATCAGTTACATTTATTACTATGTGTCAATATTCTCTTTAACTGTGTTCTGTTTGTTCCATTTCTAGTAGTATAGTTTCCATGCCCCCTTATCTTCTCATTTTGGTTTTGAGTAATTGTTGACCTTTTGGTCTCATACAGATGGTTTTTAAGTAGTGCACTGACCTTACAGGTAATAGCCTTTATTTTGTGTGCCACTCTGCTATTTTGCTAAAAGGTGATCTCAGGGGATAGGCTTGGTTCTAGGTTTAAAGAGTGTCTCCGAGCAATAGTCTCAGGGAGTCCTCTGTTCTCTACTATTCCAGTTTGTCTGGCTTTATTTATTTAAGAATTTGAGTTCTGCTCCACACTTTCTCCCATTCTATCTGGGACCACCTATTGTGACCCTGGTCAGAACAGTCAGTGGTGGTAGCCAGGCACCACTTCTGGTCTCAGAGTAGATGAGAAAGTGGTTTATGTAGACTTGTTTCTTCTCTGAGTTTTTGGTTACCTTCTTACTGTTTTGCTCCTGGCGAGTAGAAACCAGTAGTTGTATCTTAGATGGCTGCTCACAAGCTTTTTAAAGACCCCAGACACTAATCGCTTCACTGGGATGCAAATCATTTTTGTCAAGTATATTATGCCAGTTGACTGAGTTGTCCCATGAGACTATAGTCCTAAACTTTCACACCCAGAAAACCAATCTTGGAAGATGTTTGGTTATGGCTGAGGAGTATCCATATTTGTGTCTTTAATAAATATATGTGCTTGCACCCACAAACTTGCATTTACACACACATATAAATTCTTCTGGAGTCCTGGTGCATGGTGATTAAAGCAATCAGCTGTTAACCAAAAGGTCGGCAGCTCGAATCCATCAGCTGCTCCTTGGAAACCCTATGGAGCAGGTCTACTCTGTCCTAGAGGGTCACTACGGGTCACCATGAGCAACGGGTTTTTTTTTTTTTTTCTGTAATAGTTATACCATTTTACAGTCCCACCAGTAATGGGTAAGGGTTCCAACATCCTCCCATCCTAGCCAACATTTGTTGTTATCTGTATTTTTTATCAGTGCCATTTTAGCCAGGGTAAGATGGTATCTCATTGTAGTTTTGATTTGCAGCTCTCTAATGGCTCATGATTGTGAATATCTTCTCATATGTTTGTTGGCTGCTTGGGTATTTTCCTTGGTAAAGGTTCTGTTTGTGTCTTTTGCCCATTTTGTGATTGGGTTGTTTGTCTTTTTGTTGGTGAGTGGTTGTAGTTTTCTATAGATTTTAGAGATTAGACCCTTATCATAAAGCCATTTCGCAAGATTTTTTCTAAGTCTGTAGGTTGTCTATTTCCTCTTTTCTTTTAATAGTCTTTTGATGAGCAAAAGTTTTTAATTTTTGTGAGGTCCTATTTATCTATTTTGTCTTCTTCTATTACTGCTTTTGTTGTTATGTTAGTTATCCTATTTTTATAAAAGATTAGGTCACATAATTTTCTCCCTGTGTTTTCTTCCAAAAATTTTATGGTTTTAGGTTTAACATTTAGGCCTTTGATCCACTGTAGGTTAGTTTTTGTGTATGGTGTGAGGTATGGGTCCTGTTTCATTTTTCTGCAGGTGGATATCCAGTTTTGTCAGCACAATTTATTAAAGAGACTGTTTCTGTCCCACTCAGTAGACTTTGACCGCTTATCAAAAGTCAATTGTCCATAGATGGCTGCGTTTAATTCTGAGTTCTCAATACTATTTCACTGGTCTACGTGTCTATCGTTGAACCAACACCAGGCTGTTTTGATTACAGTGGCTGTATAGTATGTTTTGATATCAGGGAGTGTGAGGCCTCCTGTTTTGATCAGTTTCTTTAATATTGCTTTGGCTATTTTGGGTTTCTTTCCTTTGCATATAAAGTTGCTCATTAGTTTTTCCATTTCAGTAAAGAATGTGGTTGGGATTTGTATTGGGATTTCACAGTATCTGTAGATCGTTTTAGGTGGAATTGACATTTTCACTGTATTAAGTCTTCCAATCCATGAGCATGGGATGTCTTTCCATTTTTGTAGGTTTCTTTTAGTCTCTTGTAGTAGTGTTTTATTAATTGTATGTCTTTTATGTCCCTGGTTAGGTTAATTTCTAGGTATTTTATCAACCTGAGGGCTACTGTAAATGGTATTGTTTTCTTGATTTCTTTTTCAGAGTACTCCTTGCTAGTGTAAACAAACCCACCTGACTTTTCTATACTGATCTTGTACCCTACAATGTTACTGAATTCTTCTATTAGTTCCATCAGCTTGCTTGTGGAATCTTTAGAGTCTTCTATGTATGAGATCTTATCATATGCAAATAGAGATAGTTTTACTTCTTCCTTTCCAATTTAGATACTTTTATTTCTCTTTCTTGTCTCGTTGCTCTGGCTAGGACTTGCAGTACAATGTTGAATAAGAGTGGTGATAATGGGCATTCTTGTCTCATTATCATTCTCAGAGGGAAGGCTTTCAGCCTTTCTCCATTGAGTATAATGTTGGCTATTGGTTTTGATATATGCCCGCAATTATGGTGAGAAATTTCTCTTCTATTCCTGTTTTGCTGAGAGTTTTTACCAGGAAAGAGTGTTAAATCTTATCAAATGCCTTTTCTGCGTCAATTGATATTATCATATGGTTCTTTTCCTTTGTTTTATTCATATGGTAGATTATATTGATTGATCTTCTAATGCTGAACCACTCTTTGTAATCCTGGTATGAAACCCATTTGATCATGGTGTATAATTTTTTTTTTTTAA
The DNA here is from genome assembly GCA_030035585.1 of Dugong dugon. Taxonomy (NCBI): domain Eukaryota; kingdom Metazoa; phylum Chordata; class Mammalia; order Sirenia; family Dugongidae; genus Dugong; species Dugong dugon. The sequence continues at coordinate 68,499,851 of CM057464.1, forward strand.
TATGTTGCTGAAGTCTGTTGGATAGAATTTTGTTAAAATTTTTTGCATCTATGTTCATAGGTATATTCATCTGTAACTTTCTTTTTTTGTGGTGTCTTTGCCTGATTTAAGTATCAGGGTTATGCTGGCCTCATGGAAAGAATTTGGAAGTGTTCCTTCCTCTTCTCTTTTTCAAGACATTGAGTAGGATTGGTGTCAAGTCTTCTCTGAATGTTTGGTAGAATTCTCCAGTGTAGCCATCTGGTCTTAGGCTTTTTTGGGGGGCAGTTTTTTTTTTTTTTTTAATGATATCTTCAATTTCTTCTTTTACAATGGATCTGTTTAAATTTTCTACCTCTGTGTTAGTTTGGGTAGGTACTGTGTCTCTAGAATTTGTCCAATTCATCTAGGTTTTCAAATTTGTTGGAGTATAATTTTTCACAGTAATCTGTTATAATCTTCTTTATCTCTTTTGGATCAGTTGTAAGGTCACTAATCTCATTTCTTAATTTGGTTATTTGCCTTTTTTTTTTTAATTTTGTCACTCTAGCCAGTGGTTCATCTATTTTACTGATCCTTTCAAAAAGCCAACTTCTGGTTTTGTTGATTCTTCTGGGTTTTTTTTTGTTTTTTTTTGTTTTTTTTTTTGCTTATTTCTACCCTGATCTTTATTATTTCCTTTTATCTGGTAACTTTTTGCTTCTTTTTCTCTTCCTTATTTGTTCAAGTTGTCAGTTTAAGCTAATGATTTTGGATCTCTCTTATGTTTTAATATAGGCATTTATTTGCTATGAATTTCCCTCTGAGTGCTGCTTTTGCTGTGTCCCAATGGTGTTGATATGTTATGTTTTCATTTTCATTTGATTCTAGGAATTTTTTAATTTCACTTTTGATTTTAGTAGTTTTTAGCGGTGTATTATTTAATTTCCATGTATTTTCTTCCTTATTTTTCCCAATGTTGATTTCTAGCTTCATACCGTTATGATCAGAGAAGATGCTTTGTATGATTTCAGTCTTTTTAAATTTGTAGAGATTGTTTTGTATCCTAGAATATGGTCTATTCTGGAAAATGATCCATCTGCCCTGGAGAAGAATATGTACTGTTCTGAAGCTGGGTGGAGTGTTCTATATATGTCCATTAGGTCTAATTGGCTTATGGTTTTATTTAAGTTCTCAGTGTCTTTAGAGATCTTCTTTTTAGATGTTCTGTCTATAATTGAAAGTGGTGTGTTGAAGTCACCTGCTGTTATTGTGGAGTTATCTATTTCTCCTTTCATACTGGTAAGTATTTGTTTCATGTATTTTGGAACATTGCTGTTAGGTGCATATATAATTGTTATATCTTCTTGCAGATCAACCCTTTTATTACTATGCAACGTCCTTCTTTATCTCTTGTAATATATTTTGATTTAAAGTCTAATTTATCTGATATCAGTATGGCCATCCCTGCTCTTTTTTGTTTACTGGTTGCATGGAATATTTTTCTCCATTCTATTATTTTCAGTCTCTTTGTTTTTTTTATTTCTAAGGTCTGTTTTTTGTAGACAGCAAAAGGATGGATCATGTTTTTTAATCCATTCTGCCACTCTCTGCCTTTTGCATGAGGCATTTAGACCATTTACCTTTAAGGTTATTAATGAAAATGATGTATCTACCTCACTCATTTTGCTATTTGTTTTCAGAGTGTTTTGTGTCTTCTTTTTTATATTCCAATTTTTATGTTTTTGTTTGTATTTGGCTGCTTTCTTGTAATGAACCTTTTTTCTTTCTTCTGAATGTTTTTTCTTGGTGATTTCTTAGTGCTTACCATATATATTACATTACACAACTTACAACTGCAAAAACGTTTAACATAGGAACAACAGTTAGCGTAAAACCTTAACATAATAAATCTATTCCCAATATGCTCCTCCCTGCCCCCTTTCTGTTGGTGTGTCTCCATTAACATCAATATACGGCCTATATTCGATAGGTTTACTTGGTATTTACTTCTTACAAACTTGATGTTGTATTGTTTACAAGATTTAATTATTGAGTTTATTCCCTGAAAATATCATGTACTTGGCCATCTTGTTGGGTTTTTTTTTTTTTTTTGGATATCTCTCTCTTTCATATTTTTTTAATTTATTTTTTTCCAGTGTATAGATACAAGTATTCATTTAATGCTCTTGCCTTTACTTTTGGAGTACTCCATTGAGCAATACCTGCAAAACTGGTCGGTAGTGGCAAATTCCCAGAGCTTCTGTTTGTTTGGGAATGTCTTGATTTCTCCCTCATTTTTGAATGACAACTTTGCTGGGTAAATAATTCTTTGTTGGCAATTGTTTTCCTTCATTATTTTATATATGCTGTTCCACTGTCTTCTGGCCTCTAGAGTTTCTGGGGAGAAATCCACACTGCTTCTTATGAAAGATCCTTGGTGTGTTACATTGCATTTTTCTCTTGCTGCTTTCAGAGTTCTCTCCTTGTCTTTGGTTTTTGTGGATTTTATTAGGATATGGCACGGAGTTGATTTTTTGTGCGTGTGTTTCTTCTAATTGGAGCTTGTATAGCTTCCTGTATTTACAGACTTGGTTCTCTATTCAGATTTGGGAAAATTCTCTCTGATTATCTCCTGGAAAATTGTTTCTGCGCCTTTATGGTTGTCATGGTGCTCCGGGATTCCAATAATTCTAACTTTAGATTTCTTAACTGAATCCCAGATTTCCGTTTGGGTTTGTTCACTTTTCTTTGTTCTTTTGTCTTTTTTCTCTTGAGACTTAATAAGTTCCGTTATTTTGTCTTTTAGTTTACTTAGTCTATCTTCTGTCTGTTCAACTCTATTGTTAATGAACTCCGTTTATTTTCTGCATACTTATTGCTTTCTTTAAACATATTTAGCACCGTAGTCTGAAAGTTTTCAATTCATTCCGTTAGTAGTCTGGCCTCCATAAAAGAAATTTCCTTTTCTTGATGTTATGCTGTTGATTAATCCTTCTCTTGTGATTTTGTGTGTTTTACTATTTTTTTTGTTGAACTTGGGCTATTTTGTTATCTTTCTTTTTTCTCCTATAAATTTTGTATTCTGGTTTTTGTGGGAAAATTTTCTGATTGGTCACCTTGGTGGTGCAGTGGCCCAGCATCTGGCTGCCAACTGAAGGGCCTGGGCCTGCACTCACCAGCTGCTCCTCAGGAAAAAGATGTGGCAGCCTGCCTCCACAAAGACTCACAGCCCTGAAAACCCACAGGGCAGTTGCAGTTCATTACACAGGATCTCCATGAGTCAGAATCAACCCAGTGGCAGTAGGCCTAGTATCTTCTCCTGAAAACCACTAAAGGGAACTTCTATCCTTAGGTTTTTTTCAGTGGCAATTCAGGAGTTCTGGATGCTTGATTTCTGGCATTCAATACATGGGGTCGGGGGAGGGTTGAGCTGGTCACAGACACTGATGTAAGTGGTGGAGCTCGGCTTTCTTGTGGCAAAAGTGGGGGGTTCTCTATGTCTTTTCCTCATGGACACCCCTGCACTGGCTCTCCCACAGTGTCCTGCTGTGGGCCGGGAGCCAGCTGTTGCCCTGTGTTGTTCGTCAGTCTGAAGTATTTCTCTCTCCCTGCTGTTCTTGCAGCTACTCTCAGTCCCAGTGCCCATCCATCTTGGGTCTCAGTGAGATTCAACAGCACTCTCTTGCAGCATCATGTTCTCCCTTATCCCCCAGTACCACCTTAAAAAATCAGTCTACAGCTTCCTCAGATTAGTTCCCTTTCTGTGTTCCCTATTTTTTGGTGATGCCTACCCCCATCCCAAAATGTCTGTGATGAGTAAGTGTTCCAGATGTTAGTGGGTAGGTTCTCCCAGCTCTGTGCCGTCCCCACTCCTCCTCTCCCCTACTTCTGAACTCACCCCAACTCTTCAACACCACAGCTGCCTTCCAGAGTTCTGAGATCTCAGTCTGTGCTTGTTTTTATTTGATGTTCAGTGAGTTAGTTGCTAGGAAAATAAATGGGAGCATCCACTCACTTTTCCATCTTACTCCACCCTCAACTAAGCTATAATCTTTATGGGAGCAGATCACCAGGTCTCTTCTCCTGCAGAGTGGTTGTTCTTGTCAGCAGAAGTGTTTAACAGTTGTGCCACCAGGGCCCCTTCATGCTACAGTCTAAATCTTTGCTACGCTGAGTGTAGCCATTAGACCATCAGCATCACTTGGGATCTTGTTAGAAATGCTGAATCTCAGGCCCACCCCATATTCACTGAATAAAAAGATGCTTTAATAAGATCTACAGATGATTCATATGCACATTAAAGACTGAGAATCTCTGTGCGACATCACAAAATACCAACATAACACCTTTACTGTTATAGCTAATAACATATATGGCACATAACCCAAAAAGAGACACTTCCTAGTACTATACCTCTTTGTTGCTCCCACCAGACAAGAATAATTACTACTTTATTAAATTGTGCTTTTTTTCCCAAGTTTCTATTGATACATCTAAAAGCTTGTTAAACTAGGTGCTATATGCATAGTGAAAACACTTGCTATTCCTGGCTTCCTCACGAGAAATGCAAAGCTTGTAAAATCCCAATACATTTTTATTTGCTAATGGCTATATTCAAATGATAGCAGCAGCTAACATTCACTGAGGGCTCTCCATACACCAGACTGTACTTTGTAAATTATATACATTGCCTAATTTTATCCTCTCCACAACCCAAAGCTATGGGTACTAATAGCACCTTCATTTTACAGAAGGGGAAATTAAATCGCAGAAATTAAATAATCTGCCTGAGAAAGGACCGTTAGCATGAAGTGAAAGTGGTATTTAAATCCACCTAACGTTCACTTTTTTATTAAGATATTAGCCCTGGCAAACAATGCCTAGAATAACGCATAAATATTTTTTAATCCCAGCATTAGTCTTCAGCCAAGACAAGTTTTCTTTGTTTTAGAAAAACTTTTGTCTAATAATTACATGCCTGCTACATCTGTAACAGCATAAAAAAGAAAAAAGTAATGAGGAAAATATTAAAGGAGCTAAGATAATTTCTATCTTCAATGCTAAACATTCACCTTAAATGAGATTTGAAGTCCTCCTAGATGATCAAAATTAATGATACCCTTTGACTTAGTAATTTTACTTGGAAGAATCCACCTTAAAATGAAAATCAGAAATAATTCTAAAACAAAGCAGAAATAAGATTTATTCCTCATAGAGTTATTTTATTTCTCTTCAAATTTAACTAATAGGAAATCTAACAGTATTACTAAGTCGATTATGGTATATACATACATGAAAATGTTATCATTAAACTTATATTTGCAAAGACTTTACTATGACATGAGAACACGTTCATTAAATGAAAAAAGTTGGGTACACACCTTGTGTGTGTGTCTGTGTGTGTGTGTACATATTATAGAAGAAAATACATCATATTACCATTCATAGGTAATTACCTATGAATGTGTGTATTATTTTTATATTTTCCTTTTTTCTTTATTTTAGGGTATTGCCAAAAATAAATATGTATCATTTTACACATCATGTTATAAATTCTCAAAAAAAAAAATGTTCTGCATTCATTAGGTCCTAAGAGCAAGTTTGATTATTTTATTAAAATTTCACAAAAAGCATTTAAATTTCAAAATTTTTGCACCCTGCAGAGCAGACACTTTTGCTCATTCAACACTCTCCTAAATAATCACATGGCAATTAAAAAGTCTCTTTTGAATATAGCCAGTAAGTGCTTATTTGAAGATCCTTGTCTTGTGCATTTGTTAATTGTGTGCTATTATTTGGTTTGTGCATAGAGCAGATATTTGAATTGATGAATATTACAAATATAGAGAGACAATGAGCTAGAGTCAAATAAAAGCACATGTAGATTTCAGCTGATGTCACTGGAGAGTCTCATTGGGTCCAGTTGAAGAATAGTTGCAGACTGTGCACTGTTACAGTTTTCTCATTTTAAAACAAATACCACTGCCACTTTAAAGCCCCTTTATTTCTTCCCCCAAACTCTATCGGAGCTCACAAATTGTTCAAAAACAAATTTGCCTTTGAAATTCTTGCTTTCTACTGCGGTTTTTTTTTGTTTTGTTTTTGTCATCCACAAAGCACCAACTCGCCCTCATATTTATGTCCATTTCTCTATAAATGGAACTACCAGTAACTTCAAAATTATTTCCAAAAGCACGCACATAGTTCCCAGGTACATTATTTTTTTTCCCTAAAGATCTGACAGTAAACACGAGGCAGGTGAAAAAAAATCACTAACCAACAAATTAAGCTTTGTAATCTAGGCATTTTCACCACAGAACTATGTTCCAGAACTCTATGTTAGCAAAACGTACACAGGCAGCCAAATCCTTGCATTTCAAATTTAGACACAAAAGAATGTCCAAAGCAAAGGATGACATTTCATCATATGATTCCCAGTAATTAATTTGTTAGGAGCCCCCATAAATAAAATAAATACTGAGTGATACACTGACTTCTCTTGTCAAAAGCATCCCCCTCTCACTCCTGTCTCTCTGGCTCCTGACATTATTTCTTGGTTATTGGATGACAGTTCAGTGCCTTGAGTGTTGCTCTCGCTGTAGGGTTAGCAGGATAATTGACAAACCACAGGGATCGGATTCCTGGATTAGGATGACCAGACTGTCAAAACAACCATGACAAACTCTCACATCAACTTCGACTGCAAGTCAAGGCTGTGAGGAAAAAATCCACCTCAGCAGGGCCAGATGGGAAGCCTTTATTTTAAAATACTTCCGACTGTAAAGAACACTTCAGCAAGGAGCAGGAACTATATAATATAGTTCTCTATATAATTCACAGAAAAATATTTCACCATGGACACAGTTAATTCAAGCATTATTAAAAATAAACATCTCAGAGTCTTATTTCATTTAGCTAAGGTGCCTTTTGAATTTTGTTAAATGCCTGTAACCTTTATTAGAAAATTGACATATATTTGGAAGAACTCTGTATGTACAGATAGAATGTGTTTTATGAAATATTATCTATGTATGCATACAATCAGTGCAGAGTGTGGATTTATGCTATATGTAGAATTTTGTTTGAAAAATATCTTGTAAACTTTACATCAAATTGATGTGTATAAGTAATTCATATTAATGAGCAGCATGCTAGAAGTTGTGATTATCAACTAGCGGACTCTACACATTTCCATCTTAAGGAATACAGTTTAAAAATGTTTCAAAAACTCCAAGTAAATTTGCCACTTTAAACATTTTCTCTAGACTTTCAGATTCCTATCGCAGATCTTTGAAATGACAGCTCAAGTGACATCTATTTATAATGCAGGCATATTCTCTGTATGAAAACATAGATTGTAAAACCGTTAAGGGGAAATTAAAATGCAAATACAAAAAAGGGTTATTTACTTAGTTCTGTGCCAGCTAACACATGGGATATGGACACCTAGGATTAGCAAGATCCAATTATTTTTAAAATATAAAACTTAAAGAATTTATTCGTGTACCACTTGGGTCTTGGAATATGATCAAAATAGTTTTGGAATAGTTAATCAGTATTTTTCCATCAGAGTCAAATTTTTCAAAACATTAAAAAGAAAGAGCAAGAAGCATGAGTGAATATTATTTACTGACAAGACACAGCAGCTTAACAAACACTGAAATGTTTAAAAACAAGGATTGGAATAAGATGGCATTAAACTATCAATTTTTATGTTGGAAAACCTACATTTTGGGAAAGTTGCGTTAACATTTGCAAATAAGAAAAAAACACAAAATTTTGTTAGTCTCAACAAAGTCAGTCTTCTTTTTCTAGTACTCAGAGTCAAATATCATTCTAGAACAAACTATAAATATCCAATTTGTTTTATGCATATTTTGTTTGTTTTTTAAAAAAAGAACTTGAATCTAAAGTTGGATGGAATAAGGCAAGTAGAATGTCCTGAAGTATACAGGAAATTTTCAGAAAATTATTAACTATATGTTGATAAATGTCAGTCTTTTTTAAAATCCAGAAGCAATCAGGAGCATCGTTTCATATGGCACAGCAACGCAAAGACCCTATGTCTCAAAGTGATCTGGTCTAGTGTTAGTTAAAAGAAAAAATGTGGAATGTATGTTAATTTAATCTTAAAGACATCACCACGAATTAGGCAGGGCAGGTGCTTGCTGATGCTGCTGCTTTGAGGTAAGGAAATCGAGAGGTTGAATGACATCTCCATGTCACAGAGTCAGAACTTGAACCTGAGCCAGTTGGAGTAATAATCTTAGCTCATTTTCCCAGAACATCCCCACAAATGGAAGGGGAAGAAAAGTCCTTTCATATTTCCATTTTTTACATGCAGTCATAGCTTCTGTTCCGTATATGCACCATAGCAGGACATTTACAGTAAATTATGAGGACAAATCCTCTCCCTTCCATGCTAAGGAGGCATAAACCAGATTAGTTGGAGGCAATGATAGTAAATTGGATGAATAACCCAACAATTACTTTTGGCTCTGATCTTTTTAATGCAGACTGCAGCCTCCCATTTTACAGATAAGTGATCCAAGCTTCAAACGTGTTCAAGGTTATCCCAAGGTGACATAGTTATAATGGAAAAAAGCCATGAGGAGTCAGTCTTCTTTCGATTAAACCGGCCAGCTTGTCCATGAAATCCACAATATTCCCCACCATTATCACATTATCCCACTGACATCTATATTAGGGTTTGAAATGTTTTGTGATGTTAAACCAGTAGAGATCCTAATCCAATGTTAATTAAAGTACTCTTCATCCTAATCCAGGGCTATACTTTAACTGTTCAAGAACAACTAAACAGTTATTCAGCTTTTTGCATTCTTCAGTACTGACTAATGCTTAGATTTTATGTTTGTGTTAATCATAACAAGTATACGGTAAGTGCTTAACAAGGGTTATTTTCCATTATTTCCTTTTCTAGGTTACATGGCTGAGAAATTTTCTAGTACACTATGAAAATCTTAATCTTTTAATTTTCTAATTTAATAAACATTAGCTACCAAAGAATATATCAAATTGAAGTCAAAATATAACAAGGTATAAAATCCACGAACATGTGTCTATTTTATTCTCTGGTTGGCAAACAGTAGATTTCATTGGAAAGGGGGTTTTGACGTTTTCATAGTCATTGAAAATTATTGTCTACCCTGACTGAAATAGCCATTCCAATGAAGATTAGTTAAAAAAAAAAAGTACAAAACTAGTACTTCAAGTTAATAAATCATGAATAAGTTACTAATGAAGAAAATAAAGATGCCTGAATGACTTGGACAACAAAAAAAGAAATTTTTTTTTTCTTTTTACTGAAAAAAAAAACAAGCTTTTCACCCACATATACTGTCCTGATCTCAACCAAAACACTTTCAGAAGGAGAAACTACTGGGGAGAGGAAGACACCCAGTGCAGGAAATAGTAAAGCGGCAGAGGTACTAAGACGTCAATAAAGTAAAACTGGAAAATAATTACAAACAAGATTTAAATCTAGGATATGATCCGAAAGAACTGGCTCAATCCCTTAATTTAAAACTGAAGTAATAAACCCAAAACTGTTCTAAAAAATAATGATTTTTATACAATCAGAGTTTTGTAACAACTGATAGGGCACTAGTAGGATCCAGGTGTCTGGATTTACTCTCAGTGCATCCCAGAGAAGAATGGAATGTTGAAATGAACAAGTACAACTCCAGTGTGGTAGAAAATAACAGGCCTTCGAACAAAGTGTTGTGAGAATAACCCACAGCATGTCCTCTCTACTTCTTCATTCCTACTCCCAGTTCCTTTCACTTCCTCCAGTGAAGTGCTGTGAAGTAAAAGGAAATGCTAGAAAGAGGAGGGTAGGAGGGTGGGAGTTGATAAGGATGGAATCTGAACATCATGGAGGCGTTTAGGATCATTGGCTTCATGTATTCCTGTGGTTGTTGTTAGGTGCTATGGAGTCAGTTTTGACTCCTAGTGACACCATGTGATATAACAGAACTGCCCCATAGGGTTTTCTAGGGTCTAATCTTTACAGGATGAAGGCTAATGGCACAGTTAAGTACTCGGCTGCTAACCCAAAGGTCAGCGGTTCGAATCCACCAGGCAGGCACTCTTCCGGAGAAAGATGTGGCAATCTGCTTCTGTAAAGATTACAGTCTTGGAAACCCTATGGGGCAGTTCTACTCTGTCCTGTAGGGTTGCTATGAGTTGGAATCCACTCAGGCAGTTCTACTCCGTCCTATAGGATCACTACGAGTTGGAATCCACTCGATGGCATCGTGTTAATCTTTACAGGAGCCGATTGCCAGGTCTTTCTCCTGAGAAGCTGTAGGGTGATTTCAAACCACCAACCTCTCTTTCTGTTAGCAGCCAAGTGCTTAGCTGCTGCACTACCAGGGCTCCTCATGTATTCCTAGCCAGAATATATACATACATACACTGTAAAGTTATATACTGTTTATACACGAGTATGTATGTAAATATATATAAATATAAATATATATTATACACACACACATACATACACATCCCTTTAGTTAGAGAAAATATTTCCCTCAAATATTACTATTATCACTTATGGGTATATGTTCCCTTGGGTGGAAAATGAATATTATGTTACCAAAGCAGGTATACCTACAATGTATTTAGAAATTTCTCAAGTTGATATTTTTGTGTGTATTTTCAAAAGAGTCCTGGGCAAAAAATTCAAATAAGCTTTAACTTTTATAGACCAGGAGCCAATATAGAGCCAGAAAGTTAGCTCTAAAATGCCTGAGGGGGCAAACAGTTGTTTAATGAGGACAAATGGAATAAAATTAAAATGCAGCCTAATAAGATAACTTCTAAATGTAATGTTAGCTCAGTCATGTGGCTCAAATAATATTTTTGCTCAAAGGTACATAAATATGATCTTAGCAAAATAAGAAGAAAAAAGTAAAAAAAAAAAAAAAATCCCTAACCATCACATTACACAAAATGAGGAGGTTAGAAAAATATAAACAAAGTTATTATAATTAAATTTTTACTGTTTCTTTCCCTCCCCAACATCACCACCTCCCCCCGCTTCACCACATAAGTTTCTCACACAAAACCGTTATTTTTAAGATCCAGAAGGGATCTGGGTATAAACCTCAGACTGAAAGATATAACCTCATTTGTGAAGAGAGCTTCAACACGGTAATTTTTTTTAATGGTTCATTAGCTTCTAGGCTGATTAAAATTCCAGAGACAAAGTCTCTACAACTATTATTTGATTTTAATTAATTGAGATATGCACAAGCTAGACCCTAGCAGTCTTTAAATGTCACTGAGTTTCCCAAAAGGCCAAGAGTATCTCACCATCTTCTAGTCCAGTCCAAACTGGCCTCTGGGAAACTGAGAGGAAGGCCAGAAAAATTGAAGAATTTAAGAAACTCTAGGCACTAAGTGGCTTTTTTGCTCATATTACCTTGCTGTTGTTAGTTGCCATCGAATGAACTCTGACTTATGACACGTATGTATAACAGAACAAAAATTGCCTCGTCCTATGCCATCTTCATGATTATTGGTATGCTCGGCTATTGCCAGAGCTATTGTGTAGTATCTTTCAGCATAGGAGGCTCATCTTCTAGTATATTGGTCAATATTCTGTTGTGATTCAAAGAGTTGTCATTGGCTAATTTTCAGAAGTAGATCACCAAGCTTTCTTCCTAGTCTGTTTTAGTCTGGGAGCTCTGCTGAAACCTGCCCACCACGGGTGACCCTGCTGGTTTTTAAAATACCAGTGGTATAGCTTCCAGCATCACAGAAACATGCAAGCTACCACAGGACAACAAACTGACCGATGGGTGGGGGTCATATTGCCTACTGACATCTAAAGAAACATATGCTAATAGTTTCATAAAATAGCCATTACAATGTGGAGCATTTAGTCTGCTGGCTAAACCAAATCTCTTATACCATAGTCAGTTGATGAGACCACATAGAAAGGAAAGTCTGTGCCTTCCTTTAACCCTTAGCATACACATTTGCAAGGGTCTTTGAACCCACACTTAGGGGAATTTATGAGACCAGGAATAACAACAGTACTGATTGTGACCCACATCCATGCCATGGCCCAGTGATGGTGCTGCTACCTTCCTGCTTGGCAGTGCAGAGTCCTGGGATTGTGTCCAGTCCTCCCTCCTGGATCTACCAGGTACACCTTCTTCTCCAAACACCCCCTGCGTGTTAATGTCAAAGCTATTTATTTTCTGAACACACAAGATGGCACATATATTATCCACTTCTCTGAGATGTAGGTTTCAACTCTTCATTGAACAGTTTCCTAATTTGTCATTCAAAACCCCAAGTGTCCACCAATCTGACCTATGTAGTGATTATGATCTCTCCTGACCAGGTCTACCTTAGAGCTGCCTTCACCTTGGCACTAAGCAATGCAGTGACTTATACATCAAGAGAGAAAAGACTGTTGATAAAACGACCTGAGTTTTGATTTTTTTTTTTTTTTAACTCCCCATTCACTCCTCCCCCAGCCCCTGGTAACCACTAATCTTCTTTTGTCTCAATGAATTTGCCTATTCTAGATATTTCATGCACATGAGATCATACAACATTTGTCCTTTTGTACCTATTTAATTTAGCATTGTTTTCAAGTTTCATTCATCTGATGGCATATTCAGAACTTCATTTCTCTTTATAGATGAATAATACTCCTTTGTATGGATATACCACATTTTGTTTATCCATTCATCTGTTGTTGGGTACTTGGGTTGTCCACCTTTTGGCTATTGTGAATAATGATGCAATGAATGTTGGTGTACAAATTTCAGTTCCTGTTTTTAATTCTTTTGGGTATATACCTAGGAGTGGAATTGCTGGGTCATATGGTAATTCTATGCTTAAACTTTTCAGGAACTGCTAAACTGTTTTCCAGTGGTTGCACCATTTTATATTTCCACCAGCAATGTACAAGTGTTCCAATTACTTCACATTCTCACCAACACTTGTTATTTTCCATTTTTTAATAATAGTCATCCTAGTGGGTGTGAAGTGGTAGCTCATTGTGGTTTTGATTTGAATTTCCCTAATGACTAATGAAAACAACATGAGTTTTGATGCTTCTTTTACAAAAATTTTAAATGCAGATATATTTCACTTGACAATAATGAGCTGAAAGATATTAACTAGCAGTGCAAGAGACTAAAAGCCCCAGACATATTCTTTTTTCTCTTTATGGTAGATATTCCTTAAAACATCCCTTGATCTCACAAAATCTAAGACCCTGGAAGAGGTGAGCAAGAGCCTGAATCTTAAAAAATAAATATACCAGTTTGAATTACTGTACTACTAAGCAAGGGACAGAGTGGGCAAATCCCACCTTTAATGCTAACTGCATAGTAAGAATCAGCATAAATCCAATTCCTACCTGGAAACGGATCTAGTCCTCACCTTCCCACTTCTCCTTCCCCATCTCCATCTGCCCAAGTGACACACTCTCCCTTTGATCCCCAGTCATCCAGAGCTGGGTCAGAGTTCACAAATTAGAAGGACTCAGTCCTTCAGGCTGCCAAATAGGTGTACAACAGCCCCTGCTGGCTCTCATTGCTCCTGTGGGTTTGTTAATTCCTTGAAAAGGCTCACAGCTTTCACAGAGAGTATCTATACTTATGTTGTTGTTGTTTGCCATCACATCGATTTTGACTCATAGCAAACTTATAGGATGAAATAGAAGGGTCTCATAGGGTTTCCTAGGCTAAAATCTTCATGGGAGCAGATCATCAGGGCTTTTCTCCCAAGGAGTGCATGACGGGTTTGAATGCTGACCTTTTGGGTAGCAGCCAAGTGTTTACCCATTGTGCACCAGAGTTCCTCATCTATACTTCCAGCTACCCATTTATTATAACCAGAAAGGATACGAATGAAGCAATGTACAGGTCAGGGTCTGGGAAGGGTCCCAATGCTAGGCTTTCATTGTCCCCAGGGGCACACCACCCTTCCAAGAGTAGATACTCTCTCGAATCCAGGAAGCTTCAACTATTTTCAAGTTCATGATATTTAATCGGCTTAGTCATGATTGGGGCCTCATTGCATTGTCATGACTGATTGAATCAATGAATATTCATGATTGGATTATGATTTCCCTCCCTTCCTGAGGTTAGCTAACCAGGTGTGGTCTTTGTGGCCCCCATTCATTTGCATACATTTTCAAGTGTTGCCTGGGTGTTCTAAACAATAAAGGCACCTCCTCGATTGCTGGGGAATTCCAAGGGCTATCTTTCAGAAAACAATGACAAAGTCCAAATCAAGTTCTTTGCCTCACAATTATTAAAAATATAAACAGAAAATACACTATTATTTATAATTATTTATAATTATTATTATTTATAAAAATATAAACAAGAATTTTCTAAGAACCTCTTGCATTTATAATGTCATTTACAGCAGTGCTTTCAAGAGTAAAGGAACATATGCAGAACTGGATTTTATTAAGATCACTCTGGGAAAGTTCATTTGAAGGGTTAATACCATTGGCAGAAAGAGCACTAAGGAAATTATTAAAATTTCTAAAATAGGGCAATAAATTCTAGCAAAAACATAGACAGAAGGAAGAGGTAGATACCAGAATTGTTAGAGGAAAAGGATTATCAGATGACTTCAAAACATCAGACATACAGTAGAAAATTCAAACAGGCATGAATAGTGAAAAATTGGGCAACAGAATTAAATATATTTATTCTTTTAAAAGAGAAATTAAATAAATTGAGAATTTGAATCAAAAAAATTGTTTAAAAGCAGTAAAAAGAGAAAAATTAAGCAAAGATCAGAAACTAATGAAAACTGTAAGTAAAGATAGAGGATCCACATAATCAAAAGTTAGTCCCTTAAAAAAATAGAGAAATCTCTAGCAAAACAAATAAAAGGGAGAATATTTACACAAGGGAATATTATACAGCAATAAGGATGAATGAACTTAGACATCATGTGTTAACGTGCATAGATCTCACAATATAATTTTAAGCCAAAAAAAAAATCAAGTTACAAAAATCACACATCGATAATTACATATACATATATACATACAGTAATTAATTAAAATTAGGCAAAACTAAACTAGAGAAAGAGAGGTGATGGGATCAGGGAAGATACATAAGAGATTCTAATACATCTGCAATATTTTTTTCATTAAAAAGGGATATCCACTTTGGGAAGTTGGAGAAGATGTGCTTTTTCTCCTGTAAGTACAACTAAAAATCCTGAACATTATATATGAAACAAGCATAAGATTCAGAAAGAAAGCAGATTAGCTGGGAACTTCAGGAGACAAAAAAAGACAAGGTGGTGAGTTCTCTGTTTTCTTTTTTGCCTCAATACCCAGACTTGGAGCTAAAGATGCTGGCAACTTAGAAATGCCAAAGGACACAGACAAAGCCCTAACAAAAGCCTACTCTCTCTATCCAAAGGACCAGCCTAGCAAGACAGAAAACTTTCAGACATTAACTGCTCTACTGCATCTAAACACCAGAGAAAAAACTATTTCCATCCCCACCCATGCCAGCAAAGGTCAAGTGGAGAAACTAGACTTCCTTCAGGCTATAATGAGATGTACCAATGCCCCCTCTCGCACCTCCACCCTCAGCAGGGAGGTGGCAGAGAAGATTAGAGGGAGCCAGAGCTTTCATCTTCCCTGAGCAGTAATAAGGTTTTCCCTTCTGTTTTGTAGTTTCAGTAGGGAACACTCCACTCAACAGCAACAGAACACACTTTCCTTTCAAATGCCCACAACCATGTATCAGGATAGACCAAATCCTGAGCCATAATACAAACCTTAACAGATCTGTAATAAGTGAAATCATACAGAATGTGTTCCCTAACTATAGTAGAATTAATCTAGAAATCAATAAAAAAAATAAAAAGACAACAGGAAAAATTCCAAACAATTGGATACTAACAACACGTTTCTAAATAATCTATGGATCAAAGAGAAAACATAACAGGAAATCAAAAAATAAACTGAATACACACGAAAATACAACATATCAAAATGTGTGGGATACAGCCAAAGCAGCACTGACAGGGAAATTTATAGCACTAAATGCTTACATTAGAAAAGAGGAAAAGTTTCAAATACATCATCTAAGCTCACATCACAAAACGCAAACCATTAAGAGTAAAATAAACTCAAAGCAAGTAGAGAGACGGATGAATTGCATTACATCATGTTACCTGGTTTCCTTTGTGTAACACCATGTCTTTATCCTTAAATAATGCTCTACCCAAGAATCATAATCAAAATCACAATGAGATACCACTTCACCCCCAGTAAGTTGGTAAGATAAAAAATGGAAAACAAATGTTGGCGAGAATGTGGAGAAACTGGAACCATCATCCAGTGCTAGTGGGAATGCAGAATGGTACAGCCACTGTGGAAAACATCTTGGTGATTCCTCAAAAACTTAAACATAGAACTACCACACAAAAAAATCAAAACAAACCCATTGCTGTCAAGTCGATTCCAACTCATAGAGACCCTATAGGACAGAGTAGAACTGCCCCCATAGGGTTTCCAAGGAGCAGCTGGTAGATTTAAACTGCTGACCTTTTGGTTAGCAGCCTGAGCTCTTAACCACTGAGCCACCAGGGCTCCTAGAACTACCACCATATGATCCAGAAATTCCACTCTTAGGTATATACCCAAGAGACTTGAAATCAATGACACAAACAGACACGTGTACATCAATTTCATTGCAGCACTATTCACAATAGCCAAAAATGTGGAAATAACAGATATCAACAGATTAATGGATAATCAAAATGTGGTATATACACACAATGGACTATTATTCAGCCATAAAGAGAAATGAAGTCCTGACACATGTTACAATGTGGATGAACTTTGAAAACACTATACTGAATGAAGTAAGTCAAACACAAAAGGACAAATACTGTATAAGCTCACTTACATGAAATATCTAGAATAAGCAAATGTATAGAGACCAAAGTTTATTAGTGGTTACCAGAGATGGGAGGGAGGAGGAAATGGGGAACCATTGTTTAGCGAGCAGTTAGTTTCTGTTTATGGTGATGGAAAATTTGGCAAGTGATATTGGTGATGGCTGTACAACTTGATTAATGTAATTAATGTCTCCAAATTGTACACATCAAAAATCTTGTTGGCAAATGCTGTGTGTCCTAGTCAGCTAGTACTGCTCTAACAGAAATACAAGTGGATGGCTTTAACAAAGAGAAGTTTATTTCCTCACAGTAAGTAGGCTAAAAGTCCAAATTCAGGGTGTCAGCTCCAGGGGAAGGCTTTCTCTCTCTGTTGGCCTTCTCATCAATCTCCTGGACGAGGAGCTTCTCTGCACAGGGACCCTGGGTCCAAAGTACACGCTCTGCTCCCAGCACTGCTTTCTTGGTGGTATGAGGTCCCCAGCTCTCTGCTTGCTTCCTTTTCCTTTTATCTCTTGTAAGATAAAGGGTGGTGCAGGCCACACCTCAGGGAAACTCCCTCTACATTGGATCAGGGATGTGACCTCGCTAAGGGCGTTGTTACAATCCCACCCTAATCCTCTTTAACTTAAAATTGCAATCACAAAATGGAGGACAACCACACAATACTGGGAATCATGGCCCAGCCAAATTGATACACACATTTTTGGAGAGACATAATTCAATCCATGACACTGTGATTTATATATATATATATACACAGACATTTACAACAATCAATAAGAAAGGAAGGAAAAGAAGTATCTCCCTATTCTTAGATGAGCGTCCTTGAGTGGCAAAAACAGTTGCATGCTCTGCCACTAACTGAATGGTTGATGGTTCAAATCCACCCAGAAGCACTTTGGAAGAAAAGCCCAAGTCTTGGGCTGGGTTCTCTAGAGAAGCAAAACCAGTAAAGTGTATATATATAGAGAGAGAGATTTATATCAAGGAAGTGTGCTCACACTGTTTTTAAAGGCTGTAACCTCCTGAGTCCGTGGGGTAGTAAAGAGGATTCTCCTGATTCATGTAGCCGCAGGAGCTGGCAAAGCCAAGATCGGCAGGCTGGAAAGCAGGGTTGTTGCAGACTTCTCCTGATTCAGGTAGTCACAGGGGCTGGCAAACCCAAGATTGGCAGGCCGGAGAGCAGGGCTACTGCAGACTGTGAAGATCAATGAATCTCAAGATCCGCTGGCAAGACCACAGGTAAGCTGCTAGCTCAATTCCCAAGAACCGTAGGTCAGAGGAACAAGGCCAGCTGCAGGATCTAGAATAAGCAAAAGCCTGAGCAAGGAGAGCAGGAGGAAGCCAGGCGGCGAAAGGAGGAGAGATGAAGGCTGAGGAGAGCAGCGAGCCACCACAGGCCCCGCCTCTGCAGGTACTAGGGCAGATCCCATCATGCGGGTGATCACGTATCAAATTTCAACAGAGAAATGATCATAACATTATACAAGCACCAAAATACTGAGAATCATGGCCCAGCTAAGTTGACACACAATCTTAACCATCACAGCCTGGTAACCTACTTCCGAAAAATTAGCCATCGAAAATCTTATAGAGCACAATTCTACTCTGACACACATGGGATCGTCACAAGTCGAAATCGACTCCATGGCAACTAGGTTTTATTCTCAGATATATATATTATTGACTTATATACTAATACATAATAGTGTATCTGGTTTATTACATATTAAATTTTATATAAAATATAAATATTTTATTTATTACACACACATATCTTTGAAATAGTTTGTTTTTTAAAGTTAGATTTATGTCATTTCTCACTGTCTTTCATGCTGTGGAATTCATGAAAATATAAATACACTTTTCATTTGTGGAGCAATCTTTTCCTTTAATTAAATAAGATATAAAACTCTCGAGTTTTTTGAACCATAGAATCCTATTTAAACATGAGATTCTTTCCCAAGTTTTATATTTTCAACATGTAATCTCATTACATATTTACAGCAATCAAATCACAGAGGTTTTCTTTATATCCTTTGTATAGATGAGGAAAATTGGAGGTAAAAATAATTGTGTCATTGAGAAAATTTACTATAATTAGTTAATGACAAACTTATATACCCCAAACCCCACTTTTATAGAATCTATATTCAGTGTTTCCACCACCTGAATAGAGTTACTCATACTTTGCTGGTGGGAATGTAAAATGGTGAGGTCACTCTAGAAAATAAATTGGCAGTTTCTTAAAGAACTAAACATTTATCTACCATGAGACTGGGAAGATAAATATCAGAGAGTGGAGAAAGAGAATGGTAAGATTCATGCTGGTTCTAGCGAAAGTATGGAAAAGATACGAAAGAAAACTAGGACAAGATCAGCCATGAGTACCTACAAGAGATGAAATATATGCTTTTAGGGATTGATATTAGGGATGTGGAAACATCCAAGTAGGCCTGGGGAAAATCTGAGACCATGAGTGACAGTGCCCTACTTCGCTGGGTATGGCATAGAGAAGACAGCAAACCCCACAGAGAAAGACAGGCACTGGGCATGATGTTATAGCAGGCGGTGGGCACAAATAACTGAAGAAGGTGCCTAGGTGGGTAAGCCTTGCAGAACCTTGAAACTCCAGAGTGTTGCAGAGATAATAGTCCTGAGAGGGATATGGAAGTACTAGGAGAATCCGAGTGATTTAATAAATCAAGGATCTGAATACACCACAAGCTAGCTATCAGATGCCTTGCAATCATAGGCTAGAACAGTGATCATGTGCCTCAGTGGCAAGCGTTAGAGCAATGTCTAAGAAACAAGCGACATATGTTACTCACCATTGAACACCATGTGCCAGAAATCTAGGGGCAAGACAAAACCAACCAGCCCAAACTGGCAGCATCCTAGCTGAGACCAAGGAAGACAAAGGAGTTGCTTGTGGATCATGCATGTGGGGGTGTATTAGCTTCTCTTTGTACCAGACACCATTCTGGGAAGAAAGGGAAAACAGAATTCCCTTAGAAATGAAAGAAACACTGCTTAATGGGAGTGTGAGCTTTGAATTGATTAAGAAGTTACCCACATGAAACTAAATATTTACCTAGAAGATACTGTCTTAAAGCCAAAGAGATTGAATTATTTTAATTTATAAAATGACTCTTCACTCCCTTCATGAGGTAAATGAAGATTCTAGACTAAAATGAAATCAGAGAAAAATAAGATACCATTTTTTTGCATAGCCAAGCTGTACTATATACATTTTGAACCTGCCTCATCATATACAAAAAGTGTTTGTCATATTGACTTAATTAAAGATTTTTATTTCTGGGCCACCTGGTTGCCAGTGTCCCAGAAACCAGGAAAGATTTTTCCCATATTAAAATAACTTCAGTGATGCTAAACAGACCTATGTAGCTTCTCTGCCTCCAATAATTCTTCCTTTTGCCAAAAGTAAAACTATTCTCAAAAATGACAAATCAAACTAAATAAACCAACATTATTTCCAAAACAATATGTGAGATACTTTGCTAGGCCAATGTATCATGAGATGCCATATTGAAAATATTAAACACTTGGGGAGGAAAAAAAAAGGCTACAAATATGTGTGATACACCATTCATTATACTATGAAGCGACAACATTTGCATTTTATTAAAGATATGTGGAGAGAATCAAAAAAGTAGAAGGCTTTGCTTGATTCCCTCTGATGATGGCAAGTGCTAAATGCTTCAAGTGAGAAGGGAGTTTACAAGCTCAATTCTCTTCTTCATGCTTATTAAGATAAGCCATCTTGAATCTCTGAAATGTAAAGAGAAAAACTTAACCTAATATAAATAATCTCTACTTCTCCCTAATTTATAGGTAATCACTCTTTAAATGAAGTTCTGGGTAGTTTCTCAATGTGTAGGTGTGAACTTGGGATACACACTAAAGCCTCTGGGGAAGTATAGGAAGACCAGCAAAAACGATACAGCTTTCCTCAGTTATGCTTCTGGGTACACACCTAGATTGTGTTCAGGTGAAGGACTTTTAACTACAACAATAATTACTGTAACCATTTAGTATAACAAAGCCTATTTGATATGAACATCTTAAGGCAGATATATAGGTATAGGATATCTCAAGATGTAAATATGATTCCCTTAAACCACAAATACTGTGTCAAAAAAATAATTCTGGTCTTTATCCATCCCTCATCTTCATCTACCCCTCATTCACCAAAAACTCCCAAATTTATATACATGGCTCCAGACCTTCCTTCTGAGATCTAGACCCATGCTTCCATCTTCTTATTTCATATTTCCACTCAGATGTCTCTCAAGCATCCCAAACTTAATATGTTCAAAAATGGAATTCTTTATCTTTCCTCCAAAAATTCTTTCTCTAGTGTTTTCTGTCTCTGACCACCAACCACCCAGGTGCTCACAAATGTAACCCAGGAATCATCCTTGACACCTTTTTCTCCTTCACGCACACATACCTATTACCAAGTCATAACAATTTTGTTTTCAAAATAGATCTTCAGTCTATCCATTTCTCTCTACCTCTACTACATCCTGGTCTAATACATCATTAATTTTCACCCGGAGTTATACTAGCTTCGTAACTCATGACTCTTGCACACCTTCAATCTATTCTCCATAACTACTAATCTTTTATCACTCCCCTTCTCAAACTCTTAAATGGATTTTCATTGACTTTAGGATGGAATCTAAGTTTTTCACCATTGCCTTTAATACCCTGCATGACCAAGGCCCTAATTACCTCTCTAACTTGTCTTGTCCCACCTTCACTTACCTCAGCTCAGTGATGCTGGCCTGCTTTAGGTCCACCCTCTGTCGAGGAGCTTTCCCCTCTCAGGGCCTCTGGGCAGAGATAGTCTCCCCCCATGCTTCACCTGACTAATTCTTGATCAGCCTCCAGCTTAAGCACAGCTTAAACTCCCCTCTATAAGGGGGACCATCTTTGACCTTCCATTTTAAATTAAGTTGCCCATTATACTCTCCTAACACTCTAATGATTTTTCTTCATAGTTTAAGTTTTCCTCAGCTTCCAGTAATTTATTTGTGTGATGATTTGTCTCTTACTCACTGAACGTTCTATAAGAGTAGGGTCACTATTTTGTACACTATTTCTATTCTAGAATCTTGCACAAGAAGTTTCTCAGTGAATGATTAATGAATAAATGAATGGATTAGTGATGAATTAATGAAGTGTTTGCTACTTGAAAGATGAGTTGTGGTGGTTATTGTTGTGTGCCATCAAGTCAATTCTGACTCATAGCACCCCTATGGGACAGAGTAGAACTACCCTAAAGGGTTTCCTAGGCTGTAAATCTTGATACATAGGTAGCAACATCAACTTCCAAGGATAAATAAACAAACAAATAAATAAACCATAAAATAAGAGCTTTCTAGTCAGGAATTTCAGACTCCAACACATATCCAGCTCCTATAAAACCTGACTGAAACCTGATCAGTGAACATTTAACAAATCAATGAATGATCAATGACACATTTACAAGATTTCCAAATATATGCATATATTAGGAGATTATATTTTCCAGGATCAGCACAAAAATTAGTTTACCTGTGAACCCATGTTAACATGTTGACACTAAAACTTGTTATTATGACACTGTCAAATGCCCACATGGTTTTCATCATATTTTTTAAATACACGGAGAAAATAAACTTTAAATCAACCTTTCGTGGAGTCCTTGAAGCCCCTCTGGATAGGACTCTCGTAGAACAAAGGGTGAAATACACAATCAGTTTTCTCTAGGGAAAACAGCTGTAATAAAGGCTTCTTCACATGAATTACAGGAAGTACTCTGCAGGATAGAAGAGTTAAAACTTTGCTGAGTATAATAAAATCTTAGGTCACCATTTATATTTCACTCTAGTGAATACCGATATTAAAACTGTGCTAAGGAGAGTTCTGGCAAGATGGCACTATAGGCAGAAGCACCACGCTGTCCCTCCACAGCAAAGATCCGAAAAACTAAGCCGAACAGAGAATACAACAATCCTGAAACCCTAAAACATCAAACGAAGGATAAAGAACTCAGCCAAGCACCAAATGGAGTGAGAAAACTGACAGAGAAGGGAGAGCGAGGAGAGATTCATGCAGCGGTCCCCTACCAGCAAATGCATCGTGGATCTGCCACCTTGGATTCCTATCAGAGACTAGCAAAGGGGGTACAAGAAAGCAGCCTCACGGAGCGTACAGCAGGAGACAAAATAACTGGTAATTTGCAATAGATGCTTTCCCACCCCCCATCCTTCTTGACCCCGACTTGGCCTCCTCTGCTTCCCGAGGCCACAATCTCTTGACTGGGAAACACTGGCTGCTTGGATTCCACACACCCGAACGGGTGGCTCTCTGAGTGCCATTTGTTGGCTGCTGGTGTTGCTTTTTTCGGCTTCTTTTGATTTCTTCCTTGCCTCTCGCCACCTTCCCCTCCTTTCGCTCGAGTACCTCGCTCCATGCGCCATCTTTGCTTCTTCCTGAGGGGCTGCAGATTTCTGGTAATTTGTGATATATGCTTTCCCACTCTCTACCCTCCTTCACCCACACTCGGCCCCCTCAGCTTCCTGCAGACATAGTCTCTTGTCCAGAAACAGCAGCCCGCACTAGCTGGCTCTCTGAGTGCCATTTGTTGGCTGCTAGTGTTGCTTTTTTTTTCCTGCTTCTTTTGATTTCTTACTTGCCTCTCGCCACCTCCCCCTCCTTTCGCTTGAGTACCTGGGTCCGTGCGCCATCTTTGCTTCTTCCTGAGGGACTGCGGAGCTCAGTTCGAGTGTGGAGCTGCATCCCGGTCTGGGCTACCACGCTGGTGGGATCCCAGGGCTTTTGTTCATTTGTTTGTTTGTTTTGAATTGTATGTTTGTTTTCTTTTCCATTTCTTGAGTTGGGAGCCCTCTCTGGCCAGGCGGAGCTGCATGGCAAGGAGACTCCCCCTCAGCTTCCACAGACCTGCAGAGGGAGCCCTGAGCGCATTTCTTTTCTCGTTGGGTTTTTTTTTTTTTTCCTGTTTTTTGGGGGGCCATCCATGTTCTTTTTGTTTTTTTAATTTGTTTCGGGTTTTTTTCCCCTCTTTTTCCCTTTTTGTCTTTCTTCATTGCTCAGTTTCTCGTCTCTCTATATCTTCCTTCTCTTTCTGTTCCCTGAATACCTGGCATTGTATACCTCTACGCCTTCTAGCCAGGCTGTACTGCAACACCTGAGAGCGACTTCCCCAGACTGCATAGCTGCACCAGTGGGATCCCTGGGAACTTTGCAGTTCTTTAACCTTACTGATTTTTATTTATTCATTCTTTTCTTTTCTTCCTCTTCCCCTTTCTGTTTTTTTCCATTTCATAGTCTCTCATCTCTCCACTCCAACGGCAAGCTCCCCTAGCATTCTTTTTTGTTTGTTTGTATGTTTTTGGCTCCTGTTCCTCTCTCTTCTCTCCCATATCCATCTTAGCTCCACACATAACAATCTCCCCGCTGCATCTTGCCTGCCTGCACCAGGCACTTGATATCACACCACCAAACACCACAGGCACGGCCTACTGGAATCTGCCTTGCACTGATTACTGACCCACTCTGGTGGCTGTAGTAAGTGCCACAAACAACCCATCCCAGTAACTCCTCTTCAGCAAGACCTGCCCTGCCGTACCAAATATGAGTGACTGACCCTGCCAGTTGGAGAAGGAGGTGTAAAGTATTGAGCACACAGAGGAGCAAACAACAAAGAACACACAGTCTGCTCAGACACAGTCAATTTTTTTTTTTTTAGAAAAGGAATGAAACAAACAAATCTACAATCAATAAACGAGAAAAATAACTACAGAATGCCCCGAAAACAGCAGACAATATCAAAACATTTACAAAAACAGGAAAGGATGGTTCCAGCAGGCGTCCAAAATAAAACACCAGATGACTCTCCTGTGGAAGAAAATGCACTAGAACTACCGAATAGGGAATTCAAATCTTTAATACTCGGAATTCTCCAAGAACTGAGGCAAAAAGCTGACAAACATGAGGAAAAAATCGACAAATTCATGGAAAATACAGGCAAAAAACTGGAAGAATTCAGGAAGATGATGCAGGAACAAAATGCCAAAATAAATTCACAACTAGAAATTATACAAAAACAACAATTAGAAATCCAAAAGATAAACAACAAGATTTCAGAAATGGATGATGTCATAGAATGGCTGAGAAGCAGATCTGAAACGGCGGAAGACAGGATCAGTGGAATTGAAGACAAACACTTGGATACAACTCTGTTTCAAGAAAACTCAGAAAAAAGAACAAAGAAAAATGAAGAGACCCTGAGAGTTATATGGGATACAATCAAAAGCAAAAATTTGTGAGAGATTGGAATTCTAGAACAGGGGGAGAAAACAGAAAACGCAGAGAGGATCACTGAAGAACTGCTGGCAGAAAACTTCCACAATATCATGAAAGATGAAAAGCTGGCCATCCAAGCAGCTCAACAAACCCCATATAGAAGAGACCCCAAAAGAAAATCACTGAGGCATATCATAATCACACTTGCCAAAACCAAAGACAAATTAAGAATCCTGAGAGCAGCTCGTGAAAAACAAGAAGTAACATACAGAGGAGAAACAATAACACTAAGCTCAGATTACTCAGCAGAAACCATGCAGGCAAGAAGGGAATGGGATGACATATATAAAATCTTGAAAGAAAAAAAATTGCCAGCCAAGAGTAATATCCTGCAAAACTCTAATTCAAATTTGATGGTAAAATTAGGTCATTTCCAGATAAACAGAAATTAAGGGAATATGTAAAAGTCAAACCAAACTTACAAGAATTATTAAAGGGAGTTCTTCGATCTGAGGACAAACAGCTTCAGCTCACAGGCAGAACCTAGGATGCAGGATCGTACCAGCCAGATACCAATCTAGGAAATGAACTCTCGAGGACTATCCAAAACCTAAAGAAATACAACAGGCAATAAGAACAGTTAATCAGTAAATGACAACAACATCAAAACAATAAAAGAGGGAATAAATGGCATAGGTATAAAACCTTCTAATGGAGAGGAAGGCAAGGCGATACCAAGTAATGGTAGACTGCTTCAAACTTAGAAAGATAAGGGTAAAATTCACGGTAACCACAAAGAAATTTAACAAACATACTCATAAAAAAAAAAAGAGGAAAAACATAAAGTCTCAGCAAAAACAAAACCTACAGAAACAAAAGAAATGAACACAAAATCCACAAACAAAAGTAACTCAGCTCGAAAGAGTAAGAAGAACAAAGAAAACTTTAGCACCACAAAAAAAAGCACTACCAAATGACAGCAACAAACTCACATCTATCAATAATTACACTCAATGAAAATGGACTCAGTGCACCCATAAAGAGATGGAGAGTGACAGAATGGATAAGAAAACAGGATCCATCAATATGCTGTCTACAAGAGACACACCTTAGAAACAAAGATGTGAATTTATTAAAAGCCAAAGGTTGGAAAAAAATATATCAAGCTAACAACTACCAAAAAAGAGCAGGAGATGCAATTCTAATCTCAGATAAAATAGACTTTAAAGCAAAATCTACCATAAAAGACAAAGAAGGACACTATATAATGATTAAGGGGACAATCCATCATGGAGACATAACCATAATAAACATCTATGCACCCAATGACAGGGCTCCAAAATACATAAAACAAACTCTAACAACACTGAAAGGAGAAATTGACAGTTCCACAATAATAGTAGGAGACTTCAACACACCACTCTCAGTAAAGGACAGAACAACTAAGAAGAAACTCAGCAAAGATACAGAAGACCTAAAGGGCACAATCAGCCAACTTGACCTCATAGACATACATAGAACACTCCATCCAACCGCTACAAAGTACACATTCTTTTCCAATGCACATGGAACGTTCTCCAGAATAGACCACATCTTAGGCCACAGAGCAATCCTCAACAAGATCCAGAACGTTCAGAGAATTCAAAGTATCTTCTCTGACCACAATGCCATCAAGGTAGAAATTAACAATAGAAAGAGCAAGGAAAAAAAATCAACTACATGGAAACTGAATAATACCCTGCTTACACATCAGTGGGTAACAGAAGAAATCAGAGATGGAATCAAAAAATTCCTAGAATCAAATGAGAATGAAAACTCATCATACCAAAACCTTTGGGAGACAGCAAAGGCAGTCCTCAGAGGACAGTTTCTAGCAACAGATGCACACATCAAAAAATAAGAAAGAGACAAAATCAAAACATTAACTACAGAAATCAAACAAATAGAGAGACAACAGCAATAAAAGCCCACAACCACCGAAAGAAAGGAAATAGTAAAGATCAGAGCAGAAATAAATGAAACAGAGAAAAGAAACACAATAGAAAGAATCAACAAAACCAAAAGTTGGTTCTTTGAAAGGATTGACAAACCACTGGCCAGACTGACAAAAGAAAAACAGGAGAGGACACAAATAACCGAAATAATAAATGAAATGGGGGACATTACAACAGACCCAACTGAAATAAAAAGGATTATAACAGAATATTATGAAAAACTATACTCCAACAAATTTGAAAAACTAGAGGAAATGGATAAATTTATAGAAACACATGGCCTACCCGAACTACAACAAAGTGATGTTGAAAATCTGAACAGACCCATAACAAGAGAAGAGATTGAAAAGGTAATAAAAAAAATTCTCAACCAAAAAAAGCCCTGGCCCAGACGGCTTCACTGGAGAATTCTACAAAGCATTTACAGAAGAGCTTTTACCAGTACTACTCAAGCTATTTCAGAGCACAGAAGAGGAAGCAACACGTCTAAATACATTCTATGAAGCCAGCATAACGCTGATACCTAAACCAGGCAAAGACGTCACAAAAAAAGAAAATTACAGACCAATATCACTCATGAATATAGATGCAAAAATTCTGAACAAAATTCTAGCCAATAGAATTCAGCATCATATTAAAAAAATAATACACCACGACCAAGTAGGATTCATACCAGGTATGCAAGGATGGTTCAACATTAGAAAATCAATCAATGTAATCCACCACATAAATAAAAGGAAAGAAAAGAATCACATGATCATCTCAATTGATGCAGAAAAGGCATTTGACAAAGTCCAACACCCATTCCTGATAAAAACTCTCAATAAAATAGGTATAGAAGGGAAATTTCTCAACATAATAAAGGGCATCTATGCAAAACCAACAGCCAACATCATTCTTAATGGAGAGAGGCTGAAAACATTCCCCTTGAAAACAGGAACAAGACAAGGATGTCCTTTATCACCACTCCTATTTAACATTGTGCTGGAAGTTCTAGCTAGAGCAATAAGGCAAGCAAAAGAAATAAAGGGCATCCAATATGCTAATGAAGAAGTTAAACTGTCCCTGTTTGCATATGATATGATACTATACATAGAAAACCCTAAAGACTCCACGAGAAGTCTACTGGAACTAACAGAAAGATTCAGCAGAGTAGCAGGTTACAAGATAAACATTCAAAAGTCGGTTGGATTCCTGTACACCAGTAATGACAACGATGAAAAGGAAATCAGGAAAACAATACCATTTTCAATAGCCCCTAAAAAGATAAAATACTTAGGAATAAATCTGACCCGGGAAGTAAAAGACCTATACAAAGAAAACTACAAAACACTACTGCAAGAAACCCAAAGGGATCTACATAAATGGAAAAACATACCATGCTCATGGATAGGCAGACTCAACATTGTGAAAATGACAATTCTACCCAAAGCAATTTACAAATACAACACAATCCCGATCCAAATACCAACAACATTCTTCAAAGAGATGGAAAAACTAATCATTAACTTTATATGGAAAGGGAAGAAGCCCCGAATAAGTAAAGCACTACTGAAGAAGAAGAATAAAGTTGGCACACTACCTGACTTCAGAACCTACTATACAGCTACAGTAGTCAAAACAGCCTGGTACCGGTACAATGACAGATACATTGACCAATGGAACAGAATTGAGATCCCAGACGTAAATCCATCCACCTATGGTCACCTGATCTTCGACAAGGGCCCAAAGTCCATCAAATGGGGAAAAGACAGTCTTTTTAACAAATGGTGCTGGCAAAACTGGATATCCATCTGCAAAAAAATGAAACAGGACACATACCTCACGCCGTATACAAAAACTACTTCAAAATGGATCAAAGACCTGAATATAAAGCCTAAAAGTATAAAGTTCATAGAAGAAGAAATAGGACCAACACTACAGGCCTTAATACACAGCATTAACAGGATACAAACCATAACCATCAACGCACAAACCCCAATAGATAAGCTAGATAACTGGGAGCTTCTGTAAATGAAACACCTATGCTCTTCAAAAGACTTCACCAAAAGAGTCAAAAGAGAACCTACTGACTGGGAAAAAATTTTTGGACAGTACAAGTCAAACAAAGGTCTAATCTCCATAATCTACAAGAAAATCCAACACCTCTACAACAAAAAGACAAATAATCCTATTAGAAAATGGGCAAAGGAATGAACAGACACTTCACCAAAGAAGACATTCAAATGGCCAACAGACACATGAGGAAATGCTCGCGATCACTAGCCATTAGAGAAATGCAAATTAAAACTACAATGAGATACCATCTCCCCCCGGCATTACTGGCACGAATCAAAAACACTGGAAATAACAAATGTTGGAGGGGCTGTGGGGAGATCGGAACACTTATGCACTGCTGGTGGTAATGCAAAATGATACAACCATTTTGGAAAATGACATGGCGCTTCCTCAGAAAGCTAGAAATAGACATACCATTCGATCCAGCAATCCCACTCCTAGGAATATAGCCTAGAGAAATAAGAGTCGTCGCTCAAATAGACATATGCACACCTATATTCATGGCAACATTGTTCACAATAGCAAAATGATGGAAACAACCTAGATGCCCATCAACAGATGAATGGATAAACAAACTATGGTACATACACACAATGGAGTACTATGCAACGAGAAAGAACAACAATGAATCTGTGAACCATCTCATAACATGGATGAAACTGGAGGACATTATGCTGAGTGAAATAAGTCAATCACAAAAGGACAAATATTGTATGAGACCTCTGTTGTAAAAACCCATGCAAAAGTTCACACACAAAATGTAACAATCTTTGTTGGTTACCAGGGATGGGAGGGGTGGGGGGAAAATGCTAAATAGGCAATAGATAAGTGGTATCTTGAGTGAAGGGTGAGACAGTACACAATACAGGGGAAACTAGCACAACTTGTACAAGGAAAGGTCATTGAAGTCCCATAGACACATCCAAACTCCCTGAGGCACTGAATTGCTGTGCGGAGGGCTGTGGAGACCATGGTCTTGGGGAACATCTAACTCAACTGGCATGACACAGCTTATAAAGACAATGCTCTACATTCTACCTTGGTGAGTAGTGTCTGGGGTCTTAAAAGCCTGTGAGCAGCCATCTAAGATATTCCACTGGTCTCATCCCTTTGGGAGCAAGGGAGAATGAAGAGAACAGGATACAAGGAAAAGATTAGTCCAAAGGACTAATTGTCCACAGCTACCAAGGCCTCCACCGGACTGAGTCCAGTACAGCCGGATGGTGCCCGGCTACCACCACTGACTGCTCTGACCAGGATCACAACAGAGGGTTCTGGACAGAGCTGGAGAAGGATGTAGAGCATAATTCTAACTCACACAAAAAAAAGACCGGATTTACTGGCCTAAAGGAGACTGGAGAAACCCTGAGAGTATGGCCCCCAGACACCCTTTTAGCTCAGTGGTGAAGTCATTTCTGAGGTTCACTGTTCAGCCTGGGAGTGGACAGCCCCTTAAAACCAAATGAGACTAATGAGGTACAGGAGTCCAGTGACAGGGGCCAGAAGGCAGAATGGGACAAGGAAGCTGGTGATAGGGAACCCAAAGTTGAGTAAGGATATTGTTGATGTGTTGTGAGATTGTTAACCATTGTCATAGGGCAACATTTGTAGTAACTGTTAAATGAGAAACTGTTTTGTTCTGTAAGCCTTCATCTTAAGAGAGAATAACAGCACAATTGGAAGAGCGTAGTCAATGTCACTGAAGTGTGCATGCAGAAATTTTTGAAATGGTGTATCTTTGGCTATGTGTATTTTCACTGAAAAAAAAGGTTGAGAAGTTAGTGGGTTGATATGTTGTGGGGTTGTTAACCAATGTCATAAAACAACATGTGTACTACTGTTTCATGAGAAACTATTTGTTCTGTAAGCCTTCACCTGAAGTACAATAAAAAAAAAAAAACTGTGCTAAGAAGATAATATCTTTTTTAAAAATTGGACCAATTGAAAGCAAAGGATCATTTAATTCAAAAAGAAAAATGTGTATTTATTCAGAGAATTGTTTCCATTCGTAGAAAAAGAATCAACATTTTAGCAGACAAAATGATGATAATTTTGCCTTAATCCCACTATTTAACCAATTTAAATCTCCTCTGATTAAAGATAATTCCAGCATTTTAAAGATCAAAGCTTCTCTGGCTGGTTGATTCCTTTCGGTTCTAATTTTACACTCTTAATCAAACTCTACAGTCATTTCAAAAAATATCTAGATTTGAAAAAGTGGTAATATTACCTCTCCCAACAAAGAGAAAATAACAATTTTCCCTACAGGAAGTTATTTTTTTCCGGTAAGTGATAATTACACATTAATCATCCCACTCCATGGCTGGAACACTCTGCTTTTCTTAACTTGCTGAGAACCCTCAAGTTGGATATTAAGCTGTGAAAATGCCACTGTTTCCACCAAAGCCTCTCCAAACAGCGGAATATCTGGCACAAATATCTCCCCTCCTACCACCTCACCTTTTAAAATATAATATCCTAGTACTGGAGGGATTGTTTCCAACTAGCCCTTCAAAATCCATAATTTTACAAATGAGAAAACAGATACTCATAGAAATTAGTTCCCTGAAGTTGCACACTTATTTATTTTTATTCTTGACTAACACCTAAAGAAAGAGAGACCAGGGAGATTAGCACCTTGCTGAGGACCAGTCCAGCAGGGGTTCTGTTTAGCTCCAAACCACACACGTTTTCCCATTACTAGATGCCGCCTAAATGTTACTGAGTTTGCCTTCCTGCCCCTGGCCCAATAACCCTACTTCTCTTAACTTCCACATAGAACCCACATACCTTTCTAATTCAATCTCTTCTTTGCTATACTCTCTTCAGCTTTATGATAGAATTATTTAAAAATGTAGTTAACACTGAGATGCACATATTTGATTGAGGCCAGTGCCATCTGCTCACAAGCAGAGGCGTAACTAGGGTATGACAGGTGTTGCATCAGCCCTGGGCGTGTGGCACCACTGAGCAGTTTCTATTAACCCAGTACAGCCAGCAGCATATCTGTAGAAAATGGCGCCTATAGCAAGCACTAAATTGCGCCCCTGTCCAAACATCTACAC
The DNA here is from genome assembly GCA_030035585.1 of Dugong dugon. NCBI lineage: Eukaryota > Metazoa > Chordata > Mammalia > Sirenia > Dugongidae > Dugong > Dugong dugon. The sequence continues at coordinate 68,532,198 of CM057464.1, forward strand.
CCCTCTTTTAGATAACTTTACCATAATATCAGCTCAAAAATACAAGTCAAGCTCGTTAGTCTTTTACTTAACACGTTACCCTGCTTGAGGAAGGTCGTTGGGCCATACCGGGTTAATAGAAACTGCTCAGTCGTGCCATGCGCCCAGGGCCAGTACACTACCCTACATAACCCACTGCTCGGAAAGGGCAAGATCCAGATGTTACTAAGCTTGTACAGCATCCAGGACAAAGAGACTGGTGCTCATCAAACACTTTTTGATGTGATTGATGATTCTAAGACCTCCTAGAAGATTTAAGAAAGACTCAGCATTTGGTGCTTCCACAAATTCTGACATGTAAGAGGATTTGCCGGCACAAAACCAATTCTGAAACTCCATAATATCAACTGAATTTCTTACTATGTGAATATTCTCAAGTTTCCTTCTTTTTTCTTTGCAGTAAAAGTTTTAGGAAGTTTATATGAATTAATAAAAATCCAAGGTCTAGGAAGCCAATCTAGCTTTGAACATGCTTTTATTGATCTTTCAGGTAAATCTACTGTGAATATTATGAGCCAAGCCCAGATCACCAACTTCAAACAGAATTGGAGGTACCTGTTGAGAGTTACTTTGGCAGACAGGCTTTTACTAAAGCCAGCAGAGCAAAGGTGAGGATAAAAAAGTTGCTTAATTAACATTTTAGATGTGTCATAGGTTGAGTGATTCAAGGCAGCTTATTAAACTCTCCCTCTTGCATTCTGGAGAGTATCCTTCTTCCTTCCTGTTTTACAGATGTAATCAATTTGATTCTAACATCTACAACACATTAGCATAGGGAAGCTTTTTTGTAATATGCTAGGGTTCTTTTTATATTTGGTCTTACGAGTTAGTTATCTTCTTGAAGATACCAAACAATTTAACTATATCCAATGCAATGGAAAAAAAATCGCAAAAAATTGTCACTTCTTAGAAACAGAGAACATTTTCCAACCACCAGAAGAAGTGCTTTTTATTCCCTATTTTCCACATGGATAAAGGGAACAATAACACGATTCCTCTTCACTGTCACCTCCAAGGAGTCTCTGGATATGCAAGTGGTCAAGGATCTCTGCCACTAACCGAAAGGCTGGAAGCTTGAGTTCACCCAGAGGCACCTCTGAAGAAAGGCTTGGTAATCTACTTCTGAAAAATCAGCCATTGAAAACTCTATGGAACTCAGTTCTACTCTGAAATGCATGGGGTTTCCCATGGGTCTATGTGACAGCAACTGTTTTATTTTTTGGGGGGGTGGGGGGCAGGGGGCTGTTGTTTCTTTTTTAATCATATCCAAAGTCCAAACTCTTTTACACACAAGGAAGAGTTGTGACAATTCCTACATTTTGAGAGGTGTCTAGTCCAACTTTTTCCAATGTACTTAAATAGGTTTAACTCATAAATGGTAGGAAGCTAGAGGCATAGACATTATTAGCATTACTGCCACTGTCACTGCCGCCTAGTTCCTTGGCCTACACCTCCAAACAAGCCATAAATGTACTCGCAGGTTCCATATGAAAAAAAAAAAAAATTTACTAATCACTGTAGGCCAAAAACATTTCAGTGAAAATATCCACCCAGTGATATACATCACAGTGGTCAAGCACATGGGCCCTGATCACTAATGCCTTGATTTGAAACGTAGCTCCACCACTTACTAGCTGTGTAACCATGGGCAAGTCAGTTCACCTCCCTCTGCTTAAGTTTCCTCATCTGTAAAATTCAGGTAATAATAGTAACGACTCCATAAGTTTGTTGTGACAAGGAAATATTGATTGTTGTTAACTTTGCAGCTTATGTTATCTGTGTATATTATCCCAGCCAAATGAATGGCCCGGCAGATTTTTACTTTCTCAATCCAAGCTGAATTTTACTTTCTTAATATAAAACTAGACAGAATGTCAATAAAAATTAACTATTTTAAAAGAAAAACTGCCCTTCACTCAGATTCATATATTATAAACTCAAGTTAAATCTTATTTCATCCACTTTCTCCCCATATTATTATAAAACATATCCAAGATACATAACTTTATCTGTAATTATTTTAGTATGCATATCTAAAAGATAAAAATTATGTTCAAGATTAAAACAACATTACTAAAATAAGATTATAATACCTAAAATCAGTAATGGCTAATACTTTCAAATATCTAGTCAATGCTGAAATTTTCCATCTTGCTGTAAAATCTTCTTCTTTACTTGAATCAGGACTCAAACACGGTCCCCATATAGAGATTAAATAATGTGTCTCTTAAATCTCCTTTGATCTATAGCTTTCCCTCTCAATCTTATTTACTTTTTACTTGTGATTCATTGGTCGATGAGACTAGGCACTTGTTTTGTAGATTTTCCCACAGTCTGGATTTTTTAATTGCATGTCCATAAAGCTTTTCTTTTTTTTAATGTTCCTCTGACTTTTGACTTCTATATTTTTTGCAAATTTGTAGTTGAATCTAAAGGACTGATTAGATTCAGTTTGATATTTTAGCAAGGCTATTTCCTAGTAGGTGGTGTTTTCCTCCATTAGTAAGCAGTATGTGACTCCGGTTGTCTTTCTTTTTATGATGTTAGCAACCATTGATGCATAATGCCTAGATCAATTCATTCTGAAAAAAACCCATTGCCATCCAGTTGCTTCTGGCTCATAGTGACCCTATAAGACAGAGTAGAACTGCCCAATAGGGTTTCCAAGGCTGTAATCTTTATGGAAGCAGGCTGCCATGTCTTTCTCCCGTGAAGTAGATGGCTTCAAATCACACACCTTTCGATTAGCAGTGAGCTCTTAACCACTGCTCCATCAGGGCTCCTATTAATTCATTATCCTTTACTGTTCAGTCAATTCTGACTCATAGCATCCCTATCAGACAGAGTAGAATTGCCCCACTGAGTTTCCAAGGAGTAGCTGGTGGATTCAAACTGCCAACCTTTTGGTTAGCAGCCAAGCTCTGAACCGCTGCACCACCAGGGCTCCATTAATTCATTAGGGGTTGCTAAATGTTGATATTTTAATTTTATCATTTATTTCTTAATTTATTGGCCATGAAAAGATAAATGTGTATTCATCTACTACTTACATAACCAGTGGTACAGTTGTATAGAAAAGGCAAAATGAATTGTTTCAAAATACTCCGTTCCCCAATGATGACAAATAATTTTTAATATAACACTAAGAACTCATGGATTTAAACATATTTGATGTGTTTAAAACTATTGAAGTTATTATCCATATTGATGCTCAAATCATCCCATGTTTGGCTAGAGGAAGCCTTTCCAAGTTGTCTCTGGAGTCTTTTTTACACAACCTCAGTAGTCTTTGATAGCTTCCCTTGGTATCTGCCATAATAAAATGTTGAGGCTTACCTTGTACATTTCTGTCCTAGACCCTGAATTCGTCATATCTGCAAGGAGTTCTAGTTCCTTTAAGTAGGAAACAATATAGTTGATAGAATGCTATATTTTCTCTCCTTCTTTCCATAAATACTTTTATGAAATATATATATTAAAGTATATATAAGAAATATATTTATACATATTTAATAAATATATAGAAGAAATAGGTTTATTAAAAATCTACACATACGGACACATGACCTGGGATAAGTACAAAGACTTATTTCATGTGAAAGTATCTCATTTTCCCTCTCTACAGGCTTGTTTACTTCTGCCTGTAAACCCACATGCACAGATTAAATCTAACTCTGTGCCCCCTCTTCAGTGCCTAATACATGTTGGAATGTAATTAAATGTTAGCTCTTTTAAAATAAACCTTTTGTGTTTCATGATCTCTCTCTTTCTCTCTCTTTCGTGTGTGTGTGTGTGTGTGTGTGTGTGTGTGTGTGTGTGTGTGTGTGTAGTTGTACCAAGAACCCTGATGGTGCAAACATTTAAGTGCTTGGCTGCTAACCAAAAGGTTGGAGGTTCGGATCCACCCAGCAGCTCCACGGGAGAAAGACCTGATGATCTGCTTCTTTAATGATTACAGCCATAAAACCCTATGGGGTAGTTCTACTTGTATCATTGTATCACTATCGGAAGCAACTCGATAGCACCCAACAACAGCCACAACATACCTGTATCATTTGGTTTGGAAGTTGCAGACACCATGACACTTTATCCTTAAATACTTCAGCACATATCTCCTAGGAATAAAAACATATTATCACTATGACCTTCAAAAATTAACAATTGTTTTATAATAATATTTAGTATTTAGTCCATATTCAAATTTCTCCAATTCTCCTAAGATTATCTTTTATAGCTGTTTTCCCAGAACCAGGGTCCAATCTAGGTTTGCAGATTACATTTGGTTATGCACATTTGGTCTCATAGTCTAGAAGAGTCTCACCCCTCTATTTTCTCAAGTTATCAACTTTTTCAAGAGTCCAAAATAGTTGTCCTGTTGAATGTCCCACCGTTTAAATTCTCAAGATTATTTCATCAAGACATTTCATTTCCCTTAAACTTAAGGAATGTCATGGAAAAAGAATTCTACTTGAACATTTAGGAAGGAGTTTAACCCTGGGAATGTCCACCTACAATTGTGGTTTGCAGCAGCAAACTACGATGAAGTGCCAAAACCAAAAAATAAACCAGTTGCCATTGAGTCGATTCCAATTCATGGCAACCCCATATGTTACAGAGTAGAAGGTGCTCCATAGGGTTTTCATGGCTGTGACATTTCAGAAGCAGATTGCCAGGCCTTTCTTCCTAGTCTGTCTTAGTCTGGAAGCTCCACTGATGTCTATTCAGTATTATAGCAACACACAAACCACCACTGATAGGCAGGTGGTAGGCGCACATGAAGTACATTGGTTCAGTTCACCCGCATAGAAGGCAGTTGAACCACCAATGTCTCAGTAGGAATCAGGTAAGATATTAAAAACATTTAACAACACTGCTGTTCCAGGTGTGAATGTTTAGTCTCTTGATTATAGCGTGGTGGAGGCATAGGTGGAGCAGTGGTTAAGCGCTCGGCTGCTAACTGAAACGTTGGCTGTTGGAACCCACCAGCCACTCCGCGGGAGAAAGATGTGGCAGTTGGCTTCCGTAAAGATTACAGCCTTGGAAACCTTCTGGGGCAGTTATGCTCTGTCCTACAGGGTCACTATGAGTCGGAATCGACTCCACAACAATGGGTTTGGGTTTGGAGGTATAGATTTAGAGGAATGAAGGGCCTGGGTGTTTAGGGAAGTATGTGACACTTAGGGGCCTTAAAAAAAACAGATATTTATTGGTTAGGTTAACCAAAACGTCTGCAGTTAAAACCCACCGGATGCTCCTTGGAAGCCCTATGGGGCAGTTCTACTCAGTCCTATAGGGTCACTGTGGGTCGGAACTGACTCCAATGCACCTAACACCACAACAACAAGGCTTGTTTACTTCTGCCTGTAAGCCCATACACAGGGATTAAATCTAACTCTGTGCTGTCTTCAGTGCCCAGTACGTGTTGGAATGTAATTAAATATTAGCTCATTAAAAATAAACGTTTTGTGTTTCATGATTCTCTCTCTCTCTTTCTCTTTTCCATGCACCAAGTAACTACCCTTTTACAACTATGCATATACCTAAGATAGGTAAACATAAACAAATATCCATTCAAAATATTCCAGGGCATGCAGTCATTACAACAGAAATCTGATTTAAGTACAGTTTTAAAGCCCACCATAATGTACCAAAGGCTTAAAAAGTGATCTTTCCTTTTTCTGTATTGCTCAGTAAAATCCTGTCAAATCCTCTGGTTTATTTTACTATGAAGCATTGCTAGACTGAACCATGATCCTTATCGGTGACATATGTGTAGGGGTATGGGGATGGTATTTTTATCATCTTTCATCCTCATAAATGCACCCATGTCTCACAGTTTTAAATTACCTGGTCAGTGGATAAAGGACAGGCTTACTGTCTGACGATATGAAGAAAAACTCTTTCCGGGTCTATGTTCTTAAGAGAATACTGCCGCTACGATACTAATATAGGAACCTCCCTTTAAACAAAGATATGTTTTAAACATTTTTCAAATTTAATATAATATTTTAAACAAATCTGCTTTATCTTTAGCAGGTCATTTAATTTCTTTGTGCTTCAATTTCCTCAGCAATAAAATGGGAATAACAATAATGGCCCTATCTGCTATTCAGACGGAAACCCTGGTGGCGTAGTGGTTAAGAGCTAAGGCTGATAACCAAAAGGTCAGCAGTTTGAATCCACCAGATGCTCTTGGGAAACCCTACGGGACAGTACTACCCTGTCCTACAGGGTCACTGTAAGTCGGGATTAACTCCATGGGAACAGGTTTGTTTTATTTTTTTTTTTTACTATTCAGATATGGAGCCCTGGTGGCACAACGGTTAAGTGTGAAAAGGTTGGTGGTCCAAACACATCCAGAGGCTCTGCAGGAGAAAAAACATGGTGATCTGCTCCTGTAAAGATTCTGTTCTGTCACATAGGGTCGCTGTGAGTTGAGATTGACTCAATGGCACCTAACAACAGCTATTCAGATGTTTCTCAAAGTAAACTGAAATAATAAAAGATAGACACAAAATCTCTTTGAATGCAATAACATTCATTAATCTCATTATTTACAAAGCTGGAAGGAAACTTAGAGATCATTTCAGTCCCCAATTTTAGATGAAAAATTAAAATATTGAGAGAGGAAGTAACTAGATGACTCCAGGCAATTCTATGTCTCCTTTTTAAAGAGCTAATGCAAATCAAGTTTTTTTTTTTTTAAATAAAGTAGTTATTGAAATGTACTAAGAAGACATGCTACATAGCTTTAGCACAACAAAGTACAAAGGCACCTTAGATATCTCAACATAGACACTGGAAACTTAAGAACTAAGTAATAATGTCTTCATAATTCTAAGAGAAAATTATTTTCATTACAATTTTATAGCAGCCAATGGATCAATCAAATGTGAGAAATGTCAGTTCTATAGCAGCCAATTAATCAATCAAATGTAAGAGAATAGATACTTTTAGATATGCAAAGACCCAGAAAAAGTACTTCATTCACTATTTCTTAAGAAGGTATACTCCAGAGAAATAAGGGAATGATAAAAATAAATACTGCAAGAAAAAGTAGGCTGTAAGAAACTCTGGGGGATTGTGGGGGAGGGAGGCTCAGTGCACAAGAAACTATATTCACATCGTATTCTTTCTTTTATACTGATCAATAAAAATAGACAAGAATAAACAAATTCTTGGATTGTCAAATCACTCAAGAATCAGAGATTTTACCTAGTACTAAATTTTGGTATTAATTCAAACAATATGGATAATTGTGAAACAGGGGAGTCTGGGACCACCAACATAGCTGCCCAGTTTCTGCCTTACAACATTAGCACATTATTGGCCGAGATTTAACATATGAGGTCTCAAGGTAATACATGTGGGCATCACTTACCTAAAAGGGTCCTTTTCAGTCATGAAACATTTCCTTTTACACTGTGATAATTACATGTCTGACATTGACATTTTCCAAAAGCCCATGTCTCGTAAATCTATAAATTCCAAGTTTTCTGTCAAAATGGATTATTTTGTTCTTCCTTTCTTCTTGCCCTCTTTTTCCTCTCTACTAGTGTCCCCAGGTCAGGAAGAATGGGATACAGACCAGTGGCTAACCTGTCTCCTTCACACTAGTCATAATAATGTGAACAATATTTATTGATTTTTCAGATTCTTCAACTTTTAGAAACACTCTACAACAAATCATAAGTTACTTAATCATGGTTAATAATACAATGGGATGTCATCAAGGTTGAAATGTAAGAATAAAGAGGACAAAAGTTTGGGTTAGAATGGAAGATGAAAGCTGGAAGAAATGTTAGAAGTGCTAATAGCCTCACCTTCAAAGTAGAGAATCAAGAAACACTGTCTATAATTGACCAAATAAGAAATGAATATGTAAGTATATTACTTAAAATTACAGAGACAATGAATAGAGGAACTAAAATATAATTATACTGGTTGGGAGGGAAAGAAAATGTATGTTGTTGCTGGTAAGTGACCTAAGATTCTATAGATCATAGCTAAAATTAATTAAAACATATAGACATAAGCATAGTGTTTTGAGCTACGGACATAATTGCCAGAAGACATTGTTAAAGGAGTTAAAAAGATGTTCCCTTTGGAGAACGGACTGTGGGGCAGGAGGCTTGCTTTTCCTTATAAGCTCATCTGTTCACTGTATTTTTTTAACTATTGGTGGCCAGTGGTTAAGAGCTCGGCTGCTAACCAAAAAGTCAGCAGTTCGAATCTACCAGCCACTCCTTGGAAACCCTGTGGGGCAGTTCTACTCGAGGGCAACGGATTTGTTTGTTTGTTTTGATAGTTGTTTTTTTTAATTCAATTTTTATTTATTTTGTTGTTGAGAATATTCACAGCAAAACATACACCAATTCAACAATTTCTACACGTGCAATTTAGTGACAATTGATTACGTTCTTCGAGTTGTGTAACCATTCTCACTCTTCTTTTCTGAGGTGTTCCTTCCTCATTAACATAAACTCAGTGCCCCCTAAGTTTCCTATCCAATCTTTAGAGTTGCTGTTATCAACTTGATCCCATATAGATAGTTCTTAAAAGAGGATAGTTGTTTTAATTATTAAAATAAATAAATAAATGTTCCAACCTGTACACATCTGGGTCCACATTGAGACCAAAACAGCTAAAAGGAGGCATAATTGACCTAGGCCAATTCCAAAACCACAAACGTAGTCAGGAAAATTTCCACAAAGAGAAGGTGAACATTGGGGTCGAAAGTTAGGCTCTACAACTACCACTGTTCTTTCTAACCCTGCAATTCCCCCTGCTATTGTCCTTCAGTACTCACTCCCCCTTCAAGAACTGCACTCTTGAGTTTCATAAGGGCGTATAGCAATTCAGCACCCCTTGCAACTAGATGTGGCCATGTGACTTAGTTCTCTTAATGAGATATGAACAGAATTGATTTTTCTACTTCCAGGTTGTGCCCTTAAAAGAAATGAACTTCCTTTGACCTCTCTTATCTTCCCACAACCCATTGCAAGAATTGGATCCAGAGATGGAAGCCATATTTTGAAGATGGCAGAGACTTTTAACCAGGATTAGACTACTTCTCTATTACGTTATGTGAGACAAAAATATACTTCTGAATTGTTTAAGTCACTGCATTTTTGCATCTCCCTTATAGTTAGCCTGTACCCTAATACCTCCTACCTTCATTGTCAGCCTTAGAGATTTTGACTTTTTTTTTTTTTAAAAAAAGGAATTTAGTAGTTGGTCTGCCTAGTTTGGACAATTATAATTGCATTATCTGCATCTGGTTTAAAAAACTGCTATCAAAACAGAGCACTCACTACACTATGAAGTCAGAGGTACTTAAATTTTGGCCCCATAACTATCAATGGGAAGGTTTCCTATCACTTGATACCTGATTTCCCCAAACCTGAACAAGTGGTTTTGTATAGATCCATGCATTTAAACAATCATTTATGCATTAATTCATGAATTCACATTGACTGTTCACAATGCGCCCTGTTCTGAGCTATTTACCTGGGTGGTGGAGGAAGGGAAAATTCATAGACATATATTTTCTCTACTCACTCCAAAGAGCATCTTTTGGAGAAGTAATACAGTGCCATGATTAATAGAAGGACATGGATTCATATTCTGGGTCTGTTGTTAGTTGCCCTCGAGTCAGCTCTCACTTACGGGGAACTTACGTATAACACAATGAAATGTTGCTTCGTCCTGAGCCATCCTCATGATCTTTGATATGTCTGAGTCATCGTTGTGGTCATAGTAAGCACTAAATAAAATTTAACTATACTGTTATTATACTTAGAGAGATGAGACATATATACACACTAATAATTCTTAGAAACATGTCACACAGCAAATCATGACATGGGGGACAACTACATATTTGTCATTGATGAATTTTCAGATACAGGAAGTGGGAGAGAATGTTCCTCTGGTTCTACCGATCATATAATCAAGGAATTAATTGGAAGTCTAGGCCATTAATACCAAGTTCATTTTTACATGTGTGTCATTTCATGTAGTATCTCATTCTCTTCATTTTGTTTGTGTAGGATTTTCTTTCCTGAATTACTGGTCCATGTGTATAGTCACCGTTTATGTTGGTGAAAAAAGGTATTTGCAATCAAGAAGTTATTGATCTTGCAAAATTCTATCATGTGATCTCAACCATCATTTAGTGTCAAATTCTTCTTGTCTACTGATAGTCACAATTCTGTCAGTATTCACAGCTTTACTTGAATTTTCAAATGCTTGTATCCTTATGTAGATTTCCAATTCTATTTTGGTCAAGTGATTTCCTTGATTTCCCTGATGTTGTGGTTAGGTGCCCTCGAGTCCGTTCCAACACATAGCGACTCCATGTACAACAGAATGAAACACTGCCCAGTCCTGTGCCATCCTGACAATTTTTCTTATGGTTGAGCCCATTGTTGCAGCCACTGTGTCAGTCCATCTCCTTGAGGGTCTTCCTCTTCTTCTCTGACCATCTACTTCACCAAGCATGACGTCTTTCTCCAGGCACTGACTGATCCCTCCTGATAAAGTGTCCAAAGTATGTAAGACAAAGTCTTGCCATCCTTGCTTCCAAGGAGCATTCTCACTGTACTTCTTCAAGACAAATTTGTTCCTTCCTCTGGCAGTCCATGGTATATTCATTATTCTTCACCAACACCATAATTCAAATGCATCAATTCTACTTTGGTCTTCTTTAATCATTGCCCAGCTTTCTCATAAATATGAGGTAATCGAAAAAAACTATGGCTTGGGTGAGGCACACCTTAGTCCTTAAAGTGACATATTTGTTTTTTTAACACATTAAAGAGGTCTTTTACAGCAGATTTGCCCAATGCAATGCATCTGTTGAATTATTGACTGCTGCTTCCATGGACATTGATTGTAGATCCAAGTAAAATGAAATCCTTGACACTTCCATCTTTTCTTCATTTACCATAATGTTGTTTATTGGTCCAGCTCTGAGGATTTTTGTTTTCTTTATGTTGAGGTGTAATCCATACTGAAGGCTGTGGCCTTTGATCTTCACCAATAAGTGCTTCAAGTCATTTTCACTTTCAGCAAGCAAGGTTGTGTTATCTGCATATCACAGGTTGTTAATGAGTCTGCCTCCAATCCTGATGCCCTGTTCTTCTTCATATAGTTCAGCTTCTCAGATTATTTGCTTATCATACAGATTTACTCCCATGTGTCTGCCAGTTTGTTGTACTGTGGGGAGCCTGTGTGTTGCTGTGATACTGGAAGCTATGCCACCAGTACTCAGATACCAGCAGGGTCATCCATGGCAGACAGGTTTCAGCTGAGCTTCCAGAATAAGACAGACCAAGAAGAACGACCCAGCAGTTTATTTCTGAAAAGAATTAGCCAATGAAAACCTTATGAATAGCAGCAGAACATTGCCTGATATAGTGCCAGAAGATGAGCCTCCCAGGTTGGAAGACACTCAAAAGACAACTGGGGAAGAGCTGCCTTCTTAAAGTAGAGTCGACCTTAATGACTTGGATGGAGTCAAGTTTCGGGGACCTTCGTTTGCTGATGTTGCACAACTCAAAATGAGAAGAAACAGCCGCAAACATCCGTTAATAATTGGAATGTGGAATGTAGGAAGTATGAATCTAGGAAGATTGAAAATCATCAAAAATGAAATGGAACACATAAACATCGATATCATAGGCATTAGTGAGCTGAAATGGACTGGTATGGGCCATTTTGAATCAGACAACCATATGGTCTACTATGCCGGGAATGACAACTTGAAGAGGAATGGTGTTGCATTCATCATCAAAAAGAACATTTCAAGATCTATCTTGAAGTACAACGCTGTCAGGGATAAGATAATATCCATACTCCTACAAGGAAGACCAGTTCATATGACTATTATTCAAATTTACGCACCAACCACTAAGGTCAAAGATGAAGAAATTGAAGATTTTTACCAACTTCTTCAGTCTGAAATTGATCGAACATGCAATCAGGATGCATTGACAATTACTGGTGATTGGAATGGGAAAGTTGGAAACAAAGAAGAAGGATCAGTAGTCAGAAAATATGGCCTTGGTGATAGAAATGATGGCTGAGATCGCATGACAGAATTTTGCAAGACCAATAACTTCTTCATTGCAAATACCTTGTTTCACCAACATAAGTGGTGACTATACACATGGACCTCACCATATGGAATACACAGGAATCAAATTGACTACATCTGTGGAAAGAGAAGATGGAAAAGCTCAATGTCATCAGTCAGAACAAGGTCAGGGGCTGACTGCAGAAAAGACCATCAACTGATCAAATACAAGTTCGAGCTGACATTGAAGAAAATTAGAACAAGTCCACGAGAGCAAAAGTAAGATCTTGAGTATGTCCCACCTAAATTTAGAGACCTTCTCAAGAACAGATTTGATGTGTTGAACACTAATGACCGAAGACCAGACAAGTTGTGGAATGACATCAAGGACATCATACATGAAGAAAGCAAGAGGTCATTAAAAACACAGGAAAGAAAGAAAAGACCAAAATGGAGGTCAGAAGAGACTCTGAAACTTGCTCTTGAACGTTGAGTAGCTAAAGCAAAAGGAAGAAATGATGAAGTAAAAGAACCAAACAGAAGATTTCAAAGGGCAGCTCAAGAAGACAAAGTAAAGTATTATAAAATGGCATGTGCAAAGAGCTGGAGATAGAAAACCAAAAGGGAAGAACATGCTTGGCATTCCTAAAGCTGAAAGAACTGAAGAAAAAATTCAAGCCTCGAGTTGCAATAGTGAAGGATTCTATGGAGAAAATATTAAACAATGCAGGCAGCATCAAAAGAAGATGGAAAGAATACACAGAGTCATTATACCAAAAAGAATTGGTCGATGTTCAACCATTTCAAGAGGTAGCGTATGGTCAGGAACCGATGGTACTGAAGGAGGAAGTCCAAGCTGCACTGAAGGTGCTGGCAAGAAACAAGGCTCCAGGAATTGATGGAATATCAATTGAGATGTTTCAACAAACAGATGCAGCATAGGAAGTACTCACTCATCTATGCCAAGGAATTTGGAAGACAACTACCTGGCCAACTGACTGGAAGAGATACATATTTATGCCTATTCCCAAGAAAGACGATCCAACTGAATGTGAAAATTATTGAACAATATCATTAATATCACACACAAGAAAAATTTCGCTAAAGATCATTCAAAAGTGGCTGCAGCAGTACGTCAACAGGGAACTGCCAGAAATTCAGGCCCGATTCAGAAGAGGATGTGGAACCACGGATATCATTGCTGATGTCAGATGGATCCTGGCTGAAGGCAGAGAATACCAGAAAGATGCTTACCTGTGTTTTGTTGACTATGCAAAGGCATTCGATTGTGTGGATCATAACAAATTATGGATAACATTGTGAAGAATGGGAATTCCAGAACACTTTATTGTGCTCATGAGGAACCTGTACACAGATCAAGAGGCAGTTGTTTGGACAGAACAAGGGGATACTGTGTGGTTTAAAGTCAGGACAGGTGTGCATCAGGGTTGCATCATTTCACCATATGTATTCAATCCGTATGCTGAGCAAATAATCTGAGAAGCTGGACTATATGAAGAAGAAAGGGGCATCAAGATTGGAGGAAGATTCATTAACAACCTGAGATATGCAGATGACACAACCTTGCTTGCTGAAAGTGAAGAGGACTTGAAGCACTTACTGGTGAAGATCAAAGACCATAGCCTTCAGTATGGATTACACATCAACATAAAGAAAACAAAAATCCTCACAACTGGACCAATAAGCAACGTCATCATAAATGAAGAAAAAATTGAGGTTGTTAAGGATTTCATTTTACTTGGATCCACAATCAACACCATGGAAGCAGCAGTCAAGAAATCAAAAGACACATTGCATTGGGCAAATCTGCTGTAAAAGACCTCTTTAAAGACTTGAAAAGCAAAGATGTCACCATGAAGACTAAGGTGGGCCTGACCCAAGCCATGGTATTTTCAATCGTATCATATACATGCGAAAGCTGGGCAACTAGTAAGGAAGACCGAAGAAGAATTAATGCCTTTGAACTGCGGTGTTGGCAAAGAATATTGACAATACCATGGACTGCCAAAAGAATAAACAAATCTGTCTTGGAAGAAGTACAACCAGAATGTTACTTAGAAGGAGGGATGATGAGATTACGTCTGACATACTTTGGATATGTTGTCAGGAGGGATCAGACCCTGAAGAAGGAAGACCCTCAATGAGATGGATTGACACAGTGGCTGCAACAATGGGCTCAAGCATAACAACGATTGTGAGCATGACGCAGGACTGGGCAGTGTTTTGTGTTTTGTTCTGTGGTGGATAGGGTCGCTGAAAATGGCTCAATCATGGAGTCTTTATTACCACCTTACATAACAAAAATATCTCAGTACTTCAGTAGACTGTTCCAGGGTAGGTTCAGTGACTTCATAATGTCATCAAATACCCAGTCTATTTCTATCCTTTTGTTCTGCCATGTCCAAGAAGTTGGTGATCTCTCCTCATTGCCGCAAAATGGCTGCAGCATTTCTAAGCATTACATCTTCCCACAAAGCATATGTAAAATCAGTAGGAGAAGACTTACAAACGGGGCTTCCATTTGTACACCTGTCTCCTTTTATGGAGGAGGAATACTTTTCCAAAAGCTCCAGCAGAATTTCCCTTATGTATCATTGGCCAGTTCTAGTTAACACAGTCCCCCTTAACTGAAAGGAAGTCAGGAATGTAAATTTCTGGTATTTTCAGTCTTTCTCCTGGTTGATGTGTTTGGCCATTTGAAGAAGGAGTAGGAGAATGACTTATGGATATATAGCTATCAGTATCGGACAAAGTAAAAGAATAAATGTTGCAAGAAAGAGATTTAGGACAGCTGTTTCGTTTGTTTTTAAGAGCCTGTCTTCCAACTTCTGATTCAGGGACTTAGCTAAATAAATAGGAAAAATTGATTTTTTTTCCTCATCAATAAATAAAATAATAAAGCAGAACATACACTTTCACTGTATTATTTTATGTAAATAATTACTGAAAATTCATGAAGTACCCTGAAAGCATGACTTCAATTTTTGACAATATTTTATTCTAAGATAATTTCCATATGGGGTAAGAGAATGATTATTTGGAGGATGTTAAGGATAAGACTAGATTATTTTTCATCTTTTGCTATGTGCAATAACTCTTTTAGCTCATTCTATTTTTAAAATACAACTGGCTATCTGTAGATTTTAGAACCCTATAGGCCTTTGTTGGTTAAGGGAATTAATTCATATTATACCAATTCCATTCAAATCCAAAGACAATAAATCACAATGTTGCATAAACATATTTTCCCCCTCCCTACTATTAGTTCTAGGTTTAAACAAATACATTTTCAGCCATTAGTATAGTGAATCCAAAAAAAAAGCTACTTAACTGAGAAAACATATTAGTCAATACATCTGCAAATGTCTACCTAGGATAGTGCTTAATTACTAAAGTTCTGTTACAGTTGCCTGCAATAGTACTTACTTTGTAGTTAGAAAGGGATATAAAATAAAGAAGAAAGTAACACATAAAAGAGCATTATAAAAAGCAGCTCTTGCATATGAAGTGTTATGTCCATCATCTGGAACTTAATGCTCTGTGGGAAAACTGTCGTCAGACACAGGTATAACCAATTATAGGATGAGGGTAATAATTAAGGGAAGAGACTTAGGGGAAGGCAGCCTTCTCCTTAACTGCAGCCACATGAGATGGGATGGCTGTGCTTAAGAACGACTTGTCCACAAGAAAAGGGTACCAGCAAACCTTTATCCCCACAGCAGCTGGTAGGCAGCAGGGCTTGAATTCCTGGTAGACCGCAAAAAGCTACCGATCCTTGTGGAAAATGCCAAGAAGCATTCTAATTTAACTCACACAGCTTAAATTTTAAGCTTTTTTTTTTTTTTTTTCCTCTGAGCAGCAGGAACAGATGAACTCTCAAGAAATAAAGATCTCATTTTCATGGAAATCATCTCCCAAGAACAAGAGAGAAAAAAATAAAGAAAATGTATGAAGGATACTTGGGATTGCTGTAAAAGACAACAGGTGTCAGAGTTTTCTATGAGGATGTAAGTATTCCTTGAGGTATATTTTAATGACTTTCTAACAGTTGACACAGTTTATCTTCCCTTTAGAGTAAACAGAATTCTGGTAGCCAGGTGGTCTGAGAAAGTTTAGCTAAAGAACTACAATAAGCACAAGAGTACTCCATATCTAAGGTTAACACATTACAACATACAGGAATACTAGGCAAGGACAAAGGTATGTGGTTTACAGGAACTGGGCTGACTTTCTAGATACTAATATAACAGACCCATATTTCCAATCAAGGTTGTGCAATCTGCCACATTCTTCTTTATATAGTCCAGCTTCTCTGATTATTTGCTTAGCATACAGATTGAATAGGTATGGTGAAAGGATACAACCCCGACACATACCTTTCCTGATTTTAACCCATGCGATATCCCCTTGTTCTGCATGAAAAACTGCCTCTTAGGTATATGTACAGGTTTCTTATGAGCATAATTAAGTGTTCTGGAATTCCCATTCTTTGCAATATTATCCATAATTTGTTATGATCCACACAGTCGAATGCCTTTGCATAGTCAATAAAACACAGGTAAACATCTTTCTGGTATCCTCTGCTTCCTGCTAGGATCCATCTGACATCAGCAATGATATCCTTCGTTCGACATTCTCTCCTGAATCCGGCTTGAATTTCTGGCAGTTTCCTGTTGGTGTATTGCTGCAACAATTTTTTAATTATCTTCAGCAAAATTTTACTTGCCTATGATATTAATGATGTTGTTCAATAATTTCCACATTCTACTGGATCACTTTTCTTTAGAATGGGCATAAATATGGATCTCTTCAGTTGGTTGGCCAGGCAGCTGTCTTCCAAATTTCTTGGCATGGATGAGTGAGTGCTTCCAGCATTGCATCCCTTTGCATCCAGTCTGTTGCAGCCAATCAAATAGTAAACGCTTAATAAAACTTCAGAGTCTCAACCCATGACTCATCAGAAGCTCTGTCAAGCTTTTCAAAGATATACACCAGGACCCCACCCAAGGGTTATTGATCCATGAAGTCTGAGTGCAGTCCCTAGCTACTGTATGTTTAAAACACTGCAAGGTGATCTGATGGGCACAGAAGGTTGCAAACTGCTGAAATACCCATTGACTTAATATAGAGCCGTCAGAGGTTATTTACATTCCAATCTCAAACACTGGATTGACATGAGAATTTGATGTAAAAGAGTAGACACAAGAAAGCTCTTTTAATTTATCTGCTTATTTCTCTGTCTCTCCTCAACCCCACCCATTAATCTATGAGCTTTACAAAGATGGAGACTGTGTGGTGTTCATCTTTGTATTCCTAGTAACAAATTTGGTGCTGACACATAGTAAGCATTCTGCAAATGTTTGTCAAATAAATAAAATAATTAATCCTGAATGCATTTGAACTTTCATATCATCATCTTGGTGTTTTTAAGCAAATTATTGAGATGCTTGTTTAGGTTACCAAATATTTAACCCCTAGCTTTTGTTGACAAAGTCAAAAAGGCAACAAAGACAGAAGATTAAAAGCTAAAACAACAATGTTTTAACCTTTTATGAGCACAGATTTTGGGCAGCTTAGTGTTACAGAGGGAATATCTTCAGACCAGGAAGTTCTGGTGGCAACTGCCCACCAGGCTAAATACTATGTTAAATATATTCAGGTATACTCTGTTAGTGAAGAACATTTGTAGGTTAGAAAGTTGGATGTATTCAGCTGTGCCTTGTTACAGTGATGAGCATCCCCTTTGGCTTATATAACCTGGAAGTTATGTAAGCACAACTTCAGAGAGGTCCTAAAGCCTCTGGGCCTGTTTCTTCTCACATCCTCCCTAGCTATTCACTCTACATAGACTTTTTAGACTCCTTGGCCGATTTTTGCTGGGATCTCTACTAGCTCAAATATTTATGTGCAGCTCAACAAACTAG
This sequence comes from Dugong dugon, assembly GCA_030035585.1. Classification (NCBI taxonomy): domain Eukaryota; kingdom Metazoa; phylum Chordata; class Mammalia; order Sirenia; family Dugongidae; genus Dugong; species Dugong dugon. Next base: position 68,550,261 of record CM057464.1, read on the forward strand.
AGCTATATACATCAGTTACATTTATGTACTTGAAAATCTAATGAATTCTATGGGCTCTGGGGTAAGGGTGAAATGATTATACAAGAAATACTTGCCCTTCAATTCCAGGAGGTTCACAGACATCCTGAAATCCATCTACAAATCTTCTAGGGATCCTTGAAACCAAGGTTGAAAAACCAAGCCGATGAGTAATTGAGTAAAATCCTATAGTCTGTCTATGTCAAAGGCTATGCTACACACAGGCAGGCAGATTTTTCAAAGGCATACACACAGGTCACTGCCAATTTATTTCTAAATCATCAGTCTCCACTAACCCATCATAAAATGCTTGGTTAATTTCCACCATTAAAACTTCAGACTCTCTCCTCACGCATTTCTTCTAGCTTCCTTCCCTTCCACATGACCAACAACAACGAGAAGCCTGGCACCCCATTCACCATGTTGTCAATCCTAACGCATCAATTTATTAAAGCATCTAACATTACTAACAGTCAGACAGTGATAATTAATTAGGGTGAGTACTATTAGAGCTGAACTGTAGTCAGCAACATGAAAATGTTCCCATTGTTTATATAAAGCTCTAAGTTACTTGTTGGATAGAAAAATTAAGAAAGAAGCCTTCTAGGATTGAATTTTTTTCAACTGTAATTTTATTGTCAATATTTGTGTTTACATGATTGAAAATAACTTAGCCTTTGAACATTAAGAACACAACTATCAATATATTTAGGGGTGGGCTCAGCTTTTCAACACAGTCTCTTCCACTTCATCTAGCAATTGTAGAAGCCAGGCAGTTAGTGGAGCTGAGCGTTGAGGAGAGCCACATGGAGCTGCACCTCCAGTGTGGCAGCACTAAGGCACTGAAAAAGCCGGCACCACCATTTAAGCTCAGTGGGAGCCTATTCAATTCATCCAGTTTATGAGGTTCATTCCTGAAGTGACTAAAAAATGAAATACTCAGTGTTTAGGAGGATACTAAACTTTTTCAATGTTCTCAGGACAAGTTAAGATTATATTGTAGATTGCTTTATGAAGCAGTTAAATAAAACTTAATTAGCCATCACTAACTTCACCAAGATATACATTAACATTATGCACACACACATTCTCACGTTTTCTGATACCATAAAGTATGTTTTAATACACAGAGCAAATACAAAATTAGAACTAGCAATATTCTCTTATATATTTAATTGTGTCCCCCAAAAATGTGTATCAACCTTGCTAGCCCATGATTCCCAGTATCGTGTGGTTGTCCACTATTTTGTGATCTGACGCAGTTATCCTAATCTCCACCTGTAGTTAATGAGGCAAGATTAGGTTATGTTAAAGAGGATTAGGGTAGGATGCAACACCCTTACTCAGGTCACAGCCCTGATCCAATGTAAGGGGAGTTTCCCTGGGGTGTGGCCTGCATCACATTTTATCTTATAAGAGGTAAAAGGAGAGAGAAACAAGCAGAGAGATAGGGACCTCATTACCACCAAGCAAGAATAAACAGGAACAGAGTGTGTCATTTAGACCCAATGTGCCTGTGCTAAGAAGCTTCTAGATCCAAGGAAGACTGATAACAAGGGCCTCCCCTGAGAGCTGACAGAGAAATCCTTCCCCTGGAGCTGGCACCCTGAATTTGGATTTCTAGCCTCCTAAACTGTGAGAGAATAAATTTCTGTTTGTTAAAGCCATCCATGTGTGGTATTTCTATTATAGCAGCAATAGGTAACTAAGACAGAATTTGATACTGAGTAGGGCGCTGCTCTAACAGATACCTAAAATATGAAAGTGGATTTGAAACAGGGAATGGGTAGAGTCTGGGAGAGTATTAAAGTGCTTAATAGTAAAAGCCTAGATTGCTTTGAAGGGACAGTTGGTGGAATTATGGACATCAAAGACAATTCTGGTGAGGGCTCGGAAGGAAGTGAGGAGAATTCTAACACTTGAGATGCTGCAGATGAAGAGAAGCAGCAGCAGACAAATGGCAGAAGCAGAACCAGGAGACCAGAACCAGGAGCTGACCCACGGAGTGAGAGAGCTGAGTGCCTTTGAACAGGAGATTTTCTGGCAGGGTGGGGTGCCTATGGGTACTTATCAGTGAGTGAAGACTTGTGGACCCATGCAGCAAGAGCTAAGTGCCTTCAGGCCAAGGTTTATTGGCTGGCGGAACCGGTGCCTCCGCATACTTATCGGTAGAGCTAAAGAGCTTTGGAACACTTGCCTGAGCAGGGCAAACACTGGATCAACCCAAGAGGGCCCCAAGGGCTGAGTGGCCAAGAAACTAGGCACCAGAAGCTGAAGAGACAAGGAGCACCGGAAGCAGAGGTGCCTCAGTCTCAAAGGGTAAAGCTACGACCACTGGAGTCTCAAAGGGTGGGTCCAAGACCTCCTAAGTTTCAAAGAGTCAGATCTTTACCAACTCAGTTCTGGAATGTGGGGCTGCCATTCATGAGTGCCAGTGGGATGATATACCCAAAGCTGAGGAAATGGGGCTGCCAAGCCCAAGGGGCAGAAGAATGTGTCCTGCTGGGACCGAAGTGGGTGGGGTTGCCACTCGGACTAGTAGAATGGAGCTGCCCAAATTCGAGGGAACAGAGTTGCTGTCTAGGGGGCCTAGAAGGCAAAGCTGAAGCCCAGGGCTGAGGGGCCTCCACCCAGAATCTGGAGTGTGGTCAACACCCAGAATCTGGAGGGCAGGGCCATTGCCTAAATGGTCTCAGAGACAGGATTATTTTCAAGCTTTGAGAGATAATGTAATATGTTCTGCTGAATTGCTTGGTGCCTGTTATCCCTTCTTTCACTCCAGTTTCTAATGGAAATGTCTACCTTGTATCTGTTCTACTATTGTACCTTGGAAGTAGATAACTTGCATTCTAGAACTCACAGATGGAGAAGAATTTTTGGATTTTGGACTTGGAGTTGATTTAAGGCTTTTCCTATGATATGATGGGGTGAATGTAGTTTTATATGTGGCAAGAACATGAATTTTGTGGGGCCAAAGTATGGAATGTTATGGATTGAATTATGTCCCCCAAAAATATGTATCAGCTTGGCTAGGCCATGATCCCCAGTTTTGTGTGGTTTTCTACCATTTTGTGATCTGATGTGATTATACTATGCATTGTAAATCCTAATTTGTTTGATGTTAATGAGGCAGGACTCAATGTACAGGATTAGGTTATATCTTGAGTCAATATCTTCTGAGATACAAAAAAGAGAAATGAGCAGAGAGGAGAGGGACCTCATGCCACCAAGAAAGAATCACCGGGTGCAGAGCATGTCCTTTGTACTCAGGGTCCCTGCACTGAGAAGCTCCTAGACAAGGGGAAGATTGATGACAAAGACCTTTCCCCAGAGCTGACAGGGAGAGAAAGACTTCCCCTGGAGCTGGCACCCTGAATTCAAACTTCTAGCCTCCTAGACTATGAGAGAATAAATTTCTGCTTGTTAAAGCCATCCACTTGCGCTATTTCTATTATAGCAGCACTAGATAACTAAGACATTCTCTTTCCAAATTATTAACAAACAGCTAGTCTCACAGTGAAACTGGCCACCCAGAGAAAGAATTGTAAGTGGATCAACCAAGATGGGCAGATTTAGATATCTTGTGAAGAAGCCATAAGACAAGTCTACAACCCAGAGGAGACATGTCAAAGAAAACTGAAAATTTCACAATATGAGATTTGGAGAAACTGGAAATAGAAAAATTGAAAAAAGATTTTAAAAGTGAATACTGAGGGCATGCAGTCAACATATATCCAATGTGTGCCCTGAAATAGTCCTGCATATTGAGAATAGATCAGAAAGCTACAGAAGTGGGAGTTTAATGTAGCTGGCAAAAAAGTCAAACTGCAAATAAATTCATACCCTTTACCCCCAATCCCTAAAATTGTATTCCAGAGGCAATCACTGTCACTTCATTTTTGAGTACATGTTTGGAGATAGTCTAAACATCTACAAGAATATATTTATGAATATGTAGACATATAAATATCCTCCTTTTACACCGATGTATGCTTACCCTGTTATGTACATTGTTTTTCATTTAATATTATAGCTTGAAAATTGTTCATCTTAGAGCATATAGATCATGTGTATTTGTAATGGCTGCATCACCACCACCACCAGTTGCCATCAGGTCGGTTCTGACTCATGGCGACCTCACGTGTATCAGAGCACACGTGTGCTCCATAGGGTTTTTAATGGCTGATTTTTCAGAAGTAGATTGCCAGATACTTCTTCCCAGACATCTCTGGGTAGATTCAAACTTCCAGATATTCAGTTAGCAGTGGAGCACCTTAACCACTTGCACCACCCAGGGACTCCAAAATGGCTGTAGAACATCCCATAGTATGGACGTATCAAAACAATTAAACCAGCTTTCTTCCACTGTGGATCATTAGGTTATTTCCAATACTTGGCAACGACAATGTTAGATGAAATTTTCTTCATTATCTTTGAACATGCATTTTTTGTACAAGGGTATAATAAGTATATCCATAAGATAAATTCCTAGATGTGGAATCGTTAGGTCAAAAAAAAATGTGACCGTAATTGTTATTTTAAGGGTTATTCCCAAATTGCCCTTGAGAGGGGATGTAGCAATTGACACTCACAGCAGTAATGTGTGAGACTGCTTATTTCTCCACACCTGTTGGTTGTATTACCAAATATCTTTTTTAATCATTGTCAACCTCATGTGAAAGAAATGATATCTCGACAGAGCTTTCATCAACCTTTCTCATTAATTGCAAGGCTAAGCATCTTTTTCCTTCTTTCGTTTTTTGTTTTTGTCTTTTTAATTGATTTTTGGGGAGTTTTTAATATATTGAAGTAACTGGCCTTTAGCTTTCAAATGTGCTGCAAATTTTCCTACATTGCAATTAGTATTTTGATTTGGTTTATGTTTTTTTAATTAAACTCTACAGACGTTATTATTTGTTTAAATTTAAAATCTTCTCTTCTATGGCCTCTGGGTTTTGAGTCTTGCTTAGAAAGGTATTTTCACTTAAGATGGAAGATGAGAATGTATTTATATCTAGATAAACTGTTTTTTTAGCAAAATGTTTAGTTTACTTTAATACAGAGATGATGAAGCTTTTAAAAACAAATGATACCTTTTTATGTCATTATTCACAAGACTAAGCTAGTCCAACTTAAAATTTTACAATGAGACAATAGATTCGTTGTTCCAGGCCCCAATGACAAACATGCTCATTTCTCAATATTGATGCTGAGCATACTTTCGAAACCTTTTGATCAAGAATTATCAACAGGAGTTCAAGTTTCACAGCTAAAATCACAGAAACCATATTCTTTCTGGAGTCTTAGTAACAAACTTGCCCATAATCATTCACTGAATGATAAAAATACTTCCAGATATCTGAATTAATTCATTTAACAAAGTTTTAATGAGCAGCTGCTGTGTACCTGCATCATTCTAGGCACTTGGAAAACAGAAAAATATAAAAATAGACAAAGATCCTTGTTCCCATAGAATTGGTAATAAGGGTACTGATGAAAATTTCTATTCATTAACCACATCTGTCAAGATCACTTCTGTGAAGAAAAATGAAGACATGACAATTACCCTTGCAAGTAATTCAAGAAAGCATGACTGCCTCTATTCAAAGGAGAATCATTTATATCTCTAAAATTCCAAATGCCCCAAGGTTTCTTTAGAGGCCATGTCGGTGATGAGTCTTAGAAAGTGCCCATAAATTCAAATTATGTAATACATGTTGAGAAATGTGGGTCTATTGAGATCTTTCCTACCTCAAGATTTTGAGAACTGTTTAGAATAATTGAAACCGGGTAATCAGCATTTTACTTCTGACTTTAGAACATTAAAGCAACTTTCATGTAAAATGGCAATAAGGAATAAATCTGTGGTACTGCACTCAGCACAGTCCTAGACGCAGTAAGTCTGTGTAAACATAGAGATCGGGCAGGGGAGCACAGGAAATAAAGCTATATTTCCCATTCAATCTCAAGACAGAATTTTTTCAACAAGTGACCCACATCTCCAGAGAATAGAAATCTACAGCCTTATTTAGGCCCTGGTGTGGATTAGTGAATTAACTGAAAAGACCATGAGAAAACATTTCTGTTTAAAGTGCTAAATGGGCTGCAACTTTCAAAACTAACCTGCCTGCCAAATTGTGATTTAAAGTGAAATTGGCATGAGCAGACATTTCCACATCAGCCTGTAGCACATCTGGTCCAGACCAAACAAACAGAAGATTTATTCTGTCAGGGAGATCATTTAGCATTCCTTTTCATGCTTCAGAAGGAGCCTGTACCTGTCACTCACCAAAGCGCTCGGCTTTTGGTGGCTAGGCTCTGTTGCTCTCCCTGACTAGCCTTGATCTAACACTTCTAAGGAGGCTCATGTGCCCTGCTCCACCTGGGAGCCCAGTACCCATGCCAAGTTCATTTCCATAGTCTTATAGAAACCTCCTGGAGGATTTCAAACATCTGCTCATAAGTAAAGAAACGTTGTCTTGAGCTCTAACAATAATATAAAGGGCAACTGAACCTTCTTTTACAAATAAAGCAGAGCTGATAAATGATTTTATTTCACAGGACTGGGGACAAGTTACCTGGTATCTTTCTAAATTCAAACCTTTAAAATGAATATTGAACACATCCCAAGTTTTACCATTAAAGTGGCAAAAAATCAGGAGTGTAAAACAGGTTTTGGGTTTTGTTTTTTGTTTAAAAGAAATAAATAAAACTATAAGTCATTCATTGAAACTAAATGAATATATCTATAAAAACTGTACCCTTATTCTAAAATATATTGTTATTATTAATTTCTGTGTGTGTGTCAGGCTGTAGCCTCAGAACCAAGTATAATGCTCTTGTTGCCTGAGCCACATAGCCACTTCTTCCTTGGAATATTAATCTGCTCTTGTTGGAGTCAGCAATCCCAGGAGGATCACTTCTTGGCTTTTCCCTCCAGAAGTACACTACTATTTTTACCACCTCTGAAGTTCTGTGACTACTCAGAGGGAGACATGTTCCACCATTGGGACTTCCCATATTTCATTGTGACATCGCTCTATGTCAATAGGAACCATTCAGTTTCAACTTAAATGTAAATTGGAAAGGGATGAAGTGGAATATTTTTCTTAATTGGTATGCATGTTATTTCTAATGCCTAGCTAAATTGTACCTCTGTTTCCTCTTTTGAGAAATAAACGAGTTAATCAAAAAGCTCCCCAATATTCCTTCCAGTTGTATGTAATTATTATGAGTTCCTTGTGGTTCTTTTGTCCTTGAGGGACTAATTTTATTCATAAACACTATTGCTTTACTTTCATACAGATTTGTGAATTTAGGTCTAGGCACTATAAGAGAAATTTATCATATAAACATAGAAAAGTTTTTTTGTCTTAAAATATAACAAATGCAATTAAAAAAAAGTTTGAAATTTCCAAGGTGTTTTTTAAAAGTACACATCAGAGTAGGCATATACTTTGTACACATATTTTCATCCTGTTGGCTTGTTATAATACCAAGATAGTATGAAGAGTGAATTACATCTATACTTATTTCACGTCAGTCCCTCCTACTGAGTCATTAATAAACATGACACCACAAGTACTGCATTGTTAATACTCAGCTCGGTCTATGGAGCTCAGAAAATGCTCTTCTCAAATTCACATAGAACATTCTTAAATAGGTTACTTTCTAGCTACTGCATTTGCCAATGAAAAATGTATATCTATATCAAATCCAGCTTCTTCTGAAGAAAACAACAACAAAATCAGTCTTCCATATCAAATCAACTGGTTTTAACCAATCTTGAAATATATCCTGATACGAAATACTGGCAATTTCTTAGTATATCTGAGCATTTTCTCTACTTGGAAACTAATCATGTGAGGGAAAAAAAGGTATAAAATAATATCCAGTTCCTAAATAATTCACTTCTGGTTAGATTTGCACGTATTTTCATTTGGAGATATAAGATTAACATTGAAAATAGCATGTTTGTATGCTTCGATCACAATAAATTAGAATAATATATAGAGAACAAGGTTTCATCCTTCTAAACTTGGAGAACAAATGACTTCAAAATAAAAGATATCACTTTTGATTTAAAAAAGCTATTGTCATAAATGATAAGTACCCTAAGGGACGCAGGTTGCAAATAAGAGGAAGCTGAAAGTTATCTTATATTTCCAGTTTATATTCCTTTGAAGACAGCATGTAGAATCAAAGAGGACAAGCTCAAAACTGACAGGAAGCAACTTTGTTATAATCAAACATCAGATTGGTTAACGGGTTGAAGAGAAAAAAGCAAGTCTATTTATAAAATATACAAAAAAAAACCTCGTCGCCGTCGAGTCAATTCCAACTCACAGAGACCCTACAGGACACAGTAGAACTGCCCCATAGGGTTTCCAAGGAGTGGCTAGTGGATTCGAACTGCTGACCTTTTGATTAGCAGTTGTATCACTTAACTACTGTGCCACCAGAGTGCCAATGAGTCAGAATCGACTCAATGGCAACGAGTTTTTGTTGTTGTTGTTGTTGTTTGTTTGTTTGTTTGGGGCATTTATAAAATATAGAGTCAATTCATGTAAAAAATCATGGACAACTTACAAGCGGTATCTCAACAAGATCACCAATGTCATTTGAGTGTTAGAATTCTCTAACTAGATATGACTGATCAATCACATAAATAGTCATAAAACAGAACACCAAGGCAACGTAACCAGTCTTGGTAATAAAAAACAACAGGGAGTGGATATAGAGGAAAAAACAGCAGGAACAAAACATGGTGAGAATATATGAGAAAAAATTACATTTGAAGACGAATTAAACTTCATTGAATAGGAATTTTCAGGATAGGGTACTTTGAAACTTTTAAGAGTACCTTTGTAGATTTATGGTATTATTTTGGGTTTAGGTTTCCAAATATTTAACACATTCTATATGGATCTAATTATCTATAAAGCTATTTTTTCTTCATCAAATTAATTCACTCTGTTAATTTAAATAATTTCCTCAGAATTTTTTAAAAAATACTCAATAAATTCCAACTCAATTACTGATTTATGCTAGCCTAAGTTTTCTAATAAAATGTAAAATACAATAATGCAAATCAGATAAAACTATAATCTTTTTCAAAATGACTAAACATTTGGTTAGGATAAGGCTAAGCAAATGACAGTGAGTTCTATCTGACAAGAATAGCACCCCAAAGTTGTTTTTTTTTTTTCTCCCCCCACCGCTAATCTATGGGAAGTTGATTCAAGTCTTTCTAGAGAGTAGTGCTTAGGCAGGTACTAGTAGTTACATTGTTATTCCACACTCCCTCTAGACTTTTGGATATGCCAAAGCATCCAGTACCTGGTTCTGTAAACAGAACATTCTCAAAAAATATATGCTGAGTTATTGATGGAACTTTTTTGTTCTGTTGTATGTAGGGTCACTATGAGTTGGAACCGACTCCATGGCACCTAATAACAACAGAGAGCTACTTTACATTAAAATAGAAAAAGTTCCATCAATAACTCAGCACATATTTTTTGAGACTGTTCTGCTCACAAAAGCATATACTAGATGCCTTGGCATATCCAAAAGTCTGGGGAGAAAATGGAGTAAAAATGCAACTACAAGTACCTGACTAAGCACTGCATATGCTACAAACCCACTGCTGTTAAGTGATTGCAACTCATAGCGACCTCATAGGGTTTCCAAGGCTGTAAGTCTCTATGAAGCAGACTGCCACATCTTTATCCCACGGAGCTCCTGGTGATTTCCAAGTGCCGACCTTCGATTAGCAGTCAGTTCCTTTAACCGCTGCACCACCAGGGCTACAAAGCTGAAATAAATCAAAACGCAGGAAAATTATCATTGGTCTACATAGTCAAGAAAGTCTTCTTTGGTAGGACATCATTACAAAGGGAAGAATGAGCACAGCACTTAGAAAGCAAGAATGTGAAAACTACTAGGGTCCTAAAGAGTGATCTGGTTCAAACTTCTCTTTACACAATGGAATTTACAGGAAAAAGAGGCAGTAAGGTCAAATCAAGCACTAAATGTCTTGACCTCCCACTGCTGAACTTTTTCACTGTCTGCCATCAGCTCCTATTTTTATCTATGATGAGCTATCATTAATTATCTGTGTAAGGGTATCATAGCCATGCGTTTCACCAAAGGCAAATGTAAGAAATTAAAATCCCTATATTAAGTTGCAAGATTACACACACACACAGCTCTTCCATTAAAATAAAACAAAACCCAAAAATCATCAAAATTGAAACCTTAAAATGTCTGCTAACTGGAAAAGCATTCTAGGGGAAAAGCAAAAATAACACAGGGTTTTGATTGTGTGTAATATTTTTGGCCATTGAAATTTCCATAAGGAGTTTTAGCACATGCAGTTAATTTGCATGAGAGGCAGCTGGAGCATATTGGCTCTTTCAAAGCCACCATGATTTATCAGCTCAATAATGCATGAGCTTAGACAAAGTTATACAACTGTCTGTATTTCAACAAGGTGATGGAGTAAGAAATTTGCTAAAGCAGCCATTCCATATCCAGGTGACTAAAAGATGATTAGATCATTTACATAAACTGGAGGGAACAAAATTTTACAGTCTTTAGTATCAGATTTTTTTCCTGGAAACAATATTTTGTTTGGAAAAAGTGCCAGACTGACAAACAGTCTGGGAAACTGAAGTCATGTGTCCCTATATGCTTTTGGTACAATATGGAGAGTCAATTAAAATCTCCATTAAAGTGACCTCTAGAACTAGATTCATCTTATGTAGGTAGCTGCTAAGGAAAGGTAAACTATTTCTGTTTATTTGTTCAATATAATTTACTGGCATTTTTTTTAAGATCTAAATCTCACTTAGAAAAAAAATGGCTCATAGGGAAAGACCTACTTTATGTCTGTTATTGAGATTTTAGGAGAACCTAGCCTGGACACCATTAAGAAGCTATTGTCATAGTAGAGATAGGTTAAAAGGCCCCATACATGGGGCCTTGAGGTCAAGAGCAGCAACACTGAGAATACAGAGGAAACGATGGATTCAAAAAATCATAAATGAAAAAAATAATTGATAGGAATTAGCATTCGATGACTATTGGGATAAAGGAGAAAGATGAATTCTTTGAATATTCTAAGTTTTTGTGCTGGAAAGACTTGAGAACAATTGTTTAGTGCTGATATAAAAGTTTATATTTAGCCATTAGACCTCATTTTTTAGGCATTCACATCTATAGGTTATAAGCTTTAATATATGACACATTAATTCTACAAGATATCGAGCATCTTCTTATTCTACAGACTTCCATGATTTTCCCACTGATAAGATACTGGAATAAGGACAATAAGGGAAGAATATCATAAGAACATTTTTGTGCCCAGTCACCTTCCATGCCAAAATGGGTTGAATTGGCAGGTTGAAGGCAGGAATGGGTCCCATAGCGTCTCACAACCAGTGTGCTGAAGTGGGACCATGAGATTCAGTAAGTTGTCTACTGCAAAAGGCCACTGAAGTGTAAGAGTAAGTCAAGCATGAAGTTATAAAGTCACTGAGCTTCAGGTTAATCTTACTTCAAATACCACATCAGCAGCCATATCAGGTGACTGGCAGCAAAACTAGAAATGGTGTACCACACTGCAGCCACAATAGTAACTGAAGAAAATCTCCTTGATAGTTAACATTGTGAGGATGTAGACTCAGTAAGGTATGTTAATTACAATCTTGTGCAAACTTCTAATTTTATAGATGAGGAAACCAAAGTTCAGAGTTGCACATTTAATCAGTGCAGCTATGAAACTAGGAACCAAGTCCTCTAACTTATACAGTCTCAAAGTAGAATGACTTCTTTAAGGCATCGCTTAGACAGTCACTTTCTAGACCAGTGGTTTTCAAACTTGCTTGTGCATCAGAATCACCTGTATGGTTTTATTAAGACACAGATATCCCAGACTTTCTAATTCCATAGGTGTGAGGTGGGACCAGAGAATTTGCATTTTAACAAGTTCCGAGGTAATGTCAATGCTGCTCATCAGGGCGTCACAGTCTGAGAACCACTGCTCTAGAAATTTTAGTCTAATATTCATTTCACTATTAAAAAAACTGCCTGTTGGGAAAAATGGACACTACCTTGAAATGCCTAGGCACAGCACTCCAAAAGGAGATATGGTCTCAGACACCTTGATAGTAGAGCCTACGATCATATTGTTCTTGTTGTTGTTGTTAGCTGCCACTGAGTCGGCTCTGGCTCATGGTGACCTTATGTATAACAAAATGAAACATTACCTGGTCCTGTACCATCTTCATGATCATTGGTATGTTTGAGTCCACTGTTGTGACTATTTTGTCAATTCAACTCATTGAGGGTTTCTCTCGTCTTCACTGACCCTTGACTTTACCAACCATAGAGTCCTTTTCTAGCAATTGGTCCTTCCTGATGAGCAATTCTTTTATATACTCAGAGACAGTGTACTTCACTAGAACATATGTGATATGGTTATCCTGAACTGACTGCTAAGAGCTGTAGACATTCTTCTCACTTCAGTGTAAAACTTTTTTGGATTTAGAACAAAATGTATTATTAAGGTTTGTCTAGGTACAAGGATTTGATCATTAGTTGCTTTTTTCCCTAAAAATTGAAATAATGTTATAACAATTTTGCAGTGGTAACATTGGTTATACAAATTCTAGATACAGAATTCAGCAAGTAGAGATATATACATAGATAAATGTAGTCAGTAGATAAGAAAGCTGAGGGAGTAAATTAGGACAACTGCACTCCATTGGAATAGAATAACTCAATACTAAAAGTATTTATTGTATAACTACTACATACAAAGCACTGTGTGTGGTTCTGGGGAGAGATTTTGAGAAAGGCCTAGCCCTTTCCTCAGGGAGCTGGCAGTAATTGGCATCTTAAGGATATTAAGTAGATACTGAATACAAACTTATGTATATTATATATATACAAGCATATACAAATATGTGTGTGTGTGTGTGTGTGTGTGTGTGTGTGTGTGTGTGTGTGTCTACATATATACACATTTGGTTGGTCTCTGTGTGTGTGGTCAAGAGATTCTGACTCATGGTGACCCTGTATGTGTTGGAGTAGAACTGTGCTCCATAGGGTTTTCAATGGCTGATTTTTTGGAAGTAGATCACCAGGCCATTCTTCCAAGACACTCTGGGTGGACTTGAATGTCAACCTATCGGCTAGCTGCCAAGCACTATTAACTGTTGGCACCACATTACATACACACATTACCAAAAACCAAAAACCACACCCATTGCCGTCTAGTCGATTCTGACTCATAGGGACCCTATAGGACAGAGTAGAACTGCCCCATAGAGTTTCCAAGGAGCACCTGGTGGATTCAAACTACCGACCTTTAGGTTAGCAGTCATAGCACTCAACCACTACGCCACCAGGATTTCCCATACACACATTCCATTGGGTAAATTTAAGCAAGTTTTGCTGAATTAACATAATTTTTGTTTTTTATGTTTTTAATGAATGAAATATTCCTAAAAAGAAATATCAGTGGTAAATTTGCATTCTTTAGAGTAATCATGATGAATTTTAATTGAAAATGTTATGCAGTACCAAAGGAGAAAAGATCAATATCTCTGCGTAAAAGTCAAAAAAGGTAGTTTAAAAACTATTGCAAACTTTATATGCCTTTTCAATTATTTTAGAAATTTCTAACCATTAGTATATCTACACCATCAGAAACATAATATTTGTTCCTTTAATATTTTGATCTACACAATTGTCTGTAACGCTCAAACTTTACAGGTAGTAATCAAACTCAGTCATCATCCACTACATTTTACCTTAAAATATACCTATAGAATCACATAAAATACATATAGAATCCAATTTTATTCAACTTTTTAACAATCAATAATACACAACGATCCAGTATAATAAAATGCCATCAAAGAATATTACATTGTATGCCCCTAATTTAATGAAAGTTTACCATAATGTAAAGTTGTCTCCGGACATTCATACATGAATCTCCTGATAATAGTATAGAAGCAGACATAATTTCTTCCTGGGGTTGGGATCTGACAGTCTTCTCTGTCTGTCATGTGGAATAACTGTGATGTTGAACATATTTGCAAGAGCAAGAAAGCAATTCAGCATATACAGAAAGAAAGAAAAAAAATGCAAGCCAACTGTTCAAAGGAAAAATGTGCCTGATCCACCAGTCACAAAAGGACCTATCAGTGTAACAAAAACCATATCTTCTCTGAATTGCAATATTTTAAATGTAAGATAAAATATAACTTTATACAAATGTACAGGAAGGAATTCCCTAAGTGTTTACAAAAATTGAAAGTCAGGAAAAGGCTATCTTGTGAAAAGTTGCTTTTCTTGACAGAGATCATAGTGAAAACCTCAACACTCATTTCTCCAGAAATAATCTATAACCTGCATGTCATCCTGTCCTCTCTCTCTAGGGCTACTAGTCCTGAATCTTTAAATGTCTTCCTGAAATTTCCAGTCACCCTCAAACTCAGAACAAAAGTATTTTTTTTGTTGTTCTTAGTCATACTGCTCTATCCTACAGGGTTATCTGCTACTAATACCACAAGCATAAGGCTCAGTCACATAGTTTGAAACACAGTAGCATACGAATGATAATAAACACTTCTTATCATGTATTCTTCTCTTTTCAAATACTTTCAGTGGTTCCTGATCACTCTGGAAAAAAATCTGAATTCCTTAACATGGCATTCTTGTATCATGAATGCATGATAAGGTGGATCTTCTAACAATCTAATGTCAACATATATTTCTCTTTTTTTTTAGTTTTTTGTTTGTTTGTTTTTCTCCCACTACTGTTCTATAGAACGTCATGCTGGCCAAAGAATTCTTTTCACTGTATTCAGAACACCTTTAAATTCCATGACACCCTTCTTTATTTATGGTATATTCTCTTTCCTGAAGTGTCCCTATCTTCATTCTTCTTTGGGACACTCTTTGTTCAACTGCATAAAATACTGAAGATAAAACAAATGAAATTAGGGAGGAAAGTGCCCAATGAACTTAGTAGCAAAAAGTTCATTGTTGTCCTTTGCCTGATCCATGCCAGTGGCTCTTCAGAGGGAAGAGCTAGATGGCATAGGTACAGGGGTGAGGAGAAGACTGGAAACTAAAGATATCAAGTACAGCTCGAGAACAAAGCGAAAAAGACAGGAGAGAGACAAAGTGGGTGGGATCTAGAGAAGAACAAAGATTAAAAAAGAATCTTCTAACTTTTTTTTAATTAAAAATAATTGATCATGTCTATCTTAGTCATCTAGTGCTGCTATAACAGAAATACCACAAGTGGATGGCTTCAACAAACAGAAGTTTATTCTCTCACAGTCTAGTAGGCTAGAAGTCTGAATTCAGGGTGTCAGCTCCAGGGGAAGGCTTTCACTGTTAGCTCTGGAGGAAGTCCTTGTCATCAATCTTCCCCTGATCTAGGAGCTTCTCAGTGCAGGGACCCTGGGTCTCCCACATTACTTTCTTGGTGGTATGATCCCCATGTCTCTCTGCTAGCTTCTCTCTTTTATAGCTCAAAAGAGGTTGGTTTAAGACATAATCTAATCTTGTAGATTGAGTCCTTCCTCATTAACATAAGTGTTACTAATCAAATCTCATTAACATCATAGAGATAGGATTTACTACACAGGAAAATCACATCAGGTGACAAAATGGTGGACAATCACACAATACTGGGAATCATGGACTAGCCAAGTTGACACATATTTTGGGGGGACAAAATTCAATCCATAACAATGTCTAAAGACTTATTTAAAAGATTCACTGCAGAAGAGATCGGTGATACAAGACCGAGGATATCCATAACTAAACCCCTGAGAAGGTGGGAGTGGATTGGAGCTAGATCACTGGCGAAGGGATCAGACCCAGACAGGACAATGCACATTTTCCACTGTTACAAAAGAGGAGTAAAAGATAAATGCAGAGAAATATAAACTACTGGAGGTTGAAGAAGTTAATAAATGTCCCACCTGGCTGCCTCTGTTTATTTCAGTAACTTTGAGAGTGAGTGGAAGGCAGAAGGGTAGGTGCCTTTTGGAGGGCAGGGAAGTTTCAAAATTCAGCTGTAATTGGTGAGACAGTGCTTACATGAACCTATAGAAGGCTTGTAGGCAGTGTTAAGGCTCAGTTTATGGTGGAGACCATGGATTTATGTAGTGTCAGTCTGAACAATTGTGGTGATTATGCGCCAGCAGTTTTCATAACTATTGTTGTTATTAATTGCCATCGAGTTGGCTGTGACTCATGGAGACCTTATGTATAACAGAATGAAACATTGCCTGGGCCTGCACCATCTTCATTATTTTTGGCATGTTAGAGTTCATTTTTATGGCTATTGTGTCAATCCATCTCAGTGAGGGTTTCCTGCCTTTTCACTGACACTCTGCTTTGCCAAACATGATGTCCTTTTCTAGTGATTGGTCCTTCCTGATGGTGTGTCCAAAGTAAGGGAGCCAAAACCTCACCATCCTTACTTCTAAGGAAAATTCTGGTTGTATTTATTCCAAGACTGATTTGTTCATTCTTCTGGCAATCCACACTACAGTAAGATCCCAGGTTACGAACAGCTGACTTATGGACAACTCATACTTGGCCTTTAATGTTATGTAAATTTGCCCTCATTTTGAAATGACTGAACCAACCCGTACCAGAAACAAATTCATCATCGCAATCACCTTCACTTGCTACACATGCAGCTTTTAAAGCATTGAAAAAGCTTCAAGCTTTTTATTGCACTAAAGTAAGGCTAAATAAGAACTGTATGCACCTGTTCCAACTTACCTACAAATTCAACATAAAGACACACTCAGCAACGGATCTGTTCATAAGCGGGAGATTGCCTGTATATTCAATATTCTTCCCAATACCACAACTTGAATACATCAGTTCTTCTCTTGTCTTCCTTTTTTTATTGTGCAGCTTTCACATGCATATGAAAACTATTAGTAACCCAGATATAGAAGCCTGAGAGGCAGGCTGTAGAATCCCTCATGATTGGGTTTGCTAAGATGGAAGGAGAAAATGAGTTGAGAATTTTGGTGACAATGTTATAAACAATGGACCCTAGACCAAACAGAAAAATAATACAAGACTACAGAAAGCTGATAAAAAGAGAAAAGTTGAGATATCAACCAGGTAAAATAACAGATATAGTGGGAGTAAAGAACTAAGACAGCTGTAAAAATATAATACGTTGAAAGTATGAATTAACATTTTAAGAAGTGAAAGAGTTCTAAATCCTGAAAAGTTCCAGTTGCTGAGTTATTGCCAAAGTTTAAACTATGCTAGAGAGAAGTTGAAGATCAACAGAATTGAGAACTCAAATAATCGAGGAGCTAGGATGTAGACTGGAGCATCTACATGGACACTAAATACTCTCAGGATGTTGTCCAGATTTTAAATTTTAGTGTAGAGGAAATCAGGGAGCCAAACATTAGAGCTGTCATTGAAATTGTGGAGAAGAGTAACTAAAGGAAGGAGACAAACGAGGTGCTATAGCTGAATACCAAGATCCTCAGGAAAGCCAATTTTGAGTCATCAGAAGAGAACTGATGGTCTCTTCTAGAAACAAATTTCCTCTTGACTTTGAGGACCATGTTCTGTGGGATAATGAGTTTCCCCTTAGACTGTAAAGGAGGCAGCCAAGTTTTGGTTAAGATCCAAGAGTGAACAAAATGTGGCAAAATTTATCTTCCCATGAGGGGTCCAGATGGGACAGAAGAAAAGTCTCATAGAGAGAGAACAGTCAAATATTGTCATTAGTTTGGTACTAACTTAGCATTACAAGGATACTAATGATGACTACCAAGATTTGTTGAACATTTACTAGACACCAAGATAAACACTTTGTATGCATCGTCCCCCCATAGAAAAGGAGGACACTGAGGCTTAGGCAAGTCAAGTAATTTACCCAAGATTATACAACTGAAAGTAGTGAAGTTAGACTGGAATTAGGCCAATGTACTTCAAACCACATAGCTTGGACTATACTGGGGAGACTATTAAGCCTCAAGGTTTCAAGAAAATGCTGGTATTAAATTTTTAGCACAGAGCACACTGATGCTGTGGAAGGATTCATAGAGCTTTTTCTCCACAGCAGATCAAAGTTCAAGGGCTAAGTAAATACAGACTCTGGAACCACAGTGCCTGGTCTCAAATCCTGACTCACACCACTTACTAGCTGTAAATCAATTCATCTTTCTTGTGCCTCAGTTTCCTCATAGTACTTTCCTCATATGGTTACTGGGAGGGTTGATTAAATTAATATATGTAAGATACAAAGAGCATGCCTAGCAGAGAGTAAGCATAGACAAGTGTCAGCTTGTTGGATTATGATTATGTGACACAAATAGGATTTCAAATATTTGCCCAGATGACAAAATATTTCGAATATTCTGCCTTCACTTGCTTGAGGTGAGGTTTGAACTAAAATACTTCAAATAGTTTTGTAGTGGTGGAAACAAGGGTAAGGTCTTGAAGCAATTCTTGATGAGCTCATTACTGTCTTGACAATTATGCTGTGAGTCCAAGTGAGCATCCTGTTGTCCCGTTTAGACAACTATTTGCCCAGGTAAGCACAATATTTGCCTGGATAAATTGGTTTACAAGAATTTCCTGAAGCAAATAATGAAGCTATTTATTGATTTGAAGTCTTATCTTCCTGGGTAAAAATTTTCCAGAGCAAATGGTTAATTATGTTGACACAGATGGTCTCAGTTCTCATAAAGATGACCAAAAGGAGAAAAGATCCTGATTGAATGATTTCCCCCAAGGACAATATAACTTCTTGTGAGGAATGAGAAATAGTAGCACCATTTAGTTCTTGAACATGAGGCTGTATGCAGACCCCAAAACCGAGGTGCTTAGCATGACTGAGATGGCTGGCCTAGACCTAAATTAAACTCCATTTTGAATTAAACAGCAGTTTGGCCTAGAAGTCTCTGCTCCTACTGTTCTGAAATGACAATTCAGTTTCTTGTAAAAGTTTACCTGCTTGTAACACAGAAAGGAGCAAGGGTCAAGTCTTTAGCTTTTACAAGGAACGGTTTGTTAAACATGTCTGTCAAGAATGTTTGCACAGCTTGATCCAGGAGGAACGTCTCAGTCAACATGCTTCAGGAGGTTAGAAAATAGAATTGATAATGTTAAGAAGGTCTGTAGCCTAATGACCTCCCTGTAACTTTTGGCTATGTACCCGCTTTGTGCCCACAAGCATGTAGTCTCTGTTTACTCCCCCTGATAAAAACTTAACTTTCCTGTCGCATTTTGGAACACTATTGTACCCTGCGTTGGGTGCTATGATGTGTCCCGATTCGGGAATCTGTCTCCTCCACAATAAAACTTTTTACTTTTACTTCTAACAGAGTGTAAGACTGGTGCAGCGTTATGACAAAGCAAGCAGTCTCCTTTACTTTGCAATTTGATCTCACAACCAAAGTCAGGTCTCTAGAAATAAAAGAAAAACATAATTGATATCATTCTTCTGTATGGCTTGAAACCATCCGCTTTTAGTTATTTTTGTAGACAAACCTGTCCTTATAGAAGAAAAGCATTTCCAAGGTGAAGTTCTCGTAAGAGTTCTTCCTGTCCATCACAACCACTTGCACTACTTGGGCTCTGCAGCTCTAATACAAGAAGGCTTCTCAGCAAAGCTACCATTCCTCCTTCCTTCTTTGATTCAATTTCTTTGAAAGATAGCAAGAATCCGCTTTCTAATTCATTCCCTTCCCTGGAGCCATTTCTTAGTCTCTCTCCCTTCTCCTTTCCCTATTGGTGGGAAATGTTTGCCTCCTTTGCACTTAATAGCCACATTTCTAAAAGTATTTCATCTTCTTGGCTTTCATAATGGAAATGTTAAATTTTCCACAGAGGACGTGCCCTGGAGGGGAGTTTTGCTCACACCCTAGAATGGATGTCTGTTAATATTTAGATACAATTAATTAATAGTAAACCCTAAGGCAAACTTCACTGTGAGGAATATCAGACCACATCCCTGATTAAATGAATGGCTGTTTCCCTGACCAAGTCAACAGACGTTCTATTATCAGCAAAGACTGGCATCCCGTGCTTGGCAGTTGAGGACATAGATTAATCAAGAATACTTAAAAACGTATAGCGGAAACAGAGTCAGCCTTTATCAAGCTAAATTGACAGTTTCCCTACATATATATCTTTCTCTTCATTCAGTTCTTCCCTCCTCCTACACTGTAGCTTTCAATTAATAATGCTATAAAAAGTTTCAGGATTTCTAAAAAGCTTTGAGTTATATTGCTATCTTCTCAGGCCTTCCTCAAGTAATAGTTTACCATGACTTGGCATTTTTATTGCCACTATGTTCATCGAGAATTTTTTGAAGATGCTCGCATTCATGTTTCTGCCTCCATAATTATTGCTGATATTGAATTTTACCTGGACCCTGTGATACTGGAAAATAGCAATGACTAAAGAAATCCCCCACCTTTGTGTTCAGGAAAATGGCTTTCTGCAAATAATCACCCTTACCATATGACTTAGATAAGACTCATGGATGCCTGCTTGTTTACCTATAACAAAGCTAGATATAAAACCAAAAAAAAAATCAAATCAGTTGCCATCAAGTTGACTCTGACTCATGGCGATTTCATATGTGTCAGAGTATAATTGTATTCCATAAAGTTTTCATTGGCTGATTTTTCAGAAGTAGATTGCCAGGGCTTTCTTCTGAGGTACCTCTGGATGGACTTGAACCTCCAACCTTTGGGTTAGCAGCCCAGCACATTAAATGTTTACATCCCCAGGGACTCCTTAATAAACTATAACTTCCAGCTTATCGTATTTATACTGATATGACCACTAAGGGATACCAGATTAGAAGAAATTTTGATTCTTCTTTGTAGCTGGGTTTATTAATGAAGGTATTGGGAAATATTAAATGACCTTTTCCCCAAACATATTTCCTTATCTAGCACCACTTCAGAAGGAGGTGGCTACATCCCCTGCTGCAATTCCTCCAAATTTCACATTCAGCAAACAATTTGGCCTAGAAACTTCTGCCCACTGAGAACCCCACCAAGGTATGGTGAAGCGTGACAATCCCTGAAATAACAGCAGGCTCTGTCTTGTTCTACAGAGTTATAAGCAACAAGCCTCTGAAACCATGATCAACAAAAACTTTGTTTGTTGCCCTTTAAAAAAAAAAAAACAAAAAAACAGTATTTTTGAAAGAATAAGAAATGAACTCTCCAAACAACAAAGGAACCAGCAGCTACAGATATATTTTAAGCCTAAGGAAAGTTAGAAGCCAGAAGAGAATATGAGTGGCAGGACGCATACAGTCGACCTTTAAAGGTTTGATTTCTGTTTTAAGTTTTGCAAATGCCCCCGGCTTTCCCCCACATAAAATAAAAAAGCCTGACTTATGTTCAAATGTGGCCTTCGCCCTTCACCCTAACACCAAACACCATGAGGAGAAAAAAATAAGGGTGGGAAGGCAACATGTCTATAAAGATATGAATATCCATCCCACCGTGCCAGCTGAATCAAAGATGAAGCTCTGAGATTTGAGCTTGGTGAAGAATCATGATGTAGTGTGACGATTCTTAAGCATGGGGGTCAGATTCAGACTGCTTTTCCACAGAGCTGATAAAGAGGCTGCCACTCCCACCTCTGTCCGGACCATCCTTCAGGAAGTGGCTACCAAGAGCCTGCACATGACCCCAGATGTGAGTCTCCATAAAGCAAAATCACTTTGATCTGTGATATTTGTTTCATCTGAAGCTGGGGTCCTCAGATCATTAATACTCAGGCTGTGTCCACACTAGGATTATAAGGCAAGGCAGACTTGAAGAGGTTATCTAGCAAATCGGCCAAAAAAAAGGGAAGTCCATGAGACAAACCTTCGTCAATCTAAAATACTTGGATAATAAAGGAAAAAATGGTCTGGTTGATAACTGAAAGGTAATAGGTAATTGATTCAATTTTCTATTTTACTTTGGGTGGTCGGTTTTTAGTCTATGCTCTTATACATAGTTTAGTTCATTATCTTTAAAGAAATACCAACAAGAGTGTGGTTCAGGCCAATTTCTGCCATGTTCAATATTATATTTTTGCTAATGTTCATGATAGTGAGAAAATTTTAAGAAACCAGGAGTTAGTGTGGATTCACATTCTCAATTCAAAATCCTGATACAGAGGATTATGAAATCTATTAAAATTATGAATTTCATCTAGTTTATATTCTTAATATAGTTATTTTTTAATCAAGGAGAAATAAACAGCATTACTAGAAAAAAGGTAAGTATGAATATGCAATTCACAAGTCAATACAAATTGCCAATAAATATATGAAATAATGTTCACACTCACTCGTAAAATTTAAAATATCAAATTAAAATGAGATACAGTAGCACATTTACCAAATTGGAAAAAATGAAAAACAAAAAGAGGAAGAAATAAAGAAAGAGAAGGCTAATACCAAGCGATGACAAGGTTTCTGGCACTTCCACACATAGGTGTTCAGAGTGTAAACACCTGCGACATTTCTGGAAAGAAATTTAGCAAGTACAGCTGAAATTTTAATAAGGCGAGTACTTTGTGACAGCAATAAGACAGACTAGAACAAAAGACTTGGAGATCTACTTCCAAAAACTGGCCAACAAGAACTCTAGATCACAACAGAATACTGTCCTATATAGTGGCAGAAGACACACACATACCAAGGCCCCTAAGGATGGCACAGGACCAGGCAATGTTTCATTCTGTTGTATGTGGGTTCACCATAAATCAGACCTGACTGTATGATAATTAACAACAAAAATATATCATCAAAATGTTAACAGGGGCTACTTCCTTACTAGGACTTTACATATATTTAAGTTTTTTACAACTAAAAGAAAAATTATATTGAACAGTTCAAAAGGGAGTGACGATTTGAGGATAAGCTAAAGTAAAGAGCAGAGAAGTAAAATTGTGAACCTCACGTAAGGAAGTGTACCAAGATATTTAGCTAAGACTATGAGAAAATAAGCCCCAAATATCTTTATAAAAATACAAAACTCAGGCATTCTCTATCAGGTTGATACAATAAGTATGTCTCGAAAGAGCCTAGTTTACCCAAAGCTTACTAAGAACAAAACAGCAACTTCTTGTTAAACTTTCAGAACAATAACCACAAAAGGCCAATAGTCAAATATTAACCCCTGCACCAGAACCATGAGCACAAAGGTCAGAAAAGGGCTCATTAACATAGTAAAAATCACTCCCCTAGAAGGAGACTAAACAGGATAATAGACATGCTAACATTATAATGAGATTAGGATTGTATTGCTCTTGCGTAGTATGTCAGAAAATGTAGAAACCTGTAGTTGTATGATTTGTTAAGAACTTCCTCCTTCCTCAGAGTGTAAAATATCTGACCTGTGTACCCCAAGACAGGCAGATTCTGAAGACTACATTCCTCTGCCTCAGCTTGTGCACAAGCTTGGAATAAATTCTTTCTTAGTTCCTCACCCTGGTGTTGCCTTTATTGGCAAAAATCAAACTGGGACAGAACCCAGAACTTGAGCTGAGTAACAAGGTGCATATTTTGTTCCTCAGTATAAAATTTTTAAATATTTGTGCTTTTTATTAGAATGCCTTAGTCAATGTATCACTGATACGGAGCTTAACCCAGTAACTTAGAAACAAGAGCTAAAATAGCCTCACATGTGTATTGGATTTTAATGCTAACCTACAGTGTATAGTAGTTTCAGTAATAGTTTATAAATGTTGTTGGAATTCCATTGATTTTCCTAAGTAAATGATGCCATATAAATTCAAAATGATGATAATGACATGCTGTTATAAAAGAAAAACAGGTTTTTATTTATAATTCTGTTTCCCAATAGTATTTCCTGTACTCTAAACAGAAGTGGAGGTTTTGCCTGAATTATCAGGATATTGCTACACTTCCAATCTTTGCTTTGCTAGTAAATATCTGACATATGGGGCTTGCCCAAGGTTGTTTAAAAATGAAGAGAATGCCATGAGGGGAATACAGACATTGTAACTTATTCAAATGTACCTTTCATTACTTATTCATTCATTCATCCATCCATGCCAACCCAGTTGAGTTTGTAAGATCCATTTGTCCCCCACTGGGATCCCCTTCTCTTCTGACAGCTGACTGAATTTCATGGACCTGCTCAATACGACATACCTGTCCCCATTCTCTTCTTACCTTAGAGTTGACATGTCTTTAATTCCATGGTATCTTTAGTCCTGTAATGATAAATAGATTTCAAATCATATACTAAATCCATTTGATTGTCAGTAGCCACATGAAATGATTTGTTAAGAAGAAGAAGGAAGGAGGCTGGGCCAAGGTAGCAGAGTAGTCAGACGCTTCCAGTGGACTCTCTTACAACGAAGACCAGAAAAAACTACTGATTCAATAATATATGGCAATCTGGGAGCCCTGAACCAAAAAGGCAGAGTAGAGGAACCAGACTGAGTGGAAGGGGGAGTGAGAGATGGTTTGGAAGCAGCAAGGAGTTGCCAGAACCGACCTGGCGAGAGACTGAGCCCTTCAGGCCTGAGCAGCTCAGGGGTGAGTGGTGAGGCAGGCAAGCAGCCATGCTCGGAAGGCAAGTATTCCACTCAGGGACAGACCAAGCTGCTGAGAGTCTACATGGTCACCCAGAACTGGTGAGAAGCAGCCCTCATCGGCAAAAGATAAGCACCTGTGAACAGCTTATGCGCAGATCAAAAACACCCCCCACCCCTTAGGGAAAAACCTCTCTCCCATTTACCTCCCTGCTCTCTGCTCTGCACTGGGTCCCGGATTGGCTTCAGCAATTGCCGAGTCCCCTGGGCTGGAAGTAGGATCCGTCACATCCCTGGAGCCATTCTCCCTGCCTTGGAGAGTGAACAAATTAACAAACAGGGAAAAAAATAAACTGCTGGCTCCCCAAAGCCAGGAACCCAGGGTAGGCACAGCTCCTTGGCCTAGGCACAGGCGTAAGGGATCCACAGGCTTTGAGTGCTTTTCCCTCTGCATAGACTTGTGTGGGCCCATCTCAACAGTGTAGGCCCTCATTACTGAAGTACAACAGGGTATATACCAGAACTCTAACTTCAATTGTTTCAGCTGTGAAGTGACAGGTTCTTCACATTTGACACTGCTCTGCCCATTAAGCAGGGTCTTCACCTACCCACATCAGAGGCCTGAGGACTGGTGGCTCCATCCACACCACCTAGCCACCTGCGATAGGGGCCCATGAATAAGAGGTGCCCCCCTAATCCTTACAGCCAACAGCATTAGGTGCTCATAGTCTGGCTGCAAAACCCACCCACCTATGGGCTCTAGGGAACAGGGACAAGCCTTCCTCCTGGAAACTCAGGGGCAGCTGTCAGCCCCCTGCCTTGCTCAGAGTATATCCTCCTGCTGCAGCCAAATGTCTGTGCCTACACCAATCATGCATGCCTGTCTAGGACTGTAAATGAGAGCCTACGCCACACACTTGGTAGCGATCTACCTGAGCACCTGAGCTGAATCCATACAGGAGGAGTGGGCGGACTCCTGAGCTCACACACCTAGTAACAGATCTAACCACCTGGTGACAGGACATTAGAGCTTCAGAGGTGCCAATAATCAAATTAGCTCATAAGGGCAGACTATCTGGGCACATCTAAAGAAAACAAGAAGCTAGGACACAGTAAGCAAACATAAAATAAATAAATATAATAACTTATTGATGGCTTGGAGACAACAGTCAATATCAAATCACATAAAGAAGCAATCCATGACGGCGTCAGCAAGCTTCCAAAATAAAGAATCTAGAAATTTTCCAGAGGAGGAAAATTTCTTGGAATTACCAGAGGCAGAATACAAAAGATGAATATACAGAACTCTTCAAGAAATTAGGAAGGAAATTAAGCAAAATGCAGAACACACAATAGAGGAAATTAAAAAGATTAGAGAAGAGCATAATGATGAATTTAACAGGCTGCATGAATCCATAGAGAGACAGCAATCAGAAATCCAGAAAGTTAACAGTAAAATTTCAGAATTAGACAACTCAATAGAAAGTCATAGGAGCAGAATTGAGGCAATGGAAGTCAGAAGTAGTTAGATTGAACATAAACCACTTGACATCAACTTATTTGAGGAAAAACCAGATAAAAAGATGTAAAAAAAAAAAAATGAACAAATCTTAAGAATTATGTGGGACTCTATCAAGAGGAATACCCTACGAGTGATTGGAGTACCAGAACAGGGGCGGATACCAGAAACTATAGAGGGAATTGTTGAAGATTTGCTGGCAGAAAACTTCCCTGATATCCTGAAAGATGACAAGATCTCTATCCAAGATGCTCATCAGACACCACATAAGGCAGATCCCAAAAGAAAGTCACCAAGACATATTACAATCAAACTTGCCAAAACCAAAAATAAAGAGAGAATTTTAAGAGCAGCTAGTGATAAACAAAAAGTCATCTACACAGGAGAGTCAATAAGAATAAGCTCAGACTACTCTGCAGAAACCATGCAGGCAAGAAGGCAGTGGGATGACATATATAAATTCTTGAAGGAAAACAACTGCCAGCCAAGAAATATATATCCAGCAAAACTGTCTCTCAAATATGATGGCAAATTTAGGGCATTTCCAGATAAACAGAAGTTTAGGGAATTTTCAAAAACCAAACCAAAATTACAAGAAATACTAAAGGGAGTCTTCTGGTTAGAAAATCAGTAACATCAGATAACAATCCATGACTAGAACACAGATATCAACCCAGATAGGGAAGTCACAAAAGTAAATCAAAGCTAAAACACTGAAAATAGGGAAACAGATGTCAACATGTAAAAGATGACAACATTAAAACAAAAAAGAAGGACTTAAAAAATGTAGACATAGATTTTTCATATGGAGAGGAAGTCAAGGTGATATAAAGAAGTAAAAGACTGGTATAAACTTATAAAAATAGGGGTAAATATTAAGGGAACCAGAAAAGAAACTAACAATCTTACAAGTCAAAGTAAAAAACTAGAAAAATATAAAGACTTGGCAAACACAAAATCAACAGCAATGAAAAAGATGAAAAGAAAATACATAAAAACGACTCAGCACAGAAAATTAAGTGGAACAAAGAAACTGTGACCAACACACAAAAAAAGACATCAAAATGACAGCACTAAACTCATACCTATCAATAATTATGCAGAATGTAAATCGACTAAATGCACTAATAAAGAGACAGAAAGTGGCAGATTGGATAAAAAAACACAATCTGTCTATATGCTGCCTACAAGAGACACACCTTAGGCTTAAACACAAACAAACTAAAACCCAAAGGATGGAAAAATATATATCAAGCAAACAGTACTCAAAAAAGAGCAGGAATGGCAATATGAATCTCTGACAAAATAGATTTTAAAGTAAAATCCACCACAAAGGATAAGGAAGGACACTAGATAATGATTAAAGGGTCAATACACCAGGACGACATAACTACAGTAAATATTATGCACCCAAAGACAGGGCTATAAAATACATAAAACAACCTCTAACACTGAATAGAGAGATAGACGGCTCCGTAATAATAGTAGGAGACTTCAATACACCACTTTCGGTGAAGGACAGAATATCCAGAAAGAATCTCATCAAAGACACGGAAGAGTTAAAAGCTACAATCAACCAACTTGATCTCATAGACATATACCGAACACTCTACCCAACAGCAGCCAAGTATGCTTTCTTTTCCAACACACATGGAACATTCTCCAGAATAGACCACATATTAGGCAATAAAGAAAGCCTTAACAAACTCCAAAGCATTGAAATATTACAAAGCATCATTTCTGACCATAAAGCCATAAAAGTAGAAATCAACAACAGAAAAAGCAAGGAAAAAAAATCAAACACATGGAAACTGAACAACACCTTGCTCAAAAACTACCGGGTTATAGAAGAAATTAAGAATGGAATAAAGGAATCCATAGAATCAAATGAGAATGAAAATAGATCCTACCAGAACCTTTGGGACACAGCAAAAGCAGTGCTCAGAGGTCAGTTGATAGCAATAAATGCACACATCCAAAAAGAAGAAAGGGTCATAATCAAAACATTAACCCTACAACTGGAACAAGTAGAAAGAGAGCAGCAAAACATGCCCTCAGGCTTCAGAAGAAAGGAAACAATAAGAATTAGAGCAGAATTAAATGAGATAGAGAATAGAAAAACAATAGAAAGAGCTAACAAGACCAAAAGCTAGTTCTTTGAAAAGATCAACAAAATTGATAAACCATGGGACAAACTGACAAAAGAAAAACAGGAGAGGAAGCAGATAATCCTTGTAAGAAATGAGATGGGTGATATGACAACAGACCCAACTGAAATTAAAAGAATCATCACAGAATACTATGAAAAATTATACTGTAACAAATTTGAAAACCTAGAGGAAATGGACAAATTTCTAGAAACTCACCACCTACCTAAACTAATACAAACAGAGGTAGAACAACTAAATAAACCCATAACAAAAGAAGAGATTGAAAAGGTAATTAAAACACTCCCCCCCCGCCCCCCCCAAAAAAAAGCCCTGGCCTGGATGGCTTCACTGGAGAATTCTACCAAACTTTCAGAGAAGAGTTAACACCACTATTACTAAAGGCATTTCAGAGCACAGAAAAGGATGGAATACTCCCGGACTGATTCTATGAAGCCAGCATAACCCTGATACCCAAACCAGGTAAAGACACCACAAAAAAAGAAAATTGCAGACCAATATCCCTCATGAACATTGACGCAAAAATCCTCAACAAACCTCTAGCCAATAGAATTTATCAACATATCAAAAAAGTTATTCACCATGATCAAGTGGGATTTATACCAGGTATGCAGGGATGGTTCATCATTAGAAAAGCAGTCAGTGTAATCCATCACATAAATAAAACAAAAGACAAGAACCACATGATCTTATCAATTGATGCAGAAAAGGCATTTGATAAAGTCCAACACCGATTAAAGATAAAAACTCTTAGCAAAATAGCGTTAGAAGTGAAATTCCTCAACATAATAAAGAACATTTATACGAAGCCAACAGCCAACATCATCCTAAATGGAGAGACTTTGAAAGCCTTCCCCTTGAGAATGGGAACCAGAAAAGGATGCCCTTTCTCACCACTCTTATTCAACATTATGCTGGAGGTCCTAGCCAGAGCAATTAGGCTAGAAAAAGGATAAAGGGCATCCAAATTGGTACGGAAGAAGTCAAAGTGTCTCAATTTGCAGATGATATGATCTTACACAGAGAAAACCCCCAAAGAATCCACAAGAAAACTACTGGAACTAATAGAAGATTTCAGCAAAAAGTTTCAGGATACAAGAAAAACATACAAAAATCAGTTGGATTCCTTTACACCAACAAAGAAAACCTTGAAGAGGAAATCATCAAATCAATACCATTTACAATAGCCCCCAAAAAGATAAAATACTTAGGAATATATCTAAGCAGAGAAGTAAAAGACCAATATGATGAAAACTACAAGACACGACTGCAAGCAACCAAACGAGATCTGCATAAATGGAAAAACATACCTCGCTCATGGATAGGTAGACTCAATATAGCGAAAATGTCGATTCTACCCAAAGCAGTCTACAGATCCAATGCAATCCCAATCCAGATTCCACTAGCATTTTTTAATGAGATGGAGAAACAAATCACCAACTTCATATGGAAAGGGAAGGGACCCGAAGTAAGTAAAGCATTACTTAAGAAGAAGAAAGTGGGAGGCCTCACACTACCTGATTTTAGAGCCTATTATACCATCACGGTAGTCAAACCAGCCTGGTACTTGTACAACAGATACGTAGACAAATGGAACAGAATTGAGAAGCCAGACATAAATTCATCCACCTATGAGAAGCTGATATTTGACAAAGGCCCAAAATCTATTAATTGGGGAAAAGACAGTCTCTTTAATAAATGGTGCTGGCATAACTGGATATCCATCTGCAAAAAACTGAAACAAGACCCATCCCTCACACCATGAACAAAAACTAACTCAAAATGGATCGAAGACTTAAATATAAAATCAAAAATGATAAAGATCATGGAAGAAAAAATAGGGACAACACTAGGAGCCCTAATACATGGCATAAACACAATACGACCATAACTAACAATGCACAAGCACCAGAAGACAGACTAGATAAATGGGAGTTCCTAATATCAAACACTTATGCTCATCAAAAGACTTCACCAAAAGAGTAAAAAGACAACCTACAAACTGGGAAAACATTTTTGGCTACGACAAATCCAATCAGCATCTAATCTCTAAAATCTACAAGATACTACAAAACCTCAACAACAAAAAGACAAATAACCCAATTAAAAAATGGGCAAAGGATATGAACAGGCACTTCACCAAAGAAGATATTCAGGTGGCTAACAGACACATGAAGAAATGCTCAGGATCATTAGCCA
The DNA here is from genome assembly GCA_030035585.1 of Dugong dugon. Taxonomy (NCBI): domain Eukaryota; kingdom Metazoa; phylum Chordata; class Mammalia; order Sirenia; family Dugongidae; genus Dugong; species Dugong dugon. The sequence goes on from CM057464.1 coordinate 68,580,765, forward strand.
TTAGAGAAATGCAGATCAAAACTTCAATGAGATATCATCTCACCCCAGCAAGGCTAGCTTTAATGCAAAAAGCACAAAAGAATAAATGCTGGAGAGGTTGTGGAGAGACTGGAACACTTATAAACTGCTGGTGGGAACATAAAGTGGTGCAACCACTTTGGAAATTGATTTGGTGCTTCATTAAACAGCTAGAAATAGAAGTACCGTATGATCCAGCTATCCTGCTCCTTGGAATATATCCTAGAGAAATAAGAGCCATCACATGAATAGATATGTGCACACCCATGTTCATTGCAGCACTGTTCACAATAGCAAAAAGATGGAAACAACCTAGGTGCCCATCAATAGATAAATGGATAAACAAATTATGGTATATCCACACAATGGAATACTATGTAACGATAAAGAACAACAATGAAGCCGTGAAACATCTTATAACATGGAGAAATCTGGAGGTCATTATGCTGAGTGAATTTAGTCAGTCACAGAAGGACAAATATTGTATAAGACCACTATTATAACAACTCAAGAAAAGGTTTAAACACAGAAGAAAACATTCTTTGATGGTTATGAAGGTGGGGAGGGAGAGTGAGGGTTATTTACTAACTAGATAGTAGATAAGAATTATCTTAGGTGAAGGGAAGGACAGCACACACTACAGGGGAAGTCAGCACAACTCGACTAAACCAAAGCTAAGAAGTTTCCTGAATACAATCAAACACTTAGAGGGACAGAATAGCAGGGGTAGGGGTCTGGGGACCATGCTTTCAGGGGACATGTAGGTCGATTGGCGTAACAAAGCTAATTAAGAAAATGTTCTGCATCCTACTTTGGTGAATGGCGTCTGGGGTCTTAAAAGCTTGCAAGCGGCCATCTAAGATGCATCAATTGGTCCCAACCACCTGGAGTAAAGGAGAAAGAAGAACATCAAAGACACAAGGAAAGAATTAGCCCAAGAGACAGAAAGGGCCACATCAACCAGAGACTTCATCAGCCTGAGACCAGAAGAACTAGATGGTGCCCAGCTACCACCAATGACCACCCTGACAGGGAACACGACAGAGTCCTGGATGGAGCAGGAGAAAGGTGGGGTGCAGAACTCAAATTCTAGTAAGAGGACCACACTTATTGGTCTGACTGAGACTGGAGGAACCTCAGAAAGCATGGCCCCCGGATTCTCTATCAGCCCAGAACTAAAATAATTTCCGAGGCCAACTCTTCAGACAGGGATTGGACTGGACTGTGGAACATAAAGGGATACTCATGAGGAATGTGTCTTTTAGATCAAGTAGGTACAAGAGACTAAACGGGCAGCTTCTGTCCGGAGGTGAGATGGGAAGGCAAAGAGGGTTAGGAACTGGTTGAATAGACATGGGGAATCAGGGGTGGAGAGGAGGAGTGTGCTGTCACAGTATGAGGAGAGCAATTAAAGTCACATAACAATGTATGTATAAATTTTTGTATGGGAAAAAAATTAGAAAAAAAAAAAAGAAGAAGAAGGAAGAGGAAGATTCTGAGTCTATATCCTAATTCATTTGGGAAAAAAAACTGCCATGATTGTTTAGCAATGTATGCTAGCTATAAAATGTAGCAGAAGAGGCAGAGATAGCAAAAATAAATTTTCAGGGTGATCATTTGTAGTTTGAATCTTCACTCTCCTCTGTCCCTTCCCTACTATAAATAATTATTAATACCTTTTTTTAAGAAATCTATAGCAAAGCTCACCCTAGCATCTCCCAACACGGTATATACCTGCCTCTCAAAACAACCCCTTCCTAAAACTCTCCCTTATTTTAGTTCCCTTTCCTTATGTCTTCATCATTTCATTCCATTACATGTATAGCATTAACTAAGTGCCAAGCATGGTGCTCATATGCCAAGAGACATCATCTGGGCCTAAACCAGACAGTGAGAAGCTATAACCACCCATATTCAACATCAAGCACTCATAGGGAGACTCCATGTTGGGTTTACAAAGAAAGAAATTCCTTTCAAGCTAATTGAATCTCTTGTTCATACTTAGGAAAAAAAGACTTCCTAAACGTTAAATGGGTCAAGAATGATAATGTCTTCTATATGTTTCTCTTTTCCTTTTCCTTTTTTTTTTTTCCGTTCTGTATTTGAAATGTAGCTTAAACAATGATATCAGGCAGAGAGTCACCCCAGGAAGCTAGCTAAACTCCTGTCTTCAAGTACTTGAATACAAACGAACACAAAGCAGGAGTTAAATGCCACTGAAGACTGTTAACCATCTGAACTGAGTAAGATTTTAAGCAATTGCATAATATTGCCTCCAGCAACAAACCTTACCTAATCATATGAGTCCACACCACTTCACCACAAATATAAACATAGCAAGAAAAAGCCACTTTTGGCCTTGAACCAAAAGCAGCAAGGTCCGTGCTGAAAAATACTCCCCAAATGTACAATAAAGGAACTAAATGAACTAAGTTACCTGAGGAAACTATCTACTAGAATTTTCTAAGCAAACTAAACAAAACAGAACTATTGTGCTACAAACAACTGTATTTGCAAAGAAGGGGAAAAAAAAATCTAAATTTTGCATTTGCCGGTTAGGAAAACTTTTAAATATTGGTTCAATTTTAAATATTGATTTAAATGTTAAATTAAATGTGTTAATACTTGTTAGGCACTTAGAAAATACCTTGTACATGATTAGCTCTATATGACTAGGTTAATATTAATATTATTGTTGTTCATTCTTAGTTGCCCTCCAGTCAATTCCTACACATGGTGACCCCAAGTGTGCAGAATAGAACTGCACTCCATAGGGTTTTCAAGGCTGTGACCTTTCAGAAGCAGATCACCAGGAATTATTTCCAAGGTACCTCTGGGTAGCTTTGAACCATTAACCTTTCAGTTAGTAGCCCAGCACTTAACCACTCGCACTACCCAGGAACTGACAGTATTATTATTACCATATTATCACCAATTATTAATTCTTAAGTGCTTGTAACTACTTCATATGTTGCTGTTAGGTGTCATTAAGTCGGTTCTGACTCACAGTTACCCTGTGTACAACAGAATGAAACACTACCCAGTCCTGTGCCATCCTCAGAATTGTTGCTATGTTTGAGCCCATTGTTACAGCCACTGTGTCAATCCATCTCGTTGAGGTTCTTCCTCTCTGTTGCTAATGCTCTACTTTACCAAGTATGATGTCCTTCTCCATGGACTGGTCCCTCCTGATAACATGTCCAAATACCTGAGACAAAGTCTCACCATCCTCCCTTCTAAGGAGCATTCTGGCTGTACTTCTTCCAAGACAGATTTGCTCGTTCTTCTGGCAGTCCGTGGTATATTCAATATTCTTTGCCAACACCATAATTCAAAGGCGTCAGTTCTACTCTGGTCTTCTTTATTCATTGTCCAGCTTTCACATGCATATGAGGCAATTGAAAACACCATGGCTTGGGTCAGGCCGCCTTTGTCCTCAAAGCAACATCTTTGCTTTTCAACACTTTCAAGAGGTCTTTGGCAGCAGATTTGCCCAGAGCAATACATCCTTTGATTTCTTGACTGCTGCTTCCATGGGTGTTGATTGCGGATTCAAGTAAAATGAAATCCTTGACAACTTCAATCTTTCCTCCATTTAGCATGATGTTTCTTATTGGTCTAGTTGTGAGGATTTTTGTTTTCTTTATGTTGAGGTGTAATCCATACTGAAGGCTGTAGTTCTGATCTTCATCAGAAAGTGCTTCAAGTCCTCTGTGATTTCAACAAGCAAGGTTGTATCATCTGCCTATTACAGGTTGTTAATGAGTCTTTCTCCAACCGTGATGCCGAATTCTTCTTCACATAGTTCAGCTTCTCAGACTCTTTGCTCTGCATTCAGATTGAACAAGTATGATGAAAGGATACATCCCTGACACATACCTTTCCTGATTTTAAACATTATTTTAGTTATTTTAATGCAGTACTCCTTGTTCTGTTCCATCAACTGCCTCTTGATCTATGTACAGGTTCCGCATGATGACAATTAAGTGTTCGGGAATTCCTGTTCTTCACAATATTATCCGTAATTTGTTCTGATCCACACAGTTGAATGCCATTGCAGAGTCAATAAAACACAAGTAAACATCCTTCTGGTATTCTCTGCTTTCAGCCAAGATCCATCTGACATAGGCAATGATATCCCTCCTTCCATGTCCTCTTCTGAATCCAGCTTGGATTTCTGGCAGTTCTCTGTAGATGTACTGCTGCAACTGCTTCTGAATTTATCTTCAGCAAAATTTTACTTGCATGTGATATTAATGATATTGTTTGACAACTTCTACATTCTGTTGGATCGCCTTCCTTTGGAATGGGCACAAATATGGATCTTTTGCAGTCAGTTGGCCAGGCAGTTGTCTTCCAAATTGCTTAGCATGGATGAGTAAACACCTCCAGCACTGCATCCATTTGTTGAAATATTTCAACTGGTATTCCATCAATTACACCAATGCCTTCAGTTCAGCTTCAACTTCTTCCTTCAGTTTCATTGGTTCTTGATTATATGCTACCTCCTGAAATAGTTGAATGTCGACCAATTGTTTTTGGTACAGTGACTCTGTGTATTCCTTCCATCTTCTTTTGATGCTTCCTGTGTTGTTCAATATTTTGGCCATAAAATGAAAAGAACCAAACCTGTTGCCATTGAGTCAATTCTGACTCATAGCAACCCTATAGGACAGAGTAAAACTGCTCCATAGCATTTCCAAGGAGCAGCTGGTGGATTCAAACTTCTGTCCTTTTGAGCCAGGCTGTCAACCACTGTGCCACCAGGGTTCCATAGAATCCTTCAGTATTACAACTTGAGGGTTGAATTTTTTTCTTCAGTTCTTTTAGCTTGAGAAATGACAAGCATGTTCTCCATTTTTTGGGTTTCTAACTCCAGGTCTTTGCACATTTCATTACAATATTTTACTTTGAAATCTTCTGTTTAGCTCTTTTACTTAATCATTTCTTCTATTCGCTTTAGCTGCTGTACGTTCAAGAGCAAGTTTCAGAGTCTCTTCTGACATCCATTTTGGTCTTTTTAATGACCTTTTGCTGTCTTCATGTATGATGTCCTTGATGTCATTCTACAACTCATCTAGTCTTCTGGCTTTAATGTTCAATACATCAAATCTATTCTTGAGATGGTCTGTAAATTCAGGTGGGATACACTCAAGGTAGTATTTTGGTTCTCTTCATCTACTGGACCCAAATTTATTTAGCTCTTAAAGGTTGTACAGGGGGAATTGCATTAAACCAGCATTCAAGAATCTCAAATTCTAGGTTGTTTTTACACCTCTTTCTCTGTGACACTGAGTATCTCATTTTGCTTCTCCAGGTCTCATTTTTTCCTCATCTTGAAAACGGGACACCTACTCTACATGACTAAACCACCCTGCATAGACTACCTGCTCCTGATATGAGGAAGATAATTGAGCTAAAACACATGAAAAGATTGTAAAGCTGGTGTTTCACAAGTGAAAAACATTGTGATGCAGAGTTGGAAAAGGCTTCTACCTACATGGTGTGATTTTAAAAACTTCCTAAATCAAAAACCTACTGTCCAAATATTGTAGCTCTAGATATTCTACATTGCTCACAGCCATTAGTTCCTTTGCCCAACATGGCTCTCACACTGAGATCACTAGTAATAGACACTTTATCATAAATGAGTTTGCAAAACAAATCTTTAATTCTCTGAGTGAAGGCATGAGACAATGGGCCACAGGCTACATATGCTTTTACGGAAAAGTTGGTTAATGTCTGAATCGTTGTGAGTTGTCTGCAGTGAAGATCCCCAGACAGCCTAGAAGAGATGGGCACTGAGTGGTAGCAGCAAGGGGAATTGTGAGTGCCCATGAAAGTTTTACCTACTTGATCATTTTGTACAAGTCTCACCTTAACAGTAATTTCAATTCCTGATACAAATCCTCAAGGGTGGCATGACCATATATCCTGGTTTACTTGGCACAGTTCCTGCATACACATTTGGTCTCAGCATAATTACTAATACCAGTTGCCATTGAGTGGGTCCAACTCATGAAGACTCCTTGTGTGTCAGGGTAGAACTGTGCTGCATAGGGTTTTCAACCGCTGATTTTTCAGAAGTAAATCACAAGACTTCTTCAGAGGCAGACTTGGGTGGACTCAAACCTCCAAAATTTGATTAGCAATCAGATGTATTAACCAATTGCCCCACACATGGACTCTGTAATCACTAATGGGGGGCCCTTTTCTCTCTCAAAAGTGCCCAGGTTTGGATAATAAATTATATGGTCATTCTTTTTGTAAACAGGGTGTTAAAAAAAGAAAAAGATACATCATGAAACTAAATCTCTCATTTTCAGCAGATAAGTATCCAATCATCCAGTCTCTCACTTCTCTCCCCCTCCTCCATGTTTGATGACTTATTCCCTTAACAAATATCAGAGAGAAACATAAATGTCCATACACACAAAGTAACTTCCAGTGAAAGTTAGAAAATAGAAATTCAAGTTTGTCTCAACTCCACCTGGACTATGGCGTCATGTGCCTGTGAAAATCTAAAGTGAATAAAAGTGGATGCTTCTTCCACTGGGCTTGGAGTCAGAGCTCACGTGCGAAGTCGTACCCCACCAGGGAGTCAGAATGGCTAAAGAGTAGCAATTTCCTTTACACAACACGTTTCTTTCATCCCCTGATAAGCTTCTCCTTTCAGTGGACGAAAGACTCTGTCACCTACTTTGTCACAGTAATTCTGAAGTTCACATTATTGCAATGAACTGCCTGAATTACCAAGATGGAATTTCTACACAGAACCAAGATACAGAGGCTTTTGACTGCCAAATTGATTCTGCAAAATATTCTGGTTTAATGGGTCAGATTCATGTAAAAACTGCCCAGTCACTGATCTTTCCTTTTGATAATTTGAGGACAACAAGAATAGCATACAAAATATGGAGTGCTTATGCCCAACCTGTCAGGTTGTTAAAATTATTTAACATTCTCTGTGCCTCTTTCTCCAAACCTTTTTTTCAGTATTACTGGAGAGTGAAATTCCTCCCATCAGACATGGTTAGAATTAGTGAATTAATAAATTATTAAAGGTGCCTAAATAAAAAGGAATACGGAAGAGAATCCACATTTATTAGACATATACTCTCTACAAGGTACTGAGCTAAATTCTTCTTTTGTTTATCTTGTTAATCTTCACAAAAGTCTGGCAAAATATCCTCCATTTCATAAAGGAGAAACTGAGCAACAGAGAACAATTTGTCCAGTATTCCACAGATATTGAATGGTAAAGCTGGGGTTAAAGCTCAGGCCTCCTGATTCAAAAGTCTATGGTTGGCTACTGCTCTGTGATGCCGCTCCAGTCTCTGGGGTTCATAAAGCATTTCCACAGAATTACGGTCCTAAAGGACAAAGCTAGGATTTCCAATCCAGGATTATCCTGTGCTAATGTTTCAAATTCTTTGCCTGTATTCTATTTTCTCTTATAAAAAGGCAAAGCTTTTGAAATTTTCTTAGAGCTTTTGAAAAATGTTCAAGATTTTATAAATACAAGGAATCATTCCTTCTATTAAAGTGAGGACAGTGGAACTAGGCATCTTTGCACTCTGTTTAATCCACGCTCTGCTTCTTGCTTTATATTTAAAGCTTTAGAAGGACCTAGCAATGAAAGAGGTTCCTAGTATCAAATTGAACAGTGAATCATATCTGCTTTAGTCTGCTGTCATTGTAGCTACCAATCCATCAAACTTCACAAGCTTGCATATAATTTCAACACCAAGTGGACCCAAAGAGTCTTAGTGTTGCATCATTAAAATAAATAAAGTGTAGGAGAAGAGGAGCAAAGGGAAGAACATATAAAATTTGAACAGGATGTTTTAAAAACAAGGCAAAAATAACAAAAACAATAGCAAAATGTTGATTTGAAGGGCAAGTGTTTGTACAGTAAATGCTTCCCTTCCCAAAGCAAATGGATGGCCTTCCTCAAATATTCCCATTATGTCTTTCCAAACTGAGAACAATGCAACATCACTTCTTGGCATTCATGCCAAAAATGCATGAACTGAATCTAATCATTAAGATATATTAAACAAACCAAAACTGAAGGATTGTCTGTACTCTTTTAAAATATTGATGGATAGCCTTTACACTTCTAAATTATCGTGAAGTCTTGTAAAAGACAATGATTCTGAGGAACTGTTCCCCCAAAATGAGGGAGACTAAACAGCCTTAATTACCAAATGCAATGTGTGACACACTACTGAATTCTAACCCTGAAAGAAATTAGGGCCTGAAATTTGAATAAACTTTATAGAGTAGATAGTAATTTTAAATTAATGTTAGTCCTCTTTTCAATAATTATACTGTGGTATATAAGAGGGTATCCCTATTTTTAAAAAATACACTAAATATTTAGAAGTCAAAGGACACTGTATCTTCAACTTACTATTAAGTGTTTCAGGAAAATATGTGTGTGTGTGTACACACATGTGCAAATACAGTACATACATAGAAAGAGGCAGACACAGAGAAGCAGAAAAAGAGACAGATAACAAACAAGAAAAAGGGAATAAGAAAGCAAATATAGTAAAATATTAAACATATTTGGAGAATCTGGGTGAATAGTATGTGGGAATTCTTTGCACTACTTTTGCAACTTTTAAAAAAATTTTCAAAATATAATGTCCCCATATGCATGATGCATGTATCCTGAACTCGACTGGAAAGTTTTCTCTCTCCCTATGGCACCTAGCCCCATGCCAGGTACTTGCAATGTTCTTAATGCTGAGTAACATAGAGAAGTATCTTGGCTCACTCAATTTAATCCAATGATAGCAAACTATCGCCCATGGGCCAGCTTCAATTTGTAAATGTGTTTTATTTGGCCCCTTTGTGTTCTGACATCTGAAATTTTATGCTGACATTTTAAAACCCAGACATTTCACATTTTTAAAAATCTAGATTTTTTGGCTTTTCTTTAAAAAAAAAATCCAGCAACACTGGGCTTGCTTAGCAAGAATTTACTGCAACTGAGTAACAGGATCATGAGGGTTCCATTTCTCCACTCTCCCCCTACAAAAAAAAAAAAAAAAAAACCAAACCTGTTGCAGTCAAGTTGATTCAACAGCCAACCTTTTTGGTTAGCAGCCGAGCTCTTAACCATTGCCACACCAGGGCTCCCCACTCTTCCCAGCCCTTGTTTTCTCTGCAACTAAGATAAGGCATGAATGGCTGTTAATCGCTGCACTTGCACAATTACTAGTCTATGAGTAGAACAATATATCTCTGTAATCACATTTTTATCTAAAGTGAGGGCAAAAAGAAGGGCTGATAAAAAAAACAAATCAAACCCATTGCATCGATTTGATTTCAACTCATAGCGACCATATAGGACAGAGTAGAACTGCACCATAGAGTTTCCAAGGAGCAGCTGGTGGATTGAAACTGCGGACCTTTTTGGTTAGCAGCTGGGCTCTTAACCACTACCCACTAGGGCTCCAAGAGGCTGAGTGCTTCTTACTCCTGCTTGTTTCACGCATTCAGGTTACCTGTATGGGCATTTGAGCTTCAGACCCTTGACTTCTACAATTGTAAGGACCTGGACTTAGTTTTAAGGGCAGCAAGATACTTTGGCTTAAACTGAGCCCCCTCTCATTGCTGAGAATTAAAGTTAATTCCCTGCTTGAACATGCTTGAGGGAACCTTCGATACATCAATATCTACTAGTAGTGGAGCAGATGCTGACAAGGGAGATACTATAGGAAAGAATCATTACATAGATTTTTTTTTTCTTATTTTCTCTGACAAAAGCCAGGAGTCAAATAATAAGGTAATGGGAGAGAAAATTTGACAGGAAGTGAAAAGATGGAAGAGGTTTATCACCTTTCCTTGGAATCCATACAGAATGTTGATGATAACAGCTTGTTTAATTAGCTTCTATTCTCCATGGACAAAGAGAGAGAAAACAAGTTATGAAACAATCTTACCTCTTCAATAATAATAATAGTAAACTATATAGTAGTTAACTCTATATCACATTTTCTTTTTTTATATTATGCTTGTATTAATTCATCCAGTCTTTACTCAAGCCCATGAAGTAAGCTACTTTCATTATCTCGTTTTACAGATAAGGAAACTGAGGCAGGGAAAGACTGAGTAATTTACCTATAGTTATGCAAGTTTTAAAGTCAGGATTCTGACTTGGAGACTAGTCTTTTAATCACTTCACTCCTCTTCCATGCAAATTGTTCTAATAAACTATTCACAGAGAATTCCAGGGTGATTTTGTTAATGCTCAGAGACCAAAATATCCTCACGGCCACCACCACTGATGCTTTTAATCAACTTCCATATTGTCAGCTGAGGTGAAGTAGAACATGGTCGCTTTCTGTTCGGAATTGCAACCTTGCCCTAAACATGTGACAGTTAGTTTTGGGTAACTCTAGACTGACAAGGAGATATTTGACTAACCGTTGAGGATCCTTAGAGTATGTCTAAGATTGTATGTCCTAACTTTGGCCTGGGGCCTTTCATGTGGTTCTCTAAGGTCCAATCTTCCAGAGAGTAGCCCTCTGGCCATATTTCTACAGGTTATAGCTAGTTCTTTTAGTCTGAATCTGCTTTCAGAAATGATAAAAAGTTGACCACAGATGCTTTGTGGAATTAGAAACAGTGACCTAGCTATCGACTTGGACACATAGATGCCCTTTCAGAAATGTAACAATCTTCACTCCAACAGGTACCCTAACAGGCTCACCATGTATCATTTACTTTGCAGGAAGCAGCTGTCTAGCAGGAAATGTATGTACCCTGCTTCCTAAGGAATCCCTCTTCCCTCGCAGGGCTGAGCTCACAGAGCACAAGCTCAAGAAATTAAAAGACTTCCCTGGGCCTCAGAAGCTCGACCTGCTCTACTTCCTCTGAAACTCAAACCTCTGGATTCCCAAGTCCTTTGTATCTTTGTGCCTTTTTACCACTTTGCTGATTCCCCTCAGCGTATTGGGCTGACTTCACCGTCACCAGGTGTCCTCTGTCCTCCCATCAACTGACACTTAATGAGCAGATGGTGCAAATGGCCTGGCAGTAATGTGATGCCTGATCGGGTGAGCTGAGAAAGGGGAACGGAAGCAGCTTACAAGGGAAAGGACAGACTGGTTTGGTGTTTGTACACAGGGCAGAATTACCCAGTAAGCAAGGTACACACAGGCCCATTTGTGCCTTCCCACCAGTCTGCAGTGCACGGAACTCACCTGATCCCCACCACAGCAAAGATGTGTGAAATTGCTCACCACAGATTAGCAAGTAAATATAATTAAACCCATGCTTACTGGTTAATCCACTTCTGTTTGTACCACATAGAATCAGCAACTGCAGAAAGAGGTTAGGAATAACTATTCTTTTAATGTGGAAATAAGATTATTTTTGTTTAAAAGAAGGAAGTGGATATGAGAATGCAAGACTTTCATGCTCTTACGTAGGGAAAAGAGTTGAATCCAGGTGTGACTTACAGAAGGCGTCTTCTGAGTTTTCAAGGTGACTTTGGCCCAGAAGATTGTCTTTGAAGATTAGCTAGGTGAGGATAACTGTTTCTTTTCATTTGTTTATTCATTTATAATGCATTACATTCCAGGCACTCTACTAGGGCTTGTAGGACAGTCATCATTACACTTCAGCCTAAAATCATCAACTGTTATAAGTGAAAGATTCTTTAAGATCCTCAAATCCAGGACTTCTTGAACTGCAATGTGATTAGGAATCACTTGGGATCTTTTACAAATGCAAGTCTGATTCTGTAGGTTCAGAGCGAGACCTGAGATTCTCTAGTTCTAACAAGTTCCCCGGTGATGCTGATGCTGCTGGTCCGTGGGCCGCAGTTTGAGTAGTGGTCTAATCTACTCTGTTTTATTATAGTTGAGGAAATGAAAGTCCAAATATACAGAGATGTGTCCAAAATCACAAAGCCAGTTAATGTCAAAGCCAAGACTCCAGCCCATGGCTGGAACTCATTCCACAATGACACATGCTTCAGCAGTGGGTGATTCAAAGTTTTGGTTCTTCAGTGTTCTTCGTCTCATAACAATAAGTTGATAATAACTATACTCACCATTTGTCATCAGGTTAGTGAGGTAAAATCATTTAGGCTATTCAAACAAAAAATTATCTTTACCAATTATCCTTTGTAGTCTCACTCCAAACCATGGAAATCATGACAATCTTCCTACTGCCAGATGCTCAATCTATCTGCAAATTTTCATTCAAGCACAACTTGTTTGCAAAGTGTAAAATTAGAAGTGACAGACAAATCTATTTTTATAAATCTTATCCTGTCTATTTTGATGCACTGCATTTTAAAAGAATTGAGGGAGACTGTTGAACTTGACTGAAATATCTAATGATGCTACTCTATTTACTTTTAATTTATCAGATATAGCCATGTTGGTTTTTTTCACCAATGTTAATAATATGCAGTGCGATGTAGTGTACCTGTGGGACCATTTCAGTCCCATAGGGGACATGCTTTATTCTAGTATTTGTTGGATATAAGACTAAGAAACTAGTTGTAGTTGGGTAATTTAAGATTCCCTAGAACCAAGAGTCTCAACTTAAATTTACTTACCATTTGAACCTTAAATAAAACACTGAACTATCTAGACTTGAGGCTTTTCATCTCTTAAATAGAGGTGAAATGGCTTATTTCCTTGACCTTCCAACTATTAAATTTGGATATCTTGCAGCTAAAAATAATGTTTTGTACTCGAAGAAAAATAAACATCAAAACAGGAAATTTAAACTTCAAACAGCAGTCTTAATCATAAACGAGATGTTACTTCAAATTCAGCAAGATCAATCCCTCAGTCAACCAATATTCACTAAGCTTTTACTACAGGCAAAGCGATGTCACCAAGTATGGTACTTAAGGTTTCGCAGTCCTTGGTCTCTAAAACAAGAAAGTCCCAGAGCATTCCTATTTAAAAACATAATTAACATCATCAGCTAATGATGAAAAGCAAGGTAAGAGATCCAAGTTCTACCAGTTTGCTTCTAATCCTAGCAGAAATAAATTTTCCCATGGAATTCAATAAGAAAAAGGTGTACAGTGAGAAGTGAAAGTTCTAATACCAAACATACAGAGCCTATTAACAGAATTGGAGGGCACTCAAACAGAAATCTGTCCCTTCTCCCTGTTTTTTTGTCACAATCAGGAATCTAACATTCCTCCCCTAAAGCTAAATGGCTCTCATTTTACATAATGGCTTTTCTTTTGTTCATTATTTTAGACCTTGCTAATTGATTGCTTCAAAGTCTCTCTCCTCTCTTTGTTGTTCAATCCATCCTTTAGCCATTTTTTACCCCTCTTCTAGGAACCCAGTTCAGTTGCCTCCCACCTACACCAAATCTCCCTGTCCTGACCTCTAAACAGATATGCAAATTTTTGGTAAATTGCAATCTTCAAAGCAGAAAGTCTGGTTTCCCTCTGTAAATATTTTGCAGAGAATCTAGTTTCCCTCTGTGAATACTATGTGGCAAAACTGAGTGGAGACTAAAAAGTGTGTCATAAAATTGGAGTCATTGGTGCCCAAGCATTGCTTGCTCCTGATGTTGTAAACACCATAAGGCCACCAAAAGCTCAGCCAGATTGATTCCTACCTTCCATATGGTTTTCAAGCACCTTAAGGGACATGAACAGTCCTTGGGTGGTGAAACAGTTAACGCACTCAGCTGCTAACCAAAAGGAAGGAGGTTCGAGACCACCCAGAAGTGCCTGGAATTAACTGGTGATCTACTTCTGAAAGATCAGCCTTTGAAACCTTACAGAGCACAGTTCTACTTTGACATATATGAGGTCACCATAAGTCAAAGTCGACTGGACAGCAACTGGTTTTACTGGTTAAGGGATATGAATATAGAGATCATAGTACCAAGGAAACAGGACAAAAAAGAAGAAAGATTCCAGAAGAAGATAATGACGCCACTATTTTTTTCTTCTCATCAACAATAGGCATCTTCACCCCAGAGTGAGATGGCCCACAATGCAGTCTTTTATAGCTAAGGAAACAGGCCAAGACAGGTAACTTAGCTGAAGTTACAAAGTCAGCTACTGTTTGAACTGAGTCTAAAATCCAGGCCTTTTGACTTCCAGTTTAAACTTGATTTCCTCTTCTACTAGGAAAGATGAGATAATATCTATTTTAGTTTTATAAAAAAGATTGTTGTTGTTAGTTGCCATCAAGTTCATTCTGACTCATGGCAACCCCATATGTGTAGAGTAGAAAAGATCATTATTAGCCTATTATTATTCATGGGCTCATTTTCTTATATTCTTTCATCACTATCTTCCCCAAAAGGCCACCCCATTTTACTGTTACCTGTTGTTTTACAAGTTCTCAATAATAAACATGTCCATCAGGAAGTTTATGAGAACATAAAGACGTGAATAGTGAAAGCAATGAATGATATTTCTTATCACTACTGCCAAAGAACAAACAAATTTGTCTCAGAGGAAGTATAGCCAGAATGCTCCTTAGAAGCAAAATGGTGAGAATTCATCTCATGTACTTTGGACATGTTATCAAGAGGGACCAGTCTCTGGAGAAGGACATCATGCTTGGTAAAGTAGAGGGTCAGCGAAAAAGAAGAAGACTCTCAATGAGGCGGATTGACACAGTGGCTGCAACAATGGGCTCAAGCATAGCAATGATAATGAGGATGGTGCACCAACAGGCAGCGTTTTGTTCGTTGTATAATAATAGGGTCACTATGAGTTTGAACTGACTCGAGGGCACCTAACAACAACAACAACATCAACCTCTGATAATAAGTATACTGGGGAGTGTCTGAAACTTTGCTAGAGTGAGCTTGGGAAAGAAAATCAGGGCTTATATAAGTATATGCTCTTGTATTTTAGAGGGCTATTATCCTCCATTTTTGGAAGTAGAATAGGTGATCTCTTCTGGCTAAAAGACCACTCCATTCCCCTCTCTTATAAAGCCTATCTTTCTATATGGAGTAGACCTCTAGAAATAGTCATCGACTGGAGTATTCATTGTTATCCTCAATGAATATTGCTGTGATATCCTCCTGAAGCCTATTATCTCTTTACTACACTGCATCTATCTGGAATTTTGAGCTGAGGTACTCTGTGACAGTCTGTGGTCTCTGGAACATTTGTTAACTCTCTATCACTAATCTTCCTATTCTCTCACTTTCTTGATAAAGGATTTATAAAATTATTTTAATAATTTTTAAATTATATAAATTATAAAAATATTTCAACCATAAGTAATTAGCAATTTACTCCAGACTACTGAGATATATATGTACATATAGAGACACAGAGAGAGAGACACTGCTGAGATTATGTTCCCTAAATTCTTTGTAAACCTACAATTTTTTAAAAAAATCTGCAAAATAAATAGCTTCATAGACTGTGAAATATGCCAGATAGATGTATGGTAAATCATTTCTTATACGTAAAATTACTAGTTAGAAAAGCCAAAAATCAGTTAGAATCCAAAGATGTCTAATCTTTGAAAAAAAAAATAGCAAAATTGTGAAGTAATACTAATAATCTATATTTGTGGGTGTGTTTATGACTTACACAGTTGTTTAACAAATTTTATCTTATTTGAACTTCACAGTGTATTTTAGGAAACTGAGGTGCTGTCAAAGATTGGACAAAAATTATGTAGCTGGTGAAAAGGGAGCTGGAATTTGCATGAAAACCAATTTAACCCTAGGTATATACTAAAGGAGTCCCTGGGTGGTACAAACTGTTAATGAGCTCAGCTGCTAACTGAAAGTTTGGGGATTCAAGTGTACCCAGAGGCACCTCTGAAGAAAGGCCTGGTGATCCACTTCCCCAAAATTAGCCATTGAAAACTTTATGGAGCATAGTTCTACTCTAACATACATGGTGTCACAATGAGTCGGAGTTCACTAAACAGCAACTGGTAAGTACCTAAAAGACTTGAAAGCAGGGACTCAGATACTTGTACACCATTGCTCCCTGCAGCATTATTCACAATAGCCAAAAGGAAGAAACAGCCCATGTTCATCAACAGATGAGTGGATAAACAAAATGTAGTACATACATATAAAGAGAAATAAAGTCTTGATGGATGCTATGACATGGGTGAGCCTTGAAAACATTATTCTGAGTGAAATAAGTTAGACACGAAAGGACAACTATTGCATGATCACATTTATATGAAATATCTAGAATAGGCAAATGCATAGAGATAAAAGTTTAATAGTGGTTACCAGGGGTTGTGTGGGGAAGTACAGAATGGGGAGTTATTGCTTAAGGGGTTTCTGTTTGGGGTGATGGAAAAGTTTTATAAATAGATGGTGGTAATGGTTTTACAACATGGTAAATGTAATTAATATCACTGAATTGAATATTTAAAAATTACTACAATGCTTTTTTTAATATAAATTTTACTACAATAAAATTACAAAATAAAACATGTTACCTAAGAAATGCTCCCCCTGGCGGCACAGTTGTTAAGTGCTGGCTGCTAACCAGAAAAGATCGATGGTTTGAACCCACTAACCATTCTGAGGGAGAAAGATGTGGCACTCTGCTGCCGTAAAGATTACAACCTTAGAATTCCTATGGGGCATTTCTACTCTGTCCTATAGAGTCGCTATGAGTTGGAATTGACTCGACAGCAACGGGTTTGTGTTGTTTTTGTTTTTCGTTTTTGTTGTTGTTGTTGTTTATAATATTATTAGCTGCATTTTCCCTACTGTGTTTTTGTAGATAGTCATTTATCCCACCACCTTAGTTTCAACCACATGTCCACATAGCCCTGCACAGCCTCATACCTAAAGAGATATCAGCTTTATAACTCCCACTGTGTGAAAGTGGAGGGAGGAATTTTTTGATGATTCTTCTTGACACATTTAAGAATCAAAGTAATAAAGCAGAAAAAAAAGGAACAGTGTGGCATAAATGATTAACCACTTGGCTAATAACTCAAAAGGTGGTGGTTCAAATTCACCCAGAGATGCTTCAGAAGAAAGGCCTGGTATTTTACTTTGAAAGGTTACTGCCATTAAAAACCCTGTGGAGCACAGTTCTACCATAAAACACATAGGGTCCCCATGAGTAAGAATAGCTTGACAGCAACTGCTCTTTTGGGGTTTTTCATTTGTTTTTTTGTTGTTTGAGTTTGGGTGGTTTTTGTTGTTGTTGTTCTGTTTTAGTGGAAAAGAGATACCTAGGATAGAAAGGCGCACCCTTACTCCTCAAAGTGCACTGACACAGACAGCTATCCTAATGACTCGTAAAAAAAAACAAGTCATTGTATGTAGTCTTAAATCTCATCATGGGAGGAAATTCTATAGTCTGTGACTGTTCGTTAGTTTCAGTAAGTTGTTTCTATTTAAAAAATCTTCTATTCATCAAAATTTACTTCTGTTTATTCTTGACTGTTTCATACTATAATTGCTGGACATTTCCTACAACAGATCAGGAGATGAGTAAGTTCTCTTTTCCAAGATCCCATTCACTTTAAGGCTTTTCATTTCATTCTTTCAGGTATATAATAACTTTGGACAACTTTCTGTAACCTCCACCTGATTCATAGATACATGTGTGTTAACTGTCTCTGTGTGGGAACAACATTAATGTAAAAAATTTACTCCGTTTTAAGGTATCAAGTTGGGAGGTAAGGAGAATAATGAAAATACTTATTTAAAACTGTGAAAATCTGTACTTAAGAGAAAACCTGACATGTTATTTAATTCTTATTGTAACCCATGTTGGAGTCAATGATTATTCCTACCATTCTAGAGATAATGTAACTAGGGTTAGATGGCACTGTTGGTCTGAGGTCTGGTGGTTTGAACTCAATCCTTATGACTCCAAATCTGCTGATCTTCCTGCTGTATCACAGTGACTCTTACCCCCAAGTACCGTTTTTACCTCGTCTTCCAGCATTCGTCCTTGTCCTCCCTCTTGCCTTCTTATCTTTGTCATCATCTTCCTAAAAGAAAGAAGAGATTTGCTGATTCACTTTTCCATTCCTTCCTGGCAGATTTCAGTGCCAAGGTTTAGATGGGACTAAGGCTCTTTCTGAGGAGCCCTGGTGGCACAGTGGATAAATGCTAACCAAAAGGCCGGTGGTTCGAACTCACCAGCCGCTTTTTAAGAGAAAGCTGTAGCAGTCTGCTTCCATAAAGATTACAGCCTTAGAATCCCTATGGGGCAGTAGTACTCTATCCTATAGGGTCACTGTGAGTGGGAACCTACTTGATGGAAACAGATTTAAGGCTTTTTCTAGATTGAGAATCATGAATCCCTGAATCCTTGAAATCAGGTAGTTTACTTGAAGATATTTTAGACTCCGACGTGTCTCTGGATGAAGGTGGTCAGAGTTGACTCTGGGGAGAGAGGGAAATAGAAGAGGTAATAACATTCTGTTCTTTGCAATGTCAAATCCTGCTCAAAAATCTTTGCTACATTTGGAGACGTTAAAATCCCCTTCAGTCTCTCTCTTTTTTTTTTTTTTGGTCCACACAAAGAACTTCAACTCTTTAACTTTTCTCTGTATTTCTTGACTCCTTTATGGATGCACAATTACAAACTGCGTCCAGGGAAGATGTGGCCAGTCTTTCTCGTCTTCATACTATCTCTCCTCAACCCCAGTCAGCAATGTGCCTAGCATATAGTAGGTGACCAAGTAATGTTGTTTAATGAGTGCATGATGACTGCACAACAAACCGAAGGGGCAGTGATTGCTACTGGCATTTAATGGGTAGAGACCATGAATGCCTCCGAATATCCTCAAATGCACAGGCTACCTGCTCCTACCCACACACTGCAAAAGACTACCAGGCCCAAAATGTCAGTAGTGCCAATGTTGAAAAGCTCTGATATACAGGCATTGCAGCAAAGGTACTCTAGAAAGACTTCAGTCATCTCCATTTCAATCCTGAAATTGTGTATCATGTGCTCTTTCTAGTCAAGCATGCTGCATCCAGCCCCAGGGTTACTGACTAATGCGCCCCAGTCATCTCGGACATCCTTTCACAGCCCAATCATCTCAGAATCTGAATCTGAAAGATGCAACAGATTTTGTTAAGAGCCCGTGGGATAAGGTACCCTCTAGGCCTGCCACATCTTTCAAGGCAGAGTGGTGTCATGAGACAAGTGTTCTCTATGACAGAGCCGGGTTGGAATATTGGCACTGCCGTTTACTTAGCTGTTCGGTCTTGAAAATCACTGAAAATATCTGAGCCACAGTTCCTTCATCTATGAAATGGGAATAATAGCACCAAAGCTTCAGATGGCTATAAGGATTAAAAATAAAATCATAAAGTGCCTGGCACATAGTAGGTATTTGAAAAAATAGTAAGTAATATTCTTTAACTGTGAAAGCTAGAACCTGTGTAAGGTGGAAACCTGTCAGAGATGGAAAGCTAAAATATTTTCTCCTCCTAAAGAGAGAGCAATAGAAAACTGGTGACTGCATGCTGTCAAAGGTGGAAAGCTTGCAAGAGCCAGAAGAACAAGGTAGTCCCGTTGAGTTCCTGCTCTCACAGGTTTCACTGTATTTGGTTGTGATTTTCAAACACTCACGCTATCCTAGGCAAACTAGTACTGTATTCACACCATGGTTAGGATTAACCCTCTAAAACTGTGTATAGGTATATAGATTCAGTCCAAGTCACTTAGTAGATATTATTACTATTTGAAATGCTGCTGCTCCTCGAGGGAGGATTATACATCCCACTCCATTGGTATATGACATCACATGGTGTGTAAGTGGAAGGGATGTAGTCCAAGGTTCTGCCAAGATGTCTCCTCTCTGATTCAAGGCTGGCAATGTCCTAGAAAGGGACAGTTCCTTCAACCTAAGGCCCATAATAAAGTCAACATAGATGCACAGCCAGCCCACAAGACATGAACTGTGAGTGAAGAATGAATTTTTGTTATTTAAGCAGCTGAAGCTTAAGAGTTGTTTTTACCATAATGTTAATTTGGTTAAGTTGACTGATACTGTCACCGATTGTTCAAAATATTTAGACCTACTTTTAGCCTAAGAAATCCGGCACTGAAGGGGTGACATTTTACTGGGAACCTAAATATTAAATGCTAAAAGGGACCCAAGTGTACAGTGTTCTCAGAGCCTAAGGTTGATTTTTAAGCTCCATTAACTGGAATAGGAAGAATGCTTTGGTACTGTAGTGTTAAAGCCAAAAATACAAACCTGGCATATAGCCTTATCTCTCATTGTCTGCTTCAAAATTTGGTCTTTCACTTCCTCCAAACTTAACCTGGCCCTGAAAAAGTCCTTGTTAGTCTTAAACAGACCACACTGGATGGAGTTATTCAAAAATTGACCAATGGCCAAGCCAACAGATTATGCATAAACAAATATGCGTTTAAAAGTTTGCTTCCAGATATCTTAGTGCATAATTTTCTAAACAACCTGATAGTTTCCCCATAACTTCACCTATGTCTAGAAGAGCTGTAATTGGTTAAAAACTCCTTCTAAGCCACTCTAACTGCCTCACAGGAAATTTTACTATTTCCTATATATGTTCCCCTTGCCAAAGTCCACAACATGATAGGAAAAATAAGTTTTGTAGATGGCTTTTTTCCCTACTCTATCGCAAACAAAAAAAAAAACATTTTCCACTCTGCCAACTGATTATGCAGCCACGTTGTTTGAAAGCTTGCATAATTTACATTAGCATGCTTAAGATCTCAGGTGACTCTGCCTTTGAGGCCAGCATGCTAACCCCAGTGGGCCGATTTGATATTCTTCCCAATATCTGACCCTTTTTTCCTTGTTAATTACAGGCAGACTTCCCTGGTCTGGCCCTGGATCTGCACCTGTTTCCCATCTTTGAGCAGCTGCTAATTAGGTTGAAAATGGTGGGGCTGGGCAGTGCAGACCAGACATGCCTCATCAGGCTATTGATCAGACTGGCATACCATGCATGCAATAACGATGATCTGCACAACCCAATTCCAAAATAAAAGCCATACCTGGAGTTGCATGCTTGAATCCAAGCACATTCCAGGCTCTACACCAAACAGTGAACATATGAAAGGAAAAGAGACACTGTGATTTAAAAATAAAATTTTTGCTTGAAATGGCAAGTACAATTCCAAGTACTAGTCGCTTACTTCTTAATGGATTCTTTTAATTCAGAATAGGAAAAAACAAATCTTCTTTTGGGGAAAACACATACATATATTTGCATGCAAATAACTTAAAAGGGAGATTATATGGATATTAATTACATGTTTGTAAACTACCCAAGCAAAATCCCTATTCTGAACTCCCATTTGACCTTGTGGTATAACACAGTTATATAGGTTTTCACACTATGTTGTGATTTATGATTTGAGTAACTATAAACTTCTAGAACACTGATTCTCAAAGCAGGGCAATATAGCCATCTGTGGGCGGTGTTTGAAATGGGGAGGGGTGTTTGGAGGTTGTCACAATGATTAAGTGACATTAAATTCCAGTAGTACTACTGGAATTTAAGGAACCCTGGTGGTGCAGCAGTTAAAAACTCAGATGCTGACCAAAAGGTCAGCGGTTTGAACTCACCAGTGCCCCTTGAGACAAAGATGTGCAATCTGCTTCCGTAAAGATTACAACCTTGGAAATCTCATGAGGTAGTTCTAGTCCTATAGGGTCCCTGTGAGTCGGAATCGATTAGACAGCAATTGGTGCGTTGTGGTGAATGGCTACTGGAATTGAGTTGGTAGGTGCAATGTATCAGTACTACATTCCTTTTTATTGCCAAATAATATACTTTTTTATGACTATATCACATTTTGTTTATCCATTCATCAGCTTGGGTCTTTTCACTTTTCGGCTAATATGAATAATGCTATGAATATTTTGTATAGATTTTTGTGTGGACACATGCCATTTCTCTTAGGTATATACCTAACAATAGAGTTGCTGAATCATATGATAAGTCTATGTTTAACTTTTCTGAGGAACTGCTAAATTGTTTCCATTGTAGCTGTACCGTTTTACAATCCCAGCAAAGTATGAAGTTTCCAATTTCTCCACATCCTCACCAACACTTGTTATTGTCCTTTTTTTTTATTATAGCCATTCTAGTGGGTATGAATATATCTTGTGGTTGGTTTGTATTTCCCTAATGACTACTGATGTTGAGAATTTTTTCATAAGCTTAATGACCATCTGTATATCTGGAGAAATGTCTATTCAAATTCTTTGCCCATTTTTAAATTGGATTATTTTTCTTTTTATTGTTGTGGTATGAGCATGCTTCATATATTCTGAAAAATAATCCTTGTCAGATACATAATTTGCAAAAATTTTCTCCCATTCTGTGGGATGTCTTTTTACTTTTTTTTTTTTTAATTAATTTTATTGTGCTTTAGGTGAAAGTTTACAACCCCAGTTATATGTCATTCAAAAATTTATACACATACTGTTTTGTGACATTGATTGCAATCCCCGCAATGTGACAATGCATTCCCCCTTTCCACCCCAGGTTCTCTGTGTCTATTTGTCCAGTTTCTGTCCCTTCCTGCCTTCTTGTCTTGCTTTTGGGCAGGAGCTGCCAGTTTGGTCTTGTATACTCAATTAAATTAAGAAACACATTCCTCACATGTGTTATTGTTTCTTTTATAGCCTGTCTAATCTTTGTCTGAAAAGTGGGCTTCAGGAGTGATTTCAGTTCTGAGTTAGCAAGGTGTCCAGGGGCCATAGTCTCAGGGATTCTTCCAGTCTCTGTCAGACCAGTAAGTCTGTGGTCTTTTTTCATTAATCTGAATTTTGTTCTACATTTTTCTCCCACTCTGTCCAGTACTCTCTGTTGTGATCCCTGTCAGAGCAGTCATTGGTGGTAGGCAGGCACCATCTAGTTCTTCCAGGTTTAGGCTGGTGGAGGCTCTGGTTCATGTGGTCTTTTGGTGGAGGCTCTGGTTCATGTGGTCTTTTAGTCTTTGAGCTAATACTTCCCTGTGTCTTTGGTTTTCTTTGTTCTCCTTTCTCTGAATGTGATGGGACCAATAGATGCACCTTAGATGGCCACCTGCAAGCTTTTAAGACCCCAGACACTACTCACCAAGGTGGGATGTAGAACATTTTCTTTATGAACTATGTTATGCCAATTGACCTAGATATACCCTGAAACTACAGGCCCCAGCCCCCTGCCCTGAGTTACCAAGTTTTGAAAAATCACATCACCATTGGCAATATTCTTCTGATATTTGAGTTACCAAGTTACTAATAAATCATACCATTACCTCTGTCTATTTGCAGCTTCTGCAGTCATGATTCTAGGTGCAGCTGTAGGCATCTTGCTGCCTCACTAAGTCATCTAGTGTAGTTGAGCCTGAGCCTTTACATATTGAGAAACATACAAATTATTTTTATTTAATTTTCCTATATGTTAGAGTTTTATATTGATTTTGTTTTTGTTTTTGTTTCTATTTATTTATTTATTTTTATATTTTGTTGTACTTCAGGTGAAGGTTTACAGAACAAATAGTTTCTCATGAAACAGTAGTACACATGTTGTTTTATGACATTGGTTAACAACCCCTCAACATATTAACCCTCTAAATTCTCAACCTTTTTTTTTTTTTTTGGTGAAAATACACATAGCCAAAGATACACCGTTTCAAAAATTTCTACATACACAGTTCAGTGACATTAACTACACTCTTCCAATTGTGCTGTTATTCTCACTTAAGATGAAGGCTTACAGAACAAAATAGTTTCTCATTTACCAGTTACTACAAATGTTGCCCTATGACAATGGTTAACAATCTCACAACACATCAACAATATCCTTACTCAATCTTGTGTTCCCTATCACCAGCTTCCTTGTCCCTTTCTGCCTTCTGGCCCTTCTCACTGGACTCCTGTACCTCGATAGTCTCATTTGGTTTTACAGGGCTGTTCACTCAGAGGCTGAACAGTGAACCTCGGAGGTGACTTCACCACTGAACTAAAAGGGTGTCTGGGGGCCATACTCTCAAGGTTTCTCCAGTCTCCTTTCGGCCAGTAAATCTGATCTTTTTTTGTGTGAGTTAGAATTATGCTCTACATCCTTCTCCAGCTCTGTTCAGAACCCTCTGTTGTGATCCAGGTCAGAGCAGTCAGTGGTGGTAGCCGGGCACCTTCTAGCTGTACTGGACTCAGTCCGGTGGAGGCCTTGGTAGCTGTGGACAATTAGTCCTTTTCCTTGTATCCTGTTCTGTTCATTCTCCCTTGCTCCCAAAGGGATGAGACCAGTGGAGTATCTTAGATGGCCGCTCACAGGCTTTTAAGACCCCAGACACTACTCACCAAGGTAGAATGTAGAGCATTGTCTTTATAAGCTGTGTCGTGCCAATTGAGCTAGATGTTCCCTGAGACCATGGTCCCCAGAGCACTCCACCCAACAACTCAGTCCCTCAGGGAGTTTGGATGTGTCTATGGGGCTTCTATGACCTTTCCTTGTACAGGTTGTACTAGTTTCCCCTGTATTGTGTACTGTCTCACCCTTCACCCAAGATACCACTTATCTATTGCCTATTTAGTATTCCCCCCACCCCCAAGCCTCCCATCCCTGCTAATCAACAAAGATTGTTACATTTTGCGTGTGACCTTTTTCATGGGTTTTTACAATAGAGGTCTCATACAATATTTGTCCTTTTGTGATTGACTTATTTCACTCAGCATAATGTCCTCCAGTTTCATCCATGTTATGAGATGCTTCACAGATTCATTGTTGTTCTTTCTCGTTGCATAATACTCCATTGTGTGTATGTACCATAGTGTGTTTATCCATTCATCTGTTGATGGGCATCTAGGTTGTTTCCATCGTTTTGCTATTGTGAACAATGCTGCCATGAACATAGGTGTGCATATGTCTATTCGAGTGACGACTCTTATTTCTCTAGGATATATTCCTAGGAGTGGGATTGCTGGATCAAATGGTATATCTATTTCTAGCTTTCTGAGGAAGCGCTATATCATTTTCCAAAATGGTTGTATCATTTTGCATTCCCATCAGCAGTGCATAAGACTTCCCATCTCCCCGCAGCCCCTCCAACATTTGTTATTTCCAGTGTTTTTGATTCATGCCAGTAATGCCGGGGTGAGATGGTATCGCATTGTGGTTTTAATTTGCATTTCTCTAATGGCTAGTGATCGTGAGCATTTCCTCATGTGTCTGTTGGCCATTTGAATGTCTTCTTTGGTGAAGTGTCTGTTCATTTCCTTTGACCATTTTTTAATAGGGTTATTTGTCTTTTTGTTGTAGAGGTGTTGGATTTTCTTGTAGATTATGGAGATTAGACCTTTGTATGACTTGTACTGTCCAAAAATTGTTTCCCAGTCTGTAGGTTCTCTTTTGACTCTTTTGGTGAAGTCTTTTGAAGAGCATAGGTGTTTGATTTTTAGAAGATACCAGTTATCTAGTTTATCTGTTGGGTTTTTTGTGTTGATGTTTATGGTTTGTATCCTGTTAATGCCATGTGTTAAGGCCTGAAGTGTTGGTCCTATTTTTTCTTCTATGAACTTTATAGTTTTAGGCTTTATATTCAGGTCTGCGATCCATGTTCAAGTAGTTTTTGTATACGGCGTGAGGTATGGGTCCTATTTCATTTTTTTTGCAGATGGATATCCAGTTTTTCCAGCACCATTTGTAAAAAGACTGTCTTTTCCCCATTTGATGGACTTTGGGCCCTTGTCGAAGATCAGGTGACCGTAGGTGGATGGATTTACATCTGGGTTCTCAATTCTGTTCCATTGGTCAATGTATCTGTTGTTGTACCAGTACCAGTCTGTTTTGACTACTGTAGCTGTATAGTAGCTTCTGAAGTCAGGTAGTGTGAGTCCTCCTACTTTATTCTTTTTCTTCAGTAGTGCTTTACTTACTTGGGGCTTCTTCCCTTTCCATATAAAGTTAATGATTAGTTTTTCCATCTCTTTGAAGAATGTTGCTGGTATTTGGATTGGGATTGCGTTGTATTTGTAAATTGCTTTGGGTAGAATTGTCATTTTCACAATGTTGAGTCTGCCTATCCATGAGCATGGTATGTTTTTCCATTTCTGTAGATCCCTTTGGGTTTCTTGCAGTAGTGTTTTGTAGTTTTCTTTGTATAGATCTTTTACATCCCTGGTTAGATTTATTCTTAAGTATTTTATCTTTTTAGGGGCTATTGAAAATGGTATTGATTTCCTGATTTGCTTTTCATGGTTGTCCTTACTGGTGTATAGGAATCCAACTGATTTTTGAATGTTTATCTTGTATCCTGCTACTCTGCTAAATCTTTCTATTAGTTCCAGTAGATTTCTCTATTAGATCCAGTAGATTTCTCGTGGAGTCTTTAGGGTTTTCTATGTATAGTATCATATCATTTACAAACATGGACAGTTTAACTTCTTCATTACCCATTTGGATGCCTTTTATTTCTTTTTCTTGCCTCATTGCTCTAGCTAGAACTTCCAGCACAATGTTAAATAGGGGTGGTGATAAAGGGCATCCTTGTCTTGTTCCTGTTTTCAAGGGGAATGTTTTCAGCCTCTCTCCATTAAGAATGATGTTGACCGTTGGTTTTGCATAGATGCCCTTTATTATGTTGAGAAATTTCCCTTCTATACCTATTTTATTGAGAGTTTTTATCGGGAATGAGTGTTGGACTTTGTCAAATGCCTTTTCTGTCTAGATTGAGATGATTATGTGATTCTTTTCTTTCCTTTTATTTATGTGGTGGATTACATTGATTGATTTTCTAATGTTGAACCATCCTTGCATACCTGGTATGAATCCTACTTGTTCGTGGTGTATTATTTTTTTGATATGATGCTGAATTCTATTGGCTAGAATTTTGTTCAGAATTTTTGCATCTATATTCATGAGAGATATTGGTCTGTAGTTTTCTTTTTTTGTGACGTCTTTGCCTGGTTTTGGTATCAGCATTATGTTGGCTTCATAGAATGAATTTGGAAGTGTTACTTCCTCTTCTATGCTCTGAAATAGCTTGAGTAGAACTGGTACAAGCTCTTCTGTAAATGTTTTGTAGAATTCTCCAGTGAAGCCATCTGGGCCAGGGCTTTTTTTGGTTGGGAGGTTTTTTATTACCTTTTCAATCTCTTCTCTTGTTATGGATCTGTTCAGATTTTCAACATCACTTTGTTGTAGTTTGGGTAGGCCATGTGTTTCTAGAAATTTATCCATTTCCTCTAGGTTTTCAAATTTGTTGGAGTATAGTTTTTCATAATATTCTGTTATAATCCTTTTTATTTCAGTTGGGTCTGTTGTAATGTCCACCATTTCATTTCTTATTTGGGTTATTTGTGTCCTCTCCTGTTTTTCTTTTGTCAGTCTGGCCAGTGGTTTGTCGATTTTGTTGATTCTTTCAAAGAACCAACTTTTGGTTTTGTTGATTCTTTCTATTGTTTTTCTGTTCTGTATTTCATTAATTTCTGCTCTGATCTTTACTATTTCCTTTCTTCCAGTGGTTGTGGGCTTTTTTTGCTGTTCTCTTTCTATTTGTTTGAGTTCTGTAGTTAATGTTTTGATTTTGTCCTTTTCTTCTTTTTTGATATGTGCATCTATTGCTATAAATTGTCCTCTGAGGACTGCCTTTGCTGTGTCCCAAAGGTTTTGGTATGATCATTCTCATTTGATTCTAGGAATTTTTTGATTCCATCTCTAATTTCTTCTATTACCCACTGATGTGTAAGCAGGGTATTATTCAGTTTCCATGTAATTGATTTTTTTTCCTTGCTCTTTCTAGTGTTAATTTCTATCTTGATGGCATTGTGGTCAGAGAAGATACTTTGAATTATCTCAACATTTTGGATCTTGTTGAGGATTGCTCTGTGGCCTAAGATGTGGTCTATTCTGGAGAACATTCCATGTGCATTGAAAAAGAATGTGTACTTTGCAGTGGTTGGATGGAGTGTTCTATATATGTCTATGAGGTCAAGTTGGCTGATTGTGCCTTTTAGGTCTTCTGTATCTTTGCTGAGTTTCTTCTTAGTTGTTCTGTCCTTTACTGAGAGTGGTGTGTTGAAATCTCCTACTATTATTGTGGAACTGTGAATTTCTCTTTTCAGTGCTGTTAGAGTTTGTTTTATGTATTTGGAGCCCTGTCATTGGGTGCGTAGATGTTTATTATGGTTATGTCTTCATGATGGATCGTCCCGTTAATCATTATATAGTGTCCTTCTTTGTCTTTTATGGTAGATTTTGCTTTAAAGTCTATTTTATCTGAGATTAGAATTGCCACTCCTGCTCTTTTTTGGTAGTTGTTAGCTTGATATATTTTTTTCCAATCTTTGACTTTTAATAAATTCACATCTTTGTTTCTAAGGTGTGTCTCTTGTAGACAGTATATTGATGGCTCCTGTTTTCTTATCCTTTCTGTCACTCTCCATCTCTTTATGGGTGCATTGAGTCCATTTACATTCAGTGTAATTATTGATAGATGTGAGTTTGTTGCTGTCATTTTGTAGTGCTTTTTTTTGTGGTGCTGACGTTTTCTTTGTTCTTCTTATTCTCTTGTGCTGAGTTACTTTTGTTGGTGGATTTTTTTTTCATTTCTTTTGTTTTTGTAGGTTTTGTTTTTGCTGAGACTTTATGTTTTTCGTCTTTATTTTTATGAGTTGGTTTGTTAACTTTCTTTGTGGTTACCATGAATTTTACCCTTATCTTTCTAAGTTTGAAGCAGTCTACCCTTACTTGGTATCGCCTTGCCTTCCTCTCCATTAGAAGGTTCTATACCTATGTCATTTATTCCCTCTTTCATTGTTTTGATGTTGTTGTCATCCATCGATTCACTGCTCTGATTCCCTGTTGTATTTCTTTTGGTTATGGAGAGTCCTTGAGAGTTCATTTCCTAAGTTGGTATATGGCTCGTACAATCCTGCGTCCTAGGTCCTGCCTGAGGGTTGAATCTATTTGTCCTCAGATCAAAGAACTCCCTTTAATAATTCTTGTAAGTTTGGTTTCACTTTTACATATTCCCTTAGTTTCTCTTTATCTGGAAATGACCTAATTTCACCATCAATTTTGAACGAGAGTTTTGCAGGATGTATTATTCTTGGCTGACAATTTTTGTCTTTCAAGATTTTATATATGTCATCCCACTGCCTTCTTCCCTGCATGGTTTCTGTCGAATAATCTGAGCTTAGTCTTATTGTTTCTCCTCTGTATGTGACTTCTTGTTTTTCATGGGCTGCTCTCAGGATTCTCTGTTAGTCTTTGGTTTTGGCAAGTGTGAATATGGTATGCCTTGGTGATTTTCTTTTGAGGTTTCTTCTATATGGGGTTCGTTGAGCTTCTTGGATGGCCAGCTTTTCATCTTTTATGATACTGGGGAAGTTTTCTGTCAGCAGTTCTTCAATGATCCTCTCTGTGTTTTCTGTTTTCTCCCCCTGTTCTGGAATGCCAATCACTCGTAAATTTTTGCTTTTAATTGTGTCCCACATAACTCTCAGGGTCTCTTCATTTTTGTTTGTTCTTTTTTCTGAGTTTTCCTGAAACAGAGTTGTATCCAAGTGTTTGTCTTCAGTTCCACTGATCCTGTCTTCCACGGTTTCAAATCTGCTTCTCAGCCCTTCTATGACATCATCCATTTCTGAAATCTTGTTGTGTATCTTTTGGATTTCTAATTGTTGTTTTTGTATAATTTCGAGTTGTGAATTTATTTTGGCATTTTGTTCCTGCATCATCTTCCTGAATTCTTCCAATTTTTTCTCTGTATTTTCCATGAATTTGTCTATTATTTTCTCATGTTTGTCAGCCTTTTGCCTCAGTTCTTGGAAAATCCTGAGTATTAAGAGAGTTAAATTCCCTATCAGGTAGTTCTAGTGCATTTTCTTCCATAGGAGAGTCATCTGGTGTTTGAATTTGGATGCCTACTGGAACCATCCTCTCCTGTTTTTGTAAATGTTTTGATATTGTTTGCTGTTTTCGGGGCATTCAGTAGATATTTCTCTCAATTATTGATTGTAGATTTGTTTGTTTCGTCCCTTTTTTAAAAAAAAGAAAAAATTTGAGTATGTTTGAGCAGGTGGACTGCGTGGTCTTTGTAGTGTGCTCGTCTGTGTGCTCAATACTTTTCGCCTCCTTCTCCAACTGGCAGGTTCAGTCACTGAGATGTGGTACAGCAAGGCAGGTCTAGCTGAAGAGGAGCCACTGGGACGGGTTGTTTGTGGCACTCACTACAGCCACCAGGGCAGGTCGTTAATCAGTGCTGGGCAGGTTCCAGTAGGCCGTGCCTGCACTGCTTGGTGGTGTGATGTCAAGCGCACAGTTCAGGTAGGCAGGATGCAGTAGGGAGATGGTTATATGTGGAGCTAAGCTGGATATGTGAGAGAGGAGAGAGGAACAGGAGCCAAAAAACATACAAACAAGAAAGAATGCTAGGGGAACTTGCGGTTGGAATGGAGAGATGAGAGACTATGAAATGGAGAAAAGCAGAAGGGGGAAGAGGAAGAAAAGAAAATAATGAACAAATAAAAATCAGAAAGGTTAAAGAACCTCAAAGTTCCCGGGGATCCCGCCGATACAGCTATGAGGTCTGGGGAAGTTGCTCTCAGGTGTCGCAGCACAGCCTGGCCAGAAGGCGCAGAGGCATACAATGCCTGGTTTTTAGGGATGAGAAAGAGAAGGAAGATATAGAGAGACGAGAAACTGAGCAATGAAGAAAGACAAAAGGGAAAAAGTGTGAGAAGAAAACAAAACAAATCAAAAAAAAATAAAAAGAAAAAAATAAAAAGAAATGCCCTCAGGGTTCCCTCTGCAAGTCTGTGGAAGCCGAAGGGGAGTCTCCCTGGTACGCAGCTCCCGCCTGGCCAGAAACGGCTCCCAACTCAAGAAAAGGAAAAGAAAACAAACAAACAATTCAAAATGAAGAAAAGCCCCAGGATCCCACCAGCGCGGTAGCCCAGACCGGGAAGCAGCTCCACACTTGAATGGAGCTCCACAGCCCCTCAGGAAAAAGCAAAGATGGCGCATGGAGCCTGGCACTTGAGTGAAAGGAGGGGGAGGTGGCAAGAGGCAAGTGAGAAATCAAAAGAAGCAGAAAAAAAAAGCAACACTAGCAGCCAACAAATGGCAGCCAGAGAGTCGCCCGCTTGGGTGTGTGGAATCCAAGCAGCCGGCGACTCCCTGTCAAGAGACTGTGGTCGCTGGAAGCAAAGGAGCCTGAGCCGGGCGAAGAGGGGTGGGGGGTGGGAAAGCGTACACCGCAAATTACCGGCTGTTTTGTCTCCCACTGGACGCTCTGTGAGGCTGCTTTCTCGTACCCCTGTTTGCTGGTCTCCGATAGGAGTCCAAGATGGTGGATCCGCTCTGCGTTAGCTGGTAGGGGACCTCTGCATGAATCTCTCCTCGCTCTCCATTCTCTTTCAGTATTCTCACTCCATTTGGTGCTCGGCTGAGTTCTTTATCTCTTCATTTGATGTCCTAGGGTTTCAGGTATGTTGCATTCTCTGTTTGGCTTAGTTTTTCGGATCTTTGCTGTGGAGGGATGGTGTGGTGCTTCTGCCTAGAGTTCCATCTTGCCAGAACCTCTTATATTGATTTTTTTTATAGTTAGGTTATACAGTGAAACCTGAGGGAGCCAGAACTCTACCGGACTGCCTTGTTTTTCTGGATCTTGCAAGTTTTCCACTTTTGACAGGGTGCAGAAGAAGGCTGTATGGGAACTGATTGGCAAAACCAACAGATGTTCAATGTAAGTTTTTTTCTCTAATTGGATTAATGACCTTTGTTGTTTTATATATGTTTTTATAAAACTTTGAAAAAAATTAAGAAAGTACATAACTCACTCTCCAACAACAACAACAAAAAAATACCTTTCCACATTTCAAATGAAAACAAGCCCCCATTCTTTTTGCAATTTAAATGCATAGTAAATTCAAAGCATTTCAGCATCTTCATCTATGGATTAGCAGATAAATCATTACTTTTTTGACCCCACCACTTATTAGTTGTAGAACTTTGGACAGTTAATTTAATGATTCTATGCCTCATGGAAGGAGCCCTGGTGGTGCTGTAGTTAAGCGCTTGGCTGCTAACTGAAAGGTCAGAGGTTTGAACTCAGCAGTGCTCTGTGGAAGAAAGATGTAGCAGTCTGCTTCTGTGAAGATTTACAGCCTTAGAAACCCCGTGGGGAATCTACTCAACCCCAGTGGGTTTAGATTTTCTTTTTGATCAGTCTCAGTATCCATATCCCTGTCTTATGGCAGGTATTTTGCCTTGTTAAATTGATTCTCACTTTTAAAGTTATTTATTTTCCATATAACAAGGCTCCTAAGAGCAAGCTACTACTTCATCTGGGGCTCAGCAGTGATTGGTTTCAGGGCTGGAGGAAAGGCCGTAGACTTAATGAAATCTCCAACATGGCACCTTCTCGGGGGATTTTTGTGGGTAACTTTTGCAAATAAGCACGTTTTGCCTGGACATTGCAGAATATGTTACTCCACCGTACAGAGTGAGAAGCACAATGCTCCAAGGACAAAAGCGTGAAATATGTTGAGAAAGAGAAGCCATCAAAGCCTAAAAGAAAAAAAAAATTCAGAGAATTATGAGGGAAATCAGCAAAAGTCAATGTCATAAAAAACAATAAGTTGGAGAATTTCTAGGAAAAAAGTGATTAATGAGTGTCAGATACAGCAAAGAGTTCCAGCAAGTTTATTAAGATCACCAAATCCTATTCAAAGCAAAGTCCCAGTTAATCTTATTAATTGTAGTATAAGAAAAACTACAGTTAAACTACAGAGTGTTTTTTTTTCTTTTTTCTTCATTGATGGGAACATGAGATTAATACATTTATGAAAAAAGTAGTATTTCCATAAATATCCTACTTTAACAGTTAATGAAAATAGAACATTTCTGTCTGACGGAAAAAAAAAAAAACGTATTCAGGATTTTTCAAGCTAGTAGTCAGATCAGCCCAAAAAGAGACATGAGGGAGTTTCAGGGATAAATGGGAAGACCTGAGCATGGAACTAGTTGTCAACTGGAAAATAAAATTGTAATGAGAGACAGCAACTCCCCTGCACATGGCCTGGCACTGAGAGAGAAAATGTTTGGAGAATTCATGGTGAAACGGAAGCTAGAACTCAGGAGATTGTAAGTAAAAATGTCTTCTTAAGAGTTCTGTGCAGATCACAACAGAGGGTTCCAGACAGAGCTGGAGAAAAATGTAGAACAAAATTCTAACTCACAAAAAAGACCAGACTTACTGGCCTGTCAGAGACTGGAGAAACTCCGAGAGTATGGCCCCTGGACACTTTTTTAGCTCAGTAATGAAGTCACTCCTGAGGTTCACCCTTCAGCCAAAGATCAGACAGCCCCATAAAACAAAATGGGACTAATAGGGCACAACAGTCCAGGGACAAGAACTATAAGGCAAGACGGGACAGGAAAGCTGGTAATAGGGAATCCAAGTTTGAGAAGGGACAGTGTTGACATGTCATGGGGTTGTTAACCATTGTCATAAAACAATATGTATACTAACTGTTTAATGACAAACTATTTGTTCTGTAAACCTTCATCTAAAGTACAATAAAAAATAAATAAAACAATAATTAAAAAAAATTCTGTGCAGTCATGCCTGGAGCCCAGAGAATGAATTAGGCTTGCTAAAAAGTTGATCAGTCCTCACACCAGGAGGCAACATCCTTATAAAGAAATTTCCCAGTCATTGGAAGTCACTTTTGAGTATACTAGACTCATAGGAATTAAGAAAACAAGAAAAAAAAAAAAAAAAAAAAGCAAAAGAAGAAGTTAAACAACATTGCTTTCTTATCTTTAGACTTGAGGAAATTAGTGCCTAAGCTGAAAGTGCCCTGAGGGTGACTTTAACTTACCTTACCAGACCTTACCCCAGGGATTGCCTCAGGTACTGCTGACCTAGGCAAATGTGGAGGGTCAAGCTTCCACACAACTCAAGTGTTCTTGAAGAAGCCCTCCTGTGTATTGAGGGTGGACAGCATTGTTTTCCTCTTTCTCTTTCAGTTGTCTTTCTCTCACAGTTGTTTGTTCTTTAATAGCTGTGACTCGTTTTGTGCTGCTGGCAAAGGTAGCTCCTGGAGAGGGTGAATTAGGGCAAGACTGTGGTGTTCAGTACTTCCCTCCTGGGTCAGTCAGGTGCATTATTGTTTGTTTCTCATTTTAATGGTGGTATTCCACTACATTCTAGCTTTATAACTTGTCACACTGACCCTGTAAGTTCACTGAAATAAGAATTCCAATTAATAGCACAGTTTGAATTCAAGACCAGTACTATGGGGGATGTGAAGGTGAGTTTGTTTGATTTGTTGGTAATAGGGAACTAGGCCAGGGAGGGATGAGAGGAAAGAGGGTTAGGAAAAGAGATGTAGCATAGAAGAGTCTGTTTTAGAAACCAGAAAGGACTGGACACTTTCGATGTTCCTATAATGCTAAATACTCTGACATATATTATTTTGTGAATATACAATTTTGATGACAACATTTATATGCCTAACACTGGAATAGGCACTCTTGGGGTGGAGAAGACTGATATAAAATGTGATAGAGGGCCCACAAAATCTTAAAACATATGTATTATATAAAATGTAAATTCTATGATACAATCCACTTAGTTTAGCTGGAAAAAAATGACAGACTACTTAAAAATCTAGGATTCATTTCCTGTGTGCATAAGTTATTTTGATTGTGTTCTAAGGGAATAGATCCAACCCTTAACTTAATCCAACATATATATTCATGTACTCTTACTTACAATTGTGAGATGAATATAAATCCATCACCTTTGCTTAAAAGAAAAAGTATATTCCCATATAAGTATTAGTCCACAGTGATACGTTTCACTATACCATATGTCCCAGTTTGCCTTGAAGAGCCTCAGCCTATTCTTATTGTCCCAGTGTTATGGATTGAATTGTGTCCCCCAAAATGATACATTGAAGTCCTGGCCGCTGTACCTGTAAATATGACCATATTAGGGAAGATAGAGTTTTTCTTTGAAGACGTTATCACTTAAGTTAATGCGGTTATACCAGATTGGGGTGAGTCCTAATCCTTTCTGACTGGTGTCTTACAAAAAGGGAGAACAGACAGGAAGACAGAAACACACAGGGGGAGGATGCCATGTGAATATACATCTACAAGCCAAGGAATGCTAACAACCATCCAGGTATACCAGAAGCTGGAGGAGATAAGGAAGAATCTTCCCCTAGAGTGGGCAGAGGGAGAGCATGGTCCTGCTGATGCCCTGAGTTTGGACTTCTAGCCTCCAGAACGGAGAAACTGAATTTCTGTTCTTTAAAGACACACACTTTGTGGTATTTTGTTGTGGTAGACCCAGGAAACTAAGACAGCTAACATAATTACATATAGAGCCCCTTTCACTCTCAAGAATGTTGCAGTTTGGACAATAAAATATATTCTCAACCAATAAAATACGGCATGTGTAAGTGACTATAGACGTCAAAATTTCCAAAAAGAAAATGTAGTTTTGGTGCATTATCTCTGCCCTTACGTTGTTTCTATGAATACTTTACATTTCTATAAGATCTAAGTATGCCCTCTATCAGTTTAAGTCCTTATGAAGTTTTTGTAGGCTTAAATTACATGTATTTAATTTAAGAAAAGAGAAGACACTACCATTCATAATGACAACTAATCACTAATAATAATAACCAACATTTATGGAGAATTTATTCCCTGGCAATAAACAAAATAAAACAATATTTCTACTGCTTTAAATGCCTTGTCTCAATGGACCATTATGAAAGTTCTATGATATTGGTTATGGTGTATACCCAGAAAATGTTAGGCATAAGATATTAAGTAAATTGCCCAGTGTCACAAAAGTAGTAAATGATGGCTTTGAGGTTTCAAATCCGCATGAACTGGTTCTAAAGCCTGAGATTTTAGCCCTACCCTAAACCGCCAGCCATTAGATTAATCTAATTCACACCATAGTGTCAAGAACTTACTAAATCCAGTTCCCTATTGACAGGGAGGGGCTCAAACTTTAGGTAATTATAGACCAGTGATTGCACAGGGGTTAAGCACTCGGCTGTTAACCAAAAGGTCAGCAGTTCGAACCCACCAGCCATTCCATGGGAGAAAGATGTGACATTCTGCTTCCATAAAGATTACAGCCAAGAAAACACTATGGAGCAGTTCTACTCTGTCCTATAGGGTTGCTATGAGTCAGAATCAATTCGACAGCACACAATAACAGCATACAAAACAAGTAGCTAAGAAATCTGAGAAGGGTAAGGTATGATCCATCCAAGTTACTGAGAGCCAACCTTGTGACTGAACTCTGTTACAAACAGCACACTGCCTTTAGCTTGGATCCTGCTTTCAACAGTGAGTAGAAGGAAGCCATATCTTACCTCTGTAGGTCAGAGAGCACTGATAGCAGAAACGTGTTCTAAACCCAAAATGAGCTTTCGGATTTGCTCTCTGCTGACATGGTCCTCCACCAGCTAGCATCCTTCAACCTCCAGTTTCATCATCATGTTATTCTTGTTTGAACTGCCTCTAATTTCCATTCTTTTCTGCTGTCTACCTGTTTGGGTTGTAGAGAAAGCATTATAATTTAGGCTTCAGCTTTAAGTTTGGTCTTTGTGTCAGTGACATGTAACATATATTCAAGAATAGGATATTTACTTATAATAAAAAAAGAAATTAATTCCTTTTGTCAGTTTCCATCAAAATAAATAATGGAGCAAAAGATAAAATGAGTAGGAGACATACCAGGAGACTTTTACTGGAAGAAACTTAAGCCACTTATATCCTGTAAAAAGCTGTTTTTTGTTGTTTTCAAAACAGTTGTGTATACATGTGATAAAAATAAATCAAGCAGGACAACTGATTTTTAAACAGTTAAGTCACCACTGATAATTCAGACCGTGTAAATAGGAATCTGAGAGGGGAGATGTCACCTAATTCCACAGATTATGAAATTATGTTCCAACAGAGACTTCAGTTCCTTTAGGAATTCTTTCCCGTATAGAGATTCAGGCATAATGGGGAGCCTCAGGTCTATTTTTAATACCAGGAATCATTAACTAGACAGAATATAGTTCGTTTTCATGCTCCATGAAGAGAGTATATCTGTGTATGAGTGTGTACAAAATAAATGGAGAGGAAAGAGAGAGGATATTTTGATTTATTATCTGAAGACTTTTCCACTTAACATCATATTAGATTTAAGTTGTGGATTCAATAGTGCTTACTTCACCATGGGAAACTATTTAGAAGTTTCTTAAAATTGTAAACATAAATTTACCATACAACCCAACAGCTCCACTCCTAGGTATTTAGCCAAGAGAAATGAAAGTTAAGTCTGAGCAAATATGTTTATGCATTATTTGTAACAGCCAAGAACTGCAAAAAACCCACATGTCCATCAGCTGGTGAATAAATAAACAAAATGTGGTATATCCATACAAAGGAATACTATTCAGCACTAAAAAGGAATGAAATACTGATTTAAGCTGCGACATGAATAAACCTTAATGCTAAGTGAAAGAAACCAGTCACAAAATACAATATATTGTGTTATTCCATTTGTCTGAAATGTCCAGAAAAGACAAATCTGCAAGGCAGAAAGTGGATTACTGGTTGTGTAGTGCTGGGGGTGGTGATAAGGAATGACAATAAACAGGCATGAGATTTTTTTCAGCAAGATGGAAGTGTTCTAAAATTAGACTATTGCAATAATTGTCCAACTCTGCAAATTTACTCAAAACTCATTGAATTTTACACTTAAGTAAATTATATGGTATGGAAATTATACACCAATAAAGTTGTTAGAAATTAATATAATCACCATAGTAAGAGAATAAAAGAGAAAACTCAATACTTGCAGAAAAATAGGGGGTAAAATTCAACATCTAAGGACTGATTCTAAAATTTAGTTTCAAACTGCATCTTCCTATGAGCCAGATTCGAAGCAAGTGAAAACATAAGCACATCTATTAGGATAGAGCAGATTGCAGTAACAGACAATTCCCAAATCTCAGTGGCTTAAAACAACAAAAGTTAATTTTTCTCTCATACTACATTCATTGTAGTCCTCAGAAAAACACATCTGACAGAAAATATATCGTATACTTGCTTCTGGTATCTTCACAGAAGAAAAGGGAGTGTGAGTAGTCATGGCTCTTACAGCTTCTTCCTAGAAGTGAAGCACATCATTTGCGCTTATAGTTCACTGGCCAGAGTGAGCCACATGACCACAGCTAATTTCAAAATGTACTGGGAAATGCAAAATTATCGTATACGCAGAAGGAAGAGAAACAAAATATTTGTAAACAGCCCTCATGACTACTACAACACGGTAAACCTGAAGCGTTATTTTATTAGATTTACCTGAGTAGAGTGCCAGATAGTCCGGAATTCACTACCAAAGAATATGGCAGGTTCAGAAACTAGGTATATTGAGTTCGCAGGTCAAAGGAACAGAATTTAACAAGTTGATATTTTTTTTAAAAGAATATCTGAAAACTATGGTTAGAACTGTGATATTAAAGATTTAAGGCAACATTTTAAAATAGACTTACTTCTAAGGACTTAAAAGTTATGCTTCAGTAGTCATTAAACCTTTAATGGAAAAAAATGTCTACAATATTAATGGGCAGGATACTGTTAGAGTAAGTCATGTGTTTTTGCTCAAGCTGAAGACTGGTCAGATATAAAAGCCAGAGCTGTAAAAATAGCAGCAGAGTCCAGAACTTTGTTGAAACATTAAAATCATTCAAGAGATATTAATTATTACACAGTGGTTTCTGCATCTCTTGAAATGGTCGTATGCTTTTGTTCCTTTATTTTGTGAACTATTTGACATTATGATGCTCTACCTGCCCGCCCCATCACCACCACACACACACAAATGGGTATGTGTGTTTATTTTAGTATTCAAGGGAATAAATATAAATTTAAAAGACAAAGAAATATAATACCAAGTGTAAAACAGAAAATAGAACAGTCTTTTTTCCTACACCAATGATGAAATCGGGGCCAGAATATAAGGGCAAACTTTCTAAATATATAAAATACAATCAAAATACATAGAGTACGAAGTGACATCAAACTGTAATATTTTTTGGAAGTTGATTTCCAATGCTTTGCTCTGCTCATTCATACCAACCAATGTTTTAGATAAGGGGTGATAGTTTGAAATTTATCAGTCAGATTATCATAGATGCCTCTAAAATCCTTGTTACTTCTTTGCGACTGGTTACAAGTTTGATAGGTTTTAATTTTGTTTCATACACCCTTTTCCCAAAATAATATATTGGATATTGTTGTCTGTCTTTACCTGAGAGTTCTTTAAAGGCACCATGAAATCCTAAAAGTTTCTTTTAGATGTTTAAATTAGAGTATATTTAAGAAGAAAAAAAAAGACAAGACTGCAATTTTAAAGTTGTTTGGCAAACTGATTCTGTCAAGAAAGCTTAGTTTCATTCTGTTTGCTGCAACGGCGCTTTTTCTTTTTCCATAACTCCACTCTTCTTGTTCTTGTAATACATTTGGGAGGCCTGTCAAGGCCTATCCACTCTCTAAATAGCTTTGCAGATTAAATTTTTAACTCTCCTCTCTTCATGCAAATGTATATTTCTGCCAAAGAATTGCCCTGAGATGTCAGCTTCCATTTTTCTCACCAGAGAGAAGGCATATAGGTGCAAGTGTGGACTCCCTTCAGGAAACACATGCATGCTTGTATATGCCCCTCTTCAGAATGACACACCTGTGTTTGCATAGTTTGCTCTTTTTAGCTTTCTGGCTCTTGCTTCATAACCTCCTTTTCCTTTAGTAGGACTTGAAGCTAACTGTGTAAGAGTTAAAACAAGAAAATAAATAGAATTTTTTTGTAAGTTGATCTTTTTAATGATGAGGATATGCCAAATTATTAAGATACCACAAAAGAATAGCACTTAGTGAAATCTAGGACTTAAGATCTGGCTTCCTTTTCCAGATGAACTATAAAGGATGAGTTTGTAGGGGTTAAAAAGAGGAGAAAGAGTGAAAAGGTCATTCCAGGCAAAGGAAAGAACAGAAGTAAAACCATGAATTCGTAGAAAGAAAG
The DNA here is from genome assembly GCA_030035585.1 of Dugong dugon. Classification (NCBI taxonomy): domain Eukaryota; kingdom Metazoa; phylum Chordata; class Mammalia; order Sirenia; family Dugongidae; genus Dugong; species Dugong dugon. The sequence goes on from CM057464.1 coordinate 68,620,810, forward strand.
AGTATGGTCTGTATAAATAACTTCAAAATCAAGGGTAATACTAAATTCCAAAGAATGGAGCTAGAAGTGGACACATCCTGTAATGTCACACAGATCCAAACTGCTTTCAGTCCTGGAAAAGGGGATGACTTTCTCCTTGTCAGTGGCAGGGACCACTCCAGGCCACGTAGTTTGACATTTCTCAACACTTTTCTGTTTATGTAGCTTAGCATCCAATTTGTACTAATAGCCCATCTGGTACTAGGAAAATTACAGAAGGCACCTACTACCTCCATTATCGTATGTAAGAAGTAGGCAGTGACTTTTATTGAGTACGTCTAATTTTACTCAATACTAACCTAATACCAAAAGAAAAGGTGGAGAAATATGGCAAAATGAATACTTGATTTATTGGAACACGTGTTCTTGTCCCAGCTTAGTCAACAATTAGTTGTAAGATTTTTAATTTAATTTAATTACCTCCAGCTTCCCTATCTATAAAATAATAGAATTAAATTATATGATTTCTAAAGATTCCTATTCTAAAAATCGCACAGTTCAGTGCCAAGTAGGGTGTAAATATGTAACAGATAACCACAGGAAAGAACATCTGAGAAATAAAATGGAATACAAGGAATTGACAGAGGAAATCACAAATTAATAAATTCAAAATACATATAAAGGCATCACGCTAATGGAATTGTGTTTATGTGTTTTAAAATAGTCCTTTTCATTTATAATACACTCTGAAGTATTTATGGATTAAATTATATGATATCTGAGATTGACTTCATAATAATCCAGTGGTGTTGGGGAATGAGTGGTAGTAGGTAGAAAAATAAATGCAACAAGAATAGTTATTAACTGATGATTATTGTGGTTGGATGATGGGCACTCAGAGTTTTACTGTTATTTTGAATATGTTTGAAAATTTACTATTTTTAAAATATTGCTTCTATACTTTTAAGTAAAAAGCTACAATATGAAATAGTGTATTTCTGTTAAAAAGATGTGCTAAGTAAGGTGAAAATCCCACTTCCATCACTAACTGCATGGTAGGGATCAGCATGAATCCAGTCCTAAAAATGTGGAGATCGATCCAGTCCTCCTCCCGCTTCTCCATCCTCATCACCATCTACCCTCAGGGCATTCTCCCTCTCTGACTGTAGCCACACAGAGCTGGATCAGAGCTCACAACTTAAAAGGACACTGTCCTTCAGACTGCCAAATAGGCAGACACCAGCCACAAGTTTGGGGAGTCCACATGACACCCCAATCTTCTGAACTGCTGGCCACAGATTCTGGGCTGGTTTACCACTACCCCTTCAGGATGCCAGCTGCAAGCTCAGGAGTCCACACGACATCCTCAGGTTCTGACCTGCTGGCTCTCACTGCCCCTTTGGGGTTGATAATTCTCTGGAAAGACTCACAGAATCTCACAGAAAGTATAACATACTTACAACTACAGATTTATTATAGACAAAAAAGATACAAATGAAGGTACACATGTGGTGAGGTCTGGAAGGGTTCCTAACATGGACCTTCTATTTCCTAAGGGATGTGCTACCCTCCTGAGAGCACATGATCTTGCCAACAAGCAAGCTCTCTGAGCCTTAGGGTTCCAGGCTTTTATCAGTCAGTTCTGTATGATAAGCTAAATCATGTCTCCTGAGGCTTATTGATATCAGCCTCCCAGGTGAGATTTTTCTGACCTGGGCAGCCCCCAATCACCAGCACAAATCCCCTGGTGTGGCCTGGAAGTCCCAGACCAAGGTACCCCAATTACTCTAAGAGTTATTTCCCAGAAACCAAGGACAAAGGCTAATTTATTTTGAGTAAAGTTAGGTCCTTTTTCCCACATGGTGGGACAATAGAATATTTGTGCTTGTTTTATTTGTATAAAGAAACATTGACAGCTAATAAAATCAGTTATGATTGCAGTGGGAACAGGAAGAACAGCAATAGGAGTGGGAGCAAGACTTCTCCCTCTCCTCCCAGTATTGTTTTCATTTTTCAATCACATAAATATATTACCTATTCAAAAATCAAAAATTGTTCCACTACTATGCAATGGTGATAGAATGGTCTTTTCAGTAAATAGTGCATGGTTAATTAGATACCCATATGAGAGAACAAATAAACCTTATCTCTTACTTCACACTATACACAGGAATTAATTCCAGGTGGTTTGTGTATCTAAATTTGAAAGGTAAAACAATACACCTTCTCCTCACTTATGAACTTTCTCATTATCTGGCATTTTACATTTACAACAACAGTAAAACATTTACTATCTGACTATTTTTTGCATTAACAACGTGCATCTGAAAATAACAAACGCTGAGGTGTGATACAAGAGTAGTGCTGCTTTGATGGTTAAAGTTATGTGTCAACTTGGCTAGGCCATGATTCTTAATGATTTGGCAGTTACATAATGATGTAATTTGGCAGTTATGTAATGATGTAGTCATCCTCCATTTTGTGATCTGATGTGGTCATCCTCCATTTTCACATAATGCCGATTTCACATAACAACCTGGTGTTTGGAACCTAACCATGTCGATAAGTGAGGAGAGGGTGTAGAGCTTTTAGAAGAAAATTCAGAGAACTATTTTCACAATCTTGAAGTAGGCAAAGACTTCTTGAGTATGACTCAAAAATTACAAACCATAAAAAGTAATAATAAATTGGAGCTCATTACAATTAAGAACTTCTTAATCAAAAAAACATGGTGAAGAAAGTAAAAAGACTCCAAATGATAGGAGATATTTGCAACACATATATCAGACACAGAAATGATATGCAGGATATATTTTTAAAAATAACCCCTATACATCATGAAAATGGCAGAAAAAAACTATTGAAAATATAATGGACATAACTCTTTACTCTTTAATTATGGCCTCATCTTAGAGCCATGGTGGCGAAGTGGTTAAGAGCTCAGGCTGCTAACCAAAAGGTCAGCAATTCGAATACACCAGCTGCTCTTGGAAACCCTATGTGGCAGTTCTACTCTGTCCTGTAGGGTCACTATGAGTCAGAATCTACTCGATGGCACACAACAATAACAGCAACATAGTGATTTCCTTCCAAAGAGTACAGAGTGGAAGGCAGTAGGTGGAGAGAAAAGACTAACTTTAAGGTAGAGAAATCTGACAAACACTATCTCAGCCAGGTGATCAAAGTCAACATCATCAGTGATAAGTCATGTTGATAGCATGTTCCATTGATATATGATGAAAATACCATTTACCTCTATAGCCTTCCTCCCAAAAACCCAGAACACCAGTCTAATCATAAGAAAAACACCAGGAAAATCCCAATTAAGAGATATTCTATAAAATACCTGACCAGAACTTCTCAAACTTTCAAGGTCATCAAAACCACAGAAAAGACTGAGAACTCTAACAGCCAGGAGGAGCCTAAGGAGACATGATAAATAAATGTAATGTGGTATCCTGGATGGGATCCTGGAACAGAAAAAAGACATTAGGTAAAAACTAAGAAAATCTGGATAAACTAAAGACTTTCGTTAGTAATAATGCACCATATTGGTTCATTAATTGTAACAAATGTACCATACTAACGTAAAATACTAATAATAAGGACTCTGGGTGCAGGATATATGGGAATTCTGTACTGTCATAGCAATTTTTGTGTAAATCAAAAGCTGTTCTAAAGAAAATAAACTACCTCAAGAGTACAGCTGCTAACCAAAAGGTCAGCAGTTAGAATCCACCAAGCTGCTCCTTGGAAACTCTACGGGGACAGTACTACTCTGTCCTGTAGGGTCGCTGTGAGTCAGTATCAACTCGTTCGCAATGGGTTTGTTTTTTGTTTTTGTTTTTTTACACTCAACAATATGGATGGATGTTTCACACTTAAGGCTAAGCCAAACAAGCCAGAACAAGTATACAGTGTATTGTTATCTGAAGTACAAAAACATGCAAAACTAATGATAGAGGTCACAACCATGGTTAACTTTGTGGAGTATTGACTGGGAGTGGGCACAAGGCAGTTTCTGGGGCCTGTACAAGTTTTATATATTGAGCTATATACTTAATGTATGGTAGTTATACCTCAATTTTTTTAATTATAAATTTAAAAAAATAAAATACCATGATCAAAATAAAGTATCAAATGGCAAATAGGAAAAACATGTTTACAACAAATATGACAAATCAAGGTTAATTACCCTTAATATATCAAAGGTCTTACAAATCAATACAAAATGCTGATTCCCTAATAGAAGAAGCAGTAAATGATATGAAAAGACATCATAAAGAAGATACTGAAATGACAATATATATAATTTAAAAATTTGTTGAAACTTTGTAGTAAAACACTGTTTTTGCAGAGTCAAAGGTGAGGCTTTGTGAGACTCATATAAGGAGTTAGACAACACAACTCCCTTGAAGTTCTGGCAGATGTTCTGGGAACTTCTAACTTTCAAGGAACTTTCAGATTAGTAAGCCAAAAAAGATGCCCAATTACAAGCCTGACTTACATGGTGGCCAGGATTTCTGTGGAGTAAAGTGAACTCATGTCTGAGGTTCACAATGTACAAACCAGTCTGATCGTCTATGGTTGCCCAAACGAGGTGGAACAGGGGAAGAAAAAGTAGAAAAGCCTGGGTGGTTTTACCACACATTTCATAAGTACTAACGTTTAGTGATTCACTTCTAAAAAATAGAATGGGGTGGGAATGACCACATGACTTCTCATTTTGGTGGTTCAGCTTTTACCCTTATCTTTTCTCTCTTCTTCTCCTGTGGTCCCCTTTCCTCTCCAGTATCTACTTTTGGAGAACACCATGTGAGAAGTCCAGCTGAAACACCATGTAAGAAGTCCAGCTACCCTGAAGCCACCATGCTAGAGAGACCATATGAAGAGACCACGTATAGACAGAGATCCTCAAAGAGTGCCAGCTGTTCTAGCTCTCAACTATTTGAGTGCATCCAGCCTAGGCACCAGAAATGTGAGTAAATAAGCCTTCAACATGAATCTGCCAAATCCTAGCCACCTAGGCATGTCAACCTCATGAGAGACCGTGAACCACCTACAGAAGCCATTCCTGAATTCCTGACTCAATGTAACCATAATAAATAATTGTTGTAAGCCACTAAGTTTGGGGGGTAGTTTGTAATGTTGCAGTGGTAACTGAAACAGCCCAGACAGAAAACCATTATCACTGAAGAAGCCTGATGCAGAAGGCCTAAGGAGCCCATTGCAGGGTCTGGAAGTTAGAGGGAGTAGGTTGCAGGAGCTAGATGAAGTTGTGTCCTATCAACCTCTGGATTATCCCCACACCCTGGGGGTGCTTGTGCACTTCGGTAAAGAGGGCTAATATACAAAGGAACATACTGGGTCCCAGTGGTGCTAATCAAGAGAAGTAGATGCAGCTTTTTTGCTATTCAGAGGGATGATGAGCTCCAAGCTGAGGAGACCAGAGAGGGTTGGTAACAGCCCAGGTAGGGGAGCACTTGGTTGTGAGAGTGAGGGCAGAAGATGAAAGCTAGCACAGAAATTGCAGATCTAGAGTCAGCAGCTCTATTTATATATGAGAACCTTTGTCCATCCCCTATAGTCCGGGGTCACATTCCAGTTCCATCAATTGTTAACTACAGAAACATAGGCATGTTATTTATCTTCTCTGTGTCTCAGTTTCCTCATATGAAAAAAAGTGGAATAATAATAGTACCGAACTATAAGCTAGAATTGTGAGTATTAAATGTCCACATGTAAAGTGCTTTGAAAAGTATCTGGTACATAGTAAGGACTCAATGAGTTTCTTCCCAGGAACTCTGGAGAGAGAATATTAGAAGTGAATGCAAGGAAGAGACTAAATTTCCTGCCAAGCAAATGCATGTCAATATTTGGAGTATTGCTGTAAAGGTAACCCTTTTGTAATACATGGCAGCGAAGTCTGAGACCTATTCAGGCTGAATTTGTCCCTGGTAAGAAAGCAGTGGTCACTCAAAAAAGCAGCTTTAATAATTTTTGTAGTCCTGGTGTAGCCTTGTCTTTGTCTTGCTAGTAATATCTGTATCTTAAGTAAAACATTACTTAAGTTCTATTGGGAAAACCTCGTCTGATTTTCACTGAAGTTTTTACTTTCATTGGTTGTCAGCAGGACCAATTTTCACTTTCTCAATGCAATGTAACTCCCAGTTATGTACAAAGGAAATCTATGCAGATATAGTAAAAATACTAAATGTTGGAATGAGGCTTCCCTGTAGATAGAAAATGCAGCCCCTGTCACTCTAGAGTAGTGTTAAGCCTACCCTCTTCATGCAAGGAGATGATAATTCCCTAGTGAAGACAGCTGATTTACCTTAACCCTTGGTGACTGAAACAAATGGAAATGGAAGAGGTTTCCCTCTTGAGCCAATTCTGATAACAGTGCATATTCTCTGATACTGGGTTTTGCACAGAGAAAATAAGTGGCTATAAAAGGTTAAAGGTATGACTCTTCAATCTCATCCCATCTCTCCATTCTAGGACTTCCCATCCCATTTTGAGGTACAGCTTTCTCTAGTCATTAATGAGTTAGACTACAGGTTTTCGACCTTAATTCCACCATAACATCCATGGTAGAGTCTGTTCGTATTTATGACATGCTTAAATGATTTTAACAGAATTTCACTGAAACCTTTTTTTGTAAAATCTAACAATGCAATCATTTATAAGCCCTAAATCTGTAAAACTATTAAGGGGCTATAACTAATCTCAAATCTCTGTATGAGAAGAGTTTATCAGCTTTAATCACATTTAGTGTGTTACTCCACTAAAAATTCAAATTCCTGGGGAAATACAATATTATAAATGTTTAATGGTTGTATATATTGTCTTTTATTATTCCCTTGATAACAGTGCTATACTTAGTGCCAATCTCTTATCTGGAGCTGGTAGTTATCAGCTATTTTCCAGAAGGAAAAAAAAAAAGAAATGTGAAGTTATCAAGGAGAAGGGGCTTTGGACAAGCAAGAACAATAAATTTCTCTATATTCTTGTCTAGAGAAAACAAAGATGAGAAGATTACATGTCTCTTGAGAATCAGTGAGAGCTGAAAAGTAATTCAGCCTGTGAGAGAGAAGGAGAAACTTCTACTTCCAACTCCATTTCTTGTCAGATCTGGATGTGTTTCATTTCCAATGTCTGTGAGCTGCATTGTTGTATCCTTACAATAAATCCCACTTCACATGAGCAAGCCTAAGTAAGTTAGTGGTCCTTACAAATGAAGATCCAGCTCTATACTTGAGGATGCAAGGGTAAGAAACAAAAAATCTGTCTTGGAAGGGCTCAGCCTCTAGAGGGGAAAATTGTTATACATGCCAAAATCAAAGTAACTACAGAAGATTAATGGAACATATCAAATCATCCTTTAAACAGAAACTGTGGTGGGTTCCAGAAGGCTTCCTGAAGTACATAAAAGCTAAATTTACTTTTGAAGGATGACTTGGAATGAGCCAACTAAAAAAGGAGATAATCAAATGCCAAGAAAAGAACTTGTACATTGAACAGGACCTGAGAGAGCTGGCACATGGGAGACTCAGAAAGTTCAGCACGGCTCGATAAAAGGATGAGATGTAAGGGGAGAAGGTTGCCATGAGATCAGATCTGCTAAGGATTCTGTAAAGAAAATGTGGGAGTCATTGAAGGATTTTGATATGACAGTAGTTATCAGACACAACCCTCTTGGACTTCCTTCCTTTCATAGGTGTTGACTGCCTCCCAGATAGTACCTTCTTCATCAGGGAATGACCAGTTCTTGCCCTGGAAGTGCTACCCAATGAGAGTTTCCAGAACTCTCTACCACTTCCAGACATGAATAAAAATAAAATGCATTGTAGGGCATAGAATCTGGTATCGGTAGTAACCACCAAAATTTCTGGATGAGAAAACCGACAATTGTAGAGAGTTAACTTTTCATGGGATGCACTTTGAAAGATGGGAAACAGAAGAGCTGAGCAATTAGATTGTTCCCTTTTTTCTCGCTTCCAGTGAACCAGCCACAGTGCCTATTGATTTCTCAGTGTGAAAGAATCAACTTGATGACAACTGTTCGGTTGTTGCTGTTTTTAATCTTGTGATTTATTTCTACCCTTAGGTTTTGCACACATGCCAGTGACACAAAAATCTATTTATTGGCTATGAACAACATTATCTTTCCATCAAATAATTGTTATCTTTTGTTTTGCTTTACTTAATTTTGTTTTCAATGACACACATTAGCCTAGGCACTTAGGTTTATGTGTTGCGTATGATTTGTGTTATTTATATAGTTCCAGGATCCTTAAGTTCAATTTGAGCCAAAAATAGCACTATTATCAGGGTAATCATAAAAAACACTATCTACATCCACTAAATGTTTAATTTAACTTAATAAATATTAATATCCATTCATTCATCCACCAAGTGTTTGAGGTAGAGCCAAGATCTTTTCCTCAAGTATATAACTACTGAATAGAGTTCCTGTTATTTAAGACAAAAACCATGTCCATAAATTATTGTCTAGTATTTTCTGTTTGGATGTCTTTACAATTGAGTGTCTTAAAGAGACCTGCAGTGCAATGTATACAGAATTTAAATTTTTAATATTTTTTCTAGCTTGCTCACATCAAGATTAGAAATCTTTTAATGCAATTCATCTCATCAAATCTTCTTAAAGCATTCAACACAGTTTTCATAGAGACAAATATTTTGAATATATTTTATTGGCATATATAATACTTAATCAGACTACATCATTATAGGAAAAAAGTACAAAGTTTTGGGGAAAAACAGAGTTAATTTTTGGTAAGCATGCAACTCAACTAGTGGAAGCAGAAATACATGAGCAGACTAGAGAGTAGGCTATTAGGTGGCAGCAACAGTCAGTATGTTTTACACAAGGAATGGAGACCTGCTTAAAGTAGAGGCCAATAAATAGGTTGAATTTTGTGTTACTAGCTTTTGTGTCACTAGCACACATGCAGATCCCTGGTGGTATAGTGGTTAACAGCTCGGCTGCTAACCAAAAAGGTCAGCAGTTCAAATCTACCAGCTGCATATTGGAAACCCTATGCGGCAGTTCTACTGTGTCTATAGGGTCGCCATGACTCAGAACAGACTCAGTACCTAACAACAACAGCATACATGCAAAACCCAAGGGAAGAAATAAATCATAAAATTTAAAGAAAACTTGCCATCAAGTTGATTCTGATTCGGTGACCCCTTGTGTGTCTGAGTAGAACTTCGCCCCATAGGATTTTCAATGGCTGATTTTTCAGACATAGATCACCAGGCCCTTCTTCCAAGGTACCTCATGATGGACTTGAACCTCCAATCTTCCAGTTAGCAGCCAACCATGGTACCCATTTGCACCACCCAGGGACTCCATCATAAAAGTAGGAGAAGCATAACTCCAAGCAGAAAGTATAAAAAATGAAAACTAAGGAAACAGAAAAAAACCACAAAGATACTAAGTTGAAAGTTTATTCAAGTTATTTCAGCCATGGAAGGTTTAAACGTTCACAGATGCATTTTTATTGTTGTTAATGTTGTTTATCTGTTATTTCCCCAATACTCTTAGATGCTACATATGAGAGTGGCAAGGCAGCACATCACACAAATGTTATTCAACGATGTTATTTGTGAAGATGACAACTTAGTAAAAAAAAAAAAAAAAAGCACAACACTTAATGAAATGGTATTATTCACAAATTCGAAAATTTGTGCTAAAGCATCTTCTCCTATATCCCTTCAGTTTTGGTGTGAAAAGCAGTATAAAACCCCTGACCCAAGTGATATTACTTAAAGCATTTTGAGACTTTTTCAAGAGTGAAATCTCTGTAACAGGTAAAACTGTCAGATGGAATGAAATACATTTTTATTCTTTGTGATGAACGCTTTGAAATCTAAACACATTTGTTTGGTAAAGATTTGGCACCTACATTGCCAAATTCATCAAAAGAGAATTTGATATTGACCTTGACAGATGACAACTGAATTTTCTCTAGATTTCTAAAGTTCTCATGTTTCACATTTTCTTATGGAAAAAAAATGCCATTGGTAACCCATCTCTTGGAAGCTTCGTAAAATAAGTGACTTATTGTTTTGTAACCAATGCAAGAATATTTCTTGATATCTACTACTATTGTTGCTGTTAGGTGCCGTCGAGTCGGTTCTGACTCACAGCAACGCTATATACTACAGAACGAAATACTGCCTGGTCCTGTGCCATCCTCACAATCGTTGCTATGTTTAAGCCCATTGTAGAAAATCAGTATTCTACTATCTATGCTGGGTCACAGAATGTAGAGAAATAGATGCCACTAAGCTGAGGGCACTGAGTGTCTAATAAGAACAAAACGGCAAACGCTCATGAGATGTTAAAAAACAACCCAAAAGAGTATGAGATAAATACCAAATATGAAGTCTAGAAAATGTGGTGCCAAAGAACTTACCATCTCGGCATCCTAACTCACTGAAAATGTAAAATATAATTATGCCTATAAAACATCAATCCACATTCTGGTAATGATCTGATAACTTAATTTCTTAGTGACTGTGGGATTTTTTTTTTTTAGCATTTTGCACTTTATGTGACTGCTGAAATCATTTATGCCACCTCTGTGTTAGACATGGATAAGTTTATGAAAATAGCCATGTAAAAACATATGTACCCTTCATCTTGCCTGGTAGTTATACAGTTTATAGCCTGGTAGTTATACAATTTATGACCCTTGTAAACTAAGCAGCCAAATGGCATCTTGATATTCTTTATAATGATAAGCCAAACACGGTTACAACTGACATTTTTCCTGGATTAATTTGTTTATTCCATGATCTATATCTTACTCTTATCTGTTCCGTGTCAGAACTCTTTGTTCTACAAGGTTTCTTTTCTTGCAGTATTGATCCTTATTGATCTTAACCTAGTACAATAGTGAATAATTAAATATTTTCTCAAAGAAACAAGTATTTCTCTCTTTTCAATATGACCTTCACCTGATGTTTAAATTGTTCCAGCGTTAGTGAGGAATCTTTCTGGTACAAACTTGACCTCTGTTGTCCTACTTTGAAAATACACTTGATTTCTAACAAGAGCTTTTAGAAAAGTAACAGTGCTGATTTGTTAGATAATGAAATCCAAATTGTTCTAGAAAAAGGTGCAATTATACAGCGTGTAATACACAAATAAATTGACTTAATGTTACATTATAATGAAAACTGTGCAAAATCCTCTACACAAGCACAATAAAATAATAAAAAGTAATAGAACAGGTAATAGATGTAAAATAAATGCTAAAAAAGTAGTTCAAATCATTTTCATACCAGTCAAAAGATACTGAGGAGGGCGCATCCAATCACAATAAAACACCAGAATGAAACACTTCTAAATAGTAATATAAATTTTTGTGGACACTTCATGTCCCATGATGTGGAATTGACATATAGTTTGATTTTCTTTTTCCTAATGTAAGCCACAGTTTTACAGTCCTAGTGAAAACATTTTATTGCTGGGGATGTATTAGACATGGTTCATTTCCCTTCTCAGTATGGCTTTAATTTTCCACATCCATGGCTTGACACAGACCCAAACACCAGAAGATGGTTGTGTGCTATAAACCGTTTGGTTTTCTTTGATTGCTTTACAATTTAATCTATAGTTCATTCCATTAACCCTTTCCATTTTAATGCTACCAAGTCTCCCAGCTCCTTAATATAAAGATAAACTTCCCCAAACATTCATGTTTATTCTGGTTTCTCATGCCCAGAGAATTACATGCTGTGGGGGATGGGGGGAAGAAAGGGAAAAAAAAAAAAAAAAAGGAAATGTTTCTTTCCTAGTCAACTTTTTCGAGGCCCTGAGTAATTGCAAAATAATTGACATTTTACAATGAAGGGGTTTTCCCTTTTGCTTCATAATACATTTATCATTATTCATTCATTGGGTTCGGTTATAGTCATACTGGTCTGCTGAGCCAAGAAAGTGACACTGTCATTCTAACTTTCTCCTCAAATCTCTGATCTTTCCGAGGGTGTGGGGTGGACGGTGGGGAAGGGGAATCCTTTCCCGGCCGCAGTGTTTGTTGTCACATCCGATATCCTGTTCCTTCCGGCAGAGAAAGTATCTGGGAGGGTCACCAGATCAGCCTGTGCCTCGGGCGGCTCGCCTCAAGTACAAAAGACTCGACTCAACTCACGTTAGTCTTCTAGGTGGCCTATCGGAGGTGACGGACTGCCAGCTCGGGCTGTGGGCGAGCAGTGATGACTGCCTTGAAATGCTAAGTGCTTAATTAAGGACCTTTCATATCAGTTATTGAGGTCTCCATCTCCCATAGCCCTGGGCATTGTACTTTACCAAGGGCTCCCTGGAGCCAGAGCCAACTTCATTGCAGTGACAAGTAGAGAGAGAGAAACAAGTGGTTTCAATTCCCTCACAGCCTTCCCCAAATCTAAATACAATCCGACAGCTGACTAGTCGTAGTTGGCCGACTCCTAAAAATATACTTTTTCATGTTCGTGGAAATACAGTGGGTTTGTGTCTTACTCGCGGTGAAGACGGTAGAGTCTTTCTCCAAGAACAATCTCATTGTCGGCAGCCACCTAGCAACCACCCCGCAAAGCCACAGCCTCTCCCTGGCTCACCAGACAGCTGCAGCCCTTGGCAGTCATATTTTTAAAAGATGGAAAGGTGTTTTTGTCTGATGCCTTTTTTCCCCCGTTTTCAATAGTAGTGCTATTATTTTAAAAGTAGATCTTAAGTAGTGTATGATGGTTAACCATTCTGCCTGTAAATTATAACTATTTTGCTCTGTTAGAGTGGAAACTCTAAGTTAACCACCTAAAAGGACTTCAAATATTTTTAAAGCTACTAAATGATGTGAAGTAAGTAAAAAAGCTACACCTGCCGGTGTGTCCCTTACCTTGCTTTAATAGGAAAACAATTGATTACTGACAAGTGGAATACACTTCATTTTAAAGCAAAGTACAGGAGGAATATAGATTGCCCACGCCTTGCTGAGGAAGTAAAAATATAAAGTCCTCATTCACCAGGAAAAAAAAACAACTAAATAGACTACTGTTAACCAGCGAACATAATAAAATAAATAATATTTTTAAACCAAGTAGTAGAACCATCAGCAAATGATTTTGACTGTGACACAAAATGAAGAGATTTGTAGCAAAGAGTGCATCTATAAAATAAGGCATTTGACATTACACAACAATGTTGATACCTCACGGCTAAAACACGTGAAACAAGACAACACTTAAAATGTTTTGAGACCGCTTTCTCTACTACCTGTGTAGAGCCCCATGAAAAGATATTTCTTGGTGCTAGAATATCTCCAGTTCAAATGCTAACCACAGCTGTCTCTTCTCAGTACTCTTTGGGTTCATTTACTAATTTAATTTCTATCCTTTCATTGAGAGTTTTATATAATTATGTATATGTGTGTGTGTGATTTTTATATTTATGCTTGTATAAATAGATGCATATTAATACCTAGATGCTAATCATAGATTTGGGCTGTATTTTTTCAGGCACAGTGAAGACTTCTGAACAGGATTCATGAAATTCAGCCTCTGGAGACAGTTGGAGTTTCAACTTCAATAGAAATTCAGAACTTTCTATGGCTTCTTAATGACCAGGTTAATAAAAGGATTAGGATGGAAGGTCATAACATTAGTTTTTGTTTGTTTCTGGAGTAAACAGGAAGGGGAACATTGATCATTTACCATCTATGAATCAGAAGTGGATTTTAACACTTAAGATGTCAACCTTCAATTCTGTGCACACCCATCCAATTTCAATAATTGTACCTCGTGATAAAAGTTACTTTTGTCTAAACTTATGCCTCAGCACTTAAACTTCAACTTCCATTTCTCTATATATCTCAGTGTTGAGGGGACTAACCATGACATTCTGAGTTACAGAAATGACCTACTCAAGTCAGAGCAATCAAACCAAAGCTTTACTCCACATACCTCTTTCCATATTAGAATTCTGGGAAATTAAACTGTTGGAGTAATTGCCTCAAATCTTAGCCCACAGAAGTATCTATAGCTTAACATCTACAGAAAAGAGCAAGCAGGAAATTCACTCTAGGAAAGAAATATCATATGAAGTATTAAAATGCACTCGTTTGCAGCATCTAAATTTACTTCTACAGTAAAATTCTTTATTGAGGTAAGATCAGTTCTTTAAACAGGTCAGCCTACAGATAATACTGCTCTGCTGGTAACCATAGGAAGTCCTGAAAACTTGACTCTATCTACCTTCTAAAGCTGCCAAGTAGCATGGGTTACATCAAAGAGGTATAGAGAGCATTAAGAAAATAAAACATATGAAAATCCCTAAGATACACAACAAACTAGTACATATTACTTTACCTTCCTCTTTTACCTCTAATGGAAAAAAATATTAAATAAAGTTTTCTTAAATTTGATTCTATATATTATGGAGATAAAAAGCTGTCTCAAGAAATCCAAGTAATATATGTAGTATTCTGAATTATATGGACCTTAAAGTGGATATTTTAGAATCTAAAAAATCCAAGTATGTTTTCTATACTGCTGTCAGAATTCACCAGATAATAGTTCAACTTTCTGCACCTTTTTAGTTAGATTTAAGAATATGGATATATAGGGTTAAATGGTGAATAGTATCTGGTTTAGCTATGACTTAACTTTATAACAAAGGACAGAAGTATTGGTCCTAGTGTCCCAATAAAATGGCTGTCTGCATAATATCATGCAGATATTATCTTAGCTACTGGTTTGAAATATTTTTATCAAGTACCTTCCTATGTACTAGGCAGAATCTTCCCCCTACCCCTTGGGGAAACGGGTGGTGGTTGTGTTAGAGCTACAGGGGTTAGATACGGGCAAGATTTGGTTAGACACTCTAGCTAATTGAGTTGGGGAGGAACAGTAAGGAAACAACTGAACTTTCCAAGTAAAGAGCAGATTTTATCATTTCAAATTGGTGTCAAGAATCTAGCACTCCTTTTTTAGGATTGACGCCTGACATCTGTAAGCTTGTATCAATAGTCTTGGAAACATTCAGCATATCCATTTACTTATCCGTAAGATAAAGCACATATCTACAATCTGTCATTAGAATTGAGTAAGAACTAAAGATTAATTGCACAAATGTTATATGAGGAATTAAATTCTTATCTTAAAGCCAAATGGGTACAAGTAAGTCAAAAATACATGATTTTAAAATATTAAATTATTAAATCAAGAATAAACACAAAATAAAATAATCTCACAAAATCCAAGTCATACTAAATTTTTTTTCAAATTCAATTCACTTGTATCTCAATTTACAGAATGGCACTTTTTCTATATGAAAATGCACGAATGCTAAACATAGCTGTGTTTTTATTTTATATGCATATATGTTATATAAAATGTTTACCCTTAGATTACTTACATAGAATTTAATCTGACCCCTAAAATAATATGTGTCTACCTATTTGGAAGAGAATATACAACATTCTGAATCATTAGTCATTTGCATTTGATGAGCTTTTGTAATTGTTAAAGAGAAATCCAAAAATGTCAAATACTTTTAATTCTACTCTTAAAACTTAACTTGGCAGATAATTTTTTGTGAATGTTGAAATACATGGAAAAAGTAACGGCATTTTAGTCATTGCTGTTTTGTGTGTAAAGAAATTTTGAACCCACTAAATGAAACAAAATAGAAAACGGATAGATTAGTACATTTGAAACAGACCAAATTCTTGGGGATAAACAGAATTATGTGCCACGATTTAATTCCAGAGGAAACAGAGAAAGAGAGAGCGAGAAAGAGATCACTGAAAAGATTATTGATAATTCAAAGACCCAGCGTCTGGACTCACTCAGCAGTGTGTTACTGACAATTATTAACTACAAAACTGTGGTCTCAGCGTAAGGGTAAATAAGCTATCACCATGGAGCCAAGTGGTGGGATGGCGTTCCACTGGAATGTGTTTTCCTGCAGCAGGCTCTACCTGATGACAGCTACAATCAAGAGTGGCTGCAGGCAGCTGCTTTGCTCCAGGCCACATTCAATTATGTCGGACTGCATTAGTCCCTGGCGAAGCTGTCACCTTCTAGCCTGTGAAGTGATAGCATGAAGAGGCTCCTGAAGTCTCTCCAGTCCCTTGCTTTGGGTTTCAGGGGGGAGGAAGGGAAACAATGTGGGGGGGGGAAAAAAAAGACCATTAGTACTCTGACTGCTTGCAGCCTCCATTTTGCTCTCAGAGTAGGAAAAAAAAAAAATAGCTTAGGTGAGCTGGATTCAAGAAGTTGTCTGGTGTTGGATAATTGCAGGGTTATATATATATATATATATATATATATTTTTTTTTTTTTTCCCTCCAACAAGTAGCTCTTTTGCAGGAGGCAGTGCCAGGAGAGTGTCCTATTTTCAGGATTTGAGAGTCACTGTGGCCTATTCTCAGGAGATGATGTTGCATTAGAATATATTTTCTAATATATGACATCCCCAAGGATTCCCTAGCAGTCAAGATACTTTGCGGAGTCTGATCTGCAAGTATGGAATATTTGACTTCTTTTCTAAGCGTCCTACAACTTTTTAGGTTAGATAGATTTTGAGGTTTCTTTCCTAAGGGACCACTTGATTTTTAGAACCAAATAGAAATAAGCTCAGGTTACTCTGGGAAGCTATTTGGAGCATAAAGTATTTTTGATGATAACCTTTACCACACTACAACTGATGTCTGAAGGATCATTGAGATAAGAGATTTTCAAGGTTAAGTCAATGTTTTCAATCCTCCACAGAGCATATAAATTCTCAAATTGAGTGAGTTATAGCAACTCATTGTATTTCCTTAAAATATCTAATCAAGTAACTCAACCCAGTGAAATTAATAGGGAGAGAGAAGTTATTTACTAAAGGCACCAGATAAATTCCAGGCACCATGGAAGAAGAACTGATGCCTTTGAATTATGGTGTTACTAAAAAATATTGAATATACCATGGACTGCTAAAAGAATGAACCAATTTGTCTTGGAAGAAGTACAGCCAGAATGCTCCTTAGAAGCAAAGATGGTGAGACTATGTCTCATATACTTTGGACATGTTATCAGGAGGGATCAGTCCCTGGAGAAGGACATCATGCTTGGTAAAGTAGAGGATCAGTGAAAAAGAGAAAGACCCTCAATGAGATGGATTGACACAGTGGCTGCAACAATGGGCTCAAGTATAAGGATTGTGAGGATGGAGCAGGAAAGGGCAGTGTTTCATTCTGTTGTACATAGGGTCGCTATGAGTCAGAATCGACTTGATGGCACCTAACAACAACAACAATAACCATGGTATTAAAATGTGATGCCTATTCTCATGACAAAACCTAAGTGGAGGGAAAAAAAATTGAAGACTAATACGAGAATATACAGTAGCCTCACCTCTTTCTGAGTTTACATGTTGGAAAAAATAGGCCCGAAGATGTCTTCAGGGGAAAATCATGAGAGAATAGAAATTATGTACTTTACAGACGTCTGAATCAATGTAACCAAAAGTACAGAAATTCTGAATTTTCTAGAATATTTTGATAATTTAAATCTGTTTTGTTCATCTGAAAAGTTAAAAAGCTTCATTTCACATTGGTAACTTTGGCATTTTGTGACACCATGGTTATATTGAGCCCTGACGGTGTAATGGTTAAGTGCTCAGCTGCTAACCGAAAAGTCAGCAGTTCAAACCCACCAGCCACTCTGTGGGAGAAAAGACCTGGTGATTTGCTCCTACAAAGATTACAGCCCAAGAAACCCTAAGGGCAATGGCGTCACTAGGGTTGGTGTCAACCTATGCAGTAACTCATGGTGTCACCCCCTCTCCATGGACCTCTTCCCATACCAGACCATACAGAATCTTCAGTAATGTTTTTGTACTAATGTTACTCATAAATCATAATTCCCACATATCACTGAATGTAATTGCAATAGTAGTATATAACCCACTAGCAAAATTAAAATTATACCTTTAAATTACAATATCATATCCACAGCCTAAATGTATTTACATTTATGTAGTTTCATGTGGTTAAAGTGAAAATCTGGTTAGAAAACAATAGAATTGTAGTAAAATCGTTTAAGAACTACATAAAAAATTATATCCATTTTAACATTAAACTTTACCATTACTGAGATACATAAGTGGATTAGATTTAGAAAGCTGGACTGAGAGGGAGCGAGACAGAGCAAACCACAATCTAAGCAGTTTCTGCTCTCAGGTCATACACTCTCTCCACTTCTCTGTTCCTCGCTACCCAGGTTGGTACTGGCAACTTTTTCTTTTTTTTTAAGTCTGATCGTTTTTGTCCACTTGGGGGGACTTTTAAAAATTTTAAATCAAACTCTCCTCTCTTGGAGGGTTTCTCCTGGCTAGAAGGTCCCAGGGCCTGTGCCCTCGGAGGGAGGAGGGAAGAGGGGGTTGTTCTCCAGGTTGAACTGCTCAGCCCAGAGCTCCAGAGGACTGGGTTGCTTGGAATGTAGTTGGAGTCTTTTTTCCTCTCAGGCTGTGTCCCCGTTTTCCAAGCTCCAGAGGAGTGTGTGTGTTCATGTTCCTTCGTGTGCAGGGTGTGAGGGTGCTGAGCAGGACGTGAGGGAAGGCACGTGCCCCTACAACTAGCTCAAGGGGAGGTTGGTGTCACCCCCTCTGACAGTGCTACCCATGTGGTCTGCAAACACCCCTCCCCCACATTTCCTCTAGTAAGGCCACTGGCTATGGAGCCATTCTACTCTGTCCTATAGGGTTGCTATGAGTTGGAATTGACTCCACTGGCACACAGCAACAACTTTGGACATATTCTAGCATTGTCATGATATCAAATAATTATTTAGTGATCATTTACTAAATTCCTAGCATTGCCATGGGCTTAAGTGTACAACCTCTTAATGTTAATATTTACAATTTTGGTATTCTTTAAACTAGGGCTCAGTTGTGTTACTCAGATTAAATTGGACAGAGGAGCTTCCTTGTCTCTTCAAGGCTGCAGAAATCTGACTTCTTAGTGACTAAAATAAATAAATAAATAAACTGGAAGTACCAAAAAAGATCCTGGGCTTGGATGCCATTATCTCTCTGTCATGTTAGGAGGCTGTGCACAAACCCCTCACCTCTCCAGCAATTGAATCTCTGGCTTAATGAGTTTTCTTCCTACTTCTAGTCCTCCACATTTGGAAGGAATCAGTAATATGTCATCCTTCTCAAGGAAAAGAACTTCCTTCTGGCCTCACTTCTCAAGGTTTATGAGAAACTTCATTCAATACCTGAAAATTATTTGACTTTCAAAAACAAACTCTCTGCTATGCAATCTGAGAAAGCTTTCTCTTCGTAGTAATACATAGATCCTGGAAAGAGTTTCTTAAATTGCATATTCCCTGCGTTTGCCTCTCTATTCCTCTCTAATCCTGCTCTGTGGCCCTGGAATTTTGTTGGCTGGGTAATTGTATGCAGTGCTACACTGACTATGGAAATTGCAAAGAAAGCATAGAGCCCAGCTCATCTGTGAAAAGAAAAACGGCTGATACCTGAGACATTAATAGCACACACTTAGGCTGACCCAGTTTCTCACAGAATCCCAGTCTACTACCCACACTTCTAAATGTAGCTATGCCTCTGCCTTGTTTCCAAGGTAGCATTTTATGGCCTGGCTTACCCTGTTTCTGATGATTCAGGCCTAGAATACTGCTTCACAGTTTATCGTTCTAAGGATCTTAATACCAAAAGGTTGAGCACAGAACAGGCTGCACAGTTGCACACAGGAGTAAATGCACCCTGGGCTCAAACCATTATCGCTCTTTCTATAATCACAGTCACACTGGAAACCCAGAGGGAATCTCAGACTGGAAACAGAATGCCTTTATTTATTTTTTTGTATCATGGCGTAATTTCCGAGCTGCTGGAAAAAGGCGTAATGTGCCCCTGCATCTCAGAAAAATAAAACTGATGCCATCATTAATAGAATGAGACTTCACTGTGTTTCCAAAGTAACAAGTACCCAACAATATGCTGTTCTCCCAAAGGAAAAATATCCCATGGCTGAGATAAAACCATATTGATTCTCGGTGAGCTTTGTCTCTTACAGAGTCAAACAGAAAAAATAAACAATTAGGAAAAGATATTCTCCCCTTTGGAAACAAAGTCCTGCTATTTAAACATAAAGAATTCTGTTTCATTTCTTATATCCTGACTGTAATAATGAACAATGTAGCCTCAGACGTAGACCCTTCACCTTCCCTTCCCCCCCCTCACCCCACTGTACGGAACATTTATCTATATAAATGGAGGCATCCTTAGCTGAGGTTAAAGGAAGTACTGCATGCAGATTGAAAGAGAAGAGGCCTGTTGGGGATCTGGATGTACAAAGTGGTATGTGAAGGCAAAGACAGGGACACAAAGAGAGTGGGCAGAGAGGGGTGGGCAGAAGGACCGGTCTGTCTAGGTTGGAAAAAGCCATGATCAGAAAAGTTAAACTAGGAAATATTACCAGAGATAGTGGGGAGTCGATGGGCAAGATGAGACAGGTGGTTCAGAGAGGCCACTGGATCCCCTATGGCATTCCTAGACAGCACTTCGCTCTCTGGCTTTGTTTTTCTTTTTTATATATAGGAGAACTGTCTATCCTTGACCAGAAATTTATCAAAAGATAGAAGTGAAGAAGACTATATTTTACCAAAATTGTTGTACTATGACCAAAAAAAAAAAAAAGAGCAAAACAAAACCACTGCTGTCCAGTCAAGTCTGACTCATAGCAACCCTATACGACAGAGTAGAACTGCCCCATAGGATTTCCAAGGAACGGCTGGTGGATAAGAACTGCCAGACTTTTGGTTAGCAACGTAGCTCTTAACCACTGTGCCACCAGGGCTCCTATGTACTATGACAGTAGTGTCCTAAATAGCAATGATTAGATAGACAGACAGACATATAGACAGACACATGCGCCACTGCGCCACTAGGGCTCTCTCTCTCTCTCTCTATATATATATATATATATACGCACATATATATGTGTATATATACATACATACACTACATATCACACACAAAAATAATTTTTCAAGCTAATAAAGAACTTCAAGCAAAGTAAAGATTTTTGTTAATATTTTAATTTTGAGAGTTTTCAAGACAATTACAATATTTAAAATTTATTGATTACATATTAATTAAAGAATATATTAAATACCAATATGAGGGAAATTGTTAAACATAAGTAGTGTGAAGAACTCTCATGATTAGTGAAAATGTGCTTTTAAATTTGAAATGTTTCTTTGAAAAGTGGGTATATTCCACATGCAATTACATCTCGTATGTGTAGCTATGTGAGTGGCCAAAAGTTAAGGACAGTGATTTTCAGGATCAAGAAAAATCTTGTTCCCTGAGTTTCTTCAGACATATATGAAGGGAGGTATGGATTGAGTATTGATATATATCTGTAGTAAAGTATTAAACTCAGCAAAACACAGAGATCAAACCCCCCTTGTTTGCCCATCTGAGCAGCAGTCAAATATTTTCATCACTGGATTTTGTAAAGTGAGTCCCTTGATAATTATGTGAAAGTTCCTATAGCCTTAGCAAGTGGCTGAAGAAACAAGTTAGGATAATCAGAGCAATGTGTTCTTCCCAGGGAATTTCAAAAGACACGCTTAATAGAAGTCCCTTGAATTAAAAAGAAAATGATTTCACTAACAGGTATTACTTCGGACAAAAGTATAGATAGTTAGACAGATAGAAGACAGAGTTGTTGTTAGGTGCCATATGTATATGTATATGGTCGCTATGAATCGGAACCGACTCGACAGCACCTAACAATGACAACTATATATATATATGTGTGTGTGTGTATATATGAATTTTTTAAATAAACTAGGTACTGAAGTTTCTTATGATGTTTTGCTTTGTCTTTTCTTGTCTTTAAAGATGATTCACTAGAACATTAAGGTGATTCATCTAATTTTCAACTTTGTTAGAACAGTGCTGCATAAATACTGCAGTGTGCTTTTGTCGCATCAAAATACTTTTACTTAGTGTACATGGCTGGAAAATAAACTCCATTTTTTACATTCTTCAGTGACCAGCCCGCAATTCCTTTTCTGAATGTGAAGTGTTCTTTTTAAATTCCGAATAAAAATTAAATCCACTTTAGAAACATAATCCATATACAGATCTACAATCCTTTATCTCAAACATAGGACTAAATGCATTTAGTAATTCAGAATTTTTCAGAATTTAAAAGGTAATATAGAGTCCCTGCGTTGTGCAAACAGTTAAGCACTCAACTACTAACTGGAAGTTTGGCTGTTTGAATCTATGCAGAGGCACCTTTGAAGAGAGGCTTTGCAATCTGAAAATCCTATGGAGCAGTTCTACTCTGCACACATGAGGTTGCCAGGAGTCAGAATCAACTTGGCGACAACTGGTTACTGGTTATAATGTGATACTGTATATTACATAGCACCCACAGTGGGGCCTGGGGCTGGATCATCATTGAATACATTAACATTTCTGTAGTGAAGTATATGAATATTCATACTAAATAGGATACCCATTTGTCCCCGAGTCAATTCCAACTCATAGCGACCCTATGGGACAGAGCAGAACTGCCCCATAGGGTTTCCAAGGAGTGGCTGGTGGATTCAAACTGTTGACCTTTTTGGTTAGCAGCAGGAGCTGTTAACCACTGCGCCACCAGGGCTCTGTCCTATAGGGTCGCTATGAGTCGAAAGCGACTTGACAGCAATGGGTAATCTTTACAGAAACAGACTGCCACATCTTTCTCCCACAGAGAAGCTGGTTGGTTGTAACTGCTGACTTTTGATTAGCAGTCAAGCACCTAGGATAAAAATGATAAATAGTCTCCTGTCAGTTCAGATCAATTTTTTATGACAATTATTTTTTAAAAACTTATGGTTCACAGAGGCTTCTGGATTTCAGGATTACAGATAAGGAAATATGAACATGTATTTAGAAAAGTCCTACTATTTTTCTTTTAAGAGTTACTTCCTATAAAGCTGAATAAAAGAATTCTATAATTCTAGAAGCTGTTCTCACTTGGTAAAATCTTACTTAACATTTTAAAAAATATTATTTATGGATTTATTATTTGAAGACTTGTCACATCATATCTCTAATTATGTACTTTATTCCAGTATTTTCTACTTTTCTGTAAAATTATTTTAGTTAGGATTCTATGTACAATCTGAAACTTCATATAAACTGCGAAATTTTTTTCCATTGAATAAAATCTGAAACCCAAAAGGTAGGAACAGTAAATATGTACATTAAATACTAGGTTTGGAAAACACAATTTTTATTAATTCATTTGGTTTCCTCTAAAACTTTTGCCTTAAGATAGCACTTTTCTATTCTTAACCTAGAATTTCCCAAAAATCTGGGCCTTGAATTTTAGGCTAATTTTATTTTTTTATTGTTATAGTTTAAATGAAGGTTTACGTTTCGAGTTAGTCTCCCATACAAAAATTTATACATAATTGCTTTCTCCATACTGTGACAGCCTACTCTTCCTTTCCATCCCTGATTCTTCATGTTCATTCAACCAGCTGCTAACCTTCTCTTCATTCCCATCTCCCCTCCAGACAGAAGCTGCCCGTTTAGTCTCTTGTATCTACTTGAGCTAAGAAGCACACTCCTCACGAGTATCACTTTATGTCCCACAGTCCAGTCCAATCGCTGTCTGAAGAGTTGGACTCGGATATGTTTTAGTTCCAGGAAGATTGAGAATCCGGGGGGCCATGCTTTCCAGGGTTCCTCCAGTCTCATTCAGACCATTAAGTCTGGTCTTCTTACTAGAATTTGAGTTCTGCACCCCACCTTTCTCCTGCTCCATCAGGGACTCTGTTGTGTTCCCTGTCAGGGCAGTCATTGGTGGTAACCGGCACCATCTAGTTCTTCTGGTCTCAGGCTGATGAAGTCTCTGGTTTATGTGGCCCTTTCTGTCTCTTGGGCTAATACTTTCCTTGTGTCTTTGGTATTCTTCATTCTCCTTTACTCCAGGTGGTTGGGACCAATTGATGCATCTTAGATGGCCACTTGCAAGCTTTTAAGACCCCAGATGCCATTCACCAAAGTAGAATGCCCAACATTTTCTTGATAAGCTTTGTTATGCCAATTGACCTAGATGTCCCCTGAAAGCATGGTCTCCAGACCCCTGCCTCTACTACTCTATCCCTCAAAGTGTTTGATTGTATTCAGGAAACTTCTTAGCTTTGGTTTAGTCGAGTTGTGCTGACTTCCCCTGTAGTGTGTGCTGTCCTTCTCTTCACCTAAGATAATTCTTGTCTACTATCTAGTTAGTAAATAACCCTCACCCTCCCTCCCCACCTTCATAACCATCAAAGAATGTTTTCTTCTGTGTTTAAACCTTTTCTTGAGTTGTTATAATAGTGGTCTTATGCAATATTTGTCCTTCTGTGACTGACTAAATTCACTCAGCATAATGACCTCCAGATTCCTCCATGTTATAAGCTGTTTCACAGCTTCATCATTGTTCTTTATCTTTGCGTAGTATTCCATTGTGTGGATATAACATAATTTGTTTATCCATTCGTGCCTTGTTGGCCACCTAGGTTGTTTCCATCTTTTTGCTATTGTGAGCAGTGCTGTAGTGAACATGGGTGTGCATATATCTATTCATGTGATGGCTCTTATTTCTCTCGGATATATTCCAAGGAGTGGGATAGCTGAATCGTATGGCACTTCTATTTCTAGTTTTCTAAGGAAGCACCAAATTGATTTCCAAAGTGGTTGTACCATGTTACATTCTCACCAACAGTGTAGAAATGTTCCAGTCTCTCCACAACCTCTCCAGCATTTATTATTTTGTGTTTTTTGGATTAATGCTAGCCTTGTTGGGGTGAGATGATATCTCATTGTAGTTTTGATCTGCATTTCTCTAACGGCTAATGATGATCAGCATTTCTTCATGTGCCTGTTAGTTGCCTGAATATCTTCTTTGGCAAAGTGCCTGTTCATATCCTTTGCCCATTTTTCAATTGGTTAGTTGTCATTTTGTTGTTGAGGTTTTGCAGTATCTTGTAGATTTTAGAGATTAGACACTGATCGGATTTGTGTGGCCAAAATCTTTTTCCCAGTCTGTAGGTTGTCTTTTGACTCTTTTGGTGAAGTCTTTGGATGAGCATAAGTGTTTGATTTTTAGGAGTGCCCAGTTATCTAGTCTCTCTTCTGGTGCCTGTGCATTGTTACTTATGGTTCATATTGTGTTTATGCCATGTATTAGGGCTCCTAGTGTTGTCCCTATTTTTTCTTCCATGATCTTTATTGCTTTTGATTTTATATCTAAGTCTTTGATACTTTTTGAGTTAGTTTTTGTGCATGGTGTGAGGTATGGGTCTTGTTTCAGTTATTTGCAGATGGATATCCAGTTATGCAGGCACAATTTGTTAAAGAGATTGCCTTTTCCCCAGTTAATGGACTTTGGGCCTTTATCAAATATCAGCTGCTCATAGGTGGATGGATTTATGTCTGGATTCTCAATTCTGTTCCATTAGTCTATGTATCTATGTCGTACCAGTAGCAGGCTGTTTTGACTACTGCGGCAGTATAATAGGTTCTAAAATCAGGTAGTGTGAGGCTTTCCACTTTGTTCTTCTTCTTGAGTAATGCTTTACTTACTTGGGGCCTCTTCCCTTTCCATATGAAGTTGGTGATTTGTTTCTCCACCTCAAATGCTGTTGGAATATGGATTGGGATTGTATTGTATCTGTAGATCACGTTGGGTAGAATTGACATTTTCACAATGTTGAGTCTTCCTATCCATGAGCAAGGTGTATTTTTCCACTTATGCAGGTCTCTTTTGGTTTCTTGCAGTAGTGTCTTGTAGTTTTCATTGTATAGGTCTTTTATGTCTCTGGTTAGATTTATGCCTAAGTATTTTGTTTTCTTGGAGACTATTGTAAATGTTATTGATTTGGTGATTTCCTTTTCAAGATTGTCTTTGTTGGTGTAAAGGAATCCAACTGATTTTTGTATGTTTATCTTGTATCCTGAAACTTTGCTGAAATCTTCTATTAGTTCCAGTAGTTTTCTTACAGATTCTTTGGGGTTTTCTGTGTATGAAATCATATCATCTGCAAATTGAGATACTTTGACTTCTTCCCTACAAATCTGGATGTTCTTTATTTCTTTGCTCTGGCTAGGACCTCCAGCACAATGTTGAATAAGAGTGGTGATAAAGGGCATCCTTGTTTGGTTCCCGTTCTCAAGGGGAATACTTTCAAAGTCTCTCCATTTAGGATGATGTTGGCTGTTGGCTTTGTATAAATGCCCTATTTTAGGCTAATTTTAAATGTTAGGTTTGTTTCTGTTAGGGTTATATTTTACTTCGAGCAAGGATAGAAAAATGTCGATACTTTGGCCTTTTATTGGCTAAATTTAAGTCATGTGATTGGGATTCCCATCCATAATACTATATACCAAACCAAAAAACCAAACCCATTGTCATAGAGTCGATTCTGACTCATAACCACCCTATAGGACAGAGTAGAACTGCCCCACAGAGTTTCCAAAGAGCTGCTGATGGATTTGAACTGCTAACCTTTTAGTTAGCTGCCATAGCTCTTAACCACACGTCCCAAATAATACATCTGATTTTTTTTTTTTTAAGCAAACTCATATGAATTGAAGAGAGAAGAAGAAAAAAATAAATGAAGAAAGAAGGAAATGTAGGAAGGAAAACAGAACAAAAAAAAACATAGAAGAAAGGACAGCCCAATGTCTGTCTGAGGCAGGGATGATCCGGTACCTGAACCATAACTCTTCAGAGGTCAAGATGAAGGACAAGGACCTTCCATGGACTTAGGGGTTTGTAAAACCCAGAATAAAACTCAGAAATGGGCTCCAAAGATTTAGGATGGAAAACAATTCCCAGGTACAAGAAACAAGACCTGGGTGACATTTACAAAACAGAAACTAGCACTGATTAAAGCAGGCCCATTGCCAAGAACCCAAGGAAGGTGCACCACAAGGGGAAATGAAGACTGAGAGACAGCAAGGCTCATATGAAGTGTTCATGAACGCAGCTCGATAACTTAAAGCCAAGAGATCCTCAGACACAGTTCTTTCACACAGAGAGAAATTCAGTAGCCCAACCCAGGTTCACAGACAGATCTAGCCTGGGAAGCTGGTTGCTTTGCCCTTATCTTGTCAAAAAGCCACACAAAGGGGCGGATGGCTGGCAAGAACTCAGTCATCATGCAGTTACATATGTACTTACACCTTGCAGTGGTTCACAGTACACAAACAGCACATTAGGGTAACAGTAAATAAGGCAATCTGAGTTAAGGAACATAACAGTAGCCCCCTATATGCATTAATACTCACTCAGCACATAAACACAGTAAGATATACAGGTTTTATAAAAATGTCCCTAGTAGGTCTCCATCCCACCACCCTCAACCTTCAGATCCCCATTGTGGTCCGCTGAATGACTGTAGGAGGATGAGAGGGAGAAAAGAAGAGAGAAGTAAAGGAAGGGAAGGTAGGAAGAAAAGAAGGTTCCACAGAGACATCAGTTATGCATACAATCTCTGTCGTAAAAGCTGCTCATATAAGCCCTGTCAATTGCTGTGTTTGCACTGATTCCTGCATTTCCAGTGTCTTAAAAAAGCTAAATAATAACAGTAATAAGTATAGTACTGTTTATTCTTGGTCACAGAGTTAATCACTTCCTACAGTAAGTGAGTGTGATGGGCTGTGGGCTGAGGGCATTTTTCAACGGATGTTTTCATTTTTTGCCTTTGGCAAGAATTCCACCAGTAGTAATAAATAATTCCATACCCCTAAGTGGATATTATTATTATTTTCAAGTGTAAGCCACAGCTGCCTCCTAGCCTGTCAGTTCTCCCGGAGTCACAGATGCTGTGTACGTACCTGTTGACATCTGTGGATGGAAACAGCTCACCATTCCCATTTCCATATTCTGCTCTTTCATTCTAGTGGTGTCCCCTGAAAAAGCAGCCAGGGAAGGGAAGAGGGACAGACGGAGGCAAAGGTGCAAATAGACTGTGTGGATTTTGCCTGCAGGGTTAGAATATACACCTATTTCTCAGATGTTTTGTTTTGCAGCCGACTGACTTGTTATACTACAAGATTTCTGAAAATACAAAGAACTTTACTGTCCAACTTTCCTGTCCCACTGTTATTTTTAAATGACCAGCATAGTGTCTTGCACATAGTAGGCACTAAAAATTGCCGAATAATACATAAAAGAGTGAATGAGGGCCCAATTTTGTTTTAATCTATGGGTCTCCACTTCTTTGTTTTATTGTCTTCCTAACCCCTTTTGACACTCACATTTCCCCCTTTCCCTGGTGCCTACTCACTTTGCAATGCCCCTGGCTGACCCTGATGCACTATTGCATCTGTCCTTTGGTATTGTTTTCAACCTCTTACCTCTCTTCCACTATCAAAATGTGCTCTTCTAGCATCATGCAATGTCTCCAGGTCCTTTGACAATGAGTGTTAATTAGTTAATTAGATAACCAAATACTTTTTAAGTGTTGTTGTTATTAGGTGCTCTCAAGTCGATTCCTACTCAAAGTGACAGCATGTACAACAGAACAAAACACTGCCTGATCATGCGTCATACTCACAATTGTTGTTAGGCTTGAGCCCATTGTTGCAGCCAACGTGCCAGTCCATCTCGTCGAGGGTCTTCCTCTCTTTCCAATTTTCTTTTTTTTTTTAAGTGTGTTATCTAACTATTGAGTTATTTCTTGTCTGTAGCCACATCTTAAACTCAGCTAAGGAATTGCGACACACTGGAAATTTACAACATAAAGGGACTGGAGACTAGCTGGGCAAGAAAGTTCTTGAGGGCACTACTAAAATCACATCAGGTAGCCTGTCTTCAGTTTTATAGGATTGACCATCTTTGTTAAGCTCAAAAAACGTAATACACACATTATTTTTGAAATAGTAAAATCTCTAGTAATTAATGAAAAGTAAAACAATCATAGAAGAAGAAAACGAGGGAAAAGGGGAGTAAAACATACCTAAGAATAACTATTTTAGGGTGAATTTATACTCTGGAAAAAACACTTTTGTTATTCCTAGGTGAATCACAGATGCCTAAACAAATAGGATTCCTCCGAACAGGTTTTTGTTAGTGTTAATCGAATGTTTCACCTGAACATTGAAGAACAGTTTTTTAAAAATGCAATTTTCAGCCTATTTAAAATAACTAAACAAATCAAGTCAAAGACTTGGAAGCGAGTGATTGGTTTAATATGGACAACAATATGACTAACAGTTTTGTGGGAAGCTACATGGCTAAGAAAAAACATTGGACTCAGACTAAAGAAAATGAGGTTTCATTTCCACCTCTGCCACTGACTAGTTGTATTACAGCCCCCACACACAGTAGGATATTTTTTAAAGTACTGCATTTAATGTGTAAAATAGATAAGAGAGTGAATGGCCCTGGGCTAGTCATTTTAATTGTTTGAATCTGTAAAATGAAAGAGATGGACATAAACACTATAGTTTCTTCTAATACTGAAATTCTATAATCACCAAACCCATCCTGAGGGAGTTAGTACATACAAATACGTTCTGAAACAGAGATGGAGAAAAGAGGTTGGCCACAGGGGATTAGAGATCAAAGTAGTATCTTTGCCCCCTCTTCTTTCCCTTCCTTCTTTAGGCTGGAAGAAAGGGATAAATGGAGTAGGGGTATCGTTACAGCTCTCCAGGTTGGTGGCACTGCCCCAGGCACCAAGTGCCATCACAACTCTTAGTGTCCATTACAAACCTGAAGCCACAGAATAGCAAAGCAGCGGGGGAAAAATCTGTAATTTGGCACCAGTGAGCTACCCTAAATAACTATTTCCAAAGCATTACCGTCTACTCATACAATGCTTAATGGTTTGTATTACAGGGGCATCGGCCATTACTTTACTGAGTATTAGGATTCATAAAAACAGAATGAAAGAGGAACTAAGAGATACCAGTAAACTTCTCTTGCTGCATAAGTGAACACAAAATGTTACATCACATTCCAAGTCACCATTAAAGGTGACAATGTTTGGAAATGGATTTCTTAAACTATAAAATGCTGTAAAATGTTTGTTACTTCTGGGGCATTGTACTACATTCTATCTACTCACAAAAATCTTTTTTTCCCCTAAATAGATTAAGAAAATAATCAGTTCCACAACTTAAATTTTTGAATAATGCTGAGAGGAGAACAAAGCCACGAGCTTCAACCAGGGCTCAGCTCACAACAAGCTGTGTGACCTTGGGTAGTTATTTGCCTCTTCTAGCCTTCAGGTTCCATTTCTTTGACGCATTTGGGCTAAAGAATTTCTAAGAACATATTCCAGATTGAATGTTCTAATGACTTTGATACACAGCACATGATGGTTATTCTCCTCAGAGCTATTTTTAAGTGACAATGAAATTTGGATGACTAGAGAACTTAGACACTAATTTTATAAAACATTTTTCTGACATTTGTAAGAAATACTGGCAGTTTATCAAAGGCAAGGAATAAAAACTGCCAATCCATAACATTTTAGTGTGTCAGGGTAGAAAGCAGATCTTCAAGCACAGAGTAGTCTGTTTTCTTCAGAAAATCTGTGTTAGGTAAAGTCAGAAAAAGACCGGATGCAGACACTAGGATAGGAACATATCATCAAAATCTAGCCAAACTATATGCTCCAAGGGATAACAAACAAATATTTTGAGTGAACAATAACAACAACAACAACAAAAAATGTTTGCCAACATTATTGAGCATACCTTTTCTGCCAGGCATTACAATCAATAATTAGCAAGGATTATTTTATTTCATAGGAGTCCCTGGATAGTGCAAACGGTCAAAGCATTCATTAGGCTGCTAATGGAAAGGTTAGAGGCCCGAGTCCACACAAAGGTATGTTGGAAAAAAGGCCTGGCGATATACTTTTAAAAAAATCAGACTTTGAAAATCCTATGGCACACAGTTCTACTCCAATGCCATGAGCCAGAATCTACTTGATGGCAATGTTTTTGTTTTTATTTAATCCAATATAACATGGCATTTTACAAACCTTTGAGAATTCAACTGAAAAATAATGTATTTTCATTGTATTATAAACTTACTGTAGGAAGTGTAGAAGTTTAGGAAGACAAACTAATTTAGTCTGTTCTTGTCCAGATCATTCTTTGCTGATGCCAAAGCTTACATGGACCAACAGGGACATGCCCTTGAATCTCAAGATACGACACTTTCTCATATCAAATGGTAACTCTATTATGTTAACATTGTTACTTGTTAGGAAAGTTTCATAAATGAATCAGAGAAATAATAGTAGTAAAATACAGCACCAAATCAATGTCTATATTAAAGTTCATAACACCTGGTAAATTTTGGCACTTCATAAAAATTAATTACAAACAGATGACACATTTACCTATTACATTTAAAATAAAACTTTTCTTTGATTAAAATGATGAACTAAAGTTAAGACCATTCTGTGTCTTGGGTAAATTCAGTTTGACAACTAAAGAATAATTCTCATTATTCAGTTGCTACTGTAATGATTTGAGTTCATTAAGTAAAGTTACATGAGTGAAACATCTCTTTTTTAAGACTTGAGTTTTCAGAAGTAGTAATACAAACATACGTGAAATACTATATATGTTTAACCAAGGAGTTTTGCTCTCTTTTGGCTAAAATTTAACTGCAGCCGAATTAACATCAAAAAAAACCTAAACTTAATGGAAGTGTATTAAAGAACTAAAGCTTCCTTCCGTATGGCATCTTCACTGCTTCCCTGAAATCTCCTCAACACATTCCTGTCCAGTCTTGAAAGGAGGAAGAGGACGAGTCATCTCCACCTCTAAGAGAAAAGACGAGAAAAAGTTAAAATCCGGTCGACTCTTGCTTATTGTTTTACTAGTGCCCCCTCTAGTGGAAATTTTACAGTAATGCGGACCAAAAAAAAAAAAAAAAAGGATGTGGGGGATTTATGACACCAAGCACATATTTTGTTTGCTTTTTTACATTTCCTTTTTAGAAACATTCCAAACAAAATGATGTGAAATAAACAAACATAATAGTGCATAATAGACGTTCAATAGCGTCACCAGCAATAGTAATTAAACAAGGGAGTGATAAAAATCCATGCTATATTCAGAATGGAAAACGTTTTCAGAAGCAATGTGGCAGACAGACATAAAAACATGTTTTGCCAGAATTCACTGTCATTCATTTTGTAACTTGACTCTTTTCCCTATATCAGCTCATTTGGCCATTAGCCTAAAATTTTGCCATCAAGCACTTTCTTCTCATTTACTTCAAAACTTATCTTTTCCTCCCTCCATTGTTTGCCGTCATTCTTCGGTGGGTAACAGTCTTCTCTAACTTTCCCAATTCTTTTTCCGTCCGTAAACTACGTAGATTCCCTAGAACTGAGACATATAGGCTGATGCTGTTTACAATCACTGAGCAGCTTTTTTATAATTATTTTTCTGCATCTTTTTTTCTCCCATACTAATTGTATGTTTGTGCCGTCAGGAAAAAGAAAAAAAAGGAAGAAGAAAAACTGCCCCCACCTCAAATGACCATTCTCAACACTGCCTCATAGGACTCTTCCTGGAGAAGACTTGAGCTTGGTAAATGCATCTTGTCCTACAGGGATCTCTGTCAACTTCTCTTTTTATGCATTTAATGTGCTTCCCTGGTGATAGCCTAAGGGTGCTTTCACTAAACAATTAATGTAAGGCATCTCCTGGGAACCTAATGGGTATTTAGCAATAAGTTCACTTCCACTGAATTGTATAATGTGATATTTTGACAATGCATTTAGAGAAGTTGCAGAAAGGTGAACTTTTCTCCAAAAAGGTAATAAAACTACTCCCCCCAAACTTCTCACCCTTCTGTTATTATTTGGGGATGAAGGAGAAGCAAGCTGTAATTTAGGGGATTGTTGTTTGTGGCTGCCTCCTTTGCCATTTTGGCATAATACCATCCTACTGTTCACTTTTACGAATGTAATGTACAAGTCTCAATCGATTAGTGAAAGTAAAATTTGCTATGACATTTTGATTCTAAAGCCGCAAGCAATGAAAGGTGTAGCACCGCACAGGATATTTGTATTATGTTAATAAAAACTGATACTACCATATGATACTAATACTAAGCAGAGAACACTGATTAGGATTTTTTCAGCCAACGTTACAGTCCAATTTTAAAGTGGCTGATACCAGTGTTTTAGGTTTAATCACTATATCATCTTGATAAATATTCTTTTAAAATGTTACTTGAGTTGTCTGCTGTCTGTTAGCCAGAAAAACTAAAACAATAAGTAGCTAGCTTTTCTCGTCTTTAAGACTTCCTAAAAATAGAGAATATTTGTATCCGAAGAATGTTATATCAGAATAGCATATTTTCCTCTCTCAGAATATGTCCTCTACCTAAAGTAAAATTATAATCATAAACAAATAAGCTAAAATAATAGTATATTTCTAAACAGTCACTTTTGATTCAGTATATAATAAACTGAATTCATATATCATTTCAACTTTGAAATACATTTTAAAAGGCATTTTCTTGTAATTTTCCATTCTGCTTGTGTGAAGTGTTCATATAATATACATAATTATAATCATATAAATCTATATACATATATACATATTCATATAGATGGTTCAAATGTTTATCATGTATAATAAATCTGGCAATTTCAATGTTAATAGAAGGCAGTCATCATTTCCAAACTCCTATCATTTAAATCCACATAACAGATATTTCCTCTTCGATTTTGCTTGCTCTTCTAAAGAAGTTTGCATTCACACTTTAATTTCATACCAACATCTTCTTTTTCTCTTCAGAAAAATACTGGATGAAGAACCTGGGGCACAATATAAAACATGCAAATAACATATACTTTCCCCCTAAGAAAGGAGAAATTATTTTATTATTGTTGCGTTACTGCCCCTGCATTTTCATGCCCATAGTGATCTATGAAAAAATGTTTTGTGGCATCTTTGAAAAAATGAATTCCAGCTCCACAAATATCTTTCCCCAAATCAGAATTCAAATGATTTTAGTGATTATCTTCAAACATTTTTATTTTCCAATGAAATCAAATGTGGACAGTAACAATTACAAATCAATGACTATAAAAACATTTTATCATGTTCACCCTCCTCTTCCATATCCTTGGGGCTATCAATTGGTATTTTCCTACCTAGAACAGGCTCTGCATTCCTGCCTGTTAAGCTTATTAAATGGGTGTGCCTTTTTGAATTATTATTGAACTTGTGTAGTAAACTCGTATGTTGTGAGAAGAATTGCATAAACAGCTGCATCAGTCGATTAAGCATAGCAATTGCATTATGTGGTCAGTAAAACATTGTAGGCAAGATATCTGGAAAGTAATTACTTCTCTTTAATGAATATATAGCCTAGTAATTTCTGAGTGCTGTAGGCATAACAGTCCTATATGTTTTATAGTTTATAAATAAATAGTTATTACCTTACACAAAGAGTAGAAATACATCCCTTTAAAAAAAGTTAATTTGTTGTAATGAGGCACATTTTGCTTAAACTACTTACACATAATGGATTATCAAGTAATTCCAATATGCTGTAATTGAGAATTACCTCTCCCAACATGGAATATTCAATTGCATTGTATACATCTGGGAGAAAACTGTATTTTCACCTCAGCGCTTCTCCACATTAAAAGCATGATTTATAGCATATATTTTACGTACAGAATACTGGCAATACAAAATCAACCTTATGCTATGAATAATTTAGAATTATTTCTTTAGTTTAAGTATATTTGCGTGCAAATTACATGATATAATTATCCTCCCCCATAGCAGTCTGGCTTGCCTTATTTTTTTTCCTAGAAGTCCATTTCTCAAGCCGTAACTTCTACATTTGTTGTGAACTGCCAATTTAAATATACATATTGCATGCTCTCTCTCTCTCTCTGTCTCTCACCTAAGCAGTATTAAGGTTAGAATGTCATTATAGTATGTGTTACATGATATTATGATAGTTTCATCAAATGATTAATTTTCCATTTTATTAAATAAAGCTATAATAAAAATCCTCTTAATATTTGACAGAGAAACTAAATTTAAAGAGTCTGAAGGGGATTTTATAAGTATACAGAACACTCCACCGTCTTCACAGCCTTGAAATGCTGCATCGGAAGCACAGAGGAGATAATCTTTTTTCAGTAGCAGAAACAATGACCAAGCAACAGCAATTTCTAATGCTCTATTGTTAGCACCACCTGTTTATTTCTGAGAAACTCTGGGCTCTTTAAAGACTTCAAGCACCAGTTCAGAAATCATTAATGTTTAGCAGTTAGAATTAAGTTCTTCAGAGAATTTTGAAATAGGCAAAACTCAGGAAGCTCTTTAAACCAAAATTTTTAGTTTATCTCTTAATTTTTTTCCCTGTTTTCTACACTAAATTTAAAAAAAAAAAAAAAAAAAACTAACCTTCATCTATGTTTGGAGACGACACTAAGCAAACAATTATAAATTTCGGCTAATTCACAGGACTGGGCATTTCTTAGGCCACAAAATAAGTAATACAAACCATCATTGTTTTATTATCTCCATGATCATCCTAACAGAATAAAACTATAATCCTGACCCATGTGTATTTTAACCATTCTGTCTCCCATTTGGCAAAACTGGCTTATTGGGCTGCCTGAGGTTCACCCTAGTAAGTTTAGTTTAATAGTCATGTCTAAAATATTTATTGAACACCTACTTTGTATCTAAGTAAATAAGCTATTTCTTCTTCTCTGAAAGAGGTCACATGCTAGTATGATTTAATATGTTAATCCCATACTGAAGTATTGTCCCTCTTAGAAATAATGCAATATTATGATAATCCTACCACCTCCAACAATGTTCATCAAATTTTAGTTTGCACACAAGACCCACAGGAGGAGTTTGTTAACTTCTATTTCACAAGGTCTTGGGGCCTAAATACTCCAGGTTATTCTGAAGCAAATTGTTCAGGTTTGAAAACCACTAATCCAGAGCCCTATCTGAATATGTTTAATGGGCATACGCTCAACCAACGGCCATCCTCTCAATATTAGTCTAAGTTTAAGAAAATCCAATTCACAACCTACAACAACTCTATATGACATGTCTAAAAATTATAAGTGTGTTAAAGCTGTTTCCAAATCATTCTGAAAGGACACTAAACCCATGCCTTTTCAGTCAGTGTGGGCAAGCCCAAAGATGGCAGATGAAGCATAGATAGTCCAAAGAAAAGCAATAAAGGAACTAAGAAGATTTGAAATACAAAGATGTTAAAGCAACAATGAAAGAGAACTTCATTCAGGTGGAACAAGTCGGCGTTGGAGCAAGAAACTGGGTTTCAGTTACATTCTCAAGTTTCAGAATTGGATGAATTGCACCATTTTAATGAGAAAGGTTAAAGTTTGGAAGAAATTTCCATTAACATTTAGTCAATTAGTAGACCTTTAGTATCTGAAACGGTCG
This sequence comes from Dugong dugon, assembly GCA_030035585.1. Classification (NCBI taxonomy): domain Eukaryota; kingdom Metazoa; phylum Chordata; class Mammalia; order Sirenia; family Dugongidae; genus Dugong; species Dugong dugon. Next base: position 68,657,312 of record CM057464.1, read on the forward strand.
AGGAATTATTTTTCTAATTTGGTTTCCAGGAATAGAAGTACTTTTCCTGGCAAATCCTTGGTCTAGCCAAAACATAACAGAATTTAGGAATCTGACAGGGTTTAATGATAACAGCTAATTGTACTATGAACTAAAGAAATATGCTATCCTACAGATAGCGCTACAGATATACTATTTTCTACATCATACCTTTTTCTTCTCAGAAGAGACACTTTTTTCTCAGAAAAAGTCACCGAGACACTGATGGTTCATGTGGTTTAACAATAGCTACTATTGCTATTACTACCTCTCACAGATATTATTACAACTACTGTTATTATTGGTGCCCTGGTGGTGCAGTGGTTAAGAGATACAGCTGCTAACCAAAAGGTTGGTAGTTCAAACCCACCAGCCTCTCCTTGGAAACTGTGGGGCAGTTCTGCTCTGTCCTAAATGGTCACTGTGAGTAGCAACTTACTCAATGGTACCTAACAACAACAACTGCTATTATAGCTACTACTCTTGATATAATGATTACTTCTCTATTAAAAAGCACTTTTACATGTGTCCTCTTTTGTTATTCACTTCTACTTTCTGAGATAGGTAAGGCAGATACTATTATCATTGATTTGCAAATAGAGAAATAGTCTCAGAAACATTAAGAAACCTACTAACCACAAGTCAGTTTGTAAGCGATGGAGAAGTATCAAGCAAATAGGGAAAATTAAGGAAGAAAGAAAGAGGAGGGTGTAAAAATGACTGAGGTATGAAAGACTTTGGTCAAGAATGACAGTTTGTTCTCTATAACCAGAGTGTACGATAAAAATGGAAATTATTCTACAACCTGCTAAAATTAGGAATATTTCCTGTGACTAGACCTATTCATTCTTCAAATCTTTTGATGACACTGAAGCAAAAATTGAGGTCTCCCAGAGACAGAGGCTAGTCAATGCATTCACAAGCACTTCAATGCATATCAAATGTGATATAAAAGAATATCCAAATGTTACTAGCACTGCCTCTAGCCTTCTGCTTCAGTGAAGGCTCTTCTATAATCCAACACACCTCAACTCAGGAACTAGCTTTTCTTAGTGATTGGGGCTGATGACCTGAGTCTGGCATCAGCTTCTAGCCTAGCCCTTATAGGGACAACCAATAACAGTTCCAGAAAATGGAGGAGGTAATCTAACCTTTTAATTCTAACATTTTTCCAGGGCAGAATATGTGAATTTCTTGGTAGAATCCAATAATAATTTCCTTTTGCCTTATTTGGAATACAAAGGAACAATTTTTCCCTAATCTACCCATGAATATGAGTCCCTAGGTAGTGCAAACAGCATGCTCAGCTGCTACAAAAATGTGGAAGGTGGGAGTCCACCCAGAGGTATCTTAGAAGAAAGTCTTGGTGATGTATTTCTGAAAAATAAGCCATTGAAAACCTTATGGAGCACAGTTCCACTCTAAGACGAATGGAGTCACCATGAGTAAGAATTGACTCAACAGCAACTGGTTATCCATAAATGCATACATATTAAAAAGAAAAACCAAGCTGGGTCCCTAAGCAAATGGTTTTTAAGCAGGATATTTGAAGATGTTATTCATGCTCTCTCCATGTGAATACACAGACTTTCTTCTAGGAAACAGTATTCTCTGCTTAAGAACTATGGCCGTAACCAACTAGCCTCATCTGTTCCTGAGCGAAGAAAATTGTTATATGATGGTACCAAGGTCTCAGACTCCATTTGGGCATTTCCCAAGCATCTGATGACAAGGAATATTGTAGAGCAATCTATGGTCTCTGGTGCCTGTTATGCGCAAATCCCCTTTTTGATAGGTTCTGCAAACACAGTTCACAATGATTTGTACCACAAAGTCTTCATACCTCAGCCAAATCTAATTGAATCATGGATCAAGACAGACTTATATAGGCAGAACATTGGCTATAATGAATGGCAGGTATTAAAACCTGTCAGATCCTCAATCTGAGAGAGAGGGAGAGAGAAAAATAATGAAATGACTGAACACCAGAGCAGAATACTTAAAAACAATATACCATGAGTGCAAGTTACCTGGGCATGTCTCCTCCTTCTGGTGAATCCTAGGCTTAACTGAAATAAGGATACATACAGTCCTATCCCCGAAAGAGTTTTAAGTCCTTATTTTTTCTCATAACCTGAAGGTAGTATCTGATTTCAGCAGATGGGATTTTGATTGCTAGGTTAACTGAACATTCCCTGTTCTTTAAACTTATATAATCAAGATTACTAGATATAAAACCAAAACCAAACCTGTCATGGGAGAAAAATGTAGAACAGAATTCAAATTCCTAAAAGGGGCCAAACCTACTAGACCTATAGAGACTAAAGGAACCCCCAGGACTATTGTCCTAAGATACTCTTTGAACTTGGAACTGAAGTTACTTCTGGAGGTCACCTTTCAGCCAAATAAGAGATTGGTTTATAACACCTGTGAGTAATGTGTTCCCTTAAACAATCAACTATATGAGACCAAATGGTCAACATTTTCCCAAAAGCAAAGATGAGAAGGCAAGGAGGGGAAAGGAAGCTAGATTAATGGAAACAGAACAGAAATAATGAGAATGTGGACACATTGTGAGAATTGTAACAAATGTCATAGAACAATTTGTATAAAAATTGTTAAATGGGAACCTAATTTGCTGTGTAAACTTTCATCTAAAACACAATAAAATATTAAAAAAAAAAAAACCTATTGCTGTCAAGTCAATTCTGACTCAGAGCGACACTATAGGATAGAATAGAGCTTCCACATAGAGTTTTCAATCATAGAAGAAAAAGTAGTATCAATGCTAGAGCCCCTAATACATGGCATTAACAGGATACAAACCATAACTAACAATACACAAACACCAGAAGATAAGCTAGATAATCGGGGTCTTCTAAAAGCTAAACACTATGTTCATCAAAAGACTTCACCAAAAGAGTAAAAAGAGAACCTACAGACTGGGAAAAAAATTTTCCCTATTATAAATCTGACAAAGGCCTAATTTCAAAAATCTACAGGAAACTCCAACACCTCTACAACAAAAAAGACAAATAATCTAATTAAAAAATGAGCAAAGGATATGAACAAACACTTCACCAAAGAAGACATTCAAATGGCTAACTGATACAAGAGGAAATTCTCGAGATCACTAGCCAATAGAGAAATGCAAATCAAAATCACAATGAGATACCATCTGACCCTGACATTACTGGCACAAATAAAATAAAATAACAAATGTTGGAGAGGCCACAGGGAGATTGGAACTCCTATGCACTGCTGGTAGGAATGCAAAATGGTACAACTGTTTTGGAAAATGATATGGCTTTTCCTTGAAAAGCCATAAATAAAAATACTATATGATCCAGCAATCCCACTTCTAAGAATAAATCTTAGAGAAATAGCCATCACACAAATCGAAATATGCACACTTGTGTTATTGCAGCATTGTTCACAACAGCAAAAAGATAGAAACAACCTAGGTGCCCATCAACAGATGAATGAACAAACAAACTATGGTAGGTATATACAATGGAGTGCTACGCAAGGATGAAGAACAGTGATGAATCTGCGAATCATCTCACAAAGTGGATGAATCTGGAGGGCATTATGCTGAGTGAAATAATCACAAAAGGACAAACAGTGTATGAGACCACTGCTATAAAAACTCATGAAAAGGATTACACCCATAGAGTTTCCAAGGCTGTAATCTTTAGGGAAACAGACTTCCACATCGTTCCCCCGCGGAGCTGCTGGTGTGTTCAAACCGCCAACCTTTTGGTTAGCAGTGGAGAATTTACTCACTGCGCCGCCAGGGGTCCTTTTACTAGATATGAGAAGAACTAAATGCAACAGGAATTCATTCCAACTTCTTCAATGTGTAGATTAGAACACAGTACAGTACATCAAGCAGTAGCACTGCCTAAGTCAGTTTTGTAAAGAAATAAGATTGATATATGTGAAAATCTTTAAATACTTAATACAAAGGTGATTTTTTTTTTCCACTCCATACTTGTATATCACAAGCCACACATGAGCTAACATTTAAGATTTATCTTGGTATAGGACTTTTTTTTTTTTTTTCTTATTGCGTGCTTTTGTTTTAATATTGTTCCAGCCCTTAGTAAAGATCTCCTTTACCTTTGGACTCTTACTGTGCTCAAAATCCTTTCCCCAGCTGCGCACATAATATTTGAGGGTAAGGTGCTCAGGCTCTGTGGACAGACAGCTTGGGTCTAAATCCTGGTCCCATCACTTACTGGTTATGTAACCTTTGGGTTAATAATAGCAAAATATTTTCTAGATACTCTCTAATGATACATCTTCTAAGACTAGAACTTGTGATGTTGTAAAGTAATACCTTAAATTTATGTATCACCTTTTTCCAAATCATCCAGGACATTTTACAGAGATAGTTAATTTGTCATACTGCCCTCTAGTGAGATAAGGTAGTGTTATTTTAACCAAATCCCGTTATAGTAGGATTAGTTTCTATTCTGTACAGATTTAAACATCTCAGAGATCAAATTATGATCCTAGATATGACATGTAGTAAAAGCTCTTTTAGCTTAATTAAAACACAAAAGAGATATCTGTTATTTTCTCCAATACTAGCATAATGAAAGTTTGTATTTATTTTCCAAATATAATGGATGAAATTTAGAGAAATATATTTAAAAATAATTCTAAGTTTTTGCACAAGATTGTGACAGAATCTAGACTAAGAACCAGACCCTTTCTCTTTATCTTTTGCACAATTTCTGCAAGACTATACCATGGCCTTTTAAGTTATTACCTTTCAGTTACATGTCCCTGGTGGAAGTCTTTGGAAGAAAAGAATAAAGCAATGCCGGTTTTCAGGACCCTTTTAAATATTGTCCTATAATCTCCAAGCATAATAAAGAAAGATTTTCCTGTCTTTATAATTTGGTATACAAGAGCCATTTGAAACACAAAAGTGTATTACTTTGCACCCTTGGCTTTTGAGCTCATAAGTTTATGAAAACTTGCCTTTGTGAGAGAGAAAGACCTTCCATGTTTCATTCACTTCTTAAGCAAGTCCAAGAAAGACAGAAGATCTAAAGCAAGTTTTGAAAACTACTCAAGCTCTCTATTTAAAAACAAAACAATCCTTTTTAGCATCTAAAAGATGAATGTGGCCTCTGAGATGTGTGTGAAGTTTGTTTTTTAAGGCTGCCAATATCCATATTGAATAATAAGTTCAGTAAGAGTGAATATACATATTCTGGTTCTTTGCTTCCTTGCTTTGTGTAAAGAAGATCTATACAACATTAAAATACATGGCCATTGCTTTCTAAAATCCATCCTTCCATTTAAAAGAAACTTGACTTTTTAAAATACAGATTCTGGCTAGAAATGGTAAAAGCAAATGATAGCATTTCAGAAGTCTCCTGCCAGCTAGCCCCACACGCCTTCCCTAATCTTTAGCGCGCAGTGGGAGTGGTGGTGGTTAGGAAGGTCTTTTCAAAGACCAAATTTAAAGTTACAATTCATTAATAGAGATGTGCATCCAGAAATCAGAATCAGCCCATCAACGGATGAATGGATAAGTAAAATGTGGTATACATATAATGGAATACTACTCAACGATAAAGAAAAATGACCTCCTGAAACATCTTGGAACATAGATGAACCTGGAGGACATTATGTTGAGCACAATAAGTCAATCACAACAAAACAAATATTGTATGTTCTAACTTTTATGAAATGACATGAACAAATATACAGAAACTAATGTTCGTTAGTGGTTACCAGGGATGGGGGGTGGGGTGGGAACTGCAAAGGTGAGGAGGAATCACTCTCTAGATAGTAGACATTTGTTATTTTTTGTGATGGGAAAGGTAACACCAAATGAGGGTGAACTGTGCACAGCTTGATGAAGGTAAACAATGTCACTAAAGTGTACACAAGAAGAAAGGACATTTTGGTGATTGTTATGGCATATGTAATTTTGCAACAACAACCAAAAATATAGATTATGATATATATGTATGTATGTAGACATATTTGTGTATAGGATGTATATGTGGGTGTATATGTGTGTACATATAGGTATATACATATATATATGTATATGCACTTATGTGACTTTATGCACATATATTCATATATAGAATAAAGCACATGCGGGGCACAGTTAAGGATACTTTTTAGACATAACCAAATACCTCACAGGATTGGTTTCCTGGATTTGAAGCATTAGGACCATTGTCTCATGGGACCTTTCTGTCAATTGGTATAGTATAGTTCATAAAGTTTATGTTCTACATCCTAGTTTGGTGAGCAGTGTCTGGGGTCTTAAAAGCTTATAAGTAACCAACTATTGGTCTCTATTCATCCTGAGGAAAAGAGAAAGAAGGAAACCAAAGACTCAAGGAAGAAATTAGTCTACCGGACTAAACAGTCTCATAAATCGCAGCCTCATCTACCCTGAGACCAGAAGAAGTAGATGGTTCCTGGCTACCACTACCAACCATTCTGATCACGGTTACAATTGATGAACCCTGGTATAATGGGAGAAAAATGTGGAACAGAAGCTCAAATTCTTAAAAACAAAGCCCGACTTACTGGACCAGTCGAGACCAGAGGACTCCCCAAGACTATTGCCCTGAGATACTCTTTAAACCTTGAACCAAAACTAGCCCCTGAGGTCAACTGTTAGCTAAATAACAGATTGGCTCACAAAATAAAGAATATCACCCATGAGTACTGTGCTTTTTTAGAAAAATCATTTATATGAGACCAAATGGTCAATAATTACTTTAAAACAAAGATGAGAACGGAAGAGGGTAGGGAAACTAGATTAATGAAAACAGGACAACCAGAACAGAAATATTGAGACTGTTCATGCATTGCAAAGAAGGTAACAAATGTCACTGAACAATTTGTATAGAAATTGTTGAATGGGAACCTAAGATACTATGCAAACTTTCACCAAAAGCACAATAAAATATTATTTAAAAAAGAAATCAGAATCATTACATTATCTGATAGACAAGATCAACCTAAGGAGCAGAATCAGAAACAGAAGATCATTCAAGAAAATGGAGAGACACATTTGAATGAGTCAATCAGAAAGCACAAGTCCAAGGGATAAAGCCAAATCAGAAATTACATGAGATGTAAAGAAGATAAATAAAATGACTCTGATAAATACTCCACAACAGAGTTGTATTGTTGTAGCTAGCCTACTCATGATATATAGCAGGTTTTTCCCCAGGTGCGTATCAAAGGCACCTTTCAGTTTCAGACAGATAAATGGAGGAAGGATAGTCATGTTTTTGCATATAAACCATGAAATGTGAAAATAGGAGACAGAAAAAGGAGAACAGCTATGCCTATGACTAGATGAGGTCTACCACTTATCACTTGTAGGACAGCAAAGATAATATATTTTTAAAATTTATCCTTATGGGAAGATTGGGTAGACCTATTCTTCTCTATAACTACAACTACTCCTTTCTCTAAGTCCAACTAAAGGTTCTGGACATTACATATAAAACATATATAAGAAGACTGTGATAGGTGGAGAGAAGATGGTAGACTAGTTAGTGATCTCAGGGCCCAAGGAATGACACAATGGTGACTTCCTTGGGTTTTATTTTTACCTCACATATCGCAAACTTGGAGCTGAAGAAGCTGTCAACCCAGAAATGCCAACAGCCACAGACAAAATAAGCCCAAATAAAAACCCTTCTTGCTCTATCCAAAGAACCAGGAAAATGGCAGCCTGGCAAGACAGAAAACCTTTAGATAATAATTGCTCTACTCCAGTCAAACACCACATAAAAACCTACAGTCCAACTAGGACTACAATCTAGGAAAAGGAAGGCCAAATAGGAGCCTAAACTTCCATCCTTGCCAGACATTAACAAATAATGCCAAACTTCCATGCCCCTCCACCTCCAGTGTGGTATCAGAGAAGGCCAAGTAAGAAGCCAGGAAATTCCATCCTTGATAAAGAGGCTTCTGTATACTCCCCCACCCCCACAGTGTGAGTGGACACCATGTGAGAAGCCTTGACTTCCACCTACACCCAGTAGTGACAAGCTGCACATTCCTCACCCTAGTGTTGGAGGAGGACTAGCGAAAAGTCAGGACTTTCACCATCCTCAGTGGTAACATGAATATCTCTTCCCCATAGTGTCAGCAGAGGCTTCGTGGAGAGCAGTAACAAGACACTCCTATCCCTGCCAACCAGGGAGGTATCAGTGAAGGCCTAGTGGGGAGCCAGAATTCAGAAGCTGCCTCCACAGCACTAACAAAGAGAACTTTCCCCTCAAGTGTCAGTGGAGGCTGAGTAGGTAACACAGACTTCTATCCCCACCTGCCAGTAAGGAGGTGGTGCCCTCCACCTTTCCTCTGCCAGAGCAGTGTCAGAGGAAACCAACTAAAACAGAAGGTTTAAATAAGATTAGAGCCTGATAACATAATACCCAAATTGTACAGGATTCAATCAAAAGTCACATGTCATACAAAGAACCAGGAATATCTAAACTTGAATATTGAAAGACAAACAACAGGTGCCAACACTGACATTACAAGGATGTTAGAATTGTCTGACAAATAATTTAATGCAGCCATTGTAAAAATGCTTCAGCAAGCAACTACAAACATGCTTGGAACAAATGAAAACAAAGAAATTCTCAACAAAGAAATAGAAGATATAAAAAAAGAATGGAAATTCTAGAACTGAGAAATACAATAACAAAAATTAAAAAAAAATACAACTCAATGGATTGTTCCAATAATAGAATGCAAAAGACAGAGAAAAATAATCAGTGAACTGGAAGATAGACCAATAGAAATTACCCAGTCTGAACAAGAGAGAGAAAATAGACTGAAAAGAAAAACAAAAAATGAACAGGCTTAGAGACCTGTGGGACAATCGCAAAAGATCTACAATTCATGTCATCAGAGTCCCATAAAAAGGACAGAAAAAGGGCAGGTCTGAAAAAGTATTAAAGGAAAGAATAGCTGAAAACTTATCAAATTTGGTAATGCTGAGTAAACCCCAAACAAGATAAACACAAAGATATTCACATCAAGATACATCATAGTCAAATTTTTGAAAATTAAAGACCAGGGAAAAATCCTAAAAGCAGGGACAACAAAACAGCAAAAGGATAAAAGGAAATCCAAGGAACAATTCTACACACATAAATTTCACAACTTAGATGAAATGGACCAATTTCTCAAAAAGAGCAAACTATCATAACTCACCCAATGTGAATAAGATAATTTTAATAGCCTTATAACCATTAAGGAAATTGAATTCATAATTTTAAAACTACCAAAAAAGAAATCTCTAGGCCCAGACAGTTTCACTGGAGAACTCTACCCAGTGTTTAAAAAAGAATGAATACCAATTCTACACAATCTCTTCCAGAAAATAGAACAGGAGGGAACACTTCTCAATTCATTTTTTTTAACCTAGTTGAGTTGGCTCCATTTATAAATTAATTAAATGATTCTAAAATTAATATAGAAATGCCAAGGTCCTAGCATAGTCAAAACAATTTTGAAAAAAGAACAAAGTTGAAGGACAAAAAATTTCAAGATTTAGTTTAAAGTTATAGTAACAAAGACATTGTGGTATTGATGTCAAAATTATAACTAGACATATGGAACTGAATAGGCATTTCAGAAATAGACCCACACATGTATATAGGCACCTGCCTGTTGACATGAGTTCAGAACAATTCGGTGGAGAAACTAATTTTTTTCCCCCAATAAATGGCACTGGAACGATTGGGAATCTGTATACAAAAAAAAAAAGAAAAAAAGTGAATATCAATCCATGCATCACATCACATACAAAAGTAACTCAAAATCAATCATACCTTTGTAATCTTGGGCTAGGTAAATGTTCTTTAGATATGATACCAAATGTATGATCCATAAAAGAATGAATTGATAAATATCATGTAAATTAAATATCCCCTTTTCAAAAGACAAACCTAGGATAAAATATTTTAAAAGCATATATATGACAAAGGACTTGTATTAGGAATGAATGAAGAACCTTACAAACTCAACATTAAGAAAAAGCAACCCAGAACAAGACAAAGATGTCCGCTCTCACCACTCCTATTCAATACTGTATTCAAAGTCTTAGCCAGAGAAATAAGGCAAGAAAAAAAAATAAAAGGTGTTCAAATCATAAAAGAAGAAATAAAATTATCTCTACTCAAGAAAGACATGATCTTATAGATCGAAAATCCTAAAGAATCCACCAGAAAGCATCTAGAGCTAATAGAAGAACTTAGCAAAGATACAGGGTACAAGGTCAACATACAAAAATCAGTTAAGTTTCTATATACCAGCAATGAGAAATCCAAAAAAAAAATTAAGAAAGCAACTCCATTTACAATAGCACAAGAGAATAAAACACCTAGGAATAAATTTCACCAGGCATGTGGAAGACTCATACAATGAAAATTATAAAATACTGCCAAAAGATATTAAAGAAGACCTAAATAAATGGAAAGATTCTATGTTCACGGATTAGAAGATTTAATATTGCTAAAAAGTCACTATTACCCAAAGTGATCTGTAAATTCAATGGTATTCCAATCAAAATTCCAACAGCCTTCTTTGCAGAAATGGAAAAACTAATCCTGAATTTTACGTGGAATGGCAAGAGCCCTCGAGTAGCTAAAGCAATTTTGAAGAAGAAAAACAAAGTAGGAAGACTCACACTTCCTGATATCAATACATACTACACAGCTACAGGAATCAATCTGGTAATGGTATAATAATAAACACATATACCAACAGAACAGAATTTGAGAGTCCAGAAGTAAACCCATACATCTATGGTCAACCGATTTTTGACAAGGGTGCTGACATTGTTCAATGAAGATGGAAAAATTCTCTTCAAGATAAAAACAACATGGTAAAAAATGGTCAAAAGATTTCAGCAGATATTTCACTAGAAGATGATAATAAATAAGCACATGAAAAAATACAGCATAATTAGTCATTAAAGAAAGGCAAATCAAAACCACAATGAGATATCACTACACACTTACTAGAAAAACTAAAATTAAAAAGACTTACCATGAAAGACATGGAGGAACCGGAACTCTTATACACTGCTGGTGGGAATGTAAGATGGTACAATCACTTTGGAAACCATTTGATAGTTTTGTTTCTTTTCTTTTTTCTTTTTCTTAATACACTTAGCATATGGTCCAGACATTCTACTTTATTTATTTACTCAAGCGAAGTAAAAACATATATCCATAGAAAAACTTGCATACAAATGCTTACAGAGGATCTATTTGCAACAGCTAAGCACAATCCAAATGTCCATCAAAGATGACTAGATAAACAAACTGGAATACCCATAAAATTAAATACTACTCAGTAACAAAAAGAAATGAACTACTGATATATACAACAAATTAGATGAATGTCATAATAATTATGCTGAGTGAAAGAAGCCAGAAAATAAAATAGTACATACTATATGGTTCCATTTATATAATATTCTAGAATGAAAACTCATCTACAGAGATAGAAAGCATATCAGTTGTTGCGGGTATGAAGGGGTGAAGAGAGACAGGAGAGAGATATTACAAAAGGGCATGAAGAAACTTTGGAAAGTGATATACAGGTTCACTATCTTGATTGTGGTGATGGTTTCATAGTTGTACACCTACATGAAAATTTATCAGATTGTATACTTTATGTGCAGTTTAAAGACTGTCAATTATTTCCTGATAAAGCTGCTTTAAAAATCTGACTTCTGTTTAGAATGTAGAAAGATGGAAATTATGCCATTTCCACCTTTAATGTGCCATTTTGCACCAGATAATCTGCAAATTCACAATTTTTTTTTTTTAAATCCCATCAGAAATTTGAGGTCTCAGGGCAACCAACTAACCAGAAATCTAAGAAAGACTGGCATCTCCAAGGAGATGCAGGATGCAATCACTTATTTACCTGGGGCAGAAAAAGGACACCATACAAGACAGAAATAAGAATTCAGCCAAATTTTTTAACAAATTGCTAGAGGCTAAGTGTGAGGTACAAAAATCTCTGAGAACTGCAGACCTAAAGGGAATCTATAAATACTCACATGCTTTCCTCCACAGATCTTACTGGTAGCTCATGTGAAAGATCAAAGATAGAGCAAAAGAGTTAAGGAAGCATCCATAATGGTATAGAACTGGAAGAGGGGAACAGTAGCCACTGCTAGAAGGACATGAAGCACTGCTCATATCCTTCTCCGTATCTCCCCTACAGAAAAAAAAAAAAAAAAAACTATTAAGTCACTAGGGGAAGTGCAGCAAACCCTGTTACCTTCAGCCACAGGCAAGCTATTGGCGTTTTGGCAAGAGAATAGAAAAAAATTCCTCTACTCTGATGAGGGATAAGAAAACATCCTGGATGCAGTCCCTTAGAGATTTCCTAATACTAGACAGGAGCAGGAAAACTGAAAAGGCCGCCCTGCTAGACCCAGGGACACATCCCATGCCTAAGACCAAAGCTAAATCACAATACAGAGAGCTCCTGCATCCACCGCTTCAAGACTAACAAGTGTCAAATAACAGGTGAGAGCAGTCAACTGCTAGGAGAGGGACCAGAGTGTAAAGAGAAATCATTCTTAGAATGGCATAGAAATAAAGGGAAGAAAAGACCTAAAGTTAAAACTAGACATTAGAAGAAGAAAAAAAAGCCTTCTGCAAACTAGTCTCCATCCTAAATATAAGTTAACACTAAAGGAATTTGAAACCTGTGATACACTGAGTACCACCATAGCAACAATAAGTCCCAAATCCAGATGAACTAACTAGATTGACTCAACTTCTCTCACATTAAAGGCTTAGCAAAAGAAAAGGCATTCCCATTTCCAGGCATAAGATCTATTTTCATGAGTCTCTATTGTCCTACATAACATGTTCAGCTTTCAACCAAATACTGCAAGACACAAAAAGAAACAAGAATATATATATATTCCCAAGAGACAAAGCAATCAGCAGAAAAATATAGGAATCAGATGTTGGAACTATAGAACAAGGAATTCAAAATAGCTATGATTAATATGTTAAAGACTTTAATGGAAAAGGTGGACATAATGCAAGAACAGATGTGGAATTCCAGCAGAGAGATAGTAACTATAAGAAAGAACAAAATGAAAATGCCAGAAATAAAACAATATGAACACAGAGATGAAGAATGCTTTGGTGCCTTATTAGTAGATTCAACACTGCCAACAAAGGAACCAGTGCACTTGAACATAGGTCAATAAATTTTACCCAAACTGAAACATAAAAGAAAAAAAATAAAAACAGAACATCCAAGGGCTGTGGGAAAATATTAAACATTCTAGTATATGTGTAATAACTGGAATTCCAGAAAGAGAATAGAAAAAGAATACAGAAATATTTGAAGAAATAATGGCTGAGAATTTTCTAAAACTCATGAAAGGCACCAAACCACAGATCCAAGAAGCTCAGAGAACATCAAGCAAAATAAACACCACATACACACATGCACACACACCTCTAGACACATCATATGCAAACTGTTTAAAACCAATGACACAGAATTAATTTTGAAGGCAGACATTGTCTGAAGAGAAATAAAGATAAATATTATAGCAGATTTGTCATCAGAAACTATGCAAGCCAGAAGATAAAGGAATGATAAATTTAAACAGCAAAAACATAACATCAAATTCTCAAAGACATATACTGTAAACTCTATGGAAACCTAAACAAAACTTGAAAATAAATGAGATATAAATAATAATCCAAGAATGAAAATAAAATGGAATCATAAAAAGAATCAATCCAAATGAAAGGCAAGAGACGAATAAAGAAACAAGGAAGAGACGAAACACAGCAAAACAACTAGCCATATTCAATAATCCAACCATATCAATAATTATCTTAAATAGTAATAGTCTAAACACATCAATTAAAAGAAAGAAAGTACCATATTGGATGAAACAGAAAGTCTTAATTATGTGCTTCCTACAAGAAATTCACTCTAAACATAAAGAGGTAGGTAGATTAAAGCATATTTCATGGAAACACTAATCAAAATTAAGCTGAAGTGGGTGTATTTATATCAGACTAAGTAGACCTCAGAACAAAAAATACTACAAGAAATAAAAAGGAACACTTCATGAAAGAAGTCAATTCACCAAAAAACAAAACAAAACAAAACAAGTCCTAAAGCTTTCTGTACCTAAAAGCAGAGCTTTATAATTTATGAAGTAAAAACTGACAGAACTGAAGAGAGCAATAGGTAAATTTACAATTGTTGACTTGGACACTTCAACATTCCTCTTTCAGTAGCCAATAGAACAAGTAGACACAAAATCAATAAGATATAGAAGACTTGACTATTCCTACCAACTAACTTGGCCAAGTAGACATTTAAAGAACACTCCTCCCCAAAAGAAAACAATACACATTCTGTTTAAGAGCACATGGAACATTCATGAATATTCAGGGCTGTAAAACAAACCTTAAGCAACTTAAAATTATTAAAATGGTACAAAGAGTGTTCTCTAACCATGAAAATTAAACTAGGAATCAAAAACAGAAAGATAGCTAGAAAATCCCATGCATTTGGAAATTAAACAACATATTTTTAAATATCTCAGAGGTCAAAGAAAGACACATAGAATGTTAGAATATATTTTGAATTGAATAAAAATGAAAACATAACATATCAAAATGTGTGGAAGGCATTAAAGCCATACTTAGAGGAAAGTTATAGTATTGAATGCTTATATTAGAAACCCAGAGAGGTCTCAAATCATTGATCTAAACTTCCAGCTTAAAGCAAAATTGATGCAAGTCAATTTTTCATTTTGGGAGATCAACAGAATTTTACACTGATTGCTGAATGACTAAGTTCACTGACTCTTTTTCTTTGTTGTAGAATATGTGGAATATTCTTTTTGTAGAAAATGTAGTATATAGTAAAAACTTAGTACCCAGCATCCACTAAAAATTGTATAATCTATTTCATCTCATTCTGCTAAAATGGCACATGCCACTCTTGGGTTCAAATGCTAATACTATAGTCACATTTAAAAACAAGTTACAACTCCTAGGAATATATCCTAGAGAAATAAGAGCTGTCACATGAATAGACATATGCACACCCATGTTCTTTGTAGCATTGTTCACAATAGAGAAAAGATGGAAACAACCTAGGTACCCATCAACAGACGAATGGATAATCAAATTATGATACATAAACACAATGGAATACTATGCAATGATAAAGAACAATGATGAATCTGAGAAACGTCTCACAACATGGATGAATCTGGAGGGCATTATGTGGAGTGAAATTAGTGAGTCACAAAACGACAAATATTGTATAAGACCATTATTATAAGAACTCAAGAAAAGGTTTAAACACAGAAGAAAACATTCTTTGATGGTTATAAGGGTGGGAGGGAGGAGAAGGGGAATTCACTAATTAGATAGTAGACAAGGATCAACTTTGGTGAAGGGAAGGACAATACACAATACAGGCAAAGTCAGTACAACTGGACCAAAGCAAAACCTAAGAAGTTTCCTGGATACATCCAAACTTTTTGAGGGACAGAGTAGCTGGTGCTGGGGTCTGGTGACCATAGTTTTAGGGGACATCTAGGTCAATTGGCATAATAAAGTTTATTAAGAAAATGTTCTGCATCCCACTTTGGTAAGTGGAATCTGGGGTCTTAAAAGTTTGTGAGCAGCCATCTAAGATGCGTCAATTGGTCTCATCCCATTTGGAGCAAAGGAGAATGAAGAAAACCAAATACACAAGGAAAGTATTAGCCCAAGAGTCTAAAGGACCACATAAATCAGAGACTACACCAGCCTGAAACCAAAAGAACTAGATGGTGCCCAGCTACCACCAATGACCGCCCTGACAGGGAACACAGCAGAGAGTCCCAGACAGAGCAGGAGAAAAGTGTGGTGCAGAACAAAAATTCACATAAAAGGACCAGACATAATGATCTGACAGAGACTGGAGGAATCCCCAAATCTATGGCCCCCAGGATGCTCTGTTAACCCAGAAATGAAACCATTCCTGAAGCTCGCTCTTCAGACAAAGATTAGACAGGACTATAAAACAAAAAATAGTACACGCGAGGAGTATGCTTCTTAGTTCAATCAGATACAGTAGACCAAATGGGCAGCTCCTGTCCGGAGGCAGGATGAGAAGGCAGGAAGGGACAGGAATTGGTCGAATGGACACAGGGAACCCAGAGTGGAAAGAGGGAGTGTGCTGTCACATTGTGAGGATTTCAACAATGTCACAAAACAATATGTGTATAAATTTTTGTATGATAAATTAACTTGAGCTGTAAACTTTCACCTAAACTACAATTTAAAAAAAACTAGAAGTTACACCATAGGTAGCTGAGACACACACACACACACACACACACACACATATATATAAAACATAACTCACATGTCCCCTTCAAATATGTGATTAAGCGGAGGAGGGAGCACCACAGATTTTCAGTGTTTAGTGACCTCACATGCCTTAACCTTGTCCTGGTGCGAATGATTTTTGCTTAACTACTAACCTAAGGTTGGTGTTCGGAACTCACCCAGTGGCACTTTGGAAGAAAGGCCTGATGATTTGTTTCCATAGAGATTATAGCCTAGAAACCCTATGGAAGAGTTCTACTCTGTAACACATGGGGTCACCATGAGTTAGAATCGATTTATTGATTTATTTATTTGGTTGAAAGACTAAATGTTTTCCCCCTAAGATCAGGAACAAGGTAAAGATACCCACTCCCACTGTCCATATTCATCATCATACTGAATATCCTGGCTAATGAAAGCAGTCAAGAAAAAGAAATAAAATGCATACCAATTGGAAAAGAAGAAATAATTTTTTTTTTAATTCTCAGACATGTTCATCTACATAGAAGATCCTTACATAGGGAGCCACATGTCTATTAGAACTAATATGTGAGTTCAACAAAGTCACAGGATACAACGTCAAAACTTAAAAATCAATCATATTTCTATCCACTAGCAATGAAAAATAGGAAATTGAAATTTTTACATTTCATTTCATTACAATATCTCCAAAAATATGCAATATTTAAACACAAACCAGGCAATAAATGTGCAATATTGTCATGTTAAAATTAAAAAAAGAACACTGATGGAAGAAATCTAAGAAAACAGAGATAGTGAAGCAATATAGCAGGTTCATGGAATGGATGATGCAATATTGTAAAGATGTCAGTTCTCTCTAAATTCAACTATTGGTGCAATAAATTCCTATAAGATATCTCAACAAGATTTTGGTAAAATCAATCAGCTGATTCTAAAAATCATATGGAAAAGGAACTAAAAGAGCCAAAAATTTTTGAAAAATAAGAACAAAGTTGCAAGACTCACACTACCTTATTAATTTACTATAAAGCTAGAGTAATCAAGAAAGTGTGATTTTGGAGAAAGAACAGATTTATACAGACAGAAAAGAGTCTAGAAATAGATCCACATATACATGATCAATATTTTTTTATAAAAGTGCCAAGACAATTAAATGAAAAATTGATAATCTTTTCAACAAATGGTACTGGGAAAAGTGGATATCCATATGCCAAAAAAAAAAACTATTAAAAAAAAAAAAAACTTGTGCAATTCCTCACATACTATATAACATATTTAACTCAAAATGGAATATAGAAATAATTGTAAAATGTAAAATGATAAAACTTTTGGAAGAAAATATTTGTGATTTGTGACTTTGGATTAAGGAAAGATTACTTAGATACAATAGCAAAAACACAATCCATACAAGAAAAAATCAATAGTTAGATTTCTTCAAAATTAAGAACTTGAAAGTCACTGGGAAAAAAATATAAAGGCATAGACTAAAATAAAATATTTGCAAATCACATATTTGATAAAGCACTCGTATCCTGAATACACAAAGAATTTTCAAAATTTAATAGTAAGAAAACAATCAACCCAATTTTTTCAATGAGCAGAAGTTTAAACAGCCACATCTCCACAGAAGTTATGTGGAATGTAAATAAGCACATGAAAAGAGTCTCAACATAATTAGTCATTAGGTAAATGCAAATTTAAACCAAAATGTGATACAAATACACACCTATTGCTGTTGTTAGCTGCTATCAAGTTCCCCCTGACTTGAACTGCTAGCAACCTAATACACAATAGGATTGGGCCATTGTGATTCATAACATTTTCACTGGCTCATTTTTCAGAAATAGATCACCAGGCCTTTCTTCCTAGTCTGTCTTAGTCTGGAAGCTCCGCTGAAACCTTTTCAGCATCATAGCAATGTGCAAGCCTCCACTGACAGATGGGAGGTGGCTGTGCTTTGGTTGCAATAGTCAGGAACAAAACACATATTAGAATGGAAAAAAAAATGTTAACAATACCACTGTTGGAGAGGGTACAGAGAAACTGGAACTTTCACACATGTGGAGATATGTCTGTTTAAATCTTTTGCTTGTGGGCATAAAAAATGGTACAGACTTTGTGAAATAATTTTGCATTTTCTAATAAAACGAATCCATTACACCCTTACCATACAACCAAGTAATCCCATCCCTTGATGTTTACCCAAGTGAAATAAAAACTTAAGTTCAAACAAAAGGCTGAATGTGAATGTTTATAATTGCTTTATTCATATTCTCCAGAGACTAGAAATAACTCAAATATATCTCAAGTGGAGACTAGATAAACAAACTATGGCATGCGCCTTCAACAGGCTACTACTCAAAGAGGAACAAACCACTGATAACATGCTATAACATGGATGGCACTCAGACGTATTATGCTAAGTGAAAGAAGCCAGACTCAAAAGGTTGTATACTATATTTTATTTATATAGCATTCTGAAAAAGGAAAAACTACAGTGTTGGATAACATATCAGTGGTTGTCAGGGACTGGGGGTGGGTGGTGGGGGTTGACTAAAAGAAGCAAAGGGAAATTTTGGGGATGATGGAACTGTTCTGTATCTGGATTTATGGTGGTGTTTGCATGACTATACACTAAAAGAAGGTATATTATACTGTATATCAGTTAAACCTAAATAAGAATAAAAAGAAATCCATCCCTCTTTGGATCCCTCAGGGCCAACTCCTTTGAAAAATTATCAAGTAAATAGCTTATCTTCAACACCTCACACTTACCTTTTAAATTCCTTTTCCCACTCCTCTGACTGGGATCACAACAAAGAATCCTGGACAGAGTGGGAGAAAAATTGTAGAACAAAAAATCTAATTCACAAAAAAGACCAGACTTACTGGCCTGACAGAGACTAGAAGAATCCCTGAGACCTTGGCCCTAAGACACCCTTCTGAATTGGAACTGAAGCCATTCCTTTCAGCCAAACCCATGCCCACCCATTGCCGTCGAGTCCATTCTGACTCACAGCAACCCTATAGACAGAGTGGAATTGCCCCATAGGGTTTCCAAGGAGCAGCTGGTGGATTTGAACTGCCAACCTTTTGGTTAGCAGCCACAGCTTTTAACCATTGCACCACCAGGGATCCAGCAAAGCCGTAGGATGGCCCATAAAATAAACAGTAACACCAGAGAAAAACGTGCTCCTTAGAACGATCAATTATACGAGATCAAAAGGGCAACATTTGCCCAAAAGCAAAGATGAGAAGGCAAGAAAGGGTAGAAAATCAGGACAAAAAAAAGGGAAACAGGGAAACTAAGACTGAAATCAGGAGAGTGTTGACACATTGTGGGGAATGAAACCAACGCCATGGAACACTTTATGCACATATTATCAAATGGGAACCTACTTTGCTCTGTAAACTTTCAGCTAATGCTCAATTAAAAAAATTTTTTTTAATTAATAAATTTTTTTTTCCCAGTTACTAATAATTATTGGTATTCCCCCACTCTTATTTAACATTCCTCCCAGCCTTCCAACCTCAGATAGGCCATGCCTGAGAACTTTCCTTCCTTCCCCTTACTCATTCCAGAAATCTCCTTTCCTGATACATCGAGAGGCCAGCTAACTCCTGGAACCACAATGCCATTACTCAAATAAATTCTCAAATGGTAGAATTTCAGACCCAGGAGTGGGATTTTTCAGACACAAGAGTGAGAGATGCATCTTTTCGACTGCTCAAATCATATACCGTCAACTCATAACTGTTATCCACTTATTACCTGTATTAACTTCAAGAACTATCATGCAAAGAGGAAATTCCACACAATTAATTTGTTATACAGAGCCTCTTTTATCCAACTCTTATTTCCCTTTTCTACAGTCCTTTTCTCCAACATCACATTTGCTTAAGTCCTCTGGGCTCACAGAGGTTTAGGTTAAAATCCTAGTTTCACTCTTCTTAATAAACACCTTGCTTTGCTTTCTCATAGTTAGAAGGGGAAAGTGAATCACATCTACCTCATGTAGACTTTCGGAGGATTAAAAGTGATAATTCAAGCGAAGCACTTACAACAGGATCTGACACATAGTAAGCAACAGTTTCAAACTCAGCTGCTAACCAAAAGATTGGCAGTTTGAACCCACCCAGCAGCTCTGTGGGAGAAAGATATGGCGATCTGCTTCCATAAAGATTACAGCCAAGAAAACCCTATGGGACAGTTCTACTCTGCCACATGAGGTTGCCATGAGTTGGCGTTGACACAAAAGCACACAATAACAACAACCATTACTACTACTATTACCATTAGCAACAGGCACTCTGATTAAGCACCAAACTACACATATGCACATACAACCCTTACCAAACGAAGGTGAAGCTATTCCTCATGTAAAAACAATTTAAAAAGACTAGGTTCTGGTTCTAAAAGGGTTGCTTTTGACTCCACATCAATGAATTTTTTGGTTAATGTTACTTACCTGAGACACATATCATGCATAACAAAACCTATATGCCACATTTGAAAAATGCTACCTCATGGACAACATGGTATTTCACTCAATTCAAACATTTAAGCTAGCATTACCCTAATTATCACAAACATTGTAATGCCGTGAATCCCTTCATACTGATCAAAATTTTAGTTTAAAAATGACAGCTCCAATGGCCTACTTCATTAATTATCTTGGGTACTCAACACTGTGCTCTCAATCCGACAACCATAGGCCACTGTTAAAAGTGACTATGGCAACCCACATTGGTGCCCTGATCCTGACAACTTAACAGGAGACATTGTGACAGGAGGTATCAGGAGGTACACAGACACTTTTAAAGACGGCTAGTGGTTGCTTGGTAGCTTGCTCTCCTGTATGGGGTTAGCATAAGATAAAGTGAGGCGCTAACAAGGGCTGATATGAGTTAATACTTACTTGAGAGAGGGAAAAAGGTATGATGCAAGCATACATTTCCATGAAGGAAAAGAGCTCAAAACCCATTATATCCTCAGAGATTACCTTATAATTTTTGCCAGCATCACCTACAAAACACACACCTAGCATTTTGCTAAAAGAGCAACTTATAAAATTAATTTCTATTGAGTAATTTTATATTAATCATCCTCTATAAGCATACATATGATTGCAGTAATTCACTTCGTGGCTCCAAATATTAATTACTAACTCTCTGAGGACTATAACCTATTAAGTTTAATTTGGCAAACATTGAGGTGGCACCAGCAAGTAGCATTGAATAGCCTTACATTGATGAGGGGATGTAATCATAACTGAATTCATGGTGGTGTTTTTTTCTCCATTTAAACCCATCCTGGTTGTACAATATTACAACTTTAGATAGACCCACTAAGAGTTAGCCCCGTGAATATCACTTATTAATAAAGAGAAACAAACAATTACGTTCAAGAGTATTAACTGCCATTAGTAACTCAAAACAGACCCAAGTTGCAATCCCCTAAATTCTTTATGACTTACTATTTTATCTGAAGGCTGCTTAAGTAAAATAAACTTTTTCTTTTTGTAGAAACATATTTTTGCTTTATTGATTCTTTCTCACTACTAATTTTATCATAAATCTATAAAAATTACCCTACCTAATGTTTCTATTATCTCTGCTTTATTACTGGGCTTCAAAAAAAAAAAAAACAAACCCTTTACCACTGAGTCAATTCTGACTTATAGCAACCCTACAGGACAGAGCAGAACTGCCCTATAGGTTTCTAAGGAGCAGCTGGTAGATTCGAACTGCCAGCCACTTGGTTAGCGGCCAAGCTCTTAACCACTGTGCCACCAGGGCTCCATTCCAAGGCTTAGGGGCTCCTTATTTTCACTCAGGAATTTTTGGAAGTAATTGAAGAAGATCAAGATAGGAGAATTTGGAAAAGAGGGAAAGATATATAGACAGTTTCTATGTATTTCAATTTGGAGTAAGATTACTTTAAAAAGACAGTCCTGGTAGCGAAGAATAGCATTCTTGAAAGAAGAAAAGGGTAAGTGAAAATGCTAAGGCTACAGCTGCCTAAACTTCTGAGAAGCCTGAAAAAACATATGAGATCGTTATTATAAATTAGTTTACTAGACCTTGTTCACGTAGAACTTGTAAAGGGACTAGAAATAGCAAACATTTTGGAACCAACATAATTTAAATTATAATTATAAAACATTTTACAATTATGTAGTTATTTATGAAATATTTACCAAGCTATTTCTATGTGACAGGTCCTGGATATAGAGCTGTAATTTTTTTTTTTTTTTAAATGGGGTCTACAAACTATCTTATTTCAGTATCATGGAAGCATAGACTGACCTTAGAGAAAATGAAGGCATAAAGGAAAATCAAAGACATTCAGTCTTTTCAAATTTTTACAAGTTATATATGCTGGTCCCCTACCTGTTTTTACTCAAACTTATTTCTCACTCGTCCCCTGTTCAGCTCTGTATCTATCTCAGGAGGACTGACTGACACAAAGACTGAAAGACTCTTGGGTCTGCAGATGCCCCACTTGGGTACACCAAGAAATGATGATCAATAGATGGCAAGAGGGAGGCAGGGTTTTTCTCTTCACGCCCATCCTCTGCCTTTCAGTCTCTAGCATTAGTTCCAGCTTTAACAGGGGGACCCCAGCCCAAGGACTTAGGTAATATTACCCCATTCCTTTGTCTTTTCAGCCTGAGGGTGGAAATGGCTTCTTGTTATTGCTAATTTCTGGAATGCCTCACCGTCTCCCGTTGGACTTCTCAGATCTTTCATCACCTATGTAACCAACTTTCTGTATTAAATTCTCTGTTTTAAATACTTAAAATTATGGAAAATAATCAATTAAGAACTGCTAGTTTTGAAGAGCAGGAAAAAAGGAGAGAAGTAAAGTTTTTAACAAGTTAAGACTATTTGACCCCTTGAATTACAAGGAACCCTGGTGGCGCAGTGGTTAAGCACTCAGCTGCTAACCGAAAGGTTGGTGATTCCAACCCACCAGCCTTCCGCAGTAGAAAGATATGGCAGTCTGCCTCCGTAAAGATTACGGCCTTGGAAACCCTTTGGGAAAATTCAACTCTGTCCTATAGGGTCATTATGAGTTGGAATCAACTCAACGGCAATGAGTTTTGTTTGGTAAGTTACATGTGTGTAAAACTTTGAAAAAAATGAATGCTAAGTTAAAAACTAACAAAAACCAACACCCATCCATGTCCTTGTCTTATTACTCAATTTTAAGTCTGCAAGGAGAATTCTAATTCTAGCAGGCAGATGATTACTGAAGAACTGTTCTCTTTTGCACACATACAAACACACACACTCACACTACTTAGGGGTCGATTTTGGAATGACAATCCAGAGAAGAAAACTAGTGAGGAGGGAAGGCCTCAATCAAAAATATATAATGGAATGTTTAAGAAAACACTGTGTTTACAATGTCAGAAGAAGGTTTAAGTAAGGTATATAATAGTAATTTCTGTAAGTGTGTTAAAATTGTTATTTTTAGCCTTTTTTCTTTTTTTGGTCACTAAACACCAGAATTATTATTCAATTAACTTATTTATTATTACTTATGTTTATTGATTAACTTTTTTATTCGTGTACCAGTTCAAATTGATTACTTTTATTGATAGATGTAAACTCTTTCTGTAATATATCTAAATTCCAAAAAGAAAAAAAAAATCTATGTGGGTGGTAAGTGCATTTTAGATACGAAAATTCCTCACTAATTAAAATACTCATTCAGGATATCTCACTCCTCAATAATATCTAATAAGAGAGTATAGCTATAAACAAAAGGATAGTTACAAGACTGGAGTTTTAAGTGTTCAGTTTGGCATTTGTTAGCATTAATTACTTAACTAGCTTTGAAGTCATCAGGGTAAGTACTCTCCAAGCCTAGGATTTGTTGTTTCTCCCCAGCCCAGAAGACAAGGGAAGATGTGACAGTAGATGTGGCACCAGCTGGTCATGGACACAAGGTTTGCATTCATATCCTCTGTTATGGATTGAATTGTGTCCCCCAAAAATGTGTGTCAACTTGGCTAAGCCACAATTCCCAGTACTGTGTGATTGTCCGCCATTTTGTCATCTGATGTGATCTTCCTGTGTTGCAAATCCTACCTCTACAATGTTAATGAGGCAGGATTAGAGGCAGTTATGTTAATGAGTCAGGACTCAATCTACAGGATTAGGTTGCGTCTTAAGTCAATCTCTTTCGAAATATGAAGAGAGAAGCGAGCAGAGAGACAGAGGGACCTCATACCATCAAGAAAGAAGTACCGGGAGGGGAACATAGCTTGGCCTTTGGACCCTGCGCCGAGAACCTCCTCGACCAGGGGAAGATTGATGACAAGAATCTTCCCCAGAGCTGACAGAGAGAGAAAGCCTTCCCCTGGAGCTGGTGCCCTGAATTCAGACTTCTAGCCCCTTAGACTGTGAGAGAATAAATTTCTCTTTGTTAAAGCCGTCCATTGTAGTATTTTTGTTATAGCAGCACTAGATAACTAGATATTCCCCGACTGGACAAACAGCTCCAGATAAGCAGTGAGAGCTAAGCACCCTACTTGTTTGTACGTCCTTACTTTTAAGTAGATATTTAACCATTAAAGAAAAGAATTTAAAGTGAGTAAATTTTCCCCCTTTGCCAACATTAAAAGAGTAGATGGGACTCAAACAGAACCTTCCACTCCACCTGACCCCATCTCTCAAACACGAGACACCTCTACCCTTTCAAAAAACCCATTGCTATCGAGTCGATTTCTACTCATAGTAACCCTAGAGGACAGAGTACAACTGTACCCACAGAGTTCCCAAACAGCAGCTGGTGGATCCGAACTGCTGACCTTTTGGTTTGCAGTGGAGCTCTTAACCACTGTGCCACCAAGGCTCCACCCTTAGCATCCCATAAATACTCTTAGTTCTTAGTACAGAAGCCACCCATAAAGCTATTCAATTATTTCTAAAGCATCCCCATAGCCTCTGCTGTACTAAATAGGGTAGGGGATGTGATGGGGAGAAATCCTCAAAATTGGGAAATAGGAAGAATGCATAAAAAAGAATAACTTGAGAGTGAGTGTATGTTAAGAGTTAATAAAGATAATAATGCTATGTTGCATATAAATTAAAATAGATCAAAAAGCCCTCATGTTTACCTATGGGCTTATCATTCTTAAGAGTTAGTCAGAATGCATCACATCTGGCAGAATGTCTATGTAAAGAAATTAGGAAAGAGCTCAAGCAAACATGCTTATTAAACACAGGGGCTAACTTACCGTGGGTTGTTCATTGAAGGAGAAATAAAATATAAGATCTGGCATTTATTTTAATGCCATTTTTTTCATTAAAATATCTTATTCTTTTGAATGCGCACACACGTTATCTGATAGTACAAACTCTAAATTATAATATTCATTCAGAGCTTAGCATATAGTAGCAATAATGATCTGGAATTGATGGTAAGGTAACCTGGTTATTTGCATAGTAAGATAGAATAGCAGATGAACATGAAAAAATGCAAGTTCAGGGAGGAATTTATTCAGTGGCCAGCAAACAGGGATTTGTAGTAATCTAGCCTAGAGGAAACAGAGGAAGAGGTGCGCTCCTGGGAGTCTGATCTAATGACATAGAGGACCAAAGCTGAACTTCAACAAAAATAAACTATTTGATTCTTCTCCCCAGTTAAACCCCAAGCCTACATGAGTAGTAGCCGTAATCTTAATGGCAGTCTTCAAAATTTGAAAAAGGATTATGTGAAATATCAAAGAGCAGCGTAGATCCTTAAAATACCTTAGCGACTGGTCTAACTGGAGTAGACAGTGCTTCATGAAATGGTATCCACTAACACTCAGTTTCTGCAAATTTAAAACTCCAAGCCAGAGAATTGAGACAACATTGGCAAATGAGACTCAAATATGTGAGTGAAGATAAATACATTTCCATTTCCTTAGATTTATCGTTTCATATTCTGGAAGCTTGCTATGATCATCTTAGAACAGAATTCCCCAAAAGCTTACGCACTCCTTTTGTAGTATAGAGTAGTCATAAGAATCCATTACCTGGCCAGGGAGTATTTTTTTTTTTTTCAGTTTCCTTGCATGTGAAGGGGCCATATGACTAGTTCTTGCCAATGAAATATTAGAAGAAATGGTGCGTGCCACTTCCAGATGGTTAAGAGCGAATATCCCTTCTCTACCCTCCCTCTCCCCATGTGCCAGCTAAAGGAAGATTCCAAGGCACCAGAGGATGGCACAGTCATAGGATGGTAGGAGGCTAGGTCTCCAAATCACCACATGGAGGGAAACTCACCTACCAATAAGGAACACCTGCATTGGATCATTTTGGGTGCCAAAAAAGGGGAAAACCTCTAAAATTTTAAAGTTTGTGTATTACAGAGACTAGTAGTTGGCTAACTAATACACATTTATGGATCAACCATTTAGTGAGAGCTTGTTATGTGTAAATATGGCAAGGTTGTTGTTGTTGTTGTGTAGGTGCCATCAAGTAGATTCTGACTCATAGAGATGCTATGTACTACAGAAAGAAACACTGCCTGGTCCTGAGCCATCCTCACAAACACTGTTATGTTTGAGCCCATTGTTGCAACCACTGTGTTAATCTATCTCGTTGAGGGCCTTTCTCTCTTCTGGCAAGGTAGACTTACTGAAATGTTGTCAACTTTCAAGTCTGAGTTCATATGCTGCATGTTATGAGGTAATTTTTTAAATCTAAAATGTATACATTTATCAAGTGCTTACCATGTTCCAGACATGTGTTAAAAGCTTTAGACACCTGATCTCATTTAATCCTCTGCAATGGACTCCTCTGGGGTAGCTTCTAACAGCCAGTCCACAATGAGTCCTCAACCAGTCACACCCATAGCATTAGAGCACAACAGTCATTTTGTTCTACATGACCCCATTCTGCCGGTCACATATGATCAAAGGCCTTGATAAGGCTGAACCAGTCAGGTGATCCTTAGTGATTTTCCAGCAAAAAGTTTCAGAAGCCTGCTGCTTTGCTTCAACTATATGACCTCCATGTTACATACTCTGACTCATTTTAAAACGTATTTTGGTTTTGAGAAGTTTTTTGTTGTCCTACAGAAAAATGTAGTTTACATAGGGCCCAGAACACTGAGAATTGTAAGTAATTTTCCAATGCCTATAAAAATATATGTTTTTAATAAAATGCACTCTTGTATGGCCTTAGAGAAGGAGTCCTGATGGCATAATGGTTAAGCGCTCTGCTGCTAATTAAAAGGTTGGTGGCTGAAACTCACCAGTGACTCTGCAGGAAAAAGACCTGGCAATCTGCTCATAAAGATTACAGCCTAGGAAACCCTATGGGGCAGTTTTACTCTGTCCTACAGGATAGTTATGAGTTGGAATCTACCCGATGGCAACAGGTAAAGGAAATACAGAAAATCTCTGCACTATATTTGCAATTTTTGTGTAAGTGCACCATTATTTCTAAGTGAAAAGCTTAAACAATAAAAAATAGTTTTTAATAAAGCCTAGGATCCCTGGTGGTACAATGGTTAAGCACTCGCCTGCTAACCAAAAGACTGGTGGTTCAAACCCACCAGTGGCTCTGAGGGAAAAAGACCTGACAATCTGCTCCTGTAAAAATTACAGCCTAGGAAACCCTATAGGGCAGATTTACTCTATCCTGTAGGGTTGTTAATGAGTCAGAATCGACTCGACAGTACACAACAACAACATGGCTTTAGAGAGCCCATATAGTCAACATATTCTCAACAAGTTTAAGTTTGGGGGTCTCGTTCATGTGTTCCTTTGTGTGTTATTGTACCTAATATGCTAGCAAGGTCAGCATTATGCATAGTTGATGTATAAGTTATAATTTGAAGGACACAAAATGTCCTCCATAAAATTAAAAATATTTCCTATTTTGTCTTGCCATTGTCCTGAAATACCCCACCATTAGGATCTTATAGTGCCATCTGGTTGAAGGCAATTATGTTTTCTGGAAAGACGTCATTTATCATTAACCCATCCCTGTCTTGAGCCATAAAACAAGGCAGACTCTTGAAGGAAAAGTCCTAGGATGTATTCATTTTATGGAAGGAATGACGTCAGAATCTTGGAGAAATTCTTCCCCTTAATGGGGGTACATAGCATTAGGTCTCTGAGCAGTCCTAAAGTAACATTAAGTTTACTCCTCAGACAATTACAAAACTTGTATTTCCTGAGTATATAATGGCAGAGGAACCTATAGTTTGGCTTATGTTGGACTAAATATAGAATTACTTTCAATGCACATTTTTATAGTGTTGTGCCAGCAGTACCTCCAGAGAGCAAAGGAATCACAGGAGATTGAGTGAGAAACCGTGTTTCTAACCTACATATGCATACAATGTCTCTATAATTCTTTAGAGTTGTCATCTAGAAGTCTCACAGAGAACTTCTCTCCCTGCAAACACGAAGGAGTTATATTCTTTACACCCTATACAAACCTACTCCCCCAAGAGAGTGGGATATCTCAGATTTTGTCTTGTGGTTTAGAGAACCTAATGGAACATATAACATGAATGAGCAAGAATAAAGTATAATGCTGGCACAGACATAGACTGTTTGCTGTCATAATAATACAAGATTTGACTGACACAGTAAAACAAGAAGAAAAACAAGAACATACTAAATAGGATGAGAGTTAGGAAAAAGTCATTATTGGCAAGCGTCGTAGTTATATCTCGGCATGTAAGAGTCTTGATGGAAAAACGTCAATTAAGTTTGACAAAAAATCATTTTAAATTATTTATGTTGTCTTAATGAGCATAATCTTCAAACCAGTGTTAGAACAGTACATGGCATACAGTAGCCATTAAATAAGTGTTTGTTGAGTGAATGGATTCATTAAAAATGAGACAATATTAGACGACACTTTTGCAAAGTTTGTGTGCCAAGAGAAACAGGTAAGTCAGCCTCTAGAGGAAAGAAATGAAAGGTTTGGTGACTTATTTTTAGTAGGAATATGATAATTTTAAAAAGCAACAGGAAGGAATCATTGAAAGAGAAATGTTGAAATGTAAGCAAGGAAAACAGGGACAGATTAGGTTCTGAGAAGGTAAGAATAGATGAGATCAAAACCAAGGACAGATTAGACCTAAGAAGAGGGGGTTACCTCTAACATAAAAGAAGGAAAGAGGATGGACTGATGGCAGATTCCAGTGGGTTTTAGTGCTTGATATGGAGAAGGTGAGAGAATTCCCAACAGATGATGACTATTTTCTCTGTAAAATTATAAGTAAGTGAAGCGAAGAGGGTGGGGAGCCGAGTCACAGGTTTGAGGAGCCCAGAAATGACTTGAAGTAGGTATCATGGAGAGTGGAAGAGTGAGACACAATAACTTCATTAGTCATCGGTACTTCATTTGAGACTCATTAAAATTTTAAGTAAAAACAATTTGCCCAATTGTATGGTTTTCTTCAATAGCTCTCAGCTTCTTGATATAGGCATAAAGAATTCTTCTAGACTTGAACTGGGATTTTTACAAAAAAATAGAAAAAAGAGAATCAAGAAATCATATGATGTTATTGCTGTTATTAGCTTCTGTCAAGTCAGCGCCTGACTCATGGTGATCCCATGCACAACGGGATCCAGCTGCTGTGATCTATGGGGTTTTCATTAGCTGATTTTTCAAAGTTCTGGAAATAGATTTTCATACTTTTCTTCCTAGTCTATCTTAGTCTGGAAGCCTGCTGAAACCTGTTTGGCATCATAGCAACACTCGAGCTTCCACTGACAGATGGGCGGTGGCTGCGCCTGGCAGACACATGATGGCTGCACATGAGGTACATTGCCCAGGAATTGAACCTAGGTCTACTGTATGGAAGGCAAGAATTCTACCACTGAGCCATCACTGCCTCTTATATGGCATTAACCAGCGGGTTTCTGAGATGACAGACCATAGAATACAAACTGAAAACAAAACAAGACAAAAACCAAACTGGTTCCTGTTGAGTCACCTCCGACTCAACTCATGGCAACCTCATGTGTTACAGAGTAGATCTGGGCTCTGTAGAGTTTTCTTGACTGTAATCTTTACAGAAACAATGACCTCTCTTCCTTGGTACCACTGGGTGGGTTCGAATCTCCAACTTATCAATTAGTAGTTCAACACAAACTGTTTAAGCCACTCAGAGACTTTAAGCTGAAAACCAAAAACAAACAAACAAACAAACAAAACCCATTGCCATCGAGTCAATTCTGACTCATTGCAACCCTGGAAACAGAGGAATGTAAAAATGAAGGGAACTGATAGATAAGGAGGAAATAGAATGGTCAATAGATTGCAGGTCCTGATGCAGTACAGGTATAGAATAGTGTAAACAGTTAAACAAGTAAGCAGGAAGGAGAAGATAATACAGTCAGTGTCTTAGTCATCTAGTGCTGCTATAACAGAAATACCACAAGTGGATGGCTTTAACAAAGAGAAATTTATTCTCTCATGTTCTAGTAGGCTACAAGTCCAAATTCAAGGCATCAGCTCCAGGGGAAGGCTTTCTCTCTCTGTTGGCTCTGGAGGAAAGTATTTGTGGTGCATCAGTCTTCCCTTGGTCTGGGAGCACCTCAGCACAGGAACCTCAGGTCCAAAGGATGCATTCTGCTCCCAGCACTGCTTTTTTGGTGGTATGAGGTTCCCATGTGTCTCTGCTCACTTCTCTTTTACGTCTCAGAAGAGATTGGCTTAAGACACTATCCAATCTTGTATACCCCACCAGTATAACTGTCACTAATCCATCTTATTACATCATAGTCATAGAGTTTACAAAATATAGGGAAATCACATTCAGATTACCAAATGGTACACAATCACACAATACAGGGAATCATGAGCCAGCCAAGTCGACAGATATTTTGGTGGGACACAATTCAATCCATGACAGTCAGGGAGGTAAAATTGTAATTTTTGGAGAAGGCAAATTTATAGCTTTTGATAAGGTCCAAGTAGTGATCTACTGAAGAAGCAAAGGTCGTTAGAGATAAAGAAGTTAAGGAACTGAGCCATGGTATTGGATAAGCCACCTACAGGGTATTGAATCTCCAAGGACGATAGTAGGACACTTCATAAAAGTAATTTTCAAATTGGATGATAATGTTTTCAATAAATGAAGCATACTATATTGCAGTGAGAAGGGGAGAGCATGGTGTAGTGAAATGTACCACAAAAGTCCAGGGATTTTATAAGATGATGGAAGAGTAATGTACGGAAGAGACAGTGGGGCTCAGTAGACAGCAAGCATATCAGCTCCTAATAAAGAGCCCCTGCTTGGAAGGACTGCAGAAGATGTGGTGTCTCAGAGGAGAGTTCAATTGAAGCAAGGAGAGGGAGGAAGCTCTGGGATATGGAGTAATAGTAATAGAAGGCACAATATCAAACGTGAGGATTGGAGGGAAGAGAACTTGCTCAGAGATGAGGAAATTCAGAGAGGAGGACTTCATGTTTGGTGAAGTAAAAGACCAGTGAGGGAAAGGGAGACCCTCAGTGAAACTGATCAGCACAATAACCGAAAAGATGGACTAAAACATACCGGCAAACATGCTGCAATTATGAGAATGATGCAGGATTTGACAACATTTCATTCTGTTGCACATAAATTCGCCATTAGTCAGAGCTGACTTGATGGCAGCTACCTATCTATCTATAGTACGGTAACATAAGAATCATGGGGGAATACGTTTGATATTGACTAAAGAAAATAAAGATAGGGGATTTGGTAAATTTTATGTCAACTCTCTCTGAAAAGAATGACACTAACCCTAGTGGTAATCTTAATCACTTATTACTCCTTGTGGTTGCTAAATCCTTCCACTGTAATTCACGTTCAACCATAGCTAGCTGAGTGATCATTAATATTAACAATCCTTCATTGATTTGCTGAAGCCCTGGTGGCTCAGTGGTTAAGAGCTCGGCTACTAACGAAAAAAGGTTGGCAGTTCCAGTCCACCTACTGCTCCTTGGAAACCCTATCAGGCAGTTCTACTCTCCTGTAGGGTCACTATGTGTTGGAATCAATTCAACTGCAATAGGTTTGTTTTTTGTTTTTGTTTTTTTTTTTTGGTTTATTGATTAGCTACATATAGGATTTTACATTTTTTATATTACAGAAGATAGATGAGTAATTTCTGATTATCTTTGGTTACTGAGTATGACATTGTATTCTCATTAAATAAATTATACAAGTCAGCTTAACTAGAATAATCCAGTAACCCCAATTCCCAATATTTTTGGAATTATATTTTTTACAACTTTTTATGAAATTAATAGTACCAATTTCCTTTGTCTTGAAAACATAGCATGTGTGTACACCTTTGTTTAAAAGGCAAAGGAGAAAATCTTAAAAGGATTTAGCAAATAAATTATTCATAATTTGGTGACTTAATTTAGCTTATAAAGGAAGATAAATTGCTCTATGTTTGGAAAACTGTGTGATAGTCTTTAATGATATTAAATTTAAACTGGTAAAAGTTAATAAATGTTTATTAACTCCAGCCATACCTTAGGAATAAGGAGGGAGGGAGTGTGTTTTCAGGGCCTTTTGGCTACACATGAGGATAGCTGCCAGTCAGATGTATTGAACAGTTCCAGGGGCTGCTCTGCCTCAGTGAGCAAAGCTATCATAGGAAATCAGCAGAGAGTACACTCTCTACACAGCTAGGAAAACAAAGGGTAGAGCATTAAACACACACAACAAACACTTCAAGAAGAGAAACTACAAAAAGAGCAATCAGTCTTTGTGTGAAAGTGCTATTTTTTTTAGGTGAACTTCCTCACCTATCTGAAGATCCAATTTGCCAAATTACAACATTTGAAAATTACCATGATCTGATATCATAACAAAGGCATTGATGTGCGGGCACTGGTGTGTGTTCCGATGCCGCAGATTTGTCTATTGTTCTTCAAGTGACTGCTTGATAATCCACACTCTTTACCTCCTCAAAGATCTCTTAAGGGCTAAAGAAATGAAATCCTTGGAGGTGTCATGAGAGACATAAGATATGCAACAGTGAATTTCTAACGTGGAGGAGATTAGCACAGGCATCCTTTCCACTTGGGTGAAAAATTTAAAAAGTATCCCTCTTTTTGTGGTTCACCTGGCAGAGCTGGTCCCGGGTTGGATCTGACTGCATGATCACAGCAAGTGAGGAGTCTGGCCACTGGAAGGGGTGCTTCCTAATGAATGCTGCAGTGCCAGGCAACCTCTTAGATGCAGCATTTGAACCGGATGTGGTTTTGGCAGTACTTTTTCTCAGAACAAAGACATGAGGAATATGGTGCATCTATCTGTCCATCAACACTCTGGGTTTGACACAGGGAAAGGCAGCTGGAGCTCTGACTTAAGCACCCATCTGACATCCAAAAAATCAAACGCTTCCATAGTCTGAAGTCTATATTACTTTCCACTGTGTTCCTAGCAGAACTCAAAAACCAAAACCTTCTTAGTTAGGATCTGTACTTGCAAAATAATCTCGAAAGAAAGTCTTCATGATAGTTTAATTATTATAGAGACTTCTGAACTGTTCCCAAGGAGGCTGACAAGAACTCAAAAGGTGTTAGAATCTTAACTTTGTTCTTTTCTGGGAGAAAGAAGTTTGGTTTTTTTTTGAGGTAATAATTGCCTGAGTCATTTTAAAACAGAGGGTAGTGCAACTATGGCTAAACGAAGCACCTCCAGACAAGGAGAAAGTGTGGTCAATCATACAAGATTGAATGAAAGATGTAGAAATGTGCTGAAACTTAATTCTTTTCTCCTCAACATTTCTCTCCCCAAAATTCAAACTATACCCCATCACCTATAGGTTCATTCTCTTCCAAAGGTCAAGAGTCAGAATTGATACTGCTGTTGTTATTAATTGCCATTGAGTTGGCTCTGACTCATGGTGATCTCATGTATAACAGAGCAAAATGTTCCCCAGTCCTGAACCGTCTTCCCAATCATTAGTATAGTCAAGTCCATTGTTGCCACCACTGTGTATTTTGAGTGCCTTCCACCTTGGGGGGCTCATCATCCAGCCCTGTATTGAACTGTCGTGATCCATAGGCTTTTCACTGGCTAATTTTCAGAAGTAGAACACCAGGCCTTTTTTCTTAGTTTGTCTGGAAGCACCTGAAACCTGTCCACATAGCTTCCAGCATCATAGCAATACACAAGCCACTGATAGATAACTGGTGGATACTGATAATAGACAATGGGAACATAAATGTCCCAATTTAACATCATGAGTCTAGCCTTTATGTTACATTTGTTATTATTTGGCTTCTTGGACAACAGTGACAATTCACCCAGTTATGGTTACTTAGCATCTGCACAGTTCCCTGCATGTGAATCCACACTATAACCCATTTACCATTAAATGCAGTCTATTCAGTCATTTAATAGGATGTAAAAACCACTCACATAACTGCCTGGGGCCTCTAAAGTCAGTGACAGAGCCAGACTCAGACTAAAAAGGAACTTGTAAACATCTGTATCTATAATATGGTAAGCTTCATCTGAAACATAAAGAATTTGTTGGAACTGGGATTATTATAGCCAGGGAAGATAAAGTAGAGATGGCAGTAATGTTTTAAGTATGGAACGTCATTTTCAAAAGATGATGATCACACTGTTTTGTTTTGTTTTTTTCCCTTTTTCTTCCTTTTTGCCATGGGTACTTTAATGGAAATTATAATTTACACTCGATTTAACAATTGTTTAACATAATAGAAAGTGCAATAGCCTAGGTGTCAGGAGTTGCACACACTCTAGCCCGTGTGTGCACATACCCATACACACCCACCCCAGCTAAGATCTTGGGCATTTGTATCCATATCTGTAAGACAAAAGATCTATACAACATAATCTACAATTCTGAATTTATTGGAATTAATACCACAAACTTCTTGAGAGCAGAAATAGTCTTAAACTTCCTTGTATGTCTTATCCCGCACCATCTCCAATGCCACTTAGCATAATGCGCTTAATTAAAGACCTTTAAATCAAAATAAATTTAATTAAGTTTGGTGATTTTTCAAAATACTCAAAAATATAACCTATGCCATGGCAAAGCAGGAAGGGGGTGTCTTTTTCGTTCCCTGTCCCATTGCCAAGAACAGGTCCTGGAATGCCAAACCAAACAAAATCCATTGCTATCAAGTCAACTCCAGCTCATAGCATGCTATAAAAAATCAAATCAAACTCATTGCCATAGAGTCAGTTCTGACTCATAGCAACCCTACAGGACAGAGTAGAACTGCCCCAGAGGGTTTCTAAGGAGTGCCTGGTGGATTTGAACTGCTGACCTTTTGGTTAACAGCTGTAGCTCTTAACCACTATGCCACCAGGGTTTCCATAGCATGCTATAGGCACTCTAAATAATTTGTTGAATGAATAATAAAGATCCACAATTCTACAGTCTCTGATCATAGGACCCTGTTACTTTCCCTTTGGTCAATATTTATGACAAATTCTAGTGTCTGATAATAACAGATAATACTGCCGTAGTGTTTATGATGTGTCAGACATATAGAAAAGCTCTTTTAATGCAACACTATTTTCAGGTAATTACTAATGTAACTTTCTTGTATACATGTGTTCTGAGTCAATGCTGGCCCTTAGGGAGGCTTTGTTTAAATTAGAAAAGGCACTGCAGGTTACATCACACATCAGTGTATAATAGAAAGAGCATC
Source organism: Dugong dugon (assembly GCA_030035585.1). Lineage (NCBI taxonomy): Eukaryota > Metazoa > Chordata > Mammalia > Sirenia > Dugongidae > Dugong > Dugong dugon. The sequence goes on from CM057464.1 coordinate 68,693,389, forward strand.
AGACCAGAGACTTGCTCAATAAATGTTTAATTGGATGGATGGATGGATGGATGGACGGACGGAGAGAAGGACGGACAGATGGATGGGTGGATGGATGGATGGATGAAAAAATTACACCACTTGGTCAACCTGAGTGATAATACTTCAATTTCTTGTACTTGTTTTTGATGTCTGATTTGTTTTGAATTTTTCTACAATGTTTATATATTATGTAGTTTAATGTATAAATATATTTTAAAGAGAAAAAAAATTTATGAATAATCCATGAAAATAAAATGCATTAATCTGGACTATAATATTATTGTTAGATGCCGTCAATTCAGTTTCCACTCATAGTGATGCTATGTACAACAGAGTGAAACATTGCCTGGTCCTGTGCCATTCTCACAATCGTTGCTATGTTTAAGCTCATTGTTGCAGCCGCTGTGCCAATCCATCACATTTAAGGTCTTCCTCTTTTTCGTTGACCTCTACTTTACCAAGCATGTTGTTCTCTCTAGGGACTGGTCCCTCCTAATAACTTGACAAAAGTGTGTGAGACTAAGTATCTCCATCCTGGCTTCTAAGGAGCATTCTGGCTGTACTTCTTCCCCGACAGATTTGTTCGTTCCTGCGGCAGTCTGTGGTATATTCAGTATTCTTTACCAACACCATAATTCAAAGGCATCAATTTTTCTTTGATCTTCCTTATTCATTGTCCAGCTTTCATATGCATATGAGGCAATTGAAAATACCATGACTTGAGTCAGGCATGCCTCAGCCCTCAAAGTGAAATCTTCTTTTTTAACACTTGAAAGAGGTCTTTTGCAGCAGATCTTGGTTTCTTGGTTTCTTGACAGTTGCTTCCATGGGTGTTGATTGTTAATCCACGCAAAATGAAATCCGTGACAACTTCAGTCTTTTCTCCATTTATAGTGATGTTGCTTATTGGTCCAGTTGTGAGGATTTTTGTTTTCTTTATGTTAAAATGTAATCCATACTGAAGGCTGTAGTCTTCGATCTTTATCAGTAAGTACTTCAACTCCTCTTCGCTATCAGCAAGCAAAGTAGTGTCATCTGCATATTGTAGGTTGTTAATGAGTAATCCTGATGCCACATTCTTCTTCATATAGTCCAGTTTTTTTAATTATTTCCTCAGCATACAGATTGAGTAAGTATAGTGAAAGGATGCAACCCTGACACACGTCTTTCCTGATTTTAAACCCCAGTGTCCCTTTACTCTGTTTGGAGGACTGTCTCTTGGTCGATGTACAGGTTCCGCATGAGCACAATTAAGTGTTCTGGAATTTCCATTTTTTGCAATGTTATGCATAATTTGTTATGAACCACACAGTCAAATGCCTTGTGTAGTCAATAAAACACAGGTAAACATCTTTCTGATATCCTCTGCTTTCTGCAAAGATCAATCTGACATCAGCAGTGATATCCCTCGTTCCACAACCTCTTCTGAATCCGGCTTGAATTTCTGGCAGTTCCTTGTTGATGTACTACTACGTATATATTTTTTAAATACACTTTATTTTTTTTAGAAAAGTTTTAGGTTTATGGAAAAATTGTGCAGAAATACAGAGGGTTCCCATATACTTCCTCTCCCCCTGCACACTGTTTCTCCTATTATTAACATCTTACATTTGTGTGCTATGTTTATTACAACTGAGGAACCAATATTGATATGTTACTATTAACTAAAGTCCATAGTCTCACTCTTCGTGCTGTTCTATGGGTTTTGACAAATGCATAATGTCATGTGTTCACCATTATAGTATCCTTAAGGATAGTTTTACTGCCCTAAAAATGCTCTGTGCTCCACCTGTTCATCCTCCTGGGAATACCAGCAACCACTGATTTTTATACTGTCTCTATAGGTTTGCCTTTTCCAGAATGTCATATAATTGGAATCATAAGACTACTTTATTTTAAATAAAAAATAAAATAAATAAAACCTTCATACCTAGTGTCCTTTCTAAAGATTTTTTCTTTGATAATATTTATAGGTTATTACTAATGCTGTTACGCATTGGACTTTTTTCTCTTTAATTTCTGTAGCTGAAGTTTGTAAAAGTTAGGCTAAAGAATATGTTTATTTAACTTCTTATTTGGAAATAATTATAGATGCACAGGAAGTGGCATAAAAATAGTACAGAAAGATTCCATGTACCCTTCACCAAGTTTCTCCCAATGGTAACATCTTACACAACTTGAGGTACAATATCAAAACCAGGAGATTGACATTAGTACAATCCAGACTTTATTCAGATTTCAGGTATTTCATATATTCAGATTCCCACTAATTTCACATGCACTCATTTATGTGTACATGTATGTGTGTATAAACTTAAAAAAAAAAAAAAAACCCATTGCCATCCAGTCTATCTCAACTCATAGCGACCCTACAGGGCAGAGTAGAACTGCTCTATAGGGTTTCCAAGGAGCAGCTGGTGATTCAAACTGCTGACCTTTTGCTTAGCAGCCGAGCTCTTAACCACTGCACTACCAGGGCTCCATATGTGTGTATAGCTCTATGTAATTTTACATTATATGTTCAAATTTATGTAACCACCACCACAATCATGATACAGCTAAAAGATACGGTAAACAGATATTTTAAGATTTTAAAATTCTAGAAATAAAATAGTTAAGTCTCTTTCCTGATGTTGTCATTAGGCAGTTGGTGAGTTATCACTGCTAACTGTCAAAGTAATTTGGAAAAACACATAGGAAGTATTCTCCCCATTTTTCTATTTAAAGAGGTATCAGAATTGGTAGGAAAAATCCATTTTAGATGCTCTTAGGGATTTTTCTATTTAGAAAGGAATCTGGTAGGGAAGAATTTTGTAAAAATGAACAATCACCTCTTATTTTATGATCATGTTCTTTACCACTTTTTAAGTGAAGGTTTTGCAGTTTGAAACTTTGAGAATGTCTATTCATCTCTTGGTAACAGATGATGTAATGCAAGTACCCTGCCACCAGGTGGTGGTTCCTTTAATGTGTGTTTTGAGATTCAAATTAAAACTAGAAATAATTTTCTACCTAACTCATTGGAATATAACTTTTGTACGGTTTATATGTAGCTATTTCAATAATCACATTTAGCCTAACATTCAAGAATCTCTATTATCAGTCCCCAGTTTCCTTCCCAGGTTTATCTGCCACATTCTCCCTGTATGGAAGGAAATCTTTGCTGTGTCAAATCTGGTCTGTTTACTATTTCTCATATTTGCTTTTTCTTTTTGCACTTTTGAGTCATATTCACTTTGTTTTAAACTAGTGCCAGTACATAAATGCTTGCTGTAATGCTTGCTTATTCTATTTCTTTTATTTAAAATTTTTTACCTGTTTCCTCTATCTAATTATAAAATCCTTCAGTGAAGGCTCAGCTGGGATGTCACCTCTTCCATCACCATGAAGCAAGAAGTAGTCTTCCCCGACTCCCATACACATACAGTGCTCTGTTTTTAACACAAGTGTAGCTCTCATACTCTCAAGTTGTAGTAGCTTTTGCATATTATCCACTATTTTAATCTCCCATATCCTTTAGCAAAGTATGCATTCAACGACTATAAGTCAAATGAATTCATTTCAATACCACATTTTAGAGAAACTTCTAAAAAAGGAAATCTCTACAATTTAATTATGGCCTTTCTTACTGATCCTTAACTTCTCCTTTATCATTTTACCAGAATTTTCAAAGTGAAATTCCCTACCTTGCAGTTTAAAAGTTAGTGAGACACCAAGTCTTCAAGCTTTGGATGGGCTGGTATTAATACTTCCTTCAGATACTTAGCCCTAATGTCTTGGGGTAAATTTTCGTTCTCTTTCCAGGTTAATTGAAGGATGGATTTTCATTTATCTCATTTGTCCCTGAATCAACTAAAGAGACTCTTCGTTTCCAGTCGGTGTCCCTCTTTGCCCATGAGTCTCTCTACTGTCTAAGCTTGTTTTTAACATCTAACACTAGAACATTTAAGAAAAAGATTACTCTGTTTTCCTTATTTAAAAGAAACATTACAAGCACTTGTTTTTTTCTTACATTGAAATTAGTCAGTAGGTGACCTAGACCTATGTGTCCAATAGATCTTCTTTCAGAAGCATAATGACTTGAGTTCCCAAACTGCCCTAGTACAGAGTTCCCAGAGCTATTTCCTAAAAGAGTTTGTGTTCTTCCTAAAGAAGAGAACATTTTAAAATAAAGCTATTTTAAAATGAGGTTTGGGGATGGAAATTTAAAGCAGTTTCATGACAGTAACACTTATCCCTTTTGGCAGTTCTGATATTTATGTATTGGGTTTTCTCAAAGCTAGGTCACCTTTCTCTGCAACCATTTGGTCTGTTTTAAACGTGATGTCCTAAAGACCAAAGATTACTCTGCTCTATTTAGAGTCCAGCTTCCTACTTTTGGAACTTAAAACTCCCCGGATTCCCATGGCAGAGCAGCTTCAGGTCAAAGTACAGCCATATACTATTGCCCAAAATCTGCTCTCAGAAGACTCTCAGTTTTCAAAAGGGTTACCACTTATCACAAACTCCATAACTGTTCCATCGAACTGCCATGAGTACAGAACCCTTATGCTTAGATTTATTTTTTATTAGCTCTGCAAATACTCAAAGTGACAAATATTTATTCAACATCTATTATGTTCCAGGTACCGTAGTAGGCTCTGAGGATGCAAAGCTGAGTAAGACATGATTACCACTCTTGAAAAATTTACTGTATATTGCTGTTGTTTCCCAATTTCTTTGCTCTGTCAGATATTTTGCCCTCATTTCTGTGTTTTTCCAGGTCTCTGATTTCTTGCCTAATGTCATCTCAATAATTGACTTCCTAGACATCCTGCATCCTACAATGTACCAGAGCTCACTGTTACTATAACCTGGGACCAGAAGATTTTTCTTGTAGCCTTAATTCATTGAGATCTGGCATCCACCCAACAGAAAGAATAAAAATGCATAGCAAATATTACACAATAGCATCTAAACTCACTCTAAGGCTTACAGGTTTGCCAAAATAACAAGGGTCATGAAAAATCATTCAAGTCACTGCTTTTCAAACTTCAATGTGTGTAAGAATCACCTGGGGATCTTGTTAAAATGCAGATTCTGATTCAATAGGCCTGGGGTGGAGGCTTACAGTTGGCATTTCTAACAAACTCTCAGTTAACATAGATTTTGCTGGTCCATAGACCACACTTTAACCAATAAGACTCTAAGCGTTTTTCCCACTGCAAAAGGAAGGCAAACCAGGAGAGATATACAGGATCCAGTCAATATGGACCTTTATTCAGAATTGTTATTAAAGATTGTTAATTCTATTAATTCAATCTGCCAGTACAAGAATTAGTTAAAAAAAAAAAAAAGTCTGTAGAAACTTTGGTGGGGGTGCAATTGATAAACTGACTTTTCTCTACCTAAAAAAACATAAAATTAATGGAGATTAAAAATATTTATACAAGAGCATGAAGTATCCAATGGAATAATATTAGAATATATTTGGAGCCAGATATGAGGGTTGAAGTTCAAATTAGTAGTAGAAGAAGTTATGAATTTCTGCTTACTCAATTCAGACACAATAGTTAATTAATGGTATGACTTGTACCCAAGGTTATGGGCTCCAGGACCAACCTCCTTGTAACACATGGATATCCTCTTGCTGTAGAGACTACAGATGAGGATTCAACACATCTGTCACTATTATAGGAAGAATTATCCTATGTATCTGCCATCCTAGATTTTGAGTCCTGGGCAAAATTTCTCTGGTCCTGAGTTTTGTGGGGTTGGTAGCCATAAGTTACTTAGAAAGATAAAATTGTTCTCTGGTGGTTAAATGTCTTCCAATTCTGAGAAAGTTTTTTTTTAATTAAATAATATATTAAGTAAGTTAAACCCATGTTAATAATGTTATGCAAAGCTTTGCCTGCAAATTTGGGACTTAAACTATTTGCAAAGTGAGATAAATATCTTTAAGATGAAGCCTTGTGATTGAAATGTGTGGATACATAATTGGTAGGAAAAAGATGTAATTAAATCATTGATTTCAGCTTTCTGATTTCAAGTGTTAAAACAAAAGTCATGTTAAGCCAATAATAGAAATTGATCGAAGTTTATTTAATGTATAAGTTGCAAATTGGGGTAGTATCTGGACTAGAAGCTAAAATGTTCTGAAGATGAGAGGACCTCAAAACCCTCTTATGCTAAAGCTTATCAGCATCACCATGGAAAAAATGGTTGGAACAGAACTGATAAACAAATTTTTGGTCAGGAAGGATTTTCATACAGCATTGTCTTGAAGAACAATTAAAATAATTACTGATTTACCCTAAACATAGCTTCTAGTCTGACCCTTGGAGTTTATTTCCTGAAACTGAAACTGAATTCTTCAAAAGAGCACAATGCCCAAGGCAAAATGGTCTTACTAGCTTATCTAGACCATTGTTTGACTCAAAGGTGACCCCAAGGAACCAGTTTCTCCAAGGCTCAAGGTTCAAAAGGACACCCAAAGCCAAATGGCATGTGTGGGTCACCTCAACTCCAAGGACCCATAAATCTGGATTCCAGGAGAATTAAAACTGTTTCTTACTAGTTATAAGGTATAAGATCATTTGGTTATGCTTGTAAACATTGTTGAAATGATTAAGAGAGTGTGGTATCTACTCTTAGATACATGAGAGCTCAATACTTGAGAAGGTTTTACTTGTTAGGTTAAGTATCTGAAGTACTTATAAATGAAAGTTGAATATATTGAATTTATAAATACAATTTAAATGCTTAAGGAAATTAAACTAATGATAATTTCTAATGGACTGATTATTGAAGGCATTTACTCTGCTCTATCTGATTTGATTTTGTGAAATGTCTCAATGTTGTTTTTGTTTTGTTTTGTTTAATATTTTAGATAATTTGATTCCATTGTTGGAATTTTCCCTTCAAATATAACTATAATCAGTTACTATGCAACTTCACAGAGAAATTTTAAGGTCTTTACAGTAATGAACAAAGTTTGCATGCTACGTTCACATTCTTCAAAGAGCTTTCCTTCATTTGTCCAAGTCTCCCTTTCCAGCATCCCTGTTAATAGGCATGGCACACTTGCAAAAAGTCAGAGATGTGGCGTTTTACACATGATTCACATCTCAACTCTAGTTTCTTGACCCCTAGATCAGGCTGTTTGAACTTTTTTTGAATTGAGTTTGTCCATTTTCAGTTGGGCAAATGTTTATTCTCTTCCTTTAGCAATTATATTATAAAATAATGATGATGACACAATCAAAATGCAAATTTGAATAACTCCATTTATTCTAAAATGTAGTACTATATGTTTACTAAAAAAGTTGTACTAGAACAATTTTTTTTTTAATAGACAGGACCAGTGGGATGCTGATCAACCTAGAGGTATTTGATTAGAATTTTCTTTAAATGATTTGGTATTCCATCCAGAACATACAAACTAATACTCCTCCCACATATGTGTATTTTTTGCTTTCAAATTAATTCTCTCAAACTTTCTAAATGAAATAATCAGACAAATTCCCTTCATTGTTTCATCTCATGATCCTTTAAGTAGCCAGCTGGTACAGCAAAAAATGGATCCCAATGTGATTTAAATGTTTTATCAATAATTTTTCTTTTTAAAGTTTGGATCCAAAGTCAAAGAGCAGGTCCTTGCTCACACAGATTGCCAGGGTCAGAACTATCATGATTCGTCAGGTGACTAAAACTAAGCCACTCACCAAACATGTCTTTGTATAATGGATATTACAGGACAATTTTCATCCCTGAAGATCCCCAAAAGGAGCCCTAGGGGCACAATGGTTAAGAGTTAGGCTGCTAACTGAAAGGTTGGCAATTCGAGAGCATACCTAGAAAGTTCCATGGGAGAAAGACCTGGTGATCTGCTCAGGTACAAAATACAGCCCAGAAAACCCTTCGGTGCAGTTCTGCTCTGTCACATGGGGTTACTATGAGTTGAAATCTACTCAACAGCACCTAACAACAACAACCACAAAGATCTCCAAAGGAATCCTCTGAAAATCAAGTTGACAGTGCCATACTTTGAGCACCAGAGAGTGACTAAAGAAATGACAGCTATAGATTGGTCATAGAGATTCCCCCAGCATCTGACTTTATTTTCTATGGGTTACAAATATGAAACTGTCATGCTTATAGAGTAGGGGTCCTATTTAACTTATCTTTCATATTCCAAGAGTCTGGCACAAACTATGGATTCAAGAAAGATTTGTTACTCTTATTAGCTCCTCTACCTGACAGAAATAAGTTTCCATTAGTGCTTGGCCCACTCCCAGCACGAGGCTGAAGCATTAGGAAAATCTTGCTCCAGCATACATAAAGTCCCTTTCCCCAAAATAGTCAGAGCATCAGGTTAGCTGATAACCAATGGGCCAGAGATAAGAGAGCTCCTATCAGGGTTTCAGTGTTATGGTTTTATAAACAACCTTGAGAGACTTTGTTTTGAAGCCGATATTTTTGAAAAAGTTCGTTGCATTTTTCACAACATTTTAATCACTGCTTTTCAAGAGAAATTTTATTTTTTCCAGCTGAATGGAAAGCTGTACTACGCAAGTAACAAAGATTTGTTATTTTTTTGAAAGTTATCCACGTCCTGCTTCTAGGATTGTCAGGGGAAAAGAATTTTAAAAAATTAACCAAGCAGGAGATCAGAGTTATGATGTGCTAGAGACAACCTAAGGAGCCTTGGTGGCACAGTGGTTAAAGCGATCGACTGCTAACCAGAAGGTTGGCAGTTCGAAACCATTGATGACTCCACGGGAGAAAGATGTGGCAGTCTGCTTCGGTAGAGATTTACAGCCTCAGAAACCCTATGGGGTCACTGTAAGTTGGAATTATCTTGAGGACACTGGGTAGAGATAACCTAAACTCTGAGCTTCAAAAGTTTTAGGTTTCCTTTTAAACCTGGATTCCTTGGTCTTCAGACAGGTTCTTAAGTTAGCCGGATAAATTTGCACGACCAATAGCCAAGTTTACTTTCTTTTTTTAATGTGTCTTCATTTATTTTTGCAAATTTTCTTGTCTTTATTTTCATGTAGTTTACATAAAAGGGTCTGAATTTGTATGTTTCCCTCAGCAATAGATCAAAACCACATTTAACATGAAGCTACACTCATTGTTTTTTTCAGAAATAATTTTTTCACTGTCTTTTTTCTTGTATTTAAAAAAATGCTCATAATTGCACTTGTTTTTAATCCATATTTTAAACACAAGAAAAATGAGACATAGTGTCAAACAGCCTAATGGAACAGCTGTGATTCAAATCTAGGACTGTTAAACTCCAAAACCTAATAGCATTCTACTTTCCAGTGGTTCTCAAACTTAGGTATGCAGAAAAGCAGCTGGGATGATTATTACAGATGAAAATTCTCAGGGCACACTTCTGGGGATTGTGAATCAGTAGATCTTCTTGGGCGCAGAAATCTGCATTTTAACAAGCATCACAGGTGACTTTGAAGCAATTCATTATTGATCACATTCCTATTAAGACTTGACTACAACTGCTTTCTCTCTTCTGTCTCTGGAGGTGAAGCAAGGTAATAAATACCTACACTCTCACCTCTACCACCAAGCACTGTAGGATATGAACCAGAACAATTCACTTTTCTCATTTGGATTCCAGTGTCCTTAGTCCGGCAAATGGTAGTAATTACAGTTTCCTTACCTCAGAGGATTTATATAAGCATGGAACTTGATGACAAAAAGATGTAAAGCACAAAGTTTATTTAGGTGCTATGATGTAGTTATCTGATCACAATATGGCAAAGAACAGACATTCAGTGTACATCCATAATAACTTCAACCTACTAGGTCCTCATCCATAAACACTTTCCAGTGCAGAAAATCCTTTATTAATGTGCACACATATGCACACACACCCGTATGTACACATGACTACAATATTAAGTTAATGGCAGATTTTCCACTGTCTCCTCTCCAGACATCAGCAAAAGATAGAAGATAATGTCTCTTTTCGGGACAATGCAGATAGATTAACATACAAGTACCTGTGACGGCTACATTCCCACCAACCCAAATGGATATCCCAGGATCAGGATGGTTTCTGTCTCAGATATATGAACTTCTACTATCCTCCCCAGTGGGAGAAAGGCTCTGAAACAATTGACATGACAAAAGAGACTGACACCAAACAGTCACAGCTTGATATGGTGGCACACCACGTGGAATTCTTTTAAAAATGAAGAAACTGCAGCATTCCCTTGTTATTTGGGGCTACAATGCCATAAGCCTCCCACCTATCCTGTGTTGACTTTGAAATGAGCAGACCTGCTGGAAAACAAGAGGCAATTTGCATGTGAAGAATAAACAAACAGAAGTCTGCAGTATGTCATATCAAAAAAAAAAAACCCAGAGTTGATGTCTTTGTTTAGAAAAAGGGGAGCAAATAAGTTTAAGAGAGGCGATAGCAGGCTAGTAGACAGCACCTTCTCCTTCCTGCTCTCCTAATACATACTTTAATAAACCTAATTTAACCTAAATACATCATCAATAACCTTCTCCCAGGCTTCTCTAGTTAGAGACTTTCCCTACTCTGATATGTCATGCATATAGGATGAATTTCCCTAAGTAATGATCTCACCATCTCTTCCTGAACTCCAATCTTTAATCACTTTATATTCCATAGCATCACATTTAAATTCCTCTGCCTGGTGTTCATTGACTTCCATAAACTTTTTCCTTTCTGGGTCAGATTTCCATTTATTCCTCAGCGTACATTTCATCATCCCATCATAGATTTAAACTCACACACACAAATTCACACAGTCTAGAAAGATCAATATCTCCCAATTCAGATACACTCACTCCTGCACCATGTTTTCCCAAATATTCACATTGGTCAGAAAGTATTTAATGAGAGTCCATTTTCTTACGGGGCAGTGCAAGGCATTGGGAAGATAATAAAATGTTAAGATTCAAAGATCCGCTCTCTGAACAGGGGTGGTAAGACATTTATTCACACACACACACACACACACACACAGAAATACATGCCTATATACGTAGTGTACATATTGCAGGAAAGACTGAATATGTGATGTCTTAGTTATATACTGCTGCTATAACAGATGGTTTTAACAAACAGAAATTGAATTCTTCACAGAAAAGTGGGCAAAAAGTCCAGATTCAGGGCATCAGCCCCACGGGAAGGCTTTCTCTCTCTGTCAGCCTTCTCATCAGTCTCGCCCTGGACTAGGAGCTTCTCTGCGCGGGGATCCTGGGTCCGAAGAACGCACTCTGCTCCCAGCACTGCTTTTTTGGTGGTATGAGGTCCACCCTCTCTGCCTGCTTCTCTTTCCTTTTTATCTCTTGAGAGATAAAAGATGGCGCAAGCCACACCCCAGGGAAACTCCCTTTACATTGAATCAGAGATGTGACCTGGGTAAGGGTGTTACAATCCTACCTTAATCGTCTTTAACATAAAATTACAATCATAAAATGGAGGACAACCAAACAATACTGGGAATCATGGCCTAACCAAATTGACACATATTTTTGGGAAACACGATTCAATCCATGACATGTGGTCACCAAAACTCATTTCCTAGTTCTCCTGAGTACACACAAATCTTGACCTCCCAGCTTTCCTTCAGAAAATAGCCATATGTTTGAGTTCTAGTCAATGGATGGGTGACAGAAGTGATGTACCCCTTTTCCAGACCTGGCTCAGATATAGCTTCCTAATCATCTTCACTCTCTTTCTTCCTCCGTTTCCAGCCAGCTGCAGAAGATCTGAGAGAACTCAAAAGTTCAGGGGCAGTGCTGTCTAACAGAACTATGATACGGGTCACATGTGAAATTTTGAATTTTCTAGTAGTCACACAAATAGGTTTTTTTTAAGGTGAAATTAATTTTAATAATGCATGTTAAGTAACCTAGTATATATAAAATACTGCTATTTCCATATGTGAGCAATATAAAAAATAAATTAATATTTTACCTTGTTTTATTTTCATACGAAGTTTTCAAAATCAATGTGTATATCACAGTTCCAGCACATCTCAGTTAGGACTCGCCACATTTCAAGTGCTCAATAGTCACATGAAGGCTAGTGACTACCATGTTGGACAGCACAGCTCAGGAGGATGGTGGAACCCAAAGATTGAAGGACCCTGGATCTCTGTATCTCTTCATAGAAGGTGACCCCCAAAATACTCTCCGTGAATTATTATACGAGTAATATATTATATTATATGAATTTTTATATGAGCAAAATGTCTATTTTTTAAAGTGACTGAGATTTTGAGGTTGCTTATTACAACAGTTGACTTCTACCTAATACACTCCTATTATATGCGTGCATATACATGGTAGTGCACTTTGAGATACTGTTATCAAATCCACAGTACAGGTAGATAGCACTACAGGTGTTTAGTGGAGATGAGATCTCTGTAGGCTGGAGTAGCCCTGGATGACTTCACAAAGGAAAATGGAATTTGAAAGAAGTGAAACTAAAATAAAAAGGAATAAGGAAGACATTACAGAGATAAGTGAAGCGGGAAGGGGAAGCCATGTGCATATAGAATTTTAAATTAATCTATCAAAGTAAAGACTTCATTCAGTAGAATTACTGAGGTTATGGTAGAAGACATAAATTGGGTCTGTATTATACAGGTTTTTACATGTCAGATTGAGTGGATTTCAATTTTAATTTTCCTAAAATAAACCTCATCGTATCACTTTGCTACTCAAGAAATATTATCTATTTTTTTATCATACGCACAACAGTCTACTAGAACTGTTTAAGATGGATTAAAACTGGAGTGACTTAAAACAGAGGAGTCAATTTTGAGAAAATTACAATAGTTCAGGGGGAAAAATGAAGCCTGAAGTAGGGTAGTTGAGAAAGGAAGAAAGGAAAGCATTTAGAGAATACCTATTATCTGCCAAGTTCATTCACTTTTAATTCTTTTTTTAAATGCTAAAGGGTATTTTCACCATTCTGACTAACATAAAAGTACGCTTTGAGAAGTGAACTAACACGTCCACATTCCACACCTGGTACTGGCTAGACATGGGGTTTAAACCTAAGTTAATTAGTCTTTCCATGCTTAGAAGAGAGCCACCATGCACTATTTTTGGCTTTAGAGAGTGGCCATGCTCAGGGACTCAAAAGAGCAATAGAACAGTAAGCAAACTTGACAGGAGAATCATTCAAAGGTAAATGAAAATAGAAGAGCAAATTGTTACTGGAGACTGGAGCCTGTGGGAGAATGGAAGCAAAGAAACAGGACTTTAGCTAATGTAGGCATAAGGATCAAGAACACTTTTCTTTGAATGGTGGGCAAATGTGTGTTTATTTGTAGACCAAGCTAAACCAGGGAGAAGTTGGAACTGATGACGTTAGGAAGAAGAGGAATAAACAAGAGGAACATTTCCTCCCTTGTTTAGTTCTTATTGTTTTTCTCCAGTAAACTCACACGGAACTTCAAAGTTTAATGCGTAGGCTCAATATTCATCCACAGTACAGTGGAAAGAGCAGAGAGGGGATATATAACAGACTGATATCCTCCCAGAGCTAATGATAAATGGCCAGGTGACCTTGGTCAAGTTTTCTAACTGTGATAGTTCTTAGGGCTGATTATAAATATTTAGTACTCCTTCTGTGTATATGGTAGGATTCCACTTGCCCACTCCCTTTGAAGTTGGGCATGGCTGTGTGACCTGCTTTAGTCAATAAAATGCGGGCAGAAGTAACCAAAAAAGCCTTAAGAGCCTATTCATGGAGACCAGAAGAACTAGATGGTGCCTGGCTACGACTACTGACCTTTCTAATCAGGGCCACAATAGATGGACCCTGATAAAAGGGGAGAAAAATGTGGAATAGAACCTCAAATGCCTTTTTAAAAAAAAAAAAAACAAAAACACTTACTAGACTAGATTGAGACTGGAGGATTCCCTGAGACTATTGCCCAGAGATACTCTTCACACCTCGAACCAAAACTAATCCCTGAGGTCACCTTGTAGCTAAATAATAGATTGGCTCACAAAATAATGAATATCACCCCTAAATACCGTGCTCCTTTAAAAAATCATCTATATGATACCAAATGGTCAACAACTACTTTAAAACAAAGATGAGACTATAAGGGGACAGGTTAACTAGACTAATGGATACAGAACAATCAGAATGGAAATAATGAGACTGTTCACGCATTGTGAAGAATGTAACTAATGTAACTGAACAATCTGTGTAGAAATTGTTGAATGGGAACCTAAAATGCTGTGTAAGGCTACACCAAAAACTCAATAAAATATTATTTAAAAAACAGAAAAAAAGAAAGAGCCTATGCATGATTCACCACATTCCCTAACCCCTGCCATGAAAACCCCAGAAATGTATATTGAGATAAAGTTTCCATTAGCTTTTCTTCTTGAGTGGCTGCTATGAACAGATCCCCCCTGCTAATCTATGTTGAGTAACAAACATAAGCCACTGAGATCTCGGTAGGTTTTTTTGTTGTTGTTGTTTTTTGTTTTTTGTTTTTTTTAATGTTACTGAATAGCTAAACCTATCCTGATTAATATAATAAAACTTCTTATGTTCAGTTTATTTCATCTATAAAGTGAGATAGCTGAGTAAGTTCAGTCTTTGATTTATGTTTTTAAAGCTGAGAGACCCTTTAAAATGAAATATCTCTCAATATTTATAATACAGTGAGAGGTTACCCAGAGCATCAGAACCTCTAGGTTTCAATCGAGCATAGTTTCAAAACTAGTGGAGTAAATTATGTCTAAACTGCTATCAAAATCTTTCAAGGTAATTTTCAGTAAAAAGCATTGTGTTGGGAACTTTTGGAGATTCAAGGATGAGTAAGACATGATATCCACCATCAAAACTAAGACTTCAATAAAAAATATAAAACATGTGCACAAGTACCCATAATGCAATGCAGAATAAATATGAAATAGACTTTGCCAAACGTATTTTGATCACACAACAATTCTAATACACTGCTTTGACAGGAACATATAAAAACTAATGCATGCTTGAAATTTAGTGACTATCATACTGGTCTCACAGGAAAATTTATTGCTACAAGAAAATATCAAAATGTTATTTGTTTTTATAGCTTTATACCACAATAAATAACATGTTAGAGAAATTAAAACTTTTTAAATTTTACTAAAAACAGTACATCCTTAAAAGACAGCCCTGGCAATCTTTTCTGGAAGCTCACAGCCTTGAAAACCCTATGGAGCATTTCTACTCTGCACACATGGGGCCATCAAGAGTCAGAATCGACTTGATGACAACTAATAACAACAACATCGGTATAGACTGAAATTATCAAACAAGATACATAACTCAGACCAGTAATTATCAAACGTATAACATGTATCAAGACCCTGGTTGGTTGCAGACTATTGCCTGTATACTGATGTGCAGATAGTGTGGCAGGTTTTCACGTCATGTAATCACACTGGAAACTTCCAGCAATTACTGGTTGTGAAACAACAATTCATAAGGGAAAACTTACCTCATAAAAACACAAAGTACAGTCGGCCCTTGTATCCTTAAGTTTCGGTATCCTTGGTTTCTGTATCTGCAGGTTCTGCATCCGCCTATTCAGCCAACCATGGATCAAAAATGTTTGGAAAAAAATCCTTTTTTCTTGTCATTATTCCCTAAACAATATAGTATAACAACTATTTACATAGCAGTTACATTGTATTAGGTATTAAAAGTAATCTAGAGATGAGTGAAAGTATACAGGAGGATGTACATAGGTTAGATGCAAATACTACACCCTTTTATGTAAGGGACTTGGGCATCTGGATTTTGGTATCCAAGGGGTCCTGAAACTAATCTTCCCCAGATTTCAAGAAACAACTGTACTCAATAAATGCATTCTTTGTTTTCCTGTTCATTTAAAAAATGTATCTTAGGAGAAAAAAGTATCACTAGTATTCACTGGTTCTTTGGAACAGAGTTGGGGAAACACTTGCCACAATATATATGAGTATATGAGGGTTCAAAAGGGAGAAAAATGAGAGGGGAAAATCATGTCTGATTGTTGCATCATGAGGAGACGGCATTTGAACTAGGCCATAAAAGATAGGACTATTAAATGACAAATAATCTAGAAGAACAACACGGTATTATCCAGGGCCCAGAGACTAGAATGAGCAGTAATGTTTGGCCAGAGCTTATGACACATGAAGTAGACGCATGAGATTTTAAAACTATAAAAATACCTCTGCTTTATAGCATAGAAGGCCATGGATGCCAAGATTAAAAAGTGTGGATCTCATCCCGTAGGAGATAAAATCCATAAACCCATTGCCGACAAGTTGGCATAGTGATCCTATAGGACAGAGTAGAACTGCCCCACAGGGTTTCCAAGGCTGTAAATCTTTCCAAAAGTAGACAGTCACATCTTTCCCCCACACAGCAAATGGTGGGTTCAAACCGCTGACCTTTTGGTTAGCAGCCAAGCACTTAACTACTGCGCCACCAGGGCTTCTCTGCAGGCAAAAGAACCATTAATTGCCAGTTTTGACTTGTCCAATCCCTGCTCAGCCTTGGGCACCAAAGATCTTCAGCAGAGAGTACTTCCCTGAGACTGTCCTGATAGGGAAGCAAGAGAGAAGCAGGCCAGACCCATCCACGGTAGGGCTTGAATTTATCTTCCTGCCTGGCAGAAATGGCTGGCTATGCACCTTAAATTTGTGTTCCCCTTTCCAAGGTGTAGAATTGTCATGGAGAGGTGACTGTCCAGCCAGAGACTATACTTCCCAGATATCCTTGCCTCAAACGTAACCACAGAACAGATGCTTATCAATGGAATGTGAACAAAAACAAAGTGTGTCACTTCAGCCAAGGTTGTTAAGAAGCAGGTGAGTGCCTTCCACTGTTCATTGATGACAAGCAAAGCGCTCAGAGAATCTAGGAGAAAGCAGAACCACCAGGTATAAGAATCTTAGGATCACAAGGAGAAAGGCCCTCAATCAACCAGGAACACCTACATTGCACTGCTGCATGAAGAAAATATTTACTCGTACTGTATTGAGCCATTGCAATTTGTGGGCTTATTTAATACAGAAATTAGTGTTTCCCTTATAAATATACAAATTGGGCCTGGAAGTAGAGGGCTTCCATTCAAAAACGTAAATGCATTTGGCAGTGGATTAGCACTACGGTGGTAGTTGGCAAGAAAATTGGTATCAGATGCTCAGTGAGGAAATTCATGTTAGGGTGACAAAATGTTTGGCAAAACTGTCATCTGTGATAATGTAGGAAGTAGATCAAGTGCCTATTCAGCCTATAGATCTGTATTCATTATCCACTGCTGTGTAACAAATTATCCTAAACCTTAGATGCTTGAAATACCGCGTGTTTGTTATCTCACAGTTTCTGTGGGTTAGGAATCTGGATGTAACTTGTCTGATCCTCAGGATTAGGCTTCCTCACAAGGGTGAAATTAAGATGTCAGCCAAGACTGCAATCATCTCAAAGTTCAGCTGAGGCAGGATAGTCTTCCAAGCTGACTCAGTGGTTGTTAGCAAGATTCGGTACCTTGAAAGCTTTTGAACTGAGGGCCTCAGTTTCTCATGGGCTGTTGAACTCAGGTTTCCTTCAGTTCCTTACCAGGTGACCCTCTCCTTCAGTGCAAACAAACCAGGAGAATCAAAGGAAAAATGGCAGGAAGACAGAAAACAGTCTTGTATCCTGAATTTTAAAAGTGTCACCCATTACTTTTTCCATATTCTATTTTCAAGTAATTAGGTCTAGCACACATAAAGAGGAGGGTATTACACAATGACTTCTGGGAGCCAAGTCATAAACTGCCTACCACAAGGTCTAAGAGAAGAGCTTGAACAAGTAGTGTGTTGTTACTGCCTTTAGCACAGTGTTACATAAAAGAAATAAGTTCAGCCTTGTTCAAGAGCAGAAATGAAGAGGAACGAAGAGAGAACAGAGTATCGGGGGCTCCCTGTCTTGAAAAAGAATTGGCCGGAAACTCATGTAGAATTTTATGCTGCAGTCTTGAGACAGAATCTATTCTTCTCAGGGAAACCCCAGCTTTTGCTCTTAAAGCTTTCAACAGATTGGATAAGGCCCACCAATGTTTTGGAAGGTGATCTCCTTTACTTAAAGTCAACTGATTGCAGATGCTAACCACATCTACAAAATACATTTGCAGCGACACCTACATTAGTATTTGATTAAGTATAGCCTAGCAAAGCTGACACATAAGAATAACCATCACAACACATAATGTTGGTTTTTAGCAATGACTTAGATAAAGATATACATAACCTATATATTTGGGTCATAACTCCAATAAATATTCAAGCTTCAATGGCTCAAACTTCTACATGCTTAATATTTGGAATGTAAAACTAAGTAAACTAGGTAAAACCGTGATGTTCTTGTTAGCTGCTGTCAAGTCAGCCCCTGACTCATAGCAGCTCCATGTACAGCAGAACAAAATGTTGCCCAGTCTTGTACCATTCCCATGACAGGTTGGGGATTGGACCATTGTAATTCATAGGGTTTTCACTGACTGATTTTTGGAAGTAGATCACCAGGCCTTTCTTCCTAGTCCATGTTAGTCTGAAAGCTCCACTGAAATCGGTTCAGCATCATAGCAACACACAAGCCTGCACTGAAAGATGGGTGGTGGTTGTACATGAGGTGCATGGGCCAGGGATTGAACCTGGGTCTCCTGCATGGAATTCTACCACTAGACCACCAATGCCTCATAGAAAACTGTCATAATAGCCCCAAATGCCAATTGTTTAAAACATGGATCAGCCAAGTATGACCAACAGGCCAAATCTGGCTAGTTGCCGATTTCACTGTAACACAGTCATGCCCATTGGTTTTCATGTTGTATCTATGTCTACTTTCTCACAACAACTGTAGAGATGAGAACTTTTGACAGAGATCACAAATCGTAAAATATTTACTATCCCATCCCTTTGCAGAAAAGGTTTGTCAATGTCTGGTTTAAAATAACAAAGTTTTATTTCTCAGTAAGCCTATACACTGTACTTCATCCTCGCTTAAAGATCCAGGCTAATGGAGACCCCAACCTCTGGATCATTGCTTGCATCATAGCGGCAGGAAGGAAAAGAGAGAGTCATGCACCAGATTTTAAGTGTTCCCAAGACGATGAGACATCAGACATGTGCCCATATTATTTCATTAATCAAAGTAAGGCATACATGTTACTGAACCCTAGAAGGTGGGTCTTTGTCCGGTGCACTCAGACTTGCCAGTTATCTGGACACCAGTCTTTGAGAAAGGGAAAGTAACTTTATTGCAATGCATAGAGCAAGCAGCAGGGAGGAAGTTCCTCAGATCCGGGTCCGTGAGCTATGGGTAGGCAGGGCTAATATGTGATTTGGGCAGCAAGATGGCAGCCACATAGGCATACTGGAGAGGGAAAACTCTAGAAGGTAGCCAGGAAACAGGAGGTGACACGGTTCTTGTTGGACCTCTCACTTTGAAATAGGGTTTAGGTGATGATTTTCCTTCTGGTTCATTCCACCTGTTGCTGCATCCTCTGTTGAAGTCAATTAGTGGTCACAGCTGGCCCTTCTGTGCATGCGAGGTGGGCCAAATCTGGCTTGGGCTTGCTTAAGGACTAATGGAAATGTACTGGCATTCGTAGGGTCAAGTTACATACAGCCATACCTAATATCATATAGGTGTAAAAGTGCAATTCTATGGTGTATCTGGAAGTAAGAAGCAGAAAAATCGGTGAGCAACCCTAACATCTTCTACAATTTTTCTAGCACAGCAAATAAAAGGCTATACTATTTTTTGTGTTTTTTAAATTTTTCTCACTTCAAGTATTGCTTTTTTTGGTTTTGATGTATTTTTTACAGGTTTATTGTGGTATAATTGACATACGATAAACTTCACCTGTTTAAAGTGTACAATTTGTTAAGTTTTGGCATATGCTTATACCTGGAAACCACCACCACAAACAAGATAGTGAACATATCCATCATCTGCCAAAGTTTCCTTCTACCTCTTTGTAGTTCTACCCTCCTGTCCTTCCCCAGCCCCTTTTTCTGTCTTCAAGCAACTATTAATCTGCTCTCTGTAACAATATATTTGATTGCAATTCCTATAAATTTATATAAATGAAATCATACAGTATAACTTTTTTTAATCTTTTTTTTTCAATTTGCATAATTATTTTGACATTTATTCATGTTGTAACATTGTGATGGTTACTTTTATGTGTCAACCTGGCTAGGCTTTGGTTCTCAATTTTTTTTATCCAACACTAGCCTAGTTGCTGTTGTAGAGTAGTTACATGTGATTAAATTAGTTGGCCTTAAGTAAATGAGATTACCTTCCATAATGTAATACAATGTAATTCCTTTGCTTAATGTAATCTAATCAGTCAGTTTAAAAGGAAGTTTCCCTAGGGTGTTTTCTACCTCCTGACTATAAACAGACATTTTAGCAGAACACTCACCTCACTGTTTTCATTGCCTGACCTAGGGAGTTCAGAATGCAAGCCTGCAAGAATTTCCAGCCTGTTTCCTGACCTATGGATTTTGGATTTGCTAGTCCCCCACAATCCTGTGAGCCAATTCCTGGAAGTAAATCTTTCTCTCTCCATCTCTCTATAGATACATGTGTGTGTCTATACATGTATGTACATATATATATATAGACATTCAATCTCTCATAATTAAGTATAATGTTTGCTGTATGTTTTTACACAGATGATCTTATCAGGTTTAGGCAGTTCTCTTGTATTCCTTTATGCTAAGATTTTAACAGATGTTAGATTTATTAGATGTTCTCATTCTACTGGTGATCCTATGCTTTGTTCGTTTGTTGTTTTTAGTTGGTTAATATGGTGCATTACATTGATTGATTTTTTAATGTTAAACCAACCTTATATTCCTGGAATAAATCTTGCTTATGATGCATTATCCTTCTTATGTATTAAATTTTATTTGCTAAAATTTTGTTTAAGATTTTTGCATCTATGTTCATGTGGGATATTGGTCTGTGGTTTTCTTTGCTTGTAATGTATTTGTCTTGTTTTGGTATCAGGGTAATGCTGGCCTCATAAAATAATTTAGGAAATATTCCCTCCTCTTCAATTTTCTAGAAGAGTTTGTGTAGAATTGGTATTGTTTAGTAGTATTGACCAGCAAAGACATCTGGTACTGGGATTTCTTTTGTGGGAAGGTTTTTAACTGCAAAATTTAATTTATTTAATAGATATAAGGATATTCAGGTTGACTGTTTCTTATGGAGTGAGTTTTGGTAGTTTGTCTCTTTCAAGTATTTGTTGGTTTCATCAAAGATGTCAAATTTATTGGCATAGCGTTTTGATAATGTTCCCTTATTTTTTTTTTAATATTTCTACAACCTTAGTGATATCATCTTTCACATAGCTGATACTGGTAAGTTGTATCTTTTCTATTGTTCCTGATTAGCCTGGCTAGATGTTTTTCAATTTTATTTATCTAAGGGAAGCCAGCTTTTGATTTCAATGATTTTATCTATTATTATCTGTATTCTATTTCACTGATTTCCACTCTGATCTTTATTATTTTCATTCCTCTATTTTCTATGAATGTTATTTGATTCTCTTTTTCTAGATTCTTAAGGTGGAAGCTGAAGTCATTGACTTAAGATCTTTGTTTTTCTCCAATAATTGTTCAATTCTATAAATTCCCTCCCTTAAGTAAGGCATTAGCCACATCCCAAAAAATACATGTTGTGTTTTCTCTTTCATTCAATTCAAAATAGTAATCTTCCTTTTGATTTCTTCTTTTATCCATATGTTATTTCAAAGAGTGTTATATAATTTCCAAATATTTGGTTAAATTCCAGAGAATTTTTCTGTTTTAATTTTTAATTTAAAATTTATCATCAGGCAACATACTTCATATGACTTGAATCCTTTTAAATGTATTTAAACTTGTTTTTTGGCCCAGATATTGTCTATCTTGGTAAATATTTTTGTTCATTTGAAAAGAATGTGTATTCTATTGTTAAGTGGGATGTTCAATAAACATTGATTAGGTCAAGTTGGTTGACAGTATCGTTCAAATCTTCTATAGCCGTACTGACATTCTATTTGTTCAGTCAATTATTGAGAGGGATGTATAATTCTCTAACTATAATTTTTTTATTTGCCTACTTTTTCTTGCATTCTATCATTTTTTGCAGTTCTGCTATTAAATACATAAATGTTTAGGGTTGTTATAGCCTCTTGATGAAATGACTCCTTCATCATCATGAAATAACTTTCTTTACCCCTGGCAATATTCTTTGCTCTGAAATATACTTTGTCTGGTATTAGTATAGCCACTCTAGGTTTCTTTGGATTACTTTTAGCATATTATATCTTTACCCAGGCTTTCACTTTTAAATTGTTTGTGTCTTTGTGTTTGAAGTGACTTTGTTGTAGACAGTATATAACTGGGTCTTGCCTTTTTTTTTTTTTTTAAGTCCAGTCTGACCATTTCAGCCTTTTAATTGGGTTTTTAGACCATTTACTTTTAATGTGATTATTAACATGGTTAATCTATCATCTTGCTATTTATCTTCTGATTGTCCAATTTGGTTTTCTCCCATTTTCCTCTTTTTCTGCCTTTTTTTGTGTTAAATATTTATTTTTGTAATTCCATTTTATCTCCTTTCTTGGCTCATTGGTTACAATTTCTTGTTTTGTTATTTTACAGGTTGATTTAGAGCATGTAATATGCATCTTTTACTTATCACAGTCTACCTTCAAATGATAATATACTTTTCACATATTTATGTTTGTGAATTATACAATACTATGCTTCCGTTTCTTCCCACCCAAACTTTATGCTATGGCTGTCATACATTTTACTTTTACACATGTTAGAAACCTGCATAACATCATCAATATTTATATTTAAAGAGTCAGTTATCTGCTAAAAAGATTTAAATAACAAAGTTAAAAAAATCATATGTGTTTATCTATGTAGTTACCATTTCTGGTACTCGTTCCTTTGTGTTGATCCATATTTTCATCTGGTATAATTTTCCTTCTGCCTGAAAAACTTTCTATAATATTTCTTGTAGTGAATTTCTACTTATGATTATACTCCTACTTTTGTATGTCTGAAAAACTCTTTATTTCACCTCAGTTTTTGAGACATGTTTATTTCTTTCAATACTCTAAAGAAATTGTTCACTGTCTTCTAACTTACATTGTTTCTGATGAGAAATCTTCTGTAATGCTTATCTTTGTTCCTCTGTATATAATGTGTCTTTTTTTCTCTGGCTGCTTTTAAGATTTTTTTTCTTCAGCACTGGATTTAAGCATTTTGATCATGATGTGACTTGGTGTGCATTTTTTCATATTTTACTTTGGGTTCATGGAGCTTAATAAATTTGTGAGTTGGTTGTTTTCATCAAATTTTTAAACTATTTTTCCAAACATTTTTTGTCTTGCCTTCTCTCTCCAAGCCTCTGGGGACTCCAATTACATGGAAATTAAGAAGTTGTGCCACAACTCACTACTGCTCTGTTCATTTTGTTAAAACTATCTTTGCTTTCTGTGTTCATTTCAAATAGTTTCTATTGCTGTCTTCAGAGTTCACTTATCTTTTCTCCTGCAATGTCTAATCTGTTTTAAATACCTATACTAGTACACTTTTTTAAAATCATACATTGTACTTCTCATCTCTATAAGTTTGTTTGGGGTCTTTTTCGCATTTTTATGTCTCTACTTAACCCTCTGTATACATAGAATTCATTTATAATCACTCTTTTAATGTATTTATCTGCTAATTCTAACATTTGTGTCATTTCTTGGTCAGTGTCAATCAATTGATTTATCTCCTCATTATCTCCCGTTGTTGTGGAGTTGATTCTGACTCATCATGACCCCACATGGGGTTGCAATAACTGCATTAGAGGTTACGTTGTTCTTCTCTTCCATACATTGAATTTTTTGTTGGATACCAGATATTGTAATTTTTGCTGGATATTTTTGTATTCTTATAAATATCCTTGAATTTTATTCTGGGAGGCACTTAAGTTACTTAGAAATATTTTCATCCTTTTGGTCTTTCTTTTAATTTTTGTCAGACATACCAAAGCATTTCTTAGTGTAGGGCTAATTATTCCCCACTACTGAAGCAGGATCTTCTACGCACTTTACCTAATGTCACTTGAATCTTGAGGCTTTCCAGTGTCTCTAGTAAAAATAGACACTGTTTTCAGTCCTGTGTGAGAGCTGACCACCTTTGCTGCTTATCATTTTGGAGAGTTCTTTCCTCATAATTTCCTCGTGTGTGTATATCTAGGTTTCTCTCTCTGTGCCACTTTCTCCTCTTTAGAACTCCATCCTGTGAATTCCACTGCCTTGCTCTTTCCAGGCCTCGCCTGTTGAGTCCTTCCTGGATTTCTCTTTCTGCATCATGGCCTGGAAACTCTCCCAAAGCAATAAACTAAGGCAATCATAGGGCTCACCTTCTATCTCTCAGGGATCACTGTCTCTCATTGGCTGATGACCATTTCCTAATAAACTTTTTTAAAATATATGTTTGTTTTGTGTTGTTTCAGGTGAGAGAAAATCAAGTCCTTGTTATTATATTTTGGGTAGAATAAAACTATAACTTCTAACAGGGCTTTACTAAGATTTGGGAACCACAAAAAATAAATAAATAAATAAAACAAGTACAGCACAGAGAATCGAAGCTACTAGTATATAGAGCTTCCTCAATGTCCAAGACCAAGTTCTTGGCAGTCATTAGCCCAGTTCCCTACTATGTTGCTCCTAAACTACCCTCAGCTGATATTCACCAACATTCCCCAGTCCTTACTCCCAGAAGCAATGTCGTAGAGAGTCTAAATAAGCTTATGTTTAGATAAAAGAAAAATGTCGCTCTCTCATATCTGCTTAAGACCTGACTCTTGAACACCACCCCCCTTTCCTGTGGCAGAACCTTATCCTTCAAAGGATCGTTGGCAGTCAGAATTCTCTCCCCCCAGGATAAGCCCTAACTGCACACAAATAGGGTCATGGTCTGCCATCAGACTCTGATAAGAAATTTGAGCATAAATGTTCAACACCAGTAAACTTCGGGGTACTCAGTCTGAAATGCAGGCAGTCCCAGGGTTACAAACATCCAACTAATGAACAACTTGTACTTAAGAACAGACTGCCATAAAGCCTATTATATTAAAAATTTTAGTTAGATACAATTGTTCATAATAATGGACACAAGCACTACTTTGTGATGCTCATGAAAACATGGAGTGATTTGGAACTGTTTCTTAAGTGATTCATATGCATAGAAAGGTAAAATATATACTATATACTACAACAAACATTTGACTAACTGATGCTAAATAAGAACTGTATGTACCTGTTCTGACTTACCTACAAATTCGACTTAAAGGCAGACTTAGGAACGGATCTCGTTTATAACCCGGGGACTGCTGGTAATAACAAGTGTAGGACAGCAACACATTTCATTCAGTTTGAGCTATGCCAACCTCTGTCCAATTCCTTGTTTATAGCCCTGCCTCCTGTCTATCTGGAAAATGATATCAACTTGTAGAGTGACTAATGATTGAACTTCCCTTTTCCAAAAGCCTAATATCCCTCCCAAACCTCTCGACCAAACCAAACCCAAACACATTGTTATAAAGTCAATTCTGGCCCCATGTGTTAGAGACTAGAACTGCTCCATAGGATTGTCTTGGCTGTAATCTTTATGGAAATAGATCACCAGGCCTTTCTTCCACAGTGCCACTGGGTGAGTTTAAACCACCAGTCTTGAGGTTGGCATTTGAGTACAAATGGTTTGTACAACCCAGGAACGTGAGCCTCACAATAGGGAAACATAAATAGTCAAAGAGTTCCCAATCAATAATCGTGCACATTAGAACAGTCTATATCTCCTTCCCCCACCATAGCACTAGTCAAATGAGGCCTCTGTAGATCAGAGTCTGTGACCACCCCAGTGAGATTCACAACAGCAACCTTCCCATACCCCATCACTTTGATACTATGAAAGTGTGGAAGAAGGATGAGAAGAGAGGTTGGAATGGGAAATGGAAAATACTTATTAAGAAAGTAAGCCCCAGGGCTCAGGAAAGCCAGGGGATCACAGACACATCCTTTTAGCACACAAAACCAGGAGCAGCATTGCCTATGGTTGTCCTACCCTTTACAAACCCATTGTAGTCTAGTCAATTCCAACTCATAGCAACCCTAAAGGATGGAGTAGATCTGCCTCTCTAGTCTATGTTAATTAGATTCATTAATACAAATTCAAAGTTAGTGTAAAGAAGAAGGCCCCATGTAGAACTGATTTCAGTTGCAAGGATGATGACAGAGTAAACTGGTTTTTCAGGCTAGCTTATGTTGCAAGGTCAGTTTCTTGGTCCAGGAGCAGTACTGGTGAAAGGTCACAGTAATTATGATTTCCTGTCAAGTGAGCTATACAGCAGAGGTTCTGGTTTTTTGTTTCATTTTGTTTGTTAGTATAGTTCCTAGAGGATTCAACTCAAA
Organism: Dugong dugon; assembly: GCA_030035585.1. Lineage (NCBI taxonomy): Eukaryota > Metazoa > Chordata > Mammalia > Sirenia > Dugongidae > Dugong > Dugong dugon. The sequence goes on from CM057464.1 coordinate 68,719,923, forward strand.
CCTGGTTTACCTGCACTCCCACGAAATCTGTGAACCCTTCTAATAAACTCCTTACTGATTAGCCACAGTTTTCATCTATTGCTTTCAACCAAAACACGACTAATATATTCAGATAGTCTGACTAATGGCCAAATTACACAAATTTCTCAAATGTAACTTTTTAAAAGGTCTTTCCTCTCATTGGGTCTGTAATCTTAAAATGAGCAGCTTTTGCATTACAAATTTAACTCTTAAAGATCAAACCATCATCATCACAGTTACAATTTATTGAGTTTATTTATTATTACATGCATTATGTTGCAGGAGTTACACTGAGTAGTTAACATACAGCATCTCATTTAATCATTACAAGAATAATGAGGTATTATTATCCTCATTTTACCTACAAGAAAACCAAAACTCAGATAAGTAAAGTCATTGCACAAGTTTTCATAGTTCATAAAGAATAGAGAAAAACTAGATCTTTCTGAACTCAGGTCTCATGTTCTTGAATCAATCTCCTGTACTGCCTTCTTAAAGTATATTTTCCTATTTTCTTGGTTTTCCAGGAAATTAATTGAGTGAGATTCTAGTTAGTTGAGATATAGCATATTTTATTAATTTTAAAACATCTAAAATTGGGATTGATCTTATAACTCATACCAAAAAAACAAAACCCATTACCATCTTCTCTGATTCACAGTGACCCTATAGGACAGAGTGGAACTGCCCCCATAGGGTTTCCAAGCAGCGGCTGATGGATTCGAACCGCCAACCTTTTGGTTAGCAGCTAAGCTCTTAACCACTGTGCCTATCTAATAACTCCTTTTATAAAGGTGGCCGTCATGATGTAGTTATCATTGTGTCTATTTGCATGACAACTTCCAGTAAGATCATAAGAGCACCATTATCAAAATTTGAAGACTAGGTATCTACAGCATGGAAGAAAATACTGGCAACAATAATGGGATACTCCATTAAGAAACACTACATCACCAAAACCCTTGATGACACAGAGAACAGTACTGTTTGGAAAAATACAAACATCAACAACTCTAAGCTTAAAAGTGATACAACATAGACTCTGAATGTGAAAAAGAGTTTTTTAAATATCTTGAATAATTTATTTTGTTTATATTTTTTCTTTATATGTGTGCCTAAGTGTGATAAACTATAAAATTTATCTAAATAAATCTCAAAACTTCTTTTAAATGCATATAAAATAAATATTTAAGTAATGAGAAAGCACTGCGTCATATATAATTGACATCATTTTTTCTTTCTTGACGGAACGTGAAATGAAGTAACATAATCAATGACAGTTTAGATTCAATGAAATGTAGTACGTTAATATACAAGACATACTTGTTTTTAACATTTTTTTCCAGAAAATGTTAGTAGTATTAATGGTACCTGTGCATATTACAGCCCCTGAACATCTTATGAATGAAGGCATGTTTCCTCAAGATGGATTGTTGAAAAAGGATTGTGATCTATGACTATAAAATATAGCAAAATAAACAGCTTAATTAGGATCCCCAAACTTGGCTTCACTAGTATTATATTAACCAGTGATTAAAAATCATTGATTCCTAAATATAAAGCTGTTGTACCAAAGTTATTGTTTTTATTTACTGTTTTTAGTTCACCTTAAAAGCAAGAGTACAAACCAGACTACTTAAATAACTGATAAATGGACTCCTTTGCCTTATCAACAAGTCCCTTAAGCACAAAACTTCAGAAATGAATAAGCAAAGAAAAAAATACAGCTAGATGTAATTCTGTAAATAAAATAACTAACATAAAGTGAGATTAAGATACGCCTCCTTCTCTCCCATCAAAATAGCCATCTAGGTCAATAGGCATAACAGTTCATAAAGAAAATGTTCTACACCCATTTTGGCGAGTAGTGTCTGGAGTCTTAAAAGCTTGTGAGTAGCCATCTGAGGTACATCTATTGGTCCTATCTTGTCCAGAGCAAAGGATAATGAAGGAATCTAAAGACACAAGGAAAATATTAGCCCCAAAGACTGAAGGACCACATGAAACAAAACCTCCACCAACCTGAGCCCAGAACTAGATGGTGCCTGGCTACCACCACCAATCCCTCTGACAGGGATCACAACAGAGAGTCCCATACAGAATGGGAGAAAAATAAACAGAATTCAAATTCACAAAGAAAAGACCAGACTCACTGGTCTGACAGAGAGTGGAGGAACCCCTGAGATTAGGGTCCCTGGACACTCTGCTAACTCAGAACTGAAGCCAGACCTGAAGCCCAATTTCCAGACAAATATGAGACAGACTTTTAAAACAAACAACAACACATCTGAGGAGCATACTTTTTAGTTCAATCAAATATACGAGATCAAATGGGCAACTGTTGCCCAAAAGCAAATGAGAAGGCAGGAAGGGACAGGAACTGGATGAATGGGCACAGGGAACCCGGGGAGGAAAGGAGGAGCATGCTGTCATTGTGGGGATTGCAACCAATATCACAAAACCATACGTGTATACATTTTTTAATGAAAAAGTAACATGAGCTATAAACTTTCACCTACAGGAAAATAAAATTTAAAAAAAGATAACCATCTTCTTAGAAGGACAACACACAATACAGGAGAAGTCAGCACAACTGGATCAAAGCAAAAGCTAATTTTCCTGGATGCATCCAAACACTTTGAGGGACAGAGTAGCTGGGGCTGGGGCCTGGGGACCATAGTTTCAGTAGACATCTAGGTTAATTGGCATAACAGAGTTTATTAAGAAAATGTTCTGCATTCCACTTTGGTGAGTGGTGTCTGGGGTCTTAAAAGTTTGTGAGTGGCCATGTAAGATACATCAATTGGTCCCATCCCACTTGGAGCAAAGGAGAATAAAGAAAACAAAAGACACAAGGAAAATATTAGCCCAAGAGACTAAAGGACCACATAAATCAGAGACTCCACCAGCCTGAGACCAGAAGAACTAGATGGTGCCCATCTACCACCAATGACTTCCCTGGCAGGGAACACAACAGAGAGTCCCTGACAGAGTGGGAGAAAAGTGTGGCGCAGAACTCAAATTCACATAAAAAGCCCAGACTTAATGATCTGACAGAGACTGGAGGAACACGCGAAACTATGGCCCCCAGGACTCTCTGTTAACCCAGAACTGAAACCATTCCTGAAGCCCACTCTTCAGACAAAGATTAGACAGGACTATAGAATTAAAAATAATATATGTGAGGAGTGTGCTTTTTAGTTCAATCGGTTACATGAAACCAAATGAATGGCTCCTGTCCAGAGGCAGGATGAGAAGACAGGAAGAGACAGGAACTGGATGAATGGACACAGGGAACCTGGGGTGGAGGGGGATAGTGTGCTGTCACATTGTGGGGATTGCAACTAATGTCACAAAAAATTTGTGTATAGATTTTTGTATGAAAAATTAACTTGAGATGTAAACTTTCACCTAAAGCACAATTAAAAAAAAAAAGCCATCTTCTCATTACTGAATTGATCTCCCAATAATGTACCCCCATTTCTCCTGAGGCATCATCTCTGGCTTCCAATCAGTAACATATCAAGGCTGAGAGAAATGTGCCCTGGGTGCCAGCAATAAAGGATTATGTTATCTGTAAAAATTTTAAAATAATAATAAAACCAACTGAAAGTTGGTCTGTTTTGCTTTTTCACCATGCATCAGCAATTCTAAACAATGGTGGCTGTAAAATACTCCTCCCTGACAGGGTACTACTCCCAGACATCACTTGCCCTTGGTTCCCAACTAGATCATCAGTTGCAAGAGAAATGAGGTCACTGTGAGGAAGTGCAGGGTAATGAAGGACGCTTGAAAGAGAAGCTTATCAATCATTCCAGATTTCCTACGAGGACGTTAACTGACTCCCAAGATACAGAACTTCAAATATTCACAGAGCTAAGGCTTCATACAGAAGCTTTCTTTAAATATTTTCCTTCCCACACTCAATATAAAAATGAAAAATTATAGTATTAAGAGTTTGTGCAGTTAATGAATCAATTTAAAATTGGCAATAACGCACACTTACTTATTGTTCTTTCCTGTCACAAACCACACACCAAGGCAGAAGCAAATCTCACAGAATCACCTTCTCTACTGCCTAGAGGACAGCTCCTCCCCTGGACAATGACGCAAAAACAGGAAAACCAAGATTTTAGAGCTAGTTTGCACAAATTGAACCGGAGCAGAATCATTGGTATGGGACCAAGAAAAATGGAAAAGAGGTGATCTTCACACATTTAATTTGTGTTATTCTGGTCACTGGGGTTACACACACAGTGGGCAATCAGTGCTGATAAACTATCTTTTATAGACTTTGTGGGCTAGTTACATGATATGTGTGGGCTTTATTGTTTTTGTATTTGTTTTTTAATCCACCCCTCTGGAACCATGTGGGTAGACAGGTGTTAGGGTTAAAAATTCATATGGTATGTGATAGGATTTTGGTGAGGAAATGGAGCAGAAGGGATGGACATTTTAACAGCTTGTGAGGTTTGAGAGGTGAAAAGAGAAGGGGAGAATTATTTTGCCTATTAAATAAAAAAATTATTGAAATATACAATTTGGCATGCTAAGGAATCAAAGAGGTCTAGCTCTAAAGTTAGAGAAGAAATAATAAGTCGAAGATATTTTATAGGATCAAGAGTCTATGCAAAATGGTGATTTTTCCCCAGAGATTTTTTTAACTAATTAGTGCAAGGACAGATTAATTCCACTGTTAATCAGTAATTCAATGTGGACCAGAGTGAGTAGAGAAGAGGCTCCTGTTGTGAGTAATTCCAATTCTTAAACACCTATCTGCATTTAGTCATTTATTCAACAAGCATTTATTGTTCTCCCAATATGTGCAAAAGTTCCTACTGTGGAGCTTAAGGCTTTTTTTTTTTTTTTTTTTTAATCAGGCCTATCCTCATTTAATTTATAAGTGGAAAATGATAGAATAACTAAAATGGCTACAGTTTTTACAACCCTACTGCATATCCAGCATTTCGGTGGTGTTTTACATATGCTGTTTATAATGCTAACAAAAAAAGACACAGCAAGGCAGGTATTTTTAATTCTCACCTTACAGAACAGGAAACTGAGATTCAGAGAGTCTCAAAGATCACAGAGCTGGTAACATTATGGAACCAAGATTTCCACTCAAATCCCTTTGCACTGTGCTGTAAGAATAACTACAACAGCACATATGGGGAGAAGTCTCATCATGTTGCAAAAGAATTAAAAGTTTCAAGAAAAGAAAGAAGTATGTTTTCAACCTTCCTCCTGTCCCTGCATTCCCTGCATTTCCTTCAACATCATTGGCACCAATTTTTTGGCCATTTATTCAAACATACATTTAAAAAAAATTTATTGAATGCCTACGGTATAGCTGATGCTATCTAGGGTTGGGAGAGGGAGGTAAATTAAGCAATGACCCTGCTCACAGAGCTTACATTCTAATGTGTGGGGAAACAGACAACAAGTAAATTAACAAGAAAATGTATAATTTCATGTAATAGGAAGTGCTAGGAAAAAAAATAAGCACAGTAGGGTAATGAAATGGTGCTATTTAAATCAAGTGTTGAGGGAAGGAACACTTCTCTGTGGAAATGACATTTGCGGTGTTGCAGTTTAGTGAGTCATGCAAATATCTGGAAGATGAGAGAAATATTACTTTCCTGAGTTTCGTGAAGCAGGATATACTTGGAGAGTTCAGAAGGCCAGTGTGTGTGTGACTACAGCAGAATAAGCAGTGAAAAGAGTGGCAGAACATGAGGTCGGGACAGACCATGTAGGTCCTTCTGGGTCACAGGATTTTTAAGTTTTATTCAGAGTGTGATGGGAAGCTACAGGAGAGTTTTGAGCATAAGAATAATATCACATGACGCACAATTTTTAAAAATCGCCCTGGCTGCTTCATGGAGAACAGACACAAGAGGATACAAGAGTGGAGTCAGGAAGAGCAGTTATGAGACTGACAATTCAGTTGGGTAAGGTTGGTCTTTTCAGTAAATGGCTCTGGGTCATGGGTACCTACATGGAACAAAAGGAACTCTTCACCTCGAATTCACATCATATGCAAAAATTAGTTTGAGTAAGATCATAAACCTGTATGTGAAAACTAAAACTATAAACTTCTACAATAAAACATGTTGTTATTGTTGTTGTTAGGTGCTATCAAGTCAGTTCCAACTCATAGCGGCCCTATGTACTACAGAAGGAAACACTGCCCAGCCCTGCTCGATCCTCACCGTCATTCCTATGTTTAAGCTCATTTTTGCAGCCACTGTGTCAATCCATTTTTTTGAGGGTCTTCCTCTTTTTCACTGACCCTCTACTTTACCAAGCATGATGCCCTTCTCCAGGCACTGGTCCCTCCTGATAACATGTCCAAAGTAAGTGAGACAAAGTTTCACTATTCTCGCCTCTAAGGAGCATTCTAGATGGACTTCTTCGAAGACAGATTTGTTCATTTCTCTGGCACTCCATGGTATATTCAACATTCCTCACCAACACTATAATTCAAATGCATCGATTCTTCTTCAGTCTTCCTTATTCATTGTTCAGCTTTCACATGCATATGAGGCGACTGAAAATACCATGGCTTAGGTAAGGAGCACCTGAGTCCTCAAAGTGACACCTTTGCGTTTTAACACTTTAAATAGGTGTTGTGTTGCAGATCTGTCCAATGCAATAGATGAAAGGAATACACAGAGTCACTGTACAAAAAGAATTAGTGGACACTCAACCATTTCAGGAGGTAGCATATGATCAAGAACCAATGATACTGAAGGATGAAGTTCAAGTTGCACTGAAGGCATTGGCAAAAAACAAGGCTGCAGGAATTGACAGAATACCAACTGAGATGTTTCAACAAATGGATGCAAAGTTGAAAGTGCTGAGTCATCTATGCCAGCAAATTTGGAAGACAGCTACCTGGCCAACCAACTGGAATAGATTCACACATGTGCTCATTCCTAACAAAGATAATCCAACAGAATGTGGAAATTATCAAACAATATCATTCCTATCACATGAAAGTAAAATTTTGCTGAAGATAATTCAATTTTCTATTCCCTCCAGCAATATATGAGAGTACCTCATTCCCACAACCTTGACAAAAAAGTGTGTTCTCAAACTTGTAGATTTTTTTCTTATCTGATAGGTGAGGTATAATATCGCATTGTATTTTTGTTTTCCTATGTGATTTTTTTTATTGTGTTAAGTATATATCTATATATCTATAGATACATATTGATGTATAACAAAAAACGTTTGTTATTTCCACATTTTTTACATGTACAATTCCCTTTGCTGTCAAGTCAATTTCAACTCATAGTGAACGTATAGGACAGAGCAGAACTGCCCCATAGGCTGTTATCTTTACGGAAGCAGACTGCCACATCTTTCTCCCACAGAGTGGCTGGTGGATTCAAATCACCGACCTTTAGGTTAGCAGCTGAAAGCTGAACCACTTTACCACCAGGGCTCCTTAGGTAGAGTTCAGTGACATTAATTACCTTCACCAAGTTTTCAACCATCCCACTACCCATTTCCAAATTTTTCCATTACTCTTAACAGAAGCTCAACGCCCCATAAACGATGACTCTACCTGCTCCCACTTCTTCCTGCCCCTGGGAACCACTAATTAACTTTGGTCTCTATATCTTTGCCTGTTCTAAATATTTCATATAATTGGGATCATACAATATTTGTTCTTTTGTTACTGACTGTTTCACTCAGCATAATGTTTTCAAAGTTCATCCATGTTGTAGCATGTATAGAACTCCATGGCTGAGTAACTTTCCATTGTATGTATGTACCACATTTTGTTTATTTACTCATCTGCTGATGGATGTTTACATCTAAATTTTATTCTACTTTTGGCTATTGTAATAGTGATGCAATGAACATTAGTGTATAAGTATCTGTTTGTGTTCACCTTTCAATTATTTTGTGTATATACCTAGGAGTGGAATAGTTGGGTCATATGTTAATTCTAAAAAAAAAAAAAAAAAAAACCAAACCTGTTGCTGTCAAGTTGATTCCAACTCATAGTAACCCTATAGGACAGAGTAGAACTGCCCCATAGGGTGTCCAAGGAGTGGCTGGTGGATTCAAACTGCTGACCCTTTGCTTAGCAGCCGAGCTCTTAACCACTGCACCACCAGGACTCAGTAAGTATAGTACTAGTACTCCTCCCCAAATTGCCTTTCTCTTTCATGATTTTATTGGTTAGTCTTCCTTGTTTAGTCTATCAAATAAAGTTTACAAAGTTTTTAAGCAAAGTTAAAAAAAGCAAAACATCAGCAACAAAAAGGATAGTATTTTTATTTGGATTGCTTTATATTTGAAAATTAATTAAGAAAAATGATGTCCTTAAAATGAAGAGTCTTCTTATCCAAGAGGAAAGGGAACTTTTCCACTCCTTCAAGTCTACTTTTAGATCTTTTAGGAGTATTTTATATTTTCCATGAATAGATTTTATCTACTGTTAAGATGATAACTATATATTTTATTTTTACCATTGTAAATGTGGTCTGTTCTTCACTATTTTTTCTAGCTGGTATTATTTGTATCCATAAAGACTATTAATTTCTAAATGATATTTTTAATTCTTTGTATTTTATTAAATTTTATTATTATTTGTAGTAATCTTTCCATTAATTCCTTTTGCTTTTCCACATAAATAATCATATTCATCTACAAAAAGAGATAGCTTTATTTCTTCTATTTACATTTTTATAATTCTGTATGCTTTCTCTTGTTTAGTTATATTGGCTAATGCCATATTAAAGATCTGATACTGGACATCCTTGTCTTTTCCTTTATTTTATTAAAAAAGAAAATCTTTTAAACGGAGAGTGACAGAATGGATAAGAAAACAGGATCCATCAATATGCTGTCTACAAGAGACACACCTTAGAAACAAAGATGTGAATTTATTAAAAGTCAAAGGTTGGAAAAAAATATATCAAGCTAACAACTACCTAAAAAGAGCAGGAGTGTAAATTCTAATCTCAGATAAAATAGACTTTAAAATGAAATCTACCATAAAAGACAAACAAGGGCACTATATAATGATTAAGGGGATGATCCATCATGAAGACATAACCGTAATAAACATCTACACACCCAATGACAGGGCTCCAAAATACATAGAACCAACTCTAACAACACTGAAAAGAGAAATTGACAGTTCCACAATAATAGTAGGAGACTTCAACACACCACTCTCAGTAATGGACAGAACAACTAAAAAGAAACTCAGCAAAGATGCAAAAGACCTAAAAGGCATCAGCCAACTTGACCTCATAGGCATATATAGAATACTCCATCCAACCACTGCAAAGTACACATTCTTTTCCAATGCGCATAGAATGTTCTCCAGAATAGACCACATCTTAGGCCACAGAGCAATCCTCAACAAGATCCAAAATGTTGAAATAATTCAAAGTATCTTCTCTGACCACAAAGCTATCAAGGTAGAAATTAACAATAGAAAGAGCAAGGAAAAAAAAAATCAAAGACATGGAAACAGAATAATACCCTGCTTACACATCACTGGGTAATAGAAGAAATCAGAGATGGAATCAAAAAATTCCTAGAATCAAATGAGAATGAAAACACATCATACCAAAACCTTTGGGACACAGCAAAGGCAGTCCTCAGAGGACAATTTATAGCAATAGATGCACATATCAAAAAAGAAGAAAGGGACAAAATCAAAACATTAACTACAGAACTCAAACAAATAGAAAGAGAACAACAAAGAAAGCGTACAACCACCGGAAGAAAGGAAATAGTAAAGATCAGAGCAGAAATAAATGAAATAGAGAACAGAAAAACAGTAGAAAGAATCAACAAAATCAAAAGTTGGTTCTTTGAAAGAATCCACAAAATCGACAAACCACTGGCCAGACTGACAAAAGAAAAACAGCAGAGGGCACAAATAACCCAAATAAGAAATGAAATGGGGGACATTACAACAGACCCAACTGAAATAAAAAGGATTATAACAGAATAGTATGAAAAACTATATTCCAACAAATTTGAAAACCTAGAGGAAATGGATACATTTCTAGAAACATACGGCCTACCCAAACTACAACAAAGTGATATTGAAAATCTGAACAGATCCATAACAAGAGAAGAGGTTGAAAAGGTACTAAAAAAACTCCCAACCAAAAAAAGCCCTGGCCCAGATGGCTTCACTGGAGAATTCTACAAAACATTCACAAAAGAGCTTGTTCCAGTACTACTCAAGCTATTTCAGAGCATAGAAGAGGAAGCAACATTTCCAAATTCATTCTATGAAGCCAGCATAACGCTGTTACTAAAACCAGGCAAAGACGTCCCAAAATAGAAAATTACAGACCAGTATCTCTCATGAATATAGATGCAAAAATTCTGAACAAAATTCTAGCCAATAGAATTCAGCATCATATCAAAAAAATAATACACCATGACCAAGTAGGATTCATACCAGCTATGCAAGGATGGTTCAACATTAGAAAATCAATCAACGTACTCCACCACATAAATAAAAGGAAAGAAATGAATCACATAATCATCTCAATCTAGACAGAAAAGGCATCTGACAAAGTCCAACACTCATTCCCGATAAAAACTCTCAATAGAATAGGTATAGAAGGGAAATTTCTCAACATAATAAAGGGCATCTATGCAAAACCAACAGTCAACATCATTCTTAATGGAGAGAGGCTGAAAACATTCCCCTTGAAAACAGGAACAAGACAAGGATGCCCTTTATCACCACTCCTACTTAACATTGTGCTGGAAGTTCTAGCTAGAGCAATAAGGCAAGAAAAAGAAATAAAGGGTATCCAAATTGGTAATGAAGAAGTTAAACCGTCCCTGTTTGCAGATGATATGATACTATACACAGAAAACCCTAAAGACTCCACGAGAAATCTACTGGAACTAATAGAAAGATTCAGCAGAGTAGCAGGATACAAGATAAACATTCAAAAATCAGTTGGATTCCTATACACCAGTATGGAGAACGATGAAAAGGAAATCAGGAAAACAATACCATTTTCAATAGCCCCTAAAAACATAAAATATTTAGGAATAAATCAAACCAGGGTTGTAAAAGACCTATAGAAAGAAAACTACAAAACACCACTGCAAGAAACCCAAAGGGATCTGCATAAATGGAAAAACATACCATTCTCATGGATAGGCAGACTCAACATTGTGAAAATGACAATTCTACCCAAAGAAATTTACAAATACAACACAATCCCGATCCAAATACCAACAACATTCTTCAAAGAGATGGAAAAACTAATCATTAACTTTATATGGAAAGGGAAGAAGCCCTGAATAAGTAAAGCACTACTGAAGAAGAAGAATCAAGTTGGAGGACTCACACTACCTGACTTCAGAAGCTACTATACAGCTACAGTAGTCAAAACAGACTGGTACTGGTACCAGGACAGATACTTTGACCAATGGAACAGAATTGAGAACCCAAATGTAAATCCATACACCTATGAGCACCTGATTTTCGACAATGGCCCGAAGGCCATCAAATGGGGAAAAGACAGTCTTTTTAACAAATGGTGCTGGCAAAACTGGATATCCATTTGCAAAAAAATGAAACAGGACCCATACCTCACGCCGTATACAAAAACTACTTCAAAATGGATGAAAGACCTGAATATAAAGCCTAAAACTATAAAGTTCATAGAACTAAAAATAGGACCAACATTTCAGGCCTTAATACATGGCATTAACAAGATACAAACCACAACCATCAATGCACAAACCCCAATAGATAAGCTAGATAACTGGGATCTTCTAAAAATCAAACACCTATGCTCTTCAAAAGACTTCACAAAAAAAATAAAAAGAGAACCTACAGACTGGGGAAAAAAATTTGGACAGTACAAGTCAGACAAAGATCTAATCTCCATAATCTACAAGAAAATCCAACACCTCTACAACAAAAAGACAAACAATCCTATCAAAAAATGGGCAAAGGAAATGAACAGACACTTCTCCAAGGAAGACATCCAAATGGCCAACAGACACATGAGGAAATGCTCGCGATCACTAGCCATTAGAAAATTGCAAATTAAAACCACAATAGATACCATCTCACCCTGGCATTACTGGCACGAATCAAAAACACTAGAAATAACAAATGTTGGAGGGGCTGCAGGGAGATTGGAACTCTTATGCACTGCTGATGGGAATGCAAAATGATACAACCATTTTGGAAAATGATATGGCACTTCCTCAGAAAGCTAGAAATAGACATACCATTCGATCCAGCAATCCCACTCCTAGGAATATATCCTAGAGAAATAAGAGTCGTCACTCAAACAGACATATGCACACCTATGTTCATGGCAGCATTGTTCACAATAGCAAAATGATGGAAACAACCTAGATGCCCATCGACAGATGAATGGATACACAAACTATGGTACATACACACAATGGAGTACTATGCAACGAGAAAGAACAACAATGAATCTGTGAAGCATCTCATAACATGGATGAAACTGGAGGACATTATGCTGAGTGAAATAAGTCAATCACAAAAGGACAAATATTGTATGAGACCTCTATTGTAAAAACCCATGAAAAAGTTCACACACAAAATGTAACAATCTTTGTTGGTTACCAGGGATGGGAGGGGTGGGGGGGAAATACTAAATAGGCAATAAGTAAGTGGTATCTTGGGTGAAGGGTGAGGCAGTACACAATACAGCGGAAACTATCACAACTTGTACAAGGAAAGGTCATGGAAGCCCCATAGACACATCCAAACTCTCTGAGGGACTGAATTGGTGGGTGGAGGGCTCTGGGGACCATGGTCTTGGGGAACATCTAGCTAAATTGACATAACACAGTTTATAAAGACAATGTTCTACATTCTACCTTGGTGAGTAGTGTCTGGGGTCTTAAAAGCCTGTGAGCGGCCGTCTAAGATACTCCACTGGTCTCATCCCTTCGGGAGCAAGGGAGAATGAAGAGAACAGGATACAAGGAAAAGATTAGTCCAAAGGACTAATTGTTCACAGCTACCAAGGCCTCCACTGGGCTGAGTCCAGTACAGCTAGATGGTGCCCAGCTACCACCACTGACTGCTCTGACCAGGATCACAACAGAGGGTTCTGGACAGAGCTGCAGAAGGATGTAGAACATAATTCTAACTCGCAAAAAAAAGACCAGATTTACTGGCCTAAAGGAGACTGAAGAAACCCCGAGAGTATGACCCCCAGACACCCTTTTAGCTCAGTGCTGAAGTTATCTCCAAGGTTCACTGTTCAGCCTGGGAGTGGACAGCCCTGTAAAACCAAATGGGACTAATGAGGTACAGTTGTCCAGTGACAAGGGCCAGAAGGCAGAAAGGGACAAGGAAGCTGGTGATAGGGAACCCAAGGTTGAGTAAGGATATTGTTGATGTGTTGTGAGATTGTTAACCATTGTTATAGGGCAACATGTGTAGTAACTGTTAAATGAGAAACTATTTTGTTCTGTAAGCCTTCATCTTAAGTGAGAATAGCAGCACAATTGGAAGAGTGTAGTCAATTTCACTGAACTGTGCATTGAGAAATTTTTGAAATGGTGTATCTTTGGCTATGTGTATTTTCACCAAAAAAAAAGGTTGAGAAGTTAAAGGGTTGACATGTTGTAGGGTTGTTAACCAATGTCATAAAACAATATGTGTACTACTGTTTCATGAGAAACTATTTGTTCTGTAAGCCTTCACCTGAAGTACAATAAAAAATAAATAAATAAAAGGAAAACTCTCTTGACCCTACTTCTACCCCTAGATGCTGCCTTATTTCACTTCTTAAATTCAATCCAATCAGATCCCCATGACTCTACCTCTTGTCTATGACTTCCACCTGGTAAATAATAATTGTCAATTAACAGTCCTCATCCAACTTGACCTTTCAGCAGCATTTGACTTAGCTGATGAATCCTTTCTCCTTAAAAAACTTTCTTCATATGACTTCCAAGATGCCATACTCTCCTAACTCTCTTCCTTGGTCACTGGTGCTCTTTCTCAACCTCCTTTGCTGATCGCCCCTCATCTCCCTGATCTCTAAACAGGGATGGGATCCAGGGCTCAGAATTTGGGCCTCTCTTTTTCCACCTACACTCTTTCTCTATGTTATCTGAACCAGGCCCATGGGTTTTTAAATCATCAGCATGCTGAGAACTCACAAATTTATACCCTGGGTCCCAACCTACCACCTAATATCCAAACTTGTATATCCAATTGTCTGCCTAACATCTCCACCTGGAAGTCTGATAGGCCTGTCTGATAGGCACATCCAAAACTCAAAGTCAAAAATTCTTCTTGAACCTGTTCATCTCCCAAGCTTTTTCATCATGAATAATTGTAGCTCTACAATTCCAGTTCCTTAAGCCAAAAATTCTGGAATCATTCTTAACTTCTCTCTTTCTCTTGCATTCCAATACATAAAAAATTCTATCAAATACATCTTTGAAATATTTCCAAAATCCAACCACTTTTTGCCACTTTCACCCCACCAACCTGGCCCAAGTCACCATCATCTCTCACCTGCATCATTGCAATACCCTCCTAACTTCTTTTGCCTTTGCTTGGCTCAAGACAATGCTCAGCATAAACACAAGAATGATCCTGTTAAAGCGTATGTCAAATTAGGTAAAAATCCTGTAATGTTTTCTCATCTCACTCAAAGTAAAAGCACCACAAAAAAAAAAGCACAACATCAAAATTATTTGTCTCCTTGTCTCTAACTTTCCTGACTTATTGCATTTCCCCTTGTTATCTCTCTTCCAACTATAATTCCCTTGCTGTTCCTTGAACACTCCAGGTACACTTCAATACGGCCTTTGCACATGTTGTTTCCTCTATCTAGAATATTCGTCTCTCAGGTGGCTTGCTTCCTCACTTCCTTTAGGTCTTCACTCAAATGTCAACTCAATGAGATCTTCCCTGTCTTCTGTATTTAAAATTTCAACCTCTACCTGCCAACCTCCGGCAGTCTCTAACCCCTTTTCTGCTGTATCTGGCACATAGTAAGATCTTAACAAATTTTTGTTTAATGATTGAAGTGAAAGAAAGGGAACAGCAATAACAGGAAGTCTGTATAAGATTATTTTTCAGAAATGCAATTTGTGTTCTAGTGTCTCAAACAGACTCATGAAGCATTGTCTAAGAGAGTCCTCCAGAGTCTTTCTTTTATTAAGAGACAAGAGTTATTTGTAATTAGCATATAAACCTTTTGGGAACCATTATATGCTGTTAACATACTTAAAATAATTTCGAAAAATATTATCTTTGAGAGTCAGAAATATTAACCCGTTAAACCCGTTGCCATCGAGTCAATTCCGACTCATAGCGACCCTATAGGACAGAGTATAACTGCCCTATAGGGTTTCCAAGAAGCAAGCTGGTGGATTAGAATGGCCAACCTTTTAATTAGCATCTACTAAGAAATATTAATAGATGAAAATTTCACAGAATCAGTGATTGTTCATCTTTACTGCAGACATCAGGGGTGAGGAAGCAGTTTAAGCTTAATTTGATTTTCATCTTCACCAACTAAAGGAAAAAAGATTAGATAACCCACCAAAACATATAGCATCTACCTGGTACATGTACAGTAGGGTTACAGTCAATGAAAGTTCCCATCTTCTAGTATAAGGTTATCATAATTTGTATTCTTATAGTTTACTATCCAAATCATTTGTTGTATCATAATCACAGTTTTTTTTTTTGCTAAGCAATTTAAAATGTTTTTCCAATTATATAACCTATTTCCAGAAAGGAATTTGGTCACTAAGTAGAATACAACTTAAGACTTTTTTTTTTGAACTAGAGTACTGGAAACAGACCAACCAGAACACAGTTGAACAGAATGTTGACACATTGTGAAAAATGTAACTGATGTCACTGAACAATATGTATAGAAATTGCCAAATGGGAACCTAACTTACTGTGTAAACTTTTACCAAAAACACTATAAAATATTATTTAAAAAAAAACCTTTTTACAGCATGTTTTTCTGTTTCTTAGGGAAGGAAATTTGCTACTTTAACATTGGTTCATAAGTTATCTTACATAATTATTATTGCACATGTTTAATATTTTAAAAATTAAGTGCCCTGAAAAATAAGTCTTTAGCGAAATAATAATTGAATTTACATTTTAAACGGCACTCTGGATATTAAGAAGTGAGATGTTATTAGCTTCTCAACATATAACGTAAGTAAACATTAAATAAAAGGAAATGCAGTATTTTTTGTTTTGAGGGGAGAAGATTTTTGGCCACTTTCTGATGATTTCCTAGCCTGGAGGGAAGCTTCTGAATATAAGCTGCTGGAATGACAGTGGAGAACTAAAGTTCAGCAAAGTCTGCAAAGATTTAGGAAAACAAAGGAAGAGCTTGGGGAAAAAAAAAAAAAAACTATGAAATTAGTTCCTAATCCAGAGGGCCAGACTCTCCTGGTTTCAAATGCGCTCTTGAACTGCAGTAGAGCTGTTCAAAATAGGAATAGGGATTGCTGACTGAAATCTGGGGGAAGCAGAAAGTGACTTGTTACTTCTGTTTGTTTCAATGATTTACTCTTCCTCAGACATTATTTTACTATCTTTCAAAGATGCTACTGACTCTGTTGTTCAGTAGACTGTTTTTTCATTTACCCATCAAAGTACCCTCCCTCCTTCTTTTCAGAGTATTGTCCAGGGGTCCATACAGGAAAATAAAAGGAAGGATATACGGTCACTAGTCATAGACAGAAATTAGCTACAGTTATTAAAAAAAAAGAAAAAAGAGTACTAAGTATACAATGGTTTTGACTTTCTGCTCTTTGAAAGTCTCCCTGGAGAGAAGGGAAAGGGAGAAGAATGTTCCTCTTACTCCTACAGAGTTTTCCTCTCCAGTTAGTCATAAACTTGAGTGACAGAAAAAAGACAATCCAAGGCCCTAGCTGCTCCTGAAAAAAGAGATCGGTATAGAATGCTTTTACATAACCTTGCACAAAAACCATTATTATGTGTGTATAACCTCTAACTCCACCCAAAACAACTGTCCAATTGAAGTGACAATGGTACTAAAAATCAGACTGAGAATCATTTTTCCAGCCTCTGCAGTACTCTTCTTTCAGGGTAGAAAGGATATAATTTCTTCCTCTGTCTTTTGGTCCTATCCCTGTGCATGTGCATTATGTTAGATTTTCCTCAGTTTTAAATTACATGTAATTGTTTTTAATTAGGCTGAGTAAACATGAATCTCACCTACTATTGCCACGAAGGTTACTTGTTCTCTCTTACTTATGTATTTACTGAAAGAAGATTATTGCCAAGGCAGAAACACAAAACACTTTGCACTTTCGTCTGCAGTTCCCCCCTCCAAACACATACCCTGGCAAGGACATGCTTACAATTCCTTTTTTGTGTGACATTTGTCAGCCGTGTTCCAAAAATTGTTAAAATATATATGAATGCTCCCTAGATATTTGCACTGTCAAGCTAATATAGCTTTGTTGCAATCCATAAATTCTTATCAGAGGGAAAACCTCAAAGTTGACTAAGGAATGAGGAAACTCATTTTAGGAAAATTGAAATATCATTGGTGATACGTGACCTAAGAGTTTGTGTCTATTCCAGAAGGCCATCGGAAGTCCCTACGGATAGTGCACATCCCTGAAGATGGTAAAAGCCAAGGCTGCAGGTCCCAAGTAATTCTGAAGATCAGCCAGAAAGACAGTTGGAAACACAAGTGAAAATATTATTGAACCCTGGTGCAAATTAAGAACAACTCGCTAAAGAACTGATTTGGAGAAAATTCGCAAAAGTTAATTAAAATAACTCGAAAGATAAGAGAATCTTAGGAAAATAAAGTTTGAAAAGGTAATGAGATTTGTAATTTATATAAAATCTGTGAATAAGATTGATTAGACTCTTTCATTAAATCCTAAAATTTCACAATCAGGACCTAAATCATGAAATTTGAAGATCTTTTTTAGGATAAATGAATCACCTTTGTAAGTAGTAAATATACGATACAGATTACATCAAGTAGTGGCAAAAGCTAGAAGTATTGATGTATAGATTAAACAGATACTAAAATGACAAGCCTATAGCTAGCAAAAAGAAATCTTGTTACGTATTTCTGGGTTTTGAAAGTAAATAAAGACAAGGAGCCCTGGTGGCTCTGCAACAGTTTCACGCTCCGCTGCTAACTGACAGTTTGAACCCACCCAGCAGCTCTGCTGGAGAAAGACTTGGTGATCTGCTTCTGTAAAGATCACAGTGTAGGAAACCCTATGGAGCAGTTCAACTCTGTCAAATGGGGTTACTATGAGTCAGAATCGACTCAAAGTCACCCAATAACAACAACAAATAAAGACAATGATGTTTTCACACAAAATATTAGCTTGTACTCCTGTCAGTGCCTCAACACTGGGCAGGATGAACCATTTGTCTTATCAAGAGAGGCATTTCTTCATTATGTCATTACTGTCAAGAGCATGGACTCTTGAGTTCACCTGCCTATGCTTGAATTCTGGATCCATCCTTACCACCTAGGTGACTGTGATCAAGTTACTCAACCTCTCAATGCCATTCTTCCCTTAGCTCTAAAATGGTGGTAGTTTTGTCTGCCTCTCAGGGTTATTATTTAGAATAAGTGAGATAATCCTGGTAAAACATTTCTCCAAGGGCAGGATATATAGTAATTGCTCAATTAATATTAAGTATCATGCTTGTCATGGATTGAATTGTGTCCCCCCAGAATATCTGTCAACTTGACTAGTTCATGATTCCCGGTATTATATGTGATTGTGTAATCTGATGTGATTTCCTTAAGTGTTGTAAACTCTGTCACTATGATGAGGTTATACTGATGACATCTACAAGATTAGATAGTGTCTTAATCCAATTTCTTTTGAGATATAAAAGAGAGAAGCAAGCAGAGACACATGGGAACCTTGCACCAGCAAGAAAGCTGTGCTGGGAGCAGAGCACGTCTTTCAGACCTGAGGTTCTTGTGCAGAGAAACTCTCAGACCAAGGGAAGATTGATGACATGGACCTTCCTGCAGAGTCAACAGAGAAAGCGTTCCCCTGGAGCTGACACCCTGAATTTGGACTTGTAGCCTACTGGACTGTGAAGAAATAAACTTCTCTTTGTTAAAGCCATCCACTCGTGGTATTTCTGTTAGAGCAGCACTAGATGACTAAGACAATGCTTAATAATGTAAAATAAACAATTTACTCTCTAGTGAAATAAAGTGATAGGCACAGTGTCTCCTTAAAAATTCGATTAGACCCTGAATATTTTTCTTTCTTGTCTTGATGTATCTACCATGAACTATTAGAACAATGACTTTACCCATTTGTATAATCAATTATTAGTACAATATGGCCACCACATGTCTGTCTATCAGTTTGTTGTACTGTGGTGGATTGCCTATTGCTCTGATACTGGAAGCTTTGCCATTGGGATTTCAAATACCAGCAGGGTCACCCTTGGTGGATAGGTTTTAGTGGAGCTTCCAGACCAAGACAGACTATGAAGAAGGACCTGGCAGTCTACTTCTGAAAAAATTCGCCAGTGGAAATCCTATGAATAGGAGCAGAACATTGATATAGTGCTGGAAGATGAGCCCCTCAGGTTGGAAGGCACTCAGAATATGCCTAGGGAAGAGCTGCCTCCACAAAGTAGTCAACCTTAATGACTTAGATGGAGTCAAGCTTTCAAACCTTCATTTGGTGATGTGGCATGACTCAAAATGAGAAGAAACAGCTGCAAACCTCCATTAATAATCAGAACGTGGAATGTATGAAGTATGAATCTAGGAAGATTGGAAATCTTCAAATATTAAATGGACCAAATAAGCATCCATATACTAGGCATTAGTGAGCTGAAATAGACTGGTATTGGCCATTTTGAATCAGACAATCATATGGTTTACTATGCTGGGAATGACAAATTGAAGAGGAATAATGTCTCATTCATCATCAAAAAGATTTCAAGACCTATCCTGAAGTACAACACTGTCAAAGATAGGATAACATCCATACGTCTACAAGGAAAACCAGTTAATATGACTATTATTCAAATTTACACATCAACCACTAAGATCAAAGATGAAGAAACTGAAGATTTTTACCAACTTGTCCAATCTGAAATTGATCAAATATACAATCAGGATGCATTGATAATTACTTGTAATTGGAATGCTGAAGTTGAAAAAAAAAATGAAGGATTGGTGTTGGAAAATAGCGCCTTGGTGATTGAAACAACGCAAGGGATTGCATGACAGAATTTTGCAAGACCAACGACTTCACTGCAAATACCTTTTTTCAACAACATAAATGGCAACTACACACATGGACCTTGCCATATGGAATACACAGGAATCATATCGACTACATCTGTGGAAAGAAACTATGGAAAAGCTCCATATCATCAGTCCGAACAAGGCCAGGGGCCAACTGTGGAACAGACCATCAATTGCTCACGTGCAAGTTCAAGCTGAAGCTGAAGAAAATCAGAACAAACCCAAGAGAGCCAAAGTATGACCTTGAGTATATCCCATCTGAATTTAGAGACTATCTCAAGAATAGATTTGATGCGTTGAACACTAACGACCGAAGACCAGATGAGTTGTGGAAGGACATCATACATGAAGAAAACAGGAAAAATGTCATTAAAAAAGGAAAGAAAGAAAATATCAAAACGGATGTCAGAAGAGACTCCGAAAGTTGCTGTTGAAGATAGAGTAGCTAAAGCAAAAGGAAGAAATGATGAAGTAAAACAGCTGAACAGAAGATTTCAAAGGGTGGCTCAAGAAGACAATGTAAAGTATTATAATGACATGTACAAAGACTTGGAGTTAGAAAACCAAAAGGGAAGAACAGGCATGGTATTTCTCAAGCTGAAAGAACTGAAGGAAAAAATTCAAGCCTCAAGTTGCCGTATTGAAGAATTCTACAGTGAAAATATTAAATGACACAGGAAGCATCAAAAGAAGATGGAAGGAATACACAGAGTCACTGTACCAAAAAGAATTGGTAGACATTCAACTATTTCAGGAGGTAGCATATGACCAAGAACCAATGGTACTAAAGGAAGAGCTTAAAGCTACAGTGAAGGCATTGGCAAAGAACAAAGCTCCAGGAATTGACAGAATACCAATTAAGATGTTTCAACAAATGGATGCAGCGCTGGAGGTGCTATGTCAAGAAATTTGGAAGACAGCTACCTGGCCAACCCACTGGAAGAGATCCGTATTTGTACCCATTCCAAAGAAAAGTGATCCAACAGAGTCCAGAAATTATCAAACAATATCATTTATATCACACACAAGTAAAATTCTGCTAAAGATCATTCCAAAGTCCTTGCAACAGTACATCAACAAGCAACTGCCAGAAATTCAAGCCAGATTCAGAAGAGGAAATGGAATGAGGGATATCATTACTGATTGATGTGAGATGGATCCTGGCTGAAAGCAGAGAATACCAGAAAGATGTTTACCTGTGTTTTATTGGCTATGCAAAGGCATTCAACATAACAAATTATGGATAACACTGGGAGGAATGGGAATTCCAGAAAACTTAATTGTGCTCATGAGGAACCTGTACATAGACCAAGAGGCAGTCACTGGAACAGAACAAGGGGATACTGTGTGTTTTAAAGTTAAGAAAGTTGTTTTTCAGGGTTGTATCCTTTCACCGTACTTATTCAAACTATATGCTGACTAAATAATCCGAGAAGCCGGACTAGATGAAGAAGAACATGGCATTATGATCTGCAGAAGAGTCATTAACAACCTGCTATATGCAGATGACACAACCCTTGTTGCTGAAAATGAAGAGGAAGATCGAAGATCACAGCCTTCATTATGGATTACACCACAACATAAAGAAAGCAAAAATCCTCACAACTTGACCAATAAGCAACATCATGATAAATGGAGAAAATATTGAAGTTGTCAAAGATTTCATTTTACTTGAAATTCACGATCAACACCCATGGAAGCAGCAGTCAAGAAATCAAAAGACGCATTGCATTGGGCAAATCTGCTGCAAAAGACCTCTTTCAAGTGTTAAAAAGCAAAGATGTCATTTCAAGGACTGAGATGTAACTGACTCAAGCCATGGTGTTGTCAATTGCCTCATACACATGTGAAACCTGGACAATGAATAAGGAAGACCGAAGAAGAATTGACACCTTTGAATTATGGTGTTCGTGAAGAATACTGAATATACTATGGACTGGCAGAAGAACAAACAATTCTGTCTTGGAAGAAGTACAGCCAGAATGCTCCTTAGAAGCAAGAATGGCGAGACTTTCACCTCACATACTTTAGACATGTTATCAGGAGGGACCAGTCCCTGGAGAAGGACATCATGCTTTGTAAAGTGAGGGGTCAGCGAAAAAGAGGAAGACCCTCAACGAGATGGATTGATACAGTGGCTGCAACAATGGACTCAAGTATAACAACGATTGTGAGAATGGCCCACGACTGGGAAATGTTTTGTTCTGTTGTACAAGGGGTTGCTTTGAGTCAGAACCAACTCAACGGCACCTAACAACAACAACAAGGCCACATAACAAATCACCTCATCATCTTGGTGGCTTACCTGAAAGAATATCTATTTTTCTTGCTCAGGAGAGGTGGTTGGAGTTTGGTGTATCTCAGCCAGACTCAGCTGGGATTGGCTTCTTGCCACAGGCCAGGTCAGTTCTGTGCAACAGACCTTATGGGTCCCATTTTGTGGCCCAGGCTGAAGGGACTGCAGCCATGAGAGACATATTCTCTTGGATATGGCATAACAAGGCAAAGCAAAACTATGAAAGCATATTTTGGCCTCTATAACTTTCCATAGGAGCCCTGATGGGCTGCTAACTGAAAGGCTGGCTGTTCAAATCCACCCAGCATCTCTGAAGGAGAAAGACCTGGAGACCTGCTCCCATAAGATTACAGGCTAGAAAATTCTATGGGGCAGTTCTATTCTGTCACATGGGTTCACTATAAGTCAAAATCAACACAACAATAATAACAATGACATAAGGCAGTAAAATACACCCAACCCTCAATGGGAGCAAAGGGAAGTGAATATACATTCAACAATAATCCTATCACGTCATCTAATACCAGATTTGAGCAAAATTTAAAAGAAAGAAGAATGTGAGGGGAAGAACTTTCATTTTAAGGTAGATAGCCATAAATCACACTTTAGATTCATTTTTCACTTCAAAATTAATAGAGTCATATTTGACAAATACAGAGGGAAAATATAATGGGAATATTAGACTATTCCCAAGGAGATCCAATAGATCCCAGCATCTAGAACTTCCAAAAAGAGAACGGCGTGATCTCACAAGTACACACTGCATTGAAAACACAAAATCAGTCACGTTATTCACTCAAAGTATAAGCTCCACTCAACAGCGTGTTTATTTCCTTAAATTTATGATTATTAAAGCAATGATCTATGTTTCTCTCATACATATAATAGCTTGTATAGAACATAACATAGCCTAATTTGTCTTAACTATAAAATACCATTCTAGAGTTTGTGTATCAACAACACAAAACAACAAAACATCCTTAGTCCCCTCTCATTTAAAAAACGAAATGAAAAGAAGAAAAGCCCTAAAGGAGAGAAAAAGATAACAGGAATTCTAAGTCCAGACTCAAATACAATGTGAACACCCTGGTCAATGACATCAGCTACTCTGTAAATGAACTGGAAACCTTAATTCTGCTTTAGTTTAGAAATGTGATTATCCTACAGCTTGTAAGAAATCAGCTTTAATCCTCTTTTAAATGTCATTCAAGATGGTCTCTGCTGTACATGGGATGCAAATGAATTTTTCTTATAAAATCCTTTCTCATTCATTTTCCTTCCACAGGACATTCTTAGAAATAATTTACAACTGGACTCTGAAAATTGTTCCAATCTTGAATAACATATGTTTGAATCATATTGTCTCTCCCACAAGCAAATCACTCCTGAATCACTATTCAAAGCAGGGATCCGTTTTACTCCACATAAAAATTAAACATGAAATTATTAGGAGATGTTATCTACCACATCTGAGATGTTCTCTGTATATTTCATTGTCTGCTCCAATGAAATTTTTGAAAACTCAACATTGTCTACTCTATTCAGAAGAAACCATGTTTTCTCACTACTGTGTGACATGGCCAAGAATGCAAGGGGTCGGGGAATACAGCTCAAGTGTCACTTTCTTTGGATAGAGAAAAATAGTACTAGTACTCACTCTTCAAGTAGACCAAAAGGAAAAAGGACATTGCAATGGAATCTTAATTCCTGGTTTCAGTCCCAAATCTGTAGGATAACATGGGAAAAGCTATATTTTCATAAATGATTTTGAATTGGAAAACAAATCAAATTTTGCTTTTCTTTTGAGAGTCGCAACAGACTCAACAGCAATGGGCTTTTTTTTTTTTTTTTTTTTGAGGCATAGATGTTGAAATATGCCATTAAACAGAGTGAAATATATAATGCATATAATTTGGAACTGAAGCTACAGTTAGTTGAATCAATGCTATGGAGATTTAACACAAAATTTATGAAGTTTTATTAAAAATGTGTGGACCTTCTAGGAAAGTCTTGTAATGCCACAATTTCTATTTCTCTCTTTGTTTAGGCGTAGATACTCATATAAGTGTTAAATAACCCCAATTACTCTACACCAGTATTACTTTTTTTGGTGTTTTGAAGAAGTTATTTTAGCAATGATGATCAATACTAGGTTTGAGCTGGAAGAACATCAGCCCAAAATAGTCACTGTCTTTTCCCCCTGAGATACACTTCTTTGTATCGTCTGGACACACTATATATAAATATACCTAGGAGACAAATACAAAATAGAGTATCTATGTGAGGTTAACAAATGTGAGTACCAGTATTTTAATCCTATTCCTATATTTTAAGAATTATTCACTTAGTAAGTCCTGGTGGAGGGTAGAAACTGTCTTCCACAAAAAAAAAAAAAGCTAAATACTTGCCTTTTCAGCCTGCCTTACAGTTAAGTACAATCACTAAACCCGGCTTGGCCAATCCTACATAACTGCCCTAAGTATGAGTCCTGGAGGTAGTAGAACAAAAAGCTGGGTTGTAGAGGGTCCATAGGAGCCCTGGTGGCACAGTGGTTAAAGCAATCTGCTGCTAACTGAAAGACTGACAGTTAGAAAACACCAGCGGCTCCGCAGAAGAAAGATGTGACAGTCTGCTTCCATAGAGATTTACAGCCTTGAAAACCGTATAGGGTCACTATGAGTTGGAATCAACTCAATGGCAGTGGGTGGAAGAGGGTCCATGTTGGAGGCACTGCCAGTGGTTCAGGGTAGCAGCCAGTGTTAAACCAGCAGAGGCAGTCTTGTCCTCCCCAGAATGATTCTGAGACAGGGTTTATGCTTATAATTAACTCACAGTTCAATAAGCAACCTGGAACCTGCCTACCTCTTCTCTTCAGTAATGAGTGTAGATTTTAAGTAAAGTTAACAGACTTAAATACATACCTAAATATCTTAGTCATCTAGTGCTGCTGTAACAGAAATACCACAAGTGGATGGCTTCAACAAAGAGAAATTTATTCTCTCATAGTCTAGTAGGCTACAAGTCCAAATTCAGGGCATCATCTCCAGGGGAAGGCTTTCTCTCTCTTTTGGCTCTGGAGAAACGTCCTTGTCACCAATCTTTCCCAGTCTAGGAGCTTCTCAGCTAAGAAACCCTGGGTCCAAAGGATGCCCTCTGCTCCTGGCACTGCTTTTTTGGTGGTATGAGGTCCCCAACTCTCTGCTTGCTTCCCTTTCCTTTTATCTCTTATAAAAGATGGTGTAGGCCACACCCCAGGGAAACTCCCCTTACACTGGATCAGGGTGTGATCTAAGCAAGGGTGTTCCATTCCACCCTAATCCTCCTTAACATAATCTGATCTTGCCTCATTAACCACAGGCAGAGGTTAGGATTTACAACACATAGGAGAATCACATTAGATGACAAAATTGTGGACAATCACACAATACTGAGAATCATGGCTTAACCAAATTGATATATATATTTTGGGGGACACAATTCAATCCATGAAAAAATTTATGTTCTGTCTACTCTCCTGTATGGTCTCTATCCCACCCACACCTCACAAATAGACTGTAAGCTTCTTGTGCTGATTATTTTCAATTAGTTTTCTGTAGGGAAAAAAAAAAATTCTCCATCGTCTTGTGCCCTTACCTGTACTACAGGAGTCTTGCCCTGTAGACTGCATTATTTAGGCTTCTTAGCCATTTATCTTTCCATGTGGATTGGTTAATGGATGGCAACAACAGGAGATAGAGAGCTCCCTTCTTGCTTTGTTTTGCACCATGTCTTTTGCAGTGGTTATGTCTCGCCTTGACCACAGCTCCTTCTGAGAGTCTCCTTCTACTGACTCAGCTCTTACAAGGCTCTAATAAGACTATTTCCTTGATTTTTCCCTTCAGTCCTAGCAGTGATAATGACCTCCTAATATTAGTGGTCTCTGGTTAACTTAACATCCCTTGTTCCTCTAATCCTGCCCACACCTTTGTAAATAGTCGTTTTATGTAATCTCATCATGTAAATCATCTTAGCTGAATTTTGTTTCCTGCCAAAACATTGATATGGCAACTCAAGGACAAAAGCTGAATTTAACTCATTTTTTTAATCCCAGTGATTAGCAAAGAGTCTAGCACACAAAAATTCTCAGTAAATGTTGATTCATCTAAACTGATTTGTAAAAGGAAAGATTCCACACAGCTTTCACATTTGGACCATAGATGTGTGTTTTTCAATGAGCTCCCAAAAATCAGTTTCATTGCAGCTCCTAGAACTTTTCCCATTGTTTCGGTAATTATGTGGTTCGGTGGAACAAGCATGAGATTTGAAGACTGGCACATTTGTGTAATCTCGGACTAATCATTTAACCTTTGAGGGTTTTTTTTTTTTTTTTCCCCCTCAGTAATAAAACTGACCTTTAGGGACTGAATTAATTATTTTATAGGCTGAACTATGGTGCCAAATAAGCACATTCTACAAATTTGGTAAAGTAGAGGGTCAGTGAAAAAGAAGAAGACCCTCAAGGAGATGGATTGACATCATGGCTACAACAAAGGGCTCAAATAGCAACCATTGTGAAGACGACACAGGACCAGGTAGTGTTTCATTCTGTTCAGTGACGTCACTAGGGTTGGTATTGCCCAGTGCGGTAACTCATGATTTCACCCCCCCATACTAATTACCACTATATTGTAACTAAAACAGGAGAAAATCTGACAAAATCAACTACTATAAAAACACTAGCAACAACAAAAACAAAAGCACATGCTTGTAGCACTTGCAGATGAAACCACGTGATTTGAAGCATCCTTGTAATTGGGTAATGATGACAGCTCTGACTGGAGTGCGTTAGAAAGCTCAAAAAGTAAATTAGCATAGAGTTTTAGCCTTGTAGGTATATTGACGCATGTAACTTAGGCTTACAAAAAAAATTTGTTGTTATAACTACAGGAATATTTTAATAAAAAATAATATATTTCTGCTGAAACACTGCACAAAAATTTTATAGACTGTCATTTTGGTATCACCACCTCTAACAGTGTCACCTGGTGCAGTCCACACTCCCACACCCCTGCAGTGACGCCACTGTTTATGTTGTAGATAAGGTCACTATGAGTCAGAATCAACTCACAGCTCCTAACAGTAACAACAACAGCCTGAGATTTAGGGTGAAGAACAAACTCTTCAGTGTTTGTGGTCTATCACTCTATTTCCCCAAGTGCAGTACCGGTGATGATTAAAAGTGGTATGTGGACATAGAGTACAGTGGTTAAGACTTGGTTCCGAATCAGATTGTCAGAGTTTGAATGTTGCCTCCCCTGCTCAAGATTTTGAGTTAGGCATTAGACAAATCACTCAACCTCTATAAAGCTCAGTTTTCTCATCAATGAAATAGGAATATTAATAATACCTAACTCAGAGCACTATTGTGAGGATTAAGTGAAACAACAAATGGTAAAGCCCTCAGAATATTGCCTAATAATGTCAATATTTTGTCAATAAATAAATAAATGTCATGATTTTCATTATATTAATAACTATATATATTTATATGTGTAATGTTTTGAAATTGCTAATCATTGCCTTCTATGATCAAAGCCATGAAAGACTCTTGTCAAGTTGAAATTATTCTGGTGAGTGTGTGTGTGTGTTTGTGTGTGTATAAAACGGTTCCTAGATTACCTTGTTGTCTGACAAGATTCTGAGGGAATGAAACACAGAAAATCTCAAACTCTAGAGTTAAATAGACATGGTGGTACCTATCATTATCATGGTATCCTGCTCCTGACCTTATTATAGAAGTAAGCAAGAAGCCTGGTTTGAATCCTGGCTCCTGCCCTTACTATAGAAATCATCTTGGGCAAATAATTTCTTTAAGCCTGTTTCCTCATCTATACATTATGGAAAACAAAGGTGAATACCTCAAAGAATTTGGGAGATAAATAAATAAGGCTATCTATATAAAGCTGTTAGCCTAATCTCTGGCAAGTAGCATATGCTGAATCAATAATTATTAATAAATGTGCTTCCATGGGGACCAAGTGGGGCACTGATTTCCCACAAAAAACAAGTAGAATGGGACACCATGATAGGAACCACCACGGTCAACTGTTGGACCAAATAGCTAAAAAATGTTTAAGCTATGTCATGAAGATATTTAAATAAGTAGGTGACATGAGTTTATTCTTTTGTTCACCTTCACGTGAACTGGGGATGAAACAAAAACTTTACTACGTCCAGTGGAAAACGTCAAAGGAAAGACAAAATACAAGTATGCAAAAATAGGAAGAAACAGAAGGGAAATGACCACGTAGATCTACTTTAAAATGTTGCGTAGAAATTATTATAAAACTTTAGCTGTCACTCATTGCTTCCTGCAACTATAATAGGGTTTGGAATACTACAAGAAGTCTTAGGCTGAATCACAAAAAAAAAAAAAAAAAAAAACCACATTGTCAAGTATCTTGGCATACGTTGTTGTTAGGTGCTTTCCAGTCGGCTCTGATACACAGAGACACCATGTGTAACAGAATGAAACTCTGCTTGGTCCTGTGTCATCCTCACAATAGTAGATATGTTTGAGCCCATTGCCGCAGCCACTGTGTCAATCCATCCTGTTGAGTGTTTTCCTCTTTTTCCCTGACCTTCTACCAAGCATGATGTCCTTCTCCAGCAATTGATCCCTCCTGATAACATGTCCAAAGTAAGGGAGATGAAGTCCCACCATTCTCCCTTCTAAGGAGTATTCTGACCGTACTTCCTCCAAGACAGATTTGTTCGTTCTTCTGGCCAAAAAATTTTTTTAAAAATCAAATCCATTGCTGTCGAGTTGATTTTAACTCATAACGACCCTAGAGGACACAGTAGAACTGCCCTATAGGGTTTCTGATGAGCGGCTGGTAAATTGGAACTGCCAACTTTTTGATTAGCTGCCAGTCTCTCTTAACCACTGCACCACCAGGGCTCCAGTCTTCTGGCAGTCCATGGTATATTCAATATTCTTTGCCAATACCATAATTCAAATGTGTCAATTCTTCTGTCTTCCTTTTCCATTGTCCAACTTTTGCATGCATACAAGGCAATTTTGACATATAAAAAAGAACAAACTGAAAAGAGACCTAAAAACTGAGTTTAGAGTATGATGAGAAATAAACAGGGAAAGAGGTAACAGCTCTTAACATACGCACACCCTTTGACACAGAAACTCCACTTCTAGGAACTCACCCTAAGGACACAATTGGACAAGTGTCTAAATATGTAGCTATAAGGATCCTCATCACACTGAGGTAGAAAAGTTAGAAACAAACTAAATATCCTTCAATAGGGAATTGGTTAAGTAAGCAATCCTACAGATATAGACTAAAGCCACTGAAATTAACATTTACTCATTGACATGGAAAAAACATTATATATTATAAAAATAAAGGGTCAAGTAATCCTTCAATATGTAAAGAAAATATCCATTATGAATAAAAAGGATCATATATCAACATGTTAACTATGGTAATCTCTAGATTGTAAAATTATCGAAAGATTTTACTTTCTATTCTATTTTTTTAGAGAGAGCATGCATTACTTTTTTATTCAGAAAAAAAATAAAACAAATTTAACTTTAAAAAATAATTTATCTTTTTAAGAGAAGGCCTAAAGAGTTAGATAAGAGGCTGATTTGTAGACTTAAAATGAAACAAAAAAATAAAGTAGTCCTGAGGCTGGGGATGGAAATTCTGTAGTTTACTACTTGTTACATTCCTTCCATTTTTAGGCAAAAATAAAGAATTCCATGCATATTCTATTGATTAGAATTTGTTGCAGAGTTAAGATTCTTTAAGCAAAAATCAAATAAACTGTACAACAATTCTTTTGTTAATGGTGATTAAAGCCATGCTACCCTGTCAAATTAAACTGAATCTTTGGTTTTTTAACCTCTGCATTATTTTAAACTGTACCTTGGCACTGAGAGATATGTTCTGTCTTTTCCTACTTCACGTAGAAAATGTAACTTATAAACACAATCCACTTTCTTGACTGGTGTCATCCAGTTACTACTGCTGTGTAATAAACCACCCCAAAAGCACTGGCATAAAACAATTATTTTATCATTTTGCTTACAAATCCATTGAGCAAGGGTTTGGAAAAGGTCAATGGAGATGGCTTGTCACTGCTTCATGGTGTCTTGAGTCTCAGCTGTGAAGACTTCAAGACTGGGAGCAACTCAGTGTCTGGGGCAGGAATCTTTGGAGGGCTCATTCACTCATATGTCTAGCACCTGGGCTGAGAGGACATGAAGTCTAGGATTGCTGAGTGAAGCACTTACACAAGGCCTCTCTGTGTGGCATAGGCTTCCTCACAGTATGGCAGCCTCTGTGGAGTCTAACTAGTTACACTCAAACAGACCCATGAGCTCCAAAGGCAAATGTCCCATCCCACAGGGTAGGAGTCTTCTCCGCTTCAGAAGTAATGCAGTATCATTTCCACTGTATTCTACTGGTTCAAAGAGAATCACCAAACTCAGCTCAGATTCAAGACTATGGAACAAAGTCCCCCCTCCTCCCAACACACACACACACACACAGACACACATAGACACACACACACACTTCTTGTTAGAAAGAGTGTAAAATATTTTGTGGACCCGTTTCAAAACCTCCACATGATGTGTTATGATATTTTTGAAATTGGGTCCTAAATTCTACATGCGTATTCTGGGTCTGGGTTACCAAAAAAAAAAAAAAAAATTCCGACTCATAGCGACCCTATAGGACAGAGTAGAACTGCCCCATAGGGTTTCCAAGGCTGTAATCTCTAAGGAGATAGAAGGAATACACAGAATCATTATACCAAAAAGAATTGGTCAATATTCAACCGTTTCAGGAGGTAACCTATGATTAGGAACTGAAAGTATTGAAGGAAGACATCCAAGCTGCACTGAAGGCATTGGTGAGAAATAAGGCTCCAGGAATTGACAGAATACCAACTGAAATGTTTCAACAAAGGGATGTACCACTGAAAGTGCTCACTTGTCTATGCCAAGTAATTTGGAAGACAGCTACCTGGCCAGCCGACTGGAAGAGATCCATATTTATGCTTATTCCCGAGAAAGGTGATCCAATCTAATGTGGAAATTATCGAACAATATCAATATCACATGCAAGCAAAATTTTGCTAAAGATCATTCAAAAGCAGCTGCAGCAGTATATCAACGGGGAACTGCCAGAAATTCAAGCTGGATTTAGAAGAGAATGTGGAACCAGGGATATCATTGCTGATGTCAGATGGATCCTGGCTGAAGGCGGAGAACACCAGAAAGATGTTTACCTGTGTTTTATTGACTATGCTAAAGCACTAGACTGTGTGGATCATAGCAAATTATGGATAACATTGCAGAGAATGGGAATTCCGGAACACTTAATTGTGCTCATGAGGAATCTATACATGGATCAAGAGGAAGTTGTTTGAACAAAACAAGGGGATACTACACGATTTAAAGTAAGGAAAGGAGTGCATCAGGGTTGTATCCTTTCACCACACCTATTCAATCCATATGCTGAGCTAATAATCTGAGAAGCTGGACTAGATAAAGAAGAATGGGGCATCAGGACTGGAGGAAGACCCATTAATAGCCTTTGTTATGCAGATGACAAAACCTTGCTTGCTGACAGTGTAGAGGACTTGCATTTACTGATGAAGATCAAAGACCACAGCCTTCAGTGTGGATTACATCTCAACAGAAAGAAAACAAAAATCCTCACAACTGGACCAAAAAGTAACTTCATGATAAACGGAGAAAAGATTGAGGTTGTCAAGGATTTCATTTTACATGGACCCACAATCAACACCCATGGAAGCAACAGTCAAGAAATCAAAAAACACATTGCATTGGGCAAATCAGCTGCAAAAGACCTCTTTAAAGTGTTGAAAAGCAAAGATATCACCTTGAGGACTAAGGTGCACCTGACCCAAGCCATGGTGTTTTCAATCGCCTCATATGCATGTGAAAGCTGGACAATGAATAAGGAAGACTGAAGAAGAATTGGTGTCTTTGAATTGTGGTGCTGGTGAAGAATATTGAATAGACAATGGACCGCCAAAAGAATGAACGAATCTTGTCTTGGAAGAAGTACAACCAGAACGCTCCTTAGAAGCAAGGATGATGAGACTATGTCTCACATACTTTGAACATGTTATGAGAAGGGATCAGTCCCTGGAGAAAGACATCACACTTGGTAAAGTAGAGGGTCGGCAAAATAGAGGAAGACCCTCAACAAAACGGATTGACACAGTGGCTGCAACAATGGGCTTAAGCATAGCAACAATCGGGAGGATGGGGCAGGACCAGGCAGTGTTTTGTTCTGTTGTGCATAGGGTCTCTATGAGTCGGGACTGACCCGAAGGCACCTAACAACAACCATAACAATCTCTATGGAAACAGACTGCCACATCCTTCTCCCAAGGAGCTGCTGGGGAGTTGGAACCGTTGATCTTTTGGTTAGCAGCCAAGCGCTTTAACCGCTGGGCCATTAGGACTCCTCCTGGGTTACTGAGCACACCTCATATTTTGAGATCTAAGACTAGGGCAAACATCATTTAAACTAAAGCTATTATGTAGCACATAGTATGTATTTTTTAATTATAATGTCGTCTGTTGCCCTAAATTCTGTTTTAAGAGTTTACAAATATATTTCAAATGTAACAGACAGAATATATTAGCAAAAATACTGAAAATGATATTTTTATATATAGTTTTTATGCTTTCTTCACTATATGATACATTATCAGATATAAATATAATAAGTGTCTAATAATTATTCATTTGTTTTGCTTTGAAATTAATGAAATTATTGAGAATTAACATATTAAATTATATCTAAAGGAGGATATCATTCAATATCAGAATCAGTTTAATTTTGTGTAACTAGTCTCTTCAAATTAGAACAAATCTTTGCTGGTAAAGAAATCAAGTTATGGTCCTAATTGACTATTAAGAAAGCAGTAGTAATCTTTTATGTTTTCAAAAATAATTAATTATTCAGCAATCATACAAGATAAAGAAATTTTGATAAAGTAAAAATAGCAAATAAGCCCATAAATTGTCAGAGACAGTGAATACAAGCTGAAATAATTCTAATGACTTCAGGTTTGCTTGTTGACTAAAATTCCCACATTATTTATCTCTGCATAGATACAAACTCAAAATACTAACTCAGAGAATACCTTGGAAATTTTAACTTAGATAAAAATGGCATGATCAGGACTCAGCAGGAAAAATCCAGGAGTTGATAATGTTCAGTTAGAATCATAGAAGGTCAAAGTATGAATAAATCTTAAAGATACCTACTGTACCGGGCATTTCAGATCAAGAGACCAAGAGATCAAATCTGAGATTCGGAAAAATTGGTGACTAAGCCAAGAACAGAAGAAACATCTCCCAGCTTTCTGCCATTGCCCTTTCTACCGCTACATACAGACTTAGCCACCCACCTGTTAAAATAACAATGCAGATTTGTTCATTTATAAAGGCTGTTATTTTGAATCCAACCAATACTTCAATTTGTCCATTTATTATCTTTGTTCACCACCTGCACAGTATATCAGTGGAGGGTCAATTGTTTATCTGAATTGTTAACCTGTCCAGTTGGTAGAGGAAGTCTAACTGTCCATGTTATGCAATACATCATGAGCAAAGGAAGAACCTGAATTGTCATGGACTCTTCACCAGTCCAAGACTACTTTTCAACAATATATGAGGTTTCAGAACTCAAGCCTCATTCATTATTCAAATATTTCATTGGATTTTCAAAAATTAATTACACTAAAACCAATGCAAACTTTGAGTCTTTTAAAATGTACCTTTTGTAAATACATAGCACCTTTTGTAAATCCCATGGCTGGTACCCCCATGAGAATTCTGACGAAAGAAAGCAAAAATCAATCCAAATGGAAGGCTTCTTCCAGTAACTTAAGATTTGGCCAAAATATTTAATCAACAAATAATTTTGTAAAATACACTGTAACTATATAGCAGACTAAGGAGCCCTGGTGGTGCCGTGATTAACAGCTACTGCTGCTAAGCAAAAGTCGGCAGTTCGAATCCACCAGCCACTCCTTGGAAAATCTATGGGGCAATTCTACTCTGTCCTATAGGGTCACTATGAGTCATATATTGCCAAGTTTGATTCTTTGGGTTTTGTTTTGTTTTGCTTTCGTTCTTTTGTTTGTTTTTATAGCAGACTATGGAGCCCAGAGTGGCACACTGGTTACCGGTAAGCACTCAGCTGCTAACCAAAAGGTTGGTGGTTCAACCCACCCAGCAGCTCCATGGGAGAAAGACCTGGCGATCCGCCCTTGTAAGGACTGCAGCCTAGAAAACCCTATGGGGCAGTTCTGCTCTGTCATATTGGGTTGCTATGAGTCGGAATCAACTTGGTGGCGCTCAACAACAACACAGCTGACTAGACTATAGGAAACTGCTAGCACAAAGTAGGTATTCAATAAATATGTATTTAATGGATAAAGTCACTTTTCTAAATAGTATTAGAATTTTGATCCCTTTTGCCTAGAGATTTACTGTCTAGCAAGTTATTTAAGCCACGTACACAAATAATTAGGAGCACCAAAAAGCAAATTATCAGGGCCAGATTCCTAACACAGACAGTATCTGCTCTAGCAGTTCAGTGGAAGGAGAAATGCTTGGAGGAGGGGCGGAGGGTGGGGAGTGGGTGTGCAGGGCATGGCTCCTGTAACTGGACTGAATGCTGTTGCTACAAAGGAAACTTCTGGGAAGAAAATAAGTGATTGTGCAATTAAATCCTTTGAAGGGTGTTTCACTGTTTCCGTATGAGAGCTTTTGAATAAATTATGTAGGACAGCGTCACCAACTGAAGTGCAAAATTCCTTTTCAAAAAAGGCATTTTTCTTATTACCTTAGGATCAAATAATAAATAATAATAATAAACGCAGCTTGAGGAGGAAAAGCCACACTCCGATTTATTCTTTTTTTTTGTATTTTACCTTAAAAGAAGCTTTGATATTTTTATACATCAGTCGGCATCCGGCTCATTTCCACGCTGGTGTGTTAACCTTCTCCCTCTAGACACTTGGGATATTAATATTATCCTCTGTAACAATCAGCAGAAGAAATAAAGCACTTACGCAAATACTGCAAATTAGATTAAACTGCAGTTCTGATGTAACCCTGTGACATACAGTTTCTTGTGAATTAAGCCAAATGTACAAGCATTTAATGGCTAATCCTTTTAGGTATTTTAATGCCCACATGAAGATTTATTGAGGAGAAAGGGAAAGCATATGCAGGTTTCCGTTAGAGCCTGCCTGCGGGCGGAGGATTGAGCAGATTGGCTTTTTTTAATTAATATTTCAGTTCTTTGTGTTTTGGCGGGCAGGTTGCACGTGGCCCTGGTACTGAACGGACAGCTCCTTTCTCTTAGGCTGGCGCTGGGGGCTAGCAGTCTGTGGGCAGCCGCCTACCCTTGAGAGAGCGAAAGAGAGAAGGAGGGGGTGGGATAGTGCGATCAAGTGCCGACTCCCCACCTCTTTTTTCTATCCTACACAGCTATAGGCTTACCTCCTCCAGAAATTAACCTACTGATCTATATTGGTAGAATTAGTCATACAAGAGGCCTTTTCAGTTCAGCCACGAAAGGGGAGGAGAAAGCTTGTCAGACCCTCCTCTCTCCCCTGGGCTTACTACAAACAACTTTTCTGATGCTAGGAGGAGACCTTTGAAGATGAGAAAGACAAGTTTGCCTGCATTTTAGGAATCCCTCCTGCAGATGGGAGGGTTCTAAACTAATCAAATCTCCAGGATCACAATTTGTTGTTAATGAAATGTAACCTTGTTGAATAATACATCGTGTACGTATATGTGTGTGTGTTCACATGTGTATCTATGTATATGAGCGTGTGTATATATAGACATGTTTATAGATGGAGATACAGCTAGAGAGACAGGTGTAGATATATAGAGTTTGATCAGCCAACTTTAGAAAATCAAGGTTTGAAGCTTCGTTTTACAGTTCTTCTCAGCATGAGAAAAAGTTGTTAGGAATTGCAAGCTATTAGTACCTCTGCATTGCATTGAAGTAGCTGGAAACATTAAAATATCATTATAGAAATATGAGCTAGAAAATGTAAGGTTTTTTTTATTGTATCTTCAACAACAGTGCTGATAGCCTCTGAGCCTAGGTCTCCTAAACAAAATACAGCACCTTAGCATATGCAAAATATGTAACCCAATTGTGTTAAATTAGAAGCCTTTCTATTTACATTTCTTTCCTTCTAGTATTACTATTTTCCTCATTTTCAGTACCTCCTTTCTTCTGGGCATATGGGAGGATTACACTCTCTGACACCTATTCCTGTTGACAGAGCTCAGGGTCGTGGGGCTAGATCTGGCCAATGTGTTTATGGCTCAAAGGGCTTATTTACACTCCAGAACCTCCCTGCCCCTCATCTTGTGGGGATAAAGTTTTTACTACATCCCTGAGCCACCAAATGGAGGACAGCTGCCCTAACGAGGTGTCCAAACTCACAATGGATTATGTATTCGAGAGAAATAAACTTTTGTTGTTTTAAGCTACATAGATTTGGAAGTTTTTTGTTAACATAGTATGTTGTTGTTGTTGTTATTGTTAGTTGCCACTGAGTTGGCTCTGACTCATGACAACCTCATGTATAACAGAATGAAGTACTACCCAGTCTTGCACTATCTTCATGACTGTTGGTATGTTTCAATTCACTGTTGTGGCCATTGATTGTATCAATTCATCTCATTGAGGGTTTCCCTCACCTTCTCTGACCCTCTGCTTTACCAGACATGATGACGTTCTCCAGGAATTGGTCCATCCTGATAATGTGTCCGAAGTAAGCAAGTCAAATCTCAGACAATATTCTGTAATCCATAGGGTTTTCATTGGCTTGCTTTTGGAAGTAGATTGCCACATCTTTCTTCCTAGTTTGTCTTAATCCAGAAGCCCTGCTGAAACTTGTCCACTATGGGTGACCCTGCTGGTATTTGAAATGCTGGTGGCAGAGCTTCCAGCATCTTAGCAACATGCAAACCACCACAGTATGACAATCTGACAGATGGGTGGTGGTATCACAGTATAGTTTCTCCTAATCTAACTAATAAATGCCTTTAAAAGAAAAGGAAAAAATAGTAAACCGCCCATCTTCAGAACTGTCAAAGATTGAAATTTGGGGGGCATTATAAACAAATGTCATTCAACAGAAATGAAATGCAAGCCACGTATACAATTTTAAATTTTCTAAAGCCATACTTCTAAAAATTAAAATAAATAAAACGTATTATTTAGACTAAATTTGGAGCCCTGGTGGGACAGCAGTTAAGAGCTTGTCTGCTAATTAAAATGTTGGCAGTTCAAATCCACCAGCCACTTCTTGGAAACTCTATGGGGGCAGTTCTACTCTATCCTTTAGGGTAGCTATGAGTCGGAATCGACTTGACTGCAATAGGTTTGGGTTTTTTTGGTTTTTTATCCAAAATATTATCATTATACTCAGGATAAAAAATATGAAATATTTCATATTCTTTTTTCATACTAAGTATTTGAAAATCAGATGTGTATTTACACTTTCAGCACATCTTAATTTGAACTAGCTTCATTTCAAGTTGTCAATATCTTTCAGCCAAAGACCACCAAGCATACACCTGTAGTTAAACAAATTAAGCTGATAACCTGTTGCAGCAAAAGAGAACACACATCATGGCGAACCATGGGACATCCCAGTAAAGGGTGTTAGGAAGAACATATCATAGAATTTGTGCTTTGGTTGGATGATTTCAGGGATGGTCCAAGGAAGCAGAGTTTGCGTTGGATCGAATGCTAAGAAAAAGGGGAGAATTCTATAGTTAGGTATCTCATATACTTACCTATAGGGAGGGAGGAGTCCTGTTGCACAGTGGTTAATTGTTTGGCTGATAACCAAAGGTTAACTGTCCAAATCCACCAGTCGCTCCTCGGAAACCCTATGGGGGAATTTTACTCTGTCCTATAGAGTCGCTATGAGTCAGAATCGACTCGACGGCAACAGGTTATAGGGACGCTATGAGTTGGAATCAATTTGACAGCAGTGAGTTTATAGGGAAGGAAAGGAGCCCTGGTGGCACAACAGTTAAGCACTCAGCAAAGGTTGGTGGTTCGAACCCACCCAGAAGTTCCAGGAGAGAAAGACCTGGAAATTGGCTCCCTTAAATATTATAGCTTAGAAAACCCTATGGAGCAGTTCTACTCTGTCACACGAGGTCACCATGAGTTGAAATCCAGTCAACAGCACCTAGCAATGACATTGGGAAGGAAGACTAAATAGAAGCTAAAGCTGTAATTGATAAAGAAAGAACTATACTCACATTAGCCAGAAAAGCATTACAGATTGAATTGTGTCCCCCCAAAATATGTGTTGTAATTCCTAACCTCTATGCCTGTGTTTATAACCCCATTTGGGAGTGAGTTGTCTTTGTTATGTTAATGAGGCAGGGTTGGTGTAGGCTATGTCTTGAGTCAATCTCTTTTGAGCTATAAAAGAGATTAAACAAGCAAAAGAGAGAAACAGAGATGGGGGTAAGATAGATACCAAGCCACATGGAGATCTCCATGGAACCAGGAATCAGAAGCTGAAGAGACAAGGACCTTCCTCCAGAGTCAACAGAGAGAGAAAGCCTTCCACTCAAGCCAGGGCACCCTCAGTTCAGACTTCTAGCCTCCTAAACTGTGGGAGAATGAATTTCTGCTTGTTAAAGCGATCTGCCTGTGGTGTTTCTGTTATAGCAGTGCCAGATAACTATGACAAAGTGTGCTTGGTATTTTGTGGCTTGGATAATGTTCATTTTTGTCTGTGTTCAGGAATAATTACAGCGTGGTCTTGTTTTTATCTTGATCCATCGTGTTTACAGAGTGGCCTTATCAGATGTTGATGTCCTGTGTGATTGTGTAATAGGAGAATACTGAGACTTACTTGTGAGCGCTGGAACAGTTTGTAGCCAAACTAAGGCCTAGTTGATAATACCAGGCAAGCTCTTGGAAGTTAGAGGCTCTTTTAGTTTTTTGTTTTTCCTCTCAAAGTGCTCAATAGCTACATGTAATTAGTATTACTGAATATGACAGCTTAGCTACAAACAATTTGAACTGATTGAGTCTAGAGACTCATACTGGTTGGAGAAATTCCTCAGTAGAATCAAAACATTTTTTCAAGTTTAACTGCTGGTGATAGAGCTCTGGTTTGTATTTGGTCTCTGTTTTCATTATCTTCTTTCTCTATAACACAAAGTACTGACCTCATGGTGAACAGTATTGAGATTAGGTATTAAAATGGTTAAATTTACTGCATTGGAGTGGAGCCGCACACCCAGTTAAAAGGAGTGAAATAGCCCCCTATCCTTTAGCACTGTTAATGTCTAGTCAATGAATCCATTCTTAAGAGTAGATTTTATGTTGTCATAAGAGCCCTATGGCAGTCATTACAAGCCACCCAACCAGTAAGAGTCACAACATAGCCCCAGTCTCCATGTTAGATACGCCATCTTGTAACATTTGAGAAGAAGGACAAGATGGACTTCCTATACTTCTTCCCCTAATAGGCCAATAGTATTATTTATCTGTAGAAATATGAATGGGCTCCATGTTCCCTGAACAAACATAAACTTTGAAGTGACTTTGGTTTGCCGATTGTGAAAAGGAAGAAAAGAAATTGTTAGAGTGAATAATCTGAAACCTAGTTCTCCTTATAACTTGGGTGATTTCGGCCACCGTAAATCTATATAATAATAGTAAACAAGCATATTATCAAGGTATACAAGTTCTACATCTCAAGGATTTCAAATTTTGCTGTCTAAAGGATCTGAGATACACTTGACCTTGTCAATGAAAAGCACATTAAATGATGTCTTTCCAACATTCTGTATTACTCCCACTCCTCTACTGGCAGAGCTCAGATACTTAATGGAGGAGCTTCCGCCTCTAAGTCAAAATTGAATGTGCCAGGGAAGAGCGCCTACATATGCTTAGTTTTGTCACCATCTAAACCTTAGCATTCGGGTTGGAACACTCTCCTAAAAGACCAATGCTGTTTCAATGTATTTAACTAGGGAAAGAAACCTGTTCTCTTTAACTGCTGGCACATAAATATATGAGAAGTAGATAGTGTTCAATCATACAAAGAACCTTACTCTCTATTATTTACTGGGATGTCTGCATTCATTACAGATATTTCTAATATACGGTACATATTTAATACATCACAGTCTATATATGTTTCCAGTGTCACCTACCAGGGAGAACTCTCAAAGCTAAATTTGGTCTCAAATTTTTCCCAAAAAGGGGGCCAGGGAGATGCAATTGCACATATTAAGATAGTGAATGAAGCACAAGCCCATAGTGCCCCACTTCACTGATCTTCTTAAAGCAGACTTTCCATGACGTGACCTGCTCCCAGACAGACCACCAGTATGCCCCTAAGGGGGAGAGACTCCAGGAAACATTAGAGTGGGTTGTCCTCTTGACTGCAGTAATTTCTTTCTTCAGTAAAGACTCTATATCCAAATAGACGAAGACAGAGAAAGGGAGTAGGTGTTTGAGAGTAGGAGAGGAAATCGATCAAGGGAGGATTACCAAAGGGCAGAAATGGCCATAGGACTGTTTCTGGGGTTGCAGCCTCCATCTTTTTCAGAGAACATTAAGGGACAGAGGATTTAGGAGGGAGTCCATGATTACCTCAAGGCTTTTCATGACACTAAAATGGAAAAGAGACCTGAGAAAAAATTGTCTCCTTATGAATCTAGACCTTCAGAACACAGTCCTCTGGCATGGAAATCAGTAGAAATGTCCATGATGAACAGATAGAGACCATAAAACTGAATGTTGGAAAGATTAGGGCATGGAAAAGAGACAACATTCTTAATCATTATTGGGGTTGATATTAATCTAATGAGGAGGTTTGGACTACCAGCAGAAAGATGCATTGCATAAAGAAATAATGCCTAACAATTTTAAAGCACATTATAAACTACAGAGTTTTTTCATATGTTTTGCCCCCATTTAATACAATCAGACCATGA
Source organism: Dugong dugon (assembly GCA_030035585.1). Classification (NCBI taxonomy): domain Eukaryota; kingdom Metazoa; phylum Chordata; class Mammalia; order Sirenia; family Dugongidae; genus Dugong; species Dugong dugon. Next base: position 68,761,594 of record CM057464.1, read on the forward strand.
GAGAGAGCAAAATGATCAAGTGAATTATCTAAAGTCACAGAGCAAATCAGTCACAGAGCCAATACACTCTTCACCATTCTCCACTTGCTCAAAGGGAAATTGGAAGAGAGAATTCATCCTAGCAAGAGTCTAATGCCCATCTGATGAGTTTAATGCCTAAGTTACAACCAGAACTGACCTGGGAGCAAAGGGCCATTATTACAGGCTACCAAAATGGCAGGGGCAAGGTAGGAAATTCTCTTTTAAATGGAATGTCCTGTTGGGTAAGATGTTTAAAAAAGCAGAACTTGTACAAATTTCTGGACAATTTCCACAGGCATTTAGGGCAGCAGGCAGAGTAATAGAAGACAAAGGAATAAGGTAAATATGGACGGGCCAGGAAGTTGCAAAACAAAACTATTCAAGGGTAAGTAAAAGACAGACTTGAGGTCTAAACAGCATGCACAGAGCGTGGAGATTCGGCAAGATTACATAATGAAGTCAAGAAACTGTAAAGGCAAACACTAGCACAGCCAAGTTGAAGAACAAAAGGGCGATTGCACCAGAGATTGAGATAAATAAAATAATAAGGCATTGTTCCAGTACATAAGGAAGAAAAGGTCAATGGAAAAATAAGCGGGGCCTCTGAGAGGCTGCTAGGGTAATTGACAGAAGAGGTAGGCAAAGTTCTTTTAGGGAGGAAAAAAAAGTAACTGAAGGCCTGGGTTGCCTTAAAACTCCCCAAGGCTAGTGGGAGGGAGAGGTGGCAGGGGCTTGGGATCAGCAAGCAGAGAGATTCACAGGGGTTGTTTAGAATGTGGGAGACGTGATAGTTCTAGGTGACCAGACTGCAGATGGAGAAGCATCCCTTCCCCAGGTCACCAAGACCCCCAGGATATTGAAGCAAAGATGACACAGAAACAGTTTGGAGATAAGAAAGGAGGGGACTGAGTAGGAGCAGAACCCCAGGAAGGCACAGGAATCAATCCATTAACCGAAATTGGGAATGAAGGACAGACTGAGGGCAAAAGTGGAGGGAGAAGGGAAAGAGGAGGAAGAAAGAGAAAAAAGGAGAATTATTTTTAAAATTTAAAACATCAGAGTGTTAACTAAACCAAGAGTAAGTGTTAGTCTTCAGAGAAAAGCCATGGAGGGTGAGGGGAGACCGCACTAAGCTGTCCATTCCCTAGAACCTGACTGAGAGGCTTTGGGCCAAAGGGGGGCCAGAATCTGAATTCCAGTCCAACCCTTGGCATTCACTTGGCTGTGCAGAACTTATACCTAAGCGTGCCTCTCTGACCTGGCAGAGAGTAGAATGGGATGGTCTCTGAAATCTTCTGCAGCGGGATTTTCTTTGGTGCCATCTGTCCAAGGGCAACGAAACTGATCCTAAAGAACCAAGAATGCCCAACTATTAGCGTGTCTCTCTTCCTTCCAGACAATAATAGTCAAAATTTAGTAAGGGCTTCCCACAGTCCAGGCTGATCTAAGTTTTATATATATATATATATATATATATATATATATATATATATTCACTGAACCCTTACAAAAGCCAGACGAGGTTTTAGTATTATCTCCATTTTACAGGTGAGAAAACTGATGGGCAGAGAGGTTAAATAGCTTGCCCAAGGTGACAGCTCAAAAGTAGAATCTGGCCTGAAGCTCGGGCACTGTGGCTGCAGAGCCACCGCTCACGTTGCCAGTCAGTTCTCAACCCTTGGTGACGACTGCTTCCAGGAGGTCAGCACTGGATCCACAAAGCCGCAGCTGCCACCCGAATGGCGAGCGGGTGCGGAGGACACTGGTGGCTACAGCTTGCCCGCGCTCTGAGGCCTGGCTCTGGTGCGAACCCTAGCCTCCTCGGAGGATCCATCCCGGGCCAGAGCCGCTGACACCCGGAGACAGAATCGGAGGCCGGTAGGCCAGGGGCCGGAAAGTGGGAGGCCCACGCCCCAGTCCGGCGCCAGGAAAAGAGCGGGCAAGATCCAGGAGATTGGATTTGCACTCGCAGGAATCTAGATGACGGTCTCCTCAAAGGTCCCATATCCCTTGCTGCAAAAGAACCCTGGCCTCCAGGTGGGTTTTCTTCTTTTAGGTGTCTAGAAAGGTCTAATAGAAAAGTGGGATAAAAGTAGGAAATAAACGTACCTGGAAGAGCTTAGGTGCAGTAGAGACCAGGAGATACAGTAGAAAAAAACAAGTGTTTGAGACCAAAATCAGTGAATTCAAGCTTCTTATGACCTTGGGGACCACTTACATCTTCTTGAATCTCATTTTCCAGTCTCCCCTACCTGCTGGGAGAAGAAAATGTCTTGAGCCACCTCCTTTGCTTCTGCTTCCTCGTCTGTGCAAAGGGAATTCGCACAACTGGTAGGATTGTTTTAACTACTGACTGATAGAATGCTTGTAATGGACTTGGAAAGTATAGTACGTGCTCAATAAATGTTAGCTTTGCTGGTAGTTTGTTGCTGTTGTTCTGTCCTCCATAAAATGAAGGTGATAATTATATAGGCCCTCCTTACCTGAGTTGTGGGGGAGGGTAGTGTTCTGAGAATAAAATAAATCAATACTTGTACAGGCGCTTGGTAAAACTAGATTCTACGCACAATCAGGAGGCAGGCAGATGGACTTTCCAAATCCCCTAGTGCGCCAGAAGGTTAAACAACCGAAAGAGAAGAGTCGGGATAGAGCGCAGCTTCTTTCCGAACTCAGGCATTTCTTGGCTAAAAGAGGCACAGTTCTCGAGGGAGAGCAAAAGCCCAAGCTGAAGAGCCAGTTTCCCGCCTACACGAGCGCTGCTACCCGAGAGGCCTGCGGGGCTCCGAGCCCTACCCGCTTCCGGCCTTGCTCCTTGGAGGAGAGCGCCCTCCGACGGGGCGGGGCTGGCGAGTTAGGCTCGGCGCCCCGGGCTTCACCGAGAGGATGGGCGAGTCGGCGCCTTGCCTAGACTCAACTTGGCAGCTGTCGCAGAATCACCAGGAGTCAGCTGTCTTCGATGAGGGCCTCAGCTCCAAGTTTCACTGTTATCAAAGAAAAGACTTCAGACGAGAGAGTCCTCCCATTTAATTTTCGACTAATACGTTCGCAAGGCTTTTTAATTGCTAGCAAACGCATTTTCTCTGTACGATTACGGAATTCGTGTTCCTGGTCGGCTGCGAGGCTGAAGCGGAATACAGATCCGCGTTAGGCTTTCGACAAACAGCCCAGAAGGCGGGGTGGGGTCGTGCAGGAGAAGATTTTTTTTAAAAGAAGAAGAAAAAGAAAGAAAAGGATTTAAAAAACCAATGACAACCCTTAAACTGAAATGACTGGAGAGTCTGTCAGAAATGTTAATTTCCCCTAAATATCCGAGAGTTCTGGGTGGGGCGGGGTGGGGAGGTGGGAGCACTGTCGTTTCTCAGTTGCAGTTAGGTAATGTTGTACGTTAAGTGGCCATTCTGTTGCCGCAGGTGGAATGGGGGTGGGGGAATAATGCCTAGAGGAGGTAAAGGAGTCAGCATCGCTTCGGGTCAGTAAGAAAGGCTAGCAATTCATTTTTGCCGAGTCTGACCTCGCGCGCCTGCGCATGAATACCCAGGCTGCCAGTCCGTTTCTCTCCAGATATCCTGGTGCATGTAACTGGGTCAAGTTTTAGATTGCTGGCTCCTGCCCAAATTTTCCCCGAGACTTGAAGCGCCCTTCTGTCTTCACTTTGCCTGCTGAGGAAGAATGAATGAACCAGCGGGTTAGGATACAGCCTGGTGGACCCAACACGTTTGCCTTCCTATCACCTGAAAGTTTGCGCCCCTCCCCTAGCAGTAACTAGGGGAGGTTAGGAGAATCACAACACAATGGATCCTTCGACCGGAAGACCTTTCCGATTCATGAAAATCCTGAATGACTGTGAAGCTCGGGTCCCCTTGGAGATGACCCTGAGAGCTCCATCTGTGGCTGGCTATTGGAAACCCAGTGCCGAGGACCTTTCTGAAAGCCTAACCAGGGTGGAGGCTCTCAGAAGGCAGGGGATTCGCAAAGGAGTGGGAAAGTGTTTAAAGGAACAGGCCTGAGGGCAAGAGCACCACTGTATAGGACACAGGAGAAATCCTCGGCTTACTCTGGGTTCTCTAAAGGCACATCTGCTCTTGATCCAAAATAAGGAGCAAAAAGAAAGAGGCTGGAAGTGGTAAGGGGGAGGGCTGGGAATATTCAGATCCATATCTTTTGTTTTCCTTCGTGGAAAGAACATTTCTCCATCTGCTATAGTGGACCTTCAGTGTTCCACAGTTCTCCTATATAAGTTCCCTTTCAAAGTCAGGGTCTTTGTGACCATGGAAATTGTCTCCTAATGATCAAACTTCTGCCGAGTTATGGAGCTGCATGCCCTACTGGAGCAGAACACACTAATTTCACTATTAGATAAAGTACACACATGCTAGATTAAGGCACAAGTTTATTGAATTTAATCCCATCTCCCCATGAAGGAAGGAAGGAATAAAAAAGAAAGAAAGAAAGCAAGGAAGATATCCTGATTGACTCATGTGTATGAATATGTGCAAGGAAACATTTTTGGTTGTAATTGCCCAAATAATTGCAATCACTAGCTATTCCACTTCACTTCAAGTATATAGTGGAAGATGTTTGTGGAAGACATTTATTAAGGTAACAAGAAAATAAATACAATCAATTTGGAGGAGCAAGGGAAACCTCAAGTATCTAAAAGAACAGAAGAAATACATATTTAATAAAGCTAGGGGGAGGCATGTGTTGGCTGTTAATTGTCTACAACCTCAGACATGCAGACGGTGGCAGGCCCTTTCAGTAGAGATGTTTGGGATTGGATGAAAGCTGGGATGATTTTGAAGGACCGGCCTAGACGCTCAGGAAGGGATCTGCAACCCTCAGAAACTCCCTTCCAGCGCTGGATCGTAACCAAAGCAATAATGATACATATAAAGATTTCCCGGCAAATTTTTAAAGCGAGTGCGGTAGGACAGCCTCTCCTGAACTGTGAGGCGTGGACCCAGCTGGAAGAACGGAAGCGTTTGGTGCTAGGAGAGAGTCTCTCCCAGATCCTCGGGTGCCAGGCTGGCAGAGTTTCTCCTTTGCGTTTAGGCGCTATGTTTAGAGAGCCAGCGTGGGTCTGGCCTCGGGATCAGACTGGGATGTGCACCGCAAGTCCCCGAGGGAGGGGGCCCCCCGGGCGATTGTCACTGCGTCTCCAACATGCCGTGGTCAGTTAATTCAATTACGCCGCCCACTGGAGAATGTGTGGCCAATCGCTCTCGGGGAAAGGGGCAAAACAGAGAAAGAGGAATTAACTTTGCTGCGAAGCCTAGCCTTTGAGTCAAGCGGGATGGCAATTATTAATTGCTCAAGACTATTAATTGGATGAGGAAGGGGGGGCTGTCTGACAGAAACAATCCCGCGCGCACATATCACACACACACGGACAACAAACACCCCGCACACCTGCCTCGATGCGTTTCTTTAGAAAAGGGGCGCGCTGAGCAACCCCAGAGCAGATGGAAGGGAGCGCTGACCAGTATGTGCATATGGCGCGGATGATTTTCCCAACTTTTCTTTCAGAGAAAGAAACAGCTTTTTTTTTTTTTTTTTTTTTAAGTTGAGAAGAGGCGGGAGGAAGCAGTTGGCCAAATGGAGTCTCCCTTCAGTTCAGACGTCGGTGTGGGAAGCTGAGACGTGGGGATGGGAAAAGGGCTTTCCAAGGGAGACGTGACGTCTTGACAAGGTAGACCCCTAAGCTAAGAGAGACGCGCTTATCCTTCCACTCCATCTCTCTAAAGTACAAATACAAGTTTTTCTCCTTCTCTGTGATCTTTCGTTTCCTCTAAGTCCATGAAAGTTCGAGAAACACAGTAAATGAAGCCCTGGATTCCTTTTGTCTCGGTAGCTAAAAGACACAGGGGAAAGTGGGGTGGGGACTGGGAGATGGAATGGGGAGGTGCAGTTGCCAGTTCTTCTGTGATGTCCTGAAGTACCAGACTGGCGAGGAGACTGGAGGTCATTCCTTGGGATGGATTCAGCTCGAGGCCAGAGCCCATTACTGAGAGTATCAGAGGCTACATATTCCGAATGTGCAGGCTGAGGGTGGCTCTTCTCCTGGACTGGCCAACACAGCAGGAAGAGCTGGCTCCAGTCATCCGGAGATTCCTGGTTGTTCCAAGCGAGGGTTTTTGCGCCTGCTGCCTGGACCTACGCAGGAGAGACAAGGTCTCTTTACCTTCAGGGAAAATGTACCTGACAGTATTAGGGGAGTGCCTGAGAAGGGGCCATGCTTTTTCATATGGGTTTAGACTTACTGGGGAGCTGTCACCTACAAGGAAAAGGACATCTGGCCACGCCTGAGTTAACCTATAGGTTCTTGTGTAGGGGTGGGTTTCTTCTCCTGGGGGTAGATTTGGACCTAGGCAAGAACAGGCATTCTTGGGGGTAAGATCATGGTGTAACCATGGCTGATTGTTTATTTCCTCTGTAGGTAAGCTATGGACACCCCACTCATGCCTGGCAAACAAAGACTTTGCTGCAGGCATTTTGGGATTCAACCTTTCAGTGCCAACAGTACCCTTCTTACCCCTTCTACTTAAAGATCAAGTTGGACATACTTCCTCTTCACCTTCATTGGCCTCTGACTTCATTAGACCAAAATATCGCATTTCAAGAAGTTGGGGAGGGAGCAGGCTAGCACACCTTGAAAAATGAAGCAAGGGTTGGCTGCTGACCCCTGTGTGGGGCTGGAGCATCACAGATCTCTATTTCAGACAATGCATTTCAATTCTTGTCATGTGCCTTTGTCCATTTGTATAAAGCAAAGAGCGATGAATGACAGGCCCAGTTAGCCTGCATGAGCAGATCCTAATAAACCCTCCCAAACCCCGACCTAAAAAAAATAAAAAAGCCACATGCCTGTTTGCCTGCGGCTTATTATTAAGACACCTTCTCAGCTTAAACACTTAAAAGCTAACCAAATGAAATGGCAATTAAGACTCAATTACCCCCTCTATCTCTGAGATGAGCTTGTGGGGCCAGTCAGTTTTTACGCGATGAGCAGGGTTGGAGAGTGGACTTTGCAGAGCCTCAGTATTGCCACCATGTAGCCACCGCCACCCCCTCCAGGCACTACATTACTTAATGGGGGAAGCCGAATTTTGAATGAAGTAAAAACTCAAAAACTGTTTGAAAGTCAAGAAACTCACGGAAGAGATGGGGATGAATGTGTGCTGCCTCCTTCTTGCACTCTCTTTGTAAAATATAACTTCCAAGCATTAAAGGGTTATGAGGGGGGGGATAATGGTGTTCAAATACCTGGAGTCACTGCTAAATGGTCTACACACACACATCTCCCATCCAACATTGTTTCCAAAAGAGAAGGAGGAAAACAAAAAAGGGGGAAAATGGGTTGGATTGGGGAGTGGAAGACAACGTTTTACCTAAAATGCTGAATCTTGTCACACGTCTTTATTCTCTAGTTGTTGTTTTTTTTTTTTAATTTTAATATATTGCCAGTTACACTGTTCCTTCATGATGGAATCTTGGGACTGTCCATCACAGTTATTTATTTCAAAAGCTGCAGAAAAGTGTAAGCCACCGCCCGGTGTTGCCTTTCAGAAAGGGAGAAAGAAGCCAAATTCGATGTAAATATGGAAATAGCAACATTGTTTCTACTTGGGCGAAGGCAGACACCCCAATCTGGGTGAAATTGGTTTAGGTCCTTGTTGGAAAAAGCAGCTTTCAGCATCCAGGGAGTGTAACCAATAGGAAGGAACACTTACCCATGTAAAAGCAAGCTTTACTTAATATATATTTCTGTCTCTAATATACACATACCTAGGCTAGATCTCTATCTTCACAATAAATGTGTGCAAATGCTCTCCGCAGAGATGAGTCCCCACCTCAGTCGGTATAGAAAAGCATGATAAAGGTTGGAAAAAATGGATAAAAATGTTGAAAGAACCTCCAGTTCCTTATTAGGCGAAGATACAATATTTATTCCTTGTCTCCTGGGATAAATCTCTTCTGCCTATTGTCCTCCCAGTTCTCAGTGCTGATGCTTAATTTTCAAAACTTCTATATTACCAAGGGACCTACGACATCAGCCAAAGAAATACTCAGCAAGTACAAAATCTGTTCCAGGGAGCTGCTTTTGTGCAGAGGGAAAATTTTGTTCCTACAGGTTTTTAAGTGGGTATGAGGCAAGGAGCTGTCTGATCCCGGGAAAGCCATTACAGTTTAGATCTCTATCTATAGAACATTTTTTTTTCCTTAAAAAAATTGGAAAATACAAGAAGTTTGGATTTTTTTCACGATTCTTTTTTTGGAGGGGGAAATTGCATCGTAAGCTTTCGGAGAGACCCAACATGTCAACTACCTTTCCGGGACTAGTCCACGATGCCGAGGTATTATTACTTTTTTTTTTTTTTTTTGCGCGCGTGTGTGTGTGTGGCGGCGGCGGTGGCGGCGGCGGTGGCAGCTTTCCCTGTCTCTAATCTATATTGGACCGTTACGTTTAATTATAAGCTGGCTTTCGGGGGAAGTTAAGGAAGGAAAGGGGAGAAAGTTCGTTATGACATCTGTCGCCAGGAAGGACAACTCTGCCACGCTAAGAAACATTTGCCATAATGAGGGAGGAAAAACATAATCCTAATAATAAAGAAAGGGAGGAGGGGTGAAGAGAAAGAGATAGAGACTGGGGGAAAAGATACTCAAAAAGGCAAAGTAAAGGAACTGATGGGGGGCGGTAGGTGGACAAGGGGGGTGGGGAACAACGCACCCCTTTCGGAATGGGCTTATTCAAGAAAAGGGAAGCAGAAAGGGGGGGCGGCTTCCCTCCCCTACATGGCTAAGGAAATGAGCAAGTTGAGCGATTTGCACAGACTAGTATTTTATATATATATGGGCAGTGATTCTTGAGCAGCTCCGGCCAGACATCTCGGCACGGACAGTCGCGGGATCTTCGTGTGGAGATCTGGTTGGCAATGGTGAGGCGCCGGCCGGCGCTAGGTGCAGGTGGACGCTTTCGTTCTGCTCCCCGCGGCCCCACAGGCAGTTGCAAACCTGACTACCAACGCTCAGCTTCTTGCGCAGGTTGGGCAGGGGCTCTGTGTGTGTGTGTGTGTGTGTGTGTGCGTGCGTAGTGTCACCCGCACCTATATAGGGTGGGGGAGTTTTTTCCCTCTCTCTCGACTGCGAGGACGCGGCCGCCCACCCCCATTTCGCCTACTCGCAAAGGCTCTCTGGCAAAGGCGCTGAGCCGGGGCTTCGGCTCGGCCTGAACCGTGCGCGCTAGGTCTCGTTAGAGAGTCAGAGAGAAAGCCAGTGGCTTGGCGAAAGCCGCGCCTTGGTTGCAAAATGACAAACCTCAAGTTTTTCTGCTCTCCCTTTTCCCCCTCTTCCTTGCAGATACGTCACGACGGATCAAACAGCTACCGTTTGATGCAGCTTGGCTGTCTGGAGTCCGTAGCCAATTCCACTGTCGCCTATTCCTCCTCCTCTCCATTAACTTACTCCACTACTGGCACCGAGTTTGCGTCCCCCTACTTCTCCACTAACCACCAGTACACCCCGCTCCACCACCAGTCCTTCCATTACGAGTTTCAGCACAGCCACCCGGCCGTCACCCCCGACGCCTACTCTCTGAACTCGCTCCACCATTCGCAACAGTACTACCAGCAGATCCACCACGGGGAGCCCACCGACTTTATCAACCTGCACAATGCGCGGGCGCTCAAGTCATCCTGCCTGGACGAGCAGAGGCGGGAGCTGGGCTGCCTCGATGCCTACCGCCGCCACGACCTGTCCCTCATGAGCCATGGCTCTCAATATGGAATGCACCCAGATCAAAGACTCCTGCCAGGGCCCAGCCTGGGGCTGGCCGCCGCGGGAGCCGAGGACTTGCAGGTAAATAAGCATGCAGCGAATTTGTCTGAGCCCTCCTCTCTTCTCCCTCCCCCTCCCTCTCTATTAATGTTCTGACTGTAAACCCTCTCTCTCTCTCTCTCTCTGTCTGTCTCTCTCTCTCTCACACACACACACACACACACACACACACACACACACACACTCCTCACTTATGGAAAGTTATCAAAACAATTAGAGGAGGAGTGAGCCCATTCTGCCCCTCTCATTGGATCGAAGCTTTTCACCTGGATGCGCGGGAGTCCGGCTAGCTGCGGCCCCCACCTTCGCTCTGTCTGCACAGAAGTCTTTCGTGAATCCACATTTCTGTCCCTGAGGGGTTGGGGTGGGGAGGTCAAGGAGGCTGGGGTTGAGCCAACTAGCCTCAGAGTAAGACTGGATGAGTTGATGACCAATCGCGCCCTCAAGTCTCGACGCTTTGCTGGGTCTGCGGGCGTGTTCCAGGAGCGTGCCCTAGATTGAGTTTACGAGGATTTTAGTATGAATTGGGGGGGGGGGGTTGTTCTTGGGGAAATGCGAGTTAGAAAACTGTAGGATAACGGAACTCTAGCAAAATTTTCACCAAATGTGCTAAATTGCTGTGGAGAGTAAAGGATCACAAAGGAAAACCTCGAAAATTAACCTCAGTGAAAGAATCTGCACAATGCACTTCACCAGGGCGTGAGGTTGTGCCTATTTTTCTCTGCTTGACGTTCCTCTAAATTTGATCCCAGTTGGAGAATTCACCACTTCATTTTTCCTCTCCAAGCACCACTTTTACATAATATGCAATTAGTTAAAAAGAGAGAAATGAGAAAAGAAAGAGGAGAAGGAAAGAAAAGAGAAAGAGAGGGAGAAAGGAGAAAAGGAAGGTAGGAAGGAGAAAAGAAGGGGGGAAGGAAGGGAGAAAGAAAGAAGGAAGGAAGGAAAGAACACTCATACTGTGAAAACCATCGTTCAATCAAATGATTCTTCCTACTTTCTACTTACACGAATGTTTGCACATTCGTTGCCAACAATAGAATCTGTACTTATGCAAGCATATTGTCATGGCCTCATTTCAAACAAATAAGCCCATAATGTCCAAGAAGGAACCCAGAAGACAGAGTTTTAAGTTCTTTTGGTTGAAAGTGCAGATCTCTGAGCAAGTGTCTACTTTTTCAGTCCACACAAAGCTGGCTACCTTCTCCACACTCTTGAAGAAGAAGGGAGAGATATTCGAAGAGCACAAGTTGGAGACGTAAGAGATCCTTTGTTGCGCACAGAAAATCTTTTTCCCTCATTTAGCTCTGCACAAGGAATTACTTTTAAATTAAAGTGAAAGCCCTTAGAGTCCCAACAAAGAGCCATAGCTGAAAGATTGGCACAGTAGAAAAAATATTTGGCTCCATAAACCTTGACTTTCTACATTTATATTCACAAAATAATTTTATACACTCAGGGCGTTTTTACATTTTTCTCAAGGATCCCCTTATGTCTCAAGGGTGAAAAAGTCTGCCATTCAATGCCTAGCTCAACTAAAACCTATTTACTCCTTTTTATAGCCACGTCTGCTGCTGATTTTTTTGTATCTGTACAAATTTTTTTTCTGTGCTAGGCACAAAGCCGGGTATTTTTCAAAAGAGGGGATTAGAACATTTGCAAGCACCAGACAAAGAGCGAATCCCGTGCAAAAGGACACCATAGTTTATCCAATTTTCGACTTAGTGCCATTCAACTGGTCATTTACGCAATGTCATCCAACCAAACAACATGTTGTACTGATAGGGAGGAAAAGTTTGTTAAGTGAAAAGACCCCGATTCATTTCTTCTAAGAAAGTAAACATCTTAACGGTGCGCCAAAGAGTGGGAGGGAAAGCGTTTTACTGCCTTGGAAAGCTTTGAGGCGCTTTACCTTGTACATTTCAGATATATTGAAGCCTGTTCTCCAGCCTATCTCCTCTTTATATTCCTAACCTCCCTTTTTCCGTTTAATACTCATATTGAGGGGGCTACTCCAAGACACTAGAAGAGCTAGAGTGTGGATATATATACATATATATTCGAAAATATAACCACAGACATGTTTGTAAATTAGGGAAATTATTTTCCTCCACTCTTCTTGGACTTAACTGGCAGAATGAAAAAGAAAGTGAAAGAGTTATAGCTACATTTAAAAATAAAAATGGGGAGGGGGTGTGTGGGAGAAACCAGTCTCTCTCCTTTTATTTCCTCCTTTTAAAAACATTCATCAGCATATGCCTCATTTCAAATGCAACAAATGTAAATATACTTTTCCCTGCGCAGAATTTTAAGTGAAAGTCCAATGGTTTGGAGGGCAGTCTAAGTCTGCCTAACAGATGCAAACAGTCTTGTGGCTTCAGTTCCATCTTTGAGTCCCCTAAAAAGATTTGCTATGGCCAACAAAGGAAACTGTCACACCTTTTCCCATCACCGCTTTAATTTATGCTCAGTCTCCAAGTTTTTTTTTTTATATTGATTTGATAATCACTTTAAGGCCAAACACTTAAAATAAGAAAGAGCTCGTGAGTAGGTTGAAAAGGGGGGTCTTACAGGCCTGCCTCAATATGGTGAAAATGGGGAGGCGAAAAGGGAGCCAGGGCTGTAAAGGTTGTTTTGTAAAGTGGGTTTTTATTATGCACCGACTCTCTCCGCATTTACTTAACTCTTCACGGGCTGTTGGGTAGGTTAACACCCTTCAAGGCCTCTTTCATGTCCAATACCTCGTTTGTTTGTAAAGGAAAATGAGCCTTTAACACATTTTCATTTAGCAAAAAAAAAAAAAAAAAAAAGACAGAAAAATAAATTTTTATTTTTCTTAATCAAAATCAGCAAACCTTTTCCTCCTTTCCAGTTCAAATGATTCTTCAATCCATTAGGAACCTGAAGACCTGCAGTGAATGAACCTGAGGGCATTTCCTCTACAAGGCCCATTTTGGATAGCATTATAGGGTTTTCCTACATCTGGGGTAAAACAGAACCTCCACAAGACATATTGAATCTTGTACATGAAATGTCTCCTCTGAGCTCCCTAGAAGCCCACATTCCCAGAACATGACACTGAAGTTGTAATTTGCACCACACAGCAAGTACCAAGTGTATAGTATCTGTATATATGCTATGTGCCTTGATGGGGACTCAAAGGCTTCTCCATTCTCTACGCCAAGATGAAAGGTACTCAGGCTCTTTGAAGTGTAATATCGCATGGTGCTGTAAAATGCACACCTTAAGACTTATGCAACTTTTAGGTTGTGGTTTTTCTCAAACATTTTTTTCTTAAAATCGTGTTTGCTGTCAGCCTTGCTCCTGTTCAGCAGTTGCTTTTAAATGTCTACTGAGATGGGTTTTGAGGATGGGGAAGATTCAAAGTCTTTACTCAAGCGGTATCTATATGAGTGATTTTATTTCTTTTTCTTTTATTAAGGGCTCTGTGGAAGCCCAGTGTGGGCTTGTTCTCAATGGCCAAGGTGGGGTGATAAGAAGAGGTAAGTAATAATGCATTACCCTAAACATTCTTTTTTCATCTGTTGCTTAGTTTTGAGAATCCGCTGATGCTTTTAAACATCATATCCCATGTCTGATGATTAAGAAAACAATGACTCTTGGTCTGTGACATTCTTGTCCCTCAAGTGATACTCACATTTAGAAAACCTCTCTTCCTCTGTTGAGGCTTGAACCCACCCTGCGCTCAAAAGATTCATGATGGGAAAGGTTTGCTCATTCTCACAGCACTGTGATAGAATCAAAGTTAGAGATAAAAAAAGAAGAAGAAAATACTTCTCACGCCCCCTTCTTCCAATACCACATCCTCGAGCAGAATTTCGGGTCTCATTGAGCCCTAAATGTGCCAGCCACAGCCTGGGTGTCTGAGGTGTTGGTTTTAGCTTGAGGGTTGGGGGAATTCTGTGAAAGGCTGGATTCACTGAGACTTCAGGGGAGGCTAATGAAACACCAATATTGTAGCTGCCCTTAGTTTTCTAAGTGTCCAGAACATTTCTTTCTTTAAAGGAGGGTAGGAGGAGGTGGTGATGTTAACTGTACCAGATAAAGCTTTCTTGTTCCCATCTGTTGAGGAAAACATCTGAATCCAGAGTTACCCATGGAACTGGAAGGGGGGGGGGGGCAAGAGGAGAGGAGAGAGAGCTGTTGATTTCGGCTCAGACAGTGCAGGGGGCTGCATCTCGGATGTTCCATTTTGACAAAGGGTTTTGAACTATGACATCCTCAGGGCCTCAAGGCAGTGAAGATTTTGCTTGCTTCCCCACTTAACTGTATTCAGAGCCTCTGAAGCTTATTTGCCTAGCAATCTGAATAAGCCAGGGATCACACAAGGCAAAGGGGACCAGCTGTTATCTCAGTTTCATAAGAATTAGTAAGATATGCCCCATTCACCAAGCATAATTCCAGCTCCAGGGCTACAGTTGTCTTTAGTACCCAAACCACTGAAGACTGAGTCACTCCTGATGGCACCAAATAAATGTCCTTCTATCCCTCACCAACTCTATCAATGCTTCTTGAAAGAGTCCAATACTTTTCCAGAGAGAGAAATGTATTGGTAGAAACAGTGGACTCTTTCATGCTTAAACTGCAGATTTCACAAGCTGATGTTCAATATTAAACTCCGTTTGAATTGAGGGGGAAAGAATACAAATAGTGTGGCTACTCACACAGTGGCTATTTGGAACTTCCGCTAAATTTAAAATAGCTCTTCAATTCTGTTGTTTTCCCCCACAGACATTTGATAACTATTTATAAAAACAAAAACTACTGGTATTACTCTTCAAATATTAAAAGGGGGAGGAGGCAGCAATTTTAAACTTTTCTGCCAGGCCAATACTCAACCATATTGAAATGACATGAAATAGGCCCAAGGCTGGTGAAAATGGAAATAAAACTAACGCACTGTTGGGGAAGAGTAGAAAAACACGCAGTGAAAGAGGGGACAGGTGAGGCTTGCTGATGCGGGTCTGTAAGAGCGATAACACGAAAGGTTAGGCAGAGCCCTTCGGGGCGCTTGGAGAAGATACTGTGGTGCTGAAGGACAGCGCCACTAATTAGCGCCCTAAGCCCGCTCCTCCCACAATCCCGCTCGCGCTACTGCAGTCTTTGCGTACAATTCTCTACTGTACAGAAGATCACCTTCTCAAATGTTTGCAAATTGCATCCGTTCGTACAATAGCTGACAGAGGGCAGGAATTATGCGAGGCGGAGGGAGGGAGCTGGAGGGGAGACCGCTGTGGAACCAGTTGAATTTCCGGAGAGAGATTTAGGGCACACTCCCTCATCATCCTCCCGAGAAAGGCCAGTGTTCTTAGTATCTACAAGTGGGCGCTACAACCCCACCTCACTGAAAACGGTCTTCCTTAGATGATGTTTCATTGTTCTGGTATAATTCGGTACCTATTTGTTTCACCTAAAAAGCATCATCGAATCTGCTATTTTGAACCAAATATTAATCTTTTAGGAAAACAGCATGGCTCCCAAGAGAAAGGGGATGTAACTTGGGATTTATGTCTGTATTGTATGACTAGACCCTAATCCACCCACGGAGATGGAATTCGGACTTTAGCTGCTCAAAGTTTATTCCATTTTCACGTGCCTTAGAGAAAGGCTAATTAACCTGCTTGAGCCCGAAAGAGCAGGGTGTGTGCTTCCTCTGAAAAAGACTAATGTTCATGACAATTCCCAAATGGTTGGCAAAGATTGCAAGGAGATCTTGCTTCAAACGGGGGTATATCCCGTTAGTCTGCTCAGCCCGCATCTCAGGAGTCCTCGTTTTTTGAATCATCTTCTTTCTAGGGACACGGTAGTGAGCAGGATTCTTAATATCAATAGCTCAGGTCACCTTAGTTCGTCAAAAATCTGAAGGGGGGCATTAACTCAAGTGCTTTTCCGTACCGCCATCCTTCACACCACCCAATAGTGTGTAATAGCAGAGGTGGGAATGTGTTTCTCCTCTAATCCACGTTTTACAGGTGACTCTCCACATGAAACACCATGTCTTATAAAACACAACTTTTCACCATTTTCTCTTTCCTTTTAAGCTCCTGGATCGGCTTACATTTCTAATAATTGCCAGAATTGACAGTGGGGGAAAAAAACAAAAACAGATTTCACTTCTGAAGATCCCCGAACGTTCTTCTTGAAGAAAGATCCCTCAGTGTCCCAGTTTAGGTCACTAGGTAGAGGCCGTTCTGCTTTTCAGTGGGGGTAGGGAACGGGAGTCAGGATTGTTCTTTAAATTTGGCCACTTCTACTTAAAATGTACAAAACGTCGTTTCCTTGACTCACTTTGGTAAGTGGCAATTGTAGTGTTTTTGCCTTTCATGGAGGCCGAATAGCCATAGAATGCGCGGCAGAGGGGGTAGCGGCGAGGTAATTACTATCTAGATAAAATATTTGCCACCACCTCGGAGGCGCCGCTCCCCGCGCGCTCACGCTCGGTTAATGGTGTGCGCGATTTCGCCCGCAGCTCCGCCACTCCAACCATCAGAACCAATAATCTTTACTTTACCCTGTGCTCGCGTATCGATAGCTTCTCTCGCCTCGGGCGTCAGCTTTGATATGTTAATATTTCTGAGTAGCAAATTCTGCAGAGATCATATTACTGTTGTACGTACAGAGTGGAGCTTTGCCTTCGTTGAATATTCAGATACCGGGTTTCAAAAGGTATCTCTTGAAATGAGGCTTCTATTTACTGGAGTCGTCTGTGTTTTTAATCATTAAAAAAAAAAAAAAGAAAGGAAAACCCACTCTTCTTTTCCCTATCAATCTTCTGAGGCTCCCTCATGGCCGCATCCCCTTTGTCAGACGACGATCCCTTTCATTTCTCGGTGAGTATCTAGTAATACGAGAATAATGTTGATGACGATGATGATGGTGATGATGAAGCTCATAATGAATGAATCCAGATTCAAATGGCAGGGGTAGGGGCTCGATTGTGTGCAGGGGGTTGTGGCCTTCAGAGGAGGACAGAGGTGAGATGAAAAGATCCAGCCTTTCGTATTTGGGTGGAAAGTGACATTTTGGCCCTGGTCTTTTTTGTGAAATCAGGATGGCAAACTCAAAAAAAAAAGGAAGAAAGAAAAAAATGAAAAAAAGTGAAGGGAAGCGCCCGTGTTTCGCTTTGTGATCACTCTGCCTTCCAGCCCCAGGCTAATTTCAGAAGCTTAAATACCGCCATAGCCTCTGGGCCACGCGGAGAAGGAGCAGACCCGGCCACCGGCAGGCAGGAGCGCTTTCCCGATTGCCCGTGGCTACACAAAATACATACTACTTTGAATCAAAACATTTTTGGAGAATTAATACGATCTGAACTCTGCACGTTTTAAGAGAGCTGGAGTTTGTCAGATCGCTTAGAGGTGACTGGCACGCCCAAGCGTAGACATTAACGCTCCGGTACAAACATTATCAGATTTAACTTACTTTTTTTTTTAAAATGTTTCTTCGAAACACGGTTTAGCATCAGCCGTCCAAAATCAACCAATAACAGGGTGGGTGGACCTGGCCGCTCTTTCTTTCTGGGCCTCTGATGGCTGCTTGGGCAGAGAATGGCCTCCCTCAAGTTCATCGGGTTTCCCGAGGGCCTTGAGCCTTGGAATCCGGGTTAGAGAGAGCTTTTCCTCTTTTAGTCGCTCCTGGGAAGAGCAAGAGTCGAGGGAAGAGGGAAGTCTCGTTCCTCTCCCTCTGTCAGTGCCCGGGCATTAGAGAGAGACTACCTGGAACCTCTCTCTACTCAAACTCTCCAAAACTCATCTCTATAGTGCATCCATTGTGTGTAAACTAGAGCCGGAAATACACCTGGAGGCTCGCCTGCCTCCTTGGTTTCCAACTACAGATGCTGTAGATTAGAAAGTCAGTCTCCTGAATCCTGAAGCCTAAAACTCAGGCATCTTTTCTTGCAAATCTTCCGGGGGCGGGGGGGGGGGTGGCAGAGCGGGTTGCTGCTTTTCCATGCCTGCTGCCTTCTCTCTAATTTCTTTATTGCTCTGAAAAATCACCAAAGGCCAAAGTACTCTCTACATTAGGGAATGGAGATTAACCCCCCCCAACACACACACACACACACACACACACACACACACATTACAGACCCCTGCCACATTAAACCAGCCGGTTTCCCTATGCGGACCTCTCTTTCTTTTGTTCTGCCTAGAATCTGCGCCTGGAGGAGTGCATTCAGCCTTGGTAATCCAGTTATACCTGTAATGGTATATCTCTCCCCAAACGGCGCAATTCATTGCTGACACATCAGATTGCAATTAAGTCCCGCTACTTTTCCTATTTGATGACAATGACTATCTGCTGCCGTCGGGGGAAGGCGGGTAGCGGTGGGGGAGGGGGACTTGAAAAGAGTGGGAGGCTAGAGGCGAAGCTGCCCACAATGATCCTACCCCGCCGTCTCACACGCTCACGTAGCAGAAACGCAACCGCAGAACAAACAAGGAGAGGAAACTCTCGTAATCGCTTACACATTTTTGTGTCAGGAAAAAACGAGCGATCACTGGAGATGAAGAAGGGGAGAAAAAAAATCCCTGCCGTTTGCATTTCTTTCATTTGAATTGTAAACAGCTGTTTGGCTGTAAGGCGAACAGAACATTTATTTAGCTCTCCAGATTTGGTCTAATTATGTCAACACCGACGCCGCGGCGAGTGCGGAGGCGCTGCGGCTTCGGAGAGGCTGCGCGCACAGACCCAGCGCCGGGAAGCCCGCCAGGAAATATTGATCGCTCCAGGAACTTACGCCAGGCCTCCTGCTAGGTCCGGGACTGTTGTTGTTGGGGGCGGGGAGGGGGCGTGGAGAGGGGGCGCGTAACTCTGAGGCAGCTTTAGGGGCGTCGGGCGAGCTGCAGCTCCTCCGAGACAACCGCGGCTTTTTCCTCTGCCCTAATTGCCGGGGATGAGAGGAGGAAAAGCTCATTTAGGCGTCCGCGCTGGGCTTTCCTATCCGATGCAGCGCAAATGGTAGGTAGGGGTCTTGCCGCGCCCCACAACTCGCATCCTGCGACGTAGTAGTTGTTCAACACAATGGCGGGGTTGGGTGGCCTTTTCCAGGTGGTGAGCACCCATGCGTCCATTCCCCGTTGCGCTTGCTCACAAACTGGGAAAACAGCAGAGCAGGTCTGAGCATGCCCATTTCTCAGATGTACAGACTGAGGCCCAAAGGAGTGAAGTGACTCGCCCAAGGTTGCGTGGGTCGGTAGTGGGCTAAGCTCTTATTTGTGGCCCAGAACTTTTTCCAGTAACCCACACAGTGCCTGCAGACATAGAGCCAGAAATCCCCAGCTACACCAAGAAGAGAATAGCCCCAACCCGTGCGTTTCTGCCCGCATAGAATCTAACAAGATCTGGCAGCCAGCGGATCTGCATCTATGCATTTGTGCCTAGATTTATCACACCCACTGTAAGTATTTGGCTGACTTATTCCTGCAGCTGCGACAAATTTCTTTCTTTTATGACAGCTATCTCTTATACAATAGAGGCCCTCGTGGCGTAGTAATTAAGCGCTCGGGTGCTAACGGAAAGGTCAGCAGTTTGAACCCACCAACAACTCTGCGGGAGAAAGATGTGGCAGTCTGCTTCTGTAAAGATTACATCCTTGGAAACCCTATGGGGCAGTTCTACTCTGTCCTATAGGGTTGCTATGAGTTAAAGACTCCACAGCAACGGGTTTTTATCTCCTATGCAGTCGGTAGCTAGTCCCTGACTTCTTTCACTGTTACCATAGCTACCCACCTGGGTTTGCAGCATCACTGGAAATATCTCCAAATTCCAGTTTTAAAATAGTGACCTGCATGGAATGGGAAACACTAGGAATGGGAAACAGATAAACTCTGGAGCAGTTCTGCAATAAGGCCCCTGGCTGTGCAACCAGAGACACCACGAACTGGAATGCAGAGTCTAGAATTTCATTAAGAGCTGAATGCCTCACAGGAGCCATGAGGAACTTCAACTAGTAACACAGGGATAAAATACTGTAACCAGACTGGTGTGGTTGGCTGTTTCATATCTTTCTTTCTTTGAGATCTCATCGTTGCCATCTGTGGTCTAGAGCCCCTTAAAGAAGTCCTACCTCCTTCATTCCAAATGCAAAATTCTGGTTATGTTGACCTATTACCCTTTCTACCTCCACCCAAAAATAAACCACTGCGGAGAGAGATACCATGTTCCCCCATGTTGCTGTATACTCTACAAGTTGCCAAATCTTTAGCCAGGATGAGAGAGTTCCCCAAGGCTGCAGCAATGCCAAGTATCAAAGCAACAGAAATTCCCTTTAAAGATGCTGTGACATAAAAAATAAAAGACTCTAGAGTTGATGGCTAATCCTGAATACAAAATAAATCCTCCAGGCAGTTTGTGTGTGCATAAAGCATACTCTTAATATGCAGCCTGCATAACTTACCTAATAAACGTCCATTTGAGTGTAAGCCAGAAGCCTAACCTGGATGCAGGAGAGAAAGGCCAAGGGCCCAGGGAGTTGCAAGTGGTGAGGCAGCAGACTCCGTGGCTTCCCTGGGAGCAGCTGGCTTTCAGCAGATGGGGTTCAGTTTGCCAAAAAGGAGCAATTTTCCAATGGAAACGGGGAGAGACTGATTTAACTCCTTATTTTACAAAAATAATAATCCTTTGCATCTCTCTAAATTACGTTTTTAACCCACTGAAGATTAATAAATATAGGAAAGCTCTAAAATTGTGTCCTTCCTTTCCTTTCAAAAACCAAAACAGTTGCCGACAGGTCAATTCCAACTCATCGCAACCCCATGAGTTTCAGAGTAGAACTGTGCTTCATAGGGTTTTCAGTGGCTGATTTTTCAGAATTAGATCAAAAGACCTTTCTTCTGAGATGCCTTTGGGTGGACTCGAACCTCCAACCTGGACAACCAGCCTCTCTGTTAGTAGCGAAGTTCTTAATGGTTTATGCCACCCAGGGCCACCCTTCCTTTAGCAGCCGCAAAAATAATACGTATACATACTCAAACACTCTCTTCTCTCACTCATAATGAACCTAAGACCCATTGGTAAGATTCCTAGCGTCCTCAGTTATGTACTTGCTAGTGTGTGGGGTGGGGATGAGGGCTTATGTAAGAATATACATTTGCTATGACTCATAGAAAATGTGAGTGGAAGCTCCTTTTCAGGAGAGAGCTGTGTGATTTTTGGATATAGACATTATGATTTTCTTGCTTAATATTCTTGCTATAGACTGACTTCACAGTGATCCAAATCCTAAAATAATCAGGGTCATGATCCTACAATATCACTCTAAAACCCAGATTCGTTGATATCTAGCTTGCTTTCCTGTTCGTCTCAACTTCTAAGAAGTTACTTAAGAGTTTATTTTTTAAAATGCACTTTGCATCTATAGATACTGAGAGCATCAGCAAAAGTGGAATGGTAGCCTCAGGCACAGGAATCTGGGAACACTTTTTGGGGGGGAGGGGTTTAAAATTCTTTCCGGGAATGCAAGGTGGGAAAGCACACACAACTTTGTGTTTCCAGCTCCCCAGGCAGGCGTTTGCACAGTTGTCCATGCACAGAATGTTGACTACAAGTTTGATGCCAAGAAAAGGATTTCAATCTGACAGAGGAGATTATAACCTCTCAGATTTCAAAGTCAGGACATATTTCCAGGCACCAGCATCAGGAATTTGGCCAGAGAGTACAGGACCCATTTTCCAGCCTACAGAGAACTGACTGCTCTGATGTTCTCTCTATTCTCTCTCCTGTTTTTCAGGCATTAGAGGCAATCATGGACCTCAGAATGCTTAGGGAGGAAGACCTTGGTTCCCAACACTTTCATAGGGAAGTTGGGTGACCCCAGTCTGCCAGGAGGAATTCCAGAAAATCCAAGGGTAGAAATACTTTAAGAAGGAGGCGAGGTTAACATGTTTTCTCTGCCTAGGCCCAGGACCCCATTGCCATTTTAAACATCTTTCCAGGTTTCTTAGCCACTGTGCCCAGAGAACACACTCAAAGGAATGGCAGAGGTTCCACTGACATATTCCATCTGAACCTCTTAGCAAAGGAGGGAAGGAGCTACCTGGGAGGCCAGTGGTGAGTCCTAGACCAGGACTTCTCAAACTTTAATGTGCACATGAACCACCTGAGGGTCTTATTAAAATCGTAGATTCTGACTCTGAAGGTCTGAGGTTGGGCCAGAGATTTTGTATTTCTAACAAGTTCCTAGGAGATGCTGATGCTGCCATTTGAAGACCATACTTTAAGGAAAAAGGCTTTAGATAACACTCCCCTGCCCATTTGTCTTCCCCCACCTACTTATTTTCTATTTTCCCTCATAGAACTTTACCCATTTTCTGGAGGTAGGTCTTCAGATCACCCTTAACTGATGAAATCAAATGTATGATCAGAAGAGCAAGTTTTGAATTTGAACTTGCCACTGAACCCACAAAAACTCTGTCCTCAGATTTCTCGATGCCTGGGGAAGCAACCTTGGATCTCAGGGCTCCAGGGCCACCATGTTAGCAGCGTGGACCTTGTCTCAGGGTTTTTGCTGTGAGGAAGGAATTGGGCAGCAGGACACTCTCCTTCACAGTGATCACCCTTAGATCTTCATGTTCACTTCAGTCATCGGCTACCTAAAGTTAGGGACTGACTGTACTCCCTTGTTCCTGGACAATGTAAAAGCTCAAGGGGCTTTCTGAACTTCAGAGATAGAAGGCTTCCGCTCCAGGAGTCCCAGTAAGGACTGCTTGCCTGAACGTTCTGAAGCTTCTGGTGATGAGTAAATGATTTTTAGTGGTGTCTGTGTATTGTTTGGGTGACTGTGATGCCTTTAGTTGATAGATGCTTGAGGGAAAGGGGATGGCAGTTCTCAAACATTTTGGTGACAGGCCCTCAAAATTTTGATCTATGTGGTAAATTCTGGATAAAAAAAAATCTACCCATTTTGTGTGTATAGGTATCTATCCGTAATATCTACCCTTTGTGGGGTTAACTGGGGAAGTTTGGGGGTTTTTAATTGAAGTATTTCTTGGTGTGAATGACGTAGAAATCAACACTGGTGGGCCTTCTAAAGGAGCCCTGATGGCGCAGTGTTGAAACACTAAGCTGATAACTGAAAGGTCAGTGGTTTGAACCCACCAGCTGCTCCACAGGAGAAAGATGTGGCAGTCTGCTTCTGTAAAGATTACAGCCTTGGAAACCCTATGGGATAGTTCTACTCTGTCCTACAGGATTGCTGTAAGTTGAAACTGACTTGACTGTACTAGGTTTTGTTTTGGTTTGGTTTTGGGGCCTGCTAACACTCTGTGGGAAACCCTGGTGGTATAGTGGTTAAGAGCTACAGCTGCTAACCAAAAGGTTGCCAGTTCAAATCCACCAGTCTCTCCTTGGAAACCCTATGGGGCAGTTCTACTCTGTCCTATAGGGTCGCTATGAGTCGAAATCTACTTGACAGTAATGGGTTTGGTTTTTTGGTAACACTCTATGAGGAGCCCTGAGGCTGCAGTGTTTAAGAGCTAAGTGAGCTACAGCTGCTAACAGAAAGGTTGGTAGTTTGAACCCACCAGCCATTCCTTGAAAATCCAATGGGGCAGTTCTACTCTGTCCGATAGGGTCGCTATGAGTCAGAATCAACTAGAGGGCAAGAGGTTTGGGTTTTTGTTTTTGTTTTTTTAACTCTCTATGGGATGCCAATTTTCTCTAAAATTACAATGATCTCCTCACAAACATTTTCTATGTGCTATTTGAAAGACAAAACCCTGTGGGTTATTTGAAAGGATCATCTTCAGAGCAGCTTTCTGAGAAGATCCGGTGATGTATAAGTGCAATTGTTGTCATGTGTTCCCAGATCCGGGAGGCACCTTGATATTAACTGTTTGTCTAATGAATTTATCTTCTCTCATTGTCGCTAATATGTTTATGCTTTTTCCTTCCAAGGTGGCACCTGTGTGGTCAACCCCACAGACTTGTTTTGCTCTGTCCCTGGTCGTTTGTCCCTTCTCAGTTCTACTTCCAAATACAAGGTGACCATTGCTGAGGTAAAGAGACGCCTCTCGCCGCCTGAATGCCTCAATGCATCACTCTTAGGAGGCATTTTGAGAAGGTGAGAAAAAATGGTTTTCAGGCATTGTGGGTCGTCTGACTGTATTGATACACACTCCTCGGCCCTCAGCCCTTATATGTTCCATCCTATGTGGAATTCCCCATGTGGCCAAGTGTTCTCATGATTTTCTTCAGAATGTGAACTTTCAAATCCCACTTTTTATTTGTTTTTGGACAGAGCAAAATCTAAGAATGGAGGCCGCTGCCTGAGAGAGAAACTGGATAGATTGGGCCTGAACTTGCCAGCAGGAAGACGGAAAGCAGCCAACGTGACCCTCCTCACTTCCTTAGTTGAAGGTATGACTCTCAGCTCCGCAAAATAATGATGAAGTGCTGGCAATTCTTTGAAGCTCAGGTTTGTGAGATTATGCTGTTTGATTTTTGTCTATGCTACTAAGCAGGACAGTTAACAGATAATGCTGAATTTTCCAATTAATGTCTATTATAATGATTAAATTACACAATATAAGGTTTTGATAATTCATAAAATGTCCCATAATTTACTAATCTTGACAATACTAGGGAAGAACAGTGCAAGATTTATGTACTTGATAAAGTATTCCCTAAATAACAGCAACAAAAAACTGGACATGATTTTGTCATTTTTATTATTGTTTATTTCAAAGTTCAGCTAAATCTTGTTTAGCTTGTTATAATTCAGTGAAACATGATCTACAGGATAAATAATAATCCTTTTATGAGGAGTTTGCAAGTGTCTAGGCATGATACTAAGCCTGCAAGCACATTGTCTTAATCCTAGTTGTTGTCATGTGCCACTGAGTTGATTCCGACTCATAGCGACCATATAGGACAGAGTAAAACTGCCCCATAGGGTTTCCAAGGAGCAGCTGATGGATTTGAACTGCTGACCTTTTGGTTAGCAGCCTGAGCTCTTAACCACTTCACCACCAGGACTCCCAGTAGACATCTCTTCAAGCAGAGTGAAATTTAATGGCTTTACGGGTGGATAAACTGAGTTACAGAGAAGTTAAAGTTAACCACTGGTATAGAGATGGAAACTCTGGTGGTGTAGTGGTTAGGTGCTGCGGCTGCTAACCAAAAGGTCAGCAGTTCAAATCTACAAGGTGCTCCTTGGAAACTCTATGGGGCGGTTCTACTCTGTCCTATAGTGTCACTATGAGTTGGCGTTGACTTGACAGCAACACGTTTTTTCCAGGTAGAGAGACAGAAGTGGAAATATATTCCTAGAAACTACTTTTTTTTTCTCCAGTTTACCTTTTTACCTTTGCTTTTCCTGTAAGGCCTAAACTTTACGCATTAGCGTCCAAACTTAAGAAGAAGTGTTATCCGTGCTTTTATTTATTTATTTTTTTAACTGTGTGCAGGAGCTTTTGAATGCCAAAGAAAAGTTCTTCCATAATTCATAATGGTATTGTTTTTAAATAGAAAAGGCAGGTCCGTTTTGCCAAATCCCACCAGAACTTGCCTGTGGCACTTTTTTCACATGAGTTACTTGTTTATATTTCATTATAGGTGGTAATAAGTGAGTGAAACACAAAACAATCATCTGCCTTTTTCCAGATTATCAATACATAGTGTTTATTGTACAACTTTGACATGATCTTGGCAAGATTGCTTTGATAATTTTGTTATTAACAATTATCTTTGCTTTGTTCCCGAATAGTATAATGATAATACAGCCACAACAGTGTCATTGGCCATTAACATTTAATAAGTGTATGTTGTAGGTCATGGGCTGTGTTTGCCTATGTGTGCCGATACTGAAGGAATGACATAAGGGAGTGTGGTTTGAGGATATTTAGGGAAGGGCAAAGTAGAAAAAAAATGACTAACAGTTTGGTCTAAGGGGAGACAGATTCCTGCTTAATTTAAGTAAGAACATTGTTGAAATTATAGGTTTTTAAAAGTAGAACAGAGATCCTGGGTGGTACACATGGTTAACATGCTCAACTGCTAACTGAAAAGTTGAAGGTTCAAATCCAACTGGAGGTACCGTGGAAGAAAGGCCTGGCTATCTACTTCCAAAAAATCAGAGCTCATTTCTACTCTGACACATATGGGGTCACAATGGGTTGGAGTTGACTCTACGGCAACTGAGTACTGGTTACTTACTCAGAATATAATGAAGGAGATAAAGGAATCAGATGTGTGGTAGGTCTTGAGTGAGTCTCAAACCCATCTCCATAGTAGAATCAGCTGAGGAAGTTTGAAAAAAACAGCCTGAGTCCCAGTACCAAACCATTTGAAATTCAATGTCTGTGGTAAAACCCAGACATATATAATTTTTAAAACTTCCCGTGTGATTCTAGGGTATAAGGAGATTTAAGGGTCATTGATCTAAATGTTCATTACAATTCTTTCTATTACCCAGGATGAGTGACTACAAATTCCCCTGAAAGCTGTAACTTGTGGAAATTAAGGGCCCTAAAAAGACCTTTCTCCACTGTGTCTGGGAAAGTACTTGGCCAGTACAAACTGAAATATAGAGAATAATAAAAGAGGACGTTCATAATTCTTTTTTTTTTTTTTGGTAAATATATGTGTAACAAAACATTTGCCATTTCATTTTTTACATGTACAGTTCAGTGACATTAATCACATTCACCATGTTGTTCAACCATCACTACTATCTGTTTCCAGATTTTCTCATCCCCCTTAACAGAAGTGCAGTATCTCCTAAGTAGTGAGTCTCCCTTTCCCCTTCCCTCCTGCCTGCCCCAGGTAGCCACCAATAAACTTTGGTCTTTGTACGCTTCTTATTGATTTTTAAGGTAGCCAAAATGCTAACATGAAGGGTGCAGGTCTCTGTGGTCTTGCCTTGTCTTCTCTCAGCACATTCCCCTATCACACAAGTGCCCATCATATGCTCTGTTCATCTGGCCTCTGCTCACAGATAACTATCAGCCTTGGCTGATGAAATTTAAGATGTTATTCTTCCCAGGTGCATCTTACTTTAATTGGGTGCTCTTAAATCCCCAAAATCTTCATAACATAGAGATAGAAATCTTTTTTTTCTTTTTATCATAGCAATTAACATTTATTTTGATAACAGTATCTTTTATACTGCCATGACAATATCTGAACTAGCATTAAGTTCTTTAAAAACTAACCTTAATTTAATACAACCACATTAGAGGAGACCGTTTACTTTTTTGTTTTCTCTTTTTAGTTTAAGTGAAAAGAAAACCTTATAATGCCACCCTCCTTAATATCCACGCAAGAATTTTTCAACTCAAGTTTACGTACTTTTGATTTTATTAAAGAAAGTATAAAATATTGAATTCTACATTCTTAAATGCTAGAGAAATATAACTTGATTGTTGAATTTCAGGCACTTTGGTGGAACTGTGGAAAAGACATTTAAGGGCAAAGGGGCTTTTTGCATTCCTCAACTTACTCCATGTATCATCACTCCCATATTCTCTCTCTTGCCGTCACACACACACACCCACAATTTTAAAATGTTTCATTACCATGTACAATATAGCCTGATACTTTTCTCTACTTCATACTTTTTTATTCATTTTAATAATTCTGATTATAAACTCACTAAATTTATGACATGAGTCACTAATGAGTCATGACCCACAGTTGGAAAAACTGCAAGTTATTTCAGGACATGAGGAGAGTCTAATATTTGAAGAACAAGCACATTACATTTAAATTAAAATCATCTTCATTCTAGCCCTGGGCTGACAAGAAGGGCAACTTCATTGTTAGGACTCTAGATATAGGACTCCCCTGTATCTTTTTGTTCCCACATTTCAGTTGGGTTGATGGTGACAGTTGTTGACTCCTTTCCAGCCATCATCAAGCTGCCAAGTCCACATGAGGCTCAGGGTCTTTGGAATTCTGCAGGTGATGCTGGACTTACACGGAACATAAGTGACCCGAGTGTGATTTATCAACCTCCTAAGAAATTGACATCATTGATACTTCTGTTCAGCACTTTTGGGCCTTGATTGTTTTCGGGCCAATATGTATATGATTCAGGTCTTTCAAGTTTGTCCTGTTTGTACAGATTTAGGCTGTACAAACTTTACCATATTTACCAGTTGCTGTTCATAAGCCCTTGAATTGACCAAGTATTCAGGTGATAGTTTTCCTCTTCAGTAAACAATTTTGAAAGAGCCAGCAACATTTTTTTTTTTTTTAATTCTAAAACTAGGTTCTTAGTAGCCCAAAATGGTCCATCAACTTTCTCTTAAACATATGGTCTTATGAGAAAGAATACTATTATTTTTTCCACCATTTTTAAAAGTAACATCTCCCCTTTATCGCCTGGATTTTCAACGTAAACCCATATGTACATTTTAAGGGTCAATAGCTACTAATTTAGCTTCTCTTACATGTCTCTTAAAACTGTTGCTTAAAACTCTTATGGAGTAGTCTAGCCATGACTAGATTAGTTGTTTCTCAATCTTCCTGATGGCCCAATATGTTTTTCGGATTCAATCACCCCTCACAATTTTGCTATAGTCCTTGAGCACAGGGGAGATAACATCCAATTGATTTTATTTCCCATAGACCAGACTTTGAAATAAATCTCATGAAAGTCAACCTTCAATGACTTTACAGTACTCACCTCTACCCAATTCTGGGTAAGATTTGAATCAAGTCTTGCCATTGTTCCTATTTTGATAGGAATCTCAAGGAAGGAATGGTGCTTGGGAACCATGCCAGGCTCTCTGTGCAAAGATAGAACCTTTGTAAAGATCCTATCAATGAACAATAAGGTGCTTTATGATGGGAATTCAAATTAACAAATGAACATTTGTTTTTCCAAAATGACCCATCACTAATATAATAGTAGGCTTCATTTTGATATTCCTAGCTTTCCGTGCTTGCCTTGGGTTTCTAGCAATTTGGTTTTTAATTATTCTGTAATCATTTTATTCTGCATTCCTTTTAAACGGAATCACTCTATTAATTGTTCCATCCTAGCATTGTTATCAAGGTGACATATTAGAGTCAGTACTCTCAGGGATTATTTTAGGGATTTACAAGAGAGGGATATTTTAATGCAATTTGATAGTGTATTTCAATAATTTCTATCACCTCTGTTGTAAATATCATTGTACCTAATAAACAATGAGGTGAAGAACTGGAAGACTGACTGACTTTTTGTCACCTGTTGAAGTTGTTTGAAAAATGACCATATTTTAGTGAGATATATATTTAAGTGAGGGTTTTTTTTTTTTAGATTCACATAACATAGATATAGCTGACCTATAATGAGATAGAAATATTTGAATCCATAGTTCTCTGAATGAAATATCAGATCTTATCCTCTTTTCTTCCATATGTCTTCATTTAATGGGCCTTAAATATATAACTAATGGTTAAGTACAAGCTTCTTTATTGTAAGCCTGAAGTTATTTTTATTTCCCCTTGTTAATCACATTCTTGTGGTTTCTTTTTTGTCCATTCTGGTATCAATAAAATCAGAAAAATATCATTTTCTGGAAGATGGATTTGCTTAGAGTTTCTTACCCAATGTCCTGATCTTCTGAGGAGATCTTGGGATAATTCCAGACTCTTCTAAAGTAAAAATAATTCTATATCTGGAAAAAAAATGAAAGAATTTGACTACTACTATTGTTCTAGTTCTAATACACTTGGGTTAAGAGCTGCTGCTGCTAACCAGAAGGCTGGCATTTCTGATCCACCAGCCACTCCTTGGAAACCTTACTGGGGCAGTTCTCCTCTGTCCTATAGGGTCACTATAAGCCAGAACCAACTCGATGGGCAATGAGTTAGGTTTTTTTGGTTTATATATTTATTAGTTATGAACTGGCAACTTCCTATGCCACCCCTATGCTTTACTGCAGAACAATCTTTGCAGAGTTGGTGGATTTTGGAAAAAATATGAGGAGTCAGTCATCTGGACAATGATCTAGTCATTCCTTCCCATCACTCCGTCCTCACCTGTGGCTTCCCAAGATTGCTGATGTTGCCGAGTGTTGCTGTGGGGATGTTCTGTTTGCCTGATTGGGTTTGCTTTCGTGGGAGAGTTCTGCTGCATTTGAGAAAGCTCATGTAACACTCTCAGGCAATCCTTAGGGTTCTGACAGCGCAGTTTATTTAAATGTTTTGGGTTGTAGTTTGTCATCATAAGAGGTCAAATTGTGTTTATATATTTAAAAAAAAAAAAAACAGTATGAGTCAGGGAAGGATCTAAATATAAAACCAGCAAAATAAAGGGAATCATTTTCAAGCATTGGGTAAAATTGTCGTTTTGTTTTAGTTTAAACCCTTTGTCACTGTTGCTGCCTTCTTTAGCTTCAAAAAATATAAACTCCCAGGCTCTGCCCTTAACTCTTACCTCCTGTGAACTGGCTGTGTCATTTGAAAAATCCCTTGGCCTGGTACACCCCCCTTCCACCACTTCTCATAATATCATTTCTGAAATACTCTCTGACTTTGGGCTGGTTACTTAACTTGACTGAGCTTCATTTTCTTAATTTATGGATAACAACCATAATATCTGTAATAGGGTAATACTCCTTGATGTAACAGTTAATTTACACATTTTCAGTGGCTTAACACAATAAAAGCTATTTCTTACTTATCCTAGTTCAATGTAGGTGTTCCTCACTGGGTCCTCATCCAAGGACCCAAACTCCTTCCATTTCTCCCATATCTTCCAAGCCCTGCCCTCCTCCAGGTCCTAGAGTCCTATTCATTCAACTCAGAGATAAAGAAAGACACTGGTGGCAGGGGGCGGGGGGGAAGTACACAGCTCTTTACTCCCTTGGCCAGACAGTACCCACATTACAATTGTTTGCATTCTGTAAGAACTAGTCACATGACCACACTTAAATACGGGGTGGGATGGGGCACTAGAAAAAGTAGTCTTGAACTAGGCAGAGTCTTCTCAACAACTCCATGGTAGGTATCACACAATATTTCAGATAAATAGATACCGTCTTAGAGTCGGTCTTCTTAAATCATTTGCTTGCTTCTTAATATCATTCCTCTGACCTGTATGTTATGATTTCATTCATTTTTGGTGGGAGAGGATGTTTGCATGTTGTTGTTGTGTGCTGTCAAGTCAATTCTAACTTACGGTGACTCTGTGTGACACAGTAGAACTGCCCATTAGGGTTTCCTAGGCAGTAATCTTTATAGGAGCAGATCACCAGGTCTTTTCTCACAGAGTGGCTAGTGGGTGTGCCCACTGACCTTTCAGTTAACAGCCAAGTGCCTAACAATTGCGCCATCTCTGCATAGGGGCAAGGGAGATGGGATACTTCCCATATGCATTTGTGTCTGACTCTGTGTGACTTGGGATGTCCTTAAATCCCTACTCCTACTCATGGTGACTGTGGCACAAAGAGGTGAATGTATCCAAGCATATTTGGCTCACTCCTGTCTTTGTCACCATTGGTGCAGCTCATTACTTATTCTTGCAAATAGTGATGCTGTCTTAAAGGAACATATGTGCATTCCATTCTCAATGACTTGTCTTTCTTCTACTATTCTTCCTTTCAAAGTTTATGCCTTATTTAATGTGCGTTTCAAACTCTCAGCTTCTGTTTTTCTACATTACTTCCACTTATCAAAATTCATAGGTTTTCAATAAAATAATAGACTATAATTATTCCTACTGGTATCTAACTCTTACTGAAGAGCAATGGAGTATTGCAATTGTCCGTGCTTAATTTATAACAAATATCTGAATTCAGCATTATATATTGCTAACAATGGAGCAGAGAGGAACTTTATTTTTAAATTAATTTAATTTTTAATAGATAATCCACACAAATGGTACAAAATTCAAAAGTTACAAGTAAATATGCAGTGAAATATCTTCTTTTCACTCCATCACCTAGTCATTCAGTTCCCTCCCCCTAGAAGAAAACAAATGTTATTGGTTTCCTTACTATGTAGGTTGTGCTTATGCGTATTTTTCCTTTTTAAAAAAAATAACTTTCTATGCACACTATTCTGTACCTTTTTTTCACACATTCTCTTAGTGTTAATTCTTTATTCAGTGCTTACAAGTTGTTCTTGCTTTTAAACAGCTGCATGATATTCCACTGAATGAACGTGTCATAATTCATTTTTGAGTTAGAATCAACTTGACACTTAACAACGATGAAGTCCCCTAATGAATATCCTTTAAGTGTTTTCGATCTTTGGCTGTTACAACAGGGCAATGAGTAACTTCACACTTACATAAATAATTCTTCAAATATGCAAGTATATCTACTCAAATTCCTGGGTATGGTTTTGCTGGGTCCAATGCTACTTGCATTTGTAATATTGATAGAAATTGCCCGATTGTTCTACATGGTGGTTGTAAGTTTTTAATCCTATCAGCGACGGGAGTAAGAGACATGGATATGAGAGTACTACTGTATTCTAGTTCAAGCACAGTTCTATCAACTTTTTGATCTTTGCTAACTTAACAGGTTAAAAAAAAATACTATTTCTATTATAAGTGAAGTTGAGCATATGCTGAGGAGACTTGTAGGAGCTTTTTGTCTATTCATTTACTTGGTACTTATAAGGAATTTTTTTTTCCATTGATTTGTAAATGGTCATTATATACTAGGAAAGTTAGCTATATGTCTGATATGAGTTACAAAACTCTGCTCCCTCAGCTTTGGTTTGTCTACTTATTGTTATGGGTTTTTTGTTTGCTTGTTTATTTGTTCTTATCTTTGTTTGCCGTGCAGACTTTTTTTTTCGTATTGACATAGTGGTATTTTTTTTTAATTTTACGGCTTTTAGTTATAATCATAATTCTTAGAAAAGCCTTCTTTATTCCCAGATTATAAAAGGATTCTCCCATGGTATCGTCTAATTACTCTGTGGTTTTATTTTTTATGATTGAATCTTTTATTCATCTGAAATTTGTTATTAGATGTATGACGTGGATCCAGTTTTATTCGTTTTTCCAGGTGGCTACCCAGTTGTCCCAATACCTTTTATTGATAATCTATCTTTTTCCTATGAATTAAAAAAGCAACCTTCATATTATGCTAAATTCCCCATACAAATAAAATTTTTCAATAGGTCTTTTCACAAGTCAGTCACTTCTTCCAGAGTCTTGGTCGTATCCTTTATTGATG
The DNA here is from genome assembly GCA_030035585.1 of Dugong dugon. NCBI lineage: Eukaryota > Metazoa > Chordata > Mammalia > Sirenia > Dugongidae > Dugong > Dugong dugon. The sequence goes on from CM057464.1 coordinate 68,794,593, forward strand.
CTAAAATTTCTATTTTTCTTAAACCTGTTGACTCTAAGCCATCTGCTGTAAAGGATTTCACTATAGATGTGTAATCTTCTCTGAATATCATGTGTATTACAATTCATGGATTCATTCATTCTTTTCTTGGGTCTTCACACACAAAGCTTTTGTGGCTTGATATACACATTTTAGCTACACATCAGAGTGTCTTCACTTGCCACTTCTTTTGATGTAGCATCGCTATGCATCCTGTAACAATGTTACATCGCAAGCAGGAGAAAGCAGTAAACAGAACTGAGGAAGGAAGGATCTGGCTGTCAGTGTAAATGTAAATAGCAGCTGTTCCGTTCAAACTGTTTTTAAAACTACCACACGGTGAGAGCTTTGCATAAAATGGGCCAGATCCCCAAGAAGCAGGTTTTAGCACAAAATTCAAGAGGCATGCTGCCATCCTCCTGTTTGCACTGTTTCGTTTCTCCAACTATTGCACAAACAGTAGAGGAAAAAATATATATATAATAGTCTCTGTTAAAATGTTATTTAAATATCTATTTCTGTGTGAGTAATGCAATATGCAGATATACAAATATATATGATTTGACTTGCTGTGCAAAGAAGACACTACGGATGGTATTACTGTATTAGTTGCAAGATAAATGTGAGTCCTAAAGTTCATTTCAGGTGAAAATAGCTTATCCTCTGGTGAGATGCTGTAGCCACTATTTGATGGATCAAGCTGTAAGACTTTTTGTTTCCAATTTGAAATTTCTTGAATAACCTTCCTTCTGTCATTTTTGACAACAGAGACCATCCTTCATGGTTTTACAAATATAAAATCTTTGTGCCGTTTTCTTTTCCCGAATATGCACGTTTTGTTTCCTATTGGTTATGATGATAAGCTGCTAATAATAATATTGCTTGTACATTATAGCTTTATCCAAAAGTGTGACCCTCCAATAAGTGGCCCTACTGAAACTAATCAATATAACGATGCCTTCCATGTAGTTATGTCATATTTCTATTAAAATGGGGAAGAAAAAAAACCCAATGTTCTCCACATAAATATATAAATCTCAATTAAAGACATGCCACTGCTCATTTGAAACAGAGAGAAAAACAAAATCAAAACCATGATCAGATAGTTCAAAAAATAGTATCTGCATTAGTGTGTTTACTTCACTGTAATATTTATATAATAGACACTCTGTCAAGGTCTAGAATAGGACTGTTCGCATCATGGGGGTGAAATTAGTGGTTATGGATTGACTAAATGGATGAAGAAATGAATGACAACATTAGTTTCTGTTGGTACCAAAAAAATTAAACAGACTTGCATAAATGAAAAAAGTCTAATTTTGATGCTTGGTTAATATCTGTACACGTTGAAACTTCAAATCAGGACATTATATAGTATCTGTATATTAGTCACAGTGGACCTTTCTATTGTCAAATGTGCTTTTCTGTCAAATCAACAAGGGCAAGGACCCCCCCAGTTCCTGTTTAGTTATTAAGCATAAATCATGCAATTAAACCATAATCGAAGAGTTGGTAGCTTTATTTCTTCTTCATATAAGTCAAGAAAAACTTTTAAGATTAAAGCCTTTTATCTTAAGAAGAAAAACACTCTAAAAAACATTAAACCCTAGTTAATGATATGCATACTAAAATTTTTAGGGAGATGTGTATTGAGGTTTACAATTTACTCTGAAATGTATAAAAATAATACGGATTGTTAGATGGATAGAGGTATAGAAAGATAGATATATTTATTAAAATGTTAAGGGTGGACATATGGGTGCTCACCACAAAATTCTTTTAACTCTGTTATATGTTAGAAATTTTTCATAATAAAATGTTTTACAAAACCTCGTATACTTTTTTTTTTTTTTTTTTTTTTTAAGATTTCTGGTTTTAAGAAGGGCAAGGTATTCACAGATAGTTTAAGGGAAAATTACTTGCAGAATTATATTTTCTCAGCTCTATAGTATCCTAAAATGTTTCCCTGTTTTATATTGTTGGTAATTTTCTTTGTCTTTCTTTGTAAATATGAGTATTACCTATCCCATTCTGAAAGACTAACATTTCTTTTATTGAGAAAAAGAAAGTAGAATCTTTACTAAGGATACTTCCATTGGTATTAACTAATCTATTTTGCATATTTTATAAATCTATAAATTCTTACTCCTCCTCAGTACTTTGGCTAATAATAACCATTTTTATTTCTTTGTAGTAGTAACTCAGAGAATAATCTGTTATTCTCTAGATTTAAAGCAGGAACAAATCCATTACTTTTTGCACTGCTACTTTGGCCAGTCACCAGATGAGCTTCATATGATTTGGTCATCAATTCTTATTTATTATTTCTTCATGGCAAAATTTGGTTTACTATATGGCTGTTGGATCACCTCTTAATGGTTACCATCTTTATCTTCTTTGAACTTCTGTAAAATGTTTTGTCTCTAACACTCATTTGAGACTTGTAATATACTATCCTTATTATGTATAATGTCAATATAATGTCAACAAACAGTATAGATTATAGATAGTGTTTATATAGGTGCAATGTAAATTATAAAGTGTTACTAAGTATTACTTTTTAATTGTTTCTATTTTTGGTAAGACTACCATCTTCCTAGAGACTGGAATAGTCTTTGGCATTCCTTTGTATTCCCCATTATTTCTACCTAGCGCTGTTCCTTGAACAAAATAGATGTTCAGTGTCTATGCATTGAAAGCATGACTTGTAAAGTTTTAATGATCAGCCAAGATTTGACTTGAGCTTTTAAAATACTAACCTTTGTCTTCAGGTGGATTTTCATCATCAATCTTACTTAAATTTTTTTTTTTTTACTCTAGTTTAAGACCATTGATTTTGTGAAACAACAAAAGTTAATTGTGATTTTATATACCTAAAAAGTATTGTACGTGGTTGCATAATATACTGAAGCGTTCCATAACACCTGATAATGCTAGTTCTATAATTGCATAATATACTGGCTTTAGCAGTAGAATTGGTATAATTCATTTATTTCACTTTCCAAAATACTCCAACCTCTTTGAATGTTATTTGGGTCCTTTGCCAGATATTGTCGTAGTTCTCTCGGGAAAAGGTATCTGAATATCTCAGATCTACTGAGAGTATGTTACAGGTTAAGCAAAAACAATATGGCCCACCCTTGGGGCTTTTCCCCTAGGGCATTGATACATAGAATCTCAGAAGTCAGTCTAGTCTAATGGCCACAACTGAGAAGGGAGTCAAAACTCCTGAATTCTGTTTCCAGTTTCTTCACTCATGCTCTGGCTAGGTAAGTAACTTCTCTATTCCTCCTCATCTGAAAAAAAAAAAAAAAAAATCCTTTCCCTTGGATTGGTTAGACTGAATAGGAAAAATGATCCATCTGAACATAACCAGCAACAAGGCTAGAGGAAAATGTAAGGTGGACACTCCTGAGAAACTGACTTGTGTTGTCTTCCCACAGGGGAGGCCTTACACCTGGCTCGGGATTTTGGCTACACTTGCGAAACAGAGTTTCCAGCCAAAGCAGTAGGAGAACATCTTGCCAGACAACATATGGAACAGAAAGAACAGACAGCAAGGAAAAAGATGATTCTGGCGACCAAGTAAGCAAGATGGGGAAGCCTCTATGTGCCTTCATCCTCAATTTTTCTATTTTCTTCAAATGAAAGAAACTGTATATAAAGCACAAGTTCTCTAAAACATGGGGGTCTCACACAACCATAGCAAGGACAAGCTAGGATTGCACTCTGCCCAAGGTTTACAAACTGTCCTTGACTAGTGATGGGTCTATCATTGGCAATGATGAAAGTTCTTAGGATGGCTGTTTAGAATATGTAGAAATTCATAAAGAGAAAAACATGTTTAGGAGATGTAGATTCCAGGCAAATATGCCCTTGTTGTTAGATGCCGTAGAGTCAGCTCTGACTCATAGTGACCTTATGTTGCCCGGTCCTGTACTATCCTCACAATCATTGCTGTGTTCAAGTTCAGTGTTGCAGCCACTTTGTCAATCTATCTCATTGAGGGTCTCTCTCTTTTTCACTGACCCTCTACTTCACCAAGCACAATAACCAGTCTCCAGTGACTGATTCCTTATAATGACATGTCCAAAGTAATCCCTTGATTGCTATGTAATTTGGTCTATGTCACTGTGCTTTAATAAATTATGAATGTTTGGGAATGACAAAAGATGAAGACCCAGGTACATAAAAGTTAAAAGGAGACCTCTGGAGCCAAGGATCATCAATAGGGCCCATGTCATCTTTTCTGTATAACATAGCAAAAAATTCCTATACTGCACTCCCTCCCCATGGTGATAGTGTCAAAAAGAAAAGAAATAATGTATGTGAAAGGGTCTGAAAATTGCAAAAAGTGCAATTAAAATAATGGAGGAAATAATATAGGTAAATGTATCCGTATAGAGAAATGTCGAAGAAGGTGGGTAAGATAATGTCTAAATTCTCTCAAACTTGAAAGTTCTTCAGTAATTAATGGGAGAAGCACCATTTACTGTGTGAAAACCTAGTAGACCCATATGTTCCACTTCAAGCCATATTAAAAAAATTTTAGAGAAAAATCCTTGCCATTTTCTCTTTCTTAAAATGAGGCATTGCTACATATAAACCAAATCCAAAAAACCAAACTCATTGCTGTCAAGTTGATTCCAACTCATAGCAACCCCATAAGACTGAGTAGAACTACCCCATAGGGTTTCTAAGGAGCAGCTGGTGAATTCAAACTGCTGACCTTTTGGTTAACAGCTCAGCTCTTAACCACTGTGCCACCAGGGCTACATATAGGCCACTAATAATATTATTCTAATTTTTTAACTCTATACTGATTTTAGAACTGATAGACACAGGTGGTTAAATTATAATTTATAAATTAGTTTCTTATTTGGAGAAAATCTTAATAGAAAGTATAAGGTAGATAGTGTGACAAACATTGCTTCTTAGAAACTGATAAAAAATAATATAATGAATTTACAACATTCCGGTTAAAACTTAAACTGACTCAGAATGATAAAACCAAAATGGAAGATTTCTTCTTCCAACAGTTTGCAATGTTACATAGAGATTTTTACAAATTTAAGGGGTTATATGGAACACCTACAGTCCAACAGTCTTTCCTGAGACACTTGAGTCCCTTAATTCAGGTTTGTACTGCTGTGGCAGTCATTGTTTGGACCAAGAATTACATTTATGCATTGTTCTTCAGAGAGTACTAGATGATTCCCTCTTCTTTCCCTAAAGAAGCGATAAAGAAAAGGTGGTGGAAAAAGGAGAAGGAAGAAGGGAAAGCAAAAAGATAAAGGGGAGAGGGAGAGCAGAAAGAAAGAATGAAGACCAGGAAAGAGAAAAAAAATTATGACACAGGTATAAAATTTGGATTTACAATTTGGGGATGAATTTTATGCTGTGGAAGCTCCTGAAAACTTGCTACTGGAAAGGCCTATACCTGGACCTTTTGCATGTTTTATCTCCTGGGAGTCTTTGTTTCTACTTTGCCAGTACTTTTCCCTTTTCCAAATAGTTTCTTGACCCATAGGGGTCTTCATCAGTCGTGGTTCAGTTTCTCTAGAGGAACTGAAAGTACATTTAGCTAGTTAGTTTGAATTTTTAATATAACCTCAGGAGAAAGATAAAGTCTTGTTCTAGTTCATGATAAATACACAGTTTTAGAAGTTAGGTAGTATCCCAGAGCTGTTTCCAAAGCATGGATCAATCTAGCTGGCAGGATCAAGCAGATTTCCCAATATGCTTACACCTGTGATGCCTCTAAATGACACTGTTATCCCCAAATACACTTTATCCAAGGGAAAACATAATTTTACCTTGAAAATACTTAGTAGTGGCTTCAGCGTGCATATCCTAATCCATAAAAACCCTTCATCTTTCCCTGTCTCCCTAGAGGTGGTTTGTAGCTCTTCACCACAACACCTATGGCAATGCAAACATCAATATTCCAGACACAAGTCACATTTTCTTGGTGGCTTTGAGTTAGACAATTTTTTTAACTGAATACTCTGTTGAAGTGTTCAGGAGTCTGACTGCATTCAGACTGATGTTGAGATTTATTTTTTACAGAAGTAAATGCTGGCAGAACTTGAGGGAAGAAAGATTAGTCCCATAGATTTGGCAACACTCTTCTGAAACGTCTATTTTGGAATAGTCAGTTCTACTAGGGAGCAGCATTTTCCTTATAACGGGGATCTAAGTAATGCATGGTATTTTGGGTGATATTTTGAGTTTTGATTTCATTAAACATTGCAAGAACATGTTACTTCCTTTGATACCTGTGTCCATGGCTGGAAGTTTTCAGGCCATTAAATGTCAGGTGAGAATTGAGTTCTCTAGTTCCAATTACCTTATTTTACAGAAGAGTAAATAAGCCTGATAAAAAAAACTCTCCATAAACATCTAGAAATTAAAAGATGGCCTTTATACATTTTTTGTTTTTGTTTTTATTCTTTATATCCACTCCATTTTCTTATTAGACAATGTGAAACAGGAATTAAAGAATCAGGAAATATGGAGTCATAGCAAACATGCATGATACAAATAGTAATAAATATCAGTAGATAAATTAATGGATGTGTAAGAATAGCATGCTTATCCCTTTCATGAATAGTGGGATACCTTTGGCCACCTACATTTTCTGCCTCTCAGGTTTCTTGGAAAGTTGTTTTTTCTATTTTTAGTGCATGCTGCCACCAGGCAGAAACCTGTTTAACTGCATGAAACTGAAGAAATGGGCGTTGGCACCACATTACTGTTTTGAAAGGGTATTGTATTAGGTGTTGCATCCTAGAGGTGTGATTTTTCAAAACTTTTGTCTCTTTTGGCTTTTTTTAATGGAAGATAAGCCTTTAAGTATATTTCCTGGTTCCTATGTGCTTGCTAGGATGTAATTCTCATGAGAATAAGGTATTCATTATACTCACATGTTGTGGCATCTCTAATCTGCTGTAAGTAGATGTGTTGCAGTCTTTCAGGACTGCTCTTCTTGTTTCTGAGCTGCAGGTACTACTTTTGTAATAAGAAATAATTCATTGTAGTGGTACTTTTCAAGAGATACAAACCCTTTTGGTTTTATTTATTTGGGCAGGATGCTTGAGCTAAGCAATTTTCTCACCTCGTGTACTCTTGGAGCCCTGGTGGTGCCAATGGTTAAGCATTCAGCTGCTAACCAAAAAGTTGGCAGTTCAAATCCACCAGCTGCTCTTGGAAACTCTATGGGGCAGTTCCACTCTGTCCTATAGGGTTACTGTTAGTCGGAAATGACTAGATGGCAATGGGGCGGGGGCATGTGTATTCTCATGTTTGTTTGGAGGCTGCTCCTCAGTAATCCTTTGCCCAAGAGCAGTTGCAAAATACAATGTAATTATTGGAGGAGTGGACCACTTTGACCAGAGGCGTGAAAGGTGTACAATTGGAAGGCGCTTTCTCGAATGGTGGCATCAGTTGCTGTAACCATGGGGGCAGATGTGACCAGCTGTCCTTCAGGCTTGCTGTTATGAGGCAGCTTAATGAAAGCTGGAAAATAAAGAGAAGAAGAAGACCCTCCTTTCTGCTGAGGAACAAGACAGGAGTAAGCAAGATGCCAGATGAAGTACGGCTTCAATAGGTTGGAAAGCATTTTCCCACCCAGAGATCTAGAAAGTGATGCAGAGAATGCAGCACTAAGAAGAAGGGGACTAGAACAACATTTCTGTGTGGCCATTACTAGGTGCCTTTATGTATTACCCTACGTTTTGAAAAATTTCACCAAATAAAATAAAATTGCTAAGATAAAACTATTTTATCCCTGACTCATACCACCAATCTTTTGTACCACCAGAGTTCAATGGGCATATGTGATCTACATAATATGCATTAAAATCCATATTTCATAACAAAAATTCAGAAAGGATCTTTGATTCAGCATGCCTTTCATTACTGAAAACACGTAGTATCAACAAAAAATTCAAAGGAAAAAATCATTCATTCATGAAAGGGTTATGAATGCAACATGAATTTACTGAGCATGTGTTCTGAGCAGTTTTCAATTTTCTCCCAATGGTAAAAGCATTGAATATTTTCATCAATTAAAATGCTCAGAATTGAAACTAAGGATTCTACGTGGATATTTATTACATTCTAGTCAGCTCAGCTTTGTTCATAAGACTGTGACAGTTGTATCTAAAATATATACGAAATCCAAAATTCTTTGGATGAAAGATCCAATTGTTGATCTGCATTGGTAGATTGGATTACGTATTTCTTTTTCACCTCTATGGATAACAGATTCAGTTGTATTTAATTATATTGCCAAGTATACAGTTGTATGAAGGACCCATTGATTAGTGCTGTTAGTCTCCTAATTCTTCTTTGTTTTTAGTGTTTTGTTGATTAACCAAATATTTTGGTGTAATTAAGACAATTATCTAGGAGGAGGGATAGAAACTGAATAGGACAATTTTTGAATTCTAAAAATGTAGAGTACAAAATATTTCTTTACTCGATTCATGGAAAACAAACAGACTTCTTCACTGAATTAAAAACTAAATATGCTTAACATTTAGTCTGCACTAAGGTAATGCAAAATAGTTAACAATTTTAAATTGATTTTCATTAAGTGTTATGATAATGTTAGTCATCATAAGAGATATAGAAATTTAAATTCAGCCATCAGCTTAAAAAATTATGCCCTTAAAGACAATGATGCAAGTGATAAAGTTAGAATTTGTGACTCATCAAGGATCATCTTGAGTTATATAATTCATAATATGACATTTTATTTTGAGAAATAAAAGTGTTTCTTATTGTAGTTTCATGAATAAAATTTTAAATAATAAAACTACTCATAAAAATAATAATGCTCTGTCATAAATGAGATGATGATAATTGCCTAGGGGGAATCTACAGGATTGTTATCTGTTTTTAAGTATAAATCAGTGAATTAAGCGGCAGAATTAAATAGCAAAGGTTGAGAATTCTATTTCTTGTCCTGATACAGCTTTATGTGTGGTATAACTGAATTACTCCACATCAGTTAAATTTTTCCATACATTCTCTTTTTCTCATTTCTTCATCAACTTTAGGTTTATTGTAACTTGCTGTATTGCGTATACAAGAGGAGAATTGATTTGTCACCTTGCAAATTAGTTTATTCAATTATCCAAATAATTTCCATATCATATAGCAAGCATCAAAGCAGTTGTTCCATCTTGAATTTTTTTTAAATTTATTTTAATCTGATAGACAATTAAAAGACTGGCCTTAAAATCACTCCAATCTTTCCTTCTGACCCTGAGTCATAGTGATGGCCTATCACATGGTAATCTGTGTTGCTAGTCTGAAGAATGATAGTATTAGGCTATATTTAAAATTTTAGTTAGACATTTTCTAAAAACAAGGAGAACAATATCTAACTAAATTAAATATTACAAAGCACCCATAACAGATGACAGTGCCCCCATAAAATGGCATTAGACACTTAATCTAAGTTGCTGTCTTATCTGTAAAATATAGGTAATACAACTGAAAGTCACTCAACTGAGTCTTGATCAGAACAGAAAAAGTGAGAGAGTTCAGAGCAAATATTCTTTAAAAAAAAATTACTGTGTTTTAGGTGGAAGTTTACACAGCAAATGAGATTCCCATTCAACAATTCATACACAAATTGTTCCCTGACATTGGTTACAGTCCTCACAATGTGCCAGCACTCTCACCATTTCCACCCCGCTTGCCCCATTTCCATTCATTCATCCAGTTTCCCTGCCCCTCCTTGCCTTCTCATCTTTACTTTTGGGTAAATGTTGACTGTTTGGTCTCATATAGTTGATTGTTTAAAGGAATACATTCCTCATGGCTGTTATAGGTTATTTTATAGGTTACTCTATTATCTTGGCTGAAAGGTGACCTCTGGGAGTGTTTTCAATTCCAAATTAAAAGGGTATCTTAGGGCAATAGTCTCCAGTGTTTCTCTAGTCTCTATCAATCCAGTAAATCTGGTCTTTCTTATTAATTTGAATTTTGTTCTATTGTGTCTCTAATTAGAATGGTCAGTAGTGGTAGCTGGGCACCATCTAGTTCTTCTGGTCTCAGGCGAGAAGAGGCTGTGGTTCGCATGGGCCGTTAGTCCTGTGGACTAATTTCTTCCTTGAGTCTTTGGTTTCCTTCACTCTCCTTTATAGTGCAGATATTCTTAATACAAGTATACACATGCAGTTCTTAAAAGCCTGCTTTGAGAATCTTTTTCTTAGAGACTTAACCAAAATTTTAGCCAGGGAGGTGGAAGATCCTGTTTTATTTAAAGCAGATAAGGACTTGTCTCTGTTGTTTGTTTGCTTATTTTCTTCCTTTGTATAACTTTCTTTCCTTTTCACCTGCTTTCTGTACAAATTGATAAGGGAATTCTGTGAAATGGCACAATATTTGAACGTGGGCAATAAATCAGAGGTTCATTGTCCGTTAAAAAAAAAAAAAAAGATGACAAATGATCTTTGGCAGAATTTGATAAACTCTAGACACCTACTAATAAACAAGTCTCCACTGATTTTAACTAAGTGAAAAATTATTTGAGCTTCAAGATATTTTCTCACTTTTTAGTTACTTAATAACACAAATATTTTGGAGCCCGGTAGTGGTAGAGTCCATGGAGTGGCATTCACTTGGGGTAATTTGCCTCTTCTGTTCTTGACTTTGGCTACTTTGTTAATCATAGTCAGGTCTACATTTTGTGACGTTTTTGCGACTGGCCATTCATTGTAAAATCAGATAAGAACATCTAATCACTATCATATTATCCCTTGAATACAGTATGACCTCATTTTAGATGACTGATACTTTTGAGCAATTCCTTGGCAGACCTTTACTTCACTCCAGCTACTGCATTAATCTAGTGTTTGTTGTTTTTTGGTTGTGTGTGTGTGTATGAAAATATACACAGCAAAGGATACCTTTTCAATAAATTCTACATATGCAATTCAGGGACATTGTTTACATTCTTCAAGTTGTGTAACCATTCTCACTATCCTTTTCCAGTTTCTTCCACCACCATGAACGTAAAGTCACTGCTCCCTAAGCTTCTCATCTAACCTTTCAAGACACTGTTGTCAGTTTGAATCCACATAGATTAATCTTTGGAGAGTACAATGCTCAAGGCAGACATGCTTTACTAATTAAGCTAAACTGTTGTTTGGTTCAAAGCAGACTTTGGGAAAAGTTTTGGTTTGAGATTTGTTTAAAGGTTATCTCATGGTAACAGTTTTGGGTGTTAATCTAGCCTTTTTTAAAATTGCTTTTATTATATGTTCTGCAGTTTTTGAAGTGTATCATTTTGATGATTCTGGACTTCAGCAGTAGGTAATAAGTATCACATGGGCTTAACTGTTACCCAACATACACAGTAATGCTGTAATTAAAATGCAACCAATGACCATAAATCATAATCATTTAAAGCAAGAAAGGCAGCAGGAAAATGATTTTGAGGGTACTTTTTCTGTAAGACACCAGCTTACATGAAACATAATATGGTCACCTTCATGAGGTTAGTAGGCTCAGCTGTAGATAAATGATTATCTGCTTCAAATATTAAAAATAGTAAGTTAGTTCCATAGAAGCCTGAATTATAATGTGACATTGGGCAAAAGGATTTTCCAAGTTGATTTGAAACATGGCTCTGAAGTACGCTTCTAACTTTAATTAAGCCTTTTATAGGTATGATACCCCAAAAATGCATTTCAGTTATTTGAAAAGCAATTCCTAATTTTGATCTTTTCTAATAGTTATTCCCTTATCTTGAAGTTAATATTTAAATATTCACCTTAAAAATAAACATTATTTTTGTCAGTATCCACAGACTGTTACATGTTTTAAAAGCTTTATGATCATCCTATAGAACTTGAGAGCAAAGCCGACATTGTGAACCTCATCTATATGTTGTGGATGGAACTATAGACAATGGTTTGTAAAATTTTATCTAGTCCTCATTTAAAAGAACAAATTTTTGGTTGACGAAATGTAAGCCCCATCAGTATCCACAGACTGTTACATGTTTTAAAAGCTTTATGATCAGCATCAGTATCCACAGACTGTTATATGTTTTAAAAGCTTTATGATCATCCTATAGAACTTGAGAGCAAAGCCGACATTGTGAACCTCATCTATATGTTGTGGATGGAACTATAGACAATGGTTTGTAAAATTTTATCTAGTCCTCATTTAAAAGAACAAATTTTTGGTTGACGAAATGTAAGCCCCATTTCAAGGGTTCAATTTCAATTCTGAATCTTTTGTTTTAGACAAATTTGTAAAGAATTCCAAGACCTCTTGAGCCAAGATAGATCACCGCTGGGATCCTCCAGACCCACTCCAATTCTAGACCTTGACATCCAGAGACACTTAACACATTTCAGGTATGAGTGATTTTCCAGTTTGCTCAGATTCTCTTTTAAATTGTTAAATTGTTTCGCTAATCCAGAAGTTTCTGTATCCCTGTCACAGTTCAATTTAGAGACATCACTTACATTCATATGGTGACTGAACTTTTTGAAATTCCAGATGTCTAAGATCAAATTGAGAAAATAATGTACAAATCATTTTAGGTCAGAAAATTAAAAATCTTTATATGGTTATCAGGAAATTGTGACTTTATAAAAGTGAACACTATTATTTCAAATAGTACGTATCGCCTTTGGATCAGGATTCCGAAATCCTTTAATTAATGGTTCCTTACTTTGGTGTGGTAAAATTGTTGAAAGTACAGATAATATGACAGAAATTAACGGGATATCATATACACTGATTTTCCAGAAATATGTTCATAATTGCCATTCAATTAGAGGCTACAAATGGGCTTGTCTTATAATATAATGTTCTTAAATTAGACCACAGCCATTTATTTTGAAGAGCCTAAACCAAAAAAAAAAAAAAAAGTCAATTCTGACTCCTGCTGACCCTACAGGACAGAGTAGAAGTGCCCCACAGGGTTTCCAAGGCTGTGATCTTCACAGAAGCAGACTGCCACTGATGGGTTCGAACAACCGAACTTTGGTTAGCAGCCAAGTGCTTAACCACTGCGCTACTAGGGCTTCTTTGGAAGAGACTAAAATGTATTCTTAACAGCTAATTTAAAATTTCAATTTTTGAGGGACTTTAGAAGATAATAGAATGTTGTTTTCTGTTTAATTGACGTCCTAGTCACAATGTGGAAAGAACATGATGATTTCTCAGGTTCCTTCCAGTTTTAAAATTCTAGAAGTCTAACGCCCACACGATATTTCTCATCAATAGAAAAATATTTTATCCTCTTTTAATTACATCATTTGGTTAACAAGTGTAAAACAAAGACTAATATATGTTAGGCTTAAAAATGCTTTTAGTTCTTCTTAATGACTTTAACATTATCAAGTACAGTACTCTATTATATAAAATAATGGATGTTAAAATAAGTTGGAATCTAGTCTGCAAAATCAGAGACGTACATGGAATGTTTTATTTTCTAGTATGTCATAATGCTGCTCCAGAGGTAATAGACACATCTCTGGAGACCAAATTTAATTCCTAAAATGCATCAAATATAGGATATATTTCAAGAGACTTTATTCCTACCATTGAACTGGGTTAGTAAAGGCAAACCTATGAAAACTGGGAGCAAGTATAATGCCCAGAAGTTAAGAGTAAAATGTTTTGGAGTCAATAAAATCATTTTCCAATCTGGCCCCTATACATACAAGCTAGATTATTTACAATTTATGCAGTCTTTCCAGGCCTCCAGGAAATGTGATAAGAACGCTTTCATTTTATGGTGGTGTGAGCTAAAATGAGATAAAGAATATAAAATCAGCATTCAATAAATGATGCATTGTTTACCTCCCATACTGATCCAAGTTTGAAGGGTTTGAGTGGCTCTACCATCGTATCTATACAAATATTTTCCATATTTTTGTTTGCGTATACATTAAACCCATTGTCTTCGAGTCAATTTCGACTCATAGCCACCCTATAGGACAGAGTAGAACTGCCCCATAGGGTTTCCAAGGCTGTAGTCTTTACGGAAGCAGACCGCCGCATCTTTGTCCTGCACAGCCGCTGGTGAGTTCAAACTACCAACCTTTCAGTTAGAAGCTGAGCTCTTAACCACTGCGCCACCAGAGCTCCTTTTATACATAAAAAGAGTTTCTAATTTTTACAGAAGTTTAATTCAGAGCTTAGTAATTTTTACACAAATTCAGTTCCCAACTTAAGGAAGTCCATTAAGTCATAAAGTTACTCTAAAAGGAGACTGCTGTTAAAACTGCAGAGAATTGAGACTCTTATGTCATATCTAAGAAGCTCTGGAGGTACAATGGTTAAACCTTCAGCTGCTAACCGACAGGTAAGCAGTTCGAGCCCACCTAGTGACTCTGAGGGAGAAAAGACTGGCCCATCTGCTCCAGTAAAGATTACAGCCTGGGAATCCCTATGGGGCAGTTCTGCTCTGTCACATGGGGTCGTCATGAGCTGAAAATCATCTTGACAGCACCTAACAACACATGTCAGGTCAACTAGGTTATTTCCAATAATGGATGCTACAGCCATCATGTCCTTTTTCAGGCTCAAAACAAAATGCAGTATCAGTGTTTAAGCTGAATCAGTTACTGTGTGAAATAAATAGACAAACTGTTTGCTCAGCATAGGTACCATCTGGGAATTTGTTTAAACATTAGTTGCCAACTTAATATCCTAGAACTCTAGAGAAAATTTCCACTTCGAAACGTGAGCTGAAGATTTAGGGTGTGGGCTTGATTCATTTTTATTTACCTCCTCAGGCAGAGAATTAAATATAGGGTAGATTGCTCCCTTCCACAAAGCCAGTAAAAAGAGAGGGTGATTATATTTTGAGTATAAAACACTCAGGATTATATATGGCTGCTGATTTGCAAACACAACACATTGAAACACATAACCATACCATAAAAGGTTCTAATTCTACATGTTATATTCACTTACAGTAGTTGTTGGGTGCCACCTATTTGATTCCTACTCATAGCCACCCCATGAGTAGAACTGCCCATAGGGATTTTTTGGCTATAATATTATCATCCATAAAATCTTGAGTATTATTGTTTATATATTGTTTTGAGTGTCAGAAAGCTATGATTTCTCATTTATTTTGCTTTTTTAATGTTTGCTAATATTTTCAGTTTTGCTTTAGCTACGTCCCAAATTATTTATTTAAAAGGAATCGTCTGATGTCATAAAGGCAAATAGCAGGATGAAAGAAATCACTTAGCCAAAATTCACCTTAAATCAAAATTTCTTAAACTATATTCTTTAAATAAAAGATGTAAGATTGACATTTCCAATTAAAACCTGAGTTAAAGGCTCCTGATGAAGACAAAATTTAAATGTCTACATTTTTAAATGTTCATTTATTAAAAGGGATATCATTTGAATATGCGAACAGTAGGATAATAAAAGTTAACAATAGGATAATAGAAGTCGGCTTGTTACCTTACCTTGAAGGACACCACAGTTTACAAGGGTAGCCCTTAAGCCTGGCTTCACATCAGAATTATTCTGAGAGCTTTTTTAAAATCTCAAGGACTGGAGATGAGAGAGATACACCATTGGTGTGATCTTCAGAGCTCTGAAATTCATTCTGGTAGTTAGGCAAGTTTAAGAACCCTGGTCCTAAGATATTCCAAGACCATTAGCTTCTGTTTTTCCCTCAGAAGAAAAACATTTCTAATTCATTTTTAAATTGGCACTGAGAATTATGTAAAGTACTGTCTTGTACCCTAACATGTTTAATAAGATTCTACATTCATTATTCTGCTAATAATCTGGGTAAAAATGTGTTAGCATAAAGCATGTCCCATTCATAATTTCCTACTGACAGCGGTAACTCATTCTGGTAGAAGAATAAGCTCAAGAGACAGATGAGTTAGAAAGCAGATCATATCTGACTTTGAAGCTGTCAAGTGGCAGAGCCTGATTTTCCACTGTTTTCACTGAGTTCCAGCTGGGAAAGAAGAGAGAAGTAACTGGATAGGTATAGAGGATGCTCTAATTAGTAACATCCACTTGTGCTAGCTAATATTTTATTTCATCATAATCTACTTCCCAATGCAGGCCACTTGAATTACTCCTTATGTGGTGGCTAACATGGTACTTTGAGAACTATGGCTTACTTTCATCAGATAGTATGTCCAGAGAAAGCTCGGGAATGAGCTAGCCTTGTAAAGCAGAGATGACTGCTTTCAGTTTTTGACGGCAGTTGCCATATCTCGTACTCTGAGAACCACTACTTACATGATAGTGACCCTCCTCATGATTCACAGCCTGAAAAGCTGCTTGCTTCCACAAAATGACAGCAGGTGAGATTTATTTATTATTTATAATTTATTAAGTACCATCAAAAGTGCATATTGGTATACAGAACACAGGAGACACCACCACACCTACCTGCAGAGGGAAGAGATTTGATTGAAGTCTGCAGAAAACCCCACAGACGCAAAGTTCCTGGCAATGGTGACGGCAGTTAGACCCAGGTGGCATGGGGCTTCACGGGTAGAACAGCTCAGCTCAGATAGGAATCTGGAGCCCTCATTTTCTGAAATGTTAGGAATTTCGCTCCTTGAAATTTTAGGAAATCTTAACAATTTTTCCTTTCTTTTCTCTTATGTTCTCATAATCTCCTTGATTCTGGAGTCAAACAAAAGCCAGTCGGACAATATAAAGGGGAGAAGTTAGACTATCTTTAATGCTCAGTTCAGAGAGAGCATCCTATCAAAAAAATATAGAAATTTTCTTTCTCCCAACTACCTCAGGAGACTAAAATTTTATTATTTCTTTTACTTAAGTGTACTGATGGCAGGAAGTGCACAGATGGTTAAGTGATTGTCCTATTCCTTAAAAAACCCATTGCCATTGAGTTGATTCCGACTCATAGCAACCCTATCGGACAGAATAGAACTGCCCCATAGAGTTTCCAAGGAGCATCTGGTGGATTTGAACTGCTGACCTTTTGGTTAGCAGCTGTAGCTCTTAACCACTACACCACCAGGGTTTCCAAAGTGGATGATGTTTAAAAACAGAGAATTATAATATATGAGAGTGATTCTACAAACGAGAATTGTACAGACAACAGCTAATTACCTGGAGGCGGCCAGGAAAGGCTTTCATCTTTCTCTCCATAGTACTTAGCACATCGTATGTGTTCAATGATGTTAATAAATGCAGATTGTGATAATATCTCAATGGGATCTTGGATGTATTCTACATAGGTTTATTCCCAGGGCCATTGTATTTTAATTGGACCATGGACCGTTGGACCATTGGAAGAGAAATGATCAATGAGCTTAATTCTCCCATTTGAGTTAAAGAGCATGCTGACATGGTACTTTCTTAGAAACAGTGTTGTGCCAATGTCCAAGGTTAGCAACAAAAGACACAAACCACATACTCTGCTAATGCATGGGATAATGCTTTATTAACAAGAGAAGAGACAGAGTGAGATCAGCTTCACTTGTGGGCACTGGTCTCCCACGACCAGTGAGTGCAGGGCCGATATTCCACTCACACCCCTCTTGTGCCACAGGCGAAGGAGACCCCATTCCCTTGCCAGGATCAGATCTAGAAGTAGACTTGGCTAGGTGCCATATGGTGCCTGCACATGCATAAGAGACAGAGAAAGTTACTGTGTCTCCGGAATAGGAAGGAAGACTTCTTTAATAAGGAGAAAAGATCAGGAGAGAGAGACCCGATTTCCCACCTCCATATCAAAGAATGTTCTGGGCCCCAGGCCTCTGCTTAGGCAGCCAGGATGGGAAACATAGAGGCAGACCATCCTCCCAACAAATAGAATCTCCTTCCAGTCTCATGACTCTTTGGAAGTAAGAAATATAGACAGTCCCAGGTATCTGTGTGTTTGCAGATAATTACATTTTCTTCATTGATTCTCAGTGTTGAAAGGTCCCGTACATTTCCTGCTCTCCTTCAATATTTGGATCTTCTCTCCAACATCCCTGTCAAGTTGTCACCCAGCCTAGGCTTGAAAACTTTCACTGATGTATTGCTCTCTTCTTACCTCGGCATTCCTCCTATCTTCTGACAACTCTATTAGAAATGCCTTCTTTTGATTGAGGCAATTCCTGTCTCCCTAACTTCCCACTTCTTGGGGACCTTACAGAGTCAGTTTAATCCTGTTTCCCTCCCAAGTTCTAAAGGCAGCTCTCATGTCCCTCTGAGTTTTCTCTTCCTGGACTATTCATCCGCATTTCCTTTAGTGTTCAGCGTATGACATGAATTTCAGTCAACTTCACTGGTATCTTCTGAGTGCTATGTGCTTGGCAACATGCTGAAGAGAGAATGTTTGTCTCTACTTACACGTGAGCATATTTGGTCTTTTCCAAGGAGCCTACTGTGTGGAGAGTTTGTTTGTTTTTTGTTTTCCATTTTCTTGGGATGGAAAAGTGATTGGGAAAGATAGTCGGCAATGAGTGATTTTTTTAATCTTGTGAAAACATTCTTCCGTGTCAGAAGACAAATGAATAATCTATAATCCCAAAAGAAAACAAATAAATTACACAATTAGGCTTAGCATATAAGAAATAAAATTATTTAACCTCTCAGCGGGTTCTACCAGCTCAAAGAGTACTTTTAACACCATTTTATTTCAGGATATTGGAAATAGTGGGCCTAAATTGTGAAGAAAAAAAATCCTATGAGTTAAACTCTTTTACATAAGCTTAAAATAAATCTTAAAAAATCTAACTTAAATTCCAAAAGTGAGCGGCACACCCAGGTGCAAAAGAAAACATAACTGTAAGTGGTTAGGTATTTTTCACTCGTTAAATAAGAAAGGACAGTCTGTCTTTAAATAAGACTTAAAAACAGACTCCCCTGAGGTAAAGTCTTCACTAGCAAAAATGTAGACTAAAAATAAAACAGGCAACAGTTTTCACTTCTTTAGCAGGCAAGAGTAACGACCCATGCTCTTCTTATATCAATCTACATTAAATTTCTTACATTCACTTAACGTTAAGCAGAAAATTAAATAATTAAATCGGTTGCCAACATATATTGTACTTCACAAGTTGCAAGGCACCAAACTAAATGCTACAGGAGATACATCCAAATAAAAGCAACCATTGCAGGTCATTTGATGACATTTTTATGGATTTTCAAGTTCAGCACATAGGAAATCATTCAAACAACGGAAACCAGATGCAACTGTTTCTAATAATAGGTTTCAAATGTGGCCTCAAATGACTACATGTGTAAGTAATTGGCTTTGGGGAATGCACACATTGGGGAAGAAACGTGGTAAGTTTTTATTTAAATAATTTCTGTCTTTGTTGAGCTATGGGTTGAGGAAGAGTCCACAGGGAGACAGCACAGGTTCATGAGAAGCACTCAGATGAATGTCAGGAGGCGTAGCTTAGTCTCTTTGCTACAAGCTGGATGTGTGGATTTAGAGCAGACACTTAACCTCTCTGGCCTTTGCATATTCATCTATATGACAGCAGTTAGCCTAGATGATCTCTAAGGCTCCTTCTAACTAGTTATCATCAAGTCGATTCCGACTCATGGCAACCCCATGTGTGCAATGGAACTGTGATCCATAGGGTTTTCAAGGCTGTGACCTTTCAGAAGTACATTGCCAGGCCCGTCTTCCATGGTGCCTCTGGGTGGATTTGAACCAACAGCCTTTCGGTTAGTAGTCAAGCACTTAACTTTCTGTACCACCCAGGACTCCGAAGCACCTTCTAAACCAATGATATTTTACCCCAGTCTCGATTTACAGCTCCATTTTAAATCATCACTTACACTATATTTTCAAATGATCTCATTTCTTCTCTTTATAGTCCATCAACCTGTTTGTTATAAAAGTCTACAGTTTAATAAATTGGTTTTTATAAAAAGCACAAGTGTCCTAAGTTTAGCATTTCCATTGCCCTATTCCAGATAGGAAACATGAGTGTCTGATAGGGCAAAATGGAGGGAGAGCAAAATCTGAGAAGAACCTAAATTTAGGAAAGAGTTAATATATCCCTGAAACTCCATTCCCATGTGTAAAAACATAGAGTTCATATGTCAAAAAAAAATAGCCTTCTCCAAAAATTCAACTTGGATGCTACTGACTTTGGCCTCTCCAAATGTGTGTGCAATGATTGTATCCTCAGCCTGCTTTGCTAATGGGCTAGATCGAAGTAAAACAAAATCTCAAGAACTCATTCCCCTTTAGAACTTCAGAGTAAGTGGCTGAGAAGATGAGGAGGAATGTGACCTTAGGGCTGTGGATGGGCACACATCTCCTGATATGGCAGAGTTTCAGAGGAATCATAACCACACTTCCTCGAAATGAGTTCCATAGAGCACTAGTTCCATGAGATGCTCCCTGATAGTGTTTCATAGTAAAAGTGTTTTTCAGTTCAAGAAACCCTGCCTATTATACCCTTCTTGATAGAGTCCCTGGGTGGTACAAATGGTTAACACACTGGGCTGCTAACAGAAAGGTAGAAGATTCGAGTCTACTGAATGGTGCCTTGAAAGAAAGGCCTGGCAGTCTACTGCTGCAAAAGCAGCTGTTGAAAATCCCATGGAGTGCAGTTCTACTCTGATACACATGGAGTCTCTATGAGTCAGTATTGGCTTGATGGCAACTGGTTTGATTTTGATTTGGTGCTTTATGCTGTATACCATTTATTTCTCAATAAACCTGTTGCCGTCTAGTCAATTGTGACTCATGGCGACCCAATGTGTGTTAGAGAACTGTGCTCCAAAGGGTTTTCAATGGCTGCTTTTTCAGAAGTAGTTCGCCAGGACTTTCCTGCAACAGCAACAGCAACTGGTTTTTCTGAAGTATGACAATGCATATCAGCATATCAAAGACTCCCAGAACCCTTTTTAAATGGAAGGAATGCTTAGTCCCACGTTTTGAAAACTTGATCACAGAAACTGCTTTTTCTCATTATCAGAATAGAATATTCAGAATAGAATGGAACTAATGTCCTGCAGAAGCTCTTTGAGAAATACTGAAGAAGTGCATCATTCTCGTTTTCCTAGGGAAGAAAAGCAGACACTGTAGTTAGGTGTTATTTCTTGACCCTACGGGAGCATATCCAACTCCCTGGCTGCACTTAAACAAAATGGGGACCATGTAAAAAGTACTGATGCTTTGGACCCATCCCAAACCAATTGAATCAGAATCTCTGGGCTGGGACCCAAACATTGTGTGGGTTTTTTTTTTTGTTTGTTTGTTTTTTGTTTTGTTTTTTAATAAGCTCGCCAGATGACTTTTACATGCATCTAGAGTTGAGAACCACCAGCTGAAGGAACCACAGAACACTTGTTAGGGCTGTCAAGGCCTTGCCAATGAGTAGATTTCAATGATTCCTCACCACTAGAGACTGTACACTTTAATTATGTACCTTAATTAAATTCCATTTTAGAATCACTTGGGGCCATGAGGTAATATAATTTATATAGAAACTAAACACAATCAGTTCGTTTTTCCTCTGTCCTTTCAACTAGTTAGGCTAGAAAGAATAGGTGCCAGAAAGTTCTGGGAGGATAAGCCCCCAGTTCCTTTCCCCAGGGTGAGAGCCTGATTCCTCAGCCTTTATTCAGGGGTTTTGCTGCTTCAGAAAGATCAAGGGCCTTATCCTCATAGCTCTGAAAAAGAAGTAAAGTTCTGCAGAGAAGCCTCACCCTTTGTTGGTGTTCTCTAAGGTCTGTTCCCTGGCCTCTCGCCCTCATGGCCATTCTCGTGAGTGGAAGTAGGCATTTTTCTGTCAGCCACCTAAAACTGTAGTGGGGAGTACAGACTGAGCCTCAGGCTATATCCAGGCCTAAATCTGGCAGTAGCTGAATAATCCAGGAGGGAAGGAAACGAGGGTTTGTCTTCGTGACATTGACATCTGTATGCATTTCTGGAAATCAAAAGATACATGGCCGCAAGCACCCCTTGGAATGATGCAAAGTAACAAAATAATAGGAATAATAGTCCCAAACTCTACTGCGACCTTCATAGACACCAAAAGCGGAAGATAGAAGTTTGCTGGTCAAATATTCTACGTATAAAGTCGACATTTTACAAAACGAAATTCGCTTCTACTCGAATTACCTAGAAGGTAATAGCAGCCTATTTTCAGTCTTTTAGTTTGCAGCATAATAGTATCTATTACTTTTAGCTCTTTGCACCCCAAGAGAAAACTAGAAGAATCCATCCATAGTTGGCAGATACTGGCTAATACTGAAGAGACTTGCATTTTCTTTTCAATACATATTTAAATCAGTGTTTGTGTAGTAGGTAGAAAGGATGTACTAAATTCCAGGCAAATTCTTTTGCCAAAAGGGAATAATTCAGGGGAAGATTCCAGAGGAGCTTGCTTTAGGCTGTGTTTTAGAAAATTATTTTAGGGGGTTAATTTAAAGTAGCCTAGACAAATCAATTAAAGTAATGATAGAGTATTTCTGAAGGACAATTATAGCAATATGAAAACAGCTTTGTAACAACATTTCTTCAGCATACGACAAAGCTAGTGAAATGCAAACCATCTTTACTTAGACTGTGGAAAGTAAAATAGCCCTTGTTTCTCTGATAGATGTCCATTCAGAAACCTGTATTAGCTGATATTCAGAGTAACCACAGAAGATTTGGGGGTTTTAATGTTAAACATGGATAAGGCCTTGGCCGCAAGCAAGAAATACACTGAACCAAGGATCACAAAATGTGAAAAGATACTTGTGAAAGTACTGTTTAATGGAAGTTTCCTATTAAGACGTCATCATTAATGGCAAGTAGTGTGTAAGTACAGACACTGAGTTAAAGATGAGTCTTTAACTTATTAGCAAATCCACACTTATTAGCAAAACCACATAGGGAAAAGGAAGAAAGGACCATAATTTATTTTCTTTCAAATAGCAGTCTCTTCTCTTCTGTCCTTTATAACCTCTTTCATTTCTAACTCTTAATTTCTTCATTTTTAACACCAAATAATATAGACTGGAACCCTGCTGGCACAGTGGTTAAGAGCTCGGCTGCTAACCAAAAGGTTGGCAATTCAAATCCACCAGCCACTCCTTAGAAACTCTGTGGGGCAGTTCTGTTCTGTCCTGTATGGTTGCTATAAATCAGAATCGACTCAATGGTAATGGGTAATAGAGACTAGAAAGGAGCTCTGGTGGTACAATGGTTAAAAGCTCAGCTGCTAACTGAAAGGTTGGCAGTTTGAATCCACCCAGAGGCTCCAAGGGAAAGACAGCTGGTGATCTGCTTCTGTAAAGATTAGAGCCAAGAAAACTCTATGGGGCAGTTCTGCTCTGTCACTTGGGTTCATTATAAATTGGAATTGACTCAACAAAACCCAACAACAATAAGAATACAGTTTGAACTGTTACATTTCCCTTTAAAAAGTCAAAGGCTGTATCAGTAAAACTTAATCAGGTCAAGGCCATTGATCAAAAAGAGATTAGGATGCCACTTTATAAAAAAGGCAAAACAATGCAAGTTCACATTCACAGTGCATACACGTACACACACACATACATCTACACACACAATTTCCCGAGAAAGGCTGCTCTACCCTGTGGTGTCTTTCCAATCACTGCAATGTGAACATACCCTAAAACTTACGGGAAAAGTCAAAAAGTAGAGACTCAGTCACAGGGAACAACTTAGTCAATTGGCATAACATAGTTCATAAAGGTAATGTTCTACATCCTACTTTGGTGAGTAGCATCTGGGGTCTTAAAAGCTTGTGGGCAGCAATCTAAGATACAACTACTAGTCTCTAGTTATATGAGG
Organism: Dugong dugon; assembly: GCA_030035585.1. Classification (NCBI taxonomy): domain Eukaryota; kingdom Metazoa; phylum Chordata; class Mammalia; order Sirenia; family Dugongidae; genus Dugong; species Dugong dugon. The sequence goes on from CM057464.1 coordinate 68,818,375, forward strand.
CAAAAGAGAATGAATGAAATCAAAGACTCAAAGAAGAAACTAGTCCACAGGACTAATTGCTCACACAAACCACGACCTCTTCTAACCTGAGATCAGAAACTAGATGGTGCCCAGCTACCACTACCAACTATTCTGACCGGGGATACAATAGAAGCTCCCAGATAGAATGGGAGAAAAATATAGAACAAAATTCAAATTCCCAAAAAAAGCCAGACCTACTGGACCGATAGAGACTAGAGGAAACCCCAAGACTATTGCTCTAAGATACCCTTTGAACTTGGAACTGAAGCTGTTTCTGGAGGTCACCAGTCAGCCAAATAATAGATTGGCTTATGACACCCGTGAGTCATGTGCTCCCTTAAAAAATCAACTGTAAAATACCAAGCAGTCAACATTTACCCAAAAGCAAAGATGAGAAAACAAGGAGGGGAAGGGAAGCTAGATCAATAGAAATAGATCAAATATAATGGAAATAATGAGAATGCTGACATATTGTGAAAATTGTAACTAATGGCACGGAACAATTTGTATAAAAATTGTTACATGGGAACCTCATTTGTTGAGTAAACTTTCACCTAAAACATAATATTATTTAAGAAAAAAAGTAGAGATTCACCTCGGGACCCAGAAAACAATCACCACCTTCCTAAAATGAGCCAATTTGGAGATAATATATGTTGCAGAAAGGAGCCCTGGTAGCACAGTGGTTAAAGCGATCAAGTACTAACCAAAAGGCTGGCAGTTCAAAACTACCAGCAGCTCTGCAGGATAAAGATGTGTCAATCTACTTCCGTAGAGATTTACAGCCTTGGAAATCCTCTGGGGTGGCTATGAGTCAGAATTGACTTTATTGCAGTAGGTTTGGTTTGGTTTTTTTGATATATATATTGCAGAGGAGCCCTGAGTGGTGCGAATGATTAAGCACTCTGCTACTAACCCAAAGGTTGGCATTTGAAATCCACTGAGGGACACCTAGGAAGAAAGGCCTGGTGATCTACTTCTGAAGGACCCCACCCATTGAAAACCTTATGGAGTACAGTTCTACTCTGACACACATGGGGTCACCATGAGTCAAAATCAACTCCATGGCAACTGTTTTAGAGAATGTTAATTGGGAGTTCTGGCAAAATAGGGGTTTTTTAAACTGTGACTAAAATTAAGAAAATGACTATTACATATAAGTTACATTTCCTCTAACGTCAGGTGCCATAAACCACAGAAGTCTGGATTCTCTCAGCAGGCGATTGTATTGCTCACAGTCAGAATCTTCCTGCTCCTCTGTGAATTAGTAAGAGGAAAATGAAACCAGTGAACTGGAATCTAGTTAGAAAGAGCAGGCCAAGGTAAATGCAGTGTTCAAAGTTAACTACCTGTGATCCAAATCCCAACTTTTGACCCTTGCTTTTTTAGTTTAAAACTTACTGATTTTGTAGGACTTTTCCCTATGAGTTGCTTTTAAATCAGCTCTCTCCCTCAACGCTGCAGCACTAATTTGCTGTTTACCCAAGAGGACACATTCTTCCTTAATCTCCCCTGAATTTTATGTCATTGATTTTGGCCCACCAATTAAGCTGTCCACCACATTAAGGTATTTCAGAATGTTGTTTCTGTTATCCAATACTGGAATTTTCTTCTCCATTTTAATGCCACTCATTAAGTTAAAAATCCATGATGCTTTCTCTATATCTTCAATCACATTGTTAATTAACATGGCCAACAGAGCAAGATTAATGAGACAGCTACCCAGCATTCCACTGGGGACTTCCCTCAAGGTTGTCAACTACCTTTAAATCTACACTTTGGGTCAACTAGCTATGAATTTACCTTTCTCTGCTGTTATCCCTCTCATTTTTCCCCAAACTTATCACTTGGCATTATGGGAGATTTGCCAGATGCATTGCTAAAATCCTGTAGTAAATTGCATTGCTACTGCTCTAATAACTCTTTTACAAAAGGGAGTAAGGTGACTTCATTGGACTCCTTACTGAATCCATGAAGCATTTCAGTGATCACTTCTATTTTTTTAAATGCTAACAGTTCAGATTTTTAATAACCCATTACATGAATAAATCGCGCTAAACCCATACCATGGACTAGCTTCCTGCAATAAAAAGAAACAAATTATTGATAAATTCAACAACATGGATGAATCTCATCATCATTATGCTAAGTGGAAGAAGCCAGGCACAGAAGGCTATATATAATATGATTGTGTTTATATAACATTCTAGGAAAAAGGTAAAAACTATAGAGACAGAAATTAGATCATGGCTACCAGGAGCTGGAGGTAGGGAGAGTTAATTGACTAAAAGAGGCATGAGGGGAATTTTGGAGTGGTTATACGACTGCATATTTTGTCAAAATTCAACAAACTGTACACTTAAGTAGGGTGAATCTTATCATATGTAAATTAAAACTTGATAAATATGACTTTAGAAAAATAACCCATTACAGAAATTTGTTAGGGATCTAGCTAAAGTAGTTTAATAACCTAGAGTTTCTAAACTCCATCTGTCTTTTTTCCCCTCCCCAATTTGAATTTTCTTTGTATTTACCCCTGTTCCATTTCACTACTTCCTTTCCCATCTTCCATGACTTCTCAAAGATTACTCACCTAACAACTCTGGTGTTTCAGCAACGTGTGCAGTGCGTTTTCTCTATCCTGAAATAGGAGTTTCCTGGACTTCAAAAAAAAAAAGTAAAAATGTCACTACAAGCTTTAAATATTAAAACTCCTTGAAAATAAAGCAAAGTATCTTAATTAGTGCTGAAATTGACAGCAACTAACAGCAATAATCTTTCATGTGCTAACATAGTGCCATCTCCCCCAACCATTGGGCCTATCTCTGCATAGTTCCTCATTCTTGGGACATAACTTTAAAAGTATATCCCACCAGCCTGAGTATCAGGGACTCGCAAATGAAACCCAAGAAGATTTAGCCTTTTGGTAATGCAATTATTCCGTATACTGGAGTCCCCACCCCTTATCCTCTGAGGTCACTTCCTCCTAAAAAAAAGAAAAACACTGTTGTCAAGTCAATTCCTAGCCATAGCAACTGTGTATAGGACAGAGTAGAACTGCCCAGTAGGGTTTCCAAGGCTGTAAATCGTTATATCCTTTTCCTGTGGAGTGGATCTGGTGGGTTTGAACCACCAACCTTTTGGTTAGTGGTCAAGTGCTTAACCACTGCACCACCAGGTTTCCTTACATCCTCCTGGAGGTGACTAGGAGCCCTGTTGGCACAGTGGTTAAGAGCCTGGCTGCCAACCAAAAGGTAGACTGTTCAAATCCACCAGCTACTCCTTGAAACTCTGTGAGGCAGTTTTACTCTGTCCTGTAGGGTTGCTATGAGTTGGAATTGACTTGATGGCAATGGGTTTTGTTTTTTTGTTTTTTTTTTGAAGGTGACACTACCTAAGGGCTGACTAATTCCAATCAGAAGATAACAGCAGGTAGAGTTTGGGTGGATAGTAATAGTTCCCTATCTTAGTCCTAGAAACCCTGGAGGGGCAGTGGTTAAGACATTGGCTTCTAACCAAAAGGTCAACAGTTCGAATCCACCAGCCAGTCCTTGGAAACCCTATGGGGCAGTTCTACTCTGTCCTGTAGGGTCATTATGAGTCGGAATCAACTCCACGGCAGCGCGGTTTTTTGTTTTTATCTCAGTCCTGATTATTTTTGTTGTTGTTGCTGGGTTTTCTTTGTTTGTTTCTTTGTGCGTGCGTGTGGTTTGTTTTTAGCACTTTTTTTTTTTTTTTAAGATTGGACTGTAATTTTCTATTGCAATTTACAGGAGAACCCCCAAACCACACATTTTCGGAGATACATACAAAATCTTATTTGCCGCTTGTATTAAATATCTGGTATACCTTGATTATCAATTATTCTTTAAGGCCACCATGTCGCGCCCACTCCCTTTCCTCGCTTTATTGGCCGGGATCTTGCCTCACCTGTCTGTTTTCTTCCCGCTGTCCACTGTGGGCTCTCCTCTTACATTCTTTTGGGGAATGTTACTCTTTTCTCTCCAGAATTCTGTTTAAGTCCTCTCACAAATTTGGGAAGTTTTTAATCCTTTGGCAGGACTACTTTTTCAATATATTAATCATGGGACCAGGAAACTAACTTCATTTTCTTTAATATTATCAAAGGATCTTTGAAGGGTGAGTAGAATTCAGATTGGATGGAAGGAAGAAGGACAAATAAAGGTGCACAAAATAGGAACAGCATCATAGGTTTGGGGATAGGGAGAAGGTAAGCTTTACAAAAATAAATGGAAAACATGATTATGTAGAGTGAAGGAAGGAGACAGGGAATTCAGATTCGTTAAGATATTTGATACGGTTGTATCCTCTCCCATTGTTGAAAGCCTTTCAAAAAGGTGTCCTGAAGATGACACATCCAGCACGATGCTGGTTGTCTCTTGCACTTGTCTCACTGAGGATAAAGTATTAGGTAAATTTGATTAGAAGAACTTCTCTATTTTGACGACCTACTTCAAACTACTGTGGCTACTATTTAACCCAGATGATATCTGCTGATGAAATACTCTCTGATGTTAATCTGATGAAAGTACAGTGAAACCTGTGAGAGCAGGAACTCGGTGGGACTGCTGTGTTTTTATGGGTCTCGAAAAGGTTTCCACCTTTGACAGCGTGCAGCAGTCTTACACTTTTCTATCACGATTCATGGAAAATATTTGAATTTTCCTTCTCTAACAGGCTTCCGCCTTACACAGCACCCCAGCTTTCACAAGTTTTGCTGTATATGCAAATACCAGGTATAACTTAAATATTAAAACTATGACTGAAAAATAATATTTTCTAAAGGCAAACATAAATAATCTTCTCCATTGTCAAAGATTTTGAAGATTTGACTATAGTTGGTTACCTTTCAGAGGACTTTAGTGTATTTTCTGTCTAGGATTGAAATTCAACCCTACCATTTCTGGTTTTTATTTTTTTGTAAACTCTTATTAGTTCTCCTTGTTTGTTTGTTTATATTTTGGTATGGCACTGTGAATGAGATATACGCCTACTGTTCTATTTATCTTGGAGCTAACTGTATAGTATGATCTTCCCAGAAATTCCTTTTAAGCATTCTGTGATTTCACACTTTATTCTGTGTTATTGTTCCTGCAGTGCAATAGTAGATTTGCTTTAATTATTTGGATTTATAAATTTCACTGAAAACTCCTAGAACAGATGCTATGTCTTGCATTTAGTATCATTCTATGCAGTGTGCCATGTGTGATTTCTGATGTGCAGGTAATGATGAATTAAGAAAGCTAAAATTAACAAAATTTAAATTAATAATGTCTTTTATGTTGAAAGATGACACTTCAGGTAATTTTCCTTCTGTTGACTATTCCACAATCAATTTTAGTCTTCTCTGTGGAGCTAATTGGTTTTTCAACTTTCATACCTTCCTGTCTGTGCCCTTGGTTTTAAGAAAAGCACCATAAGCCATACCAGTGAACTGAAGCTTAAGTTGGATAGAACCTTTCAGATTGCCTAGTCAAATCATCGATCATCATTTTACAACAAGGCTAAATACCAAAAAAACAAAGAAAAAAACCCCAAACTCATTGCCGTCAAGTGGATTCCGACTCATAATTACCCTGTAGCTAGCTTCCCCCAAATCACAAAGTTTCTTAAGGTCAGAGCCAATGCAAGGACTGGGCACTCCTGGTTCTCCATCCAGGCCAAGGATGATAATCCAACCAGCCAATCATCAGGTACATAGTTTAGATGTAAGAAAACTCATCAGTCAAGAGGGATACCAGCTTTAAAAGAATCTTTCATTATGGTGACAACTCTCTTCTCAGTGTGGAGAATTTAAGTGACCAATTCACTTTGTGCTTGATTCTTAAAAGCCCTTATGTTAAATGAAAAAGTAAAAAAAGCCATCATCTTCCAGGCCTATAGGCTTTGCGCAGAACTAAGTTAAGTCAGAGAAACTGAGCAAAAACTGTCAACAGAAATGTGATTTCTCAGAGAAAAAGAGTAAAACACACTCTCTGAGAGGAACGAAAGCACAAAGGCAATACAGAACATTAGGTTCCTTGGGCATGTTATTTAACTTCTCTGGGCCTCAATTTCTTCATCTGTAAAATGGAGATAATAATCATATCTACTTCTTAAGTTGTTACAAGGATTATATTCGATAATAGAGATTAAGCACCTGAAGCAGGGCCTGGTGTATGGTCAGAGCTCAATAAATATGGGTTATTAATATTAATTTTAAACCAATGGGATTAACTTCTATATACTCGGCTATAGATGAAAAGAGGAATCACAACCAAGAAGAAATGACAATACAGGAGAATAAAATTCATCTAAGGGTACAAGAAGCTCTAAACAGGAATAAAGTATGAGAAAAAGGCAGTTGGTGCTCATGACCAAGCCTCTAGATATTAATGGATGGCCCCACTCAGTTCTTTCTGTGGGTGCCACCATGATGAATTCTTCCCCAGTTCCAAAGAATTCCATTTGTTGTCCAGACTCTTTGTTAGATCCCAAATCACATGGCTTCCCCTCTAGTCATTTCCTTGTAGAATGGAGCTGAAATCAGTTCTCCTGCTCAGAAATGTCAGACACTTCAACACAGATATGAATATGCTTGAGTTGTGATGATGTCTTATATTACACATTTTGGCGCACCTAGTTGCCTGTGCATTGACCATTCTTGCTTTCTAAATAATCTGAGAATGGAGTGTTCTTTTTCTTTTTAAGTGAAATTAATTATTACTAGTCATGTTGTTGTGTGCCCTCGAGTCAATTCTGACTCATAGCGACCCTATAGGATAGGGTAGAACTGCCCCATAATGTTTCCCAGGACAAAATCTTACCGGAGCAGATGGACAGGTCTTTTCTCCTGGAAAGCAACCAGTGGATTTGAATCACTGACCTTTCTTGATTAGCAGCCAAGCACTTAACCATTGCACCACCAGGGCTCCTTGCTTACTAGTCATAGGGCAAGCTTTATAAAATATCCAGAGGAAAGATGGTAGCAACCTGTGGAGTATAATGAAGGATATGCAGAAAATTTTACCCTAACCATTAATATCTCACAGCTAACAATATCTCCCATTTATTGAGCACTAGTATCACCCTGAGCCCTTTGCATTGAAGCTCATTGAACATAAACAGCCATCCGTTGGTAAATCCTATTATCTCTGCTAAGGCATATCAAGGAGGCCTGCTTGCTCGTGGTTAAGCGCTCCACTGCCAACCAAAAGGCTGGCAGTTCGAACCTACCAGCCATTCTGCAGGATAAAGATGTGGCAGTCTGCTTCCATAAAGATTACAGCCTTGGAAAACCCAGGGGGCAGTTCTACTCTGTCCCATAGGATTGCTATGAGTTGGAATCAACTCGAGGGCAAGGGGTTTGGATTTTGGTTTGGAGCATATCAGTAGGCTACCTTTGATCCTAAATCCTTCTTTTACATTGTTTTAAAAACTCATTCTTTTTGCTCCTAAAGATTACATAACCTAAAAGGAGTAACTAGCTAGTTAACATATTATGGAGGATGGTGCTGATTTAAAAACTGTTAATGTAATAGCTAGCATGACAACCTAGGACTTGTAAGCAGTTAATGGCTGTCATTTATTGAATATATAACATGTATCAAGCATCTTATTACAACACGTGTGTTATGGGGAGAAAACATTAGAACAGTTGACAGAAATGACCATTTTTGGTTGGGTCTACTCACAATTATAGTGAATCTGCACTTACATATTTATTCAACTAGAGATGATATTTGTCAGAGCTGGAAGGGCTATCTATGCTGAGGTTGCCGCAGTACTTCCTACATTTGCTTAAATTTGCAATTATTAGTTTGTTGATTAGTTACCTGCTGAGACCCACAGGTTGAGTGGCTTACATAAGATAGAATTTTATTTCTGTCTCATTTAAGAGGCTGAAGGGAGGTTTCTTACATCTTGTTGTGAGCCCAATACCAGTATGATTATTCTAATCTACATAGCAGAAACTTGTAGATTACTACGTGTAGAGGAAATAGAGGGCAATCAACTTCCTTTTAAGCAAATGATGTGGGAATTGCATGCATTGCTTCCCCTCATGTAGTATTGTTGGAAGGCTAGTCCCATGTTCAAAGCTAGCTGCCGCGGAGGCTGGGAAAGTAGCCTCGAGCTGGATGGCATGTGCCCAGACAAAACTCCATTACTATGGAAGAAGTAAAGAATGAAGTTAGAAGAAGAGCTAGCTATCTGGCACACTCAGGTATGGTTTCTTCTTGTGTGATTCTATACCCATACAAATACACACGCTGTTCTTGAAAGCCAGATGATTCCATGCATGGAAATTTGAGTTTTCCAGCTACTTCCTAATAGATGGAGAATCAAGTCATGTGTTAAACACTCAGCTTTGCTGATGTTTAGTGCATACCGAGTATGTCACTAGCAAGTTTCTTCCAAATTGATCATCAATTTCTTACGATCAAGGGCAGCACATCGAGCACTTACTGAATTGTGTCTTCCACAATGCTTGGCACCATTTAGGAACACAATGAATGCCTGTTTAATTGAACGTTCTGGATTAAATGGGGGGATTTGCTGTCTTACATCATACTGAAAATTATTCACCTCGTTTTCCTTACCACTTCTCATTTCCAGTTTGATCACTCATGGCTTTGGGACGCCAGCAATATGTGCAGCCCTAAGCACTTTCCAAACAGTCCTCAGTGAAATGCTGAACTACTTGGAAAAACACACTACTCACAAAAACGGTGGAGCTGCGGATTCCGGCCAAGGACATGCCAACTCGGAGAAAGCCCCGCTGCGGAAAACTTCAGAGGCTGCCGTGAAAGAAGGCAAAACAGAAAAGACAGACTAGCTACATCAAACAGAATCTATTTCCAGAGAGTCTTGCTGCTGATATTTTTTCTAATATATATATCGTTGAGGGTGATTAATCTTCAATGGACCAAATCTCTTCCCTTCTCAACCCTCCATTAAAAAAAAAAAAATGGAAATGAAAAATGAAACAAAAAAGGACAAACCCACACCCCCCCAAAAAGGAAAACAGCAGTGTAACCGTGTGATGAAATTGTCACTTTTTAATTTTATGTTATGATAAACTCTTTTTGTGCACGTAATTTATTGTTCCGAATTATATACATCACAGTTTTTAAGCACTTCTGGACTTCGGAGAGGCATCACATGCTTTTTCACAGCTAACTGACGCACTTTCTTATCCAACTATGTAGTTAGGGTTCAGAAAGCATGACCAAACTGGAATCGACCACCAGTGCTTACAGCTCCAGTCTTTCTGGACGTAAGTCCCTGTAACAAAAGAGTGCCTCTTTCCACTAAATAGAACAATTCAACAATCAATCCATCAATAAATGTCTTGGGAACTGAAAAGGGCGGTCATGAATCTTTGTCCTGGGAATGGACAAGATATCTTCTAGAACTGTGGTCCCCGCTAGCCCACGGCACTGCCAGTGCCTTGGTGGTATTTCAGAATTCCAGAAAATTCTCTCTCTTCTACCAGACTTTTCTCACCCTACCCAGGGTCCTTTTTTGTTTGTTTGTTTGTTTGTTTGTTTGACTTTTCAATAGCTAAGAAGAGACTCAGGAAGCACAATACCGAAGGGGTGAGAGATGAACTCTTCTATTCACACTCCTCACACCACCAAGAATACAGACTGCATTTAGTGGGAAGGGGCAGGATAGGTACAGGAAAGGGTAGCTTTGCCACTATTGGGCTCCTACTGGAAAGCAGTGACCCTGTCTTGCCTGGAAAAACTTGACAGTAGAACAGCCATGTGTCCAGAAAGTCTTGCCCCTCAGAGACGAGAGAAGAGACCAGGGAACTAACGTAGGCCCCCGGAATCCCCAGTGGCCAATAGTTGTATGGATAAAGTGAAAACCCTTCTTCTTCTACCTTTGTGCTTCCTCTACCTGCCTGATAGCTGTGTTCCAAACCTATAGAGGCACAAAAGTATTCAGGTCTGTGTCCAATGAAGAAAACAAAACCAGAATGATCAGAGAAGCCTTTTGCTTTTAAGATGCTTCCTTTTTTCATAGCTTGTTCTTACAGCTTCATTGTCCTTTAGTAAAGATAGAAAACAAGAGGTTCCTGGCTACAATGGCCAGGGGCTAATTGAATGAATGTGTCAAGAAATTTGGTTGGTAGCACACTGTGCTAACTTTTCCACTGTTAACAATTTTCAGACTTCTAGGCAAATAAAGATGTAGGTCATTGTCTATGTTTCTAAAAATTATTTTAATAATGTGTGGACTCCCAACACTTAGTTTAGCATGAAAATATTCTTCTCTCAACAGATTTAATTACTTTCAAAAAGTCTCTGCTATATTATTACCCCATGGGGGAATGTTAGTATTATTTTTAATTGGGATAAATAGCTCAAGAGTTTTCATGTAGAGATCACAACAACTATTTTTACCTACTAATAATTCTTAAAATCATACTGACCTTCACCTTGAATCTTGTACAGAAAAGAGGAATCATAACCAATAAAAATCTAAATTTTCTAGTCGGAATTCAATTAACAGAAGACACCACTAAGGAATTGCATAATAAAGGAGTTTTATAATTATGTAACAGAAGAGCTTAAAATAAGGAAATGTGAAACTAATGAATTATGATTTCATGTGTTCATCTTGTTCCATTTTTTAAAAAATTACCATTATTCATGGCTTTTAAATTTTTGAAATAGAGTAAAGCCAAGATTTTGCTGCAATTCGAAAATTCATCACAAAATAAATAATTCCATTTTACATGAAACGTTCTATGTTGTAAAAGATAGACATGAAACAAAAATGATAAATATTTCAGTTTAATAAGTAGTAGGAAAGTTATATACAGATTATATGGGCTACTAATATTTCTATAATGAAATTTCCACATTTATTTTATTCCTTTTATTATTAACAATACATACGTATTTAATACGGCATTTTGATATGCATATATGCTAGGTACTTAATATAGTAATATGCCATGTCAAAAATGTTCATCAATAATCAGACAAAAAATTAGATCTGGCTTATACTAGCAGCTCACTTTTCTACCCATAATTGTGACTAGTTGGGGTTCTTAACACCTCACTAGGGTATTGTTATTTATTAACTTTGGGAAAAAAGTGTAACTATAACTACAGTGCATATTATTTACCAGGATTTGGGGTGTCTTAAGAGCCTTAAAAGGACTGCACCCATAATTTAACTAAACCAGCCATTAGGACATAAATGAATTGAGAAACTGGTCATGTTTATAGTCATTATTTATTATCTTATTCTAATAGACATTGTTAACATACCATCTTTTGCCTTGTATATAGGACGTACTCAACATTTTTAAATAAATGAATAAATGAATTTGTGTGTGTTCTTTGTCCAAAATGGGCCAAAGGACCTTTTGTTTTTGATTTTTTTTTTTTTTTTTTAATACTCAGTGCTTCAGTCTGGCTTGCTTATTCCAGGATAATTTATGGATAATTACTTGTATCTGAATAAGGAAATATTTCCACTATAGCACAGTAATTGCAAGTAGATATATTTCAATATAGAACGCTAAAAACAAGTTATGTGTCAAAATTTCAACAAAATTTAAGTTATAATTATTATCAATATCATATTTCAGAGTAAAGGAAGATAGCTCACAAATATCTCTTTTTTATGTTGTAATAAGTAATATAAAAGCAAAGAAAAAAGTTTTCAGATTAACTATTATTTGTTTAGAAAAATTGCCCAAATGTCTCATACTTATCCAAAGTTAATAATGACAATTCATTTTTTATACTTATGAAAGTTTAAGTCAAATTTCAATATAAAGAAATGTTTGTTTTGAGATTGCTTCAGTAATTAATTGAAATGCCACTAAGATGACTATTTCATTAGAGGTACCGTTTGACTTGTTTGCTGACTCTAGACAAATAAATGAAAATTCTGGATTACTCTATACTTTTCTTCTCTGGACAGATAAGAGCACTGGAAAGATGTCTAGTCTATTCTCCTTCTCTCTTCAGATGCCTTAAAAATAGGGATAGTTCTTCCTGGCATTGCAGCTCCTATTTCCCTTTGCTGCTTTGGGAGGATGGGCGGGCCGTCTTCTTCAATGTCCAAGACAGAATTCTTGAGTCTTTAGCTACTGTGAGCATCCTGACCAGAGTATGACAGTGGTAAGAATTTGACCTTCTATCGCCTGGCCTTTTTATGGTAAAGGTATCAAAAAATTATTAATAATGAATAAAAAAATAGAATCCCATTTCTCTACTTTTTTTTTTTTTTTTTTCCTTTTCTGCCTCCTTGGAAGCATTTTAGATCAGTACAATTTAACAGTTTTCTCAGAATCCTTTATACCATGAATGCACCATCTCCTTTTCAAAGGCCAAGTTACCATGTGAGGGGTGGCATAGCCTAGTTTTTAAGAGCATGGACACTAAAGTCAAACTGCCTGGGTTTAAATCTTGGCTCTTTTACTTACTACTGTGTGATGTTAGGTAAGTTGTTTAACCTCTCTGTGCCTTCGTTTACCCATCTATAAAATAAGGATAATAATAGATACATACAGAATTATTGTCAGAATCAGAGTAAATACTTCTAAATGGCTTAGAGAACAGGAGCAAAGTTGGTACTATGTGAACAGCAGCACTTATACTTAGTATTTGAACAAACTACTTTTTATCCAGAGATTAGTTTCCCCTCAGTTTATTGAATCCCTTCTATCTGCCAGGCTCTTTCCTAGGAACTGAAGATACACAGTGTAATAGAGAATTTTCCTTGCTGTCAAGTTTCTCAGAGTCACCCTTGAAGACAACTAAACAGTCACAACCGTTAGGATATGGTAAGTGTCATGAAGAGAGTGCACCTAGGATGCCACAGCACAGACCAGACCAAGGTCTAGGGAAAGTGGGGTGGAAAGTCAAGGAAGGGGGCATGATCAGGGAAAGCGAAAGATAGAGATCAAGAAAAGGAGGACTTTATGGTTTGGGCTGAATTCAAAACATTTGGAGCAGCATCCAATTTTGAATACTAACAGATCCAACCTATGTTTCTGGTTATTCCTACCTTCCTCCCACATTTATGGGCAGCTAACATTTTACCTGTACTGTTTCAGGGAAGGGATGTGACCCAACAGAATGGAAGCAATGAAGAAGTCAATCTTTTGTACTTTGAGTTTCAAAAGCCTAGGCCCTAAGGGGGACTTGAAAGGAGCCCTGGTGGCCCGATGGTTAAGAGCTCAACTTCTAACCCAGAAGTTGGTGGTTCAAACTCATCCAGTAGCACAGCAGGAGAAAGACCTGGCAATCTGCTCCCATAAAAATTACAGCCAAGAAAACCCTATGGGGGCAGTTCTACTCTGTCATATGTGGTCACTATGAGTCAGAATGGACTGGACAGCACACAACAACAAAGGAGACTTGAGGTTTAATAGCATATTGGTCAGGACCTGTTCCGCTCCTACTCACACACACACACACACGCACACACTCAAATACTAGAAAACAGCTCCTTGGAGAAAGGAAAGGATAAAAGCAGAATTAAGGTAAGCTCAGCTACTGTCACATTTCTGAGAAGGAGCTACATCCTGGGTGTGAAGTTTGGGTAGGAATCTCAGGACAGAGGGGAACTATGTTCCAATTCCAGAGAAAAGTCCAGGGAGGAAGGAAAAAAACCAACATGGTTCAGAAGCACCGTCTATGTGGTGTGTCTAGGCAGGTGGTTCTCAGACAGCCTCACAGAGTGTCTCCCACGGAATTTTCCTCAACATGGCACAGACAGAACAGGATGGTCTGAGGAGAAGCAGAAACAAAGAAGCAGCAGCAATTCCTGAATCCCAGAGGGATGTAGTGGCAAAAGGATATCTCAGGTGCACCCAAGAACAACACAGATAGCTGGCAAGTTTGCAGAATCATCACAGGTTGGACACAAGATGCACACAGGAGAAACCTGAGATGTAGGCTAATCAAAGACCAGATGGGAATTCAGATGTATCAGTTAAGAGTCCAGTCAATGAACAGAAATCCCTCTAGGAATTTCAAAAGAAAGAAGATATAATAAAGAGAACAGATTAAACAGGTGTTAGAAAGCTAAAAGAGCAAATATGAGACCCTAAGCTCCCAAATATTAGTAATTGAAAAAGCAGCTCCCACCCCTCGGGATACAGGAACAAAAGGGAGGAAGTGAGATTACCTGACTCTGGGAGCTTGAAAGAAGGCACCCTCTTCCCCATGGTTATTGCTTGAACCTCTCTGAAAGGGTCACCTCAAAATTGATGCTAGTACCGCTGAGGGGGTACAGCATGGCTAGTACTGGGAGTATAAAACAAGCTGGAGGCAGGAGCTATAACTTTCCTCTTCTGCTAGAGGGATTCTGACAGGGTGCACCATTTTCCCCTCTTTCCTTCCCCAGTGTCTCCCATTGGCAGAATCAATTGGAAGCCATCTGGTAAAGGGTTATGAGAAATTAAGTTCGTGGACTTCCACGACCAGCATCACACAATATAGAAGAGTAGACGTCTCTGCAGATGTCACCATCAATCAATGGGACCCAGGTCAGTTGTTCTCCCACACTACTTGACACTACGTAAGTCCACCCCACCAGCCCTGGGACTTAGATGCAACACACGAGATGCTGAAGGGACTGAGATGAAAGTTCTGAAACCTTGCAAAATGGAGGTTGAAAAATACAAATTAAGTCACTATAGAAAATAAAGCAACATTTGTCATATACCCAAGTTGGCAGACAGACATTCATATTTACTACACTATATAATTATATTTTGACTATTTTCCATCTGCATCATGGAATATTCAAAAAGACCAAGACATTTAAGAAAATCTAAAATAACTGTAAAACCAAAACCAAACCAGTTGCCATCGAGTCAATTCCAACTCATGGTAACCTCATGTGTATCAGAGTAGAACTATGCTCCATAGAATTTTCAATGGCTGATTTCTCAGAAGTAAGTTACCAGCCTTTCTTCCCAGGCACTCTAGGTAAACTCAAACCACTAACTTTTTGGTTAGCAGCCAAGTGCTTGACTGTTTGTACCACCTAGTGACCCAGTAACAATAAACCCTTATCTGGTTATCTAGTGCTGCTATAATAAAAATACCTCAAGTGGGTGGCTTTAATGAACAGAAATTTATTTTCTCACAGTTGGCTCCAACTCATAGTGACCTAATGTGTAACAGAATGAAACACTGCATGGTCCTGTGCCATCCTCACAATTGCTACTATGCTTGAGTCCATCGTTGCAGGCACTGTGTCAATCCATCTTGTTGAGGGTCTTCATCTCTTTCCCTGATCCTCTACTTTATCAAGCATGATGTCCTTCTCCAGGGACTGGTCCCTCCTTATAACATGCCCAAAGTACATAAAATGAAATCTCACCATCCTCACTTCTAAGGAGCATGCTGGCTGTATGTCCTCCAAGACAGATTTGTTTTCTCTTCTGTCAATCCATGATATATTCAGTAAGGCTAGAAGTCCAAATTTAGGGCACCAGCTCTAGGGGATACCTTTCTCTCTGTCAGCTCTGGGGGAAGGCCCTTGTTTCTTTGTAGCTTCTGTTCTGCAGTTCCTTGACATATGTCTTCCCCTCCCTTTGAGCTTGCTTGCTTCTGTGCCTAATCTGTTCCTTTTATACCTCAAAAGTGATTTGATTAAGATACACTCTACTGATGTGATTCATTAATAACAAATAACCTATTCCCAAATGGGATTACTTCCACATGTATAGGGGTTAGGATTTCCAACACATATTTTAGGGGGACATAATTCAATCCATAACACTTCCATAAAAGGCATAAGAGAATAAAAAATATTTTCATGAATACATGTGAGTTATCATTGCTAGTTAAGGGTGTAACAAATTTTGAAAGCTATTCTTACCCTAATATTGCATTTCCTTAATTACTTCTTCTATATTTGGAAACTGAGGTATGATATATAAGTTTATGTTTATTCCTCCATCCAAGTCCAATTATAATGTTCTTACTGACAATAAAAGCTAACTGTTTAAACATTAGATCTTCTGTCTTCTCATGGCATACATTCTCCCTGGGCAATATCATGTATTATCATAATTTCAATTACCCTGTCTTTTGTTGTGGCAGAGACTAATAGCCGTCTAACAAAGTCCATTTTATCTTTTTCCTGGGTATATACCCAGACCAAATGTTGGTGAACTTTTTTCATAAAGGGCCACATACTAAATATTTTAGACTATGCAGGCAATATGATCTCTGTGATGGTTAAGGTTGCATGTCAACCACTGAGTCTCAGTGGTTTGGCAGTTATGTAATAATGTGGTTATCCTCCACTCTGTAGTATAAAGTAATCACCTCCATGATGTGATCTGATGTTATCAGCCAATTAGTTGTAAGAGGAGTTTCTTCAGAGGTGTGTCCTGCATCCTATATGTATGGATGTTCTAGCAAAGCTCACTGGCTTTCACTTGCTCTGGATCCTGAATCCAGCTCATCATCATCTGACCTCCAGTTCTTGGGACTTGAACCAGCACCCTGCCATATTGCCTGCTGATTTGGGGGCTCATCAGCCTCTGAAGCCCGTGAGCCAGGAACCTGCCATCTGCCATACTGATCTTGGGTTCATCAGCCCCTGCAGCTACATGAATCAGAAGAAGCCTCCAGCCTGATGCCTGACCCACGGACTAGGGACTTGCCTGCTTCTACAACCAAGTAAGCGATTTGCTTGAGATAAATATTTCTATTGCTCTCTCTTTCTCTCTCTCTCTCTATGTATATACCAAACCAAAAAACCAAAGTAGGCACATTTCACTGGTTTTGCTTTTCTAGAGCCTAAGACATTTGGTATCAAGAGTAGTTCTAGGGAAACAAACTTGCAAGGATGAGTTTTCTAAATTGGTTCTCAAGTCTAGTTACTCTTAAAGATGTTTATGACTCTGCTGCCAGTAGTCAAGAGGGCACTGCTAATCCTTGATGTGAGGTGGCAGTAGAAATATGCAAAATATCACCACTAACTCAGAGTCTAATCATAAGAGTGGCTGAATTACAATGCCAGTTGAATTCTCAACCTTGAATGGTGTCTGAAGTTAAAGTGAGGGCATTGATTGGGAAAAAATGGGATCTTGAAAATTGGGGTGGGGAGATAACAGCATATAATCAGGAAGCTGAGCCCCTAAATTGCATTGAATCACTTCTACCAAGAGAACCAGCTCTCTCACTCCCATCTGAAAAGATTACTCCATCTTTGTCTGCTAAGCCAACTTCTCCAGTAAAACCATTGGCCTCTCCACCCCCATCTGATGAGATTAACCCAGCTGTGTTTGAAGAGCCTTCCTCTGGGTAACACCTAGGACAGCATCTAAGGCAGATGCCTTACAAGACATTGATGAATGTTCTCAGAACACTTCACCACCACCCATTTTTTCTTCTAGACCTATAACTAGACTTAACTCCCAGCAAGCCCCAAAAAATGAAGTACAAAGTGTCACCCAGGAAGACGTATGCTACACTCCAAAAGATCTGCTTGACTTTTTTAATATATAAAAATAGAAACCTGGGGGATATGTGTGAGAATGGCTATTAAGGGTGTGGGATAATGGTGCAAGTAATATAAAGTTGGATCGGTCTTTATTTATTGATATGGGCCCACTAAGCACAGACTTTCATTCAGTGTTTCAGCTTGAGAGGTTAGGAAAGGATCTAATAGTTTATTTGGTTGCATCACTGATGCATGGATTACATGGTGGCCCACATTAAATCTAGCTGAAGTGCCTGACTTGCCTTGGTATACTGTAGAAGAAGGTATCCAAAGGCTTAGGGAAATTGGCATGTTAGAGTAGATTTACCAGGTTAGACCCACAAACCCACACACCTAGTGCCCAGAGGACATACCTTTTACCACAACAGTGGAAACGAATTTGTGAAGGGAGCCCCAGCATCCTCGAAGACTGCTGTGATTGCTATTTTATGTAAGTCAGATTTGACGGTGGAAACTGCCCTAACTGAATTAAGACACCTAACTACAATGGGCCTGATGGGATCCTATGGTGATAGGGACAAAGTGGTGGCACTCAATCAACAAAGACAAGGTGGGCATGATTACTGTAATGGACAGCAAAGTCAAAGCAGTAATCAGAATAGTCTGACTCATATTGGACTTATGGCATTGGCTACTTAGTCAAGGTGTCCTAGGAGTGAAATAGGTGGGAAATCTACTCAATATTTACTTTATCTGAACAAGTGGAAAAATTCTAGGTCAAGTGAATGGAAGTCTAACTCAAACAGTTCCCTGACTTGAGTCAGTTTACAGATCCAGGTCCCCTTGAAGAAGGACCGCACTTCACTGCCAAAAATTTATATCATTAATCGTTCTCCCAGTCTTCGCCAAAGGGATCTGTACCCTTTGAGGAGGGTAGCTGTTCACTGGGGATAAGGAAATAATCAGACCTTTCGGGGATTTCTGGATACTGGCTCTGAACTGACACTAATTCCAGGTGACCAAAAAAGTCACTGTGGCCAACCAGTCAGAGTGGAGGCATATGGAGGTCAGGTTAACAGAGTCTTAGCTTAGTTTCATGTCACAGTGGGTCCAGCTGGTCCCCAAACCCATCCTGTAGCGATTTCCCCAGTTCCAGAATGCATAGTTGGGATAGATATAATCAATAACTGGAAGAACCCCGACACTGGATTCTGGACAAGTGGAGTAAGGGCTATTATGGTAGGAAAAGCCAAGTGGAAGCCATTAGTACCACCCATACTAAGAAAATAGTAAACCAAAAGCAATAGAACAACTGCATTTCTGGAGAGATTAATGCCACTCATCAAGGACTTGAAGGATGAAGGGGAGGTTATTCCCATCATATCCCCATTCAACTCACCTATTTGGCCTGTGCAAAAAGCAGATGGATCTTGCAGAATGACAGTAGATTATTGTAAACTTAACCAGATGATGACTACAATTGCAGCTGCTATTCCAGACGTGATTTCATTCCTTGAGCAAATTAATGCATCTCCTGGTACCTGTATGCAGCTGTTGATCTGGCCAAGGCCTTTTTCTCAATTCCAAATTTGAAGGAAGACCAGAAGCAGTTTGCCTTCAGCTATCAAGGCCAGCAATACACCTTTAGTTGCCTACCTCAGAGGTATATCAACTCTCCAGCCCTATGTCATAATTTAGTCTGCAGGGACCTTGATCACTTTTCCTTTCCTCAAGACGTCACATGATTCATTACACTGATGGCATTATGCTGATTGGACCTAGTAAAGAAGAAGTGTCAATGACTCTGGACTTATTGGTAAAACATTTGCATGCTAGAGTAGCAAATTAATCTGACAAAAATTTACATGCCTTCCACCTCAGTGAAATTTCTAGTGGTCCAGTGGTATGAGGCATGTTGAGATATTCCTTCTAAAGTGAAGGATGAGTTGTTGCATCTGGCCCCTCTCACAACAAAAAAGGAGATACAATGCCTAGAGGGCCTTTTTGAATTTCTGAGGCAACATAATTCATTTGAGTGTGCTACTCTGGCCTATTTATCAAGTGACTCAAAAATCTGCTAGTTTTGAGTGGGGCCCAGAACAAGAGAAGGCTCTGCAATAGGTTCAGGCTGCCATGCAAACTGCTTTGCCACTTGGGCCATATGATCCACCTGGTCCAATGGTGCTTGAAGTGTCAGTGACAGAAAGAGATGCTGTTTGGAGTATTTGGAAGGCTCCTACTGGTGAATCACAGCGCAGACCCTTAGGATTTTGTAGCAAAACCCTGCCATCCTCTGTGGATAATTACTCTCCTTTTGAGAAACAGCTTTTGGCTTTTTACTGGGCCTTAGTAAAGACTGATCACTTAGCCATATGCCACCAAGTCACCATGCAACTTGAGCTGCCCATCGTGAACTGGGTGTTGCCTGACCTACAGAGCCGTAAAGTCAAACATGCATAGCAGTACTCCATCATTAAATGGAAGTGGTATATACAAGATCGGGCCCAAGCAGGACCTGAAGGCACAAGTAAGTTGCATGAGGAAGTGACCTAAATGCCCATGGTCTCCACTCTTGTCACATTTCCTGCCCTCTCCCAGTATGCACCTATGGCATCATGGGAAGTTGCTTATATCAGCTGACTGAGGAAGAGAACACTCGTGCCTGGTTTACATATGGTTTTGCACAATATGCAGGCACCACTTGAAAGTGGACAGCAGCAGTACTACAGCCCCTTTCTGGGACCTCCCTGAAGGACAGTTATGTAGGGAAATTCTCTCAATGGGCAGAACTTCAAGTGGTGCACCTTGTTGTTCACTTTGCTTGGAAGGAGAAATGGCCAGATGTGCAATTGTATACTGATTCATGGGCTGTGGCCAATGGTTTGGCTGGATGGTCAGGGACTTGAAAAGAACACGATTGGAAAATTGGAGACAAGAATTTATGGGGAAAAGGTGTGTGGATAGACCTCTCTGAATGGGTCGAAGAAGTGAAGGTATCTGTGTCTCATGTGAATGCTCACAAAAGGGTGACTTTGGCAAAGGAGGATTGTAACAATCAAGAGGATAGGATGACAAGTTCTGTGGAAACCAGTCATCCTCTTTCTCCAGCCACTCCTGTAATTGCCCAATGGGTTCATGAACAAAGTAGCCATGGTGCCAGGGATGGAAGTTATACATGGGCTCAGCAACAGGGACTTCCATTCACCTAGGCCAACTTGGCTACAGCCACTGCTGAGTGCACTATCTGGTGGCAGCAAAGGCCAACACTGAGTCCCCCATATGGCACCATTCCTGGAAGTGATCAGCCAACAACCTGGTGGCAGGTTGATTACATTAGACCACTTCCATCATGGAAAGGGAAGTGTATGGTTCTTACTGGAATAGACACTTACTCTGGATACAGAGTTGCCTTCCCTGCACAAAATGCTTCTGCCAAAACTACCATTCATGGACTTACAAAATGCCTTATCCACCATCAAGTTATCCCACACAGCATCGCCTCGGATCAAGGGATTCACTTCACAGCAAATGAAGTGTGGCAATGGGTCTATGCTCATGAAATTAACTGGTCTTATCATGCTCCCGATCATCCAGAAGCTGCTGGCTTCATAGAACGATGGAATGGCCCTCTAAAGACACGATTACAGTGCCATCTAAGTGGCAATACCTTGCATGGTGGGGGCAATGTTCTCCAGGAGGCTGTGTATGCTCTAAACCAGCGTCCAATATATAGTGCTTTTTCTCCCATGGGTCCAGGAATCAAGGGGTAGGAATGAGAGTGACACCACTCACTACTACCCCTAGTGGCCCACTCACAAAATTTTTGCTTCCTGTCCCCATGACCCTATGCTCTGTGGGTCTAGAAGTCTTAGTTCCAAAGGGAGGAACGGACCCATAAGGAGACACAACACTGATTCCATTGAACCGGAAATTAAGAATGCCACCTGGCCACTTTGGGCTCTTCATGCCTCTGAATCAACAGGCAAAGAAGGGAGTTACTGTATTGGCTGGTGTTATTGATCCTGCTTACCAAGGGGAAATTGGATTGATACTACATAATAGACGTAAAGAAGAGTATGTCTGGGCTACAGTAGATCCCTTGGAACATCTCTTAGTACTAGTATGTCCTGCGATTAAAGTCAATGGAAAACTAAAGCAACCTGTTCTGACATGACTACTAACGTCCCAAACCCTTCAGGAATGAAGGTTTGGGTCACCCCACCAGGCAAAGAACCATGACCAGCTGAGGTGCTTGCTAAGGGCAAAGTGAATGCTAGCCTCCAGTTGTGCTCATTCCATTTTCCACACTGCAGAGAATCAGTCTAAAAAGTAACTCTGATTTGCACTTCCCAGACAAAATTCTTCATGGCTTGCTGTTACCTTTGAGGTAAATTCAGACTCCTCTACATGATTTACAAGATTCTTCTGACCTGGCCTCTGCTCTCTTCCCTAGCCGTCTCCAGCATTATCTTGTATTTCTGCTTCTACCACAACATCCTCTCCCCCCCACCCCCACCCCAAGACATACACATTCTCCATGGCCTAGCCACACTACACTTCTCTGAATTCCTGCAACTCCAAAATCCAAGGCTTTGCCTATATAGTTCTCTCAGTTTGAAATGTTCTGTCCCACCTAACCCCCTTTCACCAAGCCATCTCCTATATGTTTTTCAGGCCTCAGTTTAAAAGTCTGTATTAGTTTTCTACTGCTGCATAAAAAATTACCACAAACGTAGTGGCTTAAAACAGCATCCATTTTTTATTGCACAGTTCTGTAGATCAGAAGTCCAGGTGTGCTTGACTGTTTTCTCTGCTTAGAGTCTCACAAGGCAACCATGGAAGGCATAATAGTAAAGATAGACTCCCAAGAATATAATATGTTACCACACCTATGATTATGTTACCTTAAATAATCATACCTTAACTCAAGGTATCAGTTGGGCTGGCCTCTTATCTCGAAGCTCTGATCTTCCAGTCTCATTCAGGTAGTTGGCAAAATGCAGTTACTTGTGGTTGTAGGACTGAGTCCCTATTTCCTTGCTAGCTGTCAGTGAGGAATTGTTCTCAGTTCCTAGAGGATGCTTTTAGGTCTTTGTCACATGGCTCCCCTCATAATGAAAGCCAGAAACAGTGCATCAAATCCTTCTCATGCTTCATATCTCTCCAATTTTCCCTTATTTTACCAGATGGGTAGCCACAACAATGAACTCAAACATATCAATGATCATGAGGATAGCCCAGGACAGAGCAATGTTGTGTTCTGTTATATATAAGGTTGCCATGAGTCAGGGCTAACTTGAGGGCGATTAACAACAATAACAAGCTGGGGAAATTCTCTGCTTTTAAAGGGCTCACATAATTAGATTGGGTTCACCTAGATAATCTCCCTTTTGATTAACTCAAAGACAACTGATTACTAACCTTAGTTACAGCTGCAAAATCCCTTTTGTCATGAAAGGTAACATAATCATGGGTGTGATATCACATTATATTCACAGCCCTAGGAATTAGAATTGAAGAAATGATGAAGTAAAACAGTTGAACAGAAGATTTCAAAGAGTGGCTGGAGAAGACAAAGTAAAGTATTACAATGAAATTTACAAAGACCTGGAGTTAAAAAACCAAAAAGGAAGAACATGCTTGGCATTTCTCAAGCTGAAAGAATTGAAGAAAAATTCAAGACTTGAGTTGCAATACTGAAGCTGTTGATATTACTGCAAATATTCATATAATCATATTAAATATCCTGAGGTTTTGAAGAGGAAATCGACATATCTCACCTATTATTATACCCCCAAAAACTAGCCCAGTGCCTACCTGGCACATAGTTGATGGAACATAAATGATGGACAAATGAATGGATTTGTAATTCAAGGACCAATCCAAAGTCTATAAAGAAAACATATAAGATTCTCTGGAAGAGATAGGGACAAGCACAAATCATTGGTAGTCCTAGAAGTGTTTCCAGGTTCACAGTACCAGATTGAGAAGTGGTAGGTAAAGTATATCCAGAATTGACTCAAAAAGTAATTATCCAGCTAAATCTCTAATGTATAAGTTCTATAACCAAATTGTTAAAACCAAGATTTTAAATAAAATCATAATAGAAAATAAAACTGACAGCTTATTGTCTTACCTACAGCAAAGCATTCTTTGTACACTGTACTGTGTCCTCCATAAACTCTGAAATGGGTGTAAATATGCTTATTGTTCCACTATTAGCAGCCTATTTACTGGCACAGTGGAGATGTTTTTGGGGGTTGTCACAGATTGAATTATGACCCCTCAGAAGTGTGTGTATCAATTTTGCTGTGCCAGGATTACCAGTACTGTGTGGTTGTCCCCCATTTTGTGATTGTAATTTTATGTTAAAGAGGATTAGGGTGGGATTGTAACACCTTACTAAGGTCACATCCTTGATCCAATGTAAAGGGCGTTTCCCTGGGGTGTGGCCTGCATCACCTTTTATATTACAAGAGATAAAAGGAAAGGGAAGCAAGCAGAGAGATGGGGACTTCATACCACCATGAAAGTAGTGCCGGGAGCAGAGCGCATCCTTTGGACTTGGGGTCCCTGCATTGAGAAGCTCCTAGTCCGGGGGAGATTTATGGAAGAGAAAGCCGACAGAGAGAAAAAGCCTTCCCCTGGAGCTGACACCCTGAATTTGGACATTTAGCCTACTTTCTGTGAAGAAATAAATTTCTCTTTGTTAAAGCCATCCACTTGTGGTATTTCTGTTACAGCAGCACTGGATGTAGTGTAAAAGGTACAAAAAAGCTGCTTTTCCTTTCTGGTTTCATAAATGTTTTCTGTAATTAGTCGGCTTCCATTTCATAGTGAATATATTTTTTTTCTTAATGAGCGACAGAATTCCACTGGAAATTATGGTCTTTTATCCTAGAGTTTATAAAACTATTGTAATGACTTGGACACAAAACTGTTGTAATGGTTTTATTGAAAGAGTTCTGGAGAAGATTGCACATAGCTTCCTTAGAACCTGAAGAAAAAACAGTACTGTGTTCAGAGCATATTGCTTATAAGTTTTCTCCTTATTGTCTGGCTAAATTTACTCGTATGTAAATATATTGTTACAGGGACATATAACTTCTAGAATACTTCACAATAACTTTGGAAATTCCACATTTCTTCACAAATAGACCAAGCTAAAATTCTAACAATCAGCAACAAACCACTGTTAGTCAACAAAGAATTTCTTAAACCCAGAATTTAAAAAAAAATCCTCCCATCCTCATTAACAGAATGGAGATAGATTAAATTATTAATTAATTCATTTATTCATTTGACAAATATTTATTGAGCACTTACTATGTGCCAGTGACTTTACTAGACGTATAATAGGAGATGCTGAATAAATTCAGCATTAGAACTTAAAATCTTCATCAATCCTTTGCTTTCATTGGTCTTGTTTCTTTATGGTTCAAATTAATTTCAAGTCCTTAGTATGAGAGCTCATGCTCATTTCTAGTAGACACAAATACCAGTTCTTATTATGAACTTAAATGTGAGTAACCTCTTATTGGCAGACTGTTACTGTGTTATTGTTGTTAGGTGCCGTCAAGTCGGTTCCGACTCATAGCGACCGTATAGGACAGAGTAGAACTTCCCTATAGGGTTTCCAAGGAGTGGCTGGTGGATTCAAACTTCCAACCCTTTGGTTAGCAGCCATCGCTCTTAACCACTGTGCCACTAGGGTTCCTATTGGCAGAACTAAAAGCACTTTATTTTTATTTTATACGTTCATTCATTTATGCCACTAGATTCTTCAAAAATAAGATTTAACACAGCTTTCTGGAACTTATAAAAATAATAAAATTTTATAAATTAGAAATAGATGAGAAAGAAAAGGACAAATTAATGTTAAGGCTATAAAAAGGAGTCAGAAATTAGGCTAATAAAAATAGAGTTATGGGTATTTGCTACAGTTGAGTAACATATTTGACTCTGAACTTCCTAACAGCTATTGCAAAATGGAAAAGTTGAAAATTTACTCAATTCACAGTGTTTGTATCTAGGACTAATCCAAACCAATTGCTCAGCAAATGTGCAACTACTCCGACACTTAGATTAGGGGAATTTTTTTTTTTTTTTTCACAAAAGTACTTGGGAAAAGAACTAGCAATAACATCCTTTCAGCAGATTAGTTTCTCAACCTCAGAACTACTGACATTTTAGGCTGGGTACTTTTTTATGGGAGAATGTCCTGGGCATCATAGGATGTTTATCAGCATCCCTGACATCTACCCACCTGATGCCAGTAGCACTCCTCCCTGAGCTATCACAACCAAAATGTCTCCAGACATTGCCAAGTGTCTCCTGGGGGATAAAATTGCTCCCCTACCTGTTAAGAACAACTGCAGTAGATACAGCAAGGAGAAATATTTTCTTAAACAAATGGCATTAAGTCAAAACACAATTCAATGAAAATAAGACCCTTTTTTGGTCTAAACAATAGTCCAGTTAGTTCTTCAGCTGTCTACTTAAAAAAAAAAAAAAGAAATCGTTGCCATCAAGTCAATTCTGACTCATAGCGACCCTATAGGACAGAGTAGAACTGCCCCATAGAGTTTCCAAGGAGTACCTGGTGGATTCCAACTGCTGACATTTTGGTTAGCAGCCACTACACCACCAGGGTTTCCCCAGCTGTCTACTGGCCTGACTTAACCCAGGGTTATATTTAGAGTAACTAACTGATATCTATCGGTTAAGGCTTTAAGAAGACCATTCCTCTCGGATGAAACTCTGTTAGATATTAGGTAGCAGTGAGTTCAAGATTGTCGTTCTAGGCAAATACCTGAAATATTGCTATTTTATGTGGAGGTTTTAGATTACACTGATGGCCTCAAATTTCCCACCTTTTTGGGCCCACACCTTTTGGAGATGCCCTTGCACACCTACTCTGGTCTTAGCCATGTGCCTTACTTTACCCAACAGAAAAGCAACAAATTTAATGCAGGCAGAAGCTTGAAAAAGTCCTTGCTTGTTGTCACTCTCTTGGCTTCCTGCATCTGCCAAGAGAACAAGTCCTAGCTAGCCTGCTGGAGGAAGAGGAACTTTGTGGAATAAAGATGAGTTCACAGCTGACCCACCAGGTGACAACTGATGCATCAGCAAGACCAACCAAGCACAGCTGAGCTTGACCATAATCAGCAAAGCTGCCCAGCCAACCCTTAGACTCACAATAAATAACAAATGGTTGATGTTTAGTGTCGCTAACCTTTGGGGTAGTCTCTTATACAACAATAGACAACTGACACAGTTGACAAGTAAAACTACTATACTGCAAACAAGTTGACATCCTTTTTGAAAACCTAGGATGTGTCTGTTGGAAATACTCCATATAGTGGTTAAAAGCATTAGACCAGTGATCAAAAGGGGGAGGGGACTATTTCCTAGTTTAATGTAACAAATGTATTTTGTAAGATTTTGAAGAATAATTTCTGATGATAAAATGTATGTTGACTTGAGCCAACAAATTTTCAGCCATTATTGAAAAGACCAACACTATATTTTCATTCATTCAACAAATATATATTGTCACTCCTCTGAGCCTAGCATTGTACTGAGTGCTGGATATGTGGTGCTAAACAAAACTCAGTCTCTGCAACCACAGAGATGAAGGGAGAGAGCAGTACTAGGGACGGTCTACAGGACTGGTTAAAAGCAGACACCAGGAATCAGGTGGCCTGGATTGTGATCTTGGCTCAGCCATTTTCTTATTAGGTACCTTGGTTGTGCAAATATAGTCTTTCAAATTGAGTATAACCTTTTTGTATGAATTTTAGACTCCAAGGTACTGATGTATCTGAATTAGGTGACTTCAGACCTAAGTAAAAACTCCATTCTGAATTAAACTAATATTTTCATTTCTACTCTCCTAAGAAATCATTCAGCCTTTTGTCGAAGTTTTATTGCTTGAAAAATAAAAGCTCAGTGCCTGTTAAGAATGTTTATGCAGCTGGCCTCAGAAAAGGCACCTTACTGATACTATTAAATGAAGTTAGAACCTATAAATAACTTTATAGCCAGGATATGTATATATCAAGCCTTATCCCTGTTCTGTCTCCCCAATTAGTTTTCACTCATTGGGATTTGTCGACAGCAATCTGCTAGTCCTTTGTAAATTGGTAACTAGGTAGAAACTAAAGTTTATTAGAACAAGGAGGAAGATTGCAGCTGTAAAAGTCCTGACTGTTGGTAACACAGAGTGCACAGATTCGGTCTTTAACTTATGTAAATAAACTTGCTATCGTAACTATGAATTCCTGGGCCCTTTCTCACTTCCCCCTAGATGGATGGGCAATGTTTACATTTCAAAAGACTTTAGATTTAGAGCTGATTTACTCTTCACTCTTTACATTTTAAAGACACCAATTAAGCTTGACTCAGCTTGCAAACTATCACTGATCCCCACAGCAAGAATGTTTGTACTATATGTTTCACTTTAGAAATATTGCCTTAGTCAAATTGTATCAAGAGATTTGTGTTAGGTTAGAAATTCATGTTAAGAAAGTTTGTAGTTTAATCACTCCTGGAGCCCTGGTGGTAAAGTGGTTAAGAGACTGTTAACCAAAAGGTTGGTAGTTTGATTCCACCAGCTGCTCCTTGGAAACCCTATGGGGCAGTTCTACTCTGTCCTATAGGGTCACTATGAGTCAGAATCAACTATTTTTGGTCTGTAAATTTTCCTTCTTTCCCCTAAAATTGCTTTGATGTGAGACTCATTTGCCTTTGTTTACTCTGCCTATTAAACAGTCCACTGTTCTGCCTGCAAAGCATAACACACACTCAAGCCTGTTTGAATGCCACATGTTCTCCATTCCCATGGAATGAAATCATTCCTTCAATACATTTTTTGTTTTTATTTATATCAGAGTGTTGGTCCAGTGTTTCCACTAGGACATTTCTTGGTGACCATGAAGGGACATGAAGGATTTTACCTCTGCAGCATCCAGGGCAGTGAGAAAATCAGAGCTTCTGGCACCAGCAAGTTCTCTTGGGCCTCTCCACTTTTCTCAGGATCCCGGGAGTTGCAGCAGGTAAACACCTCTAGGGTCCGAGTCCCGCATACCTTGCAGAGAGGTGCTTCACTCTTATTGAAGGATTTGTCTTCCTCTCTTCTCTCTGTCTTTTAAAGAGAACATAAGTTCTTTCATCTTAAGTACCTTATGGCCATTGCTTAGGGACCTCAGAACTGTGAAAAGTGACATTTTCAAGCTCCGTGGCACTCTGTGTTAAGGGAATTAGCCAGTTCTGAGAAGCTCAGAGCTCTGACCTTTTCTTTGAGAAACCTCTGAAGCTAACCTCACATTGCCTCTGGAAATATGAGAAATGCCAAGTCTAAGAGCAATGTTCAGCCTCCTCCGAAAACTCCTGCTCATTATATGAATAAGCGTTATGATGCTTCTGCTTGCTTATTTTTGTCTGCTTGGTATGATTTGGAGTCCTGGTGATGCAGTGGTTAAGATCTCAACTGCTAAGCAAAAGGTCAACAGTTTGAATCCACCAGCCACTCCTTGGAAACCCTATGGGGAAGTTCTACTCTGTCTTATAGGATCACTATGAACTGGAATTGACTCAACAGCAATGAGTGTTTTTTGGATTTTGTACTATTTGACAAAAGGCAGTTTGAATGAGTGGCTGCCTCAAAGGACATTTGAACTTTCTAAGATATATTCCCTGAACAGTGAATTAGAATAAAAAGGATCTCGGATAAAGAAATTTCAATGGGACTTTTTTTGATTGGCAATTTGAAGCTTCTAAACAGCATCAACAAAGTATAACATCTTCTTTGCAGAATTCCATATCTAACATGACTCAATGGGATAAAGAATTGCAAGAATCAGTTTCTGAATTAACTAAGAAAAATAAAGAATTAGAAAGCCAGAGCTCTGCTATACTTACACCCCCTACTGCAGCTCCCTCTGCCCATCTCCAAGCATCTGTCTCTCTGCACCCTCTTCTGATACCCTCCACTACAGTTCCTTCTGCTTCCCTGCCTGCAGCCTCTTCTCTGTATCCTTTTCTGCTCCTTTATCTGTCTGGAAAATCTCTGTCTGAGCTCCCTTTCTTCTCAGGATGAGAAGCTACTAAAGACTCAAAGCGAAAAAGCCCAAAATTAGAAAGACCCAAATGAAAGAATCCAAAAGAGAGTTCAGAAGTAGAGAGTCCAAAACTAGAAAATTCAAAGCCAAAGCCTGTCATTGAAATACCTTTTAAAATTCATGCTGCAGAACCTGGACTAGGCACTAGAAAAAAAATCCAAAGAGTACTGTTATTACTTATATTCCCTGGACTCATACACAATTACATAGCACTCCTAAATATTTTCCAAATTTACATGAGGATCCTCATAGATTTGCTAAAGAGTTCCAGGTCCTGACTGATGTTTACCAGCCTGGATTGACTAATTTATATCAATTAACCTATATGTTAGTTGGCCCAGGAGAAGCCTAATTATGGTTAGAATGTGCTGAATAGAAAAATCCCCAAGATGATTTAGCTTTAGATACAGACAAAACGACTGATGTCCTTCTCAAAGAGGCTAAAGACAAAGACAGTAGGCTACATGACACAACCCTTAAGGCCTTTCTCCAAAAACTTGACTGAACAAAATCCATTCTTGTACACAAAGCTGAGATGAAATCGTTTATGACTATCAACCCCAATTATTCCAGATGTTTTTGGAACATTCTGGGCTGAACCCTTCAGATGAGGGAATGAGCTGAACCTTTAATGTATTTATTTCTGGCCACAAGCCTGAAATTTCAACATTAGCTAAGAGGCATCATTTAAATTGGAAGGCAGCTTACATTGAGGAATTAACTACTTTCACTCATGAGCTTGCTCAAACTTTAGAAACAAAGCAGACTGCTAAAACTAATTAAATAAATTAATAGCCCTTCAATTACAACAGCTACAAGGGCCTGCTTAGAAAAAAAGGGTTTTCAACCCTCCAATGGACCTAAAACTGGTCTCTACAACTATTGTAAAAAGCCTGGCCATTGGAAAGGTGAATGCCTTAAATTAAAGAATAAACAAAAAGGTTCCACCTCAGCTGCTCCTCCTCCCCCTGATTCAGAATTATGGGGCTCTGAGACAAAACAGGGACTTTTACTATGGTAGCTCTAAACTTTCAAGGAGAAATAACTATGTATATTAATGGAGAACCTTGTAAATTTTAATTGATTCAGGAGTTACCTTATCTGCAATTAATCCCATGTGCTAAAAAGCCCCTACCCTGGAGTAAAAAGCCTTCAGTTATAGTGGGAGTTACAAACAAGGAACAAACACTATTTTCATACTCAACCTGTGCCAATTTAACTTGGCTCAATAAAAGATTTCCATCCTTTTCTACTGAGTCCTGAAACACCTGTTAAGTTAATAGGAAGAGACACTTTATCTCAATGAAATTGCCATTTATAATTTAATGAAAGGGAGGAAATATTAATTTTTCCTGATAATAAAAACTTAGGAATAGACAACATTCAAAAGGAAGATGATATATTCCACATGCAAGCCCTTAGTATGCCTCTTCAAAATCCTGTTCCCGTAGATCCCCTCTCCCTGGAAGTTATTTCTCAGGTGCCTGAAACTTTGTGAGCCACAGCTTCTACAGATGTTGGCAGAGTTCTGTCAGCTGATCCTATTAAAATTCAAGTGGATATTTCTAAGCCTTTGCCAAAGATTCTGCAATATCCACTTAAACGAGAAGCAAAAGAAGGAAAAACTCCTATTACCTCAATATTTTCTTTCTAAAGGATTAATTATCTCCTGCAATAGTTCTTGCAATACCCCTATCCTTCCAGTTAGGAAACCTCATGGTAGAGGTTGATGTTTCATTCAGGATTTATGTGCAATATACCGCATTGTTATTCCTAGGTACCCCGTTGTCCCTAACCCACACCTGTTACTTCCCAGCGCTCCCCCCTGAAGCAATATGCTATACTGTTATAGACCTTTGTAGCTCATTTTTCAGAATTCATGTCAAAACTGAAAGTAGATATTTGCTTTGCTTGGGAAAGTCAACAACTTACTTAGAATGTCATGCCTCAGGGTTTTACAGAAGATCACAGTCATTTTTCTCAAATTTTAGTTGCAGATGTGCAACTTTTGCAATTTCTGAATGAATCTACATTGTTACAATATGTTGATGATTTGATGATGTGTTCAACTTCTCAGCAGGCTTATCTAGAGGACAGTATTGCATTACTAAAACATTTATCCCTTGGTGGACATAAAGTTTCAGAAGAAAATTTGCAATTAGCTCATCCTTCTGTCAAATACCAAGTTCATTTAATCGCTACAAAAGGCATTTCTATTGACCCCAGGAGAAAAGAGGTTATTGCAGCTTTTCCCCTGCCTAAAACAAAAAAACAATTAAGGGAATTTCTGGCTCTTTGAGGTTATTGTTGAGCCTGGATTTCTAATTATTCTCTTATGGAACAGTCTTTATACAAATATTTGAAAGCCTCTGAGCCTGATCCATTCTATCTTGCCCTAGATGACCAAAGGGGCAATAACTAAATTAAAAATAATCTTTAATTAAAACTCCTGCTTTAGGATTTCCTAACTATCATTTAGACTTTGCACTTTTTGTGCATGAAGTTTCTGGTAATGCATTAAGTGTTCTTACACAGAAACACGAGGGACAATATAGTCCTGTGGGTTACCATAGCATGTAGTTTGACCCTGTGGCCAGGGCTGACTTCTCCCTTCCATGCCTTAGGGAGGTGGCTGCTACAGCAAAATTCATATAAAATATATCAGATATAGTTTTGGGAAAACTTTAAAATGTATGTGTACTCCATGCTGTATCTGAATTGCTTAATTCTGCATTAACTCAAATTTATCTGCCAGTAGATTCACTTCTTATGAAGTGCTTCTTCTGGTAGCCACTAATATTAGGTTACATATCATAGCTACTTTAAACCCATCTACCCTTCTCCCTACAGCTGTTAATGATTACCATCCTTCCAGTGATTGTTTAGACTTAACCGAGCAGCTTCTGAATCTTCAGAGTTGTTTAAAGGAAATTCCTTTAACAAATCCTAAAATGATATTATTTGTAGATGGCTCTAATTTGAAATCAACTCCTAACCCTCACTATCAGACTGGCTCTGCTGTTACAACTTCTACCAAAGTCCTTGAAAGCCAATCACTCTCCAAAGCTATGTTGGCTCAGCAAGCTGAACATATTACTCTTATCAGTGCACATAAACTTGCTAAAGGGGAAGTCCATAAATGTTTTTATAGATTTGAAATATGCATTTGGGACTGTACATGATTTTGTAATATTGTGGAAACAAACAAGTTTTTTAACCTTCTCCTATAACACTATTAAAAACAGGGCTTTAGTAGCAGACCTATTGGATGCTTTACTGATGCCTTCTAAAATTGCTGTAGTTTAAATATAAGCACATCAGCCAAAGGGAGTGCCCCATACTGAGGAAATTAGAGGAAATAATCTCAATGATGCAGCTGCCAAACAAAGCTGCTTCCCAAATTATTGCTGCCCCTGAAATGGCAAAATAGTGTGTAGAGGGGCTTTTGGAATAACCTCTAGAAAGCTATTCTCATGAAACCACTGGTATATCCACCAAAGAGAAATTTTTTAAACATCATCAATTGGCTCAATGCAATGAAATTGAAGCATGGAAAATCTCAGGCTGTTATCAAGACCCTGACACTAAGCTATTGTTAGAACCTAGTGCCAAAACTGTTTTTCTTAAACTTTTACACATCCCTATGATGAGGACTCTACATGAGAATACTCATCTAGGGAGAGAGAAAACAATTGAAGTTTTAAAGAAATACTGGTGGAGAAAATTTTCTGAAGCAGCTGAGAATGTGACCACTCACTGCTCTATCTGCTGTCATTATAATCCTGGGCAACATCTTAAGACTTCCCCTGGACAATATTCTTTGCTTTCTGGGCCTACGCTCAAATGACAGTCAGATTTTATCCAGCTTCCACCTTCAAGTGATTAAAAGTATGTGTTAGTAATGATTGGTAGATTTTCACACTGGGTAGAAGCTTTTATCTATCGACAGACCACTGCTTTTTTTGAGGCAAAGAAGCTCCTTGAAAACATAATACCTACTAGGGGAACACCCAATTTCTTTGCAGTGATCAGGGAACTCATTTTACTGGACAAGTTATTCAAGAATTATGCTGAGTTTTCCCCATATACCAGAGATTACCTTACTCTTACCACTCAAAATCCTACGGGCTTGTAGAAAGGATTAATTGTATAATAAAAACTCAACTTGCTAAATTTTCTGAATCTTTGGGTTTGCTCTGGACTAAAGTTCTGTCTTTAGTCCTTCTAAATTTAAGAAGAACTCCTTTTGGCTCTTGTCTTAGTCATCTAGTGCTGCCATAACAGAAATACCACAAGTGGATGGTTTTAACAAAAATTTATTTCCTCACAGTCAAAGTAGGCTAAAAGTCCAAATTCAGGGCATCAGCTACAGGGGAAGACTTTTTCTCTCTGTCAGCCTTCTTCTCTTTGGTGTTACCCTGTACTAGGAGCTTCTCTGTGCAGGGACCCCAGTCCAAAGGATGCGCTTTGCTCCTGGCACTGCTTTCTTGATGGTATGAGGTCCACCTATCTCACTGCTCACTTCTGTCTTTTACATCTCAAGAGATTGCCTCAGGACACAATCCAGTCTTGTAGATCAGGTCTTGCCTTATTAACTGCCACCCATCCTCCCTCATTAACATCATAGAGGCAGGATTTACAACATATAGGAAAATCACACAGTACCAGGAATCATGGCCCAGCCAAACTGATATACACATTTTTGGGGGAACATAATTCAAACCATGACAGCTCTCATAAACTCACTCCTTATGAAATAGTCTCTGGAAGGCCTATGATCCTTCCCTATATTGCCTCTAATGATTCTAACTTGGTACAACCTGAGTTATTAAAATATTGTCAATCTTTAATGCTGTACTCTAAGAACTGTTTTTCACAAGTTAAAGAAGCAGTTGAGGAACAGACATCTGACACTTCTACATCAATTAATATTACCCCAGGAGATTATGTTTATTGGAAAAGACACCAACTAAAAGATTCTTTGGAACCCAACTGGAACGGATCTTAGCTTGTCTTTTTGACTAACCTTTGTACAGCTAAACTGGAAGGAATTAACCCTGGGATTCATTTATCACAGTTTAAGAAGGCTAAAGCATCCATTTGAACTTGCTGGCCAGCCAGAAGTTTGAAATTAAAACTAAAGCAGCACCCTGATGATTGGAAGCAAGCTGCTTCAAAGCCAAGTCACTGAATCCAAAGCCACAGAGTGAGATTACATGAAAACTGCTGAAATCTATGAACTCTGGTTCTTAACTGCTGGTATTTTAATAGTCTTGACTAGTTTTACTCTCCTGTGTAATTACTTCTTAGTAGCTCTAGTAATCATTGAGTATCTTTTAAACCCAGAATTTTAACCTTTTTATTCCTTATACCAGTAACTGAAATAGTTTAATGCTGTAACCTTTTGAAATAGTTTTATTTTACCAACTTGTATCCATCTCTTAGTGAATTACTAGGAAAAATAATGTGTTCTATACTCATTAATTTCCTTTTGCTTTACTGTATTGTTTTAATTAAACTTTTTATTATGAATTTTATAGTAACTTTTCTCTTTCTGTTTGTTATAACCACCACGGATGCTTGAAAAGAAAATGTTTTTATCAGGTTAGCTCAATCAGTTGCCAACACCAGCAATTTAACAGAATGTTTGGTATGTCACTTTGCCTTGGGATCCACACAAGACCACAGAGATTCTCTCACTGTGCCAGTTTTAGATTAGAAATTCACATCTAATATTATTACTGATTTTGAAAAACCATTTAAACGAGTCATCCATGTCAAAGTATGGCTACCCCCAGAACTGTCCACTTATCCATCAGCTCCCTGTTTCAATCTTTCCCGTGCATGGATAAAACCTTCTATTCTGTCCATGCTATGTGAAGTTTTTGTTAATAATGCTCAATATTATCACTTAATAATAGATAACTGTACCAGACGTGATCCAAATCTCCCTATTTGTGCTTGCCTCTGGGATCCCCTACATACTGGAGAATTGTCCATTTGTGATGACTCATTAACTGCAACCTGGCTTAAGATAGCCAATCAGTCCATTCCATTTCTCGATATCCAAACCGGAAAAGGTATGTTATGTGGCCCATCTGGATATGTCTTTTTATGTGCAGAATCAACTTATGCAACAAAAAATTCCAATGATTCACCTTATACTCAGATTTTGCCATGTTTAGATGGCTGTAATATAATAGGCTGATGCACTTTATGAATATTAGGAGTTCCCATGTGTATCCATTCATACAATGACAGTTTACTATGGAACAGTGATTTAAGATTAATATCCATACAGAAGAGAGACCTCATTCTTTCAGGCAAACCCATATCTGAATACTCAGGGTGGGGATGGTCTTTCTTACATGCTACTACACCATGGTTTGGGACTGTGCAATTAGAAATGTCCATTTGTACTATATCCACAACTATGGCTTAAATTGCTGATAGTGTTGCTGCTGGAATGGACGCACAATGAGAATCTTTAGAACCATTGACAAAGGTTGTATTGGACAACCAAATTGCTTTGGAATTTCTTTTAGCTCTGCCAGGAGGGGTTTGTGCTAACATCAACACTTCTTAATGTTCATGAATAAATACCTCTGGAGAAGTAGAACAAGACGTCTCTAAATTCAAGAAAAGACCTCTTGGTTGCATTCTATTCTTTCTATGACAGTTCCTTCCCTCCTTGACATTTTTAGCTGGTTGCCCCAAATCATCAAATCTGGGATATGCTCCTTTCCGCTAGCTTGTCTCCTTCTTCTAATCATTGTAATTTTTTAACATAGGATTTGTTAAATGTATAATGCATTGTGTTTCTTATTGTCACAGTCAGCCTTCAAGGCATATGGCCATGTGACAAATTATGTATTTAAAAGAAATTGATTTTTCTAAGGAGGATGAGGTTTAGTTATGAAGTCAAACCATCTTTGCAATGACGATTATTCCTCGAATGCAGCCCTGTTCACAACACTCACCTCAATCAGAGGTTATCCACCCTGACTATGCAAAGCAGAACTATGGCAAGGTGAAGTTGGATGGTACTCAGCTGGCTGCTAAAGGTCAAATGGTGTCTGGCTGCTAAAAAGCAACATCCAAGATCTTTAAAACTGCCAGAAGAGCAGCCCATCTGCAGCACAAGACATCATGTCTGGAGTTCAGACAGAAACATGGTGAAATCCAGTTCCCTGCAGAAAACAATAACCTGAAACAACAGCTTAAAACTCACACAGAGCAGCCATCCCAGAGACTCCAAGTCCTTGTAGAAGACAGGTAGTTTTTTTGTGGGTGATATGCCACCCCCTAATGGAGGCTTGATAAGAGGGAGAGACATATATGTGAATTTCAGAATCTGAGGTGCTGGCACATCTGAATTAGGTGACCTCAGACTTAAATTAAAAATTCCATTCTGAATTAAACTAAGATTTTCATTTCTACTCTCCTAAGAAATCATTCAGGCTTTTGTTTTTTGTTTTATTGCTTGAAAAACGAAAGCCTAGTGCTTGTTAAGAATGTTTATGCAGCTGACCTCAGAAAATTCACCTTACTGATAACGGTAAATGAAGTTAGAACCTATAAATAACTTTATAGCCTGGATAGGTATATATCAAGCCTTATCCCCATTCTGCTCCCAAATTAATTTTCACTCATTGGGATTTTTCCACTGCAGTCTGCTGTTGTTGTTAAGTGCTGCTTAGTTGGTTCTGACTCATAGCGACCCAATGTATGACAGAACGAAACACTGCCCAGCCCTGCACCATCCTCACAATGGTTGTTACACTTCAGCCCTTGTTGCAGCCACTGTGTCAATCCACCTCACTGAGGGTCTTCCTCTTTTTCTCAGACCCTCTATATTACCAAGCATGAGGTCCTTCTCCAGGGACTGGTCCTTCCTGATAACATGTCCAAAGTATTGGCGATAAAGTCTCCCCATCCTCACTTCCAGTGAGCATTCTGACTTCAATTCTTCCTAGACAGAGTTGTTCATTCTTCTGGCAGTCCATGGTACATTCAATATCCTTCGCCAACACCATAATTCAAAGGCATCAATTCTTCTTTGGTCTTTCCCCCATGTGTCTGTCAA
The DNA here is from genome assembly GCA_030035585.1 of Dugong dugon. Lineage (NCBI taxonomy): Eukaryota > Metazoa > Chordata > Mammalia > Sirenia > Dugongidae > Dugong > Dugong dugon. The sequence continues at coordinate 68,856,046 of CM057464.1, forward strand.
TTTGTCAGACTGTGGGGGCTTGCATGTTGCTGTGATGCTGGAAGCTATACCATTGGTATTAAAATACCAGCAGGGTCACCCATGGTGGACAGGTTTGAGCTGAACTTCCAGACTAAGAAAACTAGGAAGAAGGACCTGGCAGACTACTTTTGAAAAAAGTTAGCCAGAAAAAACCTTATGAATAGCACCAGAACATTGTGTGATATAGTGCCAGAAGATGAGTCCCTTAGATTGGAAGGCACTCAAAATATGACTGGGGAAAAGCTGCCTCCTCAAAGTCAACCTTAATGACGTGGACAGAGTCAAGCTTTCAGGACCTTCATCTGCTGATGTGGCACGACTTAAAATGAGAAGAAACAGCTATAAACATCTATTAATAACAGGAACATGGAATGTACAAAGTATGAATCTAGGAAAATTGGAAATCATCAAAAATGAGACAGAAAGCATAAGCATCAATATCCTAGGCGTTAGTGGGCTGAAATGGACTGGTATTGGCCATTTTGAATCAGACAATCATATGGTAAACTATGCCGGGAACAACAAAATGAAGAGGAATAGCAGTTTTTTCATTGTTAAAAAGAACATTTCAAGATCTATCCTGAAGTACAACGCTGTCAATGATAGGATAATATCCATAAGCCTACAAGGAAGACCAGTTAAAACGACTATTATTCAAATTTATGCATGAACCGTTAAGGCCAAAGATGAAGAAATTGAAGATTTTTACCAAGTTTTGCAGTCTGAAATTGATCAAACATGCAGTCAGGATGCATTGATAATTACTGATGATTGGAATGCCAAAGTTGGAAACAAAGAAGAAGGATTGGTAGTTGGAAAATATGGCCTTTGTGCTAGAAATGACACTGGAGGTTGCATGATAGAATTTTGCAAGGCCAATGACTTCTTCATTGCAAGTGCCTTTTTTCAACAACATAAATGGATCTCGCTAGATGGAATATACAGGAATCAAATTGACTACATCTGTGGAATGAGACAATGGAAAAGCTCAATATCATCAGTCAGAACAGACCATCTGTGGAACAGACCATCAATTACTCATATGCAAGCTCAAGTTGAAGTTGAATAAAATTAGAATAAGTCCGTGAGAACCAAAGTACCACCTTGAATATATCCCACCTGAATTTAGAGACCATCTCAAGAATAGATTCGATGCATTGAACACTAATGACTGAAGACCAGGTGAGTTGTAGAATGACATCAAGGACATCATACACAAAGAAAGCAAGAGGACATTAAAAAGACAGGAAAGAAAGAAAAGACCAAAATGGATGTCAGAAGAGTCTCTGAATGTTGTTCTTGAACATGGAGCAGTTAAAGTGAAAGGAAGAGACAATGAAATAAAAGAGTGGAACAGAAGATTTCAAAGGGCAGCTCAAGAAGACGAAGTTAAAGTATTATAATAAAATGTGCAAAGACCTGGAGGTAGAAAACCAAAAGGGAAGAACACACTCAGCATTTCTCGAGCTGAAAGAACTGGAAAAAAAATTTAAGCCTTGAGTTGCAATATTGAAGGATTCTACAGGGAAAATACTAAATGATGTAGGAAGCATCAAAAGAAGATGGAAGGAATACACAGAGTCAGTGTACCAAAAAGAATTGGTCAACATTCAACCATTTCAGGAGGTAGCATATGATCAAGAATCGATGGTACTGAAGGAGGAAGTTCAAGCTGCACTGAAGGCACTGGTGAAAAACAAGCCTCCAGGAATTGACAGAATACCAACTGAGATGTTTCAACATATAGATGTAGCACTGGAACTGCTCACTCGTCTAAACCAAGAAATTTGGAAGACAGCAATCTACCAGTTCTTTGTAAATTGATAACTAGGTAGAAACTGAAGTTTGTTAAAACAAGGAGGCAGATTACAGCTGTAAAATTTCTGACTATTGGTAACACAAAGAGTTCAGAGATCTGGGCTTTAACTTGTGTAAATAAATTTGCTATCTTAACTGTGAATTCCTGGGCCCTTTCTCACTTCCCCTTAGATGGATGGACAATGTTTACATTTCAAAAGACTTTAGATTTAGAGCTGATTTAATCTTCACTCTTTACATTTCAAAGACACCAATTAAGCTTGACTCAGCTTGCAAACTATCACTAAACCCTCCCAACCAAAAAAGTTTATATGTTTCACTTCAGAAATATTGCCTTAGTCAAGTTATATCAAGAATAAGAGATTTGTGTTAGGCTAGAAATTGATGTTAAGAAAGTTTAACCACCCCTTGTAAATTTTCCTTCCTTCTCCTAAAATCACTTTGATGTGAACTCGTTTGCATTTGTTTACTCTGCCTATTAAATACTCTGCTATTCTACCTTCAAACATGCTATGCACTCAAGCCTGTTTGAATGTTATGTGTTCTCCATTTCCATGTAATGAAATTATTTCTTCAATAAAATTTTTATTTTTATTTCTATCAGATGTTGGTCCAGTGTTTCCACTAGGAAGAATCTTAGCCAAATTCCTCTCTATGACTTGTTTTTCTTATCTGTAAAACTGTTGTGATTATTGTTGTTAGTTGCCCTTCAGTCAATTCTGATTCATAATCACCCCATGTATGCAAAGTAGTACTGTTCATAGAGTTTTCAAGGCTATTACCTTTTGGAAGCAGATCCCCAGGCCTGTCTTCTGAGTAGGTTTGGACTGCCAAACTTTCAGCTAATAATCGAGCATTTAATCCTTTGTTCCACACAGGGACTCCTTGTATAAAACTAGGATGATAATAATAATAGTACTACCTTCTAAGCGTGTTTGAATGAGTGTGAATGAAAGCATGTAAATTGCTTACCAGAGAGCCTAGGACAGAGTAAGCCATTTTGGAGGCAGTTTAGCAAAGAGCTAAAGGTGAGGAGGGTTCTGGAGTCAGGCTGTTTAAGCTGGAATCCGAGCTCAACCATTTTCCCAGCTGTGTGCCCTGGGCAAGTTCTGTAACTTCTCTAAATCGTGTGTAAAAGGGGATAAATAATACGGTAAGGATTAAAGGAGATAATCAATGGAAAGAATTTAGCATATACCTGACTCATAATAAATACTAACTTAGCTATTATTTCTGTTAAAATTCATGGACAACTACACAAATATGTAATTACAAATTGTGTTAAGTGTTATTATGAAGAAAAACAAACAACAAGAATTTAATTTAGACAAGCAGGGGTAGGGCAAGGCTATCTAAAGAAAGAGACAATGACCTGAAGGATGAGTGCAATTTAGTAAACCAAGGGGAAGGGAATAGCATTCCTGGAGGAGAGACAGCATGTGCTAAGCTTCTAAGGAGGAAGACTTGGGGTTTGTAGGAACTATCTGATTTCATGAGTCTGCTACATAGATAGCCAAAAGCATGCGAGCTAAGGTGGAGTGGAGATGAACCGGAGAAGTGTTCAGGGTCATATGACCTCAGTGAAGATCCTGCATTTTATCCTAGGTGCAACAGGAGCCTGTGAGGGTTTTTAAGCAAGAAAGTCATGAAATCCATTTTACCTTTCAGTCCTTGAAGCCTTCCTACATCTGCCATTTAGACTTCCTGTCCCATTTCTTCTTCTTTGTCTGATCCCCCCTCCCCCAGTTAGAAAGCAAGCAGATGGAAGATTTTGGAATTTTGTAAATAATTGTTTTTTAAAAAATCTTATTAGAAAAGCACATGCATATTGTTGGGAATGGGTCAGGAAAGAACATTGGCAAGATCCTGAAGGGAAATTCTAGCATTTGCCAAGCCCCCCTTCACACATCCCTATCCTCAGACACCTGGACAGGGGTGAGCAAGATGATCCTCATTTTCAAAATCCAAGGGAGCTGGGCCCTCAGTGAAGATACACAACCACAGATCACCAGGGAGCCTCTTCTTTTGTTGTCCAAGGTTTTGAATTCCCTGGAAGGAAGCTTGTGGATAGTGAATCTCACAACCAATTGGTCTATAGACGTCAGCTACATCAAGTTTTATCTTCAGTATGAAGGCCTGGTGGCGAAGTGGTTAAGAGCTGTGGTGAGCTACGGCTGCTTACCAAAAGGTCGGCAGTTCTAATCCACCAGCCACTCCTTGGAAACCCTAGGGGACAGTTCTGCTCTGTCCTATAAGGTTTCTATGAGTCAGAATTCCCCACACGTCTGTCAGTTTGTTGCACTGTAGGAGCTTGCGTGCTGCTGTGATGCTGGAAGCTATGCCACTGGTATTCAAATACCAGCAGGGTCCCCCAGGGTGGATAGGTTTCAGCTGGGCTTCCAGACTAAGACAGACTAGGAAGAAGGACCCAGCAGTCTACTTCTGAAAAGAATTAGCTAGTGAAAATCTTATGAGTAGCAGTAAAACATTGTCTAATATAGTGCCAGAAGATGAGCCCCCCAGGTTAGAAGGCACTCAAAAGACGACTGGGGAAGAGCTGCCTCCTCAAGGTAGAGTCAACTTTAATGATGTGGATGGAATCAAGCTTTCAGGACCTTCATTTGCTGATGTGACACAACTCAAAATGAGAAGAAACAGCTGCAAACATCCATCAATAATCAGAACGTGGAACGTACAAAATATGAATCTAGGAAAATTAGAAATCATCAGAAATGAAATGGAGCACATAAACATCGATATCTTAGGTGTTAGTGAGCTGAAATGGACTGATATTGGCCATTATGAGTCGGACAATCATATGATCTACTAGGCAGGAATGACAACTTGAAGAAGGATGGTGTTGCGTTTATCATCCAAAAGAACATTTCAAATTTATCCTGAAGTACAACACTGTCAGTGATAGGACAATATCCATATGCCTACAAGGAAGACCAGTTAACACTACTATTATTCAAATTTACCCTCCAACCACTAAGGCCAAAGATGAAGAAATTGAAGATTTTTACCAACTCCTTCAGTCTGAAATTGATCAAACATGCAATCAGGATGCACTGATAATTACTGATGATTGGAATGCCAAAGTTGGAAACAAAGAAGAAGTGTGGGTAGTTGGAAAATATGTCCTTCGTGATAGAAACGATGTCGGAGATTGCATGATAGAATTTTGCAAGACCAACGACTTCTTCATTGCAAATGCCTTTTTTCACCAATATAAATAGCAACTATACACATGGACCTTGCCAGATGGAATATACAGGAATCAAATGGACTACATCTGTGGAAAGAGACAATGGAAAAGCTCAATATCATCAGTCAGAGCAAGACCAGGAACTAACTGCAGAACAGACCATCAATTGCTCATATGCAAGTTCAAGTTGAAAATGAAGAAAATTAGAACAAGTTCATGAGAGCCAAAGTACAACCTTGAGTATATCTCACTTGAATTTAGAGACCATCTCAAGAATAGATTCAACTCATTGAACACTAATGACCGAAGACCAGAACAGTTCTGGAATGACATCCAGGACATCACGCATGAAGGAAGCAAGAGGACATTAAAAAGACAGGTAAGAAAGAAAAGAGCAAAATGAATGTCAGAAGAGACTCTGAAACTTGCTCTTGAATGTCGAGTAGCTAAAGCAAAAGGAAGAAATGATGAAGTAAAAGAACTGAACAGAAGATTTCAAAGGGCAGCTCAAGAAGACAAAGTAAAGTGTTATAATAACATGTGCAAAGAGCTGGAGATAGAAAACCAAAAAGGAAGAACACGCTCGGCATTTCTCAAGCTGAAAGAACTGAAGAAAAAATTCAAGCCTTGAGTTGCAGTAGTGAAGGATTCTATGGGGAAAATATTAAACGACACAGGAAGCATCAAAACAAGAAGGAAAAGCTAGAGATAGACATACCATTCGATCCAGCAATCCCACTCCTAGGAATATATCCTAGAGAAATAAGAGTCATCACTCGAATAGACATATGCACACCTATGTTCATGGCAGCATTATTCACAATAGCAAAACGATGGAAACAACCTCAATGTCCATCAACAGATGAATGGATACACAAACTATGGTACATACACACAATGGAGTACAATGCAATGAGAAAGAGCAACAATGAATCTGTGAACCATCTCATAACATGGTTGAAACTGGAGGACATCATGCTGAGTGAAATAAGTCAATCACAAAAGGACAAATATTGTATGAGACCTCTATTGTAAAAACCCATGAAAAAATTCACATGCAAAATGTAACAATCCTTGTTGGTTACCAGGGATGGGGGGGGGGGGGGAATACTAAATAGGTAATAGGTAAGTGGTAACTTGGGTGAGAGGTGAGATAGTACATAGTACAGGGGAAACTAACACAACCTGCACAGGGAAAGGCCATGGAGGCCCTATAGACACATCCAAACCCCCCGAGGGACTGAGTTGTTGGACGGAGGGCTCTGGGGACCATGGTCTCGGGGAACATCTAGCTCAATTGGCATGACACTACTTATAAAGATAATGCTCTACATTCTACCTTGGTGAGTAGTGTCTGGGGTCTTAAAAGCCTATGAGCGGCCATCTAAGATACTCCACTGATCTCATCCCTTCGGGAACAAGGGAGAACGAAGAGAACAGGATACAAGGAAAAGATTAGCCCGAAGGACTAATGGTCCACAGCTACCAAGGCCTCCATGGGACTGAGTCCAGTACAGCTGGATGGTGCCCGGCTACCACCAATGACTTCTCTGACCAGGATCACAACAGAGGGTTCTGGGCAGAGCTGGAGAAGGATGTAGAACATAATTTTAACTCCCCCCCAAAAAAAGAAGACCAGATTTACTGGCCTAAAGAATACTAGAGAAACCTCAAGAGTGTGGCCCCCAGACACCCTTTCAGCTCAGAGGTGAAGTTACCTTCGAGGTTCAATGTTAAGCCTGGGAATGGACACCCCAGTAAAACTAAATGGGACTAACGAGGTACAGGAGTCCGGTGACAAGGGCCAGAAGGCAGAGGGAGAGTAGGAAACTGATGATAAGGAACACAAATTGAATAAGGACACTGTCGATGTATTGTGAGATTGTTGACCACTGCTATAGGGCAACATTTGTAGTAACTATTAAATGGGAGGCTGTTTTGTCCTGTAAGCCTTCATCTTGGGCGAGAATGGCAGCACAATTGGAAGAGCATAGTCAATATCACTTAAATGTGTAAGTAAAAAGTTTTGAAATGGTGTTTAAATAAAATAAAATAAAAAAATAAATAAATAAACAAATGAGACTAAAGAGGTACAATAGTCCACTGACAAGGTCCAGAAGACAGAAGGGGACAAGGAAGCCCCCTGGTGATAGGGAACACAAGGTGGAGTAAGGATATTCTTGATGTGCTGTGAGATTGTTAACCATTGTCATAGGGCAACATGTGTAGTAACTGTTAAATGAAAAACTATTTTGTTCTGTAAGCCTTCATCTTAAGTGAGAATAACAGCACAGTTGGAAGAGCGTAGTCAATGCCACTGAACTGTGAATGTAGAAATTTTTGAAACGGTGTATCTTTGGCCATCTGTAATTTTCAACAAAAAAAAAGGTTGAGAATTTAGAGGCTTAATACGTTGAGGGGTTGTTAACCAATGTCATAGAACAACATGTGTACTACTATTTCATGAGAAACTATTTGCTCTGTAAGCTTTCACCTGAAGTACAATAAAATAAAAAAAAAAAAAAAAAAAAAAACAAGAAGGAATACACATAGTCATTATACCGAAAAGAATTGGTCGATGTTCAACCATTTCAAGAGGTAGCGTATGATCAGGAACCAATAGTAGTGACGGAAGAAGCACAAGCTGCACTGAAGGCACTGGTGAAAAACAAGGCTCCAAGAACTGACGGAATATCAATTGAGATGTTTCAACAAATAGATGCAACACTGGAAGTGCTCACTTGTCTACACCAAGAAATTTGAAAGACAGCTACCTGGCCAACCAACTGGAAGAGATCCATATTTATGCCTATTCCTAAGAAAGGTGATCCAACTAAATGCAGAAACTATGGAACAATATCATTAATATCACACACAAGTAAAATTTTGCTGAAGATCATTCAAAAGCGGCTGCATCAGGGAACCATCAGAAATTCAGTCCAGACTCAAAAGAGGACGTGGAACCAGGGATATCATTGCTGATGTCAGATGGAAACTGGCTAAAAGTAGAGAATACCAGAAAGATGTTTACCTGTGTTTTATTTTCTATGCAAAGGCATTCGATTGTGTGGATCATAACAAATTATGGATAACATTGTGAAGAATGGGAATTCCAGAACACTTAATTGTGCTCATGCAGGACCTGTACATAGATCAAGAGGCAGTTGTTTGGATAGAACAAGGGGACACTGTGTGGTTTAAAGTCAGGAAAGGTGTGCTTCAGCGTTGAATTCTTCCTAATACCTATTCAGTCTGTATGCTGAGCAAATAATCCGAGAAGCTGGACTATATTAAGAAGAACAGGGCATCAGGATTGGAGGAAGACAGCCTGTGTTATGCAGATGACACAACCTTGCTTGCTGAAAGTGAAGAGGCCTTGATACACTTACTGATGAACATCAAACACCACAGCCTTCAATATGAATTACATCTCAAAGTAAAGAAAACAAAAATCCTCACAACTGGACCAATAGGTAACATCATAATAAACGGAGAAAAGATTGAAGTTGTCAAAGATTTCATTTTACTTGGATCCACAATCAATGCCCCTGGAAGCAGCAGTCAAGAAATCAAATGACGCATTGCATTGGACAAATCTGCTGCAAAAGACCTCTTTAAAGTGTTGAAAAGCAAAGATGTCACCTTGACTAAGGTGCACCTGACCCAGGCCATAGTATTTTCAGTCACATCATAGGCATGCAAAAGCTGAACAATGAATAAGGAAGACCGAAGAAGAGTTGATGCCTTCGAATTGTGTTGGAGAAGAATACTGAATATACCATGGACTGGCAAAAGAACGAACAAATCTGTCTTGGAAGAAGTACAACCAGAATGCTCCTTAGAAGCCAGGATGGCACGAGTATGTCTTACATACTTTGGACATGTTGTCAGGAGGGATCAGTCCCTGGAGAAGGACATCACACTTGGTCAAGTAAGTTCCAGTGAAAAAGAGGGAGACCCTCAACGAGATGGACTGAAACACTGGCTGCAAAAATGGGTTCAAGCTTAACAATGATCGTGAGCATGGCGCAGGACCGGACAGTGTTTCATTTTGTAGTACATAGGGTCGCTATGAGTCGGAACCGAATCGACGGCACCTAACAACATGAGTCAGAATCAACTTGATGGAATGGGTTTATAGATTCCTTGGAAAGTAAACTTGGCATTTTAGATGTATTCCAAGTATTTGTGGAAACATTAGTCAAATATTTTGAAAATGTCTATGAACGGGACTTAATTTTCCACGTAGACAAGACTCATAATTTCATTGCGGAGTGGTGAAAAGAAGAATGGTGTTGGAGCTAAACGTGAGTGAAATAAAAAATATCCTGGACTTAGCTAAGGAGAAACTTTATCTGGAAGGATCATTGCAATAAGGGAAGGGAAACTACTATAATGGGGAAGGGGCACTTCTACAATAAGGAGAACATTCCAAACATAAGATTTGGAGCTTCTCAAACATCACAAAGAAAAGGTCTGTTCTTTTAGAAGGAGGAGTAAAGAAATCTGGAAAGAATCACGTGTGGTGAGTGGGGAATGTGATCAGTGTCTTAGGGAACTTCTTTCCTTTGAGTCAGTCAATTCTCTGGAGGAGTTATTAAGAAGGATTGTGTGTTGGCTCAGGCTGAGGGATCTGGGGGCAAGAGAGAAGCTTAACTAATGTTTGGTTAGGTCAGGTATTTTATCCAGATTGGTTAGTGGATATAAATAGCTAATTATTATGAGGCAAAGAACAGGATGTGTGTCTGGCATTGTCATAGGTGAACTAGGGAAGAATCATGAGTCTTACCTAAGTCAGATAAAAACTGTTGCCTTGGAGAGGATTCCAACTCATAGCGACCCTATAGGACAGAGTAGAACTGCCCCATAGAGTTTCCAAGGAGCACCTGGTGGATTTGAACTGCTGACCTTTTGGGTAGCAGATGTGGCTCTTAACCGCTATGCTACCAGGGTTTCCTCCTAAGTCAAATAGGAAAGGGTAATTCTTTGCAGTAAGCCATTTCCCCAACACAGAAGAGTGGAGGGGGGTGGGCAATTTCTTAACCATTGTATTTTCCAAAAACGTTGTCACAGGAATGAGATTGTTTCCAAAACTAATGCACAAAATAAGCTGGAAAACTCTGAGTCTGGCTTAAGGAGCCCCAGACCACGCTGTGCTAGTTTTAAAAACTATGAATATTCCTAGGATACCAAGAAATATAAACCATTGGTGACATCAACATCAAAATGCCAACCTTGCCGTCTTTAAAAGAAAAAAAAATGCAAAAGCTACACTCATTTAAATCCTTGAAGTCATCTAGATTTACCATGCAATGGCTTACCAAAAACAAGAGAGAACAAGGGACTTAGCTTTAGGTCATAGATTTAAGTCAATGTAGTGTATGGTAATAGGATAAAATTAGCATGTGAAGTTGACAGTGCTTTTCGTTGTTCCGTGGTTTTAAACAAAATGGATCTTTCAATTGTGATTTTATTCTAAAAAAAATTATTTGTCCACCTAAAAAGGCATCTGTCTTATCTGCTATAGTATTTTGAAAATACTTTTATACATTTGACCCCAAAATTTGATGTTTTTGTACGTTTTACAAGTATAGCATTTCTCTTTTTTTTAATTTATCATAATTATTACATAAGGAACTAAATATATGTTGTAAAAATATGATAACACTAAATTTCAAATTAACTAGACTTCTAGAATGAAAAAAATAATGAAAATATTATTTATATGATTGAGAACCACTTAAAGGCACTAGTAGGTACCCACCGAGAAGGATCCCCAATCTTAAATATCTGTTAGAAGTTTGGCCAGAAAACCCTCCATGACCATTTCTTAAGAGCTACTGCCTTGACAATCTCAAAAATTAATTTTTGAAGAGAAATTTATCTCCAAGTTTATTTTATCATACCAACTTCTTTTTTTTTTTAATAAACAGTAAATTTGATATAAACAGAAAAGTTAGCCTTGAAATGTGCTAAAAGGTTTAACAAACTTCAAGCAGCAATAAAAGTGAGTATATAAAACCCTCAAACCTCTCAGCCTCTGTGAGAACATAAACATGTTCTATGTTCTATACAGGACCAAACTGCACAGATTTAATGCATTGAAGCCAACTGATTTAAAAAGCTCACCTATGCAAACCCACTAGAGAATATACCGAAGTGTAGTGTTTCTAAAATAATAAACAGATGAACTTCTAGTCACATAATTTTGTGGTTCATGCTTTAAGTCGACTGAAATAAAAATCAGAACCTGTCAGAAGACAATTCTCCATAGGTCTTTCATGTTTCTGCACATCTTCTGCACTGATTAACTTTATTCTGAACTATCTTTCAAAAGATGTTTGTGTTATGAAGAGTTGTGGAAGAGTTGTGTCTCCCTCAGGAGCAAAGAGCAGATTTACTTACAGTCTTGGAAAGTACAAAAAATACCTCCTTCAGGGCAGTAGACAGTCACACTTATGCTTCACCAATCAGTTGCTGTCAAGTCTTTTCCAACTCATGGTGCCCCCCATGTGTGTCAGAGTAGAACTATGCTCCATAGGGTTTTAAAGGTGATGACCTTTCGGGAGCAGATTGCTAGTCCTTTCTTTCGAGGCACCTCTGAGTGGACTCAAACTTCCAAACTTTCTGTTAGCAGCCACGCTCTTAATTGTTTGCATCACTCAGGAACTGTAAACTCCATAAGAGCAGGGACCTAGCCTGTCTTATGCCTACAGTGCCTGAGGAGGCAAAAAAAAAAAAAAAAGAGAGAAGTATTGATATAAATGAAGAAGATTGTTACATCAAATCACTCAGATGAGGAGGCGGGGCAAGATGGCGCTCTAGGCAGAAGCACCACGCCATCCCTCCACAGCAAAGATCCAAAAAACTAAGCCTAACAGAGAATCAACAATCCTGAAACCCTAGAACACCAAATGAAGAGATAAAGAACTCAGCCAAACACCAAACGGAGTAGAATACTAAAAGAGAACGGAGAGCAAGGAGATACTCATGCAGAGATTCCTTACCAGCTAACGCAGCGCGGATCCACCATCTTGGATTCCTATCAGAGACCAGCGAACGGGAGAGCAGCCTCGCAGAGCATCCAGTGGGAGACAGAATGACCGTTTTGTCATCTTTTCCCTCTTTTTCCCTTTTGTCTTTCTTCGTTGCTCAATTTCCCGTCTCTCTATCTCTTCCTTCTCTTTCTGATCCCTGAATACCAGGCGATGTATGCCTCTGTACCTTCTGGCCAGGCTGTGCTGTGAAAACTGAGACCGACTCCCCCAGACCTCATAGCTGCATCGGTGGGATCCCTGGGAACTTTGCAGTTCTTTAACTTTTCTGATTTTTATTTGTTCATTCTTTCCTTTTCTTTCTCTTCCCCCTTCTGGTTTCCTCCATCCCATAGTCTCTCATCTGTACATTCCAACGACAAGCTCCCCTAGCATTCTTTTATGTTTGTATGCTTTTTGCTCCTGCTCCTCTCTCCTCTCTCCCATATCCAGCTTAGCTTCACACATAACCATCTTCCCGCTGCACCCTACCTACCTGCACCATGCACTTGGCATCACACCACCAAGCTGTGCAGGCACGCCCTATTGGAACCTGCCCAGCACTGACTACCGACCATCCTGGTGGCTGCGGTGAGTGCCACAAACAACCCGTCCCGGTGGCTCCTCTTCAGCTAGATCTGCCCAGCTGTACCACAAGGACAAAAAAAAAAAAAAAAAAATCTACAATCAATAAACGAGAGAAATATCTACTGAATGCCCCAAAAACAGCAAACAATATCAAAACATTTACAAAAACAAGACAAGATGGCTCCAATAGGCGTCCAAATTAAAACACTAGATAACTCTCCTGTGGAAGAAAATGCACTAGAAGTACCTGATAGGGAACTCAAATCACTAATACTCGGAATTTTCCAAGAACTGAGGCAAAAAGCTGACAAACATGAGGAAAAAACAGACAAATTTATGGAAAATACAGACAAAAAATTGGAAGAATTCAGGAAGATGATGCAGGAACAAAATGCCAAAATAAATTCACAACTCGAAATTATACAAAAACAACAATTAGAAATCGAAAAGATAAACAACAAGATTTCAGAAATGGACGGTGTCATAGACGGGCTGAGAAGTAGATTTGAAACCATGGAAGACAGGATCAGTGGAACTGAAGACAAACACTTGGATACAACTCTGTTTCAGGAAAACTCAGAAAAAAGAACAAAGAAACATGAAGAGACCCTGAGAGTTACGTGGGACACAATTAAAAGCAAAAACTTACGAGTGATTGGCATACCAGAACAGATGGAGAAAACAGAAAACACAGAGAGGATCATTGAGGAACTGCTGACAGAAAACTTTCCCAATATCATGAAAAATGAAAAGCTGGCCATCCAAGAAGCTCAACGAACCCCATATAGAAGAGACCCCAAAAGAAAATCACCAAGACATATCATATTCACACACGCTAAAACTAAAGACAAACAAAGAATCCTGAGAGCAGCTCGGGAAAAACAAGAAGTCACATACAGAGGAGAAACAATAAGACTAAGCTCAGATTATTCCACAGAAACCATGCAGGCAAGAAGGCAATGGGAAGACATATATAAAATCTTGAAAGAAAAAAATTGTCAGCCAAGAATAATATATCCTGCAAAACTCTCATTCAAATTTGATGGTGAAATTAGGTCATTTCCAGATAAACAGAAACTAAAGGAATATGCAAAAGTCAAATCAAACTTACAAGAATTATTAAAGGGAGTTCTTCGATCTGAGGACAAACAACTTCAGCCCTCAGGCAGGACCTAGGACCTAGGACGCAGGTTCATATGAACCAGATACCATTCTAGGAACTGAACTACAGAGGACTTTCCAAAAACAAAAGAAATACAACAGGGAATCAGAGAAATCAATCAAAGGATGACAACAACATCAAAACAATGAAAGAGGGAACAAACGGCATAGGTATAGAACCTTCTAAAGGAGAGGAAGGCAAGGCGATACCAAGTAAGGGTAGACTGCTTCAAAATTATAAAGATAAGGGTAAAATTCATGGAAACCACAAAGAAAGTTAACAAACCAACTCATAAAAATAAAGACGAAAAACATAAAGTCTCAACAAAAACAAAACCTACAAAAACAAAAGAAATGAACACAAAATCCACAAACAAAAGTAACTCAGCGCAAGAGAGTAAGAAGAACAAAGAAAACTTCAGCACCACAAAAAAAAGCACTACAAAATGACAGCAACAAACTTCCATCTATCAATAATTACATTGACTGTAAATGGACTCAATGCACCCATAAAGAGACGGAAAGTGGCAGAATGGATAAGAAAACAGGGTCCATCAATATGCTGTCTACAAGAGACACACCTTAGAAACAAAGATGTGAATTTATTAAAATCAAAGGTTGGAAAAAAATATATCAAGCTAACAACTACCAAAAAAGAGCAGGAGTGTCAATACTAATCTCAGATAAAATAGACTTTAAAACAAAATCTACCACAAAAGACAAAGAAGGACACTATATAATGATTAAGGGGATGATCCATCATGAAGACATAACCATAATAAATATCTATGCACCCAATGACAGGGTTCCAAAATACATAAAAAAAACTCTAACAGCGCTGAAAAGAGAAATTGACAGTTCCACAATAATAGTAGGAGACTTCAACACACCACTCTCAATAAAGGACAGAACAACTAAAAAGAAACTCAGCAAAGATACAGAAGACCTAAAGGACATAATCAGCCAACTGGACCTCATAGACATATATAGAGCAATCCATCCAACTGCTGCAAACTACACATTCTTTTCCAATGTACATGGAACGTTCTCCAGAATAGACCACATCTTAGGCCACAGAGCAATCCTCAACAAGATCCAAAATGCTGAGATAATTCACAGTATCTTCTCTGACCACAATGCCATCAAGGTAGAAATTAACACTAGAAAGAGCAAGGAAAAAAAATCAAACACATGGAAACTGAATAATAATCTGCTTAAACATCAATGAGTAATAGAAGAAATCAGAGATGGAATTAAAAAATTCCTAGAATCAAATGAAAATGAAAACACATCATACCAAAACCTTTGGGACACAGCAAAGGCAGTCCTCAGAGGACAATTTATAGCAATAGATGGACATATCAAAAAAGAAGAAAGGGACAAAATCAAAACATTAACTACAGAACTCAAACAAATAGAAAGAGAACAACAAAAAAAGCCTACCACCACCGGAAGAAAGGAAATAGTAAAGATCAGAGCAGAAATAAATGAAATAGAGAACAGAAAAACAATAGAAAGAATCAACAAAACCAAAAGTTGGTTCTTTGAAAGAATCCACAAAATCGACAAACCACTGGCCAGACTGACAAAAGAAAAACAGCAGAGGGCACAAATAACCCAAATAAGAAATGAAATGGGGGACATTACAACAGACCAAACCGAAATAAAAAGGATTATAACAGAATATTATGAAAAACTATATTCCAACAAATTTGAAAACCTAGAGGAAATGGATAAATTTCTAGAAACATACGGCCTACCCAAACTACAACAAAGTGATATTGAAAATCTGAACAGACCCATAACAGGAGAAGAGATTGAAAAGGTAATAAAAAAAACTCCCAACCAAAAAAAGCCCTAGCCCAGATGGCTTCACAGGACAATTCTACAAAACATTTACAGAAGAGCTCGTACCAGTTCTCCTCAAGCTATTTCAGAGCATAGAAGAGGAAGCAACACTTCCAAATTCATTCTATGAAGCCAGCATAATGCTGATACCAAAACCAGGCAAAGACATCACAAAAAAAGAAAATTACAGACCAATATCTCTCATGAATATAGATGCAAAAATTCTGAACAAAATTTTAGCCAATAGAATTCAGTATCATATCAAATAAATAATACACCACGACCAAGTAGGATTCATACCAGCTATGCAAGGATGGTTTAACATTAGAAAATCCATCAACGTAATCCACCACATAAATAAAAGGAAAGAAAAAAATCACATGATCATCTCAATTGATGCAGAAAAGGCATTTGACAAAGTCCAACACCCATTCCTGATAAAAGCTCTCAATAAAATAGATATAGAAGGGAAATTTCTCAACATAATAAAGGGCATCTATGCAAAACCAACAGCCAACATCATTCTTAATGGAGAGAGGCTGAAAACATTCCCCTTGAAAACGGGAACAAGACAAGGATGCCCTTTATCACCACTCCTATTTAACATTGTGCTGGAAGTTCTAGCTAGAGCAATAAGGCAAGAGAAAGAAATAAAGGGCATCCAAATTGGTAATGAAGAAGTTAAACTCTCCCTGTTTGCAGATGATATGATACTATACATAGAAAACCCTAAAGACTCCACGAGAAATCTACTGGAACTAATAGAAAGATTCAGCAGAGTAGCAGGATACAAGATAAACATTCAAAAATCAGTTGGATTCCTATACACCAGTAAAGAGAACGATGAAAAGGAGATCAGGAAATCAATACCATTTTCAATAGCCCCTAAAAAGATAAAATACTTAGGAATAAATCTGACCAGGAATGTAAAAGACCTATACAAAGAAAACTACAAAACACTGCTGCATGAAACCCGAAGGGATCTACATAAATGGAAAAACATACCATGCTCATGGATAGGCAGACTCAACATTGTGAAAATGGCAATTCTACCTAAAGCAATTTACAAATACAATGCAATCCCTATACAAATACCAACAACATTCTTCAAAGAGATGGAAAAACTAATTATTAACTTTATATGGAAAGGGAAGAAACCCTGAATAAGTAAAGCACTACTGAAGAGGAAGAATAAAGTTGGAGGACTCACACTACCTGACTTGAGAACCTACTATACAGCTATAGTACTCAAAACAGCCTGGTACTGGTACAACAACAGAGACAATGACCAATGGAACAGAATTGAGAACCCAGATGTAAACCCATCCACCTACAGTCACCTGATTCTCGACAAGGGCCCAAAGTCCATCAAATGGGGAAAAGACAGTCTTTTTAACAAATGGTGCTGGCAAAACTGGATATCCATTTGTAGAAAAATGAAACAGGACCCATACCTCACACCATATACAAAAACTACTTCAAAATGAATCAAAGACCTGAATATAAAGCCTCAAACTATAAAATTCATAGAAGAAAAAATAGGACCAACACTTCAGGCCTTAATACATGGCATTAACAGGATACAAACCATAAACATCAACACAAAAATCCCAACAGATAAACTAGATAACTGGGATCTTCTAAAAATCAAACATCTATGCTCTTCAAAAGACTTCACCAAAAGAGTCAAAAGAGAACCTACAGACTGGGAAAAAATTTTTGGACAGTACAAGTCAGACAAAGGTCTAATCTCCATAATCTACAAGAAAATCCAACACCTCTACAACAAAAAGACAAACAATCCTATCAAAAAATGGGCAAAGAAATGAACAGACACCTCACCAAGGAAGACATTCAAATGGCCAACAGACACATGAGGAAATGCTCGCGATCACTAGCCATTAGAGAAATGCAAATTAAAACCACAATGAGATACCATCTCACCCTGGCATTACTGGCACGAATCAAAAATACTGGAAATAACAAATGTTGGAGGGGCTGCGGGGAGATGGGAACTCTTATACACTGCTGGTGGGAATGCAAAATGATACAACCATTCTGGAAAATGATATGGCATTTCCTCAGAAAGCTAGAAATAGACATACCATTCAATCCAGCAATCCCACTCCTAGGAATACATCCTAGAGAAATAAGAGTCATCACTCGAATACACATATGTACACCTATGTTCATGGCAGCATTGTTCACAATAGCAAAACGATGGAAACAACCTCGATGTCCATCAACAGATGAATGGATACACAAACTATGGTACATACACACAATGGAGTACTATGCAACGAGAAAGAACAACAATGAATCTGTGAGCCATCTCATAACATGGATGAAACTGGAGGACATTATGCTGAGTGAAATAAGTCAATCACAAAAGGACAAATATTGTTTGAGACCTCTATTGTAAAAACCCATGAAAAAGTTCACATGCAAAATGTAACAATCCTTGTTGGTTACCAGGGATGGGAGGGGAGGGAGGGGAAATACTAAATAGGCAATAGATAAGTGGTACCTTGGGTGAGAGGTGAGATAGTACACAGTACAGGAGAAACTAACACAACCTGCACAGGGATAGGTCATGGAGGCCCTATAGACACACCCAAACCCCCCAAGGGACTGAGTTGTTGGACAGAGGGCTCTGGGGACTATGGTCTCGGGGAACATCTAGCTCAATTGGCATGACACTACTTATAAAGATAATGCTCTACATTCTACCTTGGTGAGTAGTGTCTGGGGTATTAAAAGCCTATGAGCGGCCATCTAAGATACTCCACTGGTCTCATCCCTTCGGGAGCAAGGGAGAATGAAGAGAACAGGATACAATGAAAAGATTAGTCCAAAGGAGTAATTGTCCACAGCTACCAAGGCCTCCACCGGACTGAGTCCAGTATAGCTAGATGGTGCCCAGCTACCACCACTGACTGCTCTGACCAGGATCACAGCAGAGGGTTCTGGACATAGCTGGAGAAGGATGTAGAGCATAATTTTAACTCCCCCCCCCAAAAAAAGACCAGATTTACTGGCCTAAAGAATACTGGAGAAACCTCAAGAGTGTGGCCCCCAGACACCCTTTTAGCTCAGAGGTGAAGTTACCTTCGAGGTTCGATGTTAAGCCTGGGAGTGGACAGCCCAGTAAAACTAAATGGGACTAACGAGGTACAGGAGTCCGGTGACAAAGGCCAGAAGGCAGAGGGGGAGTAGGAAACTGATGATAAGGAACACAAGTTGAGTAAGGACACTGTCGATGTGTTGTGAGATTGTTGACCACTGTTATAGGGCAACATTGTAGTAACTATTAAATGGGAGGCTGTTTTGTCCTGTAAGCCTTCATCTTGGGCGAGAATGGCAGCACAATTGGAAGAGCATAGTCAATATCACTTAAATGTGTAAGTAAAAAGTTTTGAAATGGTGTTAAAAAAAACAAAAAAAACAAATGAGACTAATGAGGTACAGTAGTCCAGTGACAAGGGCCAGAAGACAGAAGGGGACAAGGAAGTCCCCTGGTGATAGGGAACACAAGGTGGAGTAAGGATATTCTTGATGTGCTGTGAGATTGTTAACCATTGTCATAGGGCAGCATGTGTAGTAACTGTTAAGTGAGAAACTATTTTGTTCTGTAAGCCTTCATCTTAAGTGAGAATAACAGCACAGTTGGAAGAGCATAGTCAATGTCACTGAACTCTGTATGTAGAAATTTTTGAAATGGTGTATCTTTGGCTATCTGTATTTTCATCAAAAAAAAAAAAAGGTTGAGAATTTAGAGGCTTAATATGTTGTGGGATTGTTAACCAATGTCATAAAACAACGTGTGTACTACTGTTTCATGAGAAACTATTTGTTCTGTAAGCCTTCACCTGAAGTACAATAAAATATTAAAAAAAAAAAATCACTCAGATGGACACTCAGACCCGAGGTGCTATTTAGATAATTGTATGTTTGAAGTTGGGATAAGCTGTAGATGTAATACAATCTAGACTCTTAGTCCTATAAAAAATAAGAATTACACAATATCTGAGATGTATATACAGCCTCTAATTCTTATCTGGGACAGCTAAGAAAAATTGCTGTATGTGTGGTATTGCTCACCAAATCTTTCCTTCCTCTTCTATAGTGGCCCACCCTTTTTACCCACCCTCTCTTTTTCCCCGGATTCCAGTGTCAGGTTTGCATGGCTAAGAAGCAGCTGCGTTACAAATAGACAGCACAGTATGTCAGCCTCTAACACTGGGATACTTCAAGGAGTCAAGATCTGGGGGCATATTTGGATATCCTTATTTCCCTTTACTTTCCATTTTCTTAGTTGAAAACATGACACAGACTGTGATAACCACAGTGGGAGAAGGAAAGGGTGTTATGATGTATGTGAATAATAGAGATGTCTACATATGAGTGAATGAGTATGAGACATCACACAGTGTGAGATCAAAGGGCGAGGACCGGGAAACTGCATATCCTAACACGTTTACAGGTGTGGCATGAACAAACGAGGTTTGGAAAAAATTACCTATAGATGTTAAGGTCTGGAAAAGGATTAAAAAAAACCAAACCCATTGCCCTCGAGTCGATTCCAACTCATAGCAACGATGCTATAGGACAGAGTAGAACTGCCCCATAGGGTTTCCAAGGAGCGGCTGGTGGATTGGAAATGCTGATCTTTTGGTGAGCAGCCGAGCTCTTAACCCCTGTGCGACCAGAGCTCCCTAGAAAAGGATAACCACTCTAAATTTTTTTAAGTTTATTCAAAAAATATTTGTTGAATAACTTCTAAATAAATTAATGATTATAAGGCACAGATTTAGCTATTAAATATTTTAGTAACTATAAGGCATAAATTTATCTTACTAGATTAGTAACCATGGGGGCAGATTTATATTCCCTATAACCCCTTTCAAAAGGAAATGCCATATAGAAGAGCTATTGTTTAAAAATAGGAGATAATTAAAGATAATTTGAAGTAAAGGATTATGTGGTGGTGAATGTTTTTGTGTCATGTATCAATACCTGGAAGAAGGAAAAGTTAGAATGAGAAATACATTTTTATTCTGATTTATAACAGGAATTAATGTAAACTCCCCCTTCCCTAATTTTTTTTTTCACCAAAACTTCTCACATTGCTCTTTCTTCAAACATACCAGATACAGTACTTCCAAAATATCAACAGCATCTCCCAAGGCCTTGGTAAGCGACACAGCGTATTCTACTGCCCTCTGCTGGAACATAGTGTCCGTTATCGCTCATCAACAAGACTGCTGGAGAAAGGGTAGGAATGGCTGTTCTCTATATGATTATTTAACAACTAGTTATTTATCACCTGCCAGCCTATCAATGTGCCACCTAATATTGCACACATATGTGTATATATGTGCATCTATATGTCTATATATAGATATAGATATTTGAGGAGAGAGACAAGCGTAGACATCTATGCAATCATATCTATTTGCAGAACTAAGCTGAACTTCTATAAACCTGCAAAATAAAACCAGAATAACATTTAAAAAATGCTGAGCATCTAACGAGTAGGGAATGTAGACGGGGTGATCGTAACCAATGTGAAGAGCGTTGATAAACTGAAACGGCTCAGGAGAGGGAAGAGATCTAGGTTAGAGTTCGGGGCAATTAGTGTGTGGTTTATAATCTGTTACTTAATGCAACATTCAGTAAAGAATTTCACTGTTCAGTGCCTTGTTCATCCATCTATAACGTACAAGTTCTTACTTTACAAACACACTAAGGGTGACATATAAGCTGTGTGTGTGTGAATTTTCTTATGAGTGTTATATTTGAGTTCAATTTTTTGTTTGAATCATGGATGTAACTTAGTTTACAGAAGGTTGATGTGAAATATAATGGCTTTAAAACTTGATTGGTCTTCTCTTGGAAACATGTTGTGGCTTCCTTTGTTACTGTTGATGCTCACTTTTGAGTCTCAATGATGCATCTTGACTCACTGGAGCTGTGTTGGGGCTGGAACACTGGCTTAGTAATGTTATTTCAAGTATTGGGCAAGGAACTAGCATGGGCTTTGGAGTCAAACAAACTGGATCAAATCCCCGCCCTAGCAAAATATTTTAAACTGTTGGGGCAAACACTTGCATAGTACGTATCATGCATAACAGCTCCATGAGGGAGGTACTATTATAATCCTCATGTTACAAATGAGGGAACTAAAGCACAGAGTGTTGAGTAACATGCCTTTGGCCAGGGAGTTAATAATGGTGGAATCAGGATTTCAAGCCCAGGGTTTAAGGCTGTAGAAACCTTGCTTTTAATCCCTACATTATGCTGTCTCTCTTCTCCGAATCGTATTTTCCTCATTTAAAAAATGATGGTAATGAAATCTAGCTTGCTGGATTTAGGGGAGGATTTGGGGGAAATATATACAAAACGTGAAGCACAGATCCTGGTACCTAGTAGGTGCTAAACAAAATGTTGGCTAGTTTTTTGTCCCTTAACCACTTGGTGCTTATGGACTGCCTCACATTTATTCAGTTTCTAACAGCAATGAGTCCCTCGACAAGGTCTCACAAAATTTCTGCAGAATTCAGAGCTAGAAGACAACCAAATGACCCTTTGCCGAGCCCCTTCATTTTAAAGGTAAGAATAATGACACTCAGAGAACTTGATAGGTTTGCCCTCGCTCACACCGCCACTGGACCCCAGAACTCCTCACTGTCAGGTGTTTTTGTTTTTGTTTCTATCACACTGTGTCTTCTCCTCATATAGCTTGCTATTTGAACAGACCTACCTCCTCAAAGTTTTGTGAGAAATTGAAAAACTGCCTTTTGTATGAGCTCAGGTGGTCCTAAACATCATCAAATTCACACATGTCAAGTGAAAAATCACCACAGAAAAATAATTACAGTACATCTCCAGTATTACATTGTTAGGCCTCATGGAGCTGATAGATAAGGAAAGTTTCCTATTCTCTCTCTTGACTCAGACATCCTTTCTTTCTCTTTTGTGGAAAAAACGAACTCTGAATTTCCAGTATCCTCACATTTGGTCTGACGGAAGTTTCACACACACATCATCATCATCACCATCATCATCATTATCCCCTGTAAAGTTCCAAAAGACCACTTGAATCCAAATTTTCTGAGGTTTTCGTTAAAAGGAAGACCCATAGGCCCTACTCCTGATTTACTAAATCAGTATTTCTCGGAGTAGAACCTGAGAATCTGTATTAAACTAGTGCTCCCCACTAAAGCACCTTGAAGTTTGAAAGCTACTGCCTTATGGCAGAGAACTAAGGTCAAACATAAAAAAATAAATAAATAAAGGTTGCCATGGAGTTGATTCTGATGCCTGGTGGCCCAATGTGTTACAGAGCAGAACTGCTCTGTAGAGTTTTCTTGGCTGTAATCTTTACGATCTTTTCCATGGTGACGCTGGGTGGGTTGGAACTGCCAGCTGTAGGTTAGTTAGTGCAAACTGTTTTGAACATCTAGGCTCAAGCATACAAAAAAAAAAAAAAAAATCAAACCAAATCCATTGCCATCAAGACGATTCCGACTCATAGCGACCCTATAGAGGGCAGCAAAGAACATCCCTGAAGCCTGGATTCCCAGGATCAAATTTGTTTTTATTCTCTTTCTTTTCTGCTCCTATCCCCCACCCCACATCGTCCCTTTCCTGGTAGTGCCCCTCCCCCTGTATAGCCTTTTCCCTTTATGGTAAAAATGGAAGCTGTGTAGGCTGAAGATGCTTATGAGCTTCAGATCAGTATTTATGGATATGTATAAATGAGCACTCTAAGGATCATTAGTTTTAGTCACTTTTGTGCCGGATATTAAGATTCTGAATCAAAATTCCCTTCTGACGCGGTAAAATCTCCATGGAAATCATTAGACAGTTTCTCCCTAAAAGAACATCTCATTTGAGGTGAGTTAATCACACAGTTAGGTCATCTCAGGACTTTGTCATTTCAGTGGGTTTCAGGAACTTCTGTCTGGCCAAGCTGGTAAGAAAAGGACTCAGGGGAGGGAAAGAAGCACAGAAAAGTACACCCATCTCCCTCAGGTAGCTCCAGCTACGGTTAAAAGGCAGACTCATAAGCTCTACTCCTGATTTACTGAAGTAAGTCAGTAAATCAAGAAGGATGAGTAGAAGGATGGATAGGTGGAAGTGGGCAGGTTAACGGAGAGGGTGGTGAAGGCCCATAAGAATGTGACCAAACTGGAGAAAATGGGAGAACATGGGAAAGGGAAAGAAAAATATCCTTCTCTTCCCACGTGCCACAGCTTACCTAGTTCTTTTCTCCTCACATCTGCATGATCAGGTTTGCTAGCCTTGAGATGGTTTCCCCTTCTCCTACCTAAGTGAAATGGTGTGCGCAACCCAAGCGGTTATGATGTAAGCTTTTTCTACCTTCAGCACATCTTATTTAATGGGGCAATCCCTTGACTACCTAGATCTGGACCTAGCCCACCCTGTTTGAAGTTATTATATATTATAAAAATCTACATGTCTCAAAGATATAGAACACGTGAAAATCAATTTATTCTCAGAGTCATTATTTAGAAGAAATATAAGATCTGGAGGCCGCAGCAGAGATCTATTCTAGTCGTCATTCCTGACTCATAGAACATTCTTGGATAACACAAGTGTGTTCCCTGCAGATTCAATGGTCTTAAGAGAAATGTCTTTTGTTTCCCTCCAGCACATCTTCAACCTCTATTACTCCATTAACCATTCCATAATGTCTCCTCCTGTATAGAATGTTTACGCCCTTTGGTTGCTTCTACCATTTGATATGGTTCCTCCAAAGGATCAAAATGTTATTTTTCAGATGTTTCTTCATGTGTCTGCTGCTCCAACCTGTATGAGTAAATAACAAATGGGAAAACATCATTACTACACATAACTTGTAAGCCACAAAATTATATGGTTCAGTAATAAACCCTCTGATGAAATAGGCTTTTCCAACTCTAAGTTGGAAAATTTGAGGGGGCTTCCATTTAACTTCAAGTCAGTTTCCATGGTACTAATCAAGATATTCCAGCTTCACATGATATCGCTAATAAAAAATTTTTTTTAAAAAAGTAACACTGAATTCTTACTCCTGTAAATATTTCCATCTAAGAGTACCACCATATATCAATCATCATGTATTAACATATGTGAAATATTTGTGGAAGGATGATAAGTAAAAGAAAGTGATCCCCATTCCCCCATTATCAGCTTGCCTTATTTGAATCAAACTCGTCGTGTGAATATACAATTTATAAAGAAAATAAAGGCACACTACAGAGAATTCTTCACTTCAAACAATAATTTGTGAGTTTTTCTTTCTTTAAATTAGCTCCTTTAGTGTTTTAAAATCATGCTTCATCTCACAAACACAAAAAGAGCAATTTTACTAATATGTTTATTGAAGACTCATTTTATCAGCTAAATAAAAACATGGAAGAGCTAAGTGTTTTATGCATATTTATGAATATTTTTCATTGTTTTAAAAAACCCATGATATTTTTATTTCCATTTCTTGTAGTCACATAGAATCTAAACTTTTTCTGACTCCGTCTGAATGTGGAAAAACTAGTTTATATGTCCATGGTCCATTTTAATAAAGATCCAAATTATTGTATAGGGTCAAACGCCTCCAGTTATTCAATAAATATTTATTGAGGACAGACTATGTGTTAGGAACTCTTCTGGACACTAGAAATACATCTGTCAATAAAACAAACTAATGTCCCTGCTCTCATGGAGCTTATATTCCAACTGGTGTTACCTAACAGGAAGAGGAAAGCTTAAAAAACAAGATTTGGGTTCTAATCCTTATTTTCAAACTTATTGCCTGTTAATCATTCCACATCTCTAGGCCTCACAGCTTTGCTCCCTGACTAAATTAATTTTTAATACCCTTTACCCACCTTGTTCATTTAATAAATACCCTTCCCAACTGAGTCTGCTCCCTTTGAACACTCTTCCTGAAGCCTCACACTGCACATCACACGTTATGCATATGACTATATGACCATTGGAGGCTGAGAAATACAGCTTTTCAGAAGGGTTTGTTTCTTAGAAAACTGAGTTCACCAGGGTTATAAAGCAGCTAAATATGCAAACCTAAATATACAATCTTGACAAATGGGAACAGAAGGAGGTGAAAACTTGTGAAAGTGATAGTTGAGGCAGTTTAAGAACAGGAGGTCTAAATATTTTTCCAAAGATTAGACAAGAAATCATAATAAGGACAGGTACTGGATGCAGCCCTTTCCTTCTGCCTTATAGATTGCTGAAGTGTGTCTTAATATACATTTTACCCAGAGTCTCCAAATGTTAACAGTCTACCTCCTTTGTTTATATATCCAATCGAAAATAAGTTGTGACATAATCTCCCTTTACCCCCAGATACTTAAGTATGTGTTTCCTAAATGCAAAGACATTCTCTTATATAGCCACAATACAATTTTCAAAGTCAGTAATTTAGTATTGATAGACTATTTATAATCTTCAAACTTTATTTAGATTTCATCAATTACCCCAATAACATATTTTCTAGTAAAAGAAAATCCCAGATCATGCATTGCATTCAGCTGTCACATCTCTGTAACCAACCGCTTGCCGTTGAGTAGATTCCAAATCATGGCAACCCCATGTGTTGCAGAGTAGAACTGTGTTCCATAGGGTTTTTAATGGCTATGACCATTCAGAAGTCGATCACTGGGCCTTTCTTCTGAGGCACCACTGGGCAGGTTCAAACCACCAACCTTTAGGTTAATAGTCGAGCTCGTAATTATTTGCACACCCAGGGACTCCTACACTTCTCTTTTGTCTCTTTTAATATGGAAGGGTTTCTCAGTCTTTCATGACGTTGACAGTTATCTTGTAGTATATTTCTCAAATTGCATTTGTCCAATGTTTCCTCCCCATGGAGGAAAAGGAGTGACTTTACTGTGGAGACACCTGGAAGACACCATTTTAACCAAGTGATCAATGTTAATATCACCAGCAATGGTGCAAACTGACATCATTTGCCTCCTGATATGATGCAACCAGCCCACATAATTTCTGTGCTTTTCTTGCCAAAAATGTGTAACCTGAATCTAATTTGATCCTTTTATTTCTTGTAATATGCTTAAACTATTCAAGCAAAATGACTTTTTTCCATGCTTCCTTTGTTGATATGTTGTAATTGAATGATGAATCATGTGTGATTATATCACAAGTACTGACTTCACCCACTTTATTTACTTCAAGATCTAGCTCATTTTCCAGAGAAGAAGGAGTACTACAAAGAGAATGCGAAGTACATTTTTTTCACTCATTATTACAATGAGGTTTCTAAACTTTCATAATTTCTTCCATCCTTTGTACTTAAACAATTACATTCTCTCTAGTTCTTTGTATATAAATATATAGAATCAGAATCTAGAAAGCTCAAAGGGAAATTTAGCTCCCATCCAGTGTTCTAGAATTTGAAAAGGATAACATTGCTCATTGTGTTATTTTTGAACCAGTTCCTAAAGTTGGCTTATGCTTCACTCAGTTCAAAAGACAAAAAAAAAAAAAAATTAAGTATTTTTAAAAATCAATTTCCTCTCTTTTTCCGTGAATGCTGAAAGAGTAATATTTCTATTATTTGCATAGAGAATGAAAGCTGTATCTTACTCCCATGATCTAATAGCAACCCTTGCCAAAATTTTCAGAGCCATAAGAAGTCTCATTTCTCATGAAACCCAAGCTACATGTCAATGAAGAGAAACATGTGTCTTTATCAGCTTTTATTATTTATCTTCCTTCACCATATTTCATTCATTTTATTGGTTTCATTTTGTATCAGAGATTAATCTGAAATGTCTGATTTTATTTACAGATTCCCTTTATACAGAACTTTTAAAATACAACTTTTAATATAATTTATTCCTAACTCCAAATTCTGTGGAAAGAGGATGTCAACAGCTGCTAATAACTTCCTTTTAAAGATTACAAAGTAATGATCCAGCAATTGGGGCAAATGAGACCCACTGGACACAGAATCAAAGTGGTAAAGGCAAACATGAATCAGTAAGTAAAAATGGTGCCAGACTTACTGTCAGAAGCACCTTGTCTACGCCCTAATGACACACGAGCAATGCATAAACCTGGGATAATTCCTTAACCCTGCCACTATTCCCATTTCCCATGTATAATAAAGATCATAACCAGGACTTTCCTGTATTAGTTCACCTTGATGTTATCCCCCTGAAATTATTCTGGTAAATCAGTAAAATATACTTTTAATATATTTGGGAAAAAAACTGCGTAATGAAATTTCATACCTAGGCTTTGAGATCTTGTTACAAATCCTCTGAAATATTGTTTTCGGGTAGTTAGACAGTATATTACTAAAACAAAGGTGGTATTGTTTCTGCTTTTTATTGCCTCACTCTATACGTAATATTTGAGTAAATTATATACACCTCTGAACAAAAATAAATATTTGGCTACATCTAGGAGCCCTGCTGGTGCAGTGGTTAAGTGTTTGGCTGCTAAACAAAAGGTTGGCAGTTTGAATCCGCCAGCCACTCCTTGAAAGATGTATAGGGCAGTTCTACTCTGTCCTATAGGGCCACTATGAGTCATAATTGACTCTACAGTGATGGGTTTATGAGCCAATTACCTCTTGATTCTATGAACATTCCTGGTCACCCAGGACATTGAATATTTCCTCTCACTGAATGAGGTTGTTGCCTGGCTGAAGAAAGAAACTGTTTGGTGCACTGTGAAGGTGTGGATTGATTCCTTAGCACCACTGGGGAAGGAAAAGTAACATTCATTTTCATATCCCAGAATATCTGCATCCTCTCTGCTGGGAACCCCTTCTAGCTCTGATTAGCTTCCCCTCAGGCTTGTACACAAATGCTTCAGGTCCCACATTCAGGTAGGTCAAATTGAGTATGATTCCCCGTGAGTCATTTTAAGGTTTCTGGATGGTACAAACAGTTTAAGCTGTACTATTAACCTAAAAGTTGGCTGTTCAGACTCACTCAGCGGTGCCAAAAAAGAAAGGTCTGGTGATCTGCTTCCATAAATATTACAACCAATAAACTCCTATGGGTTTTGCTGAAGATCATTCAAAAGCAGTTGCAGCAGTTCATGAACAGAGAACTGCCAGAAGTTTAAGGTGGATTCAGAAGAGGACATGGAACAAGGGATGTCAATGCTGATGTTAGATGAATCCTGGCTGAAAGCAGAAAATACCAGAAAGATGTTTACCTGTGTTTTATTGACTATGCAAAGGCATTCGACTGTGTGGATCATAACAAATTATGGATAATAGTGTGAAGAATGGGAATTCCAGAACACTTAATTGTCCTCATGAGGAACCTGTACATAGTGCATAGATCAAGAGGCAGTTGTTCAAACAGAACAAGAGAATACTGTGTGGTTTAAAGCCAGGAAAGGTGTGCATCAGGGTTGTATCCTTTCACCATACTTATTCAATCTGTTTGCTGGTCAAATAATGCAAGAAGCTGGACTATATGAGGAAGAACAAAGCATCAGGATTGGAGGTGGTTGTTGTTGTTAGGTGCCACCGGTTTGGTTCTGACCCATAGTGACCCCATGTACAACAGAACGAAACACTGCCTGGTCCTGCGCCATCTTCACAATTGTTGTTATGGTTGAGCCCATTGTTGCAGCCACTATGTCAATCCATCTTGTTGAGTGTCTCCCTCTGTTTCACTGACCCTCCACTTTACCAAGCATGATGTCCTCCAGGGCCATTGAAAACGCTCAGGTTGTTAATGCATCTTCCTCCAATCTTCAAGCCCTGTTCTTCTTCATCTAGTCCAGCTTCTCAGATTATTTGCTCAGCATACAACCTGCATTATGCAGATGACACAACCTTGCTTGCTGACAGTGAAGAGGACTTGAAGGACTTCCTCATGAAGATCAAAGACCACAGCCTTCAGTATGGATTACACCTCAATAGGAAGAAAAAAAAATCCTCACAACTGGACCAATAAGCAACATCACGATAAACAGAGAAAAGATTGAAGTTGTCATGGATTTCTTTCTACCTGAATCCACAATCAACACCCATGGAAGCACAGTCTAGAAATCAAAAGACACATTGCATTGGGAAAATCTGTTGTAAAAACCTCTCTAAAGTGTTAAAAAGCAAAGATGTCACCTTGAAGACTAGGGTGAGCCTGACCTAAGCCATTATGTTTTCAGTCACCTCATATGCATGTGAATAAGGAAGACCCAAACAGAATCGATGCTTTTGAATTGTGGTGTTAGAGAAGAATATTGAATACACCATGGACTGCCAAAAGAACAAATGGATCTGTCCTGGAAGAAGTACAGCCAGAACGCTCCTTAGAAGCAAGAATGTCAAGACTGAGTCTCACATACTTTGGACATGTTATCAGGAGGGAGCAGTCCCTGGAGAAGGACATCATGCTTGGTAAAGTAGAGGGTCAGTGAAAAAGAGGAAGACCCTCAACAAGATGGACTGACACATGGCTGTAACAATAGGCTCAAGCATAACGATTGTGAGGATGGCGCAAGACTGGGCGGTGTTTTGTTCTGTTGTACACAGGGTCACTACGAGTCAGAACCAACTCAACAGCACCTAACGACAACAACAGCAACAGCAACAAACCCCTATGGAGCAGTTCTACTTTCTAACACATGGGGTCACCATGAGTTGAAATTAACTGGACGGCAATGGGTTGAGTCATTTTATTCTTTTCAGAACTCATGCTTCTAATATAACCATGGAAAAATATCAATCAAGCAAATACATATTCCAAGATCATTAACATGATTTCTCAATTGCAGTTGGGAAAGAGTATCTTTATACTTTCACAATGCTAGGCACGCATTCCTCCTGTGTCTCCTTTTATGTTCTTCCCACTCCTCTGCTTCCTTTAGGTGTGAGCTATAAATTCACCTTCTGCTAGAAAACCTCTGTGACTCAAATCATGCTCTGACTAGTAATGACTTTCCCTTCCTACTCACTTTCCTTTTAGACTGTGTCAAGCATTTCCAGATATAAGTGAGTTTCAGCCCTGTGTACATTGCTTCCCTAATTAAACACATATTGCCAAAGGACGAAGGAATCTGACTTCAATTTCATCACATCACTAAGTCCTACAGTGGCTAGTACAATACATGAGTTAATACAGGTAACACATACACTTAGAATATTGCCTGGCCCAGAGAAGCCCTTAATACATGTTAGCTATCATTATCATTTCCTATAGTGCTCAGTGTGTGGAGCCCTGGTGTCATAGTGGTTAAGAGCTATGGCTGCTAACCAAAAGGTCAGCAGTTTGAATCCACCAGCTATTCCTTGGAAACCCATTGGGGCCATTCTACTCTGTCCTTACAGGGTCACTATGAGTTGGAATCAACTCCATGGCAATGGGTTTGGTTTTGAGGCTTATAGTGCTCAATATAAGCAATACTTTTTGCTGTCGAGTCAATTCTGACTCATAGCTACCCTATAGTACACAGTAGAACTGCCCTATAGGGCTTCCGAGGAGTGGCTGTTGGATTTGAACTGCTGACCTTTTGGTTAGCAGCCAAGCTCTTAACCACTGCACCACCAGGGCTCCAAATATAAACAGTATGTACCTAGAAAGGTTTGTATATTAATGCATAATCCATCCATGTATTTGATTCTCCTGTGGTTAAGTTACACACATGAGGAAGTTATACACATTTAAAAACCAAATTAAATGAAGAGACATAGCAAATTATTAGAGTTTTCATTAGTTACTATGAGTTCTAAAAGTTCTCAAGTTGCCATCATGGCAAAATTATAATCTGACTCAATCAAACGCAATACTTCATTATTTTTATATTTTTCTTTCCTCAGAAAAAAGCAAATATTTTATCAATCATCACAAAACTTTTAAAATGATCTATAATTTTTAATGTCTGGGTATGTGTCAGGGTATGGGCTTGTGTCCTTGTGTGATTTTAACCAATAAACCCGAGGAATTAATGAGAAAGATGACGCTTCAGTCATTTCTGATGATGGGAGTTAGCAGTAACTGCAAAAGTAAAGTGGTGGAGGGTAAGAACTCAGAATTAGAACACCGAAGAACTTGGGTTTTGTCCCAGCCTACCCTTAGGCAAGTCACTTCTCCTCTCTGAGCCCTAACTCTGTCTGTACAATGAGGGGCCCAGCAGGTGGTATCTTTGTCCTCCCAGTTCTAACATAGGGTTTCTAAAATCCTTACACACAAGAGATAGAACTGATTGTGGAACCCACTTCTGCCTCCTTAAAGTTGATGGATTTAGATAAACTGCATTTTGAAAATATAGAATATATCACTCTAGAACTACATTACAGAATTTTTTTCTCTCAGACCTTGCAGGGGGGAAAAAAAAGATTAGCAGTGCTCAGCATCTCTCAAGCTCTTGTGTACTTGTTTAAAGATTATGATTTAAGATCTCTTAGGAAATTACAAAATTATTCCAAAATATCCTATCTTGATGGATGTCTTTGGCTAGAGAAAGCTCCAGCAAACCTCGGATCAGGGTTTCTCAACCTCAGCGCCACTGACATTTTGAACTGGATGATTGTTGGTGACAGAAGCTGTCCTATGCATTGTTGAATATTTAGCAGCATTGCTGACCTCTACCCACCAGATGCCGGTAGCACCTGAACTCCCACCCCATCAGTTGTGACAACTAAAAAATGTCTCCAGACATTTCCAAATGTCCTCCAAGGGGTCATGATCACTTCCTGTCAAGGACCACTGCCCACCACACATTGTATCTGTTTCCTTCCCTTTCTGTCCATTTTCTCACTTTCTTTCTTTATTCATCTCTTTCCTTTCCTCCATTTGATTTCTTTCCTCTCCTTCATTTATTCCTGTCCCTTACTTTTTCTGTCTCTACTACCTGTGATTTAGTTTTACCATTGTGCAAAGCACTGGCTCTTCCAAGTCAGAGAAAAGCAGACTCTGGGCCACTGTGAACTCATGAATGTCCATTGTGTGGCTTTCGAGCTAAGGGAATAGCTTTGGAGTCAAAGTAGAGCTCAAATCCTGTTTCTGTAATTTACTAGTTCTACGACAATTTGGGACACTTGTTTAATGTCTTTGGACTTTGGTTTCCTCGTCTGAAAAACTAGAGTAATAATGCCTTTTTCATAAGAACCTTTTCATAAAGATTAAATTCAGTGAGAAAAACTACTTAATGTGCTTAGCACAGAGCATGGGACACGGTGAAGTCTCATAAAAGGCAACTATTATTTAATAATATTAGGTTACTAGAGAGAAAGAAGCTACACTTCAATCACAGTGAAGAGATTTTAAGAGTAGAGGAGCCCATAATAGAAATTAAAGCATTATTATTGTTGATTGTCATAACAGAATCTAATCAGTCTAAGCCAAATAAATGTGAGAGTGAAGGGCAGAGTTAATGGTGGTAATCCTTTGAGTCTTTCTTCCCATTTAAACCCACAAATTGCTATTTTAATGGAGATGTCTGCAATGTAACCAATTCACTTAAGAACAATCGTATTTATTCTCAAATGTAAGTCAGTGGTACTAGAGGTTTTTGTGTAATAATTATTACAGGAAAAAAATAGTTTCTTCTATTGAAGAATAAAATAAACGTTGGTTGGAAACAATAATTTAGTTCAGCAAATAATATTTGGATAAAATTTTTATAACACTCTGATTTCAAAAGGCTAGATAGAGCTGGTATGTTCCTTCTCATCAAATCTAATATGACTTAGAAAGTTCTGGATCTCTAGTCTCTCTTTTTAGCCAAACTTGTTTTTTCTTTGGAGTTGCTTGGGCAAAAGGTCACTTTGGAGTCAACTTCATTATATTCTCTAAAATTAAGTTTCTCATTTTCTAACACTGTTCTCATAATTAGAGCTGAAATGAAAAGTATTTGCAAAAACAACATTGAGGTCATTAATAAGAGTCATTGCCCCAAGACACTAGGTTAAGAATAAGTCATAGTCACATTTTCATTCCAGGCTTGTGAAAGCTAGAAAAGTTCTTGCCAAGTAAAACTGTAAGTCCTGGGACAAAACGTTTCTGGCATCAAGTAACTGCCCAGGTACTGCCTGATCTACTAGCTCTCTCCCTGAGTTATATTTTCACAAGGAGGGTTTAGAAGAGTTGTCTTTGAACAGTCGTACTCAGTCACGGAATCCAGCTCCGGAGTTTTGAGACCCAGGGAGGTGAAAAGACCAGCCAAGGCCAGGTAATGCATTGGTAACCAGGCCAAAACTAGCTCCCTCATCAGTTTACAATCCAAAGTGTTTTGCTTTCCTTGGTTCAAGGGCAAAAAGCTAAAAAGTTGGTAGAAACTGTGACCCTGGAGATAAGCTTCCAGTGGTGAGGGCATAAATCAAGATACAACACAATGAAGCGGATCATTTTTGTTACCTGGGCTGTTGCAGGGTGAGACTTTATGGGAGAAACTCCACTACTGACAGAATACGGAACAGCTTCTCTGTTAAGAAACTCAGATTCTGGAATCTCAGAGCCTCATATGGACCAAATATGCCTTCCACACACACATACGCATTTAATTTACTAATCAGTAATCACAAATTTTATTTAAAAAAAAAAAAAAAAAACTCTTAAGCAAAAGTGTTCAGAACCAGGGCACCTGTGTACAGGTAGAATGTGGTAAGCTACTTAAGGTTTAACTTAGAAACTAAAATACCATTTTATGTAATTCAATAGTAAAGTCTACAAACTCTTCTCATCCTGTGACGTTTCATTTCCTGTCCTAAGGCAGTCAGCTCCTTCTGAGCAATGTCCTTCTTTATCTTTGGATCTGCATGATGCATTACAAACAATTAGGCACTTGATGAATATGTATTGAAAGAATGGGTCTCACAAGCATCAGGTGGCTTCAGAAGCTACAAATATGAGCTAACTCAACTTCCAATTCCAACTCCCTGGAAGTCTGCAGATAGTTTTCCTGCCGAAAACCCCATATTTCACATTATGACCAAAATTCTCAAGGAAACCCAGTGAGAGAGATGATTAAAAACCAATAGCCAATACTAAGTTGGTTATTAAATTATATTCAGACTTTGTTTAGGTTGTGATTCTGGGGTTAATAAAAATATTTCACAGTACAGGAGGAAAAGAACATACTTTGTAATTTCTTTATAATACTAGTGAAAGTTTTACAATTAAAGAAAGAGCTAGAAAGGATTGTTTCTCTATTAGTTGTGTGATTATTTAAACCATTTAAAAAATTTTGAAACTCCCTCAAAGGGAGTCTGACTTTGAGTGCGATCACTGGATAAATCTTCTGCAAAGGATTTCTTTCCTTTAGGGATTGAACAATTGTCCTTCAACAAATAAAAGTTCCTTTTCTTATAGAGTATAATTACTGCAATATTGCTTCTACCAACAGAAACAGATAACTTACGCATTGCATGGAAACGTGGGCTCAGTAAATGTGTACAATTCCCCAATCTCGTAAAAAAAAAAAAAAACCCGTTACTGTCGAGTCAATTCCTACTCATAGCAACTCTGTTGCACAGAGTAGAACTGCCCCATAGAGTTTCCAAGGAACACCTGGTGGATTTGAACTGCCAACCTTTTGGTTAGCAGCCGAGTTCTTAACCACTGCACCACCAAGGCTCCATTCCCCAATTAGACAATCCTTACACAGATGCAGAAATAATAGGATATTCCACATAAATTTCTCAATGCCAGTCCTTTATGATGATTAATCTGCTAAACTCACAATGCAAAATCAAGCTGAGCACCTAGAGTAGAATCACAAAATCATGGCATTGCCAAGGACTTGATGCCCAGTGCTACATAGGCAGACTCCCTGCTCAGCGGTATCCCGCCCCGACAGAGATCATCCAGGCTCTACTTGCATCCTGTAGAGACTGGGAGATCACCACCATCAAAGATGCCTTGTCCAATAGTTCAAATTTTTAGAAATTTTTTTTTCACACTGACTTAACAATCGCCATCCTGCTAACATCTCTGTATTGATCTTTATCCTGTGTCTGTGGAGCAAAAGAGAATTATTTCACCTAAAATGCTTTGAACATAGTTGGGCCAGTCACTTTGCTCTATGCTGGCAATAGAGCAGTGAACAAGGCAAATGCCAACGTTTCCTAGTCTTCTCTCTCTTCCCCGAACATTGGAAGACGGCCATCACATCCCTAAGTTTTCTCTGTTTTAGTGCGGTATCGCAGTTTGCTCAACTCTTTCTTCCTTGACATGAACTCCAGGATTTTCTTTAATCTGGTTGTTTTCTTTTAGAGATCGTTTGGTTTATCAGGGACAGTCTTAAAGCAGGCCACCCTATTTCTCTGGACCTGAACTAATGCAACCTGGGATTCCACTCACTAAATGGGTTTATTAGTTTTGACAAGTTGTCAGGGAATGGTGCTCACCATGTGCTCACCATATTCCAGGAACCATAATGAGTCTGAGAAGCAGAAAACTGTAGGTCTTTCCATGTGTTCCTCCGTAAGTCTATGATTCCCTCCTCCATACTCATGTTTTTGTTACTTTTATCTATGTTAAATTATAGCTGTTGGTATTTGTTCTAGAGTATTAGCCTGTAAAAATATTTTTAAATCTTCATTTTCTAATCCAATGTATTGACTATTCTCCCCAGCATTTAGCAGCCAAAAATAATGAATATGTCTTCTAATTCTTCATCTAAGTCACCACTTTTTTTTTTTAATATTAGAATAAGACTGAGGACAAAGCCCTGTGGCAAACCATTGAAGCTATTGACTCAAATTGGTTTTCAGTAATTAGTCAACCCCTTTGGGAGAGAATTGTTCAAATAGCTGCAGTTTCTGAGATGGTAACATACTGAGTGGTTTCCTTATGCTGGAAGCCTTGCTAAGCATTTTACATGTATTAATTAATTTAATCATCATGACCACCCTATGTAATAGTTATTGTCATTAAATGTTACATATGAAGAAACTGAAATTCAGGGACATTAATTACTTTTCCCAGCGTCCAAGAGTGTAAGTGGCTAATCTGAGATTCATACGTGTCTGTCTCATTCCAAAGTCCATGTTCCTCATCAAAAGGAGAGACTGCCTCCAAATACCATGGCATTACTCATCCAGACTGGAGAGCCAATGAGAAGATTTTGAAATGTCTTTGTGAGCTTCAGACACATTACGTCTCCAGTACTTAGTCCAGTAAATGTGTAACAAAAGAAAATGAGAACACATGACAGGATATGTTCTTCCTGAATCCACGCTCAGGTTTCCTCTTTCTCTTCCAGAGTTCAATACTAACTGCACATTGACAACCTGAAGCATCATTTTTCTAGGGAAATATAGTATGATTTCCCCTGGTGGCACAGTGCTTAAGAGCTATGGCTGCTAACCAAAAGGCCAGCAGCTCGAATCCACCAACTGCTCCTTGAAACCCTAAGAGGCATTTCTACTCTGTCTTATACGGTCACTATGAGTCGGAATCAACTCCACAGCAACAGGTTTGGTTTGGTTTATATATATATATATATTCATCTTTCCCCTTTTTCTGAAAAAATGGAGTGTTTTCCAGACTCCACTTTTAGACGTTGCTTCCATTCTGCATTTTTTTATTGTACTTTAGATGACGTTGTACAGAACAAACTTTTCATTAAACAATCAGTACACACATTGTTTTGTGACATTGGTTACCAACCCCATGACATGTCAATACTCTCCCCTTCTTGAACTTGGGTTTCCCATTACCTGCTTTCCTGTCCCCTGCTGCCTTCTAGTCCTTGTCCCTGGGCTGGTGTGCCCCTTTAGTCTCGTTTTGTTTTATGGGCCCGTCTAATCTTTGGCTGAAGGGTGAACCTCAGGAGTGACTTCATTACTGAGCTAAAAGGGTGTCCAGCGGCCACACTCTTGGTTCTTCTCTAGTCTCTTTCAGACCAGTAGGTTTGGTCTTTTTTTGTGAGTTAGAATTTTGTTCTACATTTTTATCCAGCTCTGTCCATGACCCTCTGCTGTGATCCCTGTTCCATTCTGCATATTTTATCAAAGATTACTGTCCACAGTTTCAAGATCACAACTGGAAACTGTTATAATTATATTAGTTGTAATTCTTCTAGACTTAGATGCTTGGACTCTTTCAAAGTGACTACTAGGTACTAACAGTTAGAATGATATCCTTTTCCCCAAGCTGTATTCTTATCCTTTCTTTGTTTGCTTTCTTCCAAGATCATATTCCTAAAAAAAAAAAACAAAACATTTTTTTTTTTTGTTATTAGCATTTCTCAAAAGATTGGGGTCAATTCTCTAAAACTTACTCCAGAGAGCTGAGATTTGGCTACAACCTGTTCAGAAAGGAATACTTTCATTTTAAACTTTTCATAAACTATTATCTGATGCTTTCTTAAATGTCAGAAAGTCCATTTCTAGGGAAGAGACTTGAATAGCACCCAGTAAATTCTCTTCAGCTTATAGATGAGAAAACTGAGACCTGGAAAGTTAAAGGACTTGCCCATGGTGACATAGCTGCTAAATGAAAGAATAGTCTTAGGTTAAAGAAATAAAAAAAGTGATAAAATGAATATCATTCTCTATTTTTATTAAGATGCATAAACATGAATTTTGGAAATAGTTCCATTGTAATGCCGATTTCTCCCAAATGTCCCTTGTACTTAAGAGAAACTTCAACTCTGATGTTATACATTGTATGTGTTTATTCATGCTTTAAAGGTTATATTTCTGCTCTACATCTTTCCAAGTCCATATCTGCAAATTTTTCCTCACAGATATTTATTGGCCTATTGGTTGCATTTTGAAACCAAATTGTTTTGTGTTCTCACTCTTTGAGATTGTTCCTTCTTAAAGCAACAGCATGGAAAATGTCTACGAGAATGGAAATACCTGTTCCCCCACGTTAGTCATGCAGGGAAGACACACACCTCTCACATTTTGTATGCGAAATAGCCGTTGTATTGGAAACAATTTTTCTGTAGCTGTTTGTATCATATCCTCCAACCCTCTACCTTCCATTCCTTAGCCTCTTTATGCTCAGGAGATAGAAATTTGAAAAGTCACAATTTTATCATTATGTCCTCTTGTCCACTCCGTACTCCCACAATTAAACAAAAGAAACTAAGGACTTCAGAACATCTAAGATATCTAATGAAATTCCTTACCACTTACTAGTCCCATCGAGTCATTTCCAACTCATGGTAACCTATGTGTGTCAGAGCACAACTGTGCTCCATAGTGTTTTCAGTGGCTGATTTTTCAGAAGTAGATTGCCAGACCTTTCTTCCCAGGTATTTCTGGGTAAACTTGAACCTCTGACCTTTCAGTTAACAGCCAAAATTCCTACTGCTCTGCAAAAGTCCAAGAAAAGACAGGCGTTTTCACAATTGGTTATTTTCATTCTCACAGTGATTTCAAGTAAATATTGCTTTACAAATTCACAGATGTTCCATTAATTAAATACTATGCGTAAAGTAAGAAATGCTGTTTCCTTTTTAGTGTTTGCCTTAATCTATGTACTAATGAAGAGTCAGTCTAGAGATATTTCCAGTTTCATTTAATTTTTTAAAACACTTTTGTGCAAACATGGTGCAAATATTTAACCCTGAGCTACTAACCAAAGATTGGTGGATTGAACCCATCCAAAGTCTCTTCAGAAGAAAGGCCAGTGGTCTATTACCATCTGGAGCAAAGAAGAGTGAAAAAAACCAAAGACTCAAGGAAGCAATTGGTCCAATGGACCACATGAACCACAGCCTACAGGACCCTGAGATCAGAAGAACTAGATGGTGCCTGGCTACCACTACCTACCACTCTAACTGGGATCACAACAGAGGATCCCAGACAGAGCAGAAGAAAAAATTGTAAAACAAAAAATCAAATTCACAAAAAAGACCAGACTTACTGATCTGACAGCAACTGGAGGAACCCCTGAGACACCCTTCTGAATGGGAACCGAAGCCATTTCCTGAGACCACCTTTCACTCAAACCATTGACAGGCCCATGAAATAAACAATAACACCTGAAAGGAACATGTTCCTTAGAACAACCGATTATATGAGATCAAAAGAGTGACATTTGCCCAAAAGCAAAGATGAGAAGGCAAGAAGGGATAGAAAATCAGGAGAAAGGAAACGGGGAACCTAGGAGGGAGATGGGGAGAGTGCTGATACATTGTGGGGAATGAAACCAATGTCATGGAACACATTATGTACAAACTATCGAATGAGAAACTAATTTACTCTGTAAATGTTCACCTAATGCACGATAAAAATTAATAAATAAATAAATAAAAAGAAGAAAGGTTTGGCAATCTGCTTTCAAAAGGTCATAGCCATAAAAACCCTATGGAGCTCAGCTCTACTCTGAAACACATGGGGTTGCCATGAATTGGAACCAATTCAAGGGCAATTGGTTTGGTTTGGAATTTTTTTAGTGTAAACATTAGGACCTCTAATTTTGTTTGCTCGTACCAAAATCACTAACACTTAGCTGGTATCAAAGTGTATACATGTGAGGGCATATGTGTGAATTGAAATCCCACACATCCAACAGTAGTTTTTTTGCTTTTCCAATTTTTTTTTTTTTTGCTTTTCCATAACGAAGCTTCCCAAACATATGATCACGAGAAAGCTTCAAGACAGAAACATGTTAGGAGAATAAGAAGTCGGTCTGTCACAACAGAAACTTGAACTGTTGTGTCATATCAATCAACAGGTCAACAATGATGGGCAAGAGGTGGGAGCAGTTGGGAGTATGTAGAAGTCAGTCAAGGCTCCCTTTTCTCTCTTCCTTTGCCTGTTTATAGAGTCCCTGGGTGGCACACATAGTTAAGAATTCCACTAATAACCGAAAAGTTGGCCATTTGAGCCCATCCAGAGGTGCCTCATAAGAAAGGCCTGGTGATCTGCTTTTGAAAGGTCATAGCCTTGAAAACCCTATGCAGCACAGTTCTGCTGCGATACACAAAAGGTGGCCATAAGTCAAAGTCAACTCAACAGCAGCAGGTTTAGGTTTGGTTTTTGCCTGTTTGTAAATCCAGATTAAACATAACCCTGGAAAACGGAATAATTCAAAAATACTGTCTTCTTAATTTCAGAAGGAAGACAGCATCATGGTAGTGTGAAAAAAGCACTTAGTTCTAGTCAGAAGACCTAATTTAGGATTCCCACCTCCACTTTCTAACCAGGAGCTTATGTAAGTCCCTAATTGATGGAAACCTCCACTTTCCTGACACCGAGCTCTGAATGTCTCAAGGCATTTTGCTGTATACAAAGCAAAAGACGTTTGTTGCTTTGTAAACAACAAAATTTAGCTGTTTACAAAGCAACATTATCACATATATCCTTCCACTAGAGTTATTTTAATGAATCCTCACCATCATTCCCATTTCATAGCTCAGGACATTGGGGTTCAGGCAATTAAATAGCTTGCCCAGCCATCCAAAACGGAGGTCAGGTCCAGGACTTGACCCAATAATCCTAATTTGAAGTCTTGACTTTCCCATTTTATTAGTTTTGTGTTTGGGGAAGATGGGAAAGGGAAACCCAGGCCAACCGTGTGAAGGAAAAATAAAAATGGTCTGTTAGGCAGTTGACGAGATAGCTGTAAAGCCTTGAATCATAGGTGCCAAAATGGAGGATAAGGGAAAGGCCTAAGAAATTGTGATAATTCATAATTCATAATTATATTTTTAGAGGAGAGAAGAAAGGAGACACAAGAGTCCTAACAGCTGACTTTAATTTAATGTAAAGATATTTTTCTGTAATATTAGGGGAAAAAAAAGGGGGTGGGGGCCCTGGTGGCACAGTAATTAAGCGTTTGGCTGCTAACCAAAAGGTCGGTGGTTCAAATCCACCAGGAGCTCCTTGAAATCCCTATGGGGCAGTTGTCCTCTGTCCTACAGGGTGGCTATGAGTCGGAATAGACTTAAAGGCAACGGGTTTGGTTTTTTGGGTTTATTTAGGAAAAAAAAAAAAAGTTATAAACCTACTCCGCAAAACGCCAGCAGAGGGCTCTGTGCTAGGTGCATTTGCTTTCGGTCACCGGCTCCTACATTTATCCGAAAATGTTCTATCTGAGGTTGAGAAAATGAGGATATTATTAACCTTCCTATTTTCTGTTATAAATCGAAATAAATACAAACTACAGCGGAAAATACTACGAATATAACTATCTCCAATGCCGCTGCTGCGCTTCCACCTTGGGGCAGTGTGTGCGTGTCCTGAAAAAGAGAAATGGACATAAGGCAAGACGAAATAAAACATAAAATGATAATGAAAATATATATTTTACCTCGTTTAGCTTCCCTTCGGAATCCAAAGTTTGTTTTGCATGTACGTTTGCATTTATTGGGTTCTTGTGGGAATCTTTTTCTACAACACGCGATGGAAGTTAAAGTGAAAATGCAATAGGAACGAAGCAAGAGAGCCCAGAGCAAGTTAGGGAAATGTTCTTAGTAGAGACTGAGCTTTTATTTGTACATTTTTTGAGGGGTTTGAACATTATACATACCTGAATAGTTTCTAAGTTAGTAACTATAATAAGAACTGAATTTTAAAAAAGCTCTTAGCGGATTTTCAAGAACCGAAAGAATCGCCGAAAAGAAAACCGAGCGGCCGTGCAGGCTTTGCTTGCACCAAATCCCGACAGAGGGCGCTGTTGGCCGTTCAATGACTTAGGGAAGCCACCCTAGGACAGGTTTCACTTGCAATTTCTAGGATTTTTCGAATAATACCCGCGCTGAGAAATTGACTCAGGTTTAAATTATGTTATATATTTACTTGGATGTGTGTATAATATTTTGTTTTATGCTTCATTCTTAATAAACTAGATAAATCAGATTTGTTATTTTTCAGTTTTCCTAAAAAATTTAAATAAAATGTAACCAAGTATTTCAAGATGTTTCTAATTTCAAAAAATACTTAACATTAGCATAAAATAAAATTATATATTCAAAATTTGAAATTACACATGTATAAGCCTTTAAAATAGTTATTCTATCACAATATATTATGTATTTTAAATAGTTTCATATATAAAATTATCCCTCCTGAGTTTTTTTGGGGGGGATTTGTTTTATAATTTCGTTAAGCCTTAGACTTTATTGACTTTAGACTAATCAATAGTATACCAAAAAAATTGGAAAAATATGTTAAAAGTATTTGGTAAAAAAATATATAAGATTGTTCCAAATGCTTTTTATTGCAGTTAGAATGATTTTTAGATAACAAAGATAATGGAGTTATTGATTTAAAGGAAGAGGACAATTACTGCCATAAATGTATTTGTGTCTAGAGAATCTGAATTTACAAGTCTATAATATTTATCTTGCAGAAATAATGATCTGGAACCCATTTTAGTGGGGAGGGGGAGGTGAGGAAGGACGCCTTGCCAGTCATATCCCCATTCCAAACCAGCGCTGGGGGCAAAAAGGAACATGTTTGCTAGTGCTCACAGTGGAAAACCAGTATAGATTCTGTATGCTTTAAGGTGTTAATATGTAAAAGAGAGAAAAGGAGAGAGGAGAGGAAGGAAGGAAATGGGGAGACAGAAAGAAAGAACGAAAGGAGGATGGAAAAAGAGAAGGGAAAACAAAAATTACAAGAACTGTAGATGAAGGAAGGAATTATTTCTGAAGTTCCTTTTGAAGCACCTTCTTTATGTTCCTCTCATTTGGGGGAAATCTTTTAAATCTGCAGAATTGTTCATTGTGCACTGTATGAAGCGTCTCCTCGATTTTCATTGAATCGCTCTCCACCGCGATTGTCCGGAGCCCTCTGCTCTTGCGAGAGCGTCCGGCCCTGCTCGCACACCGAGCGCGCAGAAGTCGTGGGTTTAAAGACAAACACCCTTTGCTGACTCCCTTTTATCAGGTTTAATAACTTCCACCCCAAATTACCCGGGTCCCTCTTCATTCCCTCCGGTCATTTATTTTCTGCCCCTGGGGCAAAGATCCTCCTCTGAGCTACCCTTCAGGCTGCAGGAGATTCTCCTGCACCCTGAAAGGGGATAGAAAAAGCAGAGGAGGTGGGAAAAAAGGAAAGAGGTGAATATTCGCTTCGTGATAAAATTCAGAAACCCTGTACCTTAAGGGAGCCCATGTTCAAGCTTTGGTTAACCTTGTCCTTGTTAATATGTATTCTTTTTTTAAAAAAAGAGAATTATTTTTTTTTTAAATCATATTGTTA
This sequence comes from Dugong dugon, assembly GCA_030035585.1. Taxonomy (NCBI): domain Eukaryota; kingdom Metazoa; phylum Chordata; class Mammalia; order Sirenia; family Dugongidae; genus Dugong; species Dugong dugon. Next base: position 68,899,850 of record CM057464.1, read on the forward strand.
AGAAAAAAGGAATTTCAAAAAATTTTTACACATCCTAAACCATTTTTCACTATCTCTTTGCAGAAGTACATTCTGTTTAAATCTTCCAATGATGCCGGTGACCATTTCCTCACTCTCCATGATTAAAGCCTCTTACAAGTTATGGACGACAGATGCAAATATAAAATCTCCTGTGCTTTTGCAAGAGGAGGTGCAAACTTAACATTGTGTGAGTGTGTGCGTGTGCTCTCAGCATCTGATATAACTTCATAAAATGGAGACCTCAGTCAAGAAAAGAATAACACATGGAGTCCACCCAAAACACATACAAACAACTCCTAAAACGACAAACAATACAGACGGAGGTGTTCAGACAGTATTTAAGTTCCCAAATGTGTTTGGCAAAATGGCCAAAAAACATTAGAACTGGTGACCGTGGTGATGAGGTGGCTTTTTGTTCTACAGTGATAGAGGTACAATTTAAAAAAAAAAAAAAAAAAGGTCATGTAGCCATCAACACAGAGAGATCACCCTTAAAATTCCAAAATCCAGCTTTCAAAATGCCCTCCCCCTAAACACACATGAACAGGAGCTTTTGTGTTAAATAATCCCAGTAATGGTCCTCTTTTTAAAATCTCCATAGAAAATAGAGTACTGATGGCCGCCTGGTCTTTCATTATAAATAGTAAAGACTTTAGTCTGTGGCTACAATGATTCATCATTTTCAATACAGAGGTTTTAAAATGTGTGTGTGTATATATATACATATATTGTATTAATCACCCTAACAACTATCTCTCTTTCAAATGCACGTTTAGAGTCTGTAGATGCTGTTTGACTCAGGGTTGCTTATATAACTAAATGTGGGTGTCTGGGTGTAAATACATGTTTATCGTTTTTATAATATATATGTCTGTGGGTTGCATCTAACTCCTGCGTGTGCAATAATGTTTTTCTCTTTGCTGAGGCTTACTTCTCCAGCCTATTGTTTGAGACAACAGATATAAGTTGCGATGGGAGAGGAGCGTCGGATTTGGTGTGTATCCCCCATTTCCAATTATAGATGGATCATTACAGACAGCGGAGTCCTGAGAAGCCAGACATCTGCTCCTCACATGAATGCACTCACCTCCTAGAGACCAGGCTGCCATCATGCTCTGGAAGCTCGTGGAGAATGTCAAGTACGAAGATATCTATGAGGTGAGCCGACACCCCCAGATGCATCTTAGAGCTTTGCAGATAGAGAATTTGAGCTTCCTGGCACCCCAACTGATACACATTTTTAAGCTGTTTACTCTCAGTTTTCCTGTCGGTTTTCTCAGCTTTCTCTAACTTTAAGAAGAGCTGGCTTGGGGAGACTTCGCTATTCTGAAAAAAAAAAAAAAAGACTTTAAGGTTGAATTCTGGCAACTTTAACTTAGCATATTTCTTTTTTCTTTTCTTTTTAATTCTCCCTCAACACCCCTCCCCCCCTTTAGGCTCTAGCAGGGTTAGCGGGCAGACTGTTAGAGAAAATAGAGACTATGGTTAAGGCAGCAGAACTCCCCGTTTAGAGCGTGGGAGAGAATTGGGTTTTCAAGCCTCATCCGTAACAGTCTCAGGCTTTTAATTTTTATTTTCAATAAAATTTCCGAAATCAATAACAAACGGATCCAAGTAGAGAACGGAAAATTAGAGGAAGACAGATAGATACAGAGTAGATAGATGATGGATAGACAGACAGATAGGTAGACAGATACAGATGAATGTAGAGAGGGCACAAGCTAAGAAGCCGTAGAAGAAAATTTATTATTTTCTTTTTTCGTGTGTTTTGCTTTTTTGAGGGCTAGTACGTCCGAACAGTTATCTCAGCCAGCCGATGTTTTGGCATTTTTAACGAAATTTTCTGCCCACGTTTAGTGCGCAGGTTTTCAGGGCTGAAGCTTGGCGCAACTCTTCCTCCGGCGAGAGAAGTTGCGCCCAGCGCTGCCGGCGCCTGCCGCCTGGTTGCGGCCGGGACCGCGCGCGGAGCGGGTTTCCATCTCCCGCGCGGACGGATGCGGCGGCGGGGTGGCTCGTCTGCTCGCGGGCGAGGCAGGCGCCAGGCGGGGCGAGCTGCGGGCCGGGGAGGGGACGGCCCGCGGGGTCCGCGGAACCTCGCTCTGGAGCCGAATGGCCTGGGAGAACGCGAATTTGGTGCAAGGGGAGGTGGGAAAGCGAAGGCTGGGAAGAGACATCGAGGGAGGGAAAAAAGGAAGAAAAGCTTCAAGAGAAGAGAAAGAACAGGCGAAGAGGAGTTACCGAGGCGGGGGGGGGAGGGTGGTCGAAGCGGGCGAGCGGGGCAATGGAGACGGTAAAGAGGAAAAGTTGGAGAGAGGAGGAGGGAAGGAAAGCAAACTCCCGGGGCGCTGGGCGCGGGCAGCTCTGGGTCGCACGAAGCAGTCGGGATGGGACCCCCAGAGGCTCCCAAACCCGCCGGCGAGGAAACGCGATCCCGCGGCTCCCGAACAAATCCAAAAAGCCCGGCAGGAAGCCGTCTTGCAGATACTAGGGGACACAAGGACTGGGCAACACTCAGAAGTGGCCGGCAAGGTCCTGCTGGACGCCGCTGGCCCAGTCCTACAGGGCAGATTGGGGCTCCATAGTGCTGGCTTAAGGCCCGCCGCCTCCCGGCAGCGCCCCGCAGGCAGCGCCGGGGGCCCAGGGCCCCCCGGCCCTGGCCAGCCCAGAAGTTGGCTCCTAATTTTGGAGTGTGTGTGTGTGTGTGTTAGAGAAAAAAAGATTTCGTCTTTCTGTGGAATGATAGTTGGGGGTTTCCTTCCTCTTTGTGGCAGTGTATTGACTGTAAGGAAAAGCCGCGCCTCCGCGCCCGGTGGGGTTTGTTTCGGTTCTGCCTCTTTTCTTTCCTTAACAGGCAGGATAATGGTAAAGTCGAAGGAGCTAGAATTACCCTAAAGAATGTGTGAGTGCCCGAAGTGGGCACAGCCCTGGTGGGGATGATGCCACTGTGTAAATAGCTCAGGGTATACATTTCGGGGGTTCTAAAATTAATCAGGGTAAAACTCGTTCTTTGATTATGAAAAGTAAACTGGCTAAATGAGAAAGGAGGGAGGAGAGAAGGGAGGGAGAAGAGACGGGAGGGAGAGAGGAACAGGGAGGGGTAGAGTCGGGATGAAGAGAAAAAGGGGAGGGAGAGAGAAGAGAGGGAGGAAGGAAAGAGAGAGACAGAGAGAGAGAAAATTACAGGTATTCCTGTTTTGCCTAAATTTTCTGCTCAGAAGACGGGAGAACCGGTGGACGGAGCCTATTTAAGTCGGGAGGAAGGTTGAACTTTAACAGAAATGGCAGTCAGGCCAGTTGAACGGGTTCCTGAAACATCCAAAAAGGTTTTCTGTTGCCCCTGGCTTTGCCTGGAAAGGATAAGTTTAGTGTACATGAAGATTGATTACATACATTTTAAATGGAGGTAGAAATCTCAGGCTGCCTGAGCATTAAAGATGCGAAGTCTCTACAAGGGATGAAAAGCCCCAATCGCGGCCCTGTCCTTTAATAAGTGCAATCTCTACATTCAGGAAAAGTCTACAAACGTCAGTGTAATCAACTGGGCCCACAGGTTTACTTTTCTCTCCCCTCGAAATGATAAGGTAACGCCTTTTTAATTTTGTTTTCTTAACCTGCACACAAAACACCCAGGGAGATCAACTCTTCCCGTTAGGAAAGTCTCATTGCAGGTACAAGAAGGACATCTCCGTTCTGTACAAGCCCCTAGCGCTGCTCCCGCTGCCTGCCTAGTGCAAAGGAGCAGGGGCTGCTCTACGCGTGTCCCCAGCTCAGTTAATTCAAGTTCTGCCTCTTTCCTGCTAAACTTTTTCCCCAGTCTGCCTTTGCCAGCCCCCTCGTCTGATTACATCTAGTAATTCTCCACTGAATGAACGCCATTTACAATAGTAGGGGAGCTCTGCGCTCGCTGCTGCTTCACGCTCCATTTGTCCTCCATTCTCCCTTTAAAGTACTCGTGTAATATTAATAGTCATGAATATCAATTATTATGAGGCGGTGTAGGCAAGCGGAGGGAGGAAGGGGCGCCTGAGCAGTCTGAGCCCAGCTTCGGGTGGAAGAGGACTGCATCTGGAGCCCCAAAGAACGGCAGAAGAAAAGAGGCCAAAAAGACAGCAAGAGACAGTCAATGAATAGCTCTGTGTGTGACAGGCATTGCCAATCTTGTTGGGGGGGTAATTTTTTTTTTTTTTTTTTTTTTTTTGATGGCTTGTCCTGGAAACACCTCAAGCTCAGCTCCTGTGTCCAGCTCGCTTCTCTGCTGGACTCCTTGATTTTTATTTTTTTAATCATTGTTTGATTTTTGAGCAGTAACCAGGCTTTTTTTTCCAGATGTTAGTCCACACCTATTCATCCATGGTGAGTTTGGATTCACGTTGTACCAGAATTGCATGCTCCCTCCTCTCACGGTCTCTCTGTCTCTGTGTGTGTGTCTCCCTCTCTGCGTCTCTTCTCTGTCTTCCTTTGAGTGCCTTTGGCTTGGTAATTTAGCACCATAATTGGACGAGGCTGCAGCTGCTTCTCTCTGCATTGTGTTCTCTGTCTGAGCTCCATGAGTCAGCTGGGGAGGGGGAGGTCGAACAGAAAACTTTTCTTTTTTCTTTTGCCATTGTACTTCGGAAATTTAGGTTTCTGCAAAGAGAACCTTGGGGACTTTACCATGGCATTTCCACAGAAGAGAGGGAGAAATTTAAAACACTCAACATCGGTCCTCCTTCTCCTTTCACTTAGTTACCCACTCCAGATAGATACAAAAATAAGTTGTGTGGGGCTTTTTCCCCCTCCCAACCTTGGGTCCTTCATTTTCACACCCTGGAGTGTAATAACGTTGGATATAGAAAAGCAACAACATTAGAAATAACTCCTGCAAACATCAATCCAACTTAATTTAACACGGGCTCAGGAAATGATTTCGAATGAGATCCGTTTCAATCAAACACTATTCAACTCATTTAATTCCTCTTGGGGAGGGAGGGGTGACCGAGAACTCAGGTCAGGCCGACTCCTCGGAGCTCATGGAGTTACTGGGTAATGTGGGGGGCTCCTGATCAGCCGGTTGCCTGGCCAGTGACGGCAGAAGTTGGGTTTTAAGCAGAAGCAGCAGGACACTAGCTACAGTGAAGTTTTGTTTCACTTTTGGCCTCTGGAAGAGTTAGAAGAAATAGTTTAAAACACCCAGAAGGGCAAATTACCCTATGTAGAACTCTTTAATTTTTAATTAAGGCATTTAGAATCTTCCCCCATACACGCTCACCTCCTTTCCCCTCACCTCTTTTGCCGGCTTTGCATTCCCACTAGAAGGCTCAGATGTTGGTTAAGTGGGTGATCCCCCCCCCCACCACAATTTTCTTTCTCCCTGAAGTCTTGCCTTTGGAATTGCTGAAATCATGTGGTCCTCGGAGCCAACTTGGGGTCTAAATTTCAGACTCTAACTTCCCCTGTCTCGGGAAGAGTGTACGGAAGCCCGGCTTCTCCATTTGTCGCTTGTATTTTTTTTTTTTTTTTTTTTTCCTTCTTCTTCTTTTTTCTCGCTCTCCCTCTCTCTGCTTCCCAGGACCGGCATGATGGCGTCCCGAGCCACAGCTCGCGGCTCTCCCAGCTGGGCTCGGTGTCCCAGGGACCCTACTCGAGCGCCCCACCGCTGTCCCACACGCCGTCGTCGGACTTCCAGCCGCCCTACTTCCCGCCCCCCTACCAGCCGCTCCCGTACCACCAGAGCCAGGACCCTTACTCCCACGTCAACGACCCCTACTCCCTGAACCCACTGCACCAGCCCCAGCAGCACCCCTGGGGGCAACGGCAGCGGCAAGAAGTGGGCTCGGAAGCCGGTTCTCTCCTGCCCCAACCTCGGGCCGCCCTGCCCCAGCTCTCAGGCCTGGACCCCCGGAGGGACTACCACTCGGTCCGCCGGCCGGACGTGCTGCTGCATTCCGCGCACCACGGCCTGGACGCGGGCATGGGGGACAGCCTCTCGCTGCACGGCCTCGGCCACCCCGGCTTGGAAGACGTTCAGGTAACCACACACCAACAAACGAAAAGGACAATAAATAAATAACGAATGCCTCAGGAGGGGGGAGGGGCGAGGGGCGAGGGAGGGGCAGCTCTGTCCTCTTTCGGGGCGTTAATTCCCATCTTTAAAACAGAAGAAGTGGGACACGACGTATATAACTGTGTATGTGTATAGGTGCGTATGGCTCTATAGTGGTGACTTCTGGGGGTCCAGTTAGGAAAGCCAGAAAGTTTAGAAATTAAATCATGAAGGAAAAATACATATATATATATATGTATATATATATATATATATATATATATATATATATATGTATGTGTGTTTCGCTAGTTTAGGATTATCAGAATCAAGGCTAGGTGTTTTTGTCTTGCCTCGGCTACCCAACTCGTGCGTATTCTCCAGCGCGTCGTGGTACCCTGACACCCCCCTCCCCCAGCATTCACACCCACAGTGGGGCTGCCCTCGCTGACATGGCAGGTGAAGACCCGGCTGCCTGAAGGCAGCGGCTCCAGCATAGAGCGCCAGGTCCTCTTGAGCTCTAGAGGTTCCTGCTAGATTTGAAAATATTTTGCTAAGCATGACAGTGCACGATGGAAAAAAGACAGGCGCTATGTTCCTCCAAGCCAGGTATTGGTTTGAGTGTCCGACAGGCTGCAGAGCCCTTTTCCAAGACAACTGAGTTCCAGAATCATCACCTGAGAAGTGGAATATTTGTGGGCGAAGAGACCAAGAAAGCCATAATTGGGGTTGGAAATCCATGAGGACACAAACTCTTTTGGAGGTTTTTAAAATTATTTTTGGTCCCTTAAATGACTGTGTAGCAATATTCTCCAGCCTTCCCCCTCCGTTAACACTCGCCTCTGCCCAATGCCACTATCCTGGTTGTAGAGGCATCACGTGTTCATTTCTTAAAACAAAAGGCTCAAAACACTCCCCCACCCACCCACCCACACACTATCCCATCTGCAGCCTACACAATGGAGCCTGATTTGGTCGAGAATACTTGGTTAAACTAAACAAAGAAACATCAAAGAATTGATTCCTAAAAACTGTCTGGGTGATTCTGAGCAGGTCTCCTTTTTTTCCTCTGATTTAAATTGTCTCCAGAAAGATAAATACGGTTGAAAGCTATTTAATTGACCCTTCAGTCTCATTGGCATAGTTGTATATATTATGCATCATTTTAGACATGCTTCTGAAGAAAAGGAAAATGAAATAAAAAAGGGTGCACAAATCCTTCTTCTTTACCTTGCTGCAAAAATATATTTTTAAACAGTTCAAATGTAGTGACAGCATCAAATGCTGTCTGTGTGTGGTCTATGGTACTTTATTGTTTTAAAGGAAATTCACAGTTATGATTTGTAAAGAAGATGAATCATTTGAATTTGGGCCGGATTTACCCATAATCAGAGTGATAGTTCTGTTGATTTAACCAAGCTTGACTCTTCCTGTCTAGAGATACTGCTCATTTTGGAATATCATAAAAGAGACACATTTAATAGTATTTTTAATGCATTGGGGGTAATATGTGACTGGAGGGTGGGTTAAATCAGCCTTTCTGATTAAGGCTCAAAGTGCTGTATAACGAAGGTGGGTTAACTTGTCACCAATACTGTAGATAAAGCTAACACCAGTCTTGACACCACCACCCTGCAGGCTGAGTGGCTCAAGCAGCCAACCCAGGAATTCCCCTAAAAAGAGGGAGTAGGTTGTTTTTAAACAGTTTTAGTTGTTTTTGCCTGTTGTTTGTTGAGATATAATTGTGAGGGTTTTTAAGTGTTTGGCCAAACGTGAAGGATGAAGAGAAACAGTACCAGGTCGGTGAGCGTTTGGGAGGATATTCTGGTCAAAGCCTCAGAAAGGATTCAGTGTTTTTGTGAGCAGAGTGGCGGGCCGAGTTGCTGCCGTCGGGAATACAGACCACGAAGGTGGAGAGAGCCAAGCGAGTATAGAAGTAGCCAGGCCTTGGCACCGCTCCCCGTCCCACTACCCTCCGGCTTGCCCGCTCCCCCCCCCCCCCAACCGCATCCCAGGCAGGTCGCCTGGTGGAGTGAGGAGGGAGGCCCGCTGGAAGGGTCGTGGTGGATACTCCCGGTGCTAGTCTCAGTAGGGAGACAGCGAGGGACTGTCTCCATCTCAGCCTCAATGACAGACTTGCTGAGACCAGTGTGTGCTTGACGTGACACAGGGCAGGTGACAAAGAGAAGGAGGTGGGGATGTATCTAGGACCAGACCCCAAATCCGGAGACTGCGTCTCATCTGCTTTGTCGGGAGGATTCACGCTCGAGTTAGCCAGCTGGAGCGTGGGCTAAAGTCACCGGAGCCGGCCGGGGTGGTTTCGACGTTCCTGGTATCTACGCTGGGTTGACTATGCTGGTCCCGTCCTTAAAGGGGGCCAGAGAGTGCCTCCGCCTGGGCATTCGATCTCAAGGGCCTTGGTGTATCATTGTTCCGAATCCACCTGAGCCACGGACCAGACAGAGTCAGAGGGCGTTGCCGGGTCGGTGGGCCACCCCAGCGTGGGGCAATCACCTTGCCAGGGGCAAGGGAGATGCTATGAGACCCAGACGCACACTCCCGGGGCCACCGCCCCGACCGTGAGAGAAGAGGAGAAGAGCTAATTAACCAAATGCTTCTAATATTTTTTTAAATGAAACTATAAAACCCGTCAATTTCTATTTCAATTTACTCACAGTGGCAATTAAACTAGAAAATCGCTGTTTGGGTTCTGGGTATGCTACATTTCACCCATTGTGTGTATGTGTGTGTGTGTGTGTAGAGGGAGAAAGTTGAAAACTCAGAAAAACAGTGTAAAAAAGAGAGAAAGAGGGGAGAGGTAGATGACAACTAGTTTGGGATTTGTTTAGCTGCTGTGTACACCTCTTCTTCCAGTCTTTGCTCTCTAACCTCCCACCACCGCTACCAGCCTGAGTATAACCATATAAACATGTTAAGTCAACCCCCCAACACAGATACACACACACACTCAAACACACCCTAGTGTCTTAAAGCAACCCCTGGTATCACTTTTAACTAAAGAAGTCTAGTAATTACGAGTCTGAGTTGTTTTTCTGCGCTTCCGCATGAAGTCCTAATTAAATCTTTACGATCCTCCCTGTGACGATTAAGCGCCAGCATGCTGCGTGAATATCCTGTACAAAAACCCAGCAGGCGGCCGTAATTAGATAGAAAATCAGACAAGAGCCTTCTCATTAACTACCACAACTACCCCACGTCGCTGATGAGGCGTATATACATATTTACGTACGGACGTGAGGGTGAGGTGTGAGGGCGCACCGGTCCCAGCCCGTGTGAGCGCTAGTCCGCCTGCTCACAGACATAAGCGAATATTTCTGTCCTGCATGGACACATCGCCACTGTAGACACGTGAGCATAGAAAGGTGTGAATGTGGGTGTGTGTCCCCTGGGGAGTTTCGAACAAGTAGTTTTTTTTTTAAAACTTTTTACTATTTCTTAAGATATACATGGCATGTTGCAACATGGAAAACGGTTCTTATGGAGAACAACAAATTTGCTCACCTTTCTGAAAGCAGAAGTGACTATTAAAAAGTAACAAATTATCATGCCCCCTCTCTGATTAGATCATCTCATTTCGAATGTACTGCTTGTTTGGGGAAGACATTCTCTTTCTTGTGATGAACACATACCCTGTCTGGCAATGCAGCGTGAGTGGGTGGGAGGCGCTGTGAAAATACTACCTTCCTCTCAAGTCCTTTGCTTTTTACTTCTCTATAGAGTGGGTGACAAATTGGTCAAAGCTTAGGTTTCCAAGGACCAAGGAAAGCAGAGAGACCTAGCATTTTCACTGAGTGGGAGGGGGAGAAAGGAGGGAGGAATCCGCCGCTGTTTGGATGCCCTGGAATGCACAGACGGAACTCTGTTCGTGTGCAGCCTCACAGTAAGTTTCGCACCCCAACAGCTATTTCCCCTCAGAAGTGCCGCCAGTGCGCCCGGTTGAAACTTAAAGCACAGGGTTGAAACTTTGCTTCTCTGAGATGGAACTGTAGCACAGAAGATGAATGTTTCTTGCAATTACTTGGGAGGACACGGGCGTGCGTGTGCGTGCGTGTGTGTTGTTACTGCCTTCCTAACAGGTGTGCTCCTTGCTGGGACACAGCAGCGGCGGGATTGGGAGGAGGGGGAGTAAACTGTGCAGGCTCGGAGGGATTGTCCTTGTGCAGTAAAACGTTCACGTGCGCACAGGAACGTGTAGGACTGCAGTTGGTGTGCGGTCCTTGCGGCTTGAAAACGTGTTCCTATGTGTTGCTGTTTGCATTCCATTCAAGATTGCTCAGACTTTAATTAAAATCCCATAATGTAAACTATTACGTATTTATAAAATGGCTTTGTGGTTAAGAAGCACTGAGTTAGAATAGAAAAGAGAATTGCTCTTACGAATATTCGTGAAAATCTTTCAGCTGTTGCCAAATTTTCACAATTCATAAGAGCAAATATAAAAGTTTATATGGCTGTGTAATATCGTGTTTTAACAACTAAACCAATATTGCATCCCAGATGCCTCTCACAGTTTCCTTTTCCCCTCTCTTCCACTGGAAGAATTTATAATTTGGGTGAATTTCATTTCTATGTCTATTTGGAGGTAATAATAATAGTAAAACCTCCCTTTGTGAATTAATATAAATGGAAACAACAGAAACTCCAGTTTGGAATGACATGATTTATGTGTGCTATTCTTTAATATCCAGTCAATTTGAATAGTGATGTTTTTATATTCACAGTCAGTTGAAGATGCCAATAACAGCGGCATGAATCTATTGGACCAGTCTGTCATTAAGAAAGGTATGGATTATTACCGCTAAAAGTAAGCAAAGTTTTCTTGTGCATTAACATCATTATAGTGAGTTTTCAGTTTGGGGGAATTCATTATTTTATAAGACACAAATGTTCTGTCACAATCATAGGACAGAGGCTGTTTGACTGGGTGAAAGGGCATGCCATGTTTGGAAGAAGGAAATGGGGTGAGAAAGGGAGAATTTCAGACAGAAACTCAGATGAGAGACAGAGGGACAGAGACTGTTGACGTTTTTCTCATGGTACATTTGGTAGTCATTCTAGGTACATCTTAAGTAATTGTACCAGCATCAAGTGTGGAACTGGCTGGGGGAAATGGGTTTCGAAAATGTGCTATAATTATTTTGTTAATAACCAGAGTTTGCTGAGCTAACCCCTACATCACCTAGATAGCCCCTTCTCTCCCTGATTTTGTGGATTTTTTCAGTGGTAATTTTGTTCCAGGTCCTCTGTGCTTTATGAGTTGTTTCTTACTTTTTTGTGTGTGTGTCAAATGTGTTGCTAAATATGCGCATCTCAAGAAGCTGAGACAGCCTATGCACATTTCTAAATCTTCCTACATACATTCGTGATTTAGTGTGACTGTGGAATCACCCCATACTGTTAAAGGGCATGTGATATTAACAAATGTTTGCAGTCTCTTGTACAGCTGTAAGCAAAATAATTAACTAATTAAACTAATTAAATGTAATTACAATAACTCATTTCAGGCGTATTGCAGCTGCTTAATTTTTCCCCCCTTCTCTGACAGTCACCGACAGAATGCTTGGCGATTAGTGTGTCTGCTGATAGGCCTGAATGTCACTCACGTGCCACAAAGTTAGGAGCTTCAATGTGTAAGCAGTGCAATCTTTAATTATCACAGGACTGGTATTTGGAGATACAATTTTAACTACTGTAACTCTTCGTTAGCAGTACTGGAGAAGGCCCGTCCTTATGTCTGATGTCAGTAATCCTCACATTCAGTCATTTATTATTCATTTGAGCCAAATGACATTCACAAAAACAATGAAAAGATGTTTTGGAAAGTGATCCAGAATCAAGCTGGGATAGTAAGGGGGTTGTGGAGTAAGGATTCCAAACAAGGTGAAGTATTCTAAATTTTCTTATTTTACAAAGCTAGAAAGAGTAGCTTTGCAGATGGATGGAGGAGGGGAGGAGGATCTGAACTTGAAATTATGCCATTTGGCTTTGGAATGTGAGGTTTGCTATGAAACTACTCATTTTATGTGTTGCTCCAAACATCTCTCCCTCTCTTCTTTAGATACTATCTTTTCAGCTTTTAATGTCGGCTAAAACTGCTGGGGCACCCAGGTTCAGTGCTTAGACTTGCAACTAAGCACACAGCTCGCTTCCACCGTTTCCTATTGGGTCTTTTCTATTGGTTAATTGCTGGGCGATTTGGGAGGAGAGATGGGAGAAGCTTCTCCATTGTCCTGTTGTTGTTGTTGTGTTTTAGTTTCCTTCCCTTTTCCCCCCCGAAAAGCTAGAACCCCATAGCTCAGGGTTCCGTATCCTAGCAACATCATTTGGGCTGGCAGTGGGATATGCCCAACCACTGAGCCCCCAAAAGCTTTTTTCAGACATTGTGGAGCTTAAAACATCTAAGTGGCACACAGTCACTTTAACTGATTCAGGGGGCATGGTATGAATATGAAATGTTAGGTCAACTCCATTAGTGAATATCTGAGATATCTGCTTTATTATCTGAAAAAAGGATCCTAATATCCCATTTTTATCTTTACAGAGCCATGGGCAAAATGGGAATAAATGGTTGATTTTATTTTTCTAAATCACTCTGAACCACTTAAAATAAGGTTATGGGTTCATTAGCCCCTTCCCTGCCCTCTTATCTCCCATCTTCGTCCCCTCCCTCCAACCTTTATGAGGGATGTTTCCAAAAGATTAACTGTGTAAAGGAGGAGGTGAGAAAGTTTTCTAAACTATGTACTCTACATTTCAACAACTGGCAGGGGACTCTGTTGCTTAATTTATTTTCTAATGGACTTTTAGAGAGGTTTCATTTTAAAAAAAAATTCTACCTTATTAATAAAAGGCCAGCAATTGGCCGGACTTTGAGAGTCTCTGCCCGTTTATGAAGCCAGAAGACTTGGACATAAGAGCATATGTCTCTGTCTCTCTGTCTCCTTCTCCGGTTGTGGCAGGATGCCCCTCCTAAAATTTAACCAGTCCAATTTTTCACCCACGTTGATATCACCCCATGGATTATAGGCTCCCTCTCTTGTTATGTTTGCTATCTGGGCTTAGCTGACATTTCTGAAGTAATTTAGTTAAGAGGAAATGAGTTGTTCCCAGTAGAGAGAGCAAACGAGTGGAGTGAAGGTAGCCAGCGTGATAAATGGCTCTTTCATTTGAAGATCTCCAGAGCTCGTTTACGGCTAATTTTCTGTATTGGCCCCCTTTGAGCTATTAATGCAATCGGCAGGGACCATGGCCCCTCTCCTCTTAGCTGCCCCATTAGAGCTCCCATTAAGCTGCCGAGTCTCAACTCCATGGCAGGAGTTGGGAAATAATGAAAGGTGCTTTTTAAACTCTCCTAATCTAAACCGGCAGAGGGTGGTTAATACGATTTGAAGGGGGCTGGTCAATGAGCAATCAATAAAGTAATAATGAGAAGGATGCGGTACATTAACAGTCTAAAAATCCAACGAGACATTAAAAAATCATTCTTAACTCTCAGTTCCATTAAGATTAGGAATCTTGAGGTGGGGGGGCGGGGCCCAGCTAATATAAATGATCACTGCCACCATCATACAACCTAACTTAAAAAAAAAAAAAAAAAAAAGGCTCACCTAGGCTTTAAGAAAACGTTGTTGGTACTGTCAGAGGCCAATATACAATCTGTTTGACACCTTAGACAGCAGAAAATATGCTGGGATTTCTTGGAAAGGCTAGCATGGCTGAAGTCCAAGGTTCAAATGTTGTGACTGTGGGGCATTTTCATTGGTCTGAGGGATATCCTGTTTGGTTAGTTTCAGTTCAACCTTGGTTCTCTCCCACTTTTTTCCGTTAGTTCTGCCCCTTCCCCACATAAACACTTTGATTGGTGTGGATGTTCTTTCTGGGGAAATAAAGAAATTGCCAAATTTCAATTACAATGGATTCTGTGGGATTCTTCTGATTTAGAAGGTTAAAAAAAAAAAGACCCTGAGATACATTCCAGCCACAGGGAGTGATGAGAGCTCATAGAATTTGAAACTGGAAAGGTTGGACACTATTCTCCAGTACCCAGAGTATAGAAACTGAGGCACAGAGAAGACAAATGATGTTCTCAAGGTTCTACACAGCAAGTAAGTGATGAAATTCAACTCAGTTTCCACTCTTAGACATTTCCCCTAAAGGATGCCAACACTAGATGTTTGTAGTTTGATTTTACTTTTACCTTCCTTTGTGAGAATCCTTTTATTTTTCATTCCAGTATCTCAATGCTCACTTTTATAAGTATGCTAGGCAAGTGATATAAAATTTAGCCATCAGATAGATGAGAATTTATGCAATTGTGACAAAAGGGGTGCTCTGGTGGTGAAAGATAATGATTTCAACTTCGGAGGCCACTCTGAACCAATGTTAAACATCTTGATGGCTGTCGAATGTAGTTGACGTATTTATTTTGAAGTCAGTGTGCATTTCAGAGGGACTTACCCCTTGAATCTACAAGGTGGGTTCACTTCTTCTCTCCACCAGCAAATCAGACCCACAGTCAGACACAAAGATCTCAAAGCTACGATTCCCCACTTAAAGAGTAGAAATGAAGAGCTAGCCTATTAACTATTTGGATCTATGTAGTCCACTAATGAATAATATTTTCTTAATCATTTTCCTTCCTTTCTCTTAAATAAAAGTCCAGTCACTGTAATGAAATATTGATCGGTTGTTAAACCTTTTTTTTCTTCTTCTCCCCAACATGATGCAGAGAAAAGGGGAGGGGAGTAAGTTTTGTGGGTGCTTTACAACCAGAAGTTGGCCATGCCATCCAACTGAGAACTGAAAAGGGGGGGAACCACCCAGTTTTAATGTATACACAGAAAATTGTAAACATGTAAAGAACTGAAAGCTTCACGCTGAGTTTCTCTATGCTCCATTTCCTTACCATTTCCTGCTGTCGCTTCAAACCTATCTCCGTCATCTTTGGGTTCTGTGAGCAGGAACAGTGTGCTCATAATTACTAACAAATCAACCGGGCCCTGTTGCTCTCTCGGTTTATTGATAAGCTGGAGGAAAGCAGAAGGGAAAAGACAAAGAGAATAAAATTTAGGGTTAATCAGCTGAGCTAAGCAGGTGTGAGAGTGGAGGGGAAAGTAGGTAATAATGGAGGAATGGACTTAAAGGAAAGTTGGAACAAGAAATGTGTAAGGTCTAGTCTAGGGGATCAATACCAGGGCTAGAGTAGGAGACATGTTTAGAACCTGGGATGACAGGACAGAGAGTGGGACCAGGGTTCTGATACTTAAGTTAGAAAACAGAAATATCATCAGAAGTGCATCTGCTCTAATAATCTGTGTCTTTGGAAGAACAACAAACAAACCAAAAAAAATCCCAGAAAACTACCCCCCAGACAGCAGTGTGCTGACAGAAGCTGACTGGATTGGTGGTATCTAGGTGATAATCTATATGCAGAGAGGTACAGCTCCTGGGAGGGAGCAAAAGGAAACAACTCTTGTCAGGTAGATCAGGCAATTAACAATTGTGAAATTAGAGGGCAGTTTATAAAGTGTCTCAAAAGGCCTGGCTTTTCAAGAAATTTGGCATCTGGGACTGTGAGAAGCAGGTAAAATTCCAATCCTCAGGAGATGTTTAGTTATCCAGTGTGGGAAGCAGGAAGTGAATTTAGTATTTTCAGCTTAGTAGGGGTTTTTGTTGTTACTGTTATTAAAAATATTCTCTCTAAATCATTTTCTAAAGATAAAAAAAAAAATTACTGAGTATCAAGGATGAAATTTTTTTTACAATTTATTTCTATAGTTCACTCCATGTCAGAACTACAAAGGGCCATCTACATCTTGGGGAAGTTTCTCCAAGGCTACCTAATGCCAGTTTCCATGATCTTATTTGTTTATGGTGCCTTGAATATGGATCTGAAATATGGAAATCAGAACTGCTGTGAAGAATACGACTGATTAAAATAGATGTGGATCTTGTGTTCCCACCCCAATCACTATCTGTTAAGTCACTTTAACTTCAGTGCTTTTGATTCTCAAATCTGCTTAATACGCACACTGAAATTTTTCTTTGGTTCACTCTTAAATGTGAAGCAGGTTCGTTGATGCAAACATGATGAAGGGAATCAGAAAGAAGAAAGCCCCCTCTTAGCGCCCGCCTAAGACTGCAGAAGATATACTTGTTAACATCATTCATCAATCTGCCTGGGACAACGGCTTGAGTTCTGTGAAAAGATCCAGAGACCTGAAAATATCTACCAAGAAATAGCAAAAAGAGTGCTTCAGTCCCTCAATACACTCCACTAGGAAAGCCCTTTTCCACAAGGTGTTTGAAAACGGCCAATTGCAATTCATATAAGGTTCATATAAGATTTGAAGCCTACCTGTCTATTAGGAGTCTCTTTAAAGCATCTTCGAGGTTTGAATGCTGAAATCTGTAGTAAGGAGAATAAGCTGTTATAAATATACTCAGCATTGGTTAGTGTTCCATACAAAATGCAATTAGCAATTTGTCTGACATATAGGATTCTTGGCCCCAGATGGTACGAAGAGCATATCTTTCCACTGCCAGAGTTATAGGGTGGGACAGACTCTTTATTAAAGGGGCAGAAACAGCGGCCTTATTTTTCACGCCAGATGCAGGTTTCAACAGATTCCCTGGACTGGTGATCATCAGACACTGAAGATTTGGGGGCTACATATCCCAATGGAAAAAAACTAAGATGTAGGGCAAGTCAGGAGGAGAAGTCACCTTCCCAGTGGCTTTAGGGCCTACAGAAAGAAAATGGGCTTGGGAAGTAGAGAAATCTAAAAGGCAAGATCGCCAGCGAGCTGGGAGGTTGACCGCTCACTGTTCCTCATTCCCAGCCTTCTGGTTCCACGAGCCCCGCCTCTTCCTGACGTGCAGATGACACTGAAACGCAATTAAACAGAAATACAGGCTGGAGAGGCTGAATGCGCCTGGGTAGCAGTGGCAACCAGCTGTCAGCTCTTATTAACTTCTGCATAAAACATACCTTGAGTGTGGTTTGTTATCAATTACTTGCCGAAATGAAACAACTGGGGCAAGGCAAGAGCGCCGCTCATATGAATTAAAGTGATTGCTTGATTGATCAGGGCACCTGTTGTAAATCATAACTGCTCCAAACAATCACCAGCCGGTACTTTACGTTAATTTGTAACCAAAATTCATGTCACTGCAGAATTACTATCACTGGAGACAAGCTTTTGGTTCATTTCTAAATGAATCTGTTGTTACTATGCAGGAAAGAATAGGACTCACTTTAAAGAGATGAGCAGCTCTTTTGGGCCCAGCTTCCCAGCTCCATGGTATTACTTGGTGGGTACCTGAAGGGACCCATCCTCCTAGTCTCCTCTGGTAAGAAGAGGACCACTGATTTTGGTCCAATAGGAGAGCAGGAGGGGTTTCTATAAAGAAAATCGTTATTACCATTTTATCTCATTGAATGAAATAATCACCTTTGGGCTTCAGCACCAAATGAGAAAGACATTATTATTATCCTCAGGTGACAGATAAGGAAACTAAGAGAGAAATTAAGGTGTCCAAGGTCACACAGCTACCACGTGATGGCATAGACTTTGTCCGGCTTCACAGCACAATTCAAGGCCCGGGTTGTTGTCTTGATTTCTGTAGTGAGTGAGTCTGTGGCGAACGACACCCATATGCCTGCACACATGGAGTAAGTTTCCAGAGCAGTGATGGCTTTTCCGTTTGTTTGTATCCAGCGCCGTGAACGCAATGCAGCCCCGTGGGAACAAACAACTTCCTCCCCCAGCTTTCCACTTGGAGCCTGTCCTGAGGCCTCGCCCTGCGCACGCACTGACACATTCTATCAGCCGGTCACCAGGATGGAAACTCGGTCACCTTTATGGTATATTTTCTATTTTTTCTCTCTAGTTCCGGTTCCTCCCAAATCTGTGACTTCTCTGATGATGAATAAAGACGGCTTCCTCGGAGGGATGTCGGTCAACACTGGAGAGGTGTTTTGCTCAGTCCCAGGCCGCTTGTCTCTGCTTAGTTCAACTTCAAAGTACAAAGTAACTGTGGGGGAAGTTCAGAGACGGCTTTCGCCCCCCGAATGCCTCAATGCGTCTCTCCTCGGCGGCGTCCTCAGAAGGTAATAACCCCCAAACCAACTCCAGTTTTACTGAGGGGGAATGGCTCCTGCGAACCCAAAGCTAAGCACGACGCGGTTGCCTAGCAACCGGGCAGCGGGAGCAATGCCCCTGCGCAGCGCGTGCGGGGTGCTGCGGCCGCCACGTGCTCGGGGCCGCGCGCGCAAATGCCACCGCCCTCAGACCTACACCCAGCGGCTCCGCGCCGCGCACGCGCAGCCTCGCTCTCCTGCTGCTTTTGCGACCCTCGGACGGTTCCGCATTCTCTGCCGATCGCCCGCTGCTCTGTTCTGCCCCTGGGACAGCTTGAGAGTGTTCTCTAGCCTACAGTCCTTGACTCTGTTGTTGAAAGCCACAGTTTTAAACCCAAGAGTGCGTTCCAGACCTAACACACTCATTTACTAAAATATAATTTTCTTGAAACAACCCCTTTAATACCCTCAGTGCACTCTATTTAAAAAAATTTTTTTTTCAAATATTTCTCTACTTTATCATATGTTTTAAAATCAATGACCAACTAAGTTGGTCTCACCATCCACTAATGCATTGTGCCCACAGTTTGAAAAACTCTGTTCTAGACTTGTGGCCTCCCCCCTTTAATAACACAGCCACGACCACTAATAATACCAATAATACCACTGTATAAATAATCAATAGTAATTACTTGGGACCATTCAGATGTTCTTCAATATTGGAGGAAGACAATCCATTAACTCCTCTGGGAACATGAGGAAGGACCTGGGTTTTATTTTCCTACTTAAAGCCTCTCAAAAAGTCGCTTCCACCTCCTAAGCCCTTTGGCAGTGTCCCTGGTGTGAAGGTGACTTTACAGGACAAACTTTCCAACATAGCCCATCCAAGTTTGGGGGTTAAAAGCCGCCTTCTTTACTAAAAATGGTAGTGTGAATAGGACCACGAGAAAGGACACAGGAACAGTTCTCCCCCACCCCCCACCCCCCACTCCCCATCCCACCTTGTATTTTGCCCAGATTTTCTCATTTTCACTCTTCTTGTTCCCCTCTGCTTTGGTTCAGTTTTCAACTCTGTCGAGCCTAGATATGGAAGTTCCTTTCAATCACCCTCTGGATGTTTAGCCAAACTCTGTTACATAGTGACTCCTGGCCCCTTCTTCAAAGAGTCCACCTGTTTCAGCAAGTGCCTTGTTTTCTCTGAGCCACCAGCTCCTTTCCTCTTTTCAACCAAGCTGTGCTTGCCCCGTTTTTGCTCTTCACACTGAGTGCATTGCAAAAAAAAAAAAAAAGTGTGTGTGTATTTGTTTGTCCGCATGTGCAACTTTTTTTTTTTTTTTTTTTAACCTTCTCTGGACCCAAAACCTATACCCTAATTATTCCCATCTGGTGTCTTTTTTTTTTTTTTTTAATCAGGAGATTAAAAAAAAGAAAACGACTAATTTTTTTTTATGCTCTGTATTGCAGAAATTAAGCAAACCTCAGCAAACTATCAGCAAATAACCAAAAGGAAGGGGGTGAGGGGGAATGTGCTAACCTCAAGTTAAAACCCCTTCAAGCTCCACTGGGCTTTAGATTGCTAAATCTAAATTTTGTTTCAGGAACACTCTGAGGTTAATCAGAATGTTAATTCTTGCAATTTCAGAGCCAAATCGAAAAATGGGGGGAGATCTTTGCGAGAAAGGCTAGAAAAAATCGGTTTGAATTTACCCGCGGGCAGGCGCAAAGCGGCAAATGTCACGTTACTCACCTCCCTGGTGGAAGGTAAGCAAGACGCGCAGCCATTTCACGAAGGCGCTGAGCTTAACTGTCGGCTGAAGGCTGACGTTTTACACGTTTCATGATTAACAGGAAATCATTGCGATTGTTGTGCCCTTATGAGTTGGATGTCAAGCGACTGCTTGAGAGAAGTTCAGAGGTCCTTATACTTAGAGGGAGCTGGCAGTTGTAGGGTAGCTAAGGACACTTGCAAGGGTCCCTGTGCTCGGAAGAATGCTCAGCTCCAGCTTCTGGCCAGTTCAGGGGTGACCTCTACCGCTGATGCACCCTCTGTTTGAACTTTTGCAAGGATAACTCTGTAAGCAACAATGCATTCTGTACCCCTTCCCCTCCCTAGATATCACTTCTGAATCACCAGTACTAGAAAACACACTATTTATGAAACTATTATTGTAGAATGATTATTTCAAAACTCATGTCATTCCCTGGGCTCTATCAGGTGATTACTTGGGACTTACTGAGATATAGCTTAATAAAGCCAATAATGCCTGGGAGAAAATAGGGGTGGTAGTGGTTAAGGAATCATGGAGGAGATCCAGGTATGATCTTTAATACAGTTTCATCAGTTGTGAATTAAAGGGCCATAATCGTAATAAGCACATTCTAATTTGCTCATCAATTTTGGGCAGGGAATGCTATTTATGGTGTGTGATAAACAGGATTGACTACACAGTTTAGAACAAGAGGATCTGCAGGTGAACTTGTGGAATAGAGAAAGGATAGGAAATACAGCCAGAAGGTCCTAATGGAGAAGGTTGTAGAATTTTCTCTAGGGTCTAGCATGTAGGTCTTTTTTTTTCTCCCCCTTCCATTTTTATGGACGTAATATTATGGCACTCCTGTGCAGAGTTGATTTTGGAGGAGGGAATCTTGAATATTTAAGCAGCAACCATAAAGTCATAGGTTATAGGCCTTGCACTTTGCCATTTCTAAGACAAAGCTACCTGGCCCAAACCTACCCTCCAGTTAGCAGCAGACACTGAATTTCCAGACCATACTTATTAGTGGTTGACTCTCAGCCTGGGGGTTTCACTTTTTGCCCTTCAGGGAATTGCTAATATCCCAGTCCTCATTTTGAAAAGAAGGGAAGGTAGTCTCAGCCCAAGACAGATATTTGGGCTGAAAAGTAAAGTAACGGGTAAACCCACTGAAATTCTAATATTTGGTTGGCAGTTCTCAGCTTGATGAATCACTGTAAACACCATGCCTGGAGTCTTTTGTTGTTGTTATGATAATGCTGAGTAAAAAGTAAGTCATGCTCCTTAAAAGTAATGTATCTATGGGATAATTCAAGATATCTGTTTTTCATGTTTGAGATCTTCCCCCATGCCCCTAGGGCTGTGCTTTAAAGGGTTATAATTCTTTATTTGAAAGGGGCTTCCACATAAGCTCAGGAATCCCTCAAATGCTCAGATTTTCAATAGCTGCTGTGTCATCTTTGTGTTGTAGAAAGTCCTTAAGTGGGAGGATGATGACAGGAACCTCTGAAGGGGAGAAACCTGAAACCTGACTAGCAGGAAAACTGACAAGGAGAATAATCATTTCAGTGCTGGGTATTCTTTAATATATTCTTTAATATATGTGGACATACATACACATGAATTTATGTTTATACATATTAGTTATTAATACAATATTTTTCTTAATACAGATATAGGAGAATGGGGGTAACGTTTAAATTTTATTTAAAGCAGGTATAACAGATGCTTTCAAAAGAAGGAGGATCTGGCTTGAATATCCACCTGAGAGTCTAGGTTTAGTTTTAAGGGGGAACCTGAATTTATCAGCTTACTTTTCCCTTAAGACAAAGTCTGAGGTGAGGGAGACCTGGAAGCTATTCAGGGGATGCCAAACTGTGACATGGCTAGAAGGATGGTCAGGGAGAGGCTGTGAAAAAGGGCAGGCAGTCTGTCCTTTCAACTTGAATTATACCCTGAGAACTATTTTTCATTTGAGCATCTGTCACACCTTTGCCTCTCTGTAAATACTAAGAGAGTTGGCCAGGGAGGGTCGCCTGCCCTGGGGTGTTTAGAGACTGGGTGCTGATGATCACCTCCACTGCTGTCTTTTCAGGAGAAGCTGTTCACTTAGCTCGGGATTTTGGGTACATTTGCGAAACGGAGTTTCCCGCCAAAGCTGTTTCTGAGTATTTAAACCGGCAGCACACGGACCCCAGCGACCTGCACTCTCGAAAGAATATGCTGCTGGCCACCAAGTGAGTGCCCCAGACCCTTGGCGCTCCTTCCTGCCTCCCACCACACTGGGCCACACCGTGTGGGAGGAGGCGGGATGGAGGGAGCAGCGCAGGCTTCCTTTGGGGGCCAGAGAAGGGTGTGAGCTCAGTGGGGGTGACCAGCGGTAGTTCTCCTCAACCCCAGAATTGTTAGGCAGACCTTTTCGAGGCGGGTCCTTGTTTTAGCTCTTCCCTGGGCCCCTAGGTGCATATTTCTGTCTGGGTTTCACATCTGTCTCCCTGTCAGAGCCACACAGGCGTATGTGCACGTTCAGGGTATCTATAAGTCATCCACGTGCACCCATCTCTACCCACAGCTCTAATTACTCCCTTTCTAACGTTGCTGTTTGTCATCTTCCATAGACTTGTAAAATTTACTACCACTCCAGAGGGGAAAACAGTAAATCTCTGGCTAAATTTAGGTCTAGAGCTCATTTGAACTTTTACAGTGGGTTTTCTATTTATTTGATTTACTCCTCTCTTTGGCTTCGGCGTCATATTGTTGGTGTTTTATGGCCGGCTCAGGCCTGCAGTGGGCGGCACTGCGTGCACCCGCACGTTTCTCTCGCGGGTGCCGCCCAAACAGCGGCGCTCATTTATCTAGTGCTCGAGGACTCGGTTTGTTCCACTGACAGCGTAATTTAAAGAAATATATGGAAGGCTGAAAAATCATTTGCTCAAATTTGTCCAGATGTTTTTGAGACGTGATTGGAATTTGATGGCCCCTTTCCGCAGGGTCAAAAAATATTAATGTCCCAGAACTTTAATTGCTTACAGACCCTGGTTTGGGCTTTGAAGATTTAAAATGTTTGACTGTAAGCATTTGTTCTCCCCAGTTCAGAATTTCCTTTTTTGGCACTTTAGTAATGACTACAAACTGAAGGAAAGACTTTAACCATCTCTTCCAACGATCGAAACCCAACAGCCTTCCTCTTTTTAGAAGGTTTTCCTCAGATGTACCAACTAGCAATAAAATAGATCTTTGTCAGTAGATTGCCCGTCTATCTTCGCTCTGGTGGCTGGGGACCTGTTGGTGTTTTGTAGAAGAGAAAGGGGGAATTTGGAAACAACAACAAAGTATATAAATCAGATAACAGGATTCCACAAATTACTCTGTCATTTCCCTAAGGGTTGCTTATAACTGCACCCCACCCCTTTGAAACCTTGAGGCTTCTCTAAGGCAAGCACTTCTTAACCTGGAATGTGTATCAGCATCATCTAGGGAGTTTTTTCAAAGTATCTATGCCTGGGTTTAGCTAGCCACAAATTTCCTGAATCGGGATCACTGGAGGTGGGGCCTGAGTGTGTGTATTTGAAACACCTCTCCCACTTGCCCCATAATGCCACAGTTGATTCTGAAGTACCCTCTAAGAACTGCCCTACTTAGGTCCAAACTAGTACCTCTGTTTCTTCCTGGTTGTGAGCATGTTTGCATTTCAAATGAGAAACCAGAGGGTGGAGAGAGGGTACCTGTTAGTGTTCTCTGCTCAACAGCCCTAAAACTGACAACCTTTCAGCTGCTAGGGGGGCCAGGGAGGAAGGAGGTATTTCCCATCTGGTTTAGCCACTATTGCTCCCTAAAGTGTCAGCGCTCTTGGAATGCACACCCAGGGTCCCCGGCATTTGCCTCTAGGCATGTGCTCTGTTTACTCATTGGACAGGCCAGGTGTTGCCATGTATCTGCCAGGCCATCCCTTCAGGGCTCTGGGGCTGGCATGGTTTGCCCCCCCAGGCCTGGATGGAGGCAAGCTGACAGGAGATGTCAGCCAGTCTGTGAAAGACTGTGGTCTTTGGGATCCTTTGCCCACCAGCAGAGCCAAACTGATTGACCTTCAGGGCTAAAACCCTTCCCTCCCCCTCCCATATTAAAAATTCTCAAATAAGCCCAATCTATAGCTAGGCTTGCAGGATTTCTAAGGCTGGGAGATTCCTCTGAATTCTAGGTGCCTTGAGGAAATAAAAACCTTCAACAAATAAAAATCTACCCTCCCCAGTGTCTTAACCATATATCGTTAGGTTTTATTTAAACAGTTGTGGGAACACTTTTATACTGACAACAACCCCGTTGTACAAAGGTTTTCCAGTAGCCTACACTTAAAAGAAAGAAACCACTTCCCCCCCACCCCCCTTGCCAATACTGCAGGTAAACGGATTTTTGCTTTGAATGGACTCAGCATTCTCTCCTGGAATAAACAGTTGCTTGCCCTGGGCTATGCAAGGCTCCAACAATCTGCTCTTGTGCCAGGGACAGGCTTGTAGCCGAAGGGCCTAAATCTTTCAGGGCTTTTTGCCTCTGATCACCAAGAGGCTGGAGAGGCTGGAGAGGCAGGGGAGAGGAGAAGAAAGGGGCCTTAAAAAGAAATGCCGGGTAAAAGCTCAAAATTATTAAATATTCAAAATCAAACTCTAAAGCCTGGCAAATTTCCCAAAGCGGAGTCTGTGCGGCCCTAGAACGGAAAGGAAAAGAATGGCGGGGGGGGGGAGGTTTTGAGGTAGAAGGCGTGCGTTACCTTTCCACCCCCGCCAGCCTTCCAGTCCCAGCTGCTCTGGAAAGGAGAGCGCGGGAAAGCAAACAGAGCGGAATCGCCCACATTAGCCTTACTCTTCGGTTCTTCGGTGACCAGGCGCCTCTGGGCTTGTGAGAATGTCTTCTTTCTAATGCCAGTGTCAACGACACTGAGGGTGATTTTCTGTTTCTCTCTCACTCTCCTTGCAGGCAACTTTGTAAAGAATTTACGGATCTGCTGGCGCAGGACCGGACACCGATCGGGAACAGCCGGCCCAGCCCTATCCTGGAGCCGGGGATCCAGAGCTGCCTCACGCACTTCAGCCTCATCACGCACGGCTTCGGTGCCCCTGCCATTTGCGCCGCTCTCACTGCCCTGCAGAACTATCTCACCGAGGCGCTCAAAGGCATGGACAAGATGTTCTTGAACAACACCACCACTAACAGGCACACGTCTGGGGAAGGCCCAGGTAGTAAAACTGGCGACAAGGAGGAGAAACACAGGAAATGAAAAAATTTAAAAAAAAAAAAAAAAAGAGAAGGAAAAAAAGTTTTAAATACAAAAGGAAACAAAAAAAAATTAATTTTAGCTTTAAAATATTGGATTGGCTTTGGAAGAATTATATTAGGTAGAATACACATACAATCAAAATTAAAAAAAAGAAAGAAAGCTAAATAACATTAAAAAAACAAACTGAGGCGTACCACGGAGCAACAATATTGGTTCTCAGTGTCTATTTCAAGATACATTTGGAGACAACCGCCAGGATTTTCCACTTCGGTTCTTTCGAGCTTAGTCATACTGATAATAAAAGAAAATCATGGTTCCCTCCCCCGTTTGGAAAATAAACATAAGACTAAACGTGAGAAAACACTAATTTATTGGAAGAAAATCGGAGAAACATTGTTGGTGTCAGTGCTTTGAGAGCTGTTTGAGACGCACGAACTTTTTAATTTTTAATATTTTTTTAGGAAACTCTCTCGCAGTCCCCGCCCCTCCACCCCACCTCATTCCTCTCCCAGCCATGCTTTTCTACGTTGCCCTCCCTTCCTGAGCTGTTCCGAGAATCTTCCGGGATGAACTGAGTGTGGTTAGGCCCTTTTGTACTGTGTTTCCGTCTTCTTGGTACCCGCCCCCCCTCCACGCTCCGCCCCACCCTTCTTAACATACCAGTTCCCAGCTCCCTGGCCATTTGAATAATTAGGGCTGGCAAGGGCGGGCGGGGCGGGAGGCCCTCGGAGATGCTGGCCGTGGCTTCAGCTTTTGGTGCGGACCAAACAGAGGCTCCGGCGGCTGAGGAAAATCCGGACCAATAAGTTGATTCAGACTCATCATCAGTTGCTTTCAGAAATGTTACTAGTTCCCAGCCTTGCCAGTATCTGCATACAGAGAATCTTGCATTTGTTATAATATTTGTGTCATCTACCAATTTTAAGAACTATAGTAAAAAAAAAAAACAATATGAATACGTTGATTAGTATGTAATTCCTTCGGAGGGGTATGTACCATTTCATTCTCTTCTGTTTTCCAAAGCTTTGCCCGCATGGTTTATGAGCTTCTTCAAAGAGGACTTGGGCTTCCTACACAATCTATAAGGTACAGAGAAAAAAAAAAAAAAATCCTGATCCCTTTTTAATCAAAGCCTGTGTGTCAGAATTCTGCAGGTGCACTTCTTTAAAGAAGCTCAAAGGGAATAATTTAGAAAGTGGCCAATATGAGATGGAAGGAGCTTTGAATCTAGTTGGTAACATAACCTCAACACTGAAATTACGATTGTGGTGGGTGGGGGCTGCAACGTGAATTTGGGAGAAGAGTATGGGTTCTTGGAGCCCAATAGTCTAGCAATATTGTCCTACCTTTAAGATGGATTCGATTTCCGTGGACTCCGGTGAATGCTGTTTTAACGGAGAAAGAAACAGCTTTGGGAGCGGGCAATGGGGAGAAGGGTGGTGCAGGCTCCTGTGTTTCTGCAATAATTGCTTTCTTACAAGATGCTTTATGAATGAGGCATTTTTTTTCTGCACCAGACGTGCACTTGTTTTGGCATATAATGGTAAAATAATGCAAAGTGAAAGGAGATGTATTTGAGCTTTGAATTTTACCGTCTGGATGCACTGGGGCTATTCCCACTGGATAAAGTTCCATGCATTTAATATCTCTCACTTCTGGCAGTCAAGCTCCTTTTTCGGGCTCCATCTGAGCATTATTATGAAATAAAATCTGGAGCCCATTGCCCCCCCCCCCCAAAAAAAAAACAGTCGGAAGTAGAAAATCATTGAGCGTAGTTACAGGCACCTCATTAAACAAAGTAGACAGTAAGAACCTTTGCAACATCCGTTGAGGGTAAAGATCCTGATGTTCTGCAAGATTTACTATTAGGACCCGCTAAGATCCTGCAGCTTTGCCACCTTGGATGGGCCTTGACCTTGGGGTGGGGGTGGGGGTGAGATTTAGAAACCTGCTGAGGGCATGGCACAGACATTTGTAGTGGGGGGCTGAGGGTTAGGGACCTGGTTTCAGGTCACCAAGTGGGTCCCGTTAAAGATATGCCCCACCCCATTCCTTATCCCCTGCTCCTTTGGGGCCCGCGGGTCTGCAGGGCCCAAGCTCTAGACATTTGGTGAGCAGTGCAAAGGCCGGGGAGAGCATAGACACCCCATCTCTCCCCAGCTTAGAAGCCCTCGGCTTTGTCCAAGGGCCTGGCCGCTTGCATTAGGTGTGTTCTAATTGCACAGGCCGGGAGAAACCACACTGAAAACCATCGTCTCCTTTCCTTGCAGGGCAACGCGCCCCACGCGTGTGACGTGCGAGAGGCGTGATGGACGCGCCTTGCTCTTACTGTGCAGGTCCTGTGAGCGTGTGGGCCACTCGGGCCCAGTCGTGTTGAGGACATAGAATCAGCCGCTGGAGGGGCCGCCGGCCGCGCAGGCCCTTCCCGCTCTCGGTCTCACCCTAAGGGCTAAGGCGACCGAGAAAGCCCCATTCTCCAGTAGGTAACGGGGCGGCGTTGCCCAGGGAGGGGTCCCAGGGTTGCCCAGGTCCTAGGCTACCAGCGGCCTCCCCGGCACTTATTCCCACAGCGCAGCCGGGAAAGATTCAGGGTACCTATTGGAAGCTCCCTCCGCCTCTGCCAAAAAGGCATCTGTCTCAACCCTCACGCTTCTGAAGGCGGATGATAGGATTGGAATTGTCTTGCTTGGTTCTGCAGGCTCCCTTCTTTCTCACTCGTGCAGTCCTCCTGCGCTCCAGCTGGATAGAGCCTTATGCGCCACCATCGCTACCTCCCCTCCTCGGTGTGGATAGAGCCCCCTTATTACCGCCCCCCCCCCCACTTCTCCTTTCACGTAGGAACCACACACACACACCTCTTGCTTTCGTTAGCCAGGCCAGCTACATTTATCTGATAATTGAGTTATTAAAAGATTTGGTTTCCTTGGGCCCATAAATCAATAAACAGTAGGATTAACGCGAGAGTTTGCCTTTTAAGTCAAGGGAAACGTTTAAGGCGAGTCCTTTTGAGCTTTATTTTCAAACCAAACAGGTGGATAGCCGCTCTCCCCCTACCCCAAACTGTTTAGACATTTTAACCATGCCCCGCGTACTTCCACACCCCGTTCTTTAATGCTGATCCCAAACCAGAATAGCTGAAGATAGAAGGAATCAGGATTGGCAGCGCTGCCCTCGGACTTTCCACTTGGGAAGTTTCTTTGGATGTCTCCTGACCACTCCGGTACATTTATTGTGGGTCTCAGGGCAGCAAGGAAAAGACAGTTCTGGGAGAGGATTCCAACATGGAAGGGATTTTCAACTTCTCTCCGGTACTGGGAAGGTAGCCTTCTTCCCTCACCAATCATCTCACATTTTCTTTCCTTCTCTCTGGCCTCCACATTCTTAGCTTCCCTCCACCCCCGTGTAAAGAACCGAAGAGGCTTTCAAAGACCTGGTTGTTTTATTTTCTTTGGCCAAGGTAACAGCTTTCTCTCAAGCAATTATTTCACATCCTATGAAAACTTTGGTTGAATGGAAAACCTGAAACCCCAAACTTACATACACACTGTTCCTCCAGTACAAAGCCTTACTTAAAAGGGCAATGCGTTCCTAGTTAGAGTGTTTATAGAGAATTTGTCATCACATCAGATATCCTCTATGCGTAATACGTTATGCGTAAAGGAAATAACCTTAAATCGTCTGATGCTGCTTCAAGAGCCCAAACATGGTTTCCCTTTCTGTGCTGATGTATGCTAAGCTATTGGGGTAGAAAAAGAAGAAATATCAAAATTCGGGTTTTTTTTTTTTCTTTCAAAAGTGGAATGAACATTATCTGTCTTTAAATGCCAAAACTGACTCCTCTTTTGAGTTGGTCTCTAATTCACTAACATTGTTTTGCCACACAATCAAGAAATATCAATCTATTGACTCTTCATGAGAAGAGCTCTGGAGGATATCCATGTTAAGTTTGTATATATTTATTTATGCTTAATTTAATGGGAATGTGTAAATATGGCGAGCAAGTAGTTTGGGATTATTTATCTGTGAATCTATACCTCTGTGAATGAGTGGTTAAAAAATCAAAAAAAAAAAAAAAAAAAAAACCGCTTGACCCTAGGTAGAATCCTATCTGAATTTTTCTGTTCTTTATAGACAAGCTGTTATGGTAATGGGTAGAAATTGGTTTATTGTCCAGTGTTGATCTAATTTACATAAATAAAAAGATTGTTGTGTTTTTGTTGTTTTCATCTTCAGTTTCTTGAATATGGATATTGTTTAATTCTACAGACAGAAAAAAAGGACAACCAAGAAGGTTTTTTTTTTTGCTTCTCCCCTCTCTCCCCAAGCACAGGCAGTGTTTTTGTTACAACACAAATACAATAAAGTTTGCTTCTCAGAAAAATGGACACTTTTATTTTCACTAGGAGGTGTTTTTGATTTTTTAAATTACAAATGGACACTCTTCTCTCCTATTTCTAACCAGATTTGCAATAAAAGCTCATGTTAACTGCATCTTTTGGTTTATTTTACCTTTTAGAAAATGAAGTGTCAAATTCATTTCCCGGATAAATAAAAGGCTGGCTCTGGGTCCAAGTCAAAAATGACTCCCCTCCACTGCTAGTTGGGTGGCCTTCTGGACGGCATTCCCTGAAGGAGATGGCATAGGAGAGAAGCTCATGGGGTTGGGTATGGGCTCCTGAACCCCACGCCTTGGGATCTGGAGGAATTAACTGCACAGTTTCACATGGGTTTCACTACATCAACCCATGTGACGTTTTGCACTACAGATTAGTAAGTAAACACAAGTATGCCCCTGCGTACCTTGCTTATTGGTTAATCTGCCCCTGCAAGGCTTTCCATAAATAGAGAAAAAAGGTGCCTTGACCCAGAGGAGGAAAGAGGCATAGGTCTTAGAATACTGATTCTTACCTTAGGCTCAGAGACTGCCTAGGGAGGCTTTTTCCACTAGGGTTAATGGGCTGTGGCCCAACCCAGTGGGTTGCAGTGATCAAACATCTTCTCAATCTGTATTTCATCCCAAAACTTGGGTGTCTTCCCAGAGGCCAGGAAAGTGAAGTTGTCCAAATTGTTATACAGTTTGGGCAAATCACTGCTTCTCTCTGGGCCTCATGGTCTTTATCTGTAAAATGTGGTTTTCCTTTCCAAAGTCAACACTGCCTAGTTAGTTTAATTATAGAAAGCAGAATCAGAACCTGTATACGCATTTTAGGAGAATAAACAACATTAAATCTTGGTAACCGCACATCTTATGAGAGTGCTTAGCATAGTTGATGCTTACTTAATGATATGCCTGCCATATCCATTTTCTATTTTTCAGGTGAATCGTTCCCAGTTGGAATTCCCCATAGGGAAAGGCAGAAGGGACAATGGAATCTGCTCTATGTGAGATTTCCCCCTTCTTAGCTTCATTATTAATTTAAAAAAAGCGGGGAGGGGGGGCTGGAGAGAATAAGTGCCAGAAGTATAAACGATGGATCAAAGAAAAGAAAAATAAAAGACAGGGAGTAGAAGGAAGCAAATGCAATCCAATCCACGGGAAGTGTGATTGTGAGAGCACGCAATCCATTTATCTAGAAAGAAAATAGGTACGTGCCTTAATCCCTGGCTCAGCTGTTTTACATAGAGTTTCTTCTTCATTTGCTTTTTGGAGAGTAAAGAGTTGTCATCACAGGAATTATACAAAGGGATTGGTGGTAATTTCCATGTCCCATGGCCCTGCCCTGGAGATACAGACCTGCAACATTTATGTCATAGGTAAGCTCCAAACCAGCCCCCCAATCCCAACCCCATTTGGCAAGGTCCGGGATTATCACCTTTACTAGGCAAAACCCAAAGTCCTGAGTGAGGGGCCTGAATGTAGGTGAAGAACTGGAAGACCTAGAAGAAGGAACAGGAAAGGGAGGGAAAGGGATAGAAGATGGAGATAGCCTTACTTAACAAAACGGCCCTGGGCTGCTTGTCACAGCTCCCCAGGCCTTTTGTTACTGTCTTCCAGAGACTGCGGAGGGAGTAGGGAAATAATTTGCAGCTAGAACGCTAGGCCGTTGACTTTAACCACAGCCTAGTCCTGACTCTGCAGGTGGTGTCGCTGCCGCCCCTACCGGCCAGGAGGCGGCCAGGCCAGGTGCGCAGCTTACAATGCTCTAGAAACCCACTCGCCAGCCTGTATTCCAGGCTAAGAGAGACCTGATTAAAAATAATGCTAGGAGGAAGACCAGATTAGTTTTTCATGAGGCCACATTCTTTTTCTTCTTGGTAAATAACAGCCCCGTGGGGTCCCTCCCTAGGGAACCCCTGCGCCAGAGCTTGGAGCAACCACAGAG
Organism: Dugong dugon; assembly: GCA_030035585.1. Taxonomy (NCBI): domain Eukaryota; kingdom Metazoa; phylum Chordata; class Mammalia; order Sirenia; family Dugongidae; genus Dugong; species Dugong dugon. Next base: position 68,931,345 of record CM057464.1, read on the forward strand.
ATGCTAGCCTGGTGGGTCATGTCCCTTCCTGAGGGCTCTCATGGTTCCCTGGCGCACTCTGCTTCCTACGCTTGGACTTCGAGGGCGGTTGTCTGTCACATTGAAGCCTCAGAAATTAAACGTGCGGCTCGAAAGTCCATTAATTTTAGCTTTCCATTAATCTATTTATAAGTGAGCCAGCGCTGGGTCTATAAATACAGTCCTATAAAATTGAACTCCTTCCCATAAATCTTCCAAGTTGTTTATTTACATGTATTCCCTCGTCCTCTAACGAGCCTCCTTTAAACCTGGGGAAGACCTGGGCAGACCTGGACCGCGACAGCGTGAGCTACTCCTTCCTTGCCCTCCAAGTTGCAATGGTAGCCTCCTGGCGGAAGGGAGGAATTGTGCGTGGGGGTGGGGGGGGTGGCCTGGGAATGGGGTAGAAAAGGGAGGGCACAAACTCATTTTTCCTTCTTGACTTTGTTTCCTTGTTTGTATCCCAAACTCGAGCTCTCCACGTTTCCTATCACAAGCCCCAGATTGATTTATATCGTCATAAACAGCATTCTTGCAACTGCAGATTCTCTCATAGCTTGGGGTGAGCTCCTTTTTCAATTCCCTGGCAGCCAGTACTTTTACATCAGGCCTCATAAATAACCCCATTGGCTTCTTCAGCATGCCAGTCCGATGTCTTCCCGGGCCCACTCTCTTGCCTTTAGTTTCTCTTTTCTGCCTTCCCACGGTTCACGGGTTCAAGCAATCCCACCGCCTACCCCCGCAACCCCCCGCCCCTGGTTTCTAGAACGCAGATGCCGGCCCCAATTTGGGAACCCGGCACGAGCGCAACGACACTCTAACACCAGGCGCAATTTCCGCGTCCTCACGTACGTGTGCGCGGCCCCAGCCTGCGCGGAGGGGACTCACACGGCGCCCGCAGCCCGCGTCTGGGAGCAATCTCAAGGTTGCCGGGCAGGGTGTCAACGAGCGCGCGCACGCACGCGCCGCTGCGCCCCTGGGCGCCACCCTAGCTTCGGCGATTGCTCAGAGTGCCACCGCCTGCCTGACCTCCCGCACGCTAGGCTGTCTGGAGAGCACCGTCGGGATCAAGGCCCGGAATTTGCAAAAGGCTGCAGCGTTGGCAACCTTACTATTACTAATATTTTTTGCAAGCTGTTTATGCTCAGACAGAAGGAGCAGTTTTGACACACAAGTTCAACATGTTCTACGCTGGTCACAAGACAGTAAGGTCGGGCGGCGATTTTTGGCCCATTTGCACGTAACCTGTTGGTTCCTGCCCACCCTGCTTTTTTTCTCTTCCCTCCCAAGTGCTGCAGCTTTCTGGAGTTGACTCAGGGTAGAGGCGTCCAGGCCCAAGTAGAGTTCACACCTGCTGCCGGGAGAGTCTCTGCATAAAAATGCTCTCTAAATTTTTTAAAAAAGCAGCATAATGGCCAATTGACTTAGCACAGCATGACTTGCCCAGGCTACACCGAGGGCAGCTCCGGCAGTCACCTGTGACTCGACCAGTTAACGCCCTGGACGTGCCTGCTCGCGGAGATATTAGCAAACGTTTCAAAGATGTGACTGTCAGATGTCGTTAGCCGATGCTTGTTCACTGGGCCATTTGCTTAACTGGGAGGAAGGAATGGCCAGGACATATGTGCACAGATATTCTTTGAGGGTCAGAATTTGTCACCTGTAACAGCCAAATGTCCCGAATTGTACAGACATTTATCAAGCGGCCGGAGAAAAGAAGCTGACCCAGGAGCAGTGGGGTGGAGACATGGGAAGGGGAGAAAGGAGCCGGACTTTGACTGCACATGCACGTCTTATCGGGGCTGGAAACCGGACCCAAATCTGACGAGTCTCCTAGGTAGGACCCGGCGAAGGATCGCATCGAACAAGAGTTTTAGCGCTCGCGAAATGAGTCTTTCAGTGTTGAACACCGGAACCAGGCGTCCTGACGTGCAATTAGAGGCCCTTCAAGCTTGGCATCAGGGCTTCGCGCAGAAGCGCCTAACTACATGGAAAGGCGGGTGGTCATTGGTGGGCAGAGACGACGACCCATAATAACGAATTCTCGGGAAATAGGGTTTTAGACAGCTTCTATCCAGTTGTGATTTTTCCTGCTAAACTGCTGACCGCTTGTTCTAGGTTTGGAAAGAGGCGGGAGGGGTTGTACAAAATGGCTGGGAAACTTTCAGTCAATACAAAAACAAGTATAAAACCCAACAAACCCCAGTGTTCCGTTAGCTGGCCCGCAGTAACAACAACAACAACAACAAAAACCCTCTAAATTCTAGATCAAGATAGCAATTCTGATTCAGGATAAATTTTGTGTATGTGTTATCCTCCCTAATAAACGTTTTGCTAGGTGACTAGGTGAGAAACGTTTTTTTGAAGGGATTGGAATTAAGGCTATTTACACACACAATATTACAATATGGGAACTCGCCCAATACTCAGGCTAAGCAAAAAATAATCACAACAAAACAATGTTTACCGACGTGAATGTTTTTTTGACGTGAGAGTGCTACGTGTTAAGGAATGGAGGGAAGTTTTTTTTTTTTTTCATTTCTTGACTTCTGGGGCTCTTGTTTTCAAGATACAGTTCTTTTGGCTAGGAATACCTAAAGATAGGGAACTGCCAAGATTTGAATGCATTTTACTCGTTTTAGGGATTTTCACAAACTTTCCCTTTTGCTCTTTTTAGAGGTGGAGGGCATGAACCCTACCAACAATATGGACACCCTGAGTGACTCACTCACTTTTGTGTTCAATCTAAATATTCTTTTCTTTTTCAAAGATAAGGGCCATTCAAGACAATGGGGCCAAATAATCCAAAGAAGGATCAAGCTGATCCGGGTCCCTGTGACCTTTTCCCCTTCCTTTAATTCTCAATAGTGAACATCTGTGTTTGGTGGCCAATGTCTGAAAGTAATAAAGACAATTAGAGGATTTTTTTTTTTTTTTTTTAAGGGGGAATTGGGTGCCAGTGAAGAGAGAGGTTAGATCTTTGTTTATGACACTGCTTTGCAGGATGAAACTAGGGGAATAACAGCCAGTAGGCCTTGCTGCTTCTAGGCCCTGAGGAATTGAGTGTAGTAATTATGTACACTGAAGCTATAGGTAATTCATATTGCTCCTTTCCTCCCCATCTTTATTGGTCTTTGGGCACATTAAAAAAAAAAAAAAAATCCTATCACCTCTACCCAGGAAAAAAGATCATGTCCAACTATCTTCAATCTTGTTCTTCCAGATGTGAAGATTGTTAATTAGGTTCCTGAATACATTCTCATTCTCCCACCTTTTGTGAAGGTACTTCTCTCTCTCACCAAAACCAAAGATCACACCAAACCCAAACAACTTGACAAAACACAAACACCATTCTCAACACTGACTTGTTAAAAGCGTCTCAGGCTTCAGTGTGTAAAATTGCAAAGTCCACCGATCTTGAGCACATTTGAAAGACTCAAAGACTTGAAAGAATAAGATATTCCATAGGTAAAGAAATTTATTTTCAAAACAAACGTCAAGAGTGAAATAACACGTTCTCTTAGTGCGTATTGTCCTAATGGCAGTCTGCTGTGGGTTTTTGATGATCCAAATCTTGTCTTTTTATAAAGGACACACATATGATCTTGAATGAGAAAACCTATTACATATGCATGTGTGAAACGATATAACAAACTAAAAACTCTCTGGTAAAATTAAGGTTGAAAAGTAAATTACATAGGTAGGTAGGAAGGAAGGAAAGAAAGTAGGGAGGGAGGGAGGAAAGGAGGGAAGGAGGAAGAAAAGAAAAAGAAAAGAAAAGAAAAGATAGGGAAAGAAAGAAAGATTTAAGTAGACAGATGATGGATCCATCTTGGAATCTCAGTTGCAGTAAAACTTCTCCTGATGCAGGTCACTTGGAAAAGCCTTCCTATTTTTAATGTTCTAAAATTTGTAGAAGGGTATGTATCTTAGTATCACAGCATGAAACCTTAAAATGTTGATCAAGTTTTCCTGTCAACTGGACGGCTGCTCTGTATGTCATCATCACGCTTAACATGTACACAGAAACACAAACTTGTGGTTGAATCATTCTATATTTACATCACATATGTGCACAGGCACACACAGAGGACTGTTTTCATTCATCACTTCTCCTTGATATTAAACATGTGTTGGGAATTTTGGAACTCTGACTTTCCCAGATCATATTTGTGACTTTGTTCTTACACATGCAGTTTAGAAACCTACAAGGTGATAACTAGGTTATTCTTCCTCTCTTCCATTTTTTGCTGCTAATAACTCTGTCCTTCTTCCTTGCTTCTCTCTCACTGGCTCCCCCCTCCCCGGCATTCTGTCAAGCAATAGGCTGTAAAATAGTTATCCAGACCAGCAGCCAGGCAAGTGCCGTTTGAGAGTAATTTCTGCCCCAAGCATTTAGCCCAGGGCAAAGCAAGCGTGCTCTCTAACTGATCAACCTGGATATTTCATTATTCATTAATTTACTGTTTAACCAAATCCCACTCATTATCAGAGGCAACGCTTGGCAGAGCCCAGCGAACAGTAGCAGTTGGTGTCAGGCGTGGAGAATTGGCCCATTTGATCCTGGGCTGTTTTATTATTCAACACCGCTGACTGAGAAAAAGGTCCATGAATAATAAAGAGCCAAAGCGTGTTTGAACTGAGAAGCATGACACAGCCTTACAAAACAGCAGTTAGAAAATTAAAGGCAAGGTGGCCCAGACTTTGCATTTTTTATCTTGGCTGTGGGGACAGACATTTATATCCCTACATTGTTTTCAGTGATTTTTTTTTTTAAGTCCTTAAGACAGAGACATTTGTTTCAGCCAGTCGCACCCTTTCGAAACAGGCCATTGACGAACTCAGGAACAAACTCACACAGCAAGAAACAAACATGCCTCCAGATGGGAACTTGAAAATGTAATTTCTAACCTTATAATCAGTTTGGTCCTTTGTGGCCCTTCACAGCTATAGGGAAGATTTGGGTAATTTTAATTCTCCTCTGGACCTGCCATCATCCATACGCTGGGTTGGTTTAATAATATAATTCACGATGCTGCACAAATGCACGTTATATTCCTTTTCTGTCTAACTAGTTCCTTGACAGATCTTTGGGTCCATAAGCACCTGGGCGCCCAAGGCAGATAGCAAAGCTTTTAGGGATCCTTTTGGCAATAACTAAAATCCTGGGTATCATTCATTAATATGAAGGGAAGGCCTATGAAATATATAGCGATAGGGGAGGGTAGTTTACCCTCTCCCAGAAGCACCTTTCTGAGTTTACACAGGCAATAGTGGTCATGAGTTCTACCAGGATCTGGTTAGGTTTGGAAGTGCATAGTTGAGTAGATTGAATCCAGTGATGGTGGGCCTGAAAGTATAACTGTCTTTAGGACCGACTGATCTGTCCTGACATTCTACTCATGTATCTTTTTTATCCATTAGTTTATAATCCTTGAATAAGTACAATGGGACCTAAAATTGTAATGATAAGAATACCTTTTGTTTGTTGTCTTCTGCTGCCTAGCAACCCTTTCATTTTATCCACACACAGCCTCAGTTAGGCAGAGGAATTGCACACATGAGCTGTGGCTCTTTAATTTAGATGAACAATAGCTGTAGAGGAAAAAGTTTTAGGGACAAATAAAGTTCATAAGGGCTGCCCACACTGATCAAAAGTTATGTATATGTATATATATACATACATACATATAATCTTCCAAGATTCATAATTTGATCACGTGCTAAGATACTTATAGTGACACGTAAAAGGCCCTTTCCAAAGTTGGTGGTGGTGGGATCAAACTTAAAGTGATTTTGAATGGTGGCATCTGTAAACAAAGGTTAAAAAAACTAAAGGGATGCTTGGCTTTTTCTTGCCCCAGGATATTCTTTTGCTTGCCTTGGATGCATTTGGAAACAGTAGTTAATATGTGGAATTTAGAATAGAATGTTAGCATGACAAGGGTTCTTTTAACACCATCAACCTAAACACTACATTTTACAGATGTTTAGAGAATTTCTTGTCCAACATGATGCACCTGGTTACTGGCAGAACTACAATTAGAACTCTAGTTTCTAAGTGCTCCTTCCTTTACAACAGATCTCAGGGCTTGGGTTTTTCTTCTAGAAATTAGCCTTTTTTTTTTTTCTTTCTATATATCTTTCAATAGTTTTGAAGGAAGAGGGCTGAAGTACAGTATTTTTTAGACAGATCTCTTACGGTAGATAGTCTTGGTATCAGTTGTAAAAAAAAAAGGGTGAAAATTATTTCTCTAACTTGATGTGGATTGAAAGATCAGGATAATAAGATAAAGAACCCCATTGTTTTCCTTGTCAATAAGGTGGACCAGGTTATTCACTTATTATTATATAAAATGTATAAATCAACACAACTAATTGTGAATATGAGTGAAACGTGACAGATAAAGATAATACCTTGACTTTTCAGACCATGTCAACCCTCTTTAAATCATGTGTATCTACAAGACCTTGGATATAACTCATGTGAAGCACTCCCAAAGTGAAAAAAACTAGCCAATATCAGGTAGTTCACCCACATGAGAACCACAAAGTCCCTGTTCTCTTTTTTTCCCCAGCCTTGCTCCAGATTCAGATATTGAATCTTACCCCCAAGTGAGGTGTGATTTAGGACGCTTAAGACTCTCTGATCCTCTTAAGTATGGGATTTAGAAGAACTTCAAGGATCTGGATGGGTGAGAGGAGCTGGCCTTCATAGTCCCTGGGGGAGGAGACCCACTGTTTGAAATTTGGAAAGGAGAAAAATTGTAGCGTTTCACTGGTTTCAGTGGATCGTAGAGACAAACAGGCCCAATATAAAGATCACCTCATAAGAAAACGTTCTTTACTAACTCTTTTACCTCTTGTCATAAACTTTGCTGCCACAGTTCTCAACCGTGGTAGCACATTAGAAACAACTCCCCATTGCCACTGAGTTGATTCCGACTCATAGAGACTCCATAGGACAGAGTAGAACTGCCCTACAGGGTTTCCAAGGCTGTAAATCTTTACAGAAGCTGACTGCCACATCTTTATCCTGTGGAGCTGCTGGTGGGTTAGAAATGCCGACCTTACACTTAGCAGCAGGGCGCTTAACTACTGTGCCACCAGGCTTCTAGAGAGAGTTAAAATCAGGGCTTAGAACCAGTTCATTCCAGTTTGAACCCCTGCTGAGAATTTGCATTTCTAACAAGTTCCCAGGTGATGCTATTGCTGCTGATTAAGGACCAGTTCTGAGAACTACCAGCAGAGCAGTGGTTTTCAAAATTTATTATACAGAAGAATCACCTGGGAATATTGTTAAACTCTAGATATCTGGGGTGGAAATACAAATTCTCTGCAGGGGTTCTAACCGGAACGAACCTGTTTGAAGCCCTGGTTAAAATTCAGATGTCTACGCCTCGTCCTCTAATTTATTTGATCTGGGGCACTGGTATGGCGTTAAAGAAAATCACCAGGTGATTCTTCTGTGCAACTAGAATTGCAAACCACTGTTTTATATTCTCAAAGCACTTTGTTTATAACATGGCATTTACCCTATTGTCCTGTGCTTATATAAATGTCTGTCTTTCTGGCCACCTCATATTATAAACTTTATGTGTAAAGATCATGTCTTAGTAAACTTATGTGGAACACAGAATATAGTAGTTGCTCCTTCATTCAACAGAATCTTACTATGTTCTATAGAATCTGGTGATACGACAGTAAACAAGATGACCTGGTCTTTGAGCTTGTGAAATTTACAGGTTTTTGTCCTTGAGAGCAAGAGTGTTGTCATCGCATTTGCTAATATATCTTGGGCTATCTGATAGCTTACCAAGAGGCATCATAGCAAAACAACAAATAATTGTTGAGTGCCTTTTATGTGCCAGCCACTGTGCTAGGCCCTGGCTACATCAGGGCAGATAAACCTGGATGCAGGCCTCTCTGTTTTCACTTACGGTCTTATCTGCCCTGTGGATTAGCTCACCCCTGTGTTTCCTAAACCCCGCCTATATGTGAGATTTTCATGTAAACCCCACTTACCTACATGATAAATCTGAAAAGATTTGTAAAATCTAAAAGATTTCTACAGATCCCTAAAATATCTTTTTCTTTAATCCCTAACCCTGTACTCTAGATGGTAAATAGAGTGAGTAATGATTTATAGATTGCTTCCATTTATTTATTCTAGTTTAATTCCAAACTAGGACATGGTATATTTTTCAGGCAATAATGAACTTGAAATTTATATCTGGATATGTTAGTATGGTATGCCTCATCAACATTTCCTTCTGCATCGAAGATAGGTATCCATTAGATGAAGAAAATAATTATAACATATTTACATTTCATTTTATAAAGTCATTCATTTAATTTAAATGATGTCATTTGATTTGATCCTTGTAACAAGTCTGAGATGTAAGATGGGTACAAAAACACCTCTCTTGCTTTTACAGGTGAGGAAACCCAGGCTCAGATTGAGACCCAAGCTCATCTAGTAGGAAAGTGGCAAAGTTGATAAGTTCATTGCTCTTTCTATCATTTCACACTGACCATGTGTGATTATGAATGTATGTATGTATCCATATACATCACACCAATACATAGACATTAAGTTTTGTTAAACTACTTGAAAAGCAAAAACGAAAAATCTTCTATATTAATGTATTATAGCATTATATATATTTTGGCAGCTTACTAATTTATATCAACTGGACAAAGATGTGCATACATTTTCTGAGAAACCTGAAATATAGAATATTAAAAAAGGATGCACCTTTACCTCTTCCAAGCATACAGAAGTGGACCTGCAATAATCACAGGTTTCTTTTAGAGGTCCTTGGACTGCCTAGTTTGATTAATACATAAAAATGTTCTGTAATTATACTCTCAATTATTTGTATGTAAATGGTGCTCCTCAAGTGCTTGAGATGACTAAGCCTAGTGTGTTCTCTTAAACAGGTTATATACTCTCCCTGTAATCCTTATTTACACTAGCAAATTGTCCAGCAAGTCTTTTTTGCATTGATACGGTAAAGGCAAACTTCTGCTCAGCCAGACTTTTGGTAGATCAGAAATTCTGATTTAAAAGAGTCTGAATTAATGAAGTTTTACTGTATTTGTAACTTAATAGGTTTTGCAACCATATATCTGCCTTTACATACACGTATAGCTTATTAATATTTGTATTTTATGCATATAAAGATATTCTGCAGAGCTACCGACTTGATTTATCAATGAACCTGAAACATTTTAAATCATCTTATAGCTTCTTAGCAGAGATTTGCCTTAGTCCATCTGTAGCAGTGGAGGAAAAATTCTGTTTCCTTAAGTCCTTTTATGAGGGTGCCAAAAGGTATAAAAATATGAAGCCATTTAATAGCCAGTCTCTTTGAAACTACCAAGCACACACAGTGTGCATGCTAAGTTTAATCACACTGATGGATTTACATGTAAAGTCTCAATTCCAGACTCCCTCATTAGTGCAGTCAATCTCAAAGTTCTCCCTGGTGAGTGAAGGGGGAAAGTGACTTAAACACCGGGGAGAGGACGGATGGATATTGCAACACCCAGAAAAAGACAGTAGGAAAAACTCTACCATATGAGGCTATAATCCTAGCTGTGGTCAATGTGTTGAAAGCTTTATATTTCCTGACCACAGGATCTTTCTATAAAATGAACAGGGAGGAGGGATATTCCCAGGATTAGCCAGCTGGCTATTTCTATATGCTTATTAAAATTTCTGGAAGAAATGGTAGGACTTTTAAACCCTTTTAAAATAAGATGACTGCATCCATTTGAGAAATCTTAAGCGTACCCGTCTCCCAAACTATTTCATGCGAGAGGGCAGGATAAAATGATATACTCAAACATGAATTTTGACAATTGCAGCAAAGAAATGGGGATACGGAAAATGATGGTAAAAACAGCAGTGGTAGCAGAAGCAAGGAGAGAATCCAGATGTCACCTTCGTTGGCAGTCTTTTTCTCCTCTAAGGACCTGCAGGTCACGCTTTTTTATTTTGGACAAATCACAGATTCATTCCATCCCATGCAGGGTGTGGGTTTTGGAGGCTGCTTTTGGAAACTGCTGCCTCTTTGTATGTAAAACCCACATGCTATTCCCCTAGGTTGCTGAGCGAATCCTTGCACAATAGTGGCACTGAAAAAGCAAAGCATAGGCAATGCACTTGAACTCTTTGTTTAGGGAAGAAAAACAAGCAACTTAACATTTAACATTCAACAAAAGAAACTGGGTCATCAAGAATAGTGTAGAAGTAGCACTGGAACTTGGTCCTTTATATAAGAAATCCACAGGGTGTTTAATCAGAACTGCCAGACCCAGGGATATTGTATCTTTTCGTTTCCTTCTCCTCCCTCTCTTCTTCTTGAAAGATTTAATAAGTGAAGCCAATATACAGAAAATATATTTAATAGATGCTCTTCTTCATTTTCTTCTTCCTCTTCTTCTGTTTTAAATAGATCACAGAGACAAACAAATCTTCATTTTCAGATGTAAGTTTCCCAGGATATACATAGAGGAAAGCCAATATACTTCAGTATATTTAAATTTTATCGTTCCAGTAGAGACACTATGTCTTTTTCTTCTAATTGGTATCTTCAGAACCAAACGCATAATCATATATTAGATTTGGGCCTTGAGCAAACTCAAAAGAAAATCTTTTGTTGAAAAGTATAATGAAAACAGGAGTTTATATTTGTTTAGTTTTTTACGGTTAAAGTGTGCCTTCACACATTTTGTTTCATTAATCCTCCACAACAAGTACTTGGAATACTACAGCCAGCATAGAGTCAGTTGAATAAAGGGAGGCTGGGAAAAGTTAATAGTCTTGTCCAGGGACACGCAATTAAAAAGTGATTTTCAGCTAACTGTCCGGAAGTCTTCTAATTGGCAATGGACATTCTGCCATACTAAAGAGTTCTCTAAATTACAATAGAAAATGCACATTGATCAAATTGACTACAATAATTTAGGTAGATAAGGAAAGAATGAATTAGCTGATTTTTAAATATGTGTGTGTGTGTGTGTGTGTGTGTGTGTGTGTGTGTGTGCACGTGTGCTCAATCTTCTGGTGCCTAATGAAGGGTTGTACATCCAGGTGTGGGGTGGTGGTACAGAGGAAGAGAGAGCACTGCTTTTTGAGAAAGACTTCTGCTTTCTGGCATCTAAGCATCAGGACTTGGAAGCACAGGAAGACAAGTGGTAGGCTCAGTGTGCAAAGGTGGCAGGAATAAAGGCTAGGAGGAAAAAAAAAGAATAATAGAAAGACAAAAAGAAGTAATAACGGAAAGAATAGATCAAGGAGTGGGTAAGTGCATGGAAAGGAGCCCTGGTGGCACAGTGGATAAGTGCTTGGTTGCTAACCAAAAGGTTGGCAGTTCAAAACCACCAGCCACTCCACGAGAAAAAGATGAGGCAGCCTGCTTCTGTAAAGGTTTACAACCTTAAAAACCATATGGGGCAGTTCTACTCTATTTTATAGGGTCACGGTGAGCTGGAATTTGACTCAATGGCAATGGGTTTGGTTTGGTTTGGAAGTGAGTGAAATGGCTAGTAATGCTGCTGTTCTTTCTGACTAGAAGCCAGGCATTTACAACCCTAAAATAATAAATTCAAATTAGGGTCAGCCAGATATTTAGTAAGATTCTGAGATAAGAAAAGACTTCCTTCCCACTGAATCTCTCTTCCATCTGATTCTTTATGCCAGAAATTTCTTTGACACGAGGCAACGTTTTTCAATGCTCTATTACAAATTCAAGATTTTAAAACACAGACCTACAGGTAAAGCAGTACATGACTGAAAAACAAACAAACAAAAAACCAAACCCATTGCCGTTAAGTCGATTCCAACTCACAGCAACCCTCTAGGACAGAGTAGGGCTGCCTCACAGTTTCCAAGGAGCGGATGATGGATTCGAACTGCTGACCTTTTGGTTAGCAGCTGTAGCTCTTAAAGCAGTATATTAGTATGAATGATTTTCAGTCAAAGTATAATGATGATTATAGCTTATTTCCTATTTGGATACAGGAGAAGGATTCATAATAATATACTCTTTGTACCTTGGATAATTGGTGGAGATGCTACTGAACTGAATTTGAAAGAAATTCACTAGAAACCCTGAAGATACATTTTACTGGATTTCACAATTTGTAGCTGGTCACATCCATGCCATTGCATACAGACAAATAGGGTATTCATAGAGGTGTCTTAGTATGATGTAGGCAATAAGGCTGAGTATATTCTGAAGTGGCCTGTCAGATCTTCTTTCAAAGGCAGAGATCTCAGATACATACTCGAAAGGTTGGAGTAAAGGACAATGGATTTTCTAAATAGGGAAACTCCAAACTCTAGAGAAAAATTCAGAAACTTGACATCATGCTGCTGAATATTTTTATAAGTCTGAGCAAGTGATTAACTTAATTTCAACATAGTTAATAAACTCTACTATATAGTGCAATTCATTAGCTACTGTGGAGGATATAAAAGGCAAAGAGACACAGCCATTCCAAAGGCATGGAGGGTCAAATCAAGAAATGAGATATCAATTCTCAGGCTGGATGATGAGAAATAAAAAACAATCTATTATTCAGAGCTAAATTTACCTTCCCTCTCTTTTTCTTCCTTTTCTTCCTCTTTATTCTTCCCTCCCGTTTTCTTTCCATTTTCTCCTCATCCCTTCCTTTCCCTCCTTTCTCCATATACTTTTTTTTTCTTACGTATTTCTTTCCTTGGGTATCAGCTTTCTGTCTTCTCAAAGCAAGTCAGCAAGTCTGGCATGTACCTATTTAGCAGAAATGATACTTAGTTCCCAGAAAGGATGGTCTTCTTACTGTAGTCAATCATGAAAACAAAGTCCGAACATGCTAGATTTGTACCCTTGTCAAAATATCCAAGGGGAAGAAAGAAGACATGAATCTTGAAGTCAAAAGGACTAGGTATTTAGAGACAGGTAACCTGACTTTAAGTCCAATTACTAGCTATTTGTGGCTTTAAGGGACTGTGCCTAAGTTTATTCATTTACAAAATGGGCATGTGAGCACTTCTCCTAGGGTTGCTATGGCAGTTAACCGAGTCAAATATATGAACAAATGTTAAGTTCTAGCTCTATAATGTTAGCTTACTTGGAATCTGAATTTTTTCATTTATTGCCATAGCATATTTTACAAAATGGAAAAGAAGAAGTAAATAGGACTCCTGTTTTGTATACGAAAGAAGAGGAACATGCATTGACTGGGTTAAGGTTACGTATAAAGCCAAGGGCAGAGAACCAAATAAACTTTATGTTTTCCCTAGTCTTGGTGGCAGTAATGACGAACCTGAAGGACACTGTTTCTCAATGGGTGGCCAAGGACCACCTGCTTCAGAATCACCTGGCCTTCATGTTAAAAATGCAAATTCCTGGGTCTTTAGGGCTACAGAATCAGAGTATCTGGGATGGAGCACGTGAATCTCATTAATCAAGCATTCAGAAGATTCTAATGCATGCTAAACTTCTTTTTTAAATAAAAAATTATTTTATTTTTGTTGTTTATTGTTGAGAATATGCATAGCAGAACATACACCCATTCAACAACTTCTACATGTACAATTCGGTGACATTGATTGCATTCTTTGAGTTGTGCAACAATTCTCACACTCCTTTTCTGAGTTGTTCCTCCTCTATTAACATAAACTCACTGCCCCATAAGCTTCCTATCTAATCTTTCAAGTTGCTATTGTCAGTTTGATCCCATATAGTTAGTTCTTAAAAGAGCATAATGCTCAAGGGAGACATTTTTTACTAGTTAAGCCAAACTGTTTGGTATTAAGAAGACTGCAGGGGATATTTTTGGTTTAAGGTTTAAAGATTACCTCAGGGCAAAAATTTCAGGGGTTCATCCAGCCTCCATGGCTCCAGAAATTCTGGAGTCCATGAGAATTTGAAATTCTGTTCTTCATTTTCCCCCTTTGTGATCAAGATTCTTTCATAGAATCTTTGATTAAAACGTTTAGTTATAGTAGCCGGGCACTATCAAGTTCTGGTCTCATTGCAACGGAGCAGTTGTTCATGGAAGGAATTAGCCTCACATTCCATTTCCTTATTTTACTGCTGACTCTCCTTCTTCCTCTGTTGCTCCAGTTGAGTAGAGACCAATTGTTGTACCTTGGATGGCCATTTGCAAGCTTTTAAGACCCCCCAGCGGTACACAATGAACTAAGATGTAGACCCAAACCCACTGCTGTTGAGCTGATTCTGACTCACAGTGACCCTATAGGACAGAGTAGAACTTCTCCATGTGGTTTCCAAGGCAGAGATTTGTATGGAAGCAGACTGCCACACATTTCTCCCACAGAGGGGCTGGTGTGTTCGAACCACTGACCTTTCAGTTAGCAGCTAAGCCACTTTGCAACCATCATTGTAAAGATTGATTTAAACTAGAACCATCAATGGATCCTCAAAATAATGTGTACAATTTGATGAGTAATAGGATATTTATATAATCTCAAGGTATGTCCCCAATGATTGATCATTAATTACAAAGCAGAAAATGTTAACTTCTCAGTGGAGAAACCTGGCTACCACTGTCTTAATTAGCTCCCAGTGTAATCCTCTGAGAAGGGTCCAATGTCACTTACGTGGTATGCTTGTAAAAAATGCATAACCTGAATCTGATCATAAGGAAGCATGATACAAACCTAAATTAGGGATGTTATACAAAACAAGTGGTCTGTGCTCTGCAAAAATATCAATGTCACGTAAAATAAAGACTGGCCAAGGAACGGTTTCACATTAAAAAATACTAAAGAGGCATGCAACTAAATGCACTTCATAATCCTGAGTTAAAACCTACATCAAAGAAAAATTTTCTATAAGGATTTATTGGGGAAATCGCTGAAATTTGAATATATGTTAGAAAATAGTATTGAATCAATGTCAAGTTTTGTGAATCTGATAATTGTATTATGGTGAAGGAAATCCTGGTGGTGCAGTGGTTAAGAGCTATGGCTGCTAACCCAAACATCAGCAGTTAGAATCCACCAGGCTCCCCTTGGAAACTCTATGGGCAGCTCTACTCTATCCTATAGGGTCGCTGTGAGTCTGAATCAACTCGACTGCAGTGGATTTTTTTTTGTTTGTTTTTTTACTATGGTGAAGGGTCATGATGTGTGCAATTCAATTCTCAAATGGTTCAGGAGGGAAAGAGAGAGGGAGAGAAGGATGGAGGAGCGTAATTAATGTGGAAAAATGGTATATTTGGGCAAATATGTGGGAACTTTGTTCTATTCTTGAGACTCTTTAAGTTTGAATATATTTCTACATAAAACGTTTTTAAAAAAGTGAAAAATCACTTTTTTTTTTTTTTTTAGAGGGATCTTGTTGCTGAAGAGAGGAAAATTGGACTATATATTTGGGCTGTATTTCTACAATAACTTTTCAGCTCACACTGGTGGGTAAGAGTAACAGGTTTAGATAATGAATTTCTTCACATTAAATGCAAAAATTAAGGCAGTTTTGAAGATTCAGTTTGGTCAGCGTAGACTACATATATGTAATATATGAGATAATATCATATTCTCAATATAAAGGTGTAATGTGAGATGCAGCCGCACAGAGCTAGGTCTAAATCAAACATCATTTCATTAAACGTGCTTACCTGGACACAAAGATCTTGATTGAAAAATAATTTGGGAACTTTTGGTTTCCTCTTTTTAAAAATTGTGAAATGGTGTTATTTGAAATATTTGTAAAGATACTTTATAAATGTGCAAAAACATTAATTAAGAACAATTAAGAGCTCTGAAGACTCAACTGTTAAACGCTCAGCTGCTAACCAAAAGATTGGCTGTTTGTACCCACACAGTGGCTCCACAGGAGAGAGACATGGAGATCTGCTCTGCTAAAGATTACAGCCTAGAAAACCCTATGGGGCAGCTTTGCTCTCCTATATGGGGTCGCTGTGAGTGGAAATCAACTCCACAGCACCTAACAACAACAAACAACACATAGGACAAAGTCCCTGGGTAGCATAAACTCTTTGCATTTGTCTACTAACCTAAAGGTTGGTGGTTCGAACCCACCCAGCAGCGTTGCAGAAGACAGGCCTGGAAGATCTGCTTCGGTAAAGATTACAGACAAGAAAACCCAATGGAGCAGCTCTACTCTGTAAAACTTCAGGCTGCCATAAGTCGGAATTGACTTCACAGCAATGAGTATTTTTTTTTTTTTAATAGGTAAAACTCTAAGCAACATTTGGAAATAATGGTATTGTGGTTCTGTATTATCTCTCAATTTCTTCTTACCCAATCAGAGGGAAGCAGCACATGTGGCTAGGAAAACGTATCTTGCTGGTTCAGATCTAGATATTTGTTTTTTCTATTATCCCCTGGTGTCCATATTGATCCATGCCCCACACTGATGCCTTCTGTCTTACAGTGGTCCTTCTAGGCTTGGTTACTTACGTTCTAGTGTTAGGGTTGATATACGAATTACAGAGAATTCTCAGTCACACATTTTAGCATTTGAAATGCAAAACCCTTGTCTAATGATTTTCATGGCTTTAGCTATTTTCATTCTATCTCCTACTGTATGAATCATGTCAATGCTGGAGATGTGACTAGCCTCCTGTTTGAAACTTACTTCTTCTATAGCTGCCTAGAAATATCTTTCCTTTGCTGTAGCAATGGAGAGGTTTTGAAGATTGCCTTGGATTTTAGGGGTGGGAAACAAAACAAATTTCAGGCTGAGCACTAGTTAAAAAAAGTCTCCCCCACTACTCAGAAGTAATTTACTTTATTGTTACTTCCTGTGTTTTGCTATCAACTACCCCCCATGACATCAGCAGCCCTTGGTTAAAAGCTGTTCACCTGCTGCCTTGACAGGCTTTGACTGTTTAACTGTTTCATGTCTACTTAAATATGTGTCATATAAACATGCCTCCCAGTGATTTCGGTGGGTTTTCCCATGGCCTAGATCCTAGATCCAAATTATAATCATCAAGAACATGTCTATTTTACAAATTATCAGGTTTAGAATTGGGCTGTAGGAAAATAATGGCAAATGTGCAGAATCTGTGGAGTTCTGAAATTCTTAGCTGTCAAACTTCTGTCATAACACAGGACACAACTGGATAGTACAGTGACAGTGGGAATTTGGGGGTTAGGGTGGGAGAAAGTAGGGTTTTACTGCCTCTGTATAAACATTCTGATCCCTGCCTTGTTCCCAGAGAACTAAAGGTTGTACACCTTCCCAAACCTCCATCATGGTGATTTCTGCTGTGCTGGAATGCGTTCTGTGCTGGCATCAGTCAGGACACAGCCATTAGCAGGAACTGTCACAAATGTAGGGGCAGCCGCACGGTAAGAGAGAGTCTCCCTTCAGCAGCAGCAGTTCCTTGGGGTCTCTGTAAATGTTGCCTCCTCTCAGGTTTGCTTATAGCTTGCCCTGAAAATGAAATGTCTTCTGAAGGGATCCTGGGGTGCAGTTCTTGAAATGAATTCAACATGAAAAATTAAAGTGATGTGGGATCTTAGTACAAGTCAGAAACCTATGCAGAATTGTAGATGAAAGGAAGTTAGTACTGTAAATTATGTTATCACAGATGGGGAACATTTATATCAATCATAGGGCTGGGGGATGAATTTATATAGGGGTAATTGATGAGTCATATTATAAAACGCTAATGTAGATAACAGATGAGTAGAGAATAACACCTCTGGAGTTTGGGCCTGCAGCTGTCCTCTGGGTCACAGTTGCTAACAGTGGGGAAATTATTTTTAACCATGTGTGTAAGGAAATGCTGAGTACCTTTTCTTCTAGACATCCCTGAACATCCTAAGTCATTGCAAGTGCTAAAAGCCATGTAAGGATTTTAAAGCACTGCTTACAGATTCTGGAGGAGAAGGCCTGTGTGGTCTGTTTTACTGCAAGCACAGGAAAAATTAGTGGGCCCTGTTCGCTCACTACTAATCTGGTGACAAAGATGAATCTTAATTCCTGATGTGCTTTAAGTGTTGCTGCTACTATTTGTTGGGAAATCTTTCATTTTTTTTTTTTTTCTATTAAATCTTCATCCTAGGAGTGGTGTTTATTTGGCACTAAGTTAAAAGGAGAGGATATTGTTAAAGGAAGGGGCCACTTTGCTGTTCCTATTAACGCAGCATCTGACTACCAACTGCTACTAAAATCCAATTGATTCAGTCTCTGAACTCTGCCATCAAAGGGCAGTTAAGACACTGTTAGAATGCACAGATAGGATTTTTCATCTAAAGATACAAATCAGGGTAAAATGATTGAAATTTTGTCCAGCACATTTTTTCTCTTTAGGTTTTGGTAATATAATGTTAGTCATATCATATTTCTTATTTTATTATTTTTTCAAAATATTCATAGAATGTTTTAGACTTACTGCCCACGAGGTACAAATGCATTGAAAAAAGAAAAAATTCTACCCATAAAGAGTTCTGTCTACATTGACAGGTACAAATAAGAACATTTCAAATTGGAGCGGATGATGAGCAATATCTAAGTAGCAAAAAATTAAAGTAGCTTATAAGGATTTATCTGCCAAAGCTTTAACACTGAAGTAAAGAGCACACACAGACATTTAAGGGAACTCAAAGAGATACTAATTGGGGCATTCTCTTCCTGGAGATTTCTAATTTAATTCCTGATCATTCCCATCTTCCCACAGAACCCCAAGGAACTAATAAGTTCATTTAAAGGATTTGGGAACTTCATATTATACAGGCATAATTGAGTGAGCACTCCTAGAATAAACACTCCCTTTCCTTTTAGATCTAGCGTCCAAATAGATATTTCCTTCTAGTACATGCAAATTCACACTAGGATATAGTATCCACCTTCTGTCCCTACCTAACTCCTCTGCTCATTTAAGAGACTCAGAAAGACCATCTGTGGTATTGATGTATTTTGATCTCAACCCGAGTTTCAAATTTCTTATGAGTACTAGAGTTTAGAGCTGTTTGAAGCTACCTGGGAAAGTCAGGTAAATATCGTGGTTACTTTACTTTCCTCTCTAGTCATAGGCATTCTAAAGTTGGGGAGATATGACCACTCAATGTACTCTGGGCAACTCTAGCCCTTACTACCTAGGGTAAAAAGGCTATTTTTACACTTAAGTTTGGGTGCATGCTGTATTGATTTGGCTGCCAGCCCTTTCTTTTCTTTGCAAAGTCTTTCAGTGCAAAACAATGGTGTAGCTTATTTTAACAAGTAGTTATTCTCTCATTCAGCCATCTTGTTTTGGTTTTGTTCTTAGCTCCTCTGAACTGGGCTCCCCAAATTGGCTGCTCTGAAGCTTGATGTAGGGGCAGCTGAGCTCATGGCTACTCCAAAGATTTCCTTGGCCCCATGCATTTCCTTGCTAGCTATTCACTGCTGTTCAAATGTTCAAGAATATGCAAACATTCTTGAATATATGGCTTTGTTTTTATTGCTCACCACTGATGTCTTGTATAAGAATTCAATTTATTTTAATAGAAAAAGGATTCCTGTTACAGGTTGAGGACTATGCACAAAAGCAAGGACATGATAAAAGGAAGGCAAGCTGCACCCATGAAATAATCATAAAACAGTCTGCAAAACTGAAAATGACATACTGGTATGGTCAGTATAGAGTTTCGTTTCCTTAATGTAATATCTTCTTGAAAGAATATAAACGAAGCCTTGTGATTATGATGTTAAGAAAATGGGGCCACAACATTTATAATTCAGTGACATTAAAGTTGTTTTAGTGGCTATGTGAAAGAACAATGATATGTGACTATTAGGTATAATTAAGCTCTTGAGAAAAATAAAACAAATCACTATGTTGAATTTCTAAGCTATGAACATAATGAAATAGCATATTAGAAATTACTTTTATCAATGTGAGAGAAGCCCAAGATCAGGGGTCAAGATACATGGGCTCCAGTACTGGCTTTACCTCTAAGTAGTCACATGACTTTGTTCAGCTATCCTAAACTCCTCGGGCCTTGGTTTCTTCACCTGTACAACGAGGGACCAGTTGGAGTTGGGCTGAAGGGACCCTTTCAGCTCTGAGACTCCAAGTCTTAGGGAGGCATTTTCAGAAACAATAATCATCTGGCTTTATTTTTTTTAAAAAAATAATATTTTATTATGTTTTAGGTGAAAGTCTACACAGCAAATTAGGTTCCCTTTTAACAATTTTATACAAATCGTTCCATGCCATTGGTTACAATTTTTACAATTTGTCAGCGTTCTCATTATTTTCATTCTGTTTGTTCTGTTTTCCGTTGATCCAGCTTCCCTTCCCCTCCTTGCCTTCTCATCTTTGTTTTTGGGTAAACATTGACCGTTTGGTCTCAAATAGTTAATTGTTTAAGGAGTACCCTACTCACAGGTGATATTATTTATTTTATAAGCCAATCTATTATTTGGCTGAAAGGTAACCTGTAGAAAGAGTTTCAATTCCAAGTTCAAAGGGTGTCTTACAGTGATAGTCTTGGGGGTTCCTCTAGTTTCTATTGGTCCAGTAGGTCTGATCTTTTTTAGGAATTTGCATTTTGTTCTACATTTTTCTCAAATTCTATCTGGGACTTTCTGTTGTGTCCCTGGTCAGAACAGTCGGTAGTGATAGACTGGCCTTATTCTTTAAAAAAAATACTCCTGTTGGGGTATGTACCTAGGTGACAGCTGGGGGCTCTGTTCAGCCAGCTTATTAATGAAAATATTACTGAGTTTGTTCAGAAGGTCTACAGATATGCTAATCGACAGCTGCTCCATTATTCTCAGGGAGTAATTCCAAGTGAAATATTTGGAATTGGGTTTGAAATACTTCTTCCTTATTCCTGCCTGGGAGATTTATGCAAAAGAATAAAAAATTTACCCTAAGTCAGAAGATTCTCTGGTCTGATCCACCTCTTCTAGGACTTTATGAGCAGGAGGGAAGGTTGTGGCAGTTTTTCATTTTCTGTGAGAATGTCAGAGCTTGGAACAATAATGGAGTCTGGAATTGCTCTTCACAAAAGTGTATGAAATTATCAGCAGAATGGAAGAGAAATGCAGCAGGTGAGATAAGACATATGAAAATAATTTTCCTATTAGAAAGTAGTTTTCTTTCTTTAAATGGCATACAGGGCTAATCCACCCTGATATCCATGCTGGGTATTTTTCTGTTAATATATTTCTTTGAAAATAACCTCATACTCTATTATTATTGTGATGAATTATCCTCTGTCTGGGGCTTTCCCAACTGGTGTAACACCCTAAGCAAAGCTGCTTCTGTCAATGATGCCGCTGACTATGCACACTTCCTAAAACAGAACACCAGATCATGGATGAGGCACTCGTGAAACATGACATCCAAGTGGCTAATAGCAATCATGAACTTTAAAAGTCTTGAGTAAGTTTGCAAGAGAAATGCGGATAAGGCAACTCAAGTATCCTAGAACAAGCCAACCACAATGCCTGGGAGGAACTGGCATTCATATAACCCTAAGAATGTAAATTGGATAACAATTTTGTAGACTTTAAAGCCACAGCAGATGCCTGGGGTCAATATCAAATGCAGAAAAAAAAGGTACCGTGCTTAAAATTCTGTTTCAGAAACTTGAAGACTTTGTCAGATTTCCAAGGCTTTCTCTATGCAGCGAAACATATTCTGCTGAGCACATGCATGATACATTATACATGCAGACATTCTAGGGGTTTATGGGTGGTGGTAGAAGGAGTAATTATGGACTACTGTTCAGAGAAAAGGCAAGAGACAGAATTGCATTTTAATGTCAGAAATATTTCAAAGACAAGCTGAGACATTTTTAGAAAGGGAAGAAGTTGAGCAGGATGGATGCAAAGCCATCTCCAAAGAGACTTGCTTAGAGCTGATAGCGCTCCAGATCATTCTCTGGAGAATGGTCTTAGAATTAGAAAGAATCATTGAAGACCTGAAGCTTAAATTTCATTCCCTGCTTGTCTCTGTCTGGAAATGGCACTTCTTTTTCAGTGTTTGCTTTTTCCCTTTTTAAGGAAAGATATCAGCCCTGGCTATTTATTCCTCTTCAAAGAGTTTCTTTAATTTATAATGTTCAACAAAATTCTTTGCATTCAAAAGTCTTTAACCAGGCCTATTTCAATTTCCATGTAACTCAATTCAATTCAGGTGACGTCTTTGCTTTTCAGCACTTTAAAGAGGTCTTTTGCAGCAGATTTGCCCAATGCAATGTGTCTTTTGGTTGCTTGACTGCTGTTTCCATGGGTATTGACTGTGAATTCAAGTAAAATGAAATCCTTGAACTTCAGTCTTTTCTCTGTGTATCATGATGTTGCTTATTGGTCCAGTTGTGAGGATTTTCTGTTTTCTTTCTGTTGAGGTATAATCCATACTGAAGGCTGTGGTCTTTGATCTTCATCAGTAAGTGCTTCAAGTCCTCTTCACTTTCAGCAAGCAAGGTTGTGTCATCTGCATATCTTGGGTTGTTAATGAGTCTTCTTCCAATACTGATGCCCCGTTCTTCTTCATATAGTCCAGCATCTTGGATTATTTGCTCAGCATACAGATGGAATAAGTATGGTGAAAGGATACAACCCTGACACACACATTTCCTGACTTTAAAACACAGTATCCCATTGTTCTGTTCAAATGACTGCCCCTTGATCTATGTACAGGTTCCTTATGAGCACAATTAAGTGTTCTGGAATTCCCATTCTTTGAAAAGTTATCCATAATTTATTATGATCCACAGCAGAATGCCTTCATGCCTTCACAAAGTCAATGAAACACAGGTATTATATCTTTCTGGTATTCTCTGCTTTCAGCTACAATCCATCTGACATCAGCTATGATATCACTTGTTCCACATCCTCTTCTGAATCTGGCTTGAATTTTTGTTAGTTCCCTGTTGATATACTGCTGCAGCCTCTTGAATGATCTTCAGCAAAATTTTACTTGTGTGTGATATTAATGATGTTGTTCAGTAATTTCTGCATATGGTTGGATCACTTTTCTTGGGAATATGCATAAATACGGATCTCTTCCCATCGGTTGGTCAGGTAGCTGTCTTCCAAATTTCTTGGCATAGATGAGTAAGTACTTCCAGTGCTGCATCAGTTTGATAAAACATCTCAACTGGTATTCTGTCAATTCCTGGAGCCTTGTTTTTTGCCAATGTCTTCAGTGCAGCTTTGACTTTTTCCTTCAGTACCATCGGTTCCTGATCATATGCTACCTCCTGAAATGGATGAATATCGACCAATTCTTTTTTGTATAGTGACTCTGTATTCCTTCCATCTTCTTTTTTGCTTTCTGCATCATTTAGGACTGTTATAGAAGCACTCTTGAGAGAGAAAATGTGGTGCAGGCCACACCCCAGGGAAACTCCCTTTACATTGGATGTGACCTGGGTAAAGGTGGTATTACAATCCCACCGTAATCCTCTTTAACATAAAATTACAATCACAAAATGGAGGCCAACCACACAATTCTGGCAATCATGGCTCAGCCAAATTGACACACACGTTTCTTGGGGGACATAATTCAAACCATGGCAGTGCATAATTTGAATAATAGTTGCATTAACTGGTCTTTCTTGTAGGTGTATGGATATAACCCTATTACTGACATCATTGTACTTCAGGCTAGATCTTGAAAGGTTCTTTTTAACCATGAATGCAGCATCATTCCTCTTTAGTTTGTCATTCCCGCCACAGTAGACCATATGATTGTCTGATTCAAAATTGCCAATACCAGATCCATTTCAGCTCACTAATGCCTAGGATATCTATGATTATGTGGTCCATTTCATTTTCCAATTTTCCTAGATTCATACTTTGTACATTCCAAGTTCTGATTATTAATGGATGATGGCAGCTGTTTCTTCTCGTTTCAGTCATACCACACCAGTAAACTAAGATCCCAAAAGCTTGACTTCATCCATGTCATTAAGTTTAACTCTACTTTGAGGAGGTAGCTCTTCCCTAATCGTACTTTGAGTGACTTCCAACCCGAGGGTCTCATCTTCTGGCAGTGTATCAGACAATGTTCTGCTGCTATTTATAAGGTTTTCACTGGCTAATTCTTTTCAGAAGTAGACTTCCAGTCCCTTTTTCCTAGTCTGTCTTAGTCTGGAAGCTCCACTGAAACCTGTCCACCATGGGTGTCCTGCTGGTATTTGAATACTAGTGGTATAGCTTCCAGCATCACAGCACGCAAGCCCCCACAGTACGACAAACTGACAGACATGTGTGAGGGATTGTGAATAGTGCTGCAATAAACATATGTGTGCATATGTCTGTTCATATCTCTTCTATTCGATCCCTAGGATATATGTCTAGGAGTGGTACAGTGGTTAAAGCACTTGGCTACTAATCTAAATGTTGACGATTGGAACCAGCCTCTCTGGAGGAGAAGGATGTGGCAGTCTGCTTCCATAAAGATTACAGCCTTGGAAATCCTATGGGGCAGTTCTACTCTGTCCTGTAAGTTTGCTATAATTCCCAATGGACTCCACAGCAATGAGTTTGGGTTAGGTAATGGATAATGACAGTGAGCATCTTTTCATGTGTTTGTTGGCCAGTTGAATGTCCTCTTTGGTAAAGTGTCTGTTCATGTCCTTTGCACATTTTTTGATTGAGTTGTCTTTTGTTGTTAATTTGTAGAAACTTTATATGTTGGATATTAGACCCTTACTGGATACGTTGTTCCTGAAGATTTTTTCCCAATCTGCAGATAGTATTTTACTCTTGACAAAATCTTTTGATGAGCATAAGTATTTAATTAAGGAGCCTTGGTGACAGTGTGGTTAAAGTGCTCGGCTGCTGACTGAAAGATCGGTAGTTTGAACATACCACCCCCTCCATGGGAGAAAGACATGACAGTTTGCTTCTGTAAAGATTTATATCCTTAGAAACTCTATGGGGCAGTTCTACTCCATCCTATAGGGCTGCTATGAGTCAGGATCTACTCAGTGGGTTTGTAAGTATTTAATTTTGCTCCATAGGGATTTTAATGACTGATTTTTCAAAACTAGATTGTCAGGCCTTTCTTCCAGGAAACTTTTCATTAAGCAGCTCAGTGCATTAATGTTTGCACCAATCAGGGACTCCTTTATAAACTCGCCCCTCTCCTCGCCCTCACCTTGCAATAAAAAAGCCTGAGAAACGGGCTTGTATGCAAGTAGCTTATTTTGGGAAGTGAGCCCCAAGGAACAGCAGTGGGGAATTGGGAAAAGCGAAACCAGGAAGAAAGGAAAGCCAGTCAAAAAGTGTTTACGGGACTGATCACTACTGTGAGTAACTGGGATTTCTTCATGCTAGAGACCCTTAGGAAGAGAGGAACGTATGTATATTCCCAGTTCCCGATTCCATTGGTCCAGAGTTACTGGGTGTAATTATTGCTTTTTCTCTTCCAGGTGTGCACATGTGTGGGACTCCTGCGCATTTCTGTGGCACCCCACATGGAGAGGGGGTGCAGGGAGCAGAAGAAACGTGGTGGAGCTAGGAAGGGCCGTTCCTGGCTGCCTTGGAACATCTGGAGGAAACAAAGTTTCCCAAGAGGCCTAAGAGCTGGGTGTTACAGAAGCACTCTTTCCAGTCCATCAACTTGAAGAAGACCCAGTGTCCTTGGGCATCTTTCTGGTGTGGTAAGAAACTGAAACTTTTGATTCTGCTCTACATTTAAGGCCTACAGGCTGCAAATACTTTAGGGGACTGTCTTAGCTGAGTTGGCCTGAGAGCTGAGCCTACGGTAAAAGTCTGGGTAGAAGTAGCTGATTTGGGCATTTGATCCCAGGGAGCTGGAGTTTAGGAGAGAGGTTGATATGGGGAAGGAGGGAGAGCAAATTTAAGGATGCATTTGGATGCATTATTGATTTGGCCATGCCTGGACACCACTGGGGCTTAGTCTTGCCTTGAGTTTTGGGGAGCTTTTACAAAACCTGTCTCTTTTGTCATTCCCAGGGTTTAGGGAAATACAGTACATCTTCTCAGGTCACAGGGCTAATAAGTGGCAGAAGATGCATTTGAATCCAGGGCTGTGTGGCTCCCTACATCTTCCTTCTAACTACTAGGCTATGATGCTTGCCTGTATTCATAAACTAAATATTTGTCTTACCTAATCTTGTGCCTGTTCAAAATCCATCCATCTAGAAGATACTTAGATGGCAGTGAAGAGCAAAAATTTCACACATTCTTAGTTATCAGGCATAGATTTGATGTCCAATGGAATCTGTTTTGAAGATTGTCATGTCAGTATGTATCTTTGATTCCATGTCCATCATTAGACTGTCACTAGAATTTGAGATGATAACAAATAGATTTGCCTGCCACTGGTAACTCTCCCTCTACCCGTTGTCGTGGATTTGATTCCGACTCACAGCGACCCTGTAGGACCGAGTAGAACTGCCCCATAGTTTCCAAGGAGGAGCTGGTGGATTCGAACTGCCGACCTTTTGATTAACAGTCATAACTCTTAATCACTGCACCACCAGTCTGCATATTCTCTAGTAGACAGCAAATGTTGTTACAGTTAAGGTCTCTTAAGGAAAGCATTACATGTTACATACACTGTCATTGTTTTTGTTTGTTTACATAGAAAACAATCAGGGAATCTAATGTCTAGGGTGACATGCGTCACTATAATGGTTTAAGGATATATGAGATTATACACCTTGAAAAATTTTTCTGTTATGAGAATGAGTAGAGCCCTCAAAACATTATTTTGATTAATCCTAACACTGCTGATATTTTTGAAATTGTCTAAGTGTGTTTGTGGTTCCATTGTTTATGTTGCAGGCAAGCTTCATCATCTGTGGATGCTGTTTTTTATGCTAGTGGGGAAGTTGTTTGTCTTTACAACTGCTTAGGACCCGCCTAACCAAAATAACAAAGGAGTAAATTTTGTCTTTAATGTCTTAAGCCTTTTTTTTGGTTCTTGCTTTTTCCTTTCTCCACATTCTCTGATGCCAAGTATATCTATCAAGAAAGGCTTTGTTATTCATCATAGTTACAGTTTGGTATGGACTTAAATAAGTATATTGCCTGTGACAGAGATGTTGGCATCTATTACCCCTTCCCCCTCCTTGCCTCATTCATTAGGCACCAACAGCCTTGAATTATCTATCGTATGATAAACCCAGCTTGCTGGCTCTGCTCTTTGCTCTACTTATGTGCCCCTTCTGTCTGTAAGTCCCTCCTCCCTCCTCTTCTCTTGGTTGTCTCCTGCTCATCTTTTAAGACTCAGCTCAGGGATAACTGCCTGAGGAACTCACCCCCTACACTCCCTTCCTTTCCAAAATTTTAGAAGACCATTTTTGCTGATTCTGTAATGCTCAGTGTAGGTCTCTATTATATTGTTTTACAGCTGTTGCTTCTATTACACTTTCGTATTGAGGCTAAGGTTTTGTTTTATTCGCATTTGTTGACTTAGCACCTACTAAGTAGTAGATACTTCATATATGTTTGCTAAATTCAATTTGACCTAAATTTAGTCTTTTGAGGGCGGGAGATCTTTCTCTAGCCTCTAAAATAATATAATAAAATGGCTACTTCTTTCACTTCCCCTGGTGGAATATCAGTATTTCCATTCTATAACATCTTTCTTTAAGGTTTATTACTTGGTGAAAAGTTAAGCTTGATCTACATAGTTTCATTTGATTAAAATAATTTTACATAATGGTGAGGGCGTAGAATGAGGTTGGCATGGAGTAAAAAATGTGTTTCTGAATTTTTAACAACACAAGAACCCAATTTTCAAATCAAAAGCATACCCTTTGGTTTTAGTGACATTGTGTGCCAATTCTGAGCCATTGCATAGTTAACTAGAAGCCTTAGAACATTTTAAAAATGTGCATGCTTTATGGATGCTGAAAGTCCAGAAAGTTGCAACCTTGAACTTCCACACTCACTGCTCCTTTCCCTTCTTGCAATTCCTTCACATATGGGAAGATTACCATATATATGTAATCATTTATATTTGAATGTTTGAATCTAGTGCTTAGGCATCCTACATAATTCTAAATTATAAAGACTGCATAAATACATGCTCATGGATATTAAGGGAATTTTCAATTCCCATTTCATACATAATCACGTCATGCATTCTAAAAGCACAGTGTTGGGGGAAAATCGCAAATCAAAGTCATTTGTATCTAATGCCATTAGTGAGAAAACTAGTATTAAATGGTAAACATCAATTATACCTATCAATATGACTTCTTGCTAAAAAAATTTGGAATCTGGATAGTTATAATGCATGTTTTGTTGCATTTTAATTATTTGGAACTCTGTATGATGGAAGACTGTTCAAACCAGTATACGGATATACATATGGTTCACTGTTTACTTGTACTGCTAGTGTTGCTAAAGTGTTTTTCTCAGTCTATTCTTTATTATCGCTACTAATCTGCATTGAAAACTTACTCAATGACTTCATTTTAAAAACCGTTCTTTCCGGTAGGTTTCCTTGATTGATACAGGCTTAGTCTAATGATTTCTTTTTTTATTTTTTCCTCTGTTAGTTAGCGTTTATTATCTAATTTATCCTGCCTATTTTTCCATGCATATAATACTTTGCCTTATAACATTTTAATGTCTTAGGTTTATTCACTGGTATTAATTAAGTACCCAGATGTGAGTACTTCAAATCAACTGATCAGAGATCCCAAATATGTCTGCAAAATCCCTTTATAGCAACGTCTAAATTAGTGTTTGATTGAATAACTGGGGATTGTAACCTACACATGAAAAAAGCCGTTACACTACATCTACACTCTGATTGGGGAATAAGGTGTGCAATCACGAAGCCACTGAGTAAGAGAATACGCCAAGGCTATGCAAGTGCTATAGGAGTTCAAGAGATTTGAAAAGTTATTGTCTACTGCGGTTAACCTGGGAAGGCTTCAAGCTAGATCTTAAGCTAGATTTGAAGTTTGGTAGTTGAATCTGTAAAGGAGGCCATGGAGAATATTATCGATAAAGAGGGAAGAGTAGGTGTAGGCAGATGGTTAAGGGTCAAAGGCAAAGGACAGGAACAAGATTAGGCTGACTGGCAGGAGTTCCAAACTCAAATGCCCCTATGAGCCAGGCAGGTAATGTAGAGTAATGAAGTGGGCAGGAGTGTAAGAGAAGTAGGAATGATGGGCTCTGTGCTGACCTGGAAGGTGGTCTGTTGACACAGTGGTTGAAGTGCTCGGCAGCGAACTGAAAGATCGGTGGATTGAACCCACCAGCTGCTCCATGGGAGAAAGATGTGGCAGCATGTTTCTGTAAAGATCTACACAGCACTATGAATCGGCATCGACCTGATGGCAGTGGGTTGTTTTGGTGGTGCTGACCTGAGGAGCTTGTACACAGCTTAAAGTTAATCAAATTTAAAAGAAGAAGAAAGATAAACAAACAAGAAACACTGTTCAAGGCAATCAAAATACAAATATAAACATAATATAAAACAAAAAACACTGGGGATATCTACCAGAGGCATCTATATAGAGAATGCCACTTACTAGCTGCTTGCCCCTACGCCAAAAAAAAAAAAAAGAAAATGAAACAAAAAACCAAAACCAAAAACCAAACCCAGTGCTGTCAAGTCTATTCCAACATCGCGACCCTATAGGACAGAGTGGAATTGCCCCACAGAGTTTCCAAAGATGTAAATCTTTATGGAAGGAGACTGCCACATCTTTCTCGCTCTGAGTGGTTAGTGGGTTCAAACTGCTGACCTTTCGGTTAGCAGCCCAGTGCTTTAACCACTGTGCCACCAGGGCTCCTCAGTGACCCTAGATAAACTATTTAATTTCTTTGTACTACAGTTTTTTCGTTTGTAAACTAGGAATAACAATCATACCCACCTGATAGGGTAAACAGTACATGAAAGTGCTTAGAAAATGGCCTGGCACAAAGTAATTACTCACTAAGTATTTGTTATTACTGTTGTTATGGATTTATATAACCTATTACGTTAGTAAAATCAGGTTGAATTTATAGGGGTACAAATAGAATTTTTTTTTTCTCTCACAACTGTTTTAAAACATGATTTGTTAAATCTTCCTTCTTTATACCTTGTCTGTATCTTGAGTAGATCCCAATGCCTTTCCCTGGTAGGTATAATTTTCATGTATTAAAAAGTCCAGTCCAATCTAAAACTTTAGTCTCATCTGATTCCACCTTCTTCCTGGCTTCCAGTTCAAGGCTGATCCATGATTCTGCAGGCCAGAAATTGTGTTTTATACTCCTGTACCTTACTCATCCATTCCTTTTCCCACACTCAGTAACCTTCTCTGATAGGAGAGTAGCAAATGCCTTTTAATTCATCTGGTGCTGTTCATAGATTCTCTTGGCTGCTGTGTACCCTCTGTTACTTTTGTTTTGTTCACTGGTTTATCCCAAGTGTCTGGAACAGTGCTTCACATAATAGACTAGATGTAATATAGATACAGATACAGTAAAACCTGCAAAAGCCGGGACCTGTGTAAGTGGAAACCTGTCAGAGAAGGAAAACAAATATTTTCCACTAAAATGAGCTGTAGAAAAGTGGTAAGACTGCACCCTGTAAAAGGAGGAAAACTTGGGAGATCTGAAAAACAAGTCCGTTCTATTGAGTTCCGGCTCTCACAGGTTTCCTGAAAAAAAAAAAAAAATGTGAATGATTGATTGTATTCATAGTATGAGTTGAAATCAACTCGACAACGGCTTTTTTGTTTTTTTTTTTTTTTTTTTGGTTAGGTCGTCCATTGTGCTAGACTTTAGGAGACTAAAGCTTTTGTTCTTATACAAAATTCCTAAGGAACTCCTTTGTATGGTACCATTTCAAGAGTGGCCTCCTGCCCTCTGGCTAGGTACGTCTGCAGTCAACTCATTCTACCAGGGAACCATCTTGGGCGGAGACCTTTCAAGATGATTTAAGTCTTTTACCTTCAGGAGCATTAAAGATTCTGAAATATATCAGGAAATCCTGGTATCTCCACCCTTCAAATATAATTAAAATCTGATCCTTCTCACCACCACCACTGCTGTCACTCGGGCCATCTTTTCCCTGAATTAGTACAATGGCCGCCATCTAACTCAATCTGTTTTCAGTACAGCAGTAAGAGTGATCCTTTTAAAATGTCAGATAATGATCCTCAAAAACATGCAGTGGCTCTCTATTTCGCTCATAGTAAAAGACAAAGTTCTTACAATGCTTGCAGGTCACTACATGATTGGCCTCTTCCATTGCTCCTCTGACCTCATCTCCTACTCCTATTGGCCTTTATTCCCTCTGATCCAGCCCCAGGGACTTCCTCACTATTCCTCAATCATAACCAGCAAGTGGTCTCTGTTAGGGCCTTTGCACTGACTGTTTCCTCCCCCTGGCATGGTCTTCCCCCTAGTTATTCATGTGACTAACTCTTGTTTCTTCTTCAGGGTTTTTCTCAAAGGCCATATTTCTCAGTGAAAACTGCCCTGATCATCCCTTTAAAATTTTAAATCCACAGACCCCTGCCACTCCTGTGACCCTTGAAGCTGCTTTCCTTTTCTTTTTTTTTGCCATTTCTCTAAAATTATTCTCCCTTTTAACATACTATGTAAATTTCCTATTTATTATGTTTATTTTTATTGCCTGCCTCTTCCTATAAATGCAGTCTCCACAAAGACCGTGGTCTTCATTTTGTTCACTGACGTATCGCAAGTGTCTGCAACAGTGCTTCACACATAATAGACTAGATGTAGTATAGATACAGATATGTATATATTTTTTGAATGATTGACTGAGTTCATAGTCACTTAGGTCATCCGTTATTCTCAACTTGAATCCTCAACAGAAATTTCCAAATTCCAGAGAACAGAAAAAGCCCCATTTAATATCCTGACACATGTAGTTTTGAGGTGCTTTTGGAAACATTGTCTCTTCGAGCCCTCCTAAGAACCCTGTGAAGCGTGTAGGGCTGTTTTCATTTCCTCTGGCTCCCCTTCCCTTCCCTACCCTTTGTCCTGTCCTTTCTTTTCCTCCACATGTATTTTTTTGAGTGCTTACTCTTTGCCAAGAGTTTTGCAGCAGAGTGTGAGATAGGGTTTCAGTACAAGAAATACTGAGGTAGGGGTAAGTACTCCCTGTGGAGATACATAGGAGGTACACACAAGCTGATATTGAGGCATCAGAGAGGCCTTCCTGGACGAAGTAATGTCTAATCTGAAGTGACCCATAAATAGACATTGGTAAGTGGGCATGGAGGGGCAGGGAGGGTATAGAGATCATTTCTGGCAAAGAGGATTTTGTTGTTATTGTTGTTACTAGGTGCTGTCAAATGATTCTGACTCATAGTGACCCTACAGGACAGAGTAGAACTTCCCCATAGGGTTTCGTAGGCTTTAATCTTTATGGGAGCAGATTGCCAAGTCTTATTTTTCCTGCAGAGCTGCTGGATGTGTTCAAACCATGAATCTTTTGGTTAGCAGCCCAGCACTGCTTAACAATTGCATCACTGGGGCTTGTTGGCAAAGGGAATAGTAGGTACAAAAGAAAGGAGAGCACGGTGCTTTCTAGGATCTGTAAGTAGTTCATTATGGCTAGAAGAAGAAATGTAGGTAGTAGAGGGACAGGAGAAGAGAAAAATAAAGCAAGGAAGGTATTTTGAAGATAAAGAAATGGAGTCTCTTAAGAGTTTACGTCTCTTTTTTGTGGTCATGTGGATAGTACAGCTAGAACCAGGTTCTTCTCTGTCTCTTTCTTGCTTCACTGAGCTCACCACCATGCCATACCTCAGGGAAATCCTGCTTCCTCTTTACCAAAACTAATGGCAGAGAAAGGCAAGCAGAGATTGATTGCATTCATCCTTCACCTAGAGAATTCACAGGCGAAGAGTATTTTTCTGCATTTTGCTCAGCAATAGCCTTCTAAGGGAATGTTCTGCAGATTCAGGCTATTCAGAGGGGGACATACTTGGCTGTGGGGACACAACCCACAGGTTTTTTTTTTTTTTTTTTTTTAAGTCTCCCATGGCTTTTCATGTTATTTAACATTTTTGATCGTTGGAGTTTCTTGCATCATTATGCATTTTGTTGTTTAGGGCTCCACTATGATGAAAACTGTCCTATTTGTGGGGAAAATTTCTGTTCATGGCTCAGTCCTCATGGATGACCTTGTGTGCAGGCAGCTTTGCAGGTGTTGTTCTACTGGAACTTGACTTGGGGTTGGGCACCTTGTGACCTTGCTGCATTTCTGTTTCAGGTCTGCTTTATTCAGTTTCTTCAGTAATCTTTGTTCTCTGTATAATATCCTATATGGTGGTTATGCACTTTTTAAGGAGGTTTAAAATATATGGTAAGAACATAATAATGAATTAATGACATGTTCTAAATTTGCACTCTGCTTCAAGCTGCCTTTAGATACTATAGAAGAAATGCTCTAGTCACCATCAATATTTTTCTGCTGATATAAAGCCCCTAGGTCTTTGGACTAGGTCACAGGCTAGAAAGACTCTATCCTTCTTCATCAACTGCCTATGAAGCGTTTCTCTATCACCTAACCACCCAGAGCTTGGTCTACACAAATTGACTCTGTACTGCCAGCTCCTGTTGGCTCATTGTCCCTGTGGATTTGATAATTGGCTAGAATGACTCACAAAACTCGTGGAAGCTATTACCTATACTTACAGCTACCTATTTATTATAACTAGAAAGAACACAAGTGTAGAGATACATCAGGCAAGGTCTGGAAGAGGTCCTGGCACCAGGAGACCTCCACTGTCCCCAGGAACATGCTACTCTGTCTCCTGTGCTTGAATGTTATCACTGATCCAGGAGGCCCCAAAGAGAGAACTCCAAGGTCCAGGCAGTGTGGATTGAACTGTGTTCCTGTAAGATGTGTGTCAACTTGAGTAGGCCATGATTACCAGTATTGTAGGAATGTCCACCATTTTGTCATCTGATGTAATTTTCTTATGTGTTGTAAATCTTACCTCTATGATGTTAATGAGTCAGGATTAGAGGCAGTTATGTTAATGAGGCAGGACTCAATCTACAAGATTAGGTTGCATCTTGAGTCAATCTCTTTTGAGATATAAAAAGAAAAGTGAACAGAGAGACAGGGAGAACTTATACCACCGAGAAACAAGAACCAGGAGAATAGGACGTATTTGGACCCAGGGTCCCTGCTCTGAGAAGCTCCTAGACCAGGGGGAGATTGATGATAAGGACCTTCCCCCAGAGCTGACAGAGGGAGAAAGCCTTCTGCTGGAGCTGTCACCCTGAATTTGGACTTCTAGCCTCCTGGACTGTGAGAGAATAAATTTTTCTTTGTTAAAGCCATCTACTTTTGGAATTTCTATTATAGCAGTACTAGATAACTAAGACACTAGGGTTCCCTAGTCATTAGAACCTCAATGAATATGCATAACTTGGGCCTTAATGCATAATTATGATAATCCAATCAGTGAATATGCATGACTTCATCAGGCCTCCCCTCCCTCTTCCTTAGGTTAGTTCACGAGATGTGGGGCCTGTATAGCCCCTACTTGCTCAGTTGTTTTGGAAAACAAAGGCATCTTGAATGCATGGCTTAATTTCAGAAACCAGAGTCAAAGGGCCAAACCAAGTTCCTTGTCCCACAGACTGTAGTTATTGATGACATTTATGGCCCCGAGTTGCCCCATTCACAGTATCACTTACTGGTGAGTTAGCTAAGTTGGGACAATGCTTATTTATCTCTTGAACACAATCAATGTAATAATATGGAGACATTATAGTGCAAACTCTTCTCCGGAAGGAGACCACTTTGGAAGGCTTAGAAGACTGACAGGAAAAATCTCAAGGAACTCTGGAATTCTACTTTTTGAGACATTAGAGATAGACCTGAAAGGAATCCGAAGTTTTTATTAGTGAATATTGATGGAGAAAATTTCTTTTCAAATCTTTAAAGTCTGTGTTGACTTCTCTTTCCAGTGTGCCATGCCCACCACCTCTTCCCCATTTTTTTCTTTTTTTGAAGACTCTCACCCTAATTAGATTTTGAGTCCATCGACACTCTGGTTATGACCCTTTAGGGGAAGTTCCACAGACACTCCGGTTATGACCCTTTAGGAGAAGTAAGGCACTGAGGTAGTTATCTGACTATGAAGGGAAGTTCTAGGACTTGAAATATCATTGGATCCAGGGACTATTCATAGAAAAGTAGCCTCCCAAAATGAGGCTGTTCATGGAAATGTAGCCTCCCAATCTTCCTAATTTCATCCATGGAGTTTTCACTTGCTTGGTACTGTCCTTCTACCTATCTTCATTCTATCCATACTTAAGTTCAAGTCCACTTACTTCCATGAAGCCTTCTCAGAAGCCCCAGCCCTTATCCATTTCTGTCTTTCTGTACTTTTGTAATGCTTGACATTATGTAGCCCTCAGTGTACTATTTAATTATATTCTGTCTATTACTGTTTGCTGATGTTTAAAGTAATTTGATCTCGTCTCCATAATTGGAATGTAACTTTCCAGGGAGCAGTGATCAGAGGGGTAGGAACTATCTATGTTTATATTTCCTTGGTAATTCCTCCATATACGGGCACAGAGTATAATTTTTAAAAACATTTTTAACACAATAATCATTATAGAGTCTCAAACCAGATATTAAATAAAGACATGCCCTGCATCATTCAAAATGACCCTTTTCATCTTCATATTCATTTGAAAGTTGGTCTACTCTTTCAGTCACCAGAACCTTTTAGACCTAAGGTTTTTAAGTCTATAGAATACACATTTTTTAGAGCTTAGCATAACTATTCATTAAATATTGGATAAATTTAATCATTAAATATTGGATAACTGTTCATTAACTATTAGATATATTGAAGCTGAGGAATCATTAGTTCCATTTTTGGAAAGATATAATGGGGAAATAGTTATGAAATGTAGAAGAAAAAGGAGGTTGACAAAAATTATGCCTGAACCATTTTGATATTTGTAAGCGTATGGTAAATAGTGAAAAAATTAATTTCATGTATTATGTTCATAGTACAAAAAAAAGGAAATTAAGTATATTTATTTATAAACTACCTAGAGATTTATAAATTGGGATAAACCTCAGAACCTCTTCTGTAAAATAGAACTAATAACTTTCTTAAAAGGTTAGTCTAGACAAGTTCTTGTGACCCATTTTGACTCTAAAATTTTGAGTTTTCTGATTTTTTTTTTTTTTTATACTCTTCTCTGCCTTGAGTAGGCAATCGAAGTTCATTTATGTGTATATGTATGTGTGTGTGTGGCAGGGAGGGATGATGTCTTCCTGCTAAGATCTTCTTTCCTAAAGTAAGATTGTATAGCAAAAGCATAACCCTCCAAAGAAGCTATGGAAATACCGACAGACAGAGTAGCAGGAATAAATTCTAGGAGTTTCATCTCAGAGTTCAGATGAAGACATTGGAAACCCTGGCGTAACCCTGAGAGAGATCATATTATTAAAGAAATTTGGATGGAACGTAAAGTATTGCAAAGTAGCATCTCTCTGTGCGGAGGGACTGTTATTGATGATGTAGTGAAGAGCGTTCAACACTGGCAGTGTCACTGGGGAGTAGGGTTGGAATATCCAAAAGGCAAGGTAAGCATGGTGCTTACCTTGCTTACCAGATCATCTGTAGTGAATAATTTCACATTTTTTCACCACATTAGAGACTCTGCTTCTAGGTATGGCTGGCATCTGTCTCTCACTCAACCCCACAGCACCTTCCTGCAGAATCAAAACCTCTTTTCAAATTTACAGTCCCTAACAGGGGTGAATGACCCAGTAAGCAAGGTAAGCATGGGCTTACTTGTGCTTACTTACTACTCGGTAGTGAACAATTTCAAATGAGTTTCAACACATCTGTTCACTACAGATGATCTGATAAGCAAGGTAAGCACTATCAGAGAGGACCCATGTAAAACCATGAACCAGACAGTACATGGATAGTTGTCCTTCATTACGTACCATCTTGCATTGTTAGGAGAAGCGTTATCTAATTCTAGAGTACAGTCTTTTGTTTGTGACCTTGTTTTTGTGGTAGTCTCCTTGGTACTCATTATGGAGCACATACTAAGTGCCCAATAACTACTTGTGGAGTGGTTATGTGACCAACTTCTGGTACTTGGCCAAGGGGGCCATATTGCTTGGACTGCAGCAGTTAGAAATGAGAGGAAAGTGGATAGGCAGTGAGGAGAAGGGCTGAACTATTAACAGTGTTAGGCCCTGTGAATAGATGTTGTGGCTATGAACCAAAGAATTAAGTCAATGTAGAGCCAACTCAAGAAGAATCAAAGTGTGCCTTTGTCCTACACAGGTAGCTGATATAGGCAGCAGCTGCCTGCCACCTGAGGGGCAATGTCAGCGAGCCAGAAGAAATAGTTCAAGTCTAAGGTAATTTGCTTAACTCATCTTTATGGAGCTGAAAGTTCATTATCAATTGTATCAGAAAATTAAGAAATCTGGATCATTTAAGAAAGAAGATAAATATTCTTAAATTTCTAGTGAAATAGACCCAGCCTGAAAGGCACTTTCTTAATTCCAGTGATTAAATTAGACATTGTGTGTTACAATGTTTAGCTGTTGTTGATCTCTCAGGACAGCCTAGCCAGAGTGGCCAGGAACCGAATAGTGTGTCTTTACGTGGTCCCGTGTTTCTGAATGCTTTATAGTTGCACCTTAGAACCAAGTGTTGTGCTGCTTTTTAGCTGTGTGGTTATTCAGGAATGATTTTTCTACAAAGTCAAAGGACATACAAAGTAATCTCAGAATGCTCTGTTCTTATTGAACTAAATAGTGTGTGTTCTTTCAAAGAAATAACGATCAGAGGTGGTGGAACCACTCATTTGCAGATACCCATGAGACTTTTTAACCCTCTGGAACTCTAGTCTATTATTTTTGAAATAATACTGTGTTAGAACACAGTAAGTACTTGATAAATATTTATTAAATGGTTGAATCAATAATTTCTCCAACTACGTTAAAAAAAAAAAAAAAAGGTAATAGTTCTCCTCCTATGTTTACAAACTGGGAAGTCCTTAGTTCTACAAAGGGAAAAAAAGGTTTGATATCTATTGAGGCCTTATTAGTGCCAGGAAGGAACTTTGCTAAGCACTTTAAATTATTTCATTTACTCCTCACTACAACATTGTTAGGGAGGTATTTTAACCATATTTTACAAATGAAAAATAAAAGCTCAATATGATTAAATACCAGTAAGATCCAGAATGGTGAAATCAGGATTTGGTTTGTATACTATGGAGAGCTGTTCCAATTCATGCTGCTGTTCCCTGCTTTTTCTTATTGCAACCATGTGAATTAAGATGATAAACAGCAAGAGTAAGTCCTCTGTGTCCTCTTCCTAAAAAATCATCCTTTTTCATTATTCTGTTTCTAAAAATAAGTCTAGGAAAAATTGCATGAGGCCTTATTATAAGTTTAGAGAAAGACTATGAGTCTATTTTTGAGAAATAATAGTGCTTTTCTCAGAATGTTCTTTCAGATATTTGACAAAGAGTCACGAGAAGGTAAGATTCTAGGGCTGATGACATCAGGTTCAGTTAACTAAGTAACGCTTCCAGTTTTCATTGGAAATGAAATGCTTGTATTTTTTACATTATCTTATCGATGTTTAAAACAACATATCAATAGTTAAAAGAATAGATTCTGGCACCAGACTGCCAGGTTTGAATCCCAGTTCCTCTACTTACTGACTAGCTGACCTTGGGCAAGTTACTTAACCTCTCTGTTTTGCAGTCTCCTTATCTGTAAGGTGGAGATAAAAATAAAACCACGTGAGGTTGTTATGAGGAATAAATAAACTAAATTTTATAAAAACTTAGAATGATGTCTGACACCTAGCAAGCTCTATATAATTTTGTTAAATAATTAAATAAAAAAAACTTTGCTCCTAAAAATGGACCTTTCTAAAAAAAACTCTACCAATATAAATCAACCTCAAAATTCCATGTATTTTCTGTTTTTGGAATGAAAACAGAATCATACTTCAAATGAAGACCCCCACATTCTTTCAACATGAAAACAATTAAAATATTTGGTTACCTTCATGTCTTATGGTTTTGTTTGCCTGAGAAAAATTGGGATGGAGAGAGTTTACTCTTTTGAATGTGTTTATTTCTGGACTGTCTCTGCTAGCAGACAAATGCCACAGTGACCAGTACACAAGCTTTAATCTTGCTCAGTACAGGTTAGGAGGTGGGGGATTGGGAAGATCAAAAGCGCAGAGAGCGGCATTATATCACAAAAGATAAAACAGTGCCTGAGGTTTGAACTAGTTACAAAATGGTTGTATTTGACATAAGTGACATGATAATTACCACTAAAATCTGTTTAAAAAAAATTGAACTTCTAAGGGCTGGGCAGGGAAAACTTTTCTAGGTGACTGAATTACAATTTGAGGAAAAGTGACTATGAAAGGGCTGAGTTGATACCTGAGCAGGATGTTCAGAGATACTTTGCTTCCAGCCCTCATCTCCAATAGATGTGGCCTCTACACACAGGCTAATACAGCCTGTATTCCGAATCTGTTCCTGGTGTGGGTTTTAATTGGTCAGATGCACTTTAGAAAATCACCTTAGCAGAAGAGAGGCTGGATGAAGGGAAGGGCACAGAAAACGTTCTGTGCCAAATTACAGGTGATTTCTCTTTGGAGTCTAAAGATCTGGAGCTCTGGAGCTCTGTGGTCATCAAGTTACATTACTTAAAATAATTCTGAACTTTCTCAGAGTTTCACTGAGGTCCAGAGACATGCCTAGTTAATAGTACACTTACACATCTTTAGGAAGGTGTTCAGATGCTTTGCCAACCAACTCAGGAAAACTTCCAGGCATGCAGACCAAATGGTAATGTCTGGATATTTGCATTCGGAGGAAGGGTGAGAGTTGTTAATACTGAGATATCTCTGGCCTGTCAACTGAGGCTGTTGGTCTCCAAATATGGAGGCGTTGGAACATGAGTTTGTGTCTTCTGTGTGGTCCATTCAGTGCTTGATGAATGCCTGATTCTTTAACTATGCACGTTGGCCAATAAAACCACTTATCTGTCAGAAAGCCAAATATAATTAGTGCTTTACCAAGTTATACTGAGGGTCAGATTATTAACTGAATCAGAGGAAATGATGACAAGTGAAATCTGTCTTCTTCCTATGGAATATTTTGGTTTCTTATTTAAAAATTGAGAAGATAGGGATTTTATTCCACGTTTCTCTGCTGAGTCACTGTATATTCTTGGAAACGTCACTTAATCTCGCTGGGCTTCAGAATTTTTATTTCGGAAAAGTGGAGAGTATGCCGTTTTTTTTTTGCCATTTGCATATGTTAGAACGCTGTATAAAGTCTTGCCTAAAAATGTTCTTTAAGGACTTTGGATAGATGAAGTGTTTGTACATTAATAGGACGAGAAGTTTATATAGTTTACTTTAAAATTCATGTCTGGAATATTAGTGTTAATATTAATGTTAGGGATCTTCTAGTCCATGTGTCTTTCTTTTAGAGATGAGGGAATTGTGTCCCAGAGAGGACTTGTGACTTGCCTTGGATTTGTGTCAGAATCAAAACTAGAACCCAGAGCTACTGAGTCACACACAGCTTTAATTCTGCTTCACAAAAGACGTCGCTTAAAATATTTGGTTCAGGCTTTGTCATGGATGGAATTGTGTCCCCCCAAAATATGTGTCAGCTTCATTAGGCCGTGATTCCCAGTATTGTGTGGTTGTCCTCCATTTTGTGATTTTCCTGTGTGTTATAAATCATAGTCTCTGCCTGTGGTTAAAGAAGATTAGGGTGGGATGTAACACGCTTGCTCAGGTCACATCCCTGATCCAATGTAAAGTGATAAAAGAAAAAGGAAGCAAGCAGAGAGATGGGGACCTCATATCACCAAGAGAGCAGTGCTGGTAGCAGAGCATGTCCTTTGGACCCGGGGTTCCTTCGAGGAGAAGCTCTGAGACCAGAGGAAGATTGATGACAAGAACCTTCCTCCAGAGCCGACAGAAAGAGAAAGCCTTCCCCTGGAGCTGACGCCCTGAATTTGGACTTGTAGCCTACTAGCCTGAGAGAGAATAAATTTCTCTTTGTTAAAGCTATCCACTTGTGGTATTTCTGTTACAGCAGCACTAGATAACTAAGACAGGCTTTAAAAATGTCTCAGTGGAATCTGGGAGCAAGCCAGTTGCTTTATGATTTTTATCCTTTTTGGTATGAATTATCAGCTCTAATTTTGCACAGGTCGCTGTGTCATGAGGCTATTGGAAGACTGCAAGATTCATGGGTTTTGGACCTCATGCTACAAGAAAGCAAATGCGAGAAGAGGAGGGGGCTTTCAGGGCATGTGATGACAAATGTAACACATCACAACAGTAACTTCTGCCAGCCCCAGCAGCAAAATGTGAGATGACCCAATGTGAAAGCAAGCCTAAGAGGGAGACTGTCTGCTATGGTGCCTCACCCAGAGGAGAGTGATATAGCTCACCAGCTCCCAATTTACTTGCAGTACGGAGCCCTGATGGGCTAAGAAAGGAATAAACTTAAACATATTCTTATCGGCAAAACAACAACCACGTTCATGTGAGCGGGACAGTAAAGCAATTAGCATGTTTGGTAACTTAAGTTTAAAACTCTTCTAAGAAAAGAATTAAATTTTATACTTATTTTTCTTTTTGGTTTCTTTACTTTGCACACCCATGGAACCTAATGTTATATCTAGCTTATCATATCACCTTCAAAATTTATTATAAATTGTTTGCTAATTGTCTTCCTCCAGTACTGGACTTCAAGTTCAGTGGAAACTAACTTTATTTTAAAAATAGCCTCACCTGGTGCCAGCACATACCAGGTGCCAAAATAATGAATGATACTCCTCCATCCCCTAGTCTAGTTTAATAATGGCACCGGGGTAAGATTAAGATGGAAAATACTGACATAATGAGGTATAAGGTGAATAGTTATCTGTTTCAATTAATTAACCAATTGATCAGCTATTTTTGAGCCTCTTTCAGAGCAATGCTAGGCAATTTATTTAATTTTTATTTTTTATTGTACTTCAGGTGAAGGCTTATAGAACAAATAGTTTCTCATGAAACAGTAGTACACATATTGTTTTATGACATTGGCTAACAACCCCACAACATGTCAACCCTTTCCCTTCTCAACCTTTTTCTTTTTGGTGAAAATATACATAGACAAAGATACACCATTTCAAAAATTTCTACATGCACAGTTCAGTGACATCAACTATGCTCTTCCAGTTGTGCTGCTATTCTCATTTAAGATGAAGGCTTACAGAACAAAATAGTTTCTCATTTAACAGTACACATGTTGCCCTATGACAATGGTTAACAACTTCATAACACGTCAACACTATCCTAACTCAACCTTGGGTTCCCTATCACCAGCTTCCTTGTCCCCTTCTGCCTTCTGTGTTAGGCAACTTTCATGTTACTTTCTCTGATAGCACATTTTGAAGGTGAACTTCCCTCCATGAACTTCCCTCTCCACAATTTACAGGTACTTAAAATAATACTACAGAGCAGATAGCAGCTACTTTTCAATCTTAATAGATTGTTATTATTGCTGTTAGCTGTTGTGGAGTTGGCCCTTGACTCATAGTGACCCCATGCACAACAATACAAAATGCTGCTTGTGGATGCACCATCCCCATGATGGGACCGTTGAGATCCTAAGGGTTTTCACTGGCTGATTTTGAAAGTAGATCACCAGGCCTTTCTTCCTAGCCCATCCTAGTCTGGAAGCTCTGCTGAGACACGTTCTGCATCTTCAAACCTCCACTGACAGGTGATGGCTACACATGAGGTGCACATTGGCCAGGAATTGAGCCTGGGTCTCCTACACGGAAGGTAAAAATTCTAGCACTGAGCCATCACTACCCTCAATAAGGGATTGATGTTTTCTAAAACTAAGACAGAGGCACCCTAGTGGTGCAGTGGTTAAAGTGCTTGGCTGCTAACCAAAAGGTCAGCAGTTCGAACCCACCAGGTCCTCCAAGGGAGAAACATGTGGCATTCTGCTTCCATAAAGATTTACAGCCTTGGAAACCATGTGGGGCAGTTCTACTCTGTCCTGTAGACTCGACTTAACGGCAGTGGGTAAATCTAAGACATGGAATCATGGCCCAAAGTGAAATTTCTCTTCTACTGGTATAGTTGACCTCAGGAACTGCAGTGATTGCACTTCATGAGAGGCCACCATAAGGGTGATGATAGAAAAGACTGAAATTACGGAAAGAAGTGAAGGATGCCCAGCTTGCCAAAACCAATCATCATGTGCTTTTGAAAAACAGAAAAGTGAAGAATGGGCTTTGAAGAGTGGGGTTTTTGATGTGCAAAACTCAGGCTGTGATCCCAAAGATATAAGATTAAACACCCAAAACTTAATTTCTATGAGAGTGTGTAACCCTCCATAACAGCTATCGAGCGTGGAGCTCTTAAAAGCTATCAAAACAAGGCTATTGTCACCACCCCTTTACCCCAAGGAATACGCCAATAAAGTAAAATCAACGGTTTGGAGCTTCCTTACATTGTGAAGCATTCCCAGTGTCTTCACAGTAATTTAAACAGGAATTAAACACTGAGATAGTAGCAGAAAAGATAAGCTAAATCATATCAACTTTGTATATTTTTCTGTATCCCACAGATGATTTCATATCATGTAGTAATACAGCTTACAAGTTTTTTGATTGTATTTTATTTTTACTACCACCACCTTCCCTTTTGGTTATATAAATACTGAATGGATTATTTGAATATATATTTTTTAGCCTTGTTCTCTTTCTTTCTCAGTAATACTGCAGCTAATGAAGCAAAAGGCAATTCTACTGATTTAAACCCGGCATTTAGAAATTTTAATTTCCCTAGTTCAGCTAATTTTGTTACTCTCATACATTTTTATAATTGCTGTTTTCCGCTATCAAGTTAACACAGGTAGAAGGGAAGCTAGTTTGAATCTGAACCTGATGCTGGAGGTCACAGGAAGATTATGTAACAGGACTGAGAAGCTTTGCAAAGTGTTTAAATTGCAGAGCCTCTAGTAGAGTGCAAGAACATAAAAGTGAAACCACAAACCCAAAACATTTTGCAATCACTGACAAAACCGTGCCTTGTCAGATAATGCTAGGGAAGAACTGGAGCAGAGCAGAGTTGCTAAAATGGCAATAAAGAGTATACGTCTTGATTCTGTAACAACTGATTGCTTGTTATCTGACTTGCTGTAACGATTTCCCTTGAAATTTTGTACAGTAGGTAGATAAGACAGTGGAGGGAGAAAAACAAATGGGGGAAAAAAAAAAAACAACCCTCTCAATTCTATGTGAGATTATGGGTTCTTTTGGGAAACAAACTCTAAAAAATCTTAGTTCAGAAGCTTAAATGTGGACCGAGGGACTGTGTCCTGTTTCTCCCTGCTGGGTTCATTTAGGATAAATCCCAGGCTGTCCTGCGTTTTAGTTGGAGACTCTCACAGTGGGGGTGATTGGACTTTCTCTGCCCTAGGCACAACATATGCTACTTCCCATCCCTTTAATAGGCGTTAGTTCTGCAGATAGCACTGGTCAAATGTACATTATTCACAATCACTTTAATGCAAATATGCAAGGCTGAGAGAGAAAATATGTCACAAAGAGGCAGTTATTTGTTTCTCTTCTTTTCTAGTTCCTTCTTTCACAGGCTGTTTCCTATATGTTTGATT
Source organism: Dugong dugon (assembly GCA_030035585.1). Taxonomy (NCBI): domain Eukaryota; kingdom Metazoa; phylum Chordata; class Mammalia; order Sirenia; family Dugongidae; genus Dugong; species Dugong dugon. The sequence continues at coordinate 68,976,002 of CM057464.1, forward strand.
TAAAAAATAAATACAGTATAAAAATAAATAAAGGAATCCACTGCAAAAGCTATAAGTAGCTCCCTGAAAATTGTCTAGAAATGCCTTTTGTTAAATGCTAGTAACTAGATCACTATAAATTGTTTTGTTTTTATGATAGTTCCTTTTCTTCTTTTTTTTTTTGTGACTATGTTTTTTTAATTAAGTGGAATCCCTGCGTGTACTCTGACATTGTCGCATTTGTAAGAAAGAGAAGAGGAATCAAAGCAAGGGTAGAGCTATATTTAATCTGTTAAATGAAAACAAAACACACAATTAGGTTTGTACTGCAAAAATTAGCTTCTGCTGCATTTTCAACCTCTATTTAAAGAACTGTTTGATTTCTCAATAACAAGGCATCTGATCTGTAGCAGAACATTTCTAGGACAGATTTGCAAATGTATATTACACAGGCATACATTTTAAGTCTGAGCAGAGATTATGTGGTATTTGTCTGTCTAAACCATGAAGATATAAGTTACTTTGCCAGTAGTGAACCCGACTCTTACAAAATCATCTGCCAAATATGGGGAAGACTCCTGGATTTCTGATACCCTTATTCTGAGATGTTAAACATTTCTGTTTTGTTTTAAAATGTATCCGGTGAATTTATTTATATACAACTATTTGTCACACAGCACAACTTGACATGTTAAGCTGTGCTTTACATTAAGCACATGAAAGTTTTTATATGTGCAGAATGAAAATCTAAAATGTAACCATCTGCACAGGATATTTTGAGGTACATAAAATTGTGCCAGGGACCCTGAGAAGCCCATATCCATGAACGTCAATACAGAACTAAGAACAAAAACAAACAAATGCAGAGTAATAGAACGTTTGGAAGACATTGTACTTTTTAAAATAATACAATTAGAATGTTAAGCAAATCCTATGTTAGTCTAAGGTACAAGTGTAGCAAACATTTGCCATATGAAGGAAACAATATGCTTTCACTGTGACTCCATTCTGTTAATTAAATGATCTATGTCAATGGGCTTATGTATCACGTAATGCACTTCCTTGTCTTTTCAGAAGCAGTCACTCTAATCCACCATTATGCTTGCTTTCTTATTGTTATGCTTGTAATTAACTCAGGCAGTGGTGAAAATAAAAGCCAAGTGAAGGGTCAGGCCACCCTTATTCCTTACTATGTTGTTTTAATGTAGTCTTAACCTAAGATCATTACATTAAGAACATCTCTTTTTTTTTTTCTTGTCCCAAAATTATTTTTAACCCGAAATAGCCAATTACTCAATAGATGGGGGACATCTCTTCAGCTATTGGTGCCTGATGATTTACATAGATACCCATTAATGCTAATGGAAGGTATGTGCATAAATCTCTCGACTCCAAAAGGATAATGTCATCTACTGCAAAAACAAAAAACAAAAAACAAAAAAACCCCGAATCCACTGCCCTCAAGTCTATTCTGACTCATACTGACCCTATAGTACAGAGTGGGACTGTCCCATAGGATTTCCAGGGCTATAAATCTTTATGGAAGCAGACTGCCATGTCTTTCTCCCTGCAGCTGGTGGGTTCGAACTGCCAAACTCTTGGCTGGCAGCCAAGTGCTTTAACCACTGCACTACCAGAGCACTTTGGCCTCCTATTAAAAGCCAAAAACCATACCCGTTAATGTTGAGTCAATTCCGATTCCTATTAGTCTCCTATAAGATGAATAAGCAAAGTCTGCCATTATAAATGATCCAAGCAGTGAATTACTTAAGGAAAATTTACTTCATATCTAATTAAATAGTTTTAACATTTTTGGTAGCATTTTGTGCACATTGTTATATATCATAAGTTTTAAAAAATGCCAAATATGCCTTTGACTACATTGTCATCTGCCCAATCCAGCCAAAGGACCAACAGGCTATTTTGTATTGGGCTGTATCGATTTGCCTTTAAATTTAAAAGGAATGTAAAAGAACTAGATTTTGAAATAAGAATGAAATGGCTTCATTAAGTAAACACCACAGATAGCGTTAGAAACAGGGTTCCAGAAGATGGATATGTGTAAGAGGAAAAGGTGTGTGTGAAGTATAACCTTGAAGACTCACCTAATAGTTCTTGAGGTAATTCAGTAAATTCCTGGACCTTAGAGAGGGTCACAGTGTTACAGTAGTTAGCCGGGCACTACTGATCAAACTGAAATAAATGGTATTTATTTTCAACACCAATTTCCCACGTTTACAGTTTCTCCTTTCTCTGCCATCCTTTTGCTTCTTCTGGCATTTAGATCTCACCCTTACCAGAATTGTTTTTTGGAAAATGACATTTCAAGTCAGTCATTTATGTGTTATTGGAAAGTTGTCAATGTGTAACCTACCTCTAGGGGCATTTGCATTTTAAACCTCATCTCTAATTGTTTGCTCTTAGAATGTTTTGCCTTCTATTAAAGGACCCACAGGATTTGAACTGCCAACCTTTTGGTTAGCAGCCATAGCTCTTAACCACTGCGCCACCAGGGCTACGTATAGTAATAAGCAGAGTCCTTGAAATCATATTAATTTCTTACTGCTTGGATTGGTTTTATGGTCTGGCCTGAACTTTGCTGGAGAGAGGAGAGCAGGGGAAGAGAGAGGTTTTGGGAATTCTGAAAATGTGCCAAGTGGCTTGCCATTTGGGAACTTGCAAGTCTAGGGTTACATAGACGTGGTTGTCTTAGTTTGGGATGTGGTTGTCTTAGTTTGGATTTAAATAGCCATGACTGCTTCTGATTCAATCTAGATCAGGCCTTATAGTCAATATTCTGGGTTAGTACCGAGGTTACTTGATTTTGGGCCTAAAAGTCAAGTATATGAGATCAGATACAGAGGTTCTGCATACTACACATAATCTTTCTCTTGCTGTCTCGAATATAGGGCTATGCAGGTTATGCTTTTTGAAAAAATTTAATGTGGTAAAAAATATATATGTGTATATAACATACGCATATATAACAAAACATTTGTCATTTTAACCATTTTTAAGTGTATAATTCAGTTACATTAATTACATCCAACCTGTTGTACAACCATCACTACTATCCATTTCCCAAAGTTTTCATCACCCCAAATAGAAACTCAGTGTTCCTTAAGCAGTATGTCCCTCCCGATTTTTCCCTCCCTTCAACCCCTGGTAATCAATAATAAACTTACGACGCTATACACTTACTTATTTTAGATATTTCATGTAAGTGTTATCATATAATATTTGTCTTTTTATGTCTGACTTATTTTACTCAGTATAATGTTCTCAAGGTTCATCCCTGTCATCACGTGTATTAGAAGTCCATTTTGCTCTTAACAGCAGAATGGTATTCCATTGTATGTATATACCACATTTCGTTTTTATATTCATCTGTTGATGGACACTAGAGTTGTTTCAACCTTTTGGCTACTGTAATTAATGCTGCAGTGAACATTGGTATACGCATCTATTTCTTCTTAAGTGAGTTTTAGTACTTTGTATCTTTTACAAAATTTGTTCTTTTAATCTGAATTGTTGCTTGTTTTTGTTAAAGTTCATAATAATCCTTTGCTATTCTTTTACGGTCTGTATGACATATAGCGATGTCACCCCTTTAAGTTCTGACTTTGCTAATTTGTATCTTCTCTTTTTTTTCTGATTAATCTAGCTAGAGATTTATGAATTTTATTGATTTTTTTCAAAGAACTAGCATTTAGTTTCTGTGATGGTTAATTTCATATGTCAGCTTGGCTAGGCTATACTGCCCAGTTGTTTGGTCAAACACTAGTCTAGACACTGTTATGAAGTAGTTACATATGATTAAATCAGTTGGCCTGAAGATAAGCAGAACACCATAACGTGGATGGGACTCATCCAATCAGTTGAAGACTTTAAGAGTAAAAGTGCTCTCCCTATGGTGTATTTTGCCTCCAGACTATAAATAAACATCCTGCCAGAACTCCTCCACTTTTCTATTCTCATTGCCTGACCTGTGGATTTGGGGACATAAGACTGATGGTGTCTCCCATCCGTTGCCTGACCTACATATTTTGGACTTGCCAGCACCCACAATCACGTGAGCCAATTCCTTAGAATAAATCTCTTTCACTCTGTGTATACCTCTTACAGGTTCAGTTTTTCTAGAGAACACTAAGACAGTTTCACTGATTTTCTCGATTGTTTTTCTGTTTTGTTTTTCTAGCTCTTAAATTTATTATTTTCTTTGGTTATTTTGAGTTAAATTTTCTCTTTTTCTTCTCTTAGATCATTAATTTTGATACACAATTTTTGTAATTAATCTGAGGCTTTTCCTTTCTATTATAAACATTTTAAGCTATAAATTTCCCTTTAAGCACTGCTTTAGCTGCATACCACACATTTTTATATGATGTGCTTTCATTTTCATTTAGTTCAAAATATTTGCTAATTTTTCTTGTGGTTTCTTCTTTGACCCTTGGTTTATTTACATGGTGTTAGTTAATTTCTAAATATTTTGGGGTTTTGCATATATATTTTTCTTATTAATTCCTAGTTTAATGCTACTGGAATCAGAGAACATACTCTCTATAATTTCAGTCTTTTTAAACTTACTATGATTTGCTTTGTATCACAGTATACGACCTATCTTGGTGAAAGTTCTGTGTGCATCTGAAAAGAATGTGTAATTTATTGTTGTGTGGAGTGTTCTAATAAATGGTGAGGAAGTTCAAGTTGGTTGTTAGTGTTGTCCTACTTTGCTACATGCTTATTGATTTTATGTCTACTGATCCTATCACTTATTGAGAGAGGGGAGTTGATATCTCCAACTATAACTGTAGATCTGTCTATTTCTCCATTTGGTTCAAGTTTTTGCTTCAAGTATTTTTGAACCTATTATTAGGTGTGCAGAAGCTGGACTATATGAAGAAGAATAGGGTATCAGGATTGGAGAAAGATTCATTAAAACCTGCCATATGCAGGTTATACAACCTTGCTTGCTGAAACTGAAGAGGACTTGAAACTCTTACTGATGAAGATCAAAGACTACAGCCTTCAGTGTGGATTACATCTCAACATAAAACAAAAATCCTCACAACTGGACCAATAAGTAACATCATGATAAACAGAGAAAAGATTGAAGTTATCAAACATTTCATTTTTCTTGGATCCACAATCAACACCCATGGAAGCAGCAATCAAGAAATCAAACAATGCATTGCACTGGGCAAATCTGCTGCAAAAGACCTCTTAAAAGTGTTAAAAAGAAAAGATGTCACCTGAAGACTAAGGTGTGCCTGACCCAAGCCATGGTGTTTTAAATCACCTCATATGCATGTGAAAGCTGGACAATGAATAAAGAAGACCAAGGAACAATTGATGCCTTTGAATTATGGTGTTGGTGAGGAATATTGAATATACCACGGACTGCCAAAAGAATGAACAGATCTGCCTTGGAAGAAGTACAGCCAGAATGCTCCTTAGAAGCAAGGATGGCAAGACTACGTCTCACATACTTTGGACATGTTATCAGGAAGGACCAGTCTCTGGAGAAGGACATCATGCTTGGTAAACTAGAGTGTCAGCAAAAAAGAGGAAGACCCTCAAGAAGATTGATTGACACAGTGGCTGCAACAATGGGCTCAAGCATAATGACAATCATGAGGATGGCACAGGACCAGGCAGTGTTTCGTTCCGTTGTACATAGGGTCACTATGAATCGGAACCAACTTGACAGCACCTAACAACAACAACAATAAACACATTGAAGACTTTTGTATTATCTTGATGAACTGACCCTTTCAGCATTATGAAATATTCCTGTTTACTTTGTCATGTATTGATATAGCCACTCCAGCTTTCTTTTGGCTAATGTTGGCGTGGTATACTTTTTCCTATCTAGTAATTTTTAACTTATCTTTGTCTTCATATTTAAAGTGGGTTTCTTGTAAATAGCATATATTTATATTTTACTTTTTTGTCCAGTATGACTCTGATTTTAATCGTAGTGTTTAAACCATTTACATTTAATAAAGTTAGATTTAAATCTACTACTTATCATTTGTTTTTTATTGGTCTAATCTGTTCTTTTTTAACTTTTGTCTTGCTTTTTTTTGAATTAGTTGAATACTTTTTATGGTTTCCTTTTATCTCTATTATTGGCTTATTTGCTATATTTATTTATTCATTTTTATAATGGTTGCTTGATGGTTTAAAATGTACATTTAACTTTGTATGGTCTATCTTCAAATAATATTATGCCAATTTCACATATAGTGTATGACTCTTACTACAGTGTACTTCCATTTCCCCCTTCTCTCTTTTGAGCTATTGTTATTAATTTTCCTTTTACAGATTCTATAAAATTCATGGTATAATATTTTTTGCTTTAAACAGTTATCTTTTGATGAGAATAAAAAGTGAGAAAAACGTCTTGTATATTTACTCACATATTTATTATTTCCATATTTATTTATTTATGTAAATACAGTTCTCCAACAGTTATCAATTTTCCTCTTCCTGAGACTTCCTTTAACATTTCTTATAGTTTATAACATTGGTGATAATTTCTGTCGGCTTTTGCTTACTGAGAAAGTCTTTATTTTGCTTCCATTTAAAAATAATATATATTTCAATATCTAGTGTATTGAATTTTAGATTGACAGTGTTTTATCCTCTTACACTTCTTCAAAAATGTTGATCAATTGCCTTCTTCTTGAACAATTTTTGATGAGAAGACTGCTGCCATTTTCAACCTTACTCTTCTGTATATAATACGTCTTTTTCCTCTGATTGCTCTTAAGCTTTTCTGTTCATCTTTAATGTTCAGCTAATTATGAAGAGCCTTTGTGTGGTTTCCTTTATGTTTATTCTTCTTGGGTTTTTTTGAGATTCTTAGATCTGAGGGTTTATAGTTTTGACAAATTTGGGAAAGATCTTTAATTGCTTTTTTTCTGTCACTCCTCTCTGCTCCTTTTCTGGGACTCCAATTATGTATAGTTTAGACCACTTGTTGTTGCCCCATTGTTCACTGATTCTCTATTCATTTTTTCTCTAGTTTTTTTTTTTTTTTTTTAACTATTTTTGTTTCTCTTTGTTTGTGGACAGTTTCTAGTTCTATGTCTTCAAATTCAATAATTTATTCTTCAGCAAGATTTAATGAGCTGATAATCTCCTCCAGTGTATTTTTTATTTCAGATATTGTATTTTTCATCTCTTGAATTCCATTTGGATCTTTTTTATGTCTTGCTTTACTCTTTTCATCATATTCAGATTTTCTTCTACCTTTTTGAGCCTATGAAGCAGATTTATAATAGCCATTTTAACATCATGTTCTATTAATTCCATTATCTCTGTAATTTCTGAGTGTGTTTCTTTCAATCAATATTTCTCTGAGCTATGTTCCATATTTTCTTGCTTCTTTGCTTGCCTGGTAATTATTGATTGAATGCCAGACTTTGTAAATTTTATATTGTTGGGTGCTGTAACTTGTAGCATTACTTTAAATAATATTAAACTTTTTCTGACACAATTAAGTTACTTGGAAATTGTTTGTTCTGTTTTAGATTTGCTTTTAAGTTTTATCAGGGAAGATACAGAGGAGCTTTTTCTATATGGCTAATTTAACCCTCCTATTAAGACAATGGAAACCGTGGTGGCATAGTGGTTAAGAGCTACGGCTGCTAACCATAAGTGTCGGCAGTTCAAATCCACCAGGTGCTCCTTGGAAACCATGTGGGGCAGTTCTACCTTGTCCTATAGGGTTGCTATGAGTTGGAATCGACTTGACGGCAATGGGTTTGGTTTTTTGTTATTAAGACATTACCCGTTTGAAGACTCTAAACAATAATACATTACTTATGAAGTCTTCTTTTCGTATGGTAGGAACATGACCTATTCCCAGAACTATGTGAGCTCTGAGCATTGCTTGGCTTGCTGTTTTCTGGTGTTTATTTTCCTGACCTCTCACACATGTACAGATCAGTGCTCAGGCAAAGTTTTGAGGGAACCTCTGTAGATTTCTAGAGTTTTCTTTTTTTTTTTTTCTCTCTGCATCTCTCTGTGGGTATTCTACCCCACAATTTCTAATTGCATTGGTTTCCCTGAACTCCAGTCTCTGTCTTTACAACTCACTAAAACTGAAGACCTCTGTTTGGGTTCTCCCTCCATGTGATGTTACCTGGAAACTGCATTTAGACAGTAAGCTGAGGCAAACATAGGGCTCACATTTTTTTTCATTTTCTCAGTTGTCATAGTCTTTCATTGTTTGTTGTACAGTGTCTGAAAACTGCGGTTTAATATGCTTTATACAGTTTTCTTGTTACTTAAGGTGGGAGAGTAAATTTGATCTCTCCATCGTAGTTAGCAGTGAAAATCTAAATAAGAGATAAGTTGTCTTCTAGTTTTTCAGGTTCACAGATGGAATGGAATTTTGTGTCAGGATCGATCATACCCCATTCTCACCTATACTTGATATAGACGATTTAGATGATGAAAGTTGGGATTTACAGCTGGTGATATTTAGGTGCGAGTCTGGACTTGAGGTGATGATATTATGGGTTATGGCTTTGGATTATTATAAGGATGGATATGAACCTTTGGGGGCCAGGGGGTGGTCTGTGGTAGGTTGAAATATGGCCCCCCAAAGATACCTATGTCCTAATCCCTGGAACCTATGAATATTATCTCATAAGACCAAACAAAAAAAAAAAAATCATGTCTTTGCAGATGTGATTAAGTTAAAGATCATGAGATGGGAGATTATCATGGATTATCCAGATGGCCCCTAAATGCAATCACATGCATATTTATAAGAGGGAGGCATTGGGCATTTTGACACACACAGAGACACAGAGGAGAAGGAGATGTGAAGATGGAGCAGAGACAGATTTGAAGATGCTGGCTCTGAAGATTAGAATGATATGGTCAGAATCCAAGGGATGCCAGCGGTTACTAGAAACTGGAAAAGGGAAGGAAGGGAATCTCTCCTAGAGTCTGTGTAGGGAGTGCAGGCTTGCGAATACCTCGATTTTCATCCAGTGAAAACTTTTGGGCTTCTGAGCCTAAAACTGTAAAACAATAAAATTCAGTTGGTTAAGCCTCCCTCAAATTTTTGGTAATTTGTTACAGCAGCCAGAGGAAACTAATACAATTTTTATAGTTTTAACTCTTAGATTTAGGATTCTCATCCATTTTGAGTTGTTTTTTGTATATGATGTGAGAAAGGGGTCAAACATCATTATTTTACACGTGGATATTTTAGTGTCCCAACACCATTTTTATTTAAAAGACTATTCTTTCATCATTGAATTTGTCTTGGCAACTTATTGAAAATCAATGGACTGTAAATGCAAGAGCGTATTTCTGGACTCTCAATTTTATTCCATTGATTTATATGTCTATCCTTATGCCAGTACTGCACTGTTTTGACTAGTAAATAAGTTAATTAGTAATTAATTGTTAAGCTTTGTAATAAGTTTTGAAAGCAGGAGGTGTGAGTTTTCCAACTTTGTTCTTAACAAAAAAGTAGTTGGCATTTTGATATGGACTATGTTGAATCTGTGGGTAAATTTGGGAGTTATTGCCATTTTAAAAATATTAAGTCTTCCAATCCATGCTGTGGGTGTTTTTACATTTACTCAGGTCTTCCTCCATTTCTTTCAATAATGTTTTGTAGTTTTCAATGTATAAGTCTTTCACTTTCTTTAAATTTATCCCTAAGTATTTTATTCTTTTTGATGCTATCGTAAATTGAATGGTTTTCTTAATTTCTTGTTTGGATTGCTCATTGCTGATGTATTGAAATATATTTGATTTTTATATGTTGACCTTGTGTTCTGTAACATTTCTGAGGTTATTAGTTTTAGTATATTTTGAATTCCTTATAGTTTTCTGTATACAAAATCATGACATTTGCGAAAAGAGAGTTTTACTTCTTCCGATCAATCTGGATGCCTTTTATTTCTTTTTTTTTTTTTGCCTAATTTCTCTGAACCTCCAGTATAATTTTAATAGAAGTGGTGATAATGGAATCCTTGTCTGTTTCCTGATCTTAGGGGAAAACATTTAGTATTTCTCCATTAAGTATGCTTATAGATGTGGGTTTTTCATAGATGGCCTTTCATGTTATTTACTTTTCACTTAACTTTTCTGTGCTTCCGTTTTTCCATCTGTAAAAGAGACGTAATAATAGGGTTGTGTTGAGGTTTTTACCTGCATGTATTTGAGGTTCATATCAGTTAGGTTTAGTGCTTTAAACAAAAACTACCGCATATTTTAAACTGTAAGGTAATTAATATGGGGTAATTATGTACTCAGGAAATTGTCAGAAGGGCTAGAAAGCAAGCTCTTGACTGACCTTCCAGGAAAGCCTCTCAGAACAAGACTACTGAATTGGCCTGCCAGGAGAGTTACATCCTCTGCTACACTTAGGAAAATAGGACTTCAAGAAGCTGCCACTGGAACTATGAGTCAACAACTCACTGAGATCTATGGTTCAGGAACCTGCCTTCACCACTGTCACCAGTACCACCATTAATAGATCTAAAAGTTCCTGAACATCAGGAAATTGAGCCTATATGCTGCTGCTCCAACTCTTTATCAATATCTATGAAGCTGGAAACTGGTCACTGACTTCTTTAAGCGTTGCTTATCAGCATAAAACGTGCCAAAAACCACAGGAACATGATCTCTAGTTTACTTCTTTTTCAAAACTTCAGGGGAATCCTTGTAATTGGTGGAAACTAATTTTTAAATCTAATATACTTCTTTAGTTGCAAAGAAAATCTGGGAATATAGTTTTTAACTTTCAGCTTCTGCAATAGGTAAGGTACAATAGAAGAAGGTGGGAAGAAATGGTAAGTACAATAGACCATATCCAACACAGGAATTAAATGAGATAGAAGGTTTTCTTGGAATCACTCAATCATATTTCATAATAATTATTATTATTTTCATTTCATGGCCCATGAAATAATTGCTCTACTACCATCAATCAGAAATGTGATATTTTCTGATATCAGATGCCAAGGCTATGTCCTTAAAATGCTCCAAAACTCCATTGAGGAGGTGTATAATGTCTCTAATAATATCCCCAACAGATTAAGATTTTGCTTGGTGTCGTTGTAGAATAGCCATCTCTTTCCTCCTCATGTCCTCATCTTTTGCTGGCTTGTTCACCTGTGGAAATGTCTGAGTGGGGCTCTTGTTGCTCCATTTCTTGGTTTTGAATTCAGGTATTTATTTCACTCAGGTTTTGGCTTTTTTTTTAAAATTCTGGCCTTTGTTACAGACTTTGACTTTACTTCTCATCTCTTCTCTTGCCTACCAGCCTGAGTCTAACTTCCCTGGTGTTTTTCTGGTGTTGATTCTTGACCTGACTCTGATTTGGGTTTTGCTATAGCCTAACCTGTGACCCAATTCACCACCACATATTATAGAAATCCCTTAATTTCTTTGTGTTTGTTTATTTGGAAAGGTTTCTATTTCATAGATGCAACATTTTACAAATTTTAAAACATATTTTAAGGTATCGAATACTTTATTTACATTTTGTTTACAGCACACACTCTTTTTTTCTTCCCAGGCATTTGTAAATCAGTGTATAGTTCATAAAAAATTTAATTGACAACATTTTGATTTATTTATATTTGAATCATCAGGTTGCTTAGCAGTGGACACTTAAGAGTCTATAAGCTTTAGTTGTTGTTAGTTGCCGTTGAGTGGATTCAGACTTATGGCAACCCCATATATGCAGAGTAGAACTGCACTGTATAGGTTTTTCAAGGTGGTGACCTTTGGAAGGCAGATTATTACCAAGCCTGTCTTTTGAGGTGCCTCTGGGTGGACTTGAACCACCAACTTTGTGGTTAGTAGTCCAGTGCTTAACGATTTGCACCACCCAGGAACTCCATCTATAAGACTTTAGAATTTTCTTTTTTCTTAGAAGCAGGATGTTGGATCTTGCCAGGAGTGAATTAATTTAATGCTCATGTTCAAAGTTTAGTTTCAGACTTGGCAATTTGAATATAGAAAGCGGTCTGTTTGATTTTGGGAATAGTGCCACCTCTCATCCCTAATTTGAGAGAAAGAAAAACTTTTTCATTTTGATTACCCATACAAATTTCAAAGGAAATGATAGCTATGGGAAGGCAAACAGTCAGGAAACACAAGAATAATGCATTTCTTTTAAATTTTATTTTCCTTTTCTGGTCTTTAGAACATTTGCTTGCTCTCTGTTTTGGTTCAATGTATATTTTTCTTTTTATTTTGGTAAAATATATATAACAAAACATTTGCCATTTTAACCATTTTTATGTGTACGATTCAGTGACATTAGTTATGTTCACCATGTTGAGAACTATCACCATTGATATCTATTTTATTTTATTATTTTTAATCTCAACTTTTTCACTGAAACTGAAGGCACATACGATTTCTTAGACTGATAAATAACGGTGCCAGCCACCTTCTGCAGGTGATTTGGTTTTTCATGTGGCATTTCATTCCACCTGTTGCAAAACAGTAGGTATTAATGCTTAAAATTCTTCTTCTGAATTAAAAAAAAAAAAAAAAAGAGGAATCACTGTTCAAAATCATAGGTAAGGCCACAATAAAACTTGATTATTTTGGGTTACATCTGATATAAGTAATAAAACTTAAGTCCCTTTAGGAAGGGAAGATAATTTTGATAAACCCAGTTCTACTACAATTCTTTATCCAAGCATTGTAATGGAACTTTCAGCAGGAAAAAGACACCGAGTATCTTCTTATCCATACCTCTTCTACTGTTTCACTGGTCTGTGGGAGGGAGAATGCTTTTATGTTGTTTTCAGCCTTCCCAGTTAGAAAAGAGCTTCTTGAAGCATAAAAGGGAGTAGAGTGTTTTTTCCTTATAAACATGTGATCTCTGTCTTATTTTAAAGCTGAAGAGGGAGGATAAAAGACACAGGGACAATTAAAAATAAATTATAAAATTAGATATAAGACCATCCCAGTTTAGCTCCTTCATTTTGTCAGTTTGAGTAGGTTTTATACTTCTAAGTCCTCTCTAAGTCACTTCTAAGACATACAGATGATATAAAGACTTTATTGACATAAACTATGATACACATGTGTGAAGTACATTTTGGCGCATTCATCTATTCACTCTAGAAAGATTGAGTATCTATTCGTATCATAAGGAGCCCTGGTGAAGCATTGGTTAAGCACTCAGCTGCTAACCGAAAGGTCGCTGGTTCAAACTCACCAGGCACTCCACAGGAGAAAGATGTGGCATCTGCTTTTGTAAAGATTACAGCCTTGGAAACCCTATGGGTTGATTGTTCAAACCCGCAAGCCACTCCACAGAAGAAAGATGTGGCAGTCTGTTTCCATAAAGATTACAGCCTTGGAGACCCTATGGGGCAGTCAACTCTGTCCTCTAGAGTCGCTATGAGTCCACTCAATGACAACAGGTTTTTATTGTATAGCTTGTGCTGTAAAAGGCACTAGGAATACACAGTTGATGCTGGAGAAGACAGAAGCTAACTGGGATAGTTCTGTGTGGTGGGTGTTTTCATGAGCTTTGGGGGTTGGCAAGAGAATGTTTTTCAGAGAAGGTAGCTATTGTTTTTGGGGGTAGGAGGAGCTAAGTAAGTGGAACAGTTGAGAAGAGAAGAGGGAAGTTAAAGGAAGCATCTCTTCAGGCAAAGGGAAGAGAGGAATAGATACTGCTAAGGGTTTGTCAAGCCCCATTTAGTTTTCATTCTGGGCATATGGGAGGGAATTACATTTCCTGCCTCATTGCAGTTACATGGGGCCACATGACTTATGGCCAATGGAATGTGGAAAGAACAATTTATACTATTTCCAGGCCTATCCCATAAGAAATCCTACTGTGTGATCTTTCAAGTTCTCTCTCTTCCTTCTTTTGTAGGATGGATGCAGATGATCTAACTACAATCTCTGAGGCCTCAGAGCAGTGGCTCTCAGACTTAGCTCCTGATGATTCTAACATGCAGCGAAGTTGAAGAACATGCCCAGGATCACTATTCCTCAGATGGGTTAATAGGTAAGTAAGTCCTATAGAAAATGATTTTAATGACTTTGTCAATTTTTACAAGGATGGTACACAGATAAATAGGATATGGTCAATTCATTATGTATCGTGGAAGTCTAAGGGCTTTAGGGCTTAATTTTCTTATGGAACACCAGTTGAAAGGGCTGCCCTAGAAGATATTAGGTTCACTGGATGAAAGGAGCTTGGGCCCCTGAATGACTGAGTGGAGCAGAGAACCACTGCTGGCCTGCATTAGATTGTGACTCGAGTGAGAAATAAACCTTAAATGTATTATGTAGCTGAAATGTTGGGGTTATTTGTTATGTCAGTTAGCCTACCATAACTAACACAAAAAGCACGTGCAATATGTTGTGCCTACAGGAAGAACAGAGAATTAAGGATTTCATATAATTTATTCTACTTGGAATAATGATTGAGTATTTGCTTGGGGTTGGGTTGAGTTGAGGGAGAAGAGGTGTGGTTGACGTTCAGGCTGGACAAGTAGGCAGTGGCCAGGTTATCATGAGCCTTGTATGGCTTTTTAGGCAGGTTGGGATTTATTCTGAAAGTGATGGGGTGCTGTTTAATATGAGACTTCCCACTGGGTAGATAGTTAAAAAATTTCCAAACTTCTGAACACTGCTTTCAAGTACATCTTCTGTAATCAAGTATAACTAAGGACTTAGTAGGAGCAGAAACCTGAAAATGATGACCACATTCCAATGTTTGCTCTGCAATGGTGAAAGCAGGATAAAGGTATAGTTAAACTGGGGAACGTCTTGCTTACCTGGCTGGGAATCAGGTTATATTTGCCACTCATTTTAAATGACCACCAGTGCTGGAAATGTTCAGAGAAGGCAGGCAAGAAGCCACTGCTGAAACAAACACGCTTTTATATTTTCTTTTCTATGCTGTTACACAATTAAGGCATCAGCTTACTGAACCAAGCAGAACAACAAAACAATACAATTAGGAATAGTAAGCCTAGGGCAACAACAGCTACTCATGCTTTATGTAGATACCCCAGTGTTAGAATCTGAAGTGGAATCCTGAGTAAGCACCATCCCCTGGATGTTCATTCTGTTAGGAATATTAGTGCAAAGATGAACAATCAGGAGGGGCTGATGACCTCCTTCACCTCAAAGTGTAATGGTACTTGAATGGGACCTCTTGTGCCCAATTTTGCTTGGCTTTTGTTTTTAGCGGTCGATTTATTTTTGATGTCTGTAAAGTGGGCATGACTATATAAATCTACAGACATGTACACACAAACGCGATTTCTCAAGCTTATATTGTTCTGTTGGGTTGAAAGATAGGAAAGGAAAGTAAAAAAAAAAAACAAAAAACTTTGGGAAATGCTAGTGTGCTTCTTTCTAGGAAGCTTAATGACTATCCAGAAAGAAACCTGAGAAATTAGGAGGCAAATCTTCCTGAGTGTTTCTCTAAGTCATATTTTCCAACCTATTATGAAAAAACTGAATAGGGCAATCATTTTTAGATGGCTGTGATCTTTAACAAGAAGGAGCCAGTTGCATTCAACACTATCTAGTTCACAATCTGTCATTGCGCAGACTGGGCCTGCTTTCCTTGAGAAAGCTTATTTTTCTTCTTTCTTGCTGCTCATGGGCCTTGTCACTGATGATTCCTCTACTGCAGGAAGCTTCACTTGCAAAGAATCATATACTGTACCAGGCTTCCTCCTTCAGAAGCAGGATGGATGAAAAACAGAAGATTCTCCAGCTGCCTCACACAGTTATGCGGAGTTCATATTGCCCTTTCCAGGATCTGTCTGTGAAGGGATGTGCTGTGAAGTCAGCAAACAGCTCCATGTCTCTGCTTTCACCTGGGAAGCAGGTGTACCACCTGTCACTTGCCTCCCAGAAATGTTTATAGAATTGATGAGGCCATATACTTGAGGTTGATCACCTATTTCCTACAGGGAGGTGGGTGTGAGATTATTAGCTCCTCAAACAGTCACTCTGAAATGAGTAGTAATTAAAAAGATATTTAGACTTGATTTCTAGGGAAGTTCTAAAAAAAATATTGATTTTGCCTGTGGAATGGTCTCTACCATACAAGTAAAATTTCTCTTAGGGATTTATAAGAAAACCAAAAACGATCAAAGATTAAACTGATCCCTAAGCAGAAGCTCTTCCAAGGAAAAATATGCAACATAGTGAAGTGATTACAAGCATAGGTTTTAGCCAAACTGGCAGGCTTCAAAGCTGAGTTCTGCCATGTAGTTGGCATGTGATCCTGGGCAAGTCTCTTAACCCTTTTTTTTTTTTTTTTGAGTTTTTTTAGATTGTGCTTTAGATCAAGGTTTATAGAGCAGACCAGTTTCTCATTAAACAATTAATACACATATTATTTCATGACCTTAGTTGCCAACACTGCAACCTGTCAACCTCTCTGCTTCTCAACCTTGGTTCCCCATTTCCATTCTCCCAGCTTTCCTGTCCCCTCCTGCCTTGTTGTCCTTGTCCCTGGGCTGGTGTGCCCATACAGTTTCATATACATGGTTGGGCTACATGTATTATTGCTTATTTTATGGGCCTGTCTAACCTTTGGCTGAAGGGTGACCCTCAGGAGTGACTTCGGTACTGAGTTAAAAAGGTGTCCAGGGGACATTCACTCAGGTTTCTCCAGTCTCTGTCAGACCAGTAAGTAGGTCTTCCAATAGTGACAGATAAGCTGAGAGCTTAAAAATTCCCATTTCCCCTTAAACACGTGATTTATCTCACTAACAGCTTAAAGGTAAGTGAGATGTAAGTTTCCATTCAAATTTTCAGGGAAAAAAAACAAAACAAAACACCATATATTCCTACTAGGAGAGGTAGGTTTGTGAGTTTGAATTTTGTTCTACATTTTTCTCCAGCTCTGTCTGGGACCCTCTGTTGTGATCCCTTTCAGAGTAGTCCACGGTGGTAGCCGGGTACCTTCCAGTTATGCTAGACTCAGTCTGGTGGAGACTGTGGTAATTGTGGTCTATTAGTCCTTCAGACTAATCTTTCCCTTGTGTCTTTGGTTTTCTTCATTCTCCCTCGCTCCAGACAGGGTGGGACCAGCGGAGTGTCTTAGATGGCCACTCACAAACTTTTAAGACCCCAGACAACTACTCACCAAAGTAGGGTGTAGAACATTTTCCTTATAAACTATGTTACGGCAATTGAGCTAGATGTTCCCCGAGACCATGGTCCCCAGCCCTCAGCCCAGTAATTTGGTCCTTCAGGGATTTTGGATGTATCTATGAAGCTTCTATGACTTTGCTTTGGTCAACTTGTGCTGACTTCCCCACCGTTGTATACTGTCTTACCCTTCACCAAAGTTGCCACTTATCTATAGTCTAGTTAATGTTTTTCTCTCCCCGCTCTTAAACTTTCTGTGTCTCAGTTTTCTCATCTATTAACTGGAGATGATAATAGAATCTTAATCTTAGGGTTGTTTTAAAGGTTAATTTAAATGATAATATTTGTAAAATGTTTATAAGTATGCCTGGTACATATTAAGTGCCACTGTTGTTTAATAAAATATACTTTATTGAACTTTCTGGTTATCCCACCTCTCCTAGTAGGAATGTATGTATTTTTTTCCTGAAAATTTGAAAGGAAACTTATATCACCTACCTTCAAGTTGTTAGTGAAATAAATCATGCGTTTAAGGGGATATGGGAATTTTTAAGCTCTCAGCTTATCTGCAACTATGGGAAGACCTACAGAGATTCCTTCAATTTCCTGGAGAGAAAAAAACTATCTTATCTATCTATGTATCTATGTATGTATGTACATATGTATGTATCTATGTATCTATGTATGTAACTACGTATGTATGTATGTATGTATGTATCTATCTAAGCTATCAGTCTTCTGTATTAGAAAACAAATCTCATTGGATACAAGGCCGTCACTTATGTTTGCAACCCTTTCTGTATTTTCTCATGGAGCATTCTGGGTATTTAACGGTAATCATTAGAATCAGTTTCCTGGATTATTAACATACCTTTTTGCATGGTTATTGCCTTCCCAATAACTGTAAATTTTCAGGTCTGTCTGTAAAATTTCTCATCTATAAAATCTGATCCCTCTTTTTATGTATAAAAATGATTTATGACACTTACTGTTCTCTTAAGAAAAATTTACTTCTGCTAGAGCTGAGCCATTTCTGGGTGGGCAGTCCTAGAATATTTGATCAGGAAGGTTCCTAGAAATCATGTGACTAGGAGTATAAATGCAGGGATGGAGCTCAGAGAGAAAAATGGAGGAAGACATATATTAATATGGTTACAGTAACTTCTGATTCTACAAACATGTAAATATTTAGCAGCATGCCAGTGCCTTACTCGGCAGGTAGTTAGCCTTCACAGAGCTAATAAATTCCATTACTTTTTCTGATCTACTCAATCTCCTTGCTTTCAGGTTGAATTGTACCTCATCATTCCAAACAGATGAATGTATATTCAGTTTTTTTTTTTTTTTTTGGTGGATGCTCATCAACTTAAGTTAAATTTTCAATGACACAGTGATTATGGTATTTATGATGATCTTCTTTGAGACTACTGTAAATGAAATCACAAAGTGGTATACAGCAAGTTGAAACTGAGTTTTATTTTGTTGTTGGTTTGTTTGTTCAAGGCATTTTTTGTTTATTATATTATTGGCCTTTAGTTTCTTCCTCTGAAAATTTGAGGTTTCAACCAGATAATCTTTTCCAGAAATAGAAGTCTATTAAAATTTTAAAGACTTCTTAAAGATTATAGATCTTTAAATTTTATGAGACATACATATATTCAAAGAAGCACGAATATAGGAAGAGAGCCATAAGATCTTTTTTACCCTTTCAACTCAAATGAAAGGGACTGAATTCTGAAGCATGACATTGCCATCTGTGCCTTTTGCTACACAGTTAATAATAGTTTTAGTGGACCAGGTGAAGTTAAATTTGTTATAGAAAAATGATGTCATTGTACAACTGAATGTGTATATTCATGAAGCTACTGGGGCAACAACTTGTCACTATAAAAATGGGAGATAATGTTTCTCTTTCCTTTTGTTCCCCTGGACTCCAGTCTCATACAATAATAACTACCACTAGTTCTTTTTAGGCATTTGGTGTGTGCTGGACAGTGTTTTATGCTGTTTATTTGTTGTTTAATCTTTACAAGACCTATGACATAGACGTAACAGTATACTTATTAAGCCATAGTTGAGGGCACTGGAACTTGGATAGGTTAAGTAAATAACACACAGCCAGTATTAGTGTTGGGAGTCTATCTCATCTCATTAGACTACTGTTTAGCCCAAAATAATATAGTGATGTTTCTCACCTTCTCTGCTTTGCTTATGTTGTTCTCTTTGCCTACTGTGTTCTTCCTCTACCTCTGCACGTTGAAAATCAACTTGTCATTTAAGACCCAACTGAAAGCTACATCTTTTTTGTAAACTTCTATTGGCCTAGTCAGAATTAAGCATTCCCTCTTCAGTGCTCCCTTCCATAAAACTTATATATGTATTTTAAGTTTAAATGTACAGTTATGGATTGAACTGTATTCCCACAAAATATGTGTCAACTTGGGTAGGTCATAATTCCCAATATTGTGTGATTGTCCACCATTTTGTCATCTGATGTGATTTTCCTGTGTGTTATAAATCCTACCTCTATGATGTTAATAAGGCAGGATTAGAGGCAGTTATGTTAATGAGGCAGGACTCAATCTACAAGATTAAGTCGTGTCTTGGGTCAGCCTCTTTTGAGATATAAAAGACAGAAGCAAGCAGAGAGATAGGGAGACCTCATACCACCAAGAAACAAGAGCCAGGAGGATAGTACATCCTTTGATTCTGGGGTCACTGTGCTTAGAAACTCCTCAACCAGGGAAGATTGATGACAAGGAGATTTCCCTCAGAGCCAACAGAGAGAGAAGGCCTTCCCCTGGAGCTGGCACCCTGAGTTTGTCCTTCTAGCCTCCTAGACTATGAGAGAATAAATTTCTCTTTGTTAAAGCCATCCACTTGTAGTATTTCTGTTATAGCAGCACTAGATGATGAAGACATGTACTAATACCTTTATGGAATGAACAAATCAAATCTCGTAGTATTAGTGTCCATGTCTGCCCTCCCCACTAGAATGCAAGGAACCTAAAGCGTAAGACTGACTGTTCATTACTGCAGATTCCTTGAGGCCAAGGATCTTGTCTTAATCATTTGTATGATTATTTATTTATGTCTCATCTTGTTTTAGAGAGGGTTCAAGAATATAGAAAATATAGTCAGATAACATAAGAAAGAAAATAAGGGCATGGGCATGAAGTGGAATCAAGAAAGAGGTTTAACAATACTTACCATAATGATCAACCTAAGAATTTATTTTGAAAATAAGTTTTCTAGAAGCTCACTTATTCCTTTTGTATTCTTAATGCCAAGAGCAGGGTCTGGCACATAGGAGCAGTTGTTAAACGCTTATTGAGTTGAATGCTTGCATACCAGATCTGGGCCCCTCTCTGTCTCTAGATAAAGAGTAAGCACATAGTGTGCCCTCAGTATTCGCTGACTTAGCAAATGTTCATTAAGACAGTTCCTAAATTGGAATCAACTTTACACAGTCAGATTTTTAAAGAAATCATTTGGATCCAGCCTAAAGCTATGTCTGTACACAGAAATTAAAGTGGAAGACTAAGGTAACCATGCAGATAATTAAGGAAAAAAATCCACCTTTACTTTAATGATATATATATTTTTTATTTGTGGAATTATTAGCTAACTGCAAGGATTCTTTCTTTATTTTGTCAGTGTAAGCACTGTAGGTCAAACCAGTTGACCTGCACGAATCATTTAGGTTTTGTCACAGTGAGGCAAATACATAGAGAGTTTGGAAGGCAGAGCCAATTCTTTTGGTCTTCTGACTGATTTTAACTCATTCTTACCGCACAGTCCAACGTTCTCAACTGATTTCTAGCTTTTCATTTCACTCTGATCTGTGTAGACTCTCCCTAGCCTTTCCATGCTGAATTGTTCCACATGAGAGATGTATTTTTTAAACAAGAATAAAAGCATATCTTATCTATGCTAAAGTGACAACTGAATTTGGACCATTAAAAATCCAGCTTGCGAGCAGCCAGTGAAGATGCCACAATTGGTCTCTATTCTCCTGGAGCAGTAGAAGGAGATTTAGGAATTGGAAAAAGAAATGATCTAATTGTCTCCATGAACCACCGCCTGCTTTGCCATGTGACCAGAAGAAATGGATGATACCTGGCTACTGATACTGAATATTTTGATCAAGGGCCCAATAGATGTGGAACAGAACATCAAATTCCTGTGGAAATCAGACTTACTGGATCGATCAAGACTAGGGGAATTCTGAATCTGTTGTCCTGAATAATCTTTAAACTTTGAACCGAAACTATCACGTGAAGTTATCTGTAAACAAAACAACAGTTTAGCTCAATTGATAAAGCATGTCTTGAATATTTCACTCTTTTTAAAGAATTATCTGTAATGATCAAATTGACAACAGTAACTCTAAAGCACAGATGAGAACTTTAAGGGACATAGAGAGTAGATGTTAATGGTGGGAAACAATCTGAGTGGAGATAACAAGAATGGTGACCATGTGAAGAATGTGACCAGTGTCACTGATATGTACATGTAGTATTGTTGAACTGGTATATGTTTTGTTGTGTATACTTTCATAAACAAAACAAACTTAGATATCCAGGGAGATTTTCTGGATAATTATACAGCCTCAGTGTCTGGGATTGAACAAAAGAAGCAGACCAAAACCAGAAATTCCTTCTTACAGTCAGGTCAGGCCATTCCAGGCCAAAGTAAACCCCAAATCCATATTCAGTCAGTATAGTGTATCATATCAAGAAAGTAATTTATGAAGTAAAGCACTACTAAAAGATAGAACATTATTATTCTCACTTAACTCAAGATCTGCCCTTATTCTTTAAGTGAATGCTGATGAGCTTAGCAGGTTTATATGACCGACTGGTAGGACTTACTGAAATGTAAGACCAATGGTATTAATCCTTATTTTACTAGAGATTGGTATATAAGTGCATTGGTGAGAAATTCTATTAATTCACTGATTGCTTTCTTTTTCTCTTATGGTAAGATGAAAAATAAAGTTCTTCTTGAATTAAAGTGGAAACAAAGACCCACAGTAACCAATAAAGGGGATTGAGTCCAATAACAGAGTTTATTGGACCTACTCATAGAATCTGGGGAATCAGCCTGTTATCTTGAGTCTTCAACTGAATTTATTTTAAAAGCTACATAATAGTTTGTGACTGTTTTTTGGTTTTAGGGAAAAAAATGAATAAGAGGACTTTTTGTAACTCCCCTGTTTATTTATATTAGAATGTGTTGTTTACTATTAGCATTACCATTTAGAACTATTATTTCCCAGTTTTAGTTCAATTTACATCTATTAGAAGTAAAGATAGAACAGTTTTTACCCCCTGATGGAAATGAAAAATGGTGACTGTTAATGTCTTTCAGCACAATTACTATGCTTGTTATGATGATTTAGTTGAACTCATTGGAACAGATATAATGGCTAACTTTAGCTATGTCTACAGAATGGCAGCATGCAGATCATTTGCTGAAAAAAAAAGTGCAATAGTGCTCAGTACATCTCACTTGATTTGCTTTTCATTATAAACAATAAAATATAACATTAAAGGAGGCTACTACTTGATTTTTATGTACTCCATCTGATCAGCTGGACCAGAGATTGTAGAGCGCTGATGTCCACTTGGGTTTCAACACGTGCGTGTGGTCCCTCTCTCTCTTTTTTTTTTCCTAGTTGAATATTTCTGTTTGTGTTACTTGGGAAAAGATAGCCATCATAATATGAAGCATCATTGCTAAATCTAAACGATACCCAATTAAGAAGGATCCCTGAAAGGTAAAGTAGAATATTGACAAGAGAAACTCAGCAAGCTTGGCAGACAGTACAGAAAGAGCCCCTAATCAGTATGTTGGATCTATTTAATCATAATCAGAGATAGCAATTGACTCGGATGCAGCCTACAAGTATTTGGCATGAATTTGGAAAACATAATGCAGAACAAAGACAGACTAAAAGTTGCTTCAAGGGCCTTAGACTAGGGATCACATTTCTTCTGTGACAAAACTACATTACAATCTGACATCTTCCCTCTTGGACTGCCTAGACACACTTCTCTCATTGTGAAAATGAATGCACATGAATAGCAGAGATATACATTCCTGATGTTTTCTGTGCCTTTCTAGTCAGGTATAGGAGGCTGTGTATAGACGTTTAGTGACTAATGCTGTCTATACACTCATCACTGAATTTGAATTTATCAGCCGAGACTAACGTGTTCTGACAGCCAAAGTTCTAATATTGGCTGTGCTGTGGCCGTATTAGTTCAACATTATTGTGTCCAAACAGTCTGGGTACCTGGGTTCTGATAAGAGAATGAGTTACCAGATAACCTTTGGGTTTTAAGGTTGTGGTGGGCAACAACATACTGTGGTTCATTCCTGTGGCCTACTTAGTGAATCTGAGTTTGAGGAAAGAGTAGTGACAATGGCAACATTTGCAGATGATTTGGGTCTTTTGTGAAGTGTCCTCTTGCCAGCTTTAGGTCCCTAAATTGTCCATTCCGACTGTATTGATGACACTGCTGCTCCTGCACGATTTGGAGGCTTTTTGAGAGGTGGAGGCAATTGTCCCAACAGTGACACCTTTTACCATCAGGCCAAACATGATTCAGCTCTTTCATCCACAAGGGGCTGCAGTGGTTTTGAAACTCTAGCGCTATATGCAGTTGAATCTCATCATAAAGCCTTATCTGCTCTATTTCCAAGATGGCAGTTGAGCCAGATCAGTGGTTTTTGAGCTCCTCTCAATTTGTTGATGACCCCTTCTACCCCTTCATAAAAGTGTTCTCAGTGGTAGAACGTTGCCCACTGTGTGTCTTCTGATCCGCTATTGAGTTAGGCCAAGGTACTTGGTAAGATACTTTAAGTGATTAATAACTCTGTTGTGACTGGAAGAGTGGAGACTGAGCATCAGCATCCGAAAAACCCTCCTACAGGCTCTGTGGGTATCGGCACCTGGAGAGCATCCTAATCTAATTTATTCCTACAGGAGTTCAGAATCCATCTGTTATTTCAGTAACCTAAATTCATGACTAACTTTTTTGGTCTGGAAAATCAGTGTGTCAGAAAAGCAGCTTTTACCTCTCAGTAGTCAGCTGCTGAGTCTGCACACCATGCTGGCTTTAGCTTAATTCCAAACATTTGTTGATACCCACTGTATTTCAAGTGTTTAAAATAAACATACATGTTTGTGTATACATTTGAGGATATTGTTTCAAAGTGAGAGACAGTCTTAATTGGTGTCAAAAATTTAGGAGAAAATAACATTGGTATGAGATGTTTTATAATTACGAGGGTATTTATTGAGCATCAGTTTTGTGCTAGTTACCTTTCTAACTGTAAAGATAGAGCAGTGAACAAAACAGGCAGATAAACACCTAATGGAGCTTACATTCTATTAGCGGACAGATGATAAAATACGTAACTAAAATGTTTGGTATGTTAGACGGTTGATGAGCATTATTGAGAAAAATAAAGCAGAGAAGGGGTTGTGTGGGGTATTTCAGTTTTAAAAAGAGTGCTCAAAAAAGTCCCCACTGAGAAGGTAACATTTGAGCAAAGACCTAAAGGAAGGGAGAAAATAGCATCCCTGGCAAAGGGGACAGCAAATGAAGAGAAGTGTGCGTGGCATATTAAAGTACAACAAAGAGTGGAGTGTACAAGGGTGAGACTTGTAGGAGGTGAGGTCTGGGTGGTAATGCAGAAAGGGGATAGGTTGGAGAGGATTGATTATTGTTGTTGCAAAGCCCTGGTGGTGCAGTGGTTAAGAACTATGGCTGCTAACCAAAAGGTTGGCAGTTTGAATCCAACAGCTGCTCCTTGGAAACCCCATCGGGCCATTCTACCCTGTCCTGTAGGGCCACTATGAGTCAGAATCCACTTGAGGACAACAGGTTTAGTTGTTTTTTTTTTGTTTTGGAGTTAGTTGATGTGTTTGTGTGTGTGTTAACCCTGTCAGAATAATGTGTTAATTCTTGTGAAGGATTGGCTGCCCAGTAAATTTATAGATAAAATTTCTAGTATCTATAAAATCACTCCACATATCAGTATCTCTAAGGCCATAATGGTTTAGTACGTAGCGTTTACCTTGTCTTCAGAATACTGTGATTTGGCACCTGAGGAAGAACAACTGTTGTGAATTTGCCAGTATAAATTTTTTTAAGAACGTTTTTACTTAAAAAAAAAAAAAAAATTACTATTTTTTTTGCTTACATATTTTGAGACCCATTCAACATCTATTTTTTTCTACTGGAAGCAATAATAAGACAATTTTGAGTGAAAATCTCAAAATACATTGAAGAGAATAGTTTTTAGAGCAAGGGATTATATTTTTGATGATAGCATTATGTATGCACAGATAGATAGAGACAAAATTGCTTTGATCTGTGTTTTACTTATCGATTATCTCAGTATTCATATCTCACGGTGACTTGACTGAATCCTTATAGTTTTGTTCCAAGAAAATTCGCTGTCCCAGATGTTTTTCTTTCTTTTTTTTGGTAGTTTTTAAAAGTGCTTATTTATGTGGACTCCTAGAACTGAATGATCACTGTTACCAATAATTATTTGCTTTTTTCAACTTTCAAAAATGTTTACTATTTATTTAAATTAATTTTCACATAAGAAATCCATCATCATATTTTGATTTTAATAATTCAAATAATAGTTATAAGACTAAAAGTGAAAATTTTTAATCATCTTTCCTGTAATACTGCTCCCTTTTTCCAAAATACTCACTAATAGTTTGAAGTATATTTTTCTAAACATCTTTTTGTGCATTAACCTACATATATCTGTGCATATACGCATATAAAGTGAGAGAACACACCATGAGTCATGTTCTACAACTTGCCTTTTTCACTAATTGACATGACTTGGTGAGGTTTTCCTGTCACTATTTTACTTCTTTCTTTTTAATTGTTGTGTAGTATTCCGTAGAATGGATGGAGCACTGGTTAAGAGCTTGGCTGCTAACCAAAAGGTCAGCAGTTTGAATCCACCAGCCATTCCTTGGAAACCCCATGGGGCAGCTCTACTTTTTCCTATAGGGATGCCTTGAGTCAGAACTGATTCCACGACAATGGATTTGTTTTGTTTTGGATATATGTATGTATGTATTTATATATGTGTGTGTATACACACACACACACACAATTTCTTTAACCATTTCCCTTTTGATAGTTACTTAGATTGTCAAAAATTTTCTTTTTAGAAGCAATGATGAACATTCAGTACCTTTATAGTTTCACCTTTTGATCAAATGCACGTATTTCTCTAGGACAGAAGTTAAAAGGAGAATTTCTGGTTTGAAGGATAGGCACATTTTAATAGATACTGACCCTTCCCTCTTTTTCTACTTCCTTTATGGATCACCTTAAAAATATATATGTTAACATAATAAGTTCAAATACTAAAGAAAGGTATAATGTTAAAGTTAACAGCTTCTCTGTTCTCTGAATACGGTTTTACATGCTAAACAAAACAAAACCTGTTGCCAAGTCAATTCTGATTCATAGTGACCTTATAGGACAGAGGAGAACTGTCCCACAGGATTTCCAAGGCTGCAAATCTTGACTTAAGCAGACAGCCACATCTTTCTCCTGCAGAATGGCTGGTGAGTTTGAGCTGGCAGCAATCATTCACTTAGCAGCTGAGTGCTTAACCACTGTGCCACCAGGGCTCTTTTTACCTGCTATGGCAACTCTACTTAGTACTTTCTTGAGGTTCACTAGAAAATTTCTAGGAATATATGCATACACACAAATATGCATATTTAACCAATATGTTTATATAATGCATATACATGGACTAAGGTGATTAATTTAGAAGATATTAAAGTGGTATCATTTAGAAGTAAAACTTTTGGCTTTAATTTCACTGATTATACAAATGCTTGTCTTATCTGAAATTTTCCTTGGTCTTCTGAGTTTATGTGTAGACAACAGAAATATTATGTGTAAACTTATTGTTAGCTTGGCAATTTCATAATTGTACTTTGGAATTGTACCACAAGTTCATTTTTAACATAGGTGTTATATTTGCATCTGCTGTCTACTCCCCACCATGATCTTGAATGGGTTTTTTTCTCTTGCTTGCATGCTTAGTCTTCTTGGCCTGTATCAGTCTAAATTAAATTGTAACCTCTGGATGAAATATGTAATAGGCTTACTTATCAATTGCTTGTCCTTGTGACAGCATTTCAATTAGCCATCAAGAAACATTTTGACATTTTAAACTAACAGAGAGAGAGCTTCTCCCTTTCTCTGCATTGCTCATTCTGAAAAGTGAATTTTCTCTTTTGTCTTCCATTATCATTTTGATATGTTTCATGGTGGCCTCTTAGACTACTTCAAAGGATGTCGATAATTTTATGGGCCCTTATTTTTAGTAAAAATCCTTTTTCTACCCAGCAGAGGATTTTAACTGGGATTACCATCTAGGAGGTCCTGAGGAGCTTTAGTGTATGTCTCTGTCCCTTGATATTGTATTCATATATTTGTGTGTATGTGCACATGTGTGTTTCTTCTGAGGAGAGGATTCTAACTCTGTCATATTCTCAACGGGATATGTGATCTGAGGAAGGATAATACCACCCATTTAATAGAAAACATTTTAGTGGGTGTTGGGTAACAATAGGATACACCATGAGGTTTCCACAAAGGAAAGGTTTCGGTTGGAGCATTGAATGTTCTCACTAAAATCAGCAGGCTTGAGAATTTCTATACCAATCATATTACTAAGGAAACAATCCAAGGAAGGAGCATTTCAAAGGAAAAATTAGGATGAAGTTTCTAGAGCCTGGGATGTCCTTTATAGATAGAATCTTTGGACAAAAGTTGAAGGAAGGAGGGAGTAGAGTTGTGAGCTGACCATGGCCATTTATTGTTTTCCCAGCTTGGAAGTATGTTCTGTCTTGGAGGTCATGGTGTAAGTGTTCAAACAATTTCTTTAGCTGCCCAGCCTTCATTGGGTTACAGAAACAGGACACATTGAGTAGAGTGTTTTGTGGTTTCTGTTGTATAGAGTTGCAGAGCAGAAACAACTCCTGTGCAGAAAGGAACAAAGAAAGCACTTCATAGTAGAAGCTTTGATATTTTATGTAATCACTTTGGCAAGGTCTTGGTGGAAATCAAAAAAGTAATGTGGTTATGGAAAGTAAAGAAGACAAGTCTGAGAGTACCACTAATAAAGGTCTTTAAGGAGATTGTAAAGCTATAGTAATCAAACTAGTCTGGTAGTGGTATAATGACAGACATATAGACCAATGGAATAGAATTGAGAGTCCAGAAATAAACCTGTGGATTTGTGGCTAACTAATTTTTGACAAGGGTGCTAAGTTCATCTAATGGTAAAAGAATAGTCTCTTTAATAAATGGTGCTGAACTAGTAGATCTCCGCAAGCAAAAGAACGAGCTTGGACTTATACTTCACAACATGTATGAAAACTAACTCAAAATAGATCACAGACCTAAATATAAGGCCTGAAACTATAAAACTGTTAGAAGAAAACATAGGTGTAATGCTTTGGGACCTAGTTTTTAACAACAGATTCTTAGAGACAACATGGAAACACAAGCAACAGAAGACAAAATAAATGGGACCTCATCAAAATAAACAAAACTTTCATACATCAAAGGATTT
Organism: Dugong dugon; assembly: GCA_030035585.1. Lineage (NCBI taxonomy): Eukaryota > Metazoa > Chordata > Mammalia > Sirenia > Dugongidae > Dugong > Dugong dugon. Next base: position 69,004,766 of record CM057464.1, read on the forward strand.
CATCAACAAAGTGAAGAGACAGCCTACAGATAGGGAGAAAAATTTTGGAAACCATATATCAGATAAGGGTTTAATACCCCGAAAGTATAAATAATTATTACAACTTAACAAAAAGACAAACAACCCAATCAAAAAACGGGCAAAGGTCTTGAATAGACATTTTATCAAAGAAGCCATACAAACGGACAACAAGCACATGAAAAGATGCCCAATGTCATTAGTCATTAGGGACATGCAAATAGAACCACAATGAGATATCACTTCACACCATCTAGATGGCTTTGGTTTAAAAAATGGAAAACAAAGTGTTGGTGAGGATGTGGAGAGATTGTAACCCTCATCCATTGCTGGTGGGATTGTAAAAGGATTCAATTGCTGCAGAAAACATTTTGGTGGTTTCTCAAAAAGTTAAACATAGAATTACCATATGACATAGGAGTTCCACTCCTAGGTATATACCCAAAAGAATTAAAAGCAGGAGTGCAAACAGTTACTTGTATGCCGGTATTCATTGCAGCACAATTCTCAATAGCCAAAAGGTGGAGATAGCCTAACTGTCCATCAGCAAATGAATGGCTAAACAAAACGTGGTACGTACACACAATTGGAATATTACTCAGCCCTAAAGAGAAACGAAGTCCTGATACATGCTACAACATGGATGAACTTTGAAACATTATGCAGAGTGAAATAAGTCACAAAAGGACAAATATCGTATGATCTCATTTATATGAGATATAGTGCCGGCAGTGTATAGAGACCAATTAGTGGTTATTAGGGGCAGGTGGGTGGAGGGGAGGGGAGAAGGAGGACTCAACACTTAGAGGACACTTAGCTTCTGTTAAGGATGATAGAGAAAGTTGGGAAGGGATAAGAGTGATAGTTGAGCAACATGGTGAACATAATTAATGTCATGTAACCGTACATGTGAAAATTGTTGAAATGGAAACTGTTTTGTTACATATACATTTACCACACACACATATATGCACAAAGGACAGGGCAAGAGGAGAAAATGTCACTGACAATAGAACAAGGGAAAGTGGATATTTCACCACCACCTTCTAGTTTAGAGTCTTAGAAACTAGGAGGCGTCTTGGACTGGAAGGGCTGTAGAATATAGATTCATTTGAATTCTCTTAGTAGGTTTAGAGGAATTATAGCAACATGAAACACATTGTATACAACAGCTGCCCAGATGTAAGTTTTGGGAGGAGTGAAACAGTAATAGCTAGTCTAAACCATATGCTATAATGAAAATATTTTATGACCAGTTTGCAAAGATTATGTAAAAGCAATAATAAGGCTGACCAGCAATAGCTACAAAGAAAGAATTTACTTTCATAAGAACTTACTAGGGTGGTATAAATGCTGAAGACTATAGATTTTTAAAGGATTAAAGAAGAACTCACCTGAATGAAAAAGAAGCTAAGAATAAAAGAAGTAATATAATGAAAATTTTAGTTCAATATTTTTAATTCAATTCAAGAAATATGTGCCAGGCCCTAAGGAGGATATCAGGATGAATAAGATATATCTGTGTCTAAAAGAAGCTTCCAATATAGTCACAGAGCTAAGAGCAAATATTTCAGTAGTATAGGTTAGAATATGTTATACAGGAATAGCATGTACAGAGCACTTTGCTAAGGGCTACAGGAGACGCACAGATGAATCCTCACTTTAAGAGCTAAGTTTACTTCAGCGAGGGGAGTTAAGACATCATACAAGTAACCTTCATATAAGCAAGAACATACTAACTACTATGAGAGAGAATGGAGTCAGTGTTCAAAGAACGTGGGCTCCTATCTGATCAGGGGAGATAGGGGATGGCTTCATGGAGGAGGTGGTATTTGCAATTGCCTTTGAAGGATGCATAGGACTTTGTTGGCTACTAGATGTGGAAAAAAAAGAACAGATACATAAGTATTGTAGGAATTCTTTTTGTTTGGCCAGAAAATAATTGTAGGTATGTTTTGATTGAAAAATAATCAGTGACATCTCCTTCTCTAGTCTTTTATAGAAAACTGTAGACAATCATCCTTTTAGAGACATGAGGATGAATGAGATAATCCCTAGATCTCTTCTCATGCTATGATCCAGTGATTCTCTAAAGCCTGTGCCCATGAAAAGTAAATACCTATCGATTTATCAAAATGAAATTTATAACTCTACCTGAAAGGACTTGAAAAACATAAATGCCTTTGTTAATGATAGTAATAATGCTACCATACATTATGAAATTCTCCCAAGAATTTCATAAGCTATGGATTATAATCCTTACTTTTCAGAAGAAGAAATGGAGGCTTAGATGGGTTAAGCAATTGGCCCAAGTTCACATAGCTATTAAGTGGAAGAACGGGGACTCTAAACCATAGCCTACTGATTCCATAGACTTGTTTTCTTAACTACTACTCATTACCGTCTTGGTACCTTTTTACAGGAATGCAGTAGAGAGTCTGAGTGATTATGCCTGAGTTCTTATTTGTCAACAACAAAATACACTCTAGCTAATGTAAGTAGAGAAGTAAATTCTTAAAAGTGATCGGCCAACTCACTGAATCTCCAGGAGGGCCAGGGAATCAAACCTGAAAGCTCTGCAGCCAGAAATGGTATCCAGTCACACTGCTGCGTTGATTCAGTGGAGACCCCATGACTGCCACCACTGCAAGCAGCTTTGCAGAGGGCACTGTGGACGCTAATGCAGTGTACCACAGCTGGGACCTGGGCCACTGCTGCTCCTGAATGCTGGATATTTTTACACCTCTCTTGCCAGAATAGGTTCCACGTGGTGTCTCCTTCCTTAATTCACCCTCTGCAAAATTGAAGTTATGGATGGGCAGGCCTAATTGGCAGAGCCTAGGTCACATGTCATGACTTATTACACCAGGGAGGCTGGGAAAGCAAACATCTGGCTTCTAACTTGGGGAGGAGAGACTAATAAATTGAGACATTCCCTATGTAGGAGGGATTTTCCAAAGGTGATAGAGAGCTAATAATTAGTAGCCACTGAAGATTCATCTTGCATAGGACTCCAATATTTATCTAAGTGATTTTTTTTTTAAATCTATCTGAAGTTCCCATCTGTCCTTTACTTCCTTGTATTCAGAAGGTGACCTTACCAGCATCTCAATTGTAACACTCCACCTGCAATGACCCAGGCTGTAAAAAATATATCACCGAATTAATTTAGTGGAAACACTAAAACATTCAAGGTCTTAAAATTTTAACAGAAGCCTGTGTTTTCTCCATTAAAAAAAATTAATCAGGTAGGATGTCTTTAATCAAAAGACAAGTCAACTGAGTCACACAAAAGACCAAATAACAGCATTGTAACTTCACAAATTCTCTGACTTTTGGCTGCTTTTTATAAGCCTGAAAAAAATATATCAAAAGCAGTAAAAACTTATTTCTGTCAGTAGTCCTTTTCATAAAATGTTGCAAAAACAATCTCTCTGAGAAGGAAGCAACATACTGAGCAACAAGCCTCAGTCACAGGAAGTTCATTTTTTCTTTGGCTTACAGCCCAATGCCATCAGAACTAATTAAAAACAGAGCCACGCTGGTACGGGGCTCAGTGTTTGGATTTTACAATAACAGAGTCGCAAAGCAGGGGGATGTCTAATGAGAATAGTTTCTGAGTTTGTTTTGTAGCATTGGGCAGCTATGTCAATTACTGGAACTGCAGCTCAGGGCCAGCACCCATGCTGGGATATGAGAGAGTCTTATTGCTGTACAGATTGAGCTTCCACTTTGATACATGTGATATGCATGTCACTTGTATACTGGTGCCGCTTTTTGGCTGCAGACAAAATCAGAGGAGGCCGATGCCACCTTGCTCTTCTCATCTGAGGCTGGATGAGATGTTACCAGGCCCAGATTTCATCTGCATCATTAGCTATGCTCCAGTTAAAAAATGAAGCATGTCTTCTGGTGGGAAGTTATTGGAAATGAAGGCTCTGACTTACACAACCATATGTATCAGCTGCTGGAGAATTATAGTGGGATGGGAGAGGGGGCAGAGAAAGACATACATACCAAGGTAAAGAGAGAAAGAGCAACAGGGCAGTGCGGCAAATTATCAGATAATTCAGGGCTGAAAAAGCCCCTTGCTTTACTTTATGTATAATAGTAATGAGAGCACAATTTTTTGTTCGTTTCCTTTCCTAGTTTTTCTCTGCTTAAAAAAAAAGAAATCACACACACACACAAACCCAGAAAAGAAAACAAACAAACCAAAAAAATCCTTTATGTTTTCTCTATATGTATGGTGATTGTGGTGGTCTGGTCATTTAAGAAACTGATTTGCAAGAAGGAGGAAGGGTGGTGGAAATCACTGGTAAAACATAGGCAAGAAATTATCAGCAGAGTATTTACAACTATGCTCATGATCTCTTTCAGTTTGCCAATTTCATCTTGTGTCTAAGGTAATTTTTCTTTACTTCTACGCAGTGCAAAACCTGAATGAAGAACATTCTAGTGCCAACTTTAAGTACCATTGAATATATGAAAATAGAACTGCAGTAAGTTTTTTTTTTTTTTTTTTGGTGATTTAGTACATTTGAAAACATAGTTGAGTTTCTATTTCTGTTTCATTTATATTTGTTTTATATTTTAAGAATATATACAGAAAAATTTAAAAAATGCATAGTTCTAGAAGAAGAATTAGAATAAATATGGATGCTTTGGAAATAATGTAACTAATCAAGCAATTGGGCATTTCAACTACTAGTGACTCATGACACATGTACCTAGTTATATCTGCTTTTTTAAAATGTTTTTTAAAGTTGTGAGCACTCAAAGATACTACAAATGAACATTTTTGTGAGCCAGATTCTAAGAGGTTAACACATGTATCCTGTTTAAGCAATACATAAATTAATCTGATACGAGATTTCCATATTAATGCTTAATCTCAGTGGTGATTAGGCATATAGAATAAGCTATTTTTAAAGTACATGTATTTAGTATTCCTTTGCAAAACAGAAAGCAAATTTGCACTTCTCCTTTTTTCACTTTGTTCACATCTGAGTTGTTCAGTGTCCACAACAGGAATTTCCCCTGATATCTTGTATAGTGTATTCTTTACCACAAAAACATATATCTTCCTTGAGAGTCATATATGCAAACACCTAATAGACTGGCATTTCCGTAATGATTCCAATTCCAGCCCCTGATGTCACTGCTAAGTGGTTTCATCCTATACCCGAGAAAGGCCTTGAACAGTAGAGTGAGCTAGCTATTGCATACCCATGCACACAAATATCCTGGTTGCCAGAGGGCTCAATGAGCAAAACTCTAGATGAAAGGTCTTGAATGGTCTGTTTACAGAGTGACAACCACATTAAGACCCTGGGAATGTCATGTGGGAAAACTTGATGATGTCATGGCCAAGGGGAGAGTGATGGGCCTTGGAACTCTGGTGCCTGGCAATCTTGGACCTGATAATGGGACAGAAAGGGCAGAAGAGAAGGAAGAAAAGTGATAGAGAGTGAATGAAGGCTTACATCCAGAGGCCTGCTCAAGTTTAATGCCTGTCCTGGGACTGTGGCTATAAGATGGGCCAGGCTCTTCCAACACTCTATTCTTATCCATTTTCAGAGCAAGATTTACAAGGAGGTGGTGCTTGTAGTACAAATACCTACAAAGGTGGAACATTGACTAAAAGTTACTGACGCTAAAATGAAGTCAGAAAATCAACAGCATGAATGAAAGGGATTTGACACCACTCCCACGCTTTGCTACAAAAAGAGATTAGAGAACATGAACATGTTTGAGGAAAGTGTGTGTGAGGGAGAAGGGATCAGGTTGGGTGATTTTACAGTTTTTACTGTAGTTTCTGTTTATAGTCAACTTTATGGATAAATGGAATCTGTTTATGTAAACGATTTGTAGAGAAGCCTCAGTTCCTCCTGTAATCTTCCTAATGCAAACATTGATTCTGTGATCTATGATCTATGGGTTACTTTTATAATGCCTTTCTAGCCCTGGTCTTGTAACTCCCACCAAAAGATCAGGTGGGACTATGAAAATAAGGTGCTTGTGGCCTATCAAGGAGATTGGATAGCTTGCTAATAATGCTCATAAGGAGCATGGCACCCTTGTGTGGGTGAGACCATGCAAATAAGGTGTATGGAACAGTCAAGAGGGGATTGGTCAGTTTTGCCATCCCACTAGGCTTATAATGAGCCATCCCAGAGGCAGGAAGGGGGGCTTGACTACCACCAAGAAGAAGAGATGGGAGCAGAGCATGTCCTTTGGACCCAGGGTTCCTGTACCAAGAACCTTCTAGACCCATGAGACAGAGGTGTAACGTTGGAGACAGCGCAAGATGGTGAGAAGCAGTGGCAGAGAAACGTGGCAGCAGAACCAGAAAACCAGGTCAAGGTGGCACAGTGAGCTTTCCGGCACACAGAGTAAGGCAGTTATAGTGGGTGTGCCTACCTACGGAGTGAGAGAGCTGTGTGCCTTCAGGCAAGGGCTTCCTGGTGGAGTGGGGTGCCTCTGAGTACTTGTTGGAGGAGCTAAAGAGCTTTGTAACACTTCCCCAAGCAGGGCAGAGGCTGGGCCAAGGGGCCAAGAGGCCAAAGGTCAAGAAGAGGCCTGCCTGTAGGCACAACCAAAAAGCTGTGCTGACTGAAGAACTGTATCCTGAGTTGTTCTTGACCATGAATTGTAACCTGTTACTTCCCTAATAAAGCCTATAACTGTGAGTATGGTCTGTGAGTTCTGTGTGGTCATTGCAAGTAATTATCAAACCCAGTAGAGATTTAGAGTGTGCCATGGGAGGGTTGGCTGGCGTAAGAATTGGTAAAAAGTTTGGAGGGTAGAGGTATGTCTGATCTCCGCCTCATAGGAATCAGCTTTGGGCTGATGTGGACGGTGATTCTTTCTCCCGTCCATGAAGTTAGAGGAGGTCAGATGCCCCCACCATGCCATTTTTACAGGTTTTTAATGTTTTAACCTGGAAGGGGAAGGAAAGAGAAAGAATATTTATTCTGGTGTCTATTATATGACAGGTAGATGCAAATGGTTACTAGCCAAGCACATTACCATTAAATTGGCAATTTGAGTTCACCCAGAGGTGCCTCAGAAGAAAGGCCTGGTCATCTACTTCCAAAAACATTAGCCATTGAAAACCCTGTGGAACATAGTTCTACTGTGACACACATGGGGTCACCATAAGTTGGAATTGACTAGATGGCAACTGGTTTGGTTTTGGTTTGGTACTTTATGCCATGTCTCGTTTCTTTCCCAATAAATCTGTTGCTGTCCAGTTGATTCTGTCTCATGGTGACCTCGTGTGTTACAGAGTAGAAGTGCTTCATAGGGTTTTCTTGGCTGTAATTTTTAGAAGCAGATTGCCAGGCCTTTCTTCCAAGGCATTGCTGAGTGGGTTTGAACCAGCAACCTTTAAGACTACTCCTCAAAATAGATACCATATTTTGTATTTCACATGTAAGGAAACTGAGGGTTAGAAGGAGTTAAAATTAACGCTGTCCAAAAAAAACCCAAACCAAACCAAACACATTGCTGTGGAGTCAATTCTGACTCATAGCAACATGTAAACTACAGAACTGTGATTCAAATACCATCTTTCTGGCTCCAGAGACTATGTTCTCTCCATTATACCAACTATCATTTCTATTTTATTTGTTCGGAAATTTGAAATTCATTAGAATACAATAGCATTTCAGGTATCTACTACTTAATCAGGAAATTTATCCAACTTAATGAAGACAAGGATTATCTCCTTGGCTAATACGCACATGATGGTGATTACACTAGTGTGTATTTGTGAATTGCTTTACCACTCTCACAGCATTTTCACAAACATCAACTCATTTGATCTTGACAATAACCCTAGGAGTAGGAGATCAGGCAAAATCAGTCCCATTGAAAACATTCAAAAACAGACTGAGTGATAAGAAGGAATTTGTTGAGGATCCTAGAGGACAAAGAAGAACTAGAACTCAAAACTTCTCATCCCTAGTCTAGTCCTTTTAGGATAAGATTTATGTAAAAAAAAAAAAAAAAACAATTGCAGACATGTGCAAAGATGGCTTTTGAAATTAATTATGAAGATCACAGGATTGGATTTGAACCCCTACCCCTCTGCTTTGTTGAAGCATTTTAGTGGATTAGAGAAAATCTACTTAAAGTGGCACTTTATGGCAACCTAAAGACTTCATGAAAAGTACTTCTGTGGCCTCTTTTCATCCAATTATTGTTAGAGACAGGCTTCCTGGTGGGGAGAACTGGTTTTTTAACATTCCTTGCCACTGAAACCTTCTCAGAAATTTTGACATGCCATAATTATGTTGGTGTCTAGAAGATGAACAAATGATAAATGGAGATTTTTGCATTGATGCCACCCAAATTCACCTCCTACGACTTCAGTGGCATCATATGTTCCCCATTTTCTGTTCAGGTACCATCCTGTGGCACCAGTGTGCAGGGCTGGTGTGTTTCTCTCCCAGGGTGTCATAACTTCAGAGATGCAGTGTGAGCTTCTGGTAGAACCAGGATCAGTGTGCTTTAATGATCACACCTGCCATTTTGGCATCAGCATTGTTTATGGTGCAAATTAAAGATGATTTGTGTTTTTAATATTGTCATATTCCTCTTGACTTTGTTAATTGTTTTATTTAGAAAACATTTATGAAGCTCTCACTGAATGCAAGCCATTATGAGCACATTCTAAGAAGAGAAAAGGTGCTGTACTCAAGAGCTTCATTCTGGTAGGAGAGAACGCAGATGGAAGCAAGAGCAGCTATAAAATGCTCTCAACAAAGTTCTGTGGGGGCCAGAGAAAATCTTCAGGAAGATATGATTGTTTAGCAACTTTACTGTTCTCTAAACTGTCATTTACTTTGAGTCTGAGATATTTGAAGAAAGCTAATATTAATAGACAAATCTGACTTCTCCTAAAGGAAAAACAAGCCGATCCTCTTTTTCAAACTTGCCCATAAAATCTGCCCATGATCAATCATTGCCAGTGGTAGGTACATGTTGGGGTGAGGGATGAATAATTGGACAGGCTGGCAAGACAGTGTTTTTTATTTGTTTATTTATTTTGTTTATTGTTGTGGTTTAAGTGAAAGTTTACATTTCAAGTTAGTCTCTTATACAGAAATTTATACATACATTGTTATGTGACCCTAATTGCTCTCCCTACACTGTGACAGCACACTCTTCCTTTCCACCCCTGATTTCCCATGCCCATTCAACAAGCTCCTGACACTCTCTGCCTTCTCATCTCACCTTCGGATAGAAGCTGCCCCTTCAGTGCAAGACAATGGTTTATTGAAACACATCATCATTACTAGTTTAGACTACTTCCAAAACAGAAGTGGAATTTATTGGTTTATCAAAATAATTGTTTAGTTTAATGTGACTTTCGCTTTGTTGGCCCATCTCTTATGGTATGGCTTTCTCAAATTCATTCACTGAAAATAGATCCAGGAGAGCTTGACATTATGTATGTTTAGTCGACTGTGGTCTTGTAAACAACTGGAACAAGCTTTTTGTGTCCCCTAAACAAGCACTGAGGAAGGAATCCACTAAATCAGGTCCTTTGATCTAGCTATAGCCAATGTGTATGAGCAGTCTTGTAACACCTAGCCTAACCTTATGTTAATTACCACCATAAAATTCCCTTTAATTGAAATTTAAATTAAAAACCGCTTTAAAAAATGTTGAGTATTAGAAAGACCAGAAAGCCAAAAGTGTAGAATAGTCATGCTAGTTTCATCTAACTTGCCTATAGAAGGTCTTTGCTCATGAGAAACTTTTGAATTAACACCAAGTGGCAGAATAAAGGAAAGAAAGTATTAATTAACTGGATTATTTGGGTTTAAGTGGAATTTCATAGTATACATTTCCCTGGGAATTTAGTCTGAGTAGAATATTGCTTGTCGTGGGAATGTAAAATGGCAAAGCCAATTTAGAAAACATTCTAGCAGTTCCTGAAATGGTTAAACATAGAGTTGGTATATTTTTCAGCCATTCTACTCCTAGGTGTATACCCAAGAGAAATGAAAACATTTGTCCTCACAAAAACTTGTTTATGAATGCTTATAGTAGCATTATTGATAATACCAAAAAAATGGAAACAACCCAAATATCCACCAGCTGATGAATGGATAAACAAAATGTGGTATATCCATACCATGGAATATTATTTAGCAATAAAAAGTAATGAAGTACTGATACATGCTACAACATGGATGAATCTTGGAAACATGCTAAGTGAAAATAGCCAGTCATACTGTATGATTCCATTTATGTGAAAAGTCTAGAATAGTTAAATTCACAGAGACAGAAAGAAGTTTAGTGGTTGCCTAGGGCTGGGGGCTGGGGGAGCTGGGGGATGATGGCTCAGGTGTATGGGGTTTCCTTTTGGGGTAATGAAAATGTTCTAAAATTGATTATGGTGATGGATACACAACTGAACATACTAAAAAACATTCATTTGTACATTTTAAATAGGTGAAATCTATACTGTGTGAATTACATCTTAATAAAACGTAAAAAAAAATTACTTGCTTATTATTCATAATAGCCCAAACATGGAAACAACCCACGTGCCCATCAACAGACTAATGGATAAGCATTATATGGTATATATATATATATATATAAAACGGAGAAGTCTTTAGCCATTAACAGAAATAAAGTAGCCCCAGGTAGGGCAAATGGTTAAGCGCTTCACTACTAGCCAAAAGGTTGGGGTTTGAACGCACTCAGAGGTGCTTTGATGGATAGGCCTGGCGATCTGCTTCCGAAAGGTCACGGCCTTGAAAACCCAACCCTATGGAGCAGTTCTAATCTGCACACATGGGATCCATGAGTCAGAATTACCTCAACAGCAACTAACAACAACAACAAAATAGAAATAAAGCTCTGATACGTGCCACCACATGAATGAAACTTGAAAGCATTGTGCTCAGTGGCTCAGTTATCTAGTGATACTATAACAGAAATACCACAAATGGATGGCTTCAACAAAGAGAAATTTATTCTGTCACGGTTTAGGAAGCTAAAAATCCAAATTCAGGGTGCCAGCTCTAGAGGAAGGCTTTCTCTGTTTGTTTGTTGGTTCTGGGGGAATGTCCTTGTCATCCGTCTTCCCTGGTGGAGGAAATTCTCAGTGATCCTGGGTCCAAAGGACACGCTGTTCTCCTGGCTCTTGTTCTTGGTGGTATGAGTTCCTCCTGTGTCTCTGCTAGCTTCTCTCTTTTATATCTCAAAAGAGATGGATTTAAGACACAACCTAATCTTGTAGATTGAGTCCTGCCTCATTAACATAACTGCCTCTAATCCTGCCTCATTAACATCATAGAGGCAGGATTTAGAACACCTAGGAAAATCACATCAGATGACAAAATGGTGGACAATCACGCAATACTGAGAATCATGGCCTAGCCACGTTCATACATATTTTGGGGGGACACAATTCAATCCATAGCACTCAGTGAAATAAATCAGACACGAAAGAACACGTATTGTCTGATCCCACTTGTATGAAATATCTAGAATAGGCAAAGCCATTAAGGCATAAGAAGATTAGTATTTACCAGCGACTGGGGAGAGGGAGGAATGGTGAGTTAGGGAAAAAAAAAAAAAAAAAGAATATTGCCTGCATATACAGTCCCAGTATATAAAACCAGACCACTTTATATTATCAATTTTAAAACCCTCACTTGTATTATGTTAACTGAACTTTGGTCTCTTTTAATAAAGATTTAGCAAGATTTGTATTCTGTTTTATAAGGTGAGTATATGAGAGCTGAGGGAACTATCTGATTATCACATATAATAGTCCAGCAGTATTTTTGGTCACTATGTAAAAGAACTCACTTTTAACCAAGAAAAATCTGATTGAAGTCAATCACAAGAGAGCCACATTCATTTCTGTAGGATTTTGTAAAAGCAAAAGTAATTGGCAATAATATATATAGGACTTGTAAATATTATATATATTTCATGAAGCTAATTCTGAAACTTCTGGGCTCTTGTCATATGGTACTGTACTTTAACTCTGTTCTTACAGCAGAGACCTCTCGAATTCATCAAAAACATTAAAAAATGTTGTTTAGCTGTTTTAGACTGCCTATGGACCACGAGATGTCATTGATCATATATACTATGTCACCTTATACAGAAAACCATAGAATTGGGACCTTGGTCCCCTGCTTACATCCTATTAAAGTACTCCTTGGCAAATTTGAACAGATAAAATATATATTTTTCTCTCTGACTCAGTAACTGTAGAGTAGGGTGTCAGTAAAGGGAAAAAGGCCCTAATTCCTCTCACATTTAAGGAAAAAAAGATTCCCAACTTCAATGCCTAGAAAATAAAATACAACTCTTCAACTATCAATAGTACAAAATTAGAGATATCTTCACCTTGCATGCATGTAATACTTTGATATGTCATTATTAAGGCTGTACGTCCTTTCAAGGAATATATGTGTGTGGATACATCTAGTGGTATGTTGGTAAATGTTTAAGAACCAGCTCTCCTGGGGAGGAGGAACAAACCCTGATTTATATGCTGGTTGCTGATTTTTGTGGTGTAAATATTCCCACCATGGCTGATTTCAGGCTGCATGAGAGATATCTCTAATGTGGAGCTGGGCAAAGATGTACAGAATGCCTTTTGTGATCTTGTACGAGCTGGCTGCAGTACCACTGGGTGCTTCCCAACATACACAGACACCAAGACACATGTACTTGTGTTTGCGTGTGTATGCACACAATCATTTGTAATTTACATAGCTATCAGGAAATGAGGTGTTAAACAACATTATTTTTCTTGATAAATACAAAGGCTATTTAAAATTTTAACCAATTTGAAGGCTACTCTTTTGAAAATAGAGGACCAAAGCCCTTGCTTAGGAGAGAGTATTCCTCAAGAAATGTAATCTCTTCTTGATCATTCAAAATCAGTTGCCAGAGGAATAAAGTATGACTAAGGAAAACCGGGATCTTGTTCTAACTCAATCATTAACCAGGTAGGTGTGCTCGTGTGTGCACGTGCATGCACGTTGCGTGTACATGAGATCTTGGATTAGTTAGTTATCTCTCTAGGCCTCAGTTTACTTAAATATTGATGAGCAAGTTGAATTATATAAATTCTAAAGTCCCTTCCATTTCCAAACCTGTGAACTTAGTCATGAATTTCTATCTGCCTAGCTGTTGGTCTCAGTGAAACATGTTTTGGAGTTATGATATCTATTTTTTAGGGCTATTCTTTTCATCTGTTTGCGATATGACCTTTATTTTTGCTCTTGATCGTTAGACTCTTTCCCCTACACTTAGTTTACTGCTTCTAATCTCCTATAGCTTTGGGAGAAGCAAGCTTATATAAGAATGGTATGTAAGTCAAGAGCAAAGGGACTCTGATGTCTGAGGGGCTGGCTATGTATGTGTTAGATCGTGGCATGAAGCGCTTCTTGCTAAGGTTTTACAATGATTGGAGAGAGGAAGTTACTATATAATGGTATCTGCATGAGTTTGTTATATTTTTACTGTACATTTTGTTACTTAGTCTTTATTCTGTGTTGGTTAAACTGCAATATGTTTGCAGTTTTTGAAATAGAGGAAATTTCAAGAAGCTCAGGTAATGTTTAAAGGACAAAATTTAAGAAATATATTTTTATATATGAAGAACATTGAGAAAGATTTTCCAAGCCATACATATTTAAAACAGGGGCAAGATTATAATTCAGACTTCCTGACCATTAGGCTCACTCACAGATTTGTAGTTCATGACACATATCTAAAAGTTTCAGTTAACGGGCTATAGTCCTTATGCTGGAAAAATTTTATTTCCAGTGCCTTCAAAATAGATGCATAAAATAAAAAGTATAGCATGCTATTCTTTATAAAGCAATTTGATTTTGATTCATAGTCTCCGGTAGGAAATTTCACCTCAGTCATTGTTGTGAATCTCTATCCTAGGTCAAGGTTTCTGGGTTTTGAGCAATACTAAAGGTGGTTACAAGGGCTTGGCTCTTGGCCCCCTTGGCCAATGGCTCTCTCTCAACAAATGGTGCTGAGATAACTGGGTATCCATGTACAAAAAAAAAGAACCTCAACCATTACTTCACACCGTATGCAAAAATTAACTCGAAATGGAACATACTTTTAAATGTAGGAGCAAAAAATTTAAAATACCTAGAAGAATACATTAAAGAAACTCTTCGTGATTTTGGGTTAGTCAAAGATTTCTTAGATAGTACATAAAAACAATAAGCATAAAAGAAAAAATTATAAATCTAGACTTCTTTAAAATTAAAAAACTTTGCTCTTTAAAAGACACTTAAAAAATGGAAAGGTATGCCATATACTGGGATAAAATATTTGCAAAATACATATTTAATAAATGACTTGTATCCACAATATATAAAGAACTCTTACAACTCAATAGTAAGAAGACACATTACTTGATAAAAAATAGACAAACACTTCACTGGAAAAGATACATGAATGATCAATAAGCGCACAAATACATGATAAAAATATGGTCAACATCATAATTCATCAGGAAAATGCAAATTAAAACTAATTAAAATTGAAATACCTGTACATACCCACTAGAATGACTAAAAGTAAAAGGACTGAGAGTTTCAAGTGCTGACAAAGATGTGGAGCAACTGGAAATCTCATATTTTGCTGGTAGGAGTACAAAGTGGTATGTCCACTCCAGAAAAAAAAAATTTTCGGTTTCTTATAAACTAAAAATATACATATACACTTGCCATGAGGCCCAGTAATCTCACTCTTAGTTAGGTATTTAGGCAGGAGAAATTAAAACATATGCTCATGAAAGATATGTACGCCAATGTTGATGGCAGCATTATTCATAATAGCCAAAAATTGGAAACAATCCAATTGTCCATCAACTACTGAATACGTCCATACAATGGAATACTACTCAATAATACAAAGGAACCAGTGACTGATAAATGCAACAGCCTTGTTAAATCTCAGAAGCATTATGCTAAATGAAAGAAGACACAAAAAGCTGCATATTATATATTTATTTATATAACATTCTAGAAAAGGCAAAAATATAGGAACAGACAATAGATCAGTGGTTGCCAGAGGCTAGGTTGGTAGGGGATTGACTATAAAATGGCCACGGAGAATGTTTTTGAGGTGATGGGGTGATAGTCTATGGCTTACTTTTAATAGTAATTATGTGACTATATACCTGTGTCAAAATTCATTGAACAGTGTACCTAAAAGGAGTGGATTTTATTGTATGTAATTACACTCAATAAACCCAACTACAAATTTTACAGGAGAAGGTGCAAGTTATATTCCTCTGCTTCAGTGTTTGAGTAATATGGGTCTTTAATAATACCTATCATATGGGGTTATTTCAAGGATTAATTGATACAATATATGAAAAAGGCTTACAACAGTGTCTGACATGAAGTACTTAATGCATTTTTGCTGTTTTAATTTTATTGTTCATGGCTTTTTTTGTTTGCTTGTTTTACTTGTTGTAGTTTTATTTATTAACTTACTGTAGTTCTACATAGGATTTCATTTGGCAAATAAAGAGAGTTTGCTGCCAATAAGGACAAAATATAAGTTTGTAACCACATCTAAAAATGATGACCTTCTTAGACAAGGTGACCATATGTGTCATGGCAGTTGTGAGGTGGTGGATGGGGAGAATATGAGAGGCTGTGCTAACCTGAGGCCTGCAGGATACTGGACCCCTAATTCTCTGGGCATTGCCTTGTCCTATATGTTTTCTGAATTAGCTGGTGATCATGGAGGCATGGAGCTTGTTTGAGCAAAGAAGCTGCTTGGATTTGGTGGAAGAGTTTCTCAGTGGGCTATGTTTCACTCTTTAAAAAAAAAAAAAATGTTGTGCTTTAGATGAAAGTTTACAAAGCAAATTAGTTTCTCATTCAAAAATTTATATACAAATTGTTTTGTGATATTGGTTGTAATCCCCTTACTGTGCCAGTACTCTCCCCCTTTCCACCCTGGGTTCCCTGTTTCCATTCGTCCAGTTTTCCTGTCCCTTCCTGCCTTCTCTGCTTTGCTTTTGAGTGGTTGTTGCCCATTTGGTCTCCTATACTAAGAAGCATACTCCTTGTGTGTTATTGTTTGTTTTTATAGGCCTGTCTAATCTTTGGCTGAAAGGTGAATTTTGGGAGTAGCTTTAGTTCTGAGTTAGAAGGGTGTTCTGGGGCCATAGTCTCTGTCAGACCAGTAAGTCTGATCATTTTTGTGAATTTGAATTTTGTTCTACATTTTTCTCCTACTCTGTCTGGGACCTTCTGTTGTGATCCGTGTCAGAGCAGCAGGTGGTGGTCACCAGGCACCATCTAGTTCTTCTGTGCTCAGGCTGGTGGAGACTGTCGTTCATGTGGTCCATTAGTCCTTTGGACTAATATTTTCCTTGTGTCGTTGGTTTTCTTCATTCTCCTTTGCGCCAAACGTGATGGGACCAATAGATGTATCTTAGATGGCTGTTTGCAAGCTTTTAAAACTCCAGATGCTACTCACTAAAGTAGGATGTAGAACATTTTCTTTTTGAACTATGTTATGCCAATTGAGCTAGACGTCCCCTGAGACCATGGTCCTCAGCTCTCAGGCCCAGTGACTTGGTCCCTCAAGATGTTTGTATGTGTCCAGGAAGCTTCAATGACTGTACCCCCTTTGTGCTCTATTATATGTATGACTATATATACTGTGCATACAAATATGTATGTACAAATATTCACAATCTAACCTATATATGTACACAGTTATACTCCTGTATGACTTCCTTCCCTTATTCAGCATACATATCTGCCTACATAGCTGCTTGTAACTTATTTGTTTTTATTGTTGTTGTAGGGTTGTATATGCTATAGTATTTACTGTGGTTGTCTTTTTTTTTTTTTTTTTTCCGTTGTGTTCCTCTGAGTGTCTTCCTTTGCCTTGGTCAAGTTGTCCTGACTTACCCTATGTCGTGTATTGTCTTTCCCTTTACCAAAGTTAACACTTGTCTACTATCTAGTGATTTCCCCTTCCCACTCCCCCCCTCCCTCATAACCATCAAAATGGTTTCTTTCTGTGTGTAAACCTTTTCTTGAGTTTTTATAATAGTGTTCTCATACAATATGTGCCCTTTTGTGATTGACTTATTTCACTCAGCATAATGTCCTCCAGATTCATCCATGTTGTGAGATGTTTCGTGGATTCATCATTGTTCTTTATTGTTGGGTAGTATTCCATTGTGTGTATGTACCATAATTTGTTTATCCATTCATCTGTTGATGGGCACTTAGGTTGTTTCCATGTTTTTGCTGTTGTGAATAATGCCGCAGTGAACATGGGTGGGCATATATCTATTTGTGTGACAGCTCTTATCTCTCTAGAATATATTCCTAGGAGTGGGATTGTGGGTTTCACTCTTTGAGATAAAATTTAAGAATCTTTGGGTCATTCTGGTTCAGAATTTGGTTTCTGCATCAATCTCAGTTCTCTTATTTCTTACTCAGCATGCTATGGATGAGTCTGTTCTACACTCTGCCTTTCCCTTTTTATGCCTTTCCCACTTTCTATCTTCCCAGAAGAGCGAATTGATTCCTTTTTATCACCGCATTAAAACAAAGCAGATCATATATGTAATTCTTTTCATTACCTACGTAGTTCTTAGATTATTTGTAGGTAGTTTTCTATCTATATGTCTTAAATTTTATATTTTAAATTATTTTTATACTAACAGAGAAGCTGCAAAAATAAAACAGAAAGTTTCCCTATACCTTTTGCTAAGATTCCCCTGTTGTTGTTGTTAGGTGCTATCAAGTCAGTTCCTACTCATAGCGACCCTATGCACCACAGAACGAAACACTGCCCGGACCTGCACCATGCTCACAATCGTTGTTATGCTTGAGCCCATTGTTGCAGCCACTGTGTCAGTCCATCTCGTTGAGGGGCTTCCTCTTTTTCGATGACCCTGTACTTTACCAAGCATGATGTCCTTCTCCAGGGACTGATCCCTCCTGACAACATGTCCAAAGTATGTAAGATGTAGTCTCACTATCCTCGCTTTTAAGGAGCGTTCTGGTTGTACTTCTTCCAAGACAGATTTGTTTATTCTTTTGGCAGTCCATGGTATATTCAATATTTTTCACCAACACCACAATTCAAAGGCATCAATTCTTCTTCGGTCTTCCTGATTCATTGTCCAGCTTTAGCATGCATATGATGTTATTGAAAATACCGTGGCTTGGGTCAGGGGCACCTTAGTCTTCAAGGTGACATCTTTGCTTTTCAACACTTTAAGGAGGTCTTTTGCAGCAGATTTCCCAAATGCAGTGCATCTTTTGATCTCTTGACTGCTGCTTCCATGGGTGTTGATTGTGGATTCAAGTAAAATGAAATCCTTGACAACTTCAATCTTTTCTCCGTTTATCATGATGTTGCTTATTGGGCAAATTGTGAGGATTTTTGTTTTCTTTATGTTGAGGTGTAATCCATACTGAAGACTGTGGTCTTTGATCTCCATCAGTAAGTGCTTCAAGTCCTCTTCACTTTCAGCAAGCAAGATTGTGTCATCTGCATATCACAGGTTGTTAATGAGTCTTCCTGCAATCCTGATGCCCCTTTCTTCTTCATATAGCCAGCTTCTTGGATTATTTGCTCAGCAGCACCTGTGAGGAGGAAGAAGAGGAAGACCGGGATGCAGATGATGAGTGGGAAGGGGATGAGGACACCTCAACCTCAGCTCCAGGGTCCAGCCTGGCCACCCGAAACCCTTATGCCCTTTTGGGTGAGGACGAATGCTGAGTTCCCACCCCTGTGCCATCTTCCCCACCCAGTATCTTTGCTTTTGGACTGACCTAGGGGTATCGCCCCACTGCTGCACCAATAGTGAATAAAAACAAAGAGAAAAAATTAGCTTCCCCTGGCAGTGTTATAATTTTATATAACCATAGTAAGTTTATGGAAACCAGGAAATTAACATTGAAAAAATATTATGAACTCATCTACAGACCTTATTAACATTTCACTATTTTCCCATTAATGTCCTCTTCTGGTCCAGGATCCTGTTCAGGATCCCACATTGCATTTTGTTGTCATGTCTTCTTAGTTTTTTCCAATTTGTGGTAGTTCCTCTGTCTTTCCTTGAAACCTTTGAAGGGTACTGGTCAGTTGTTTTGTAGAATGCCCCTCAATCTGAGTTTGTCTGATGCTGAATCATACTTAGATTGAGGTTATACATTTTTGCCAAGAATACCATCGATAAATGATGCGGTACCTTTCCCAGTGCATCATATTGGTGGTACAAAATGTCAAGGTTTTATGACTGGTGATGTTGACCTTGACAGTTGGTTATGGTAATGTCTAACAGGTTTATTCACTATAGAGTTGCCTTTTTTTGGTAATGACATAAGTATTTTTGGGGAAAATATGTTGAGAATATGCAAATATCTTTTTCTCATTATACTTTCTCCCACTAATTTCTATAAAGAGAATCTTCAGTTTACGTTGATCTTTATCCAAGTGGCTCAATAAAAAATTTAGGATTTCAAGAGCCTCAAAATATAGGTGCCCAAGAATTAGTTTTACAGGAATACTTTAGCATCGAGTCCTTCTGACTATGTGTAAGGTCCTCAAGAGTGAGTGAGGAGAGAGTGGACTGAAATGTGTATTGCAGGTGTCTGAGACAACTGACTGACTCAGTCACATTCATGGCATATTTCTGAGCCTTATATAGCCCCTGGTGCTACTCTTAGGGACTCTGACTTACCCCCTAGGCCACACTGAAGTTTGTGAGGACTCAGCTAAGTGGCCCAAGGGTGTTTATTTCCTAGTTTCACAGTGTGCTTCCCCTGGCCTCCCACTCCAATCACAGATTCAGCCACCTCAGCAGATGCCCATGTAAATCATCTTTAGTAGAGCAATGAGAATCTGGCGAAAACCCCTCCTAGGGAAATGAGTGCCGTTTCATTAAAAGAAAGAAAAAAAAAAAATCCTTCAAATCTGGTTCATCTCACAGTCTAAATGCAAGTTCTTAATTAAAAGCCAACAGAGATTTCTAAAGTTGGAGAAAAACTGGAGCAACAACTTTTAAAATTATCCTGTGTTTTTTTTTTTTTTCCTTCTTAGTCTCTTAAAGGGATGGGGAGGGGGGAAAGCTAATAACCATTCAGTGGCAAATTGCTGTTCCTTCTGAACAAGGAAGTGAATGAGAGTGAAAAGTGGCATCCCAGGGGAATAGGGAGTCATCCGGTAATTAGACTGGGCACCCTGTTGAGAGGCAGCAAAAAATGACTGGAATGGATCAATAAGGAATTATCCTAATAGACCTGGATGGTTTATTCTAATTTCTAGTTTCTGGAAGAATAAGTAAAAGACTACACCCTACTGCTTTGTGTTCTCCACAGCACCTAAAATAGTGCTGAGCATGAAGAAAGCACTCAGTGAATCCTTGTTTATTAACTGGAAAATTCCATAGTTCAGTCTCCAGTGTTTTGGTGACCTATGGTTTTTGGTTGAGCAGATCAGTGCTGAATGATGGTGATGATAGTCGGGTCGCTATGTCCAGGCACTATTGGCATTTGGGGCTTGATAATCCTTTGTTGTGCCGGGCTGTCCTGTGCATTGTAGGATGTTTAGCAGCATCTCTGGTTTCTACTCACTAGATGCCTAGGACATCCCGTCCTCCATTTGTGACAATCAGAAATGTCTCCAAACATTGTCAAATGTTCCCTGGGGCAGGGGCAAAATCACCTCTTGTTTGAGAACCACATCTTTATTTCTTTATCCCAAGGTCACACAGCAAACAAATGGTAGAACTGAGACCAAGATGCAGGGTGTTTGAGCCCCAGCCTCCAGTTATTTGCATGATACAACTCTACTTACTGCATTGTCAACTACGTGGTTAAGAACGAATATTAGAAGTAATACTATGTATCAGCATGGTTTTTTGGAATGGATTCCATGAATAAGTTAGTTATGTTAACTTAGTGGCATGGAGGCCGCTCTGAAGAACCAAGAAACCTTGTCTGTTTTGCAGAATTCGCTGACCACAGAGACATGAAATGACCTAAGCAGAAGAGATT
The DNA here is from genome assembly GCA_030035585.1 of Dugong dugon. Taxonomy (NCBI): domain Eukaryota; kingdom Metazoa; phylum Chordata; class Mammalia; order Sirenia; family Dugongidae; genus Dugong; species Dugong dugon. Next base: position 69,025,852 of record CM057464.1, read on the forward strand.
TGATTTTGCCTCTCTTGAGTACCAGCAGAGGTCTGGGGCAGTTCTGAAGGCACATCTCTCTCCTTAATTTGCATACTGCCTCCATTTTAGCAATACATAAGGGAAATGAATAAAAACAATTATCCACAAAGACATTCAGTCTGGTCTTGACTTGTTAAGAACGATAAAAGTCAGCAGTTAGATGCATTTAATACAGCTGAACAAACCGTAGACACTCAAACAGCTTCATCTGGTGTATTTCCTCTCAGTTGCAAATAAAAAGGAAGACTATAATTAGGGCATGATTCTGTTCAAGCTATCCAATAAAAGCTTTTAAAAATGATTGCCCTTACAGACGGCAATGTAAAGAACAAAGGAATCTTGCATGGTTTATTATTTGCTTATTAGTATTACTATCTGATAATCTCTACTTTTTGAGTTTTAAGCCAAAGGGAAACCAGAAAATACATGATTTCTTAAGGATATTTTTGACAGCACATTCTGAGTTTACTGGCTTTTTTATTTTGAAAGCCAGGTCTCAGATTTCCAATTAATCAATATGTGTTTTTTAAGCCCCACAGTTTGCCATTCCAGGGTACTGCATAAAATTTGGTTGAAAGATCTGAGTCTCGTCTTTTGTTGTGTGCCGTCGAGATGATTCCGACTCATAGTGACCCTATAGGACAGGGTAGAACAGCCCCATAGGGTTACCTAGGCTGTAATCTTTACAGAAGGAGATTGCTGGATCTGCCCCCCACCCCCCACATAGACTCTGGTGGGTTCGAACCACTGACTGCTTAACCATTGCGCCACCAGGGCTCCTTGAGTCTCTTCTACATGCTAGAAATGTAGAATGAGAGGGAGAGAAATTGGTGACCCTTGACCTTTAAAGTGTACACAAATCACCTGGGGATGGTATTAAAATAAGTTTCTGACCAGCTGGTCAAGGGTGGGGACTGAGACTGCATTTCTAAGAAGCTTCCAGGTGAAGCTGATGCTGCTGGTCTGAGGACCACACTTTGAATAGCGAGAATCTAAAGGACAGCTCACGGATACATGATACAGCATAAACTGAGTTCTAATTACTGAGGTCAAAGTTGGTCTTCTCTAAGATCAGAAAGGTATATATACTCTTCTCATCTCCGTGATGTAGCGATGTCTGAGGGGGTGGTTATGTGCATCGTCGTGCTGCATGCCATTCCTCATGCTTGCAGACATGTTTGCATTTTGCTATGTGGAGGCAGGGATGGACTTCCACTGTTGCGCAACTGTGACAACAGGTGTCTAAGCTGCTTGGAAAGTCACATGAAACCTGGCGTTGGCTGGTGGTCTAGATTTCCATTGGTGCCTCCATGGCTTCTATATTTTCTCTTCAGGCTTTATGACTTCCCAGAGTCTCTTCAGATTGAAGTCTTTGGATCAATTCTGTTACTATCCACATAGTCTCTTGAGGATACTCCTGATCGCTCTCTATGAGCCAGATGCAGTGTGGGAGAGAAGCAGGTGTAAATAGAGTTATCTTTCCTCCAGATGGGAAAACAGTACTTTGATATTTCATATGGAGGCCTTCCTTCGGAAGGTTTGATAGTAGCTCATTGTAACATTGGGCTCAGCTGCTGAGTTTCTAGACCAGCGCTGTCCAGTAAAACGTTCTGCAATGAAATAAATACATATTAAATAAACGATCTATTTAATTTAGATATAATACTTTTGGGAGAGGACATAGTGACTTAGTGCTACATGAAGTGAAATCTCCAGTTGCTACCAGAAGAGGGGGAATAGGGTAATTATATTCCTTTTAATTTTTTTGGAAGAAAGCAAGCTCTGCTTTGCATGTTAACTATGGCCAACCTATGAAACTCTTTTGTAGGCTTCAAAGAAATAGAATCTGCAAGCGACTTATCAAAAATCATGGGTTAACAGACGGACCCTAATCTAGGAGCCCTGGATGAGCACTTAGCCATCTTAATTGTTGTCACTATCACTGGCAAATAACAGATGGAAATGGGTGGAGAAAGTAGACCTAGCAAACTCTAGGATGAAGTTTGTCTTCATCATGTAGCATTACATAGTAAACAAGATGTTCTCTAGTTAGTAGAGCTGTTTTTCTAAATACCCTTATGTTACTGCCTAAGCAGCCCCTGCTTTTGTTCCGACCCTAAAAAGGAGAATCCATTCCTTTCGAGATCAAGATGAGGACATTTCTGGGGCAGTTGGATTGAAAGGGAAAAGTTCCTTTGCAAATTGAGCTTGGAATCTTGGAATTTAAGCCTATATAGTTGATGAAATGCAAATCATTTTAAAGAATCAGGATGATTTTCTACAGGAAAGGGAAAGAAGGAAGGAGAGCCTGCAGAAGTCAACGTATAAACTAGAGATTTACCCAGAAATCTTTTGTGATGGAAGCTTCCTAAATGTAGCTCTGTTTTCACTTTAGATCATGTGCAATGTTAACTGACAGGTATACTTAATCAATCTGAAAGCACTATCATAATAACAGCTATCAATATTGCCTTTATTCTTTTCTGGCTTCTTCTCAGACTCACATTGAATGACAAGTCCAAAGTTTATGAACTCCAGCAAGACAGAGTCAGACTTTTCTCGTGTATTCTGTGAAAGCTTTTTATTGTCCCCTTTGCCACCTAAGTCAGGGGTACAAATAGAGATGCAAGGAACTGATGATCCCATTTATGAATTACCAAAGGATTCCTTCTTGACTTTTCCGCCTTCTTTTTGCCTAGTTCCCTGCTTATTTAAACTTATGACTCTTTGATATTTTCTATCTAGAGTGCTGGCTTTGATGTTTGGCCACATCTTGTGAAATAGCAAAGTAGTTCAGTGCATAGACTCTGGAGTCATATTGCTTGCATTCAAATACTGGCTCCACCATTATTTTGATAAATGTCTAAGTATCTATATGTCTCGATTTCCCCTTATGGAAATAATAATAATATAATAATAATAATACTGTGTTTAGCGGACAGAAAGTGTTTAAAAATGTCAGGTATATACTGTATTGTGCCAGGTCAACAGTTCATCCATGGTAGGTTTGGCTTCTCAGGAAAAAAAAATACTTCTCAAGAGGGAGGATTTTTTTTCTTTGATTTATTGTGTATTGCTTTGTGCTTGATATGATGTAGGCACTTTAAGACCTAAATTCCTAACTACAGAGTGCTACATGTCTTTGAGCTAGACTAAAATTGCAATTATATTAATTTTAATGCACATAATCTAAAGATTTTTATAGAGATGAAGGGCCCGGAGTTTAGAGTCAAATAGACTTGGTTCAAATTCTAGCTTTATCACTCACCTGCTATGTGATTTTGGACAGGTTGCTTAACATCCCTCGGCTTCATATCCCTTATTTGTGGACTGGGGATAGCCGTTTCAACCTCAAAGAGTTGTTGTGATGCTGAAATTTGATAATCCTTGTAAAGTGCTTATCATCGTGACTGGCACATTAAGTGTTCTACAAGTATCTGTTAGTAATAGTGGCACAGTTTTGCCATTTTTTTTCCCAAGGAAATTACATGGTCAAGTTCAGAAGGAATTTTTCTCTGAAGAATCTTCATTTATGGTTTAAATGACAGCCACCAAAATCAGATTCTAACCTGGTGTTCACTGCTGCAGGATTCAGTTCTGGGCATACAATGGGTAGTTGATTTTAAAACTGCATATGTAAATATAAATATATACAGGTAGTTCCTGATTTACAACAGGGTTCTGTTTCAACAACTCTGTCATAAGTTTGTTCTGTCTTAACTCGAACACCTCATTTCTTTTTTAAGTTTTTATTATTATTGCCTTTTATTATAAGTATCTTTATAAATCCAATCTTGTCTTTAGGGGTTGGAAACATTACAAATAAATCTACATATATCTTTTAATACATACCTACATAAATCATAAACATTTACTTCAACGATGAAGAAGAGTTGGAGGACGTTGGCATTTTGTCAGTTGCGGTAATAACTTCACTTGTGGAAAGTTCTGGATTATCTAAATTATCCCTGGGAATGGGGATGGCGTTTCTAGTCAGAAAATTAATGAGAGTTGTCTGTATGGTCCTTGTTTTTTCCTTCATGTATTTTGTGGTAACATTTCACTGCTTTCTGAATCTGCCTACTGACTTTAGCAAAGCGATCAGTGTTTGGGTCCATGTTTTCAAGAAACTGAAGCCCCTGATTTAGTTTAGAAAAAACTCCAGCTAATCCTTTCACTGTAAAATTTTTTTTGACAACTTCTCTCCTACCTCTTCATCATTATTTCTTTCTTCTTCAGCATTTCTTTCCTCTTCAAAATCCGTTAAGTCCTGATCTGTCAGTTCCCCTTCCTCATGATCTATGAACTTTTCCACATCAGTGATATCGAGTTATAAATTCAGTGTTCTTCCCATACTGATGATTTTTCCACTGATCTCATCCATCACATTATCCTGATCAAATGCTTGTAGTGTGTTCACATAATTCAGCATTTTTTCCCATATCTCCTCCATACATTTTCCCATAACTTTCTCTCAGGAAGATGTAATGTTCCAGATACACTGATGGTCATAAGCAGGGTACATCGTAACTCCAATATGCTGTAAGTTGGAGACTACCTGTATTTATAGAAATATATATTTAAATGTATAAATATATGAACATATATACAAACAAAAGAAGCCCTGGTGGCCCAGTGGTGAAGCTCCCGGCTGCTAACCTAAAGATGGATTGTTCCAACCTACAAGCCACTTTGTGGAAGAAAGAAAGATGTGATAGTCTGCTTCCATAAAGATTACAGTGTTTTAAACCCTATGGGGTAGTTCTACTCTGTCCTACAAGGTTGCTATGAGTTGGAATCAATTCAGTGTGAATGGGTATATACACATATACGCACACAAATATTTCACTTCTGTAGCAGTTGGTATATGTCAGGTGCTGTTTTAAGTGCTTAAAAAATTAACCCATTTAATCCTCACATTACCTCCCATGAAGTAGTACTATTATTATCCCAGTTTTACAGATAAGGAAACTGAGGCACAGAGAGATGAAGTAACTCTTCTGGGTCCAGAGTTTGTATGTGGTAAAGCTGAGGTTTGCATCAAGAAGTATGGTTCAAGAATTTGTGCTCTGATCCATTACACTGTGCTCTCATTAAGCGCTGTAGTCCTGTCTCAGAATAGCTCACCTGGAAAGGCAAGTGAAGCCACATAAATTTTTCTTTCTGTTCTTCATTTTCTTCTGCATCTAGAAATCAAGTAACTAAAAGCAAAAAAACTATTTCTTTTTAAAATCCCTTCCTTCACTATCTTCTCCCTCTCCTCCCATTCTCTTGCCCTTCCCCCACTCCCTTTCTAGGGCCATTCCATTATATAAGTCCCATTATGGGCTGCTGCTGTCGCACTCTGGACACGGTATAATTCAACTTGACACATGGTGAGCAGAGGTGTGTAGAAATACCTGAAACTATTAGAGCCAAACAGCTTTCAGTTAAAGTTTTTTTTTTTTTACTGCCGCATAAATATTCTCCTAGCTGGCTGGAGTCTTGGAGGAATTAATACTCCATTAGAGAAAATAGCCAAGACAGCAGCATGGCCCTCTGGTTCTTGCCCAAGAGCCCAAGAAACTGCAAGAATCTGGTGACATTCTTTGTACTTAAAGAGCCTCCTCCAGTTTCCAGAGTACAGTGGCATTATAACATTTTCCGTTTGGCTTATTTCTTCCTTAGAAGAAATTTCAAGACCGCTGTGGACAGTTGTAGGAATAAGGTAGGTAAGCTGTATTTATTGAGTGTTTACTATGTGCCCAGTTCTGTGCTGGCACTCTGGTAGTAACAGTTAAGTGTTAGAATACCACACTCTGTTGTCACTGAATGTTCAAACACTCTTGTATGAACTCTCTAAGTATAATCTGGACTTTGAATGAAGTGGGTATCTCTTTTATTTTAAGATAGCAAATTCACATCCCACAAAGATTCCTGAAGGAATAGAACTCATTATTATTTATTTTCATTTGACTGAATCTTGCTTTCTAGAATGCCAAACCACATCTCTGATATGCAGATGGGGGGTGGGGGAGGGGGGAAGACTTTTTGACCATCCCCTCTTTTGCAATATTTTCTGAAGAGGCCAAGCTTATTTTTGGCCACTCCAGGTGGATGACACCACCCTACCCTCATTACTTAAGAATGAATATTTTCTCAGGAGAGATGACTTAGGAGGGAAGATTCGGGTCAAGAGCATTCAGGCCCAGCAAGACTGCATCATCTGCTTGTCCATGGACTCGCTGGATTCACTCATCCTTGTTCTCTCTCTGCCCCAGGCTACGCCATCCAGAAACATGGGAACAGAGTGGTAGTGCACAAGCTGGGCACTGTATGCAGACAAATGAGGCATACCCCCAGTCCTGCTAAATATGAGAAGGGCATGCCTCGGTCCTCTCCGATCCACAGATCAGAAAATTAAGGTTAGTATCTCTTTGGCCTATACAACATCCCAGTGAAGTGAGGGAGAATGGAGGCAGTCAGCCTTATCACCATTTCACAGGCCAGAGAAGAGAGGCCAAGGAAGACCAGACCTCCAGGGGCAAAGATGAAACAAATCCTCTCTCTACTTACTTTCCACATGCTTTTCATTAGGCTGGGCTTCCTCAAACTTGGCTAATCTTCAGCATCACCTGGGGAGAACAGTTAAAAGCATGGACTCCAAAGCCAATCCATTCCTCAGAGATGCTGATAAAGTAGGTCTAGGTATCAAGAATCCATATTTTGAACAAGCTTCCTATATTATCCTAAAGATTAGCACTACATTAGACTACAGTATCTTTCTTTCTCCATAATCCTTATTAAATAGGAAAGAAAAGTCCCCATTTGACAAACCGATCAAAACCAGAGTCAGACAGGTATTGCCCTGTTGGATGGGATTCAGTTGGAGCCTAAGCAGAGGCCATCTCTTGAACAGCTTTTGAGAGGTCATGGCTAAGTTATCCTAAGAAGCTAATACTAGTCCTGCCAATGTGTGATCAGGCGAATGGAACAGGAGGCTTTCCTCCACCAAAGGTTGTTGTGGTCATACAAACCCCATGCTCTTTTGCTGTCACTTATGCACTCTGAGCTATGTTCCATGACGTTTTAATTCTCTGGGGACTTCAGTTGAGGGGTACCAAATACACCTTGTGGGAGGATATCCTTTAACTGTGGAATGCCTTGGTTTCATGCGGACTGGGTCTGTGCTGTTTCCACAGCCTTCTGTGGAAAGCATGCAGATACGTTTGGCATGAAGGTACCTCAGCGAGTCTTGCTCCCATTCTTAGGTTGCATTAGTTGTGGCAGGGGATGCTGAATTTTCTTTCAGCAGATGGGCAAGTCACTACATCAAAAAGATGAGAATGCTCAGAAATGAAGTTGAATGAACTTTTCTTCTGATACCCGCCCCTCAGCCAGTTTGTTCAATAAATCACCAACTGAACATTATCTGTAACAAAGAATAGGAATAGTGTGGATAACTGAAACCCACTCATAGTCCTGAAATCTTCTGTTGTTTACTACTCTCATAGTCCTTCCCTCAAACTCACAAGGTTTCAGCCTTGTGAGTAGAAAAACAAATATACTGGCTTAAATGCTTTCCCCCTTTCATGCTCTTTCTACCTTCCTAAGGAGATATTCCATTAAAAAGTGTATTTCTTTAAAATAGAGAGAAATGGGGTGGAGTAGGATATTATCATTCACTTGGAAATAAGGAAAAATTCAATTATACTTATGTAGGCTTCTCTGCAGAGGATTCCAGAATCTTGATGGACATATTGACATATTTGATTATCCTAGGAGCAGCCTGTAAAACTGAATTTCCAGGTGCATGTAGAATTCAGTCTACTGTATATACAGGTAGACATGGCTAGAATTTTGCAAAAATATTAAAACTAAATACCTAAGGGAGAGAATAGAGCTCCTTGCCTGTAGATGTCTTATGGAAGATCCTGCAGGTATGTAAGACTCACTCACTGTTTCCAGGCAGAGCTTAGAAAAGGTTTCCAGCAGCCACACTACTCCCCTAAAATGGCTAGCTCCTTGCCAAGGTTGTGGTGACAATGAACTGAGGCTAGCCTTTGCCCCCTCTCACCGCATGAGTTAGGAAGAGGCTACACAGTAACTCTCAGGTGAATTTAGCTCTGACCGTAATTTTTTTGCTTCACTTCAGATGCCAAAGTTCAAATGATTCCCCTCCCACCTTCATTCACAGTTCTTTAAAAATGAATTTTTGCCAGTTTCATGGTTTTCACTGCCAGGAAGACTTTTCTAATTCATCTCATGACTAACCCTCATGAGTTGGCATTGGCTTGGTTAACTGTTTAGTCTCTAAATTGTGTGAACCCTTACACCAAATCTGTTGCAGTAAACGTCGGGAATCTGTGGCTTTGAATGAGTGATGCCTTCCTTCCTAACATTTTACTATCAGCAAATCCTAGCTGCTCAATTTTTAAAAAGTCAGTACATAAATCTGAAGGAAGTTTGAAGGATAGAACAAACTTTTTATTTAATAATGCTACTGTGTTGGACTTACCAGCATTTGAAAATGCATCATACTGACAGAATTGAGAGTACAAAATTGTCTCTGGAACACTTTGTACCACACATTTGCACGGCACTGTCTTACTATTTTGAAACACTTCTCACTAGACTGCACATTCAAAAAAAATATTTACATAATAAAAATGCACATTTACTATTCCTCTTCCACCACCAAAGCCAATGCAATTTCTTATAAACTCAGACTTCTCATGGTTCCTTCTTACATTTTTCCCCTCTCCCCTTTATTTCTGAATGTGTTGTGTCTTCTGGCTATCTGCAGTAAAATCTGTGAAGGCCAGATCCTGTCAGAGAAAAAAACTCAAATGTTTTCTTCTAAATAGAGAGTGATAGAAAAGTGGTGACTTCACCCTACTAAAGGTGGAAAACTTACGAGACCCAGAAAAACAAGGCAGTCTTGTTGACTTCTGGCTCTCTCAGGTTTCACTGTACTTCTAAACCAAAAAACCAAACCCACTGCCGTGGAGTCCCTATAGGATAGAGTAGAACTGCCCCATCGGGTTTCCAAGGCTGTACATCTTTATGGAAGCAGACTGCCACATCTCTCTCCTGCAGAGCTGCTGGTGCATTCAAACCGCTGACATTTTGGTTAGCAGCTGAGCACTTTAACCATTGCACCATCAGGACTCCTTTTTGTATCTCCAGACTCTGAAAATAGATTTCTGCCTTGATAGAGAGTTTTTATCCCAAGATCATGAACGTTTTTCCTTCCTAGATCCTGCTTGTTTTTAACAAGATCATCCAATGCTTTCCCTGGGACTAGCCTTACCCCAACCCCTGCCTTCTTTCTCCAAGTTTTGGTGAGTCACTTCCAATCGATAGGGAAAGACTGGATGTTCCCATAATATTTCCTCCCCACACAATTATTATCGTAGAACTTTATCTTAGTTTTGGTATGTAGTTTGTCGTGGAAAACAAACCTCAAGGTACCTTTGTATATCCTAGTTATTCGACTTTCTGCTTCCTCTCAAAGGTGTTAATGTTCTATCCTCTGCTTTCTTGTCTGTAAACCTTCTCTATCTTGGTGAGCTTACATATCTGAGGCTCAGATCCATATTTCTAGCCCTCTTCCGTTTTTTTGAGACTCATTTGACAAATGTTTATCGAGTACCAACTCTGAGTCAGGCACTATAATGGTGCTGTCGCTGTGGCAGTGAATAAAACAGATGAAATTCTGCCTCTCGTGGAGCTTACACTGATAAGTGGCAGAGACAATAAGCAAACAAACAAATGTAAGACGGTGATAAGTGCTGTAAAGAATATACCATCCTATAAGGTAGCTATGGAGAAACAGGGGTACTGTATTTTTATAAGGTGCCGAAAGAAACCCTCTCTGATGACACTGGAGTAGAGAATGAGGGAGGGAGCTGGCCATGTGGCTGTCTGGAGGCATGATGTTCCAGGCTGAATGAAGAGCAGGTGCAAAAGCCCTGAGGTGGAAGTGGGTTGGGAGTGTCCCAGGCAGCAAGCAGGCTAGTACAGTGGGAGAGGATGGTGCAAGGCGAAGAAAGACAGGAGGGGAGGCCAGAGAGGAATTAGGGGGACAGATTTTGTAGGACCTTGTGGACAATGGTAAGGAACTTTGGATTGTCCTCTGTGTGAGATTATAAAATTTTGAATGAGAGAGTGACACAATCTGACTTGTTTAAAAAGTATGGTTGATGCTGTGTGAATAACACACTATTGGGAATAAGGTAGAAGCAGGGAGACAAGTTAGAATTATTGCAATAATTCGAGTGAGAGATGTTGAGTAATGGACTGGAGTGGTAGCTACAAAGGCAAAGAAGTTGTTAGAGTCAAGGTGTACTTGAATCCAACAGGATCTTATGGAGAAGAGATACCAGTTGTTGTTGTTGCTAGGCGCTGTTGAGTGGATTGCAACTCATAATGACCCACTGTGACAGAGCAGAGCTGCCCAATAGGGTATCCTAGGCTATAATTTTTATAGAAGCAGATTGCCAGGTCTTTTCTCCTGCAGAGCTGCTGGGTAGGTTTGAACAACTAACTTTTTGGTTAGCAGCTGAGTGCTTAATAATTGTGCCATTAGGTCTTCTTAGAAGTATCAGAGGATGATACAAATGTTTAGTATCTGGAAGAAGAGAGAGTGATAAGACTGGGTGGGGGAGAAATTGAGGTTTTTGCAGTTTAAATTGGAAATGCCTATTACATGTACAAGTGGTAATAAAAAGTAGAAATTTCTCTATATGAGTCTTCAGTACAGAGGTCAAGGTTGGAATATATAAATTTGGGGATGTTAGTGGTTAAGTCCCCCAGTGTGTCTGTCAGTTTGTCATACTGTGGGGGCTTGTGTGGTGCTGTGATGCTGGAAGCTGTGCCACTGGTATTCTGACACCAGCAGGGTCACCCATGGCGGACAGGTTTCAGCTGAGCTTCCAGACTAAGACGGACTAGGAAGAAGGGACTGGTGGTATACTTCTGAAAAGAATTAGCCAGTGAAAACCTTATGAATAGCAGCGGAACACTGTCTGATATATTGACAGAAGATGAGCCCCCCAGGTTAGAAGGCACTCAGAAGACGACTAGGGAAGAGTTGCCTCCTCAAGTAGAGTTGACCTTAATGACGTGGATGGAGTCAAGCTTTCAGGACCTTCATTTGCTGATGTGGCATGACTCGAAATGAGAAAAAACAGCTGCAAACATCCATTAATACTTGGAACCTGGAATGTACGAAGTATAAACCTAGGAAAATTGGAAATCATCAAAAATGAAAAGGAACACATAAACATCGATATCCTAGGCATTAATGAGCTGGAATGGACTGGTATCAGCCATTTTGAGTTGGACAATCATATGGTCTACTATGGTGGGAATGACAACTTGAAGAGGGATAACATTGCATTCATCGTCAAAAAGAACATTTCAGGATCTATTGTGAAGTACAATGCTGTCAGTGATAGGATAATATCCATACGCCTACAAGGAAGACCAGTTAATACAATTATTCAAATTTATACACCAACCACTAAGGCCAACGATGAAGAAACTGAAGATTTTTACCAGCTTCTGCAGTCTGAAATTGATGGAACACGTAATCAGGATGCATTGATAATTACTGGTGATTGGAATGCCAAAGTTGGAAACGAACAAAGGTCGGTAGTTGGAAAATATGGCCTTGGTGATAGAAATGGTGCTGGAGATTGCATGATAGAATTTTGCAAGACCAATGACTTCTTTATTGCAAATACTTCTTTTCACCAACATAAACGGTGACTATACACATGGACCTCACCAGATGGAATGCACAGGAATCAAATCGACTACATCTGTGGAAAGAGAAGATGGAGAAGCTCGATATAATCAGTCAGAACAAGGCCAGGGGCCGACTGTGGAACAGACCATCAATTGCTCATATGCAAGTTCAAGTTGAAACTGAAGAAAATTAGAACAAGTCCAAGACAGCCAAAATACGACCTTGAGTATGTCCCACCTGAATTTAGAGACCATCTCAAGAATAGAATTGACATGTTGAACAATAATAACCGAACACCAGAACAAGTTGTGGAATGACATCAAGGACATCATACATGAAGAAAGAAAGAGGGAAAAAAAAAAAAAAAAAAAGACAGGAACGAAAGAAAAGACCAAAATGGATGTCAGAAGAGACTCTGAAACTTGCTCTTGGACATCCTGTAGCTAAAGCAAAAGGAAGAAATGATAAAGTAAAAGAACTGAACAGAAGATTTCAAAGGGCAGCTCGAGAAGACAAAGTAGTGTTATAATGACATATGCAAAGAGCTGGAGATAGAAAACCAAAAGGGAAGAACACGTTCAGCATTTCTCAAGCTGAAAGAACTGAAGAAAAAATTCAAGCCTTGAGTTGTAATAGTGAAGGATTCTATGGGGAAAATATTAAATGATGCAGGAAGCATCAAAAGAAGAGCAAAGGAACACAGAGTCATTACACCAAAAAGAATTGGTCGACGTTCAACCATTTCAAGAGGTAGCGTACCATCAGGAAGAAGTTTAAGCTGCACTGAAGGTGCTGGCAAAAAACAAGGCTCCAGGAACTGACAGAATACCAACTGAGATGTTTCAATAAATGGATGCAGTACTGGAGGTGCTCACTCATCTATGCCAAGAAATTTGGAAGACAGCTACCTGGCCAACCGACTGGAAGAGATTCATATTTATGCGTATTCCCAAGAAAGGTGTTCCAACCGAATGCAGAAATTACCAAACAATACCATTAATATCACACGCAAGTAAAATTTTGCTGAAGATCACTCAAAAGCAGCTGAAGCAGTACGTCAACAGGGAACTGCCAGAAATTCAGGCTGGATTCAGAAGAGGACATGGAACCAGGGATATTATTGCTGATGTCAGATGGATCCTGGCTGAAAGCAGAGAATAGCAGAAATACGTTTATCTGTGTTTTATTGACTATGCAAAGGCATTCGACTGTGTGGATCATAACGAATTGTGGATAACATTGCAAAGAATGGGAATTCCCTAACACTTAATTGTGCTCATGAGGAACCTGTACATGTATCAAGAGGCAGTTGTCTGGACAGAACAAGGGGATACTGCGTGGTTTAAAGTCAGGAAAGGTGTGCGTCAGGGTTGTATCCTTTCACCATGTTTATTCAATCTGTATGCTGAGCAAATAATCGGAGAAGTTGGACTGTATGAAGAAGAAAGGGGCATCAGGATTGCAGGAAGTCTCATTAACAGCCTGCATTATGCAGATGACACAACCTTGTTTGCCAAGAGTGAAGAGGACTTGAAGCTCTTATTAATGAAGATCAAAGACCACAGCCTTCAGTATGAATTACACCTCAACATAAAGAAAACAAAAATGCTCACAACTGGACCAATAAGCAACATCATGATAAATGGAGAAAAGGTTGAAGTTGTAAAGGATTTCATTTTACTTGGATCCACAATCAACACCCATGGAAGCAGCAGTCAAGAAATCAAAAGATGCATTGCATTGGGAAAATCTACTGCAAGAGACCTCTTTAAAATGCTGAAAGGCAAAGATGTCACCCTGAAGACTAAGGTGAACCTGACCCAAGCCATGGTGTTTTAAATCACCACATATGCAAGTGAAAGCTGGACAATAACTAAGGAAGACCAAGGAAGAATTGACGCCTTTGAATTGTGGTGTTGGTGAAGAATACTGAATATACCATGTACTGCCAAAAGAACTAACAAATCTGTCTTGGAAGAAGTACAACCAGAATGCTCCTTAGAAGCAAGGATAGGAGACTATGTCTTACATACTTCAGACATGTTGTCAGGAGGGATCAGTCCCTGGAGAAGGACATCATGCTTGGTACAGTACAGGGTTAGTGAAAAAGAGGAAGACTCTCAACAAGATGGGGACACAGTGGCTATAACAATGAGCTCAAGCATAACAATGATTGTGAGCATGGTGCAGGACCAGGCAATGTTTCGTTCTGTGGTACATAGGGTTGCTATGGGTTGGAACCGACTCGAGGGCACTTAACAACAACAGTGGTTAAGCATTTGGTTGCTAACTGAAAGGCTGGCAGTTTTAATCCATCAGCTGTTCCTTGGAAACCCTATGGGGCAGTTCTATCCTGTCCTGTAAGGTCCCTATGAGTCGGAATCAACTGGATGGCAACGGTTTTTTTGTACTTGATATGCATGGTTGATCATTGACGTCATGAGACTAGATTTATCATCTAGGTGTAGATAAAAGAAGAAGTTAGAGGAATGAGTTCTTGGACCCTCAAACATTTAATCTACAGGTGGAGAAGATGGGGAATAACTAGCAAAGAAGCCTGGGAAAGAATGATCAATTAAGTAGACATAGAACCGGGAGAAACTGTTGTCTCAGAAGCCAAGTGAAGAAAGTGTTTCAAGATGCAGGGAGTGAGCAAGTAATGCCAAATGCTGCTGATAAATATGACAAGGGCTGCAAAATGGCCATTGGATTTGGCAGCGTGTATGTCACAGGTGATTTTTCAGTAGAGTGGAGGGAAAGTAAACCTTAATGGAGTGGGTCATGAGAGAATGAAAGAGACGATGGATAGACAAAATTGCCAAGGACTTTTGTTTTAAAGTGGAGACTAATGGACCGCTGTGAAGTGCTGGGAATTTTTTAAAGATAGGAGTTATTACAGCATGATTTTAATGGGGATGATCTAATAGAGAGAGAAAAATTGATAATGGATGAGAGTGGACATTTCTGGACCAACGTTTTGAGTAGGTGAAAGGAATCAGATCTAGTGCACTGTAGAAGGAATGGTTTTAGAGAAAAAACCAGAAACCCACTGCCGTGGAGTCAATTCCAACTCACAGCAACCCTGTAGGACAGAGCCTCATAGGCTTTCCGAGACTGTAAATCTTTATGGAAGCATACTACCTCACCTGTCTCCTGTAGAGTGACTAGTGAGTTCTAACCACCAAACTTTTGGTTAGCAGCTGAACATTTTAACCACTGCGCCACCAGGTCTCCTTGCTTTAGAGAAAGGGCATGGAATAAATATAGTGATTATAACCATTGTAACAGGAGGAAGGCAAAATAATTGGGTGCAGGTACAAGTGGCTGGATGAGAATATATTAATGTGGGTATTCCCACCTGAATGTCCCAATGACACCTAATACACAAGATCATGAACACAACTCATCATTCTGGTCCTGTCTGACTGGCTAATGTTATTGTTTTTAATAACACTGCTGTTTTACTGACCCCTATACCAGTAAATTGTTTTGTTATTGTTATTTATTATTCTGTCTCCTCATTATTTCCTACACCTGTCCCTTCCTTACCATTTCCATGGTGTCCAGGTCAGCGACTCATCTGATTCAAGCATACATATTTCTTTAACAAGTTTATAAATTCTTTTTGAGCTAGAAGATCTACCATTAAGCATTTTTATTTTTCACCCTTTGATTGATAAATTTCTCAGCATTAACCAACCATACCATCTTGATCTATAATTTTTTTCAAGTTCTTGATGTAGGTTCATACAGAACTTCATCATCTCTAGCATTTTTATTTTAAATCTACTTTCAATACTCTTTTTTTAATCTTATCTATTTTTTTTCTTGTATAAGGAGGCTTTAGTTTTCTCTTTATAATCTTATCCTCTTGACTTTGTCTACATACATTTTCCTCAATTCCTCTCTTCTATTTATGCTTGCGTTATTTGCTTTTACTTTTTCTAACCACTTCATTTCATTAAACACTTCTTAGGTGGCAAAGTCTATTTTGGTATAACTTCACCATATCTCCTTCCAGCGAACATTTTCTTTATATCATGCTTTAGTATATTCTTACCTCTCCAATATCTTGAAAGTAAGGCTTCTCTCTAAGCGTTCTTCTTATCATAACTTGAATTTTTTTTCTTGTTCTAACTTTATTCTTCATTTATTTATTCATTAGTTCTGGGCTTTTGAGAGATTAATTTCAGTTATTACCATAGCATGAATAGCAAAGATGCTGTCTTTCATTTGGTATTTCACAAGCTCAAATTTTCTTACACATACATCTTATCAGTTGTGACTGACCCACTTTCATTTTTTTTTCTTTTTGGAGTTATTGTTTTTTCAGACTGTTGGTGTACTGTACACAAAATAGTCATAAAACAATTGCTTACTATCTCAGTTTAGTTTTCTAGGCTGAGCTCATTCTTAGGGTAGCAAAATCCTTTGCAATGGTGGCATTTAGACAAGAAATCAGAACTAGCCATAGAGGAAAGGCATTTGGATAGTCTGTCTTGAAGGTATTATTTTTCTTATCACAAGTCATGAAAGTCATTAAGATTCCTTTAACTATGACAGTCTGGTATAGAAGGAATTATCAAAGGAAATTTGAAGTGGGTCACGCCTTCTATACTTTATGTATAACATCAACTTTCACACTAAGAAATAGAAATAGAAATATAAACAGAAAGAACTGTAGAAATAGTTGATAAACTTCTGGAGCTAAGGCTGGAAACTGTATCACTGAAAAATTATAGCGCTCATTATAGTTAGCATATCAGTGTTGATATCTAGAATTAAGGACACATGATGGGACAGGAAGGAACAAGACTGAAGTCACACCTTAGCAACTCTTGGCAATTTTCCTGGCAAACAACTTACAAATACTTTTCTGAGGAAGGATCTGTACTAACGCATGTATATTATGTACAAGAACTGTTGAGTAGAGTTAAATTTAAAGGTAATAAACTATGCACTTCTTTTCAAGGTATGTGTTCAGTTCTCCTTAATAAATGTTTTCTTCTGGGAGTGTCTTGCTTTAATAGCTTCTTTAGGGTAGGCAGCAGGAAACGACTGGGTGAATCTAATAGACATTTGCTATTGGTTTCCTGATTGGGTAGACCAGGTATTATCTTATGTCTGAAAAGCAGATTTGATCGATATTTTGATACTCATTCAGACCGTTTCTTAGTTTTTCTTTTTCTTTTTTAAATTCTTCCAGTCCCGAACCTTCCAACCCTGAGATTGTGTTGACACCATCTTTCAACACCATTTTTTTTCTGCAGGATTTATGGCATATCTATTGGTATGCACAGTTATCACTGTTAATCCATAATCTTATTTATTGATCTGAAATCAATTATTTTGTTCAGAATACTACAGTTTGTCTTGTAGGCTTCTTGAGCTCTATGCTGTTTTTATTTTATGACCTCCCAGTACATTGTGTTATGCTTATATTTTTGAGAACTTACTTAGTTTTTCCTTTTTCTTCTCAGACTCTTCTCATTCTACTTACAAACAAACAAGCAATTAAACGAACAAACTTCCTTCTCATTTTTTTTTCCTTCTAGAACTTTGGTTCTGTATATATTGAACCTTTTTTTCTCTGTCTTTATTTATATTTTGTCCATTAACTTCTCTGGATGATTTTATTTTCTCCCAAGAACTGAGCTGCCTCTTTTAACGGGTTTGTTCTCTCTTCTTTCCTCTGCCAATAGCCACGTTTTCCCTGCTGCTTGCTCACTGTTCCTCTCATCCGTCTTCAGTATCTCTATTTTCCCACCATAAGATGAAATTCTTATCTCCTTGAAACCGTCTTTTGCTGAGTTCTAACCCCAGGAAACATCTTTTACTCTAGATCCTAGCCACCAGCCCAGCTCTGCCAGCCTTCTTTTGCCACGACCTCACCTTGCATAGTTGGCGTCACAAAGAATGTGCTCAGTTCCCTTGCACTCAGTTCTCCTGTTGACCAAGTTGCTTTGGGTGCCTTGGTCTTTGCAGTTGAAACCCTCGTCAGGACTGTACAGTGCTTGCAGAAGGGCAGCCCGCCCTATCTAGTACACAGGCTACCAGGCCAGGAGTACAGAGGCCTCAAGGTTCATGAAGCTGCCTCAAGAGCTGCTGCAGGATGTAGCGGAGGCCGAGTAGCAGGGCCCAGGACCTCTGCCTCTGGCTTTAATGTGAATTCTTTTAAGCGCTGAGATTTTGTGTAAGGCTTACATCTGAAACCAAAATTAGTTTTGCTGCTAATAATATGAGTTTGAAAAAGGCTGGTGTAGTGAAGGAGCACTGGCCATGGAGACAGAAGGTTCTGTGCCTACCAGCTGGACAGTCTTGAGTCTTTTCATCTGTAAAGTGAAGA
Organism: Dugong dugon; assembly: GCA_030035585.1. NCBI lineage: Eukaryota > Metazoa > Chordata > Mammalia > Sirenia > Dugongidae > Dugong > Dugong dugon. The sequence continues at coordinate 69,043,953 of CM057464.1, forward strand.
TTGCTACATCTGTCCATCCCACTCAGAAGGATTACACGTGATAGTGTGAGAATGCATTAATTACAGAGGAAGAATTTAATGTATGAACTAGATCTCTGTATGTAAACATGTGTGGGTCTCAAAAACAATGCTTAAAAAAAACAAGTTGCAGAATAGTGTGTACACTGTGATGACATTCATATAAATTAAAAACAAATACAGAACAACACAGGTTAGAACTGGGCATGAGGACAAAATGGACTTGAGACTGGTATGTAAGGCTGTTTTTTTTTTTTTTTTCCTTTTTAAGATGAAATCAGTAAAAGTGATAACAATTTTCAGTTCCAATGATGGACATAAGGATACTTGTTATATTAGTGCATTTTTGTGTTTTCAGATACTCCCCTTCTCCCAAATCTGTAAAACATCATTGAAATGTACCATAACGTTTTATTAAATGATATCTTGAATGACACCTGTATCTTTTCTTTGTCTAGTCCCTAAAACTGTGTCTGTCCTTCAATGAAAAGTTCAAGGGGAAGAGAAGACAACTAACTGATGGTTGCTTTTTGCTAGCATTGTTCCCATGCTGGAATATATTTTTAAATGGTTCATGCTCTTTCTTCTGCTTGTTGTTTTATTCCTGAAGAAAATGAAGGGAAGCTAAAACACTGAGTGCATCATTGTTTACTTTTTTCCACTGCCTCTTTTCTTAGCTCGGAAACTACCTTTACAATAAATTAATTGTTCACTGCCAGTTTGGAATATGCATTGAACTTCCTCCTTCCCAGGATCAAATGCCCACAAATCAACTCTCTGAATGAATCCCAGCTTAATTAATAATCAGGGCCTCCATTCATAAGCTCCTGCAGACCAACATCCGAAGCGCTGATCTTCTCTCAAAGAGCCCTGCACGCTGCCTGCCCCGAAGGAAACAGCAAGTAGCCAAGACCACACTCTCTTTGCTTTCTTCTTCAGTTCCTAACCAGAAAAGAAGACAAATTAAGAAAATCTGCTATTTCCTTTGCTCTCTAAATTGCCCTGTATTTCCTTCTCCGCTCTCTGATGCTGCTTCCATTCACCATTTTAATGCTCTTCTGAGTGTGTGCATTTGCAGCTGAGAGCACTGACGTTGCTTAAATGATGGGAAGGGGGAGGAGGGTGAATGAGGTCTGGGAATACGGACTGTAGCACATTTTGGAATCAGCACGATTTAACTCCTAGCCCTATTACTGCCCTTTCTTCTTCCCAGTAGGTGTGGTATATCTGGGGATCACGTGTTTTGCCTCCTTGACTGCTAGCAGCACTGTGACATTTCCATGGTGACTTCTCTCACAGGTGAACCTTTTCTGTACCTCATCTTGGCGCTAAGAACACAGCAGGCAGGGGTGCTGTTCCCCATGTTATAGGTTATGAAGCTGAAATGAAGAGACCTTCATGCCAGCATGTGACACAGCTGTGATTAAGGACTGGGTCTCTGGATTCCTAGCTTTTGCCTCTTTCAACTGTACTTTTTATCCTGACTAAGGGATCATTCCAGTCTCTGTCGGACCCTGCTTCACTCAGCCCTAAATGCTACTTTTTTTTCTCTAGCTATACGCACTTTCTTGGTGGTCTCATTCAGTTCCATCCTAAATACTATCTATAAGCCAATGTCGCCTAAATACATATCTCTTGATCTGATCTCTCCTCTGAATTCCAGCTTTATTCATCCTACTTTCTTGACATTCAACAAGAGGTTTGTCATCTCAGTCTTATCTTGTCCAAACTCTTGATTCCCCTCCATCCACAAACCTACCTCTTCCCAAGCATTTTCCATATGTGCAGTTATTATTCACCCGTTGGTTTTGGTAAAAATCCTTGGAGTCAGTATCGACTCTTATCTTTCTTTTATATACCATTTATTCAAACCATTGGCTGAGGATGTCTGCCCTATTCCCAAATGAGACCAATTCTTGCTATCTTCACCATTACCATCATTTTACAAACCACTCAGTTCTCATCTGGTCTGCTACAAAAGCAGGTTTCCCTGTTTCCACCCTGTTTTAGTTAGCTAGTGCTGCGATAGCCGAAATACCACAAGTGAGTGGCCTTAACAAACAGAAATTTATTTTCTCAGAGTTTAGGAGGCTAGAAGTCTGAATTCAGAGTACCAGCTCTAGGAGAAGGCTCTCTTTGTCTGCTCTGGGGAAAATCCTTGTCTCAGCTTCTCTAACATTCTTTGGAGAGTTCCATGTGTCATCTATTTTCCCCCAATTTGAGTTTGCTTGTTTCTGTGCCTAATCTGCTCCTTTTATATCTCAAAAGTGATTGGCTTAAGACATACCCTACATTGATATGGCCTTATTAACATAATAAATAAAACTTTATTCCCAAATGGGATTACATGCACAGGTATAGGGATTAGGGTTTACCACACTTATTTTTGGGGGACACAGTTCAATCCGTAACACACCCTCACTCACTGCAATCTAATTCTACACAGCTGCCAGAGGAGTCATTTAAAAACGTAACTTAGATTGTGTTACTCCTTGGCTAAAAACTCTCTGATGGCTTCTTGGCACATTTTAGGTATTCCAAACTCTACAATGGCAGTCGATGACCTACATGATGGGCCACTGGCCCAGTCTCTGATCACATCTCCTTCCTTCTCTCCTTTACTGTTTGCCTCAGCCACACTGCCCTTGTTGTTCCTTGGGTTGACAAGAACTCTTGGCTTCAGCCGTTGTTGCTATTGCTGATCTCTCTGCCGGGAATTTACCCAAGATATTTGCATCATTCCCTCCTTCACTTCCTTCAGGTCTCTGCCCAAGAGTCACCTCCTCAGAGATACTTGGCCAGATTATGTAGAAACTGCAGCTCTATTGCTGCTTTATTTCTCTTCACAGCAATTATTATTTCCTGACTTTATGCAACTCTGTGTATATTTGATTTTTTTTTTTTTCCGTTTCTCCTACTAGAATGTAAGTTACGTGAAGAAGGGACTTTAACTCTCTTGTTCACTGTTGTGTCTCCAGCGCCTAGAACAGTTTCTGGCACACAGTAAGCAAACCCAGTAAGTATTTGTTGACTAAATGACTGGTGGAGGATACTTCAGACTCAAATCACAAGGAATCCTCTGACCAGGAGCCATCACACACTGAGCCCCACTGTGGTTGGCTATATAATATATACAACATATAACCTATACTCTTCTGGAACAGTGGCAATTTCAAAAAGTCTGTCTTATCTGTTATGGTTATTAATATTATTTTGTTTCCATAAATATACTCATATTTCTCTGACTACATATTTTTTCGGTATATACTAGAGGCAAGATCCTGTAACTTTCTCTTCATTAGCTCATTTAATCCTCAAAGGCATCCTAGGATATTATTGAGCTTAAGTAGCTTGCCCAAGGCCACATGATGATCAGTGGCAGAGCCAGAATTTGAATTACAGAAGCCTGACAAAAGAGCCACACCCTTAACCACCATAGCTGTGCTATGTGGTCTCATACTATTTGTTGTATCCCAGTTTTTGGTTGAAAATATGTGAATGTCACGCTGATGCATCACTGCAGCCATGCCATCAGAGGACTGACAGACCATTGCTTACTTACTGTGGTGGTATGTGTTTTTTCTTTTTAAGATTCAACAACCCATTAATTCTGCAACCTTAGAACAACCTGCCCCATGTACTGCCCAACAAATATTATTTCTACTTGTGATCATTGGACAATAAAGAAACCATGTTCTGGTCATCTCTCCGACCCTCGTCCTGCCTCATCCCCCTAAGAACTGGTTGTTTCCTATGTTCTGTAGGCTGCTCATTTAACGCGGTCACTGTGATATCCTGAGTGCTAAGGACACTGGAAGCAGCAGTCAGGTCTGCACAGTTAGACTGATAAGCAGATGCTAAGCCGATGTGACACAGCTGCTACTGCTGAGCCAGGAAAAGCAGGTCAAGGTCATTAAGGGAAAGAGTGGCACTTGCTTGTAGCTGGAAGCAAAAATATCCCCGTATATGCCCCCTTTCCTGGTCTCTCTCTTCTAACATCTTCTCTCCCTCTTTTTCTTACTTCTTTCTGTCTTCTTTCTTTTAGAGGATTATGGCAAAGAGACTCATAGGGAAATAGCTCGTTTTCTAAATGAAGGACATCTCTGAATCAACCACTTTTTCTCGCCTTGTATGCATTATTTGATCTTCCAAGTAGTGCTGTGCTTTAAAAATCAAATCCAAAGATCAACAGTAACCATGCACTGTTTATTATTTGATTCTGTTTCTTTATTTTTAAGACGTGGTTTCACATCTGAAACATACTGGACATTTTGTACTAAGGCATCAGATATGACTGGCACATTAGCATACATGCAGTTTAACCAGTGAGTGTGACTTCTGGTGTCCATTTTTCATTGAATTGAGTTTATTGGTGGCTAAATTTGATTTTTCATCCAGAAGAACCTGTTTCCCCTAAGGTCTTTTTAGCTCTTTCCATATAATTTTGAACTGCATGTGATTTAATTAGGTGAAAATGACCCCATGAGCTAAACCAACCTTAAAACTAAAGGCATTTTAAAATCATCATCTTCAAATCAAGAGTATATCAATAACTATTGGTAGATCTTGAAGCAGTCTCTGGCAGACAATCAGCCAGTAGACATTGCCACATCCCCATTTGGGGATTTTCTGATTGTCATCAGTGGTGTGACACAGCCCAGAAGGTCCTTTTCTTCTCCAACTCTTCCCTTCCCCTCCTCCCCCCGGGACCAGGCCTTGTCCCTTGCATGGAAATCTTTAGGCTTTAAAGAAATCAGAAGCAGCATTGCTTGCTTACCAAAAGTTTGGAGATCTCTGCTTCATTTTTTTTTTTTTAACCATTTTGCGTTTACAGTCCCTCTAGCATATGTCGTATGGAACATAAAAAACGCACTGGGCTTGAAGTCTTGGTTTATATTTGAGCCCTGGCACTTAACAGCCCTGCCACTTGGGAAAATTACTCATCTCTGTGGCCCTTGGTTTCCTCATTTATCAAGTCGGGACAATGCCAGCCTCCCTGCTGAGCAGTGAGGCTGCAATGAGATAAAATCTATGAAGTTCCTGGCATAATATATCTGCAATAAATGATAGCCAATCTTATAATATTATTATTGTTTCACTGAAGTTTTTTTTTAGTGCTCGGTAGTAAAACCACTCAAGGCAGAGAATGTTAAGTGGAGAAGTGATGAGGCTGACTTTCCACCAGGTTTTGCTTGTAAAAGATAGGAAAATTAAACAGATAACAAAATACATACTCAGGACAAGTAACTAGGTCATGGAGAAGGAAAGGTAGATCTTAAAAATATAAGAAATAGTCCTGGGATTGACCAATATATTTTTGGGTCGTTGTTGTGTGCTGTTGTTTCCGACTCGTAGCTACCCCATGTGACAGAGTAGAACTGCCCTAGAGGGTTTCTTAGGCAGCAGTCTTTATGGGAGCAGATAGCCAGGTCTTTTCTCTCGTGGAGCCACTAGTGGATTAGAACCACCAACCTTTCAGTTAGCAGCCGAGCACTTAACCATTGTGGCACCAGGGCTCCTTGTGTAAAGATTACAGTCCTCTAGGGTTACTATGAGTTGGGATTGACTCAATGGCACACAACAGCGACCACAATCTTTACAGGAACAGATTGCCAGGTCTTTTCTCCTGTGGAGTGGCTGGTGGGTTCAAACCACCAACCTTTCAATTAGCAGCTGAGCTCGTAACCATTGTGCCATCAGGACTCCTATATTTTTAGGTGACATTTGTAAAATGAAAATAAAAGCAATGCTTACCACATAGGGTTGTAATGAAAATAAAATTATCTAATCCATATAAAGCATTTGGACGACATAGGGAAAAAAAGTCAAGTATTATTAACAGATTAAAGAAGTCAATTTTTAGACTTGGTGGCATGCCACTGATTATGGGGGCAGGTGTCTCTTAGGTCTGAAACATTGGAAGTCTGATTGTGGTATGTCCCAAGGATTTGAGGGTGACTGAATTGCCAGTATCTCCGTAGCTCCTCGAGGCATTTGTTGATCTTTGTATCTTACCTCCGGGTACAGTGTCTGGCACAGATGTAGCAGTCAGTGAATGTTTGTTGAACGAGTGGATGGATGAGTAGGCAGGTCACCAGTCTTGGCTGATTCTGAGCTTTATCTGGTTAAGACCACATCGTTTTGGTGCAAACTGAAATTCCTTTACTTTTCTTTTCACTTTCCCTACCCACCCCATCCCACTGAGCTCTTGAGACTCTAAACTAGGCACAAAATTCTGCAACTGCTCTAATTTTTCTCACCCAGAAAGCATTGCCTTGGAAGCCATCTTGAGGCACAAACCCTAAAGCCCACAAGGCCCAGGCAGGGAGCAATAAATGAGAGGAGTGGGCTGCTAGGGGCTTTGGTAGAGTGGGAGTCCCACCAGAAAGCAAGCTCCGTGAGAGCAGTGGCCTTGTCTCTTCTCGCTAATGTTCACCCAGCACCTAGAATAATGCCTGCGACATAGTTGGTCATGAATAAATATTGGTTGAATGAATGAATAAGTAAAGACTCCCTACTGGCTGACTGTTCCTGGGCAGAAATGAGGACGCAGTGTGGCCCAACCCTCAGATTTCTCAAAATAAAACAGGAAATCTGCACTTTTGTGTGCTATCCCTTGGTTTTAAATGTTGACAACAAATTAAAAATGCAGATATTGGTGATGCTGCACAAAATAATTGATGTTATTAATGTCACTAAGTTGTACATGTGAGTGATGATGAATTGGCAAATGCTGTATTATCTATATTTTTATAACAACAACAACAACAAAACACCATGCAGTTCAAACAAAACATGTGAGGGGAAAATTCAGCTACTAAGCTCTCGGTTTTAAACCTCTGCTATCAATGATAGTTTATGTCATGTTTTACCATTTGTCCTGCTGGGGCACTTTCACTATTATATTCCTTCCTGTTGTGTGCTGGGTAGTGTAGATGGTAGTACTCCCATTTTGTAGATGAGGTTACTGAGACTCAGAGAAATGAATTGACTTGTTTAAGGTTGTAACATTGGTATGTATAGGAACTGAGATCAGAATCCATGTTATCTGGCCTTAACTCCATTGAACGTTCAAGGGCACGATTCTGCTTATTTTACCACACGTCCTTTGGGAGCAGAAAGGGAATTATAAAACCTTTTGCCTGTTTTTAGTTCACAAATTTGGGTCTCTAGTCTTCTTAGGAGAGGGCATTTGTGGTTCAGTGGTAGGATTCTCACTTTTTATTCCAGAGAGCCAGATTCGATTCCTAACCAGTGCACCTCATGTGCAGCCACCACCGGTCTGTCAGTGGAGGTTTGCATAGTGCTATGATGCTGAACAGGTTTCAGTGGAGCTTCCTGACTAAGATGGACTAGGAAGAAAGGCCTGACTAGCTACTTCTGAAAATCAGTCAATAAAAAATCCTATGGATTGCAGGGGTTCAATCTGCAACTGGCTACAGGGATGGTGCCAGACCAGGCACTGTTTCGTTCTGTTGTGCATGGATCCAGCTCAACAGTAAGGAACAGCAACTTTCTTCTTGGGACTGTCTAGCACTTTCTTACTGCTGCCCTTGCCCATTCTCCAACCAATCATGTCAAACCAGTTACAATACAGCATTGTTATGGTCATTAAAGTTGTTTCCTGTTTGGTGTTGTTAATTCTCAGGTGGGCCCATTTACTGTTTATAATACACCTGTATGTAGAGACATTGATTAGAATCATTGAGAATTTGTAGCTCCATTCATTTGGATATCGGTCTGGCATTACAATAAGAGCAGAATTAAAATGCATTAAACTAGATACAATTCCCTGCCCCCCCTTCTCGTGCAAGTCTGAGCATAAATAGTTCGGAGATGCTATGATGGCTCCCAACTGCTGGAGACTTAGACTTTTTCTATTTATTATGTGATCATTGCCTTTGCCTGCTTTGCTTAGGTGACTCACCAACAGACCCATATTGAAATCAGCAGGACAGAGGAAAGAGACAAAAGGGACAGCATGTCCCTTCCTCTTAAGGGAATGAAACAAAGGTTACACACATCACTTCTGCTCACAGCTCACTGGCCATAATTCAATCTCATCATCACCTAACTGCAAGGAAGTGGGGCATGTAGGTTTGTTTTTTTTTTTTTTTTTTAATCTGGATGGTCATGGGTCCAGCTAAACATTTTACCACCATGCAAGAAAAGAACAACAAATACTGGGGAGCAATTTGTAATTTCTGAAACAATAGCTAAGCCTTCATGTATATACATGTTTAATCATCCTCTTCCTAACTGGATTGGGTATTCCTACTTGGTCCTATTTGCGTTTCATCTACAGTGTCTAGTACATGTTTAATGGATGAGTATGTTAATATATAAATGTCGGTTTCTAGCTGAACAGGTCTTCTGTTGATATCTTTCTCAGACTAATTTGCAAATTATTAGGTAACTTTTGAAACTTGACGGTTGTGGGGAGTTGAAATACTCAGGTAGTTTGGACCTTGTAGTAAGTAATTGTTGATAGAAGCCCCTGAACAGGAATTCATCAAATTCCTGTGCTATAGACATAACCTCTATTCCATTTACTCTTAAGTATCTGGTTGAGTTCATCTCTTCACATATCCACTTACCTTCTGTTACTTGGATGATCTCATTGGTAAGAATACTGAAAAGATTTCAGGATAATAGTCTCATAGTTAAAAACAATAGTTACTTATTGAAGCTATATTGTCTGTCAGGCACTGTGTTAGGTACTTCACGTACTTTATGTCATTTTAGCCTCTTTTTTTTTTTGTACTTTCAAAAGCTATAGCTCAAAGAGGTTAAGTAACCAGCTCCAGGTAACTCAGCTTGCTCTGCATCCTTCACTAAGCCAGGACCAGAGTGAAGTTATTGTATGTGCAATCAACCTAGAACAGCATGACAGAATGTTCCTGTACCCTGCTGTCATCACCAAGTCAATTTGTGTAGTTCTGCCTGCCCCTCCCTTCTAATCTTCACAAGGCACTTGGTAACTCCTTTCCCGTTCTGGGATGCCCTTAATGCCCACTTGTCCTCATTTCACCTGTGTGCAAATTTGTGTATCTGGGAGGGCCCCACATGCTCATGCAACTAGGACTTGGCATAGTTCACCCAAGGGACAATTGGAGGAGTATCGAGTACCCTTTGGATAGTTGGATAATTGGGTACAAAAGTCTTGGAATCTTGGAATTGCAATTTGGGTTACAAATGTCATGAGAAAAACTCTGCCAAGATATCTAATCCTACTGCATCCAGTCTCAACCAGACATAGCAGAATATTAGCTTTTCCCAGGATATTTTAGTGCTTCGGGTTCTGGTCTCAACTGGAATCAAGTTGTGAAACAACTTCCAGGTAAACATTCAGAATGCTAGTAAAAAAGCTTAGTTCAATATTAAGTGTATCAAATAGGCGAGGCTGGGGGGAAGGGGCAACAGAATGAATGGAAGGAGTATGGGGGCAGAATATTTTTCCCCATGTTACCCCTGAGAGAAGGAAAGTTGTGTTGGAAATTGAGTGTTGGAAAGTTCTTGATGGATCTATTGAATATCTGATATGATATGTTCTGAACAGTTATGTGCAGGGATAGGGTCAGCTCAGCTATATTGTTACTATACTAATGTGGTAGCTCAATCATTTGGAGTTAATTGTTAATCAAGCCAGGCATTATCTGCAATACTAATTCTGCGAGGTAGAAAGACCAAAAAGAAAAGAAAAAAAAAAAAGTCAAATATCTTATTACCCTTGTCATCAAAATGCTCTAAAAAGTCTTGGATAATAGCCATAGGAATGGCCAAGACAGGGCTGTTATAAGAACCAAAAATGCCTTCTGTCTTGGGTTTCTATTTTCAAATCCTTTTCTCTATGAACTGAAATAGCTGGGAAGGATCTGCCACATACTGGAAACCCAAAAACTGGCTTCCAGCAGCACCCTCTCTGTGACACTCATTTTGCTATTAAGAGAAGGCAGTTAAATAATTGTCAACAGGGAGAGATGAAAATACAATAGTTAATCAGGTTTTACAAGGTCACACATATAATTCGAATTAGTGCCTTCTTTCCCTTGTTCTTGAATGTAGCCATTCTCCAAATTGAGGGCTCACCACTTTGGATCCCCCTACAAGATAGCTGTCAGTTAATAAAGGCTTGAAGTACTATTTTCCTTACTGAGGGTCCCCCTTTGGAGCCTATTAACACACTTTTTTTTTTATGAGCAGGGCAAGTAGCCACCTCCCGACGTGTGTTGGCACTTTCTAAAAAGGTCATTAATGCTCCATATTTCAGAGTATAACAAACCCAGTAAGGCTCAGAAGGAGCCCAGCAGGGTTAAAACAAAAACAGTGAGTAATTTACAGAGCTTCTTGTCTCACCTGGGTGGTGCATGCTAAATAGACAGAGAGCGGGAAAGGGAGGGAGAGAGAGAGAAAATTAGGACATTTCCCTCCCTGTGACTTTCGTAAGGATTTGCAGGGTCCTAGGAATTTCCAGGGAAAATCTAGGAAAGTGAGTTTTTTAAGAAACAGTCTTGATCAAATATTTGTGTTACATAAAAGCATCTTTACAGTGGTTCCAATTCCTCTACCCCATCTTTACTCTTTAGGATGAATTTACTACACAAGTGGGCCTTTTTGCCTTCTGATATTTCGGAAGCTCTGCTGTGGTCCTTTGACAACATACCACACTGAAATTGGAAGACGATGGGCAAATCTGGAGCTTCATTTTATTTTATGTTTTTAAATCTCAGATACTTCTTTTTTAAGATAAACTCATATGTTTTCCAGGGGATGTTGTTAAAATTTGCATTGGAGACTAGATTCACGGTGATTTATTTTCTTAAATTATATGTCAGAGTCTGAGATAAGAATGAACGTGAAACTTTCTTTATAAACCTCCAAGTGTTATCACAGATGAAAAGTGTACCCAAATTTCATTTATCTAAGTCTTTGCAGAATTGACAAGCCAATGATTTTCCTAGTAAAGGTAGATAACATACCAACTAATATATATACAGCAGACCCTTCTTGTTTGTGGCTTCGCCAAAGGATGGAAGGGCCATCACCACTGGCTATTACCCTTGGTGAATTGTTCCTGGCCCTCTTATATTCCTAAACACATCTTTTTGTGCCACTCCAGCCTTTGGTGGTGAAGATTCTACTGAAGCAGAAGGACCTTTTACAATCCATACCTTTTGACAGTGATAGGGATGCCTGTGGCCTATCCTCTACAATTTTTCTGATTTTGCTAGAGAACCAGAGAGGTAAGCAAGAGACAACTTGAAATATGGAGGAAGGAAGGATCCTCTTAATAGGTCAGACAATATTTCATCAGATTGATAAAGGTCAGGTATTTTTTATCCTATCTGTAATTCAGTTTTTAAGGTGGCATCATGTATTCCAACAACTATACTGAGCACCTACTATGTGACAGATACTGTCTATTCTGGGTTCTGATGATACAACAGTGGATAAAGCAGGCAAAACTCCCTATTCGCGTGATGTTTGCATTTGTGTGTGTGTGTTAAGGTTGCATGATGAGGAATAAACAAAAGGTAAAATACATAAATAAGTTAAATACGGTATTTTAAGTTATAAATGCCATGAGGTCTCTGGGTGGAGCAAATGGTTTGCGCTTGGCTGCTAACCTAAAGGTTGGTGGTTTGAACTCACCCAGAGGCACTGCGGAAGAAAGACCTAGTGATTTGCTTCCATAAGTTAAGAAAACCCTGTGGAGCAGTTCTACTCCGAAACACATGGGGTTGCCATGAGTTGGAATCGACTTGACAGCAATGGTTTTTTTTTTTTTTTTTTAAAATAAGTGCTATGGAAATAATAAAGCAAAGAATGGGTGCATGCAAGGTGAGGAGTTATGATTTTGAATTGATAAGTCAGGAAAACTTCACTGAGAAGGGGCATCTGAGCAAAGACTTGAGGGAGGTGATCTGCCTACGAAATTGATAATTTCTAGATAAGACATGATTATTTCTATCAAAGAATTCACATTGGGAGAGTTAAATAGATTTCATTTATAGTTCAAGATAAATATAAGTCATATGACTTAAGAAGTAGATAAGCAAAGTGGTCGCATGGGCAGAGGAGGAAGAGAAGGGAAAGTTGGTGAGAGGAGAGAGAGGTCACCTCTCACTGGAATGATCAGAATTGACTTCACAAAACTTGAAGGACAGTTTAGACGTTTGAGATACTCAGTAGATGTCAGTTTCCTAAATAAATCTATGAAAAAGCTTTGCTTCAAGACTGGGAGAAGTTAAATACATTACTGTTTGTGATTGTGCTGTTGTGGGCTACTGTTAAGTATATAAAATTCATAGAACAGAAGAATCAGGATAAGGACCCAGTTGTCATTTTTGTCAGGCCTCTAGGGAGGGAAACATGACTAGGAGTTGGAATCCCAAGTTTTCTTATCCTGCTGACCTTCATGGTTCATTGCAAAGGTGTATGCCCCACAGAGAACATGCTATGGCACATTTTTATTACTGGCCAGGGCTTTGGCCCCAACTCCTTGGCTACTCTCTTATCCTGTTAAGGAGAGTTAGCCTTGAAGACTCCTTTTTTCCCTCTAACCTGAGGCCTAGATTCCTGGTCACCTTTGGATTTTTCTCCTAGGCCCTCTGTTTCCTACACTCACACTGTGAATGGATGCATAAAAAAAGAGAGTGAAAGTGGTAATTTGTGCACATCCACATTCCCTTTTCTCCCTATAAGAGTGCTCCTGAGGACTCTGTTAAGTCCTTGACCCCTTCAGACCTCTTCCTACCTGATTGTGAATGACTGAGAAGAAATCCCAAGCTTAAAATAGAGCCTGACATGGATGCCTTTATGTAGATCTATGTCATTCATCTTAAGGACTATGTGGTATTCCATTGAATGGCAATATAATATTCCAGTTGCTGTAGAGTCACTTCCAACTCGTGGTGACCCCATGCGTGTCGGAGTAGATCTGTGCTTCATGGGGTTTTCAACGGCTGATTTTGAGGACGTAGATCTACAGGCTTTCTTCTAAGGTGCCTTTGCATGGGCACAAACCTTCAACCTTTTGGTTAGCAACCAAGTGTGTTAACCATTTGCACCACTCAGGGACTCCTAACCATAATATAGTCAACTATTTTGTAGAAGGCACTGAGTTTATTTCTAGATGGTTTTTTGCTTTAGTTTTCATGTTACAGCATGTCGTTTCTAGATAAACCTTTCCCACTCCAAGATTATAAAAATATTCAACCATATTTTATTCTAATACTACTTTAATTTTTCTTTTTTCTTTTTTTTTACATTTTTATTCACTTATATTTTACTATAATACTTTTATGGCATATTTTAAACATTACGTATTATCTTTTAAGTATTTGAATCATATTCAATAATTTTTTGATTTATTATAAATATTCACCCAGATTTTATATCCACCATTTAAAGTTTATTTTGGAATAAAGAGTGAGGTAGGGATCCAGATTTATATTTTACTAAATACAAATACTAAATTAATCAAGTTTCCAAGCACTACTTATTGAATAATCTGTAGTTCTCCTTTGCCCCTGATTTGAAATATCCATCTTTATGATATACCGAACCAAAATCCACTGCTGTGAGTCAATTCTGACTCATAGGAACCCCCTAGAACTTCCCCGTAGGGTTTCCAAGGCTGTAAATCTTTACAGAAGCAGACTGCCACATCTTAGTCATACGGAGCAGCTGGTGGGTTCAAACTGCTGACCTTTTGGTTACCAGCCAAGTGCTTAACCACTGTGCCACCATGGCTCCTTTTATAATATACTAAATCTCTACATATGCTTGTATTTCTGAAGTTCTATTCCTTCTGATATCTCTTTTATATTCCTGTGCCACCAGAACACTGTTTTAATTACAATAACTTTTATAATTTAACGCCTGATAAGACAAGTACTTCTTCATTATTTTTCTTTATCAGAATTTTCTTGGCTGTTATAACATGTTTATCTTTCCAAAAGAAATTTTGAATTATTTTTTTCAAGGCTCAAAAATAATTCTCTTTTGAATTTTTAATGTGGATCACATTGAATTTAAAAAATAATTTAAGGAGAAGTGATACTTTTATATAGTTGATTCTACTGATCCAACAAAGTATATCTTTCCATTAATTTGTTGTTGCTGTTCTTAATGTTTTCCAGCAATATTTTATTTCCTTCTCACCTATTGTATCTGTTAGGATTTGTTAGTTGTTAGCAACATGAACTGAGTCTAGCTAGTTTAAGCAGGAAAAGAATTTATTCAAAGGACATGGGCAGATCAGAAAATTGCTAAAATACTGAAGAACTAAGCTCAGAGAAAAGACAAAAATCTGAATAGCCCTGGCATGAAGCACTAGGCAGTCTTGTCTGGGAAATGAAGCACAGAGATGAACATCGACCATTTTCTTATGTTTTTGCCTCTGACATCTTAAGATCAAAGCTTGTTTTGGAAGTGAGGTGTCTAGCCTTTAACATAAAAAATGACTTACAAAACTTTGGTGAGAGTCTCTATATGCATGTAACAGAGTGTCCCAGCTGAGTTTAATGGGAAATAGGCTCTGGGAGGTTGGTAACCTTACCCCCAACCAGGCTTTATTTCTTCTGTCAGACCTATGGGGCTGAGAAGCATCCCAAGAAAAGATCATGGACAAGATCAGTGATTGCAGTCTAGAAATATATAGACATTGCAGAAAGACTTGGGAGGCCCCAGTGGAAGACAAAACACACACCTCAAGCGAGACTGAGCGACAGGGTGTGAAGGAGAGTGAGATGAGAGAAGCCCACCTGGGTGTAGTATCTGACTGTTATGTGAATATGCCTTGGCTCAGCTGCTCTGACATCGTAAATGCATGCTGTGTATCAATGCTGCACATCTAAAAAGTAAACAAAGATCATATCCGAGGTTCTACCAACTATGCCTGACTGTGGTTGTGAGGTGGGGCTTGGTGAGTGGAAAGCTGTTTCTCTCCAAATAGAAAGAGGCAAGCACTGAGGGTGTGGATCAGCACCAGGGCTATCATGTATGGCTGTGCAGGTTGTGAACTGCATAACTTCAGGGGTTTCCCTCCACACAGACTACAATATGCAGTGTACAACCTTCATGCCTGTACTTGGTGGCCCTGCCAAGAGTAAATATCAGCAGTGGAAGTAGGGAGAGCAGCATCCCAAGAAAGCATCAGAGGTCTGAAATGGAGTAGACATTGTAAGGCATACAGTGGACTAAGTGATGGCCAGGTGTGGATGGTGGCCTGAAAAAGCTCAGTGCTGGTTTGGGGAAACTCTAAGAACATATGGGACACCTCTGAGAACTCTCTGAGATACTAAAGTGGGCAGGGAATATCAGAGGGTGGTGAACTGGTTATGTCTGTGAAAGTGAAGAGAAACTGGGTATGTAAAGGTGGTCTGATTTTGTCCCCCAGGTGGGCAGGATCCTGAGGTGTATGTAAACAAATATGGTTATTTTATTTTCAGACCTCAGCTTTATGGTTGATACCTATTTGCTCTTTTTGGAAGTTAAACTAAAAAATAAACAAACAAGTAAACAAACAAAAAATTCTTGTTAATGGGGGGTGTCTTCTGCTTTGGGAAATCTTCCGCTTTCTGTCTGGCTGGGAAAGAGCATGCAGCCCACTGGCCTGGTAGTCGCTGCCATACTGTGTTCTTCTTGAACCTTGTTAATTGGCACAAGTAGTAAAGGGAAGTGACATTCAATGAACTGACGATCTGAGCCCTCCACGATAAACCAGCAGGAAATAATACTTGGGCATGACATTTAAAGAAAAAGGAAAAAATAATAAAATGATGGTTAAGAGACCTCCAGTAAAGGGGAACTCAGAATTTTATTAGAAAGTACATACAAGAGAGGAAGAGACTGAGCAGTGGAAAATTCTTTTCCTTTCTGCCTAATCATAACAAGATAGAGACGGTGGGAAAGATTTATATGGAGTATTTTTAAAGGTGGAATTTCTAAGTCACGGAGAAGTCAGTAGCTGAAAAGCCCTGTGGCTCTAGCACATTATAGACATGGACAAAATGTAACCCCTGCTACACTCAACTCAAGGGCCCGAGCAGAGGATGGCAGGTGGAGGCAGTGAGTGAAATGGTAGAGCTGCAGTACTGACTCGGGGCAAGGGAAATGGCCTTTAAAAATGTCACTCACTGACACCTTGCTTGTCCACATGATGTCTGCACAGGGTACCCACTTTATTCTGAGCATCTGCATAAGCCTATCAGAAGACAAGAAACCATATATTTATTAGGAGGGAAATATAAGGTAAGTGATGAAAACAAAGACGAAGTATCTGGTCTGGTACCCTATACGGTATAATTAGTAAGAGGGCTGAAACGGAGAAAGTATGATGCATGAAGCCTATGTGAGATCTCTAAATGCCAAGAACTTTGTAGTATCTCATGAAATGCCGGATATTATTATTCCCATTTTATAGAAGAGGAAACTGAGGCTCAGGGAGCGAAGTAACTGCCCCTGTCATTCATTCGGTGAATTGTGGAGTCAGCATTTGAAATGAGTTACCTCTAGTAATATTGCCTGTGCTGTTTCCACCACATCAGGCTGTTCTTCCCTCCTGACCTCCTTCCAACCCTGGAACCCCAGCGTGTTCATATCTGTAGGGGCTGTCCTCTGTGTGTGTGTTGGCAAACAGCCCCTCACTGGTGGGTCAGGAAGTTAGCTCAACATCTCCTGATGCTCCACAAGTCAGTCGCAATAGAGTATTTGCATCTCTACTCTTTCATCCACCTAACCTCTCGCTGATCCACCCCTCTCCCCAGCCTCTGTTAGCTGTTACTTCAGTTTGCATTCGTTAGGGTAATAGCATTTACATTCTGTTTGGTAACTATAAGTAATTTTTCTAGGCTGTTTTATTTTGGTTAAAAGCTAATTTTCAAATTCCGGAGGTGGAATTTGTTCTTTTTTAAGTGAATGGAGCGTTATGGCAGAAATACTAGACTTCACTTAATATACCACCACTGTTGCCTTGGAACCAGCGAGGGAGAAGGAGAGATCTTACCCATCATTATTCCTGGCAGAGCATGGCACATTCTGGGGGTGAAGAGGGGTGGACGGAGAGTTGTTCCAATAGCTATTGGGACCACAAGGAATGCTGAGGGCAATTGTGCCAGCAGATCCAAGAGGTGTAACTGTGATGGCATAGACAGGAGAGCTTAGCCAGTAACATCAGGCCATCCCAAAGAGACGATAGAAAGCTCTCTGCTGAATGAGGCCAGCTGGGAGTCTTACAAGAGTGGCCATTCATTCATGGGCTAAGGTGCTTGTGCACGAGTAAGTTTCTCATTCTTTTAAATAATAAGGATTATTAAAAAAAAGTCACTCTTACAAAGTTCAAACACTGTATTTATGCCTAAATTCAAATTATTGCACTATAATAAAGTTCTTTTTGCCTATTATTTAAGGTTGAAAGGTGGCAATGAATTTAAGGGGAACTTTGGTGATCAAGGGGAAAATGTCATTTGATTGGGTGGCAATGGCTTGGAAGTCCCAGTCTACACAAAAAGGATATTTAATCAGAGATCCCCAGTTTGTCTGTGTGTATATTCTCAAGGTGAAGTGCAATAAAAAAGCATTTACGTTATTATGCTTGTATAAATATTGTTCACTGTTCTTTCCAGAAATGTCACACCTCCCACCCTTATGCCCTTTGGCCAATCAGGGTTCTAGTGCTAGGCCAAAGGAATTCCCTTTACTTCCCGTTATCTGTTGCCATCAAGTCAATTCTGACTCACCGACCCTATAGGACAGAGTAGAACTTCCCCATAGGATTTCCAAGGCTGTAATCTTTATGGAAGCAGACTGCCACATCTTTCTCCCATTGAACGGCTGGTGGATTTGAACCACCACCTTTCGATTAGCAGTCGAGTGCTTTAACTACTGTGCCACCAGGGCTCCTTTCCCTTTACTTATACCCTTCTAAATGCTTCAGCCATACACATTTTAGTTGTTTCATCCTTAGATTATAAATTTTTTGAATAGATTTTTTTCCTGGAGTTTCCAATTACAAGGAGAAGACATGTAACCTTCCATACCATATTATTATGATCTTAGAGCTGCTTGCTCATTCCATCTGTTGAATGGGATCAGTTCCTTTCTTCTCTTTGGAAAGTTTGCCACTGGAGGCCACTGAGTTTCTGTTCTATTTTACAGCAACAGCTTTATGGGTTGGCTACACTGTTTTCAACCTCAGATTTATTTTTTTTGGAACTTTGAGTCATTCACAGAGATTCTTACAGCTCAAAGATCTTTCTTTCTTGAATTTCACACTTAGTTTGTTAGATTAGAGGAGCCATGCTGGTGCAATGGTTATAGCGCTCAGCTGCTAACCAAAAGATTGGCGGTTCTAACCCACCAGCCGTTCCTTGGGAGATGTGGCAGTCTACTTCCGTAAATATTTACAGTCTTGGACACTCTGTGGGGCAGTTCTACTCTGTACTATAGAGTTGCTATGAGTTGGAATTGAATTGATGGCAGTGGGTCTGGTTTTGGTTTTGGTTGTTGGATTATATCCTCAAGTTACTTCCACTGAAGGACTATGGAGGAAGTAAACTTTCTAAGTATTTTTGTATAAAAGATGTCTTTATTTTTCTGTTACACTTGATCAATAGTTTGACTAAATGTAGAATAATAAGTTCAAAATAACATTTCCTGAAACCTTTGAAGGGCTATTCCACTATAGCCTCTTTCTTCATGTGTTCTAGGCAGTGGTGTCCTCCTCTCTGTTCTTCTGCAAAAATGCTTCCATATACTTACTGTCCATCATCAAGGAATTTGTGGAGATCTCTTATTTGCAAAATGGTCCCCCTTTTGTTCATGGTTAGGGGCTGATTCCCTTCAAAAAAAAACTTTTTATCATCAATTTAACTGTGTCCTTGAAGGGAGAAGAGACAAATTTCTACGTGCTACTTGTATTCAATCCACCATTTTGAAAAAAATCGAAACAAGACACACACACACACACACACACACACACACACACACACACACACACACACCACACACACACACACACACACACACACACACACACACACACACACACACACACACACACTTTTGGCCTTCATCTGTTAAAATGCAAATACTTACTGGGTACAGGTGAAAGAGGCAGCTAACCTTATCCCGTGCACTACAATAATCAAATTACTCTGAATCACTTGAGAGAACAGTGAATCAGAGTATTTACAGGGCTTATAATCAAGGCCTCAGGAATATCTCTTTATAAGAAATAGGAGATGGATACAGTGTCTTTGGAACTGAAAAGCTGATGGTGGTGGCAACTAGGGTTTAATCCTAGTTCACAGAGAATTGCAAGTGCTGGAAATCCTGTTTACAAGTTGCTATTGATTTTTTGTCAGACACACACACACACGCACACCCCTCTGTACTATCCCCCCCCACACACACTCAGACAGGCATACCTCGTTTTATTGCTTTTCACAGATATTGCATTTTTTTACAAATTGAAGGTTTGTGGCAACTCTGCGTTGAGGAAGTCTGTTGGTGCCATTTTTCCAACAGTATGTGCTCACTTCATATCTCTGTGTCACATTTTGGTAACTTCTGCAGTATTTCCAACTTTTTGATTATTACATCTGTTATGGTGATCTGTGATAAGTGATTTTTAATGCTACTATTGTATTTGTTTTTGAGGTACCTCACCCATATAAGATGGCAAACTTAATTGATAAATGTGTGTGTTCTGACTGCTTCACCAACTGGCCGTTCCCCCATCTTTCTCTCTCTCTCCTTGGACCTTCCTATTCCCTGAGATGCAACGATATTGAAATTAGGCCAATTAATAACTCTACAATGGCCTCTAAGTGTTGAAATGAAAAGAAGAATCGCATGTCTCTCACTTTAAATCGAAAGCTAGAAATGATTAAGCTTATTGAGGAAGGCATGTCAAAAGCCAAGATAGGCCAAAAGCTAGGCCCTTTACACCAGTTAGCTAAATTGTGAAGGCAAAGGAAAAGTTCTTGAAGGAAATTAAAAGTGCTACTCCAGTGAACACACAAATGGTAAAAAGTGAAACGCCATTATTGCTGATACGGAGAAAGTTGTAGCAGTCTGGATAGAAGATCAAACCAGCCACAACATTCCCTTAAGCCAAAGCCTAATCCAGGACAAGGCCCTAACTCTCTTCAATTCTATGAAGGCTGAGGGGGTGAGGAAGCTGCAGAAGAAAAGTTTGACCCTAGCAGAGGTTGGTTCTTGAGGTTTAAGGAAAGAAGCCAACTCCATAACATAACAGTGCAAGGTGAAGCAGCAAGTGCTGATGTAGAAGCTGCAGCAAGTTATACAGAAGATCTAGCTAAGATAACTGATGAAGGTGGCTACACTAAATAACAGATTTGCAGTATAGACAAAACAGCCTTATATTGGAAGAAGACACCATCTAGGACTTCCATAGCTAGAGAGAAGTCAATGCCTGGCTACAAAGCTTTAAAGGACAGACTGACTGCCTTGTTAGGGTCTAATGCATCTGGTTTCTTTAAGTTGAAGCAATGCTCATTTACCATTCCAAAAGTCCTAGGGCCCTTAAGAATTATGTTAAATCTATTCTGCCTGTGCTCTATAAATGGAATAACAAACACCTGGATGACAGCACATCCGTTTACAACATGGTTTAATGAACATTTTAAGCCCAGTGTTGAGACCTACTGCTCAGAAAAAAAGATTCCTTTCAAAATATTACTGCTCATTGACAATGCACCTGGTCACCCAAGAGCTCTGATGGAGATGTACAAGGAGATTAATGTTGTTTTCATGCCTGCTGACACAACATCCATTGTGCAGCCCATGGATCAAGGAGTAATTTCAACGTCCAAAACTTATTATTTAAGAAATACATTTTGTAAGGCTGTGGCTGCCATAGATACTGATTCCTCTGATGGATCTGGTCAAAGTAAATTGAAAACCTTCTGGAAAGGATTCACCATTCCAGATGCCATTAAGAACATTCGTGATTCATGGGAGGAGATCACAATATCAAAATTAACAGGAGTTTGGAAGAAGTTGATTCCAGCCCTCATGGATGACTTTGAGGGGTTTAAGACTTCAGTTGAGGAAGTAACTGCAGATGTGGTAGAAATAGCAAGAGAACTAGAATTGTAAGTGGAGTCTGAAGATGTGACTGAATTGCGCATTCTCATGATCAAATTTTAATGGATGAGGAGCTGCTTCTTGTAGATGAGCAAAGAAAGTGATTTCTTGAGATGGAAGTTACTCCTGGTAAAGATACTGTAAACACTGTCAAAATGACAACAAAGTATTTAAAATATTACATAAACTTAGTTGATAAAGCAGTGGCAGGGTTTAAGAGGATTGAAAGGAAGAGTCAATTGAAGTGGCAAACTTCATTGTCTCATTTTAAGAAATTACCACAGCCACCCCAACCTTCAGAAAACACCACCTTGATAAGTCAGCAGCTGTCAACATTGAGACAAGACCCTCCATCAGCAAGATTATAACTTGTTGAAGGCTCAGATGATAGTTAGCATATTTTAGTAATAAAGTATTTTTAAATTAAGGTATGTACATTTTTTTAGACATGTTATTGCACACTTAATAGACTACAGTATAATGTAAACTCAACTTTTATGTGTGCTGAAAAACCACAAAATTCATGTAACCTGCTTTATTGTGGCGGTCTGGAACCAAAGCTACATTATCTCCGAGGTATGCCTGTATTAAGTTTGAGCCTCAACTGGTTACATTTCAGACATACTTCCTTATTTCCTAAATTTCATAATTAGAATGTCCAGGTATTTGGTTACTATAAGTCTTTAAGGTTGTCACTCATGGAATACTTCAGGGCATGAGCTCATGTGACCTTTGAGACAATCAGTCTTTCTGGGTCAAATGAGTTTTCTGACAAAATGTGGACACTCAGCCATTCACTGTTTGTTTCCAGGTTCCATGGTGTCCTGAAAAACATAGTACCTTCTAATGTTGATTATACAACTCAAAATGAGAAGAAGTAGCTGCAAGCATCCATTAATAATTGGAACATGAAATTGTGAAGTATGAATCTAGGAAAATTGAAAGTCATCAAGAATGAAATGGAATGCATAAAGATCAATATCCTAGGTATTAGTGAACTGAAATAGACTGGTGTTGGCCATTTTGAACTGGACAATCATATGGTCTACTATGCTGGGAATGACAACTTGAAGAGGAATGGTGTTGCATTCATTGTCAAAAAGAACTTTTTAAGATCTATCCTGAAGTACAATGCTATCAGTGAAAGGATAATATCCATACACCTACAAGGAAGACCAATTAATACAACTGTTATTCAACTTTACACACCAACCACTAAGGCCATAGATGAAGAAATTAAATATTTTTACCAACTTCTGCAGTCTGAAATTTATCAAACATGCAATCAAGATGCATTGATAATTACTGGTGATTGGAATACAAAAGTTGGAAATGAAGAAGAATTGGTAGTTGGAAAATATGGCTTTGGTGATAGAAATGACGCTGGAGATTGCATGGTAGACTTTTGCAAGACTAATGACCTTTTCATTGGAAATACCTTTTTTCAACAACATAAATGGTGACTTTACACATGGACCTCACTGGATGGAAAACACGGGAATCAAATCAACTACATCTGTGGAAAGAGATGATGGAAAACTCAACGTCATCTGTCAGAACAAGGCCAGGGACCAACTACAGAACAGATCATCAATTACTCATATGCAAGTTCAAATTGAAGCTGAATAAAATTAAAACAAGTCCATGAGAGCCAAAATATGACCTTGAGTATGTCCCACCTGAATTTGGAGACCATCTCAAGAATAGATTTGACCCACTGAACACTAACGACAGAAGACCAGAGGAATTGTGGAATGACATCAAGTAGATCATACATAAAGAAAGCAAGAGGTCATCAGAAAGACTGGAAAGAAATAATAGACCAAAATGGACATCAGAAGAGACTCTGAAACATGTCTTTGAACGTACAGTAGCTAAAATGAAGGAAGAAAAGATGAAGCAAGAGGGCTGAACAGAAAATTTCAAAGGGCAGCTTGAGAAAACAAACTAAAATATTTTAATGAAATCTGCAAAGATCTGGAGTTAGAAAACCAAAAGGGAAGAACACGCTTGACATTTTGCAAGCTAAAAGACCCGAATTAAAAATTCAAGCATCAAGTTGCAATTTTGAAGGATTCTGTGGGCAAAATATTGAATGACGCAGGAAGCATCAAAAGCAGATGGAAGGAATACACAGAATTACTGTACCAAAAGTATTGGTTGATGTTCAGCCATTTCAGGAGGTAGCATATGATCAAGATCTGATAGTGTTGAAAGAAGATGTCCAAGCTGTACTGGAGGCATTGATGAAAAACTAGGCTCCAAGGATTGACAGAATACCAATTGAGATGTTTCAACAAATGGATGCAGTGCTGGA
The DNA here is from genome assembly GCA_030035585.1 of Dugong dugon. Classification (NCBI taxonomy): domain Eukaryota; kingdom Metazoa; phylum Chordata; class Mammalia; order Sirenia; family Dugongidae; genus Dugong; species Dugong dugon. The sequence goes on from CM057464.1 coordinate 69,067,405, forward strand.
AGTGCTCATTTGTCTATGCCAAGAAATTTGGAAGATAGCTACCTGGCTAACTGACTGGAAGAGATCCATATTTGTGCCCATTCCAAACAAAAGTGATCCAACAGAATGTGGAAATTATTGAACAATATCATTAATATCACACACAAGTGAAATTTTGCTGAAGATCATTCAAAAGCAGTTGCAGCAGTACATCGGCAAGGACCTGCCAGAAATTCAAGCCGTTTTCAGAAGAGGACATAGAACTATGGATATCATTGCTTATGTCAGATGGATCATGGCTGAAAGTAGAGAATACCAGAAAGTTGTTTACCTGTGTTTTATTGACTATGCAAAGGCATTCATCTGTGTGAGTCATAACAAATTATGGATAGCATTCCAAAGAATAGGAATTCCATGAACACTTAATTGCACTCATGTGGAACCTGTACATAGACCAAGGGGCAATCGTTGGAACAGAGTAAGGACATACTGCATGGTTTAAAATCAAGAAAGATGTGTGTCAGGGTTGTATCTTTTCACCATACTTATTCAATCTGTATGCTGAGCAAACAATCTGAAAAGCTGGGCTATATGAAGAACATGGCATCAGGTTTGGTGAAAGACTCATTAACAACCTGCGATATGCAGATGACACAACCTTGCTTCCTGAAAGCAAAGAGGACTGGAAGCACTTACTGATGAAAATCAAAGACTACAGCCTTCTGGGGACCATGGTCTCGGGGAACATCTAGCTCAATTGGCATGACACAGCTTATAAAGACAATGCTCTACATTCTACCTTGGTGAGTAGTGTCTGGGGTCCATCTAAGATACTCCATTGGTCTCATCCCTTCAGGAGCAAGGGAGAATGAAGAGAACAGGATACAAGGAAAATATTAGTCTGAAGGACTAATTGTCCACAGCTACCAAGGCCTCCACTGGACTGAGTCCAGTACAGGTAGATGGTGACCGGCTACCACCACTGACTGCTCTGACCAGGATCACAACAGAGGGTTCTGGAGAGAGCTGGAGAAGGATGTAGAACATAATTCTAACTCACAAAAAAAAGACCAGATTTACTGGCCTAAAGGAGACTGGAGAAACCCCGAGAGTCTGGCCCCCAGACACCCTTTTAGCTCAGTGGTGAAGTTATCTCTGAGGTTCACCATTCAGCCTGGGAGTGGACAGCCCCATAAAACCAAATGAGACTAAAGAGGTACAGTAGTCCAGTGACAAGGGCCAGAAGGCAGAAGGGGACAAGGAAGCTGGTGATAGGGAACCCAAGGTTGAGTAAGGATATTGTTGTGAGATTGTTAAGCATTGTCAAAGGGCAACATTTGTAGTAACTGTTAAATGAGCAACTATTTTGTTCTGTAAGCCTTCATCTTAAGTGAGAATAACAGCACAATTGGAAGAGAGTAGTCAATGTCACTGAACTGTGCATGTAGAAATTTTTGAAATGGTGTATCTTTGGCTATGTGTATTTTCACCAAAAAAAATGGTTGAGAAGTTAGAGGGTTGACATGTTGTGTGGTTGTTAACCATTGTCATAAAACAATATGTGTACTACTGTTTCATGAGAAACTATTTTTTCTGTAAGCCTTCACCTGAAGTACAATAAAAAATAAAAATAAATAAATAAACAAAGACTACAGCCTTCTGTATGGATTACATCTCAACATAAAGAAACCAAGAATCCTCACAACTGGTCCAATAAGCAACACCATGATAAACGGAGAAAAAAATTGATGCTGTCAATCAATACCCATGGCAGCAGCAGTCAGGAAATCAAAGGGCATATTGCATTGGACAATCTGCTGCAGAAGACTTCTTTAAGGAGTTAAAAAGAAAAGATGTCACTTTGAGGACTAAGGTATGCCTGACCCAATCCATGATATTTTCAGTCTCCTCATATGCATGCAAAAGTTGGACAATGCATAAAGAAGATGGAAGAAGAATTGATACCTTTGAATTATGATGTTGGCACCAAAAGAGTATTGAATATACCATGGACTACCAGAAGAACGAAGAAATCTGTCTCCAAAGAAATACAGCCAGATTGCCCCTTGAAAGCTAGGATGGTGACACTTTGTCTCACGTACTTTGGACATGTTATCAGGGGAGACCAGTCCCTGGCTAAGGACATCAAGCTTGGTAAATTAGAGGGGCAGCGAAAAAGAGGAAGACCCTAGATGAGATGGATTGACACAGTACTTGCAACAATGGGCTCAAACATGACAACGATTGTGAGGATGGCACAGGACTGGGCAGTGTTTCGCTCTGTTGTACACAGAGTCACCGAGAGTTGCAACCGACTGGACAGCACCTAACGACAATAACAACAAAGTTGATTGTAGTCTGTAGATTTTCATCCTGACCAAACTACCATTTGATACCAGAGTCCCTCTAGCTTCAACCCATCCACCATTCATCTGCTCTCACTCACAAAAGGGTTTTTCGGAAATTATGACCCACAGACTGTTTAGGTGAAGTTGGCTGTTGACATAGATGGACCAGTGCCCCTAAGGGAAGCAACCATTTTCTCACAATATCTTATCCCTTATCAAATCTTTACTTAGTCCTACTGTCTTAAATTCCATTGATTGGGTTTGTACTTACTGATTCTGAAAGTCAAGTCGAGTTGATTCTGACTCATGGTGACCCTATAGGACAGGATAGAACTGCCCCATAGGGTTTCCACGTCTGTAAATCTTTACAGAATCGTACTGCCACATCTTTCTCCGTTGGAGAGCCTGGTGGGTTCTTTTTGGTTGGCAACCAACTTTTTGGTTGGCTGCCAAGCACTTTAACCTCACCAATGCTCCTTAGTAGGGTTAATAAGAAGCAGTTATTCATATTTAATTTTATTTAAACGTATTTAAATATCCAAGTTTCTTTTTCTCCCATCTACCTTAGGAGTGTTAAAGAAATGAAGTTTGGATATAGAAATAGGGGGATGTCAATGAGAAAAGATGCTTTGGGGCATGTGGGGACAGGCTTGGGGAGGGGCCATGAGATTAAGAGAGAGGGTACCTAGAACTAGATGGCCTACTTCTAGGGTCATGGCCCAGTACACACGTACATGACCTCTGAGAGCAGCTGAATCATTCTGCCACTATAGCAAGTTTCTGGCTGCCTCCTCTTCTGCTGTGATGAAGGGCAACATACTCATTTTCCTCAAATTTTCTCTCTCTGGATTTGTGGTCTGTAACCCTGAGTCCCAAGGTCTAGGCCTCTTAGGCCAATGCAGTCCAACCATATCCATGTTGAGAATTCTCTCCACAGCTTCCTCACAGCTGGAGCCATATTTGATCAAGTGATGACTCACTGGACTGTGTACTTCAATTTCCCTGTAAGAAAGATAATGAGAAAAGGAAATGCCTACAGGGGAAGGAGTATAGAGGTAGTTTTTGGATTCTTCCTGAAAATGTGAGGCAATATTTATCTTCTAGGCCTCTGTTAGATATTAGCTGGGGGTAGTAGACTCTGTATCCTTGTTTAAGAAAACCTGTTTTGTTTTGTTTTTTCTATTAGAATTAAGATAGAGGAAGTTTATGAGTTTCATGTGTTTAGATAGTTGCATATTTAACATGTTCTTGCGTCAGGCTAGCCAGACCTCTGAAATAATACATGACAAATAGCTATGAAAGGATTGAGTTATATGTCTCTTACAAGTCACTTTCAGTGAGCTTTCTCTCATTTATGGTAATGGTGTTATTTTTACTACATTAATAATTCATATCTTACTCCTAGAAAATGAAAGATTTACCTTTGGTATCTTTCAGAAGAAGTAATTTGAAGTTTTTTGTATGCAGAGTAAATTTGGGTAGAGTAAGAAGGAAGCAGCAATTAACACTTACTGTGCATGTTTTTGCACCAGATGATTCTTTAGCTGCTTTAATAAGTTTCTTATTTTAGTCTTCATTACAATAACAACATTTCTATGTGAAAAGTATTATGGAATTATTTTATAGCTGAGGAAATTAACTTTCAGAAACCTGAAATAAATTGCCCAAGGTCACTCAGCTCGTAAGTGGTTGAGGTGGCATTTAAATCCAGATTTTTGTGACATCAGATCTGGGATCTTTCTATTACTCTATGGTACCTCTAAAAATAATGCTGAAAAGTCTACCTGGTCAGAAATATCTCCGTCACTGATCTGCCACAGGACCTGAAATTGCCCTGAAAGTCAGTGAAAGACACCGTTTCTAGAAGGTACCTATTAAAATGTAATTGTGTAACCCAGAGCAGGCACAGTGTGGGAGTCATATTAATTCCCCACCACCCCTTACCATAGTTCATTGACAAATTCAATAGTAAAACTTATAGGAGTCTTTGGGAGCATTTAGCCCACACTCTTCTTTCTGTAAATGACTTAAATGAGATTCCGAGAGGCTTTGAAACGCCTCAAAGTTACATAACTTGCTTAGTTAATCTTATCAGAAATCAGAGCCCTCAGGGTATAACACAGATAAAATTTGGTTTAAGGAGTGAGGAAGGGGCTGGCATGTTCAGTGTTCAGGGTTCTCCTTCCTGGAAAGCATTACTGTGTATAGCTCATTAAAGAATCATGAGTGTCCATGAAGTCACTGTCCCAGGTACCTGGGCTGGAGAGAGCCCCCAAACTAGGGAATGGATATCATGGGAAGATGTACATTGTAATTTTGTCAAGAACCAGCCCTGTTAGAAGGCTTAGATCATTAAATGTTTGGGAAGGTATTTACCATAGTTCCCTCTTTCTGAAGAACTCTACAACCCCTCCTATCTGTGTTTCACTCAGAGTTGATGAAAGACTTGGAGTCAAACAAACAGTAATCTTTGAGAAGTGTTTCTGCACAGTTTGTGAGCTAAAGCTCCAAAGTGTCTGACACCTGAAAGTGCAGCATCAAAAATCAAAACGTGAAATTTCAATCCCATCAAATGTTCTGCATGTTAGAATGACCTCACTAGACATCCACACAGGCAGCTTTCATTGAACCTCCCTGATTCTGAGAAATAGAACTCTGAGGGGAAAATGGCAGGCCCTGCAGATGTGATAGCATCCTGGCTGGTGGGGTCTGATTTTAGTACTCATTTAAATGTGAGGAAAGCCTTTACCTCAGGCTTAAAAATAAATAAATGGAAAAAGGAGCAATTCTGGTTCCTGAAAGAGAGAAATGCTACCCTGCTTGCCTCAGCCTAGGAAATAGCACCACTGACAAACTTGGCAGCTGTTCTGAGCAGAGTTGTGTGGCCAGCTCTTCAGGCTAGAAGTGTAATGGTAACTGCATAATGATGTCTGAGAAAATCAAAGACCAAAGGAACAATTACTGTTTAGTAGAAACAAATATACAACCAAACCTATCTTGGGTAATTTTTGAAAGGATGCCCTTGGGTCTTGGGGAGACATTCTGGTTACAGATGCTGGAGGAAAATCGTAATCATAAGAGGGCACTCAAAAGGATCCCATGGCCTGTGGTTAGGCCTGTGTGTGTAGTTGTGATTAGCTGGTCAAGGGAGGGCCTTGGGCATGAGGAATCCAGGAGTGATTTGCTCAAGTGTAGCAATAGAACTAAGGCTTGGATGTTTGGACAGAAACAGGGCAGCATGGTACAGGGGCCCCAGAGCACAGAATGGAGAAAAGGAAGACTGTTTCTAGGCCCATCTCTACCACTATCTGGCTGCTGCTTTTTATGGCAAAGTTGTCTAGCATCCTTGGACCTCAGCTTTCTTTTTTTGTAAAAAGAAGGGCTTTGACTAGATTAAATCAGAGGTTAAACATTACATACTAAAAAAACAAAAACAAAAAAACAAAAACAATAAAATGTTGCCATTGAGTTGATTCTGACTTACAGTGACCCTATAGGACAGAGTAGAACTGCCCCATAGGGTTTCCTGGGAGCAGCTTGTGGACTCACCTGCCAACCTTTTGGATAGCAGCTGATCTCTTAACTACAGCGCCACCAGGGCTCCACAAACATTACATAGTTCAGCTGAAATAAACACATTCTAGGTCTTTGGAGTATTTATGTGTATATTTTTCATTCTTCAGATGTTCATTGAATACCTACTACAGGGTCAGTAAATCTGGTGAGTACTGGGACATTTGCAAAGAGTAACCATTCCTAGTTATTGTCTTTGTGAGATAATTCAATGATGTTAATGTCCTGAAATTTATGTGAGATTCAGCGCTAAGGAAAGATTTATTGAGTGTGCTGGGCATGATGAGAGATGAAAAGGAGTATAAAGCACTACATGGCCCCAGCATTCAGGACTCCGTACCAAGACGCATGAAGCAATTAGAAGACAATTCAGGGATGAACTTTTAGATACTGACCTTAAATGCAACTGGGATTCAGAATGTGGATGGGAATTCAGAGCACGCCTATTAGGGAAGGAGGAACTTGGTGGGACCTTGGAGGAGTGCTAGGATTTTAATAGGCAGAGAAGAAAGTGTAGAAAATGCCAGCTGGGGGAAATAGTATAATAATTAATAGAAAAAATATTCATAGTTTTTTTCAGAAGCACTGAGAGCTTCAGCTGTCCTCAGCCAAATGTTAACCCAGATGGTATATTCAGATTTCATAATTAACAGCTCACCCAGTCACCACAGGTGCTTAAATATAAGTCCCAAATTATTTATTTGTGGGGCAGTGGCAGAAGAAGGGAAAACATAGAGCTGGGGAAGCAACGAGGGATTCAGTTGGGAGGATGGTACCCTGGGCAATTTTCCAGGATAGGTGAGTTTGATTTGTTTTGGTGTGGTGTTTCTGAAGCTGCTTTAGGTTTCATCTCTTTGTGCAGACAAGGTATCTGTTTTCCTAGGTAGACATAGATGAGTTAAGAAAGCCAGAAGATGCATTTATACAAGGGCATAGTGCCTGGCACAAAGATCTCCCTTGTTTCTTTTGGCTGAATGAGGCCTGGGTAAGAGAAGGTGGGTAACCAATCGGCAGAAATTAATCATCATCTCTGCTGAAGAAACAAGTCAGAGCAAATCTTGTACTGATGATGGATATGGGAGGGGAAGTAAATAGAAGGAACATCCTTAACACAGTTTCCAGATATAGGTTGGAGCCCCACTGGGTTACCTATGAGACTGCTAACTCCCTGCTCCCTGTCCAAGCCCCATTCTCAGAGACACACAGATGGTTTCTGCTTTAAAGGCTCCAAGCAAAATTGCAAAGTGAGCACAGTTTATCGTTTACAGCTTTTTTTTTTCTTTTCTTTCTACACCTCTCTCAACTCCTGTGAAATGGGAGTTCAACTAAGGTTACTCACTCCTTCCTATGAGTTCTTTGTTTAAATGTTTCTCTGCTTATGCAGGAAGATGGTGATGCTGGGTCCTGTCTCTCAGTTTTTAGATGACATTTCCTCCAGGTACAAGGTTTTACGTTGCTCCTTGTCCAATCTGAAGGTTTCTTATTATTACAGTGATGATGCTGATGATGTTTTGTTGGGGAAGTGGGCGGTGTTCTTGATTGTTATTACATTTTTCAGTCCTCCTGGCTGCCAGCTGCTGCCATGGAGTTGTCCGCATCAGCTGAAAGTGGCTGAACCAACAGACCAGGTGAAGGGAGGTTTATATCCCTTTTGAAGGAGACCTGGTGGTGCAGTGGTAAAGAATTAGATGCTAACCAAAAGGTTGGTTGTTTGAATCCACCCAGCAGCTCTGTGGAAGAAATATGTGGCAGTCTGCTTCCTTAAAGATTACAGCCTAGTATGGGGCAGTTCTACTCTGTCACATGGGGTCGCTATGAGTTGGAATCCAACAGATGGCATCTAACAACAATGTATCCCTTCTGAGAGGAAATGAGGAGACTATTGATTTCCTTCATTATTTGTACAAGGTACATTGGTTTAAAATAATTTTCCCAAAAACACACAGGAAGCCAGGTCTACACGTGGCTAGAATATTAGTCCCCACCCTGATGGCACAGTGGTTAAGAGCTTGGCTGCTAACCAAAAGGCTGGCAGTTCGAATCCACCAGCCGATCCTTGGAAACCCTATGGGGCAGTTCTACTCTGTCCTATAGAATCACTATGAATTGGAATCAGCTCGACAGCAATTTTCTTTTTTTTTTTTTTTAAGTACTCTTTCAAGTCCTCAGATTTCCACTAGCCCAGAATTTTTGCTCCTTTATGAGGGGCCATCTAGTATAGTAAATAAAAGAATGGGCTCTGTAGAGAGATGGTGTGAGTTCAAATTCTTTTTCTTTGCTTACTAGCTGTATGAACTTAGGTAAGCAACTCATCCTCTCTGTACCTCAATTTTCCTATTTGTAAAATAATAGTGTTTGTATAGTTCTGTAATAATCAAATGAATTAATATATGAAAAGCAGTTAAAACAGTGCTTGAAAAGTAAGGATTCAATGCATGTTGTTGCTATTATTATTATTATCATTACCATATGACTTACCTCATGGTGGTGGTTGTGGTATTGCTGTTGTTAGGTGCTGTTAAGTCAGTTCCAACACATGGCAACCCTATGTACAACAGAACAAAACACTGCCCGGTCCTGTGCCATCCTCACAATCGTTGCTATGTTTGAGCCCATCGTTGCAGTCACTGTGTCAATCCATCTCCTTGAGGGTTTTCCTCTTTTTGCAGGCCCTTTGCTTTACTAGGCATGATGTCCTTCTCCAGGGATTGGTCCCCCCTGATAACATGTCCAAAGTATGTGAGATGAAGCCTTGCCATCCTGGCTTCTAAGGAGGGTTCTGGCTGTGCTTCTTCTAAGACAGACTTGTCTTAGATATTTTTCTCCAACACCGTAATTCACGTGCATCAGTTCTTCTTTGGTTTTCCTTATTAATTGTCCAGCTTTCACACGCATATGTGGCTATTGAAAATACTATGGCTTGGGCAGGTGCACCGTAGTTCTCAAAGTGACATCTTTGCTTTTTAACACTTTAAAGAGGTCTTTTGCAGCAGATTTGCCCAATGCAGTACATCCTTTGATTTCTTGACTGCTGCTTCCATGGGTGCTGAATGTAGATCCAAGTAAAATGAAATCCTTGACAGCTTCAGTATTTTCTCCAAATATCATGATGTTGCTTATTGGCCCAATTGTGAGGATTTTTGTTTTCTTTATATCGCTGTATAACCTATACGAAGGCTGTAGTCTTTGATCTTCATCGTTAAGTGCTTCAAGTACTCCTCTCTTTCAGCAAGTAAGTTGTGTCATCTGCTTATCACAGGTTGTTAATGAGTCCTCCTCTAGTCCTGATGCTGTGTTCTTCTTAGTAAAGTCCAGCTTCTTGGATTATTTGCTCAGCATACAGATAGAATAAGTATGGTAAAAGGATACAAGTCCGACACACACCTTTCCTGCTTTTAAACCACATAGTATCCTCCTATTCTATTCGAATGACTTCTTCTTGATCTATGTACAGGTTCCTCATGAGCACAATTAAGTGTTCTGGAATTCCCTTTCTTTGCAATGTTATCCATAATTTGTTATGACCCACACAGATGAATGCCTTTGAATAGTCAATAAAACACAAGTAAACACCTTTCTGGTATTCTCTGCTTTCAGTCAGGCTCCATCTGACATCAACAACGATATCTTTCGTTCCACGTCCTCTTCTGAATCTGGCTTGAATTTCTGGTAGTTTCCTGTTGATGTACTGCTGCAACTGTTTTTGAATTATCTTCAGTAAAATTTTACTTGTGTGTCATATTAATGATATTGTTTGATAATTTCTACATTCCATTGGATCACCTTTCTTTGAAATGCCTCATGGTGCAGACATTTATTTATTCACACCTAAAATAGTTACTGAGCATCCCCTTTAGGCAAGGCTTGTGTGCCATGCTAAAGATAACTGACTTCAGGGTGCGTTTCTGTGAATTATAAAATTTTTTCCAGAGACACAGCCAACTGTCAGGGCTCACAGCTTGGCTGATAGGAAGTGTGCTAGATCAACTCCACCCTTGTACAGTAAGCAACCCATATAACCATATAAGATGGCCCTACTGTGCTATTCCTGAAAACAGTGGGGGATCCATTGGATTATGTAGGGCAATGATATTAGTCAGCACCATCATGTCTGAGCCTTGTGAACCCCTGTCCTGGGATCATGTTTAGAGGGCTTTACTCTGGTTCTTCCAGCCCTATCTCTCTCCAAGAGGCAGAGTCTGCAGGTTCAAGGGCATATGCCCATTTAGAGCCTGCCTCTCCTCGTTGTGGACCACACTCTGTGTGCTCAAGACCCTGAAATTCCCAGACAAACCAGCACTGAGCCCACTCTAGGGCCTGCTGAGGCTTTTGCTGTGGTTCATTTCTCCCATGGGTGAACGTTGCCCCTGGTGTATGCATGCCTATGTCTGAAGGGTGGCCCAGGGGATGCTATTTAGGGGTCTGTGTGTGTGTGTGTGCGTGTGTGTGTGTGTGTGTGTGTGTGTGTATTTGTGTGTCTGGGTCTGCGTATGGAGCACCCAGTGTGGGACAGAGCTGGGGCGGGAGAGAATGGGGTAGGAGTAGAATGGGGACCTCTGTTTGTATTCATGTCCCAACAAATGCTAGGGATGGACCTCTTTAGGAATGTTTGCTTTAAAGACCACTTTTGCTGCTATATGGGGAATAGACTGGAGGGAATGTAGCCTGGCAGAAGGGAAACAGTAGCAGTATCCAGGAGAAAAATGACCAGTGGTTTAGGGTAAGGGGATTGTTATGGATTGAATTGTGTCCCCCAAAAATATATGTTCAGAATCCTACTTCCTATACCTCTGGTTAAGGAGCCCTGGAGGTGCACTGGTTATGTGCTCAGCTCCTAACCGTTCAGTGGTTTGAGCCCACCAGTCGCTCCACAGAAGAAAGATGTGGCAGCCTGCTTCTGTAAAGATTTCAGCCTTGGAAACCCTATGGGGCAGTTCAACTCTGTCACATGGGGTTGCCATGAGTTGACAATAACTAAGACCGAGATCCACTGGACTTTGTGGCCAGTTAAGATCAGGGAGAGAAGGAAGAAAGAATGAGGAATGGTTCCCAGGTTTATGACTTGAGAAGCTGGTTGGATGGTTGCGCCAGTCACTTAGAAGGGAGCCCGGTATGAGGTGCTTTAAGAGTGAGGAGGGAGAATTATGAGTTTAGTTTCCCCTATTCTGAGTTTCAGGTACTGTTGGATATCCAAATATAAATACTTGGTACAATTGGAAATAATAATGATGATGATAATGAGAACAATGAATAATACATACACCATACTTATTATCTGCCAGATCTTTCTAATGGTATGTCTATCTGTAAATCAGGGTTTCTCAACCTCAGCACTATTGACATTTTGGACCCAATAACTCATCCTTGTGGGGAGCTCGCCTGTGCATTGTAGACGGTTTAGCAGCATCCATGGATTCTATGAACTTGATGTAAGTAGCTCTCACACAGTTCTGAAAATCAGAAATGTCTCCAGACATTGCCAGATACCCCTTGATGAGCAAAATTGCCCTGATTGAGAACCACTGCTAAGAACTTACCTAATCCTCCAACAGTCTATCAGTGCAGACGAGTGTTTTTATTCCCATCTTGTAGTGGAGGAAACAGAGACGCAGAGATGGCAAGTGATTTGCTCAAGGTCATATAGCAAATAATTATTAGAACCAGAGTTGTTCTGGCTCTCGAGGCCTCCTCTAACCACTGCTCAATACTGCTGCTCAGGAGTGAAACTTCGGCTGGAGAAAGAGATTTTTAAATTGTAGGTGGGAGTTCAAGTCACAAAGCATCTGGAAAATATATTGAGGAAAGAAATGTTCCACTATGGAACTCTGGGAACATTATCATTTCAACTGAAGGTGAGGGTCTTTGAAGAAGGCTAAGGAGGCTGAGTAGACATGACTAGAGAGGAAAGAAACAAATAAACAAACAAAAGACATGAGTGATGTGGGTAGAAACCCAGGGAGGAGAGACTGTTTAGAAGTAGGCAGGAGACAGTGATCTCAGGCATCCCAGAGGAAGGTCAAGGATGAAAAGCAGCCCTTGAATATAGCAACAAGGACATCTTTGGTGAAAGTGGAAGCAAGCTAGCAATGAGTGGGCATTAGAGCTCTTCTTTCTCAGCATTGTGCTTCTGTCATGATGGAAGACGATTGAGTGCTAAGGCAGTTTGTCAGCTGCCCTGTCTTAAATGGAAGCAGTTCATCTGCAAAAAGAGACAAGCAGATTGCAAGTTACCCTTGAACTTGATAAGTTTGATAAGTAGCTCCTTCAACATAGGCATTTTATCCCTCTTCGGAACTGTTTCTAGTGAACTATGTAGGAGCAGAGAAAAGGGGCCTGTCTTCCCTTAATCCTGTTGATTCCTGAGTGCTTTTATCTTCCCGGTTTCTGTCTTGTCAGGGATTGGAGGGTGGTTCAGGCTGGATGGAGCACAGAGATCTCTTATTGCCCCATCACTCCTTTGTTTACTCAGCAGTAGTAACCACCCACGGTCATGTACGTCCTGGATGGGACTCCCAAACTTGGCTGATCATCTGATTCACCTGGGGAGCTTTTAACAAACAAAATCTTCGTCCTCATTCCTGGGGAGTCTGAGGTGGAACCCACGAATGTGGTTGATAAAAAAAAGTGTTCTGGATGATTCTAGAGGAAATACTGAGATAACACTTTCATCTATAACAGCAGTTGGCAAACTTTTTTTGTAAAGGGCCAGATGGTAAATATTTTAAGCTTTTAAGGCCGTACTGTGTCTGTCACAACTACTCTGCTGTTGTAGTCTAAACACAACCACAGGCAATAAGTAAATGAATGCGTGTGACTGTGTTCCAATAAAGCACACAGAAATTTTAATTTTGTAAAATTTTAATATGTCACAAAATATTATATGTCTTCATTTTCAGCTATTTAAAATGTAAAAAAAAAAACATATTTAGCTTGCAGGCCTTACAAAAATAGTCAGTGGACCTGATTTATAAAACTTGGGTTCCTAACTGAAAACATTGACTAAATGCCAACTAATACAGCTTAGAATATGATGTTGGAATACTGGCTTCACCACTTACCAGCTGTATAATCTTGGGCAAGTCATTTAACTTCTCTGGGCCTGTGGTGCTTATCTGTAAATGGGATAAGTATAGTTCATAGTTCCTATGTTGTCGTGAAGATTAAATGAGATATTGTATGTAGGTTCTTAGTATGGTGCTGTGCCTGGCAATTGTAAATGCTGAGTAATTGCCAACACTTATATTATTACACGATACTTTGTTGGCACTGTAGATTGAACAAATGGATAAAGCCAGTTGCTGAGCCTTAAGAGAACTCACAGACTAACCAGCAGGTTAAGAAATGCATACAAACAATTATTTTATAACAGAACAAAAATTCCATTCGAGCTAATGTTACACATACACTTTGTCGTCTAGTTTGATTCTGGGGAGGCAGGTCTGTATTCTGGCTTTGCATGCCCTTTCTTCTCTTCACTTCCTTTGGAAACACAGGTGTGTCTACCTAGTATTACGGAGCTCACTCAGTTATAAGAGAGCTTTGCGTAGACACAGAATAACTTGGGTCTGTAGCTCTGAACCCTACAGTCTTGTTAAATGACTCACGTGTTTCATTCATTGTAAACTATCAAGAGAGTAAACATAGAGCCTGTCCTTATGATATAATCATTTAATACTTCTGGAATTCTCTGAGCCACTGCAAAAATGGAGAGGGGGATGGACACTTTTGAATTATCAGTTAAATGATTTTCACTTTGGGAGAATTTCTTTAAAAAAAAAAAAAGGCTACATCTTCACTGAAAAAAAAATTAAAAACATAGGAAAACACAAAGAAAAAGATAAAAATAAATTATTCTCAGCATTTAGGTATAATCTTTGCTAATATTTTGGTGCATATACAGGTTCCAATCTTTTTCCTATGCATTGATAGACATCATGCGATACATTCCCAGGTTCCCTTTCAGTGGTTTGGAAACTGTTGTGCATGGTATGAATTAGGCATATCATCTTTTCAGGTCCACCCATAGATTTATCACCAAGTTTTTGGGGTTGACGTCAGCTTTGGTTTTTAGGTCGTTTAGGTTAGTTATCCTGAGTGAATTTAATATTCACTTTGATATTCCTTTCAGGTCCCCTGTCATGAAAATTTATGTCTGCGTTACAGGCCTTTTCTTTTTCTTCTTCCAATATATTCTTTCCTTACTCATGGTAAGGGCACATTTTAGACCTTGTGTTTTCTCCAGGTTTCACTTCCAGAATGTATTCTGTAAGGTCTAAAAAAAAAAATCTCAGTTTTAATGCATTTTCTCTTCCAGAATGTATTCTGTAAGGCCTAAAAATAAATAAATAAAATTTTTCCATTTTTAATGCATTTTCTCTTTGGTCCTTTACAACACACCTATTACTGAGTACCACTAGACTGGCCACCATGCCTTGTCCTTGTTCATTCTGAGAGCACAGAGTTCCTTGGGTGGAATAGGCTTACCCATCCTGCTTCTAACCATGGCCACCAAAAATAGAAATGTAAGGGAAACTTCTTGACTGCGATGAGTGGAAGGGATTTAGTCTGGTTTAAGTGTCTTACGCAGTACCGGCTGGTTGAGATGCCAGGCAGTAAAAGGACTCCACATCAAGTTTATTATATCTCCCTCTTTTTGCTTCACAGCATATATTAGCATATTAAAAGATCCTACATTACTAGGTTACTTTTGTTTAACCTAGTGTTTCTCAGAATTATTAATAACAAAATTTTATTTTTAAGATAATTTTTATTAACATTAACGCCACTGAACATACTGATCTAACAATATCTTGTATGACTGTGAAAACTTTCCATAGTAAATGTTAAAACCAGATGTGCACAGCCATGATTCTATAAATATACAGAACAAAACCCTCTGCTTTGGTTAATTGCTGCACCAAGTGCTTATTAAGTACTATAAGAGATACCGACACATGAATATGTTACCGATAAAGCAATTATAATTTTGTAGGATGCTGTATTGTTTATAGTTCAGGGGTTTATAAGAAGGAAGTCCTCATGGTGTTGAAGGAAGTATTCCTGGAGGAAAAGAGGATGACTGGCATGGTGGAGGGAGGCCCTGGGTGGTGCAAACAATTAACACATTTGGGTGCTAACTGAAAGGTTGGCAGTTTGAGTCTACCCAGAGACATCTTGGTAGAAAGAATTGGTGATGTATTTCTGGAAAATCAGCCATTGAAAACTCTGTGGAACACAGTTCTACTCTGATGCGCATGGTTGCCATGAGTTGGAACTAACCCATCAGCATCTGATTTCTGGCATGGTGGAAACAGAGTATGACTGAATCATAAAACCAAGGTCAGAGTATAAGCCTTGCCAGTAGAGTGGCTATGTCATGGTGGTCAATTCAACCAAGTTTCAGTTGTGTCATCTGCAAAATGGGCTTATGTGGTAGGCAGAATTCTAAAGATGGTTTCTTCAAGATTCCTTTACCTTGGTTATTTAATCAAATACAAATCTAGGTACTGCTGTGAAGGGATTTTGCAGAGGGCATTGAAGTCTCAAGTTAGCTGAACTTAAATTGTGGAGATTATCTGGGTGGCCTAATCTAATCTCACTAGCCCCTTAAAAGGAGAATGTTTTATTCAGGTTGCAGAAGAAGTCAGACAGTAAACAGCTATGTTGTAAATTGCCAAGTGGAAGGCAAGAGGCCTCTAGAAGCTGTGAGTGATCCCAGCCATCAGCCAACAACAAAATAAAGACCTCAGTCCTACACCTACAAGGAAATACATGTTTCCAACAACTGGCAAACTGGGAAGAGGGCCCTGAGCCTCAGTGGAGGACTCAGCCGGCTGATAGCTTGATAGCAGCCTGAGAGACCTGAGCAGAGGACCCAGTTAACTCATTTCCTGACCCATGGAAACTGTGAAATAATAAATTTGTTTTATTTTAAGGTGCTACACTTGTGGTAATCTGTTAAGGCAGCGGTAGAAAAGTAAAACAGCTTATTACCCACTGTCTTAGTTATCTATGCTGCTGTAACAGAAATACCTCAGGTAGGTGGCTTTAGCAAAGAGAAATTTATTCTCTCACAGTTTAGGAGGCTAGAAGTACAAATTCAGTGTGCCACCTCTGGGGGAAGGCTTTCTGTCTCTGTCAGCTCTAGGGGTAGGTCCTTGTCATCAATCTTCCCCTGATCTAGGAGCTTCTCAGCACAGGGACCCTGGATCCAAAGGATGCACTCTGCTCCTGGAACTTCTTTTTGGTGGTATGATGTCCCCCTCCTCTCTGCTCGCTTCTCTCTTTTGTATCTCAAGCAATTGACTCAAGATACAACCTAATTCTGTAGATTATGTCCTGCTTCATCAGCATAACTACCTCTAATCCTGCCTCATTAACATCATAGAGGTTTGGATTTACAACACATAGGAAAATTACATCAGATCACAAAATGGAAAACAACCACACAATACTGGGAATCATGGCCTAGCCAAGTTGGCACACATTTTAGGGAGATAAAATTCAATCCATAATACCTACCCTACCTTGTCAAGGGTAAAATTAATAAGACACGATGTATGCAAAAATACTCTGTAAAGTGCATGCATAAAAGTCCAAAGTAGATCTTTCGATTCCTCACCCACCCCAAACCTGCTTTTTCCCTAGTCTTCCCTATTTCAACTCTCAGCAAATGGTACTAATCATCCTGTCAAACCATAGGAGTCATCTTCTTTCCTTCTTTATTTTTTTCTTATCTTCCGTATCTAATCTGCCATCACAGCCTGTCAGCCTCTTGAACACAGTCTGCATACAGAAGGACTCAAAAATATTTGCTGAGAAGTGCGAAGATGGCGCTCTAGGCAGAAACACCACGCCGTCCCTCCACAGCAAAGATCCGAAAAACTAAGCCTAACAGAGAATCAACAATCCTGAAACCCTAGAACACCAAATGAAGAGATAAAGAACTCAGCCAAACACCAAACGGAGTGAGAATACTAAAAGAGAACAGAGAGCGAGGAGAGACTCAGGCAGAGATTCCTTACCAGCTAACGCAGCGCGGATCCACCATCTTGGATTCCTATCGGAGACCAGCAAACGGGAGAGCAGCCTTGCAGAGCATCTGGTCGGAGACAGAACGACCGGTAAACTGCGGTGCGCGCTCTCCCACCACCCACCCCTCTCCGCCTCAGCTGGGGATCCCCTGCTTTCCGTGGCCAGGGTCTCTGGGCTGGGGGGTGCTGGTGCTTGGATTCCGCGCGCCTGGGCTGGCGGCTTTCTGGGAGCCGTTTGCTGGCAGCTAGCGAACCTTTCTCTGCCGCCTCCCCCTCCTTTTGCCTGGGTGCCTGGTTCCGAGTGCCTTCTCTGCTCTCTCCTGCGGGGCTGTAGGGCTGCGTGCGGGCGTGTGGCTGTTTCTAGGTCTGGGCTCCCGCGTGGGTGGGATCCCGGGGCCTTTGTTCGTTCGCCCCTCTGCTTTCCGTGGCCGGAGTCCCTGAGCAGGGGGGCACCGGTGCTTGGATTCCGCGCGCCCGGGCTGGAGGCTTTCTGGGAGCCATTTGCTGGCACCTAGCGAAGCTTTTTCTGCCGCCTCCCCCTCCTTTTGCCTGGGTGCCTGGTTCCGAGTGCTGTCTCTGCTCTCTCCTGCGGGGCTGTAGGGCTGTGTGCGGGCGTGCGGCTGTTTCTAGGTCTGGGCCCCCGCATGAGTGGGATCCCGGGGCCTTTGTTCATTCCCCCCTCTGCTTTCCGTGGCCGGAGTCCCTGAGCAGGGGGGCACCGGTGCTTGGATTCCGCGCGCCCGGGCTGGAGGCTTTCTGGGAGCCATTTGCTGGCACCTAGCGAACCTTTTTCTGCCGCCTCCCCCTCCTTTTGCCTGGGTGCCTGGTTCCGAGGGCCATCTCTGCTCTCTCCTGCGGGGCTGTAGGGCTGCGTGCGGGCGTGTGGCTGTTTCTAGGTCTGGGCTCCCGCGTGGGTGGGATCCCGGGGCCTTTGTTCGTTGGCCCCTCTGCTTCCCGTGGCCACGGTCACTTAACCCCGAGACTACCAGCTTCTTGGAATTCGCGCCCCTGAGTGGGGGCTCTCTGGGTCCCATTTGTAGGCACTGACTGCTGGTGTTGCCCTTTTTTTTTTCTCTCAATTTTATTTTTCTTCCTTTTTTGATTAGTTTTGTCATCTTTTACCTCTTTTTCTCTTTTGTCTTTCTTCATTGCTTAATTTCTTGTCTCTCTATCTCTTCCTTCTCTTTCTGATCCCTGAATTCCAGGCGATGTATGCCTCTGTACCTTCTGGCCAGGCTGAGCTGTGAAAATTGAGACTGACTCCCCCAGACCTCATAGCTGCATCGGTGGGATCCCTGGGAACTTTGCAGTTCTTTAACTTTTCTGATTTTTATTTGGTCATTCTTTCCTTTTCTTTCTCTTCCCCCTTCTGGTTTCCTCCATCCCATAGTCTCTCATCTGTACATTCCAACGACAAGCTCCCCTAGCATTCTTTTATGTTTGTACACTTTTTGCTCCTCCTCCTCTCTCCTCTCTCCCATATCCAGCTTAGCTTCACACATAACCATCTTCCCGCTGCACCCTACCTACCTGCACCGTGCACTAGACATCACATCACCAAGCGGTGCAGGCACGCCCTATTGGAACCTGCCCAGCACTGACTACCGACCGTCCTGGTGGCTGCGGTGAGTGCCACAAGCAACCCATCCCAGTGGCTCCTCCTCAAATAGATCTGCCCAGCTGTACCACAAGAACGAAAAAAAAAAAAAAAAATCTACAATCAATAAACGAGAGAAATATCTACCGAATGCCCCGAAAACAGCAAACGATATCAAAACATTTACAAAAACAAGACAAGATGGCTCCAATAGGCGTCCAAATTAAAACACCAGATAACTCTCCTGTGGAAGAAAATGCACTAGAAGTACCTGATACGGAACTCAAATCACTAATACTCGGAATTTTCCAAGAACTGAGGCAAAAAGCTGACAAACATGAGGAAAAAATAGACAAATTTATGGAAAATACAGACAAAAAATTGGAAGAATTCAGGAAGATGATGCAAGAACAAAATGCCAAAATAAATTCACAACTCGAAATTATACAAAAACAACAATTAGAAATCCAAAAGATAAACAACAAGATTTCAGAAATGGACGGTGTCATAGAAGGGCTGAGAAGTAGATTTGAAACCATGGAAGACAGGATCAGTGGAACTGAAGACAAACACTTGGATACAACTCTGTTTCAGGAAAACTCAGAAAAAAGAACAAAGAAAAATGAAGAGACCCTGAGAGTTATGTGGGACACAATTAAAAGCAAAAACTTACGAGTGATTGGCATACCAGAACAGGGGGAGAAAACAGAAAACACAGAGAGGATCATTGAGGAACTGCTGACAGAAAACTTTCCCAATATCATGAAAGATGAAAAGCTGGTCATCGAAGAAGCTCAACGAACCCCATATAGAAGAGACCCCAAAAGAAAATCACCAAGACATATCATATTCACACTCGCTAAAACTAAAGACAAACAAAGAATCCTGAGAGCAGCTCGTGAAAAACAAGAAGTCACATACAGAGGAGAAACAATAAGACTAAGCTCAGATTATTCAGCAGAAACCATGCAGGCAAGAAGGCAATGGGATGACATATATAAAATCTTGAAAGAAAAAAATTGTCAGCCAAGAATAATATATCCTGCAAAACTCTCATTCAGATTTGATGGTGAAATTAGGTCATTTCCAGATAAACAGAAACTAAAGGAATATGCAAAAGTCAAACCAAACTTACAAGAATTATTAAAGGGAGTTCTTCGATCTGAGGAAAAACAGCTTAAGCCCTCAGGCAGGACCTAGGACCTAGGACGCAGGTTAACATGAACCAGATACCATTCTAGGAACTGAACTACAGACGACTTTCCAAAAACAAAAGATATACAACAGGGAATCAGAGAAATCAATCAAAGGATGACAACAACATCAAAACAATGAAAGAGGGAACAAACGGCATAGGTATAGAACCTTCTAAAGGAGAAGACGGCAAGGCGATACCAAGTAACGGTAGACTGCTTCAAAATTATAAAGATAAGGGTAAAATTCATGGTAACCACAAAAAAAGTTAACAAACCAACTCATAAAAATAAAGACGAAAAACATAAAGTCTCAACAAAACCAAAACCTACAAAAACAAAAGAAATGAACACAAAATCCACAAACAAAAGGAACTCAGCACAAGAGAGTAAGAAGAACAAAGAAAACTTCAGCATCACAAAAAAAAGCACTACAAAATGACAGCAACAAATTCACATCTATCAATAATTACACTGAACGTAAATGGACTCAATGCACCCATAAAGCGACGGAGAGTGGCAGAATGGATAAGAAAACAGGATCCATCTATTTGCTGTCTACAAGAGACACATCTTAGAAACAAAGATGTCAATTTATTAAAAATCAAAGGTTGGAAAAAAATATATCAAGCTAACAACTACCAAAAAAGAGCAGGAGTGGCAATTCTAATCTCAGATAAAATAGACTTTAAAACAAAATCTACCATAAAAGACAAAGAAGGACACTATATAATGATTAAGGGGATGATCCATCATGAAGACATAACCATAATAAATATCTATGCACCCAATGACAGGGCTCCAAAATACATAAAAAAAACTCTAACAGCACTGAAAAGAGAAATTGACAGTTCCACAATAATAGTAGGAGACTTCAACACACCACTCTCAGTAAAGGACAGAACAACTAAAAAGAAACTCAGCAAAGATACAGAAGACCTAAAGGACACAATCATCCAACTGGACCTCATAGACATATATAGAACAATCCATCCAACCGCTGCAAAGTACACATTCTTTTCCAATGCACATGGAACGTTCTCCAGAATAGACCACATCTTAGGCCACAGAGCAATCCTCAACAAGATCCAAAATGCTGAGATAATTCACAGTATCTTCTCTGACCACAATGCCATCAAGGTAGAAATTAACACTAGAAAGAGCAAGGAAAAAAAATCAAACACATGGAAACTGAATAATAATCTGATTACACATCAATGGGTAATAGAAGAAATCAGAGATGGAATTAAAAAATTCCTAGAATCAAATGAAAATGAAAACACATCATACCAAAACCTTTGGGACACAGCAAAGGCAGTCCTCAGAGGACAATTTATAGAAATAGATGCACATATCAAAAAAGAAGAAAGGGACAAAATCAAAACATTAACTACAGAACTCAAACAAATAGAAAGAGAACAACAAAAAAAGCCTACAACCACTGGAAGAAAGGAAATAGTAAAGATCAGAGCAGAAATCAATGAAATAGAGAACAGAAAAACAATAGAAAGAATCAACAAAACCAAAAGTTGGTTCTTTGAAAGAATCAACAAAATCGACAAACCACTGGCCAGACTGACAAAAGAAAAACAGCAGAGGGCACAAATAACCCAAATAAGAAATGAAATGGGGGACATTACAACAGACCCAACTGAAATAAAAAGGATTATAACAGAATATTATGAAAAACTATATTCCAACAAATTTGAAAACCTAGAGGAAATGGATAAATTTCTAGAAACATACGGCCTACCCAAACTACAACAAAGTGATATTGAAAATCTGAACAGACCCATAACAAGAGAAGAGATTGAAAAGGTAATAAAAAAACTCCCAACCAAAAAAAGCCCTGGCCCAGATGGCTTCACTGGAGAATTCTACAAAACATTTACAGAAGAGCTCGTACCAGTTCTACTCAAGTTATTTCAGAGCATAGAAGAGGAAGCAACACTTCCAAATTCATTCTATGAAGCCAGCATAACGCTGATACCAAAACCAGGCAAAGACATCACAAAAAAAGAAAATTACAGACCAATATCTCTCATGAATATAGATGCAAAAATTCTGAACAAAATTCTAGCCAATAGAATTCAGTATCATATCAAAAAAATAATACACCACGACCAAGTAGGATTCATACCAGGTATGCAAGGATGGTTTAACATTAGAAAATCCATCAACATAATCCACCACATAAATAAAAGGAAAGAAAAAAATCACATGATTATCTCAATTGATGCAGAAAAGGCATTTGACAAAGTCCAACACCCATTCCTGATAAAAGCTCTCAATAAAATAGGTATAGAAGGGAAATTTCTCAACATAATAAAGGGCATCTATGCAAAACCAACAGCCAACATCATTCTTAATGGAGAAAGGCTGAAAACATTCCCCCTGAAAACAGGAACAAGACAAGGATGCCCTTTATCACCACTCCTATTTAACATTGTGCTGGAAGTTCTAGCTAGAGCAGTAAGGCAAGAGAAAGAAATAAAGGGCATCCAAATTGGTAATGAAGAAGTTAAACTCTCTCTGTTTGCAGATGATATGATACTATACATAGAAAACCCTAAAGACTCCACGAGAAATTTACTGGAAGTAATAGAAAGATTCAGCAGAGTAGCAGGATACAAGATAAACATTCAAAAATCAGTTGGATTCCTATACACCGGTAAAGAGAACGATGAAAAGGAGATCAGGAAATCAATACCATTTTCAATAGCCCCTAAAACGATAAAATACTTAGGAATAAATCTGACCAGGAATATAAAAGACCTATACAAAGAAAACTACAAAACACTGCTGCATGAAACCCAAAGGGATCTACATAAATGGAAAAACATACCATGCTCATGGATAGGCAGACTCAACATTGTGAAAATGGCAATTCTACCTAAAGCAATCTACAAATACAATGCAATTCCGATACAAATACCAACAACATTCTTCAAAGAGATGGAAAAACTAATTATTAACTTTATATGGAAAGGGAAGAAACCTCGAATAAGTAAAGCACTACTGAAGAAGAAGAATAAAGTTGGAGGACTCACACTACCTGACTTGAGAACCTACTATACAGCTACAGTACTCAAAACAGCCTGGTACTGGTACAACAACAGAGACATTGACCAATGGAACAGAATTGAGAACTCAGATGTAAATCCATCCACCTACGGTCACCTGATTTTTGACAAGGGCCCAAAATACATCAAATGGGGAAAAGACAGTCTTTTTAACAAATGGTGCTGGCAAAACTGGATATCCATTTGTAGAAAAATGAAACAGGACCCATACCTCACACCATATACAAAAACTACTTCAAAATGGATCAAAGACCTGAATATAAAGCCTCAAACTATAAAATTCATAGAAGAAAAAATAGGACCAACACTTCAGGCCTTAATACATGGCATTAACAGGATACAAACCATAAACATCAACACAAAAAACCCAACAGATAAACTAGATAATTGGGATCTTCTAAAAATCAAACATCTATGCTCTTCAAAAGATTTCACCAAAAGAGTTAAAAGAGAACCTACAGACTGGGAAAAAAATTTTGGACAGTACAAGTCAGACAAAGGTCTAATCTCCATAATCTACAAGAAAATCCAACACCTCTACAACAAAAAGACAACCAATCCTATCAAAAAATGGGCAAAGGAAATGAACAGACACTTCACCAAGGAAGACATTCAAATGGCCAACAGACACATGAGGAAATGCTCGCGATCACTAGCCATTAGAGAAATGCAAATTAAAACCACAATGAGATACCATCTCACCCCGGCATTACTGGCACGAATCAAAAACACTGGAAATAACAAATGTTGGAGGGGCTGCGGGGAGACGGGAACTCTTATACACTGCTGGTGGGAATGCAAAATGATACAGCCATTTTGGAAAATGATATGGCGTTTCCTCAGAAAGCTAGAAATAGACGTACCATTCGATCCAGCAATCCCACTCCTAGGAATATATCCTAGAGAAATAAGAGTCATCACTCGAATAGACATATGCACACCTATGTTCATGGCAGCATTATTCACAATAGCAAAACGATGGAAACAACCTCGATGTCCATCAACAGACGAATGGATACACAAACTATGGTACATACACACAATGGAGTACTATGCAACGAGAAAGAACAATGAATCGGTGAACCATCTCATAACATGGATGAAACTGGAGGACATCATGCTGAGTGAAATAAGTCAATCACAAAAGGACAAATATTGTATGAGACCTCTATTGTAAAAACCCATGAAAAAATTCACATGCAAAATGTAACAATCCTTGTTGGTTACCAGGGATGGGAGGCGGGGGGGATACTAAATAGGTAATAGGTAAGTGGTAACTTGGGTGAGAGATGAGATAGTACATAGTACAGCAGAAACTAACACAACCTGCACAAGGAAAGGTCATGAAGGCCCTATAGACACATCCAAACCCCCCGAGGGACTGAGTTGTTGGACGGAGGGCTCTGGGGACCATGATCTCGGGGAACATCTAGCTCAATTGGAATGACACTACTTATAAAGATAATGCTCTACATTCTACCTTGGTGAGTAGTGTCTGGGGTCTTAAAAGCCTATGAGCGGCCATCTAAGATACTCCACTGATCTCATCCCTTCGGGAACAAGGGAGAATGAAGAGAACAGGATACAAGGAAAAGATTAGTCCGAAGGACTAATGGTCCACAGCTACCAAGGCCTCCACGGGACTGAGCCCAGTACAGCTGGATGGTGCCCGGCTACCACCAATGACTCCTTTGACCAGGATCACAACAGAGGGTTCTGGGCAGAGCTGGAGTAGGATGTAGAGCGTAATTTTAACTCCCAAAAAAAAAAAAAAAAAAAAGAAGACCAGATATACTGGCCTAAAGAATACTAGAGAAACCTCGAGAGTGTGGCCCCCAGACACCCTTTCAGCTCAGAGGGGAAGTTACCTTCAAGGTTCGATGTTAAGCCTGGGAATGGACACCCCAGTAAAACTAAATGGGACTAACGATGTACAGGAGTCCGGTGACAAGGGCCAGAAGGCAGAGGGAGAGTAGGAAACTGATGATAAGGAACACAAATTGAATAAGGACACTGTCGATGTATTGTGAGATTGTTGACCACTGCTATAGGGCAACATTTGTAGTAACTATTAAATGGGAGGCTGTTTTGTCCTGTAAGCCTTCATCTTGGGCGAGAATGGCAGCACAATTGGAAGAGCATAGTCAATATCACTTAAATGTGTAAGTAAAAAGTTTTGAAATGGTGTTTAAATAAAATAAAAATAAATAAATAAATAAACAAACAAAGGAGACTAAAGAGGTACAATAGTCCACTGACAAGGTCCAGAAGACAGAAGGGGACAAGGAAGCCCCCTGGTGATAGGGAACACAAGGTGGAGTAAGGATATTCTTGATGTGCTGTGAGATTGTTAACCATTGTCATAGGGCAACATGTGTAGTAACTGTTAAAGAAAAACTATTTTGTTCTGTAAGCCTTCATCTTAAGTGAGAATAACAGCACAGTTGGAAGAGCGTAGTCAATGTCACTGAACTGTGAATGTAGAAAATTTTGAAACGGTGTATCTTTGGCCATCTGTAATTTTCATCAAAAAAAAAGGGTGAGAATTTAGAGGCTTAATACGTTGTGGGGTTGTTAACCAATGTCAAAAAAAACAACATGTGTACTACTATTTCATGAGAAACTATTTGCTCTGTAAGCTTTCACCTGAAGTACAATAAAATATATATTAAAAAAAAAAATATTTGCTGAATAAGTGAATGATGCTTAATTATCCCCTGAATTAAGTTATCCAGAAAATTGTTTCCATGAGTTCTCTTCTTTGGACTGTCTGTTGTGGTACATTCACAATTTTTTTTCCCCCAGAAATACACCCTTCCCTTCTGCCCACCTCAGTGGGAGAGGTATGCTTTCCTGTCTCATTCATGTTAGGCTTGACCATAGAACTGGCTTTGGCCAATGGAAGTACGTGGAAGTGACAACTTGCCAGTTTTGAAAATCGAAGACTTAGGAGATGTTAGTCTTTCTGTTTGCCCCTTTGGAAGCTTCCAAACTTCTAATTAAAGACAAAAACAAACAAATAAAAAAACATACTCTAGATATCTGCTATTCCTTCAACTTGGATCTCAGAATGAGACTCTGGGGCAGAGCTGCCCCTCCTACCCCACATACCACAGCTGAAGCAGAGCAGTCCCAGCCAGCTGAAGACCTGAGTAAAATAGTTGTTTAAGTCACCAATTTTTGGATTGTTTTGTTATGCAACATTAGAAAGATTAAGAGAAAAAAAAAAAAGAAAAGAAAAAAGGAAAAAAACGAAAAACCGTTGCCATCAAGTTGATTCTGACTCATAGCAACCCTATACGACAGAGTAGAACAGCCCCATAGGGTTTCCAAGGAGCAGCTGGTGGATACGAACTGCCAACTTTTTGGTTAGGGGCTGTAGCTCTTAACCACTGCGCCACCAGGGCTCCAGAAAGACAATAGTTGACTAATAATACTTTTCTAAGATGGTAACACCCCTACACACCTAGGAAATTTTGTGCCTTATTTCAGTGATTTAATGATGTCATTTAAAAAAAAAAACTGATTTCTGTCATTTTTACTGAGTACTCACTCATTTCTGAGACCAAAGAGACATATAATTACAAAATGAAGGAATATTAGAGATCATATAGTTTAAATTTCTCATTTTGCAGATAATGAAACTGATGTCCAGGCATGCCCAAGCTTGTATAACTAATCCATTCTAGAGAGAGGGCTAAAGTCCAGAACTCCTGAAGCAATGCCTCAAAGGCCCTAATGGGGGAACTTGATGATAAGGAGACCAAATTATGTGTGGTAATCAGCTCATTTTGTGACTTTCTTTGAAATATGCAGAGAGCAAGGAGCTCAATAAAAGGCAACACTGGCTATGGGAAAAACAGGATATATTTTTTAATATCCTCTGGGAGGAAACTGCCCTGTGTACCTATTGGCTACCGTCATTCAGAGGCTGTAATATCAGCTAACATTGATATGCTGATTAGACACAGCCTTACATTTTGATCTCAGTTGACCCTCAGGACCTAGATTTTGATTCGATTAAAGGAATGGGTGACATTCAATTGGAAAATTTCCTCAAGTTACACTTGGTTAAAGCAGTTAATTCCACTGTTGCCTGTTTTATAAACACATCTGCACTTTCCTTTGAAAAACCATATTATGCACTTTTCAGGGAATATTCAACTTAAATACAGCTAGTTTATGTTTTGCTGGATTTTCTAACTTGGGAGATACCACTCTCTTCAGAAATCCCTTTAGACTACAAATTTGGTTCAATTCAAAAACACTATTCTATTATACTGGGCCATTATAACCTCTAGGGACTTCTATATCATTAATTCAGCCCTCTCCACCCCCCTGCTCCCCTGCCTCCGCACTGGTGAACATCTTGGCCAAACATCATATTTAATTGCCTTAGAAATTCTATAGGTTTTACAATTGTAACAATTCAAATCCAGGTCTACTATATTGTTATAATTAAATATATCTAATTTATTTTTTAAAGAAAGCAAATATACAAATTCTTTTAGCTTTCTAGAGATGGTGAATTTTGGATAAAGAGACAGTTCGGTCAGTGTCTGGCACAAAGTAAGCAACCATGCAAAAAACTAATATTTATTTAGTGACTAAACGAAAGATGTGAGGAAGTAGGTGAATAACCATTTACAAACCCCCCTTTCTCTAGTTCTCTCAATAAATAATACAGGATCAAGCACATCAGATCTACTATTTAGAGCCCAAATTCACAACCCTGTGCTGCATATTAGACTAACCTATGGAACTTTTAAAAATATACATGTGCCTAGGCCCCACCACTGAGACTGGATCCCTCAAGACTGGGATACTTGTTTGTTTTGTTTTGTTTTGTTTTAAACACTAACACTCCAAAGGTAATTTTGATTATCTGGCTACTCATTTAGGAGTTCTCTAAAGTTTTCACTTTCATGATTTAGGATTTAGTCAGTTTAATTCACTCTGCCTTATCTGTTTGGGAGCCCTGGTGGTGTAGTGGTTTAAGAGCTCAGCTGCTAATCAAAGGGTCGGCGATTGGAATCCATGAGCCGCTCCTTGGAAATCCTATGGGGCAGTTCTACTCTATCCTATAGGGTCACTGAGTCAGAATCAACTCGATGGCAATGGGTTTGGTTTTTTTGGTTATCTGTTTTGCTCCATGAACACAAAAACTTAAAAATGTGAGTTCTATTACCCTTAACAGTAAATTATGCTCCCTCGTTCTGCGCTCCGCTGCTAACAAAAAGATCTGGCAGTCTGCTCGCGTAAAGATTCCTAAATAAAGCCAAATCGACTGCCTGCAAGTTGATTCTTCACTGAAGCAGGCTGCTACATCTTTCTCCCTCTGCTGACGTGCCTGTTAGCAGCCGAGTGCTTAACCACTGCACCACAGGGATCCTTCCGCAAAGATTACAGCCTTGGAAACCCTATGGGACGGTTCTACTCTGTTCTACAGGGTCGGTATGAGTCAGAATGGACTGGACTATTTACAACAACAACAGTTAAGTTACAGATATACAGATAAGACCTAAGTTTAATTTCAAGAATTTGCAGCTTTTTAAAAACCAAAAAATTGTATTCCCTATACTTTGTTAGACAAGAAAAAGTTTCTGTGCTCTGGGCTTTTCCTAGATTTTTAAACTTTAATTTTATATTTCTCATCAATCTCAAGTGTCTCTCTGTTGTTCGAAAATTTCTGTTATATAGAGATTGCACGATAAACACTTGAATGAGCGAATGAATGAAACAAAATGAGATTTAATTTTCTAAGGATAATTTTAGTACTCTAAACCATATATTGAAAAAAATGTGTATGTATACATTTAAAAAAAATCTTTAAAGATTTCCAAATTACCTTATTCTTTTTGGTGTTTTTATTTTTTTAAAAAAATGTAAAATTCAGAAAAGCATAAAAAAAAACTCCACTAATTCCATGATTAGTGATAAATGTAGTTAATGTTTTGGTGTATATTTTTCCAGCTTTTTTTTTTTTTAAACCTATATAACTAAAATTCAAAGTAGAATTAATTTGGCAGTACTTTTTTTTGGAATTGTGCTTGTAAAAATAACATCTATATTAGTTTTTAATTTACAAAATAATACATAGATGATGTAAAAAAACAAACAATATAAGTTTTTAAATTGGGAAAATAGAAGTCTATATTCCCCATGACCAAGCCTGTTTCTTATAGGGAAACTACTGTTTGATGAGTCTTTTTTCAATTTTTTCCTACACGTGTATATTTAAAAAAATGTAAGTTAACTACTTTTTTTCTTACATATTGTAAATATTTCCATAGTTCCTTAAGGATTCACTTAAAACAGATTTGTGTATGGTCAAATCGATTAATCTTTTAATTATAGATGTGCCACTGATTAGCATTATGTTTATGGAGGCCTTCTCCACTGGGAGATCAAAAAAATATTCATCCTTAAAAAAAAAAAAAGAAAAACTTTCTTATTTTGGTTTTACAGAAAAGTTGCAAAGATAATACAGAGAGTTCCTGTATACCCTGCTCTCATTTTCTCCAATTGTTGTCTTACTGTGGTACATTTGTCACAACTAATGAACCAATATTAACATATTATTATTAACTAAAGTCCATGCTTTATTCAGATTTCCTTAGTTTTTACCTAATGTCCTTTTTCTGCTCTAGGATCCTATCCAGAAAACTGCATTACATTGAGTCCTCATGTCTCTTTAGGCTCCTCTGGGCCTGACAGAGTCTCAGACTTTCTTTACAAGTTTTGAGGAGTTATTGGTCAAGTATTCTGTAGAATGTCTCTCAATTTGGGTTTGCCTGATTTTTTTTCTTATGGTTAGTCTGGGGTTATGTGTTTTGGGGAGCACAGAGGTAAATTGCTATTTTCATTATTTCAAATGAATGGTATATACTGTCAATAAGACATCACTATTGATGTTGACTTTGATCACCTGACTTGAGGTAGTACTGTAAAGTGACTGTTTTTCTCCCCCTTTCTATATTGTACTCTTTGGAAGGAAGTCACTGCATAAGTCCACACTTATATAATGGAGATTTATATCCCACCTCTTTGAGGGAGGAGTATCTACATAAATTATTTGAAATTCTTCTATATGGGTGATTTGGCTCTTTGCCCCTATTTATTTATCTATTTCAATGATTTATTTATCTGTTTGGACTCGTGTATATTTATTTTATGCTTTGGGTTATAATTCAATACTATGTTATTTATTTTGTTGTGCAAATTGTTTCAGTTTTAGTCACTGGGAGCTCTTTCACTGGGCTTTTGTGTCCTTTGATATTCTCTGATGGTTTTTTGTTTGTTTTGTTTTGTGGTTTAGAAAAGGTTTGTTTTTTTTTTTTTGAGCATTTCCCTACTTTCTGGCACTACAAGATGCTCTGCGATCATCTTGTATATTCCCTGACCTAGTCCTAGAATCGATTATTTCTCCAAGGATCCCTGATTGCTTTTATTGAGGAAGCCATTAGAAACCAAGATTTAAGTGTTGGGTGTGCTCATTGCTACTCTGGAGTCATTGTTTTTAGGCCCTCTCAGCTAACAGAGCAAGAAAATTTATGGGTATATACTAACCTGTGTATATACACACATCTGTAATTATTTATATATTGTAACTACCAGTACCTACATTAAGCTAAACATGAGGTCATACTGATATCTCCAACTCTAATCCAGAACCACATGGTTCATTCTAGACTTCTCCCTCTTGCTTTTCTGTAACCTTCCACTTCAACAGTGAGAATCCTGGCTTCCAACATCTGCTACCCATTTACTTATTTGTTCAATTCCAGTATACATGTATGGTGGTTTAAGAGTTGTTAACCCATACTGCTGTGGTAAGCAACTTTACCACCTAGATTTCAGTGCTTATGGACAGCTCCTTTTGTATTTAGTTTTATGGTTCCAGTCATTTCCATAGTTACTTAGCTCAGCACCTTTTTTCCTCACCCCTACTTTGAGGTTATGTCATACATTTGTAATACAGTTAGATTATTTTGTCACTTCTTCATTCCATCCTGGGATTCCCCATCCTCCTAGTTTCACAGTCATAAAATTCCCAGTGCTTCACCTGTTCTACCTTCACTCATCTCCAAACCTCAGGCAACCACTGATTTACTTTCTGTCTCTATTTATATAACTGTCTTTTCCAGAGTGTCATATAAATGGAATCATATAATATATAGCCTTCTCAGACTCACTTCTTTCAATTAGCAATATTCATTCAAGATTCGGTTCTGTCGTTGCATAGATTTATTAATAGTTCATTTTGATTCATCCATTCATTTTGTCTGATTCTTTTATGATTTCACTTCTACCTTTAACTCTTTAGTCACTTTGGAATTTACTTTGTTGTATGGCTTGAGGTAGAGATCTAACATCCCCACCACATAGTTAATTACTTTTGTCAATATCATTTACTGGAAAATTCTTTCCGCATTGATTTGAAATCCTTTTACGTAACTAAGTTCACATGTATGTGATAATCTGTTTCTTAGCTTTCTATGAGATTTCGTTTTTCTCTCATTTAATTCTATGCTACTACCACAGAGTTAGAAAGATTATAGTTTTATTATATAATTTAATGTTTGGTTGAGTCTTCCTTAATGATTATTCATAAAAAAATCTTGATAATTTCCTGCACATTGTTATTTTGAATGAATTTTAGATTTATTTTCTTTATTATAAAAAAGTTGCAATTTTGGCTAGAATTGATTTATGCTTATAGGCTAAATTAAAGAAGAAGTGGTATCTTTACAATATTGTGTCCTGCTTTGCAGAAGCATGATACATCTTTCATTAATTCAAATCTTCTTTAATGGTCGAGCTTTCTTCATTTGAGATGTGCACATACATTGCATCCAATAATATATGTATTATATTTTTTCAGTATTGTGAGTTTTCAATATATTGTTCAGCAACTGGGAATTTTTAATTACTTTTACTAAAGTATAATTTCTTGTATGTGGGAAAGCAATTAATTTGCTTTCTATCAATTCTAATACCTTAGATTTTTACATTGATTTTTCATAGACAATCATGTATTTTTTCCATAGGCAATCATATATTTAAACGATACATTTATTTCTCCTTTCTGAAATTTATACCTCTTCCTTTCTTTTTCTTATTTTATTACATTGGCTGAAACTTTCAGATGAGTGGAGCTAACAGATTTCTTTGTCTTTCTTCCCAACTTTAATGAGAATGTCTACAGTGTTTTACCGAAACAACATATAAAGGCACTACAGATTCTTGTATTTAAAGGGATTCTGCACACTTGGTGTGTATTTTGAAAATGTAATAATTATATATTAATTTGTCTTTTGTAGAACAAATCATACCTTTACCTATTAGTTTACCTTAGGAAAAGTATAACAAATATCTTGCTTGTCTCTTACCCATTATATTAATATATAACTAGAGATATTCTAATTAAGAATCCTCTTATTGCTAGCATTGGGAGCAGTGGGATTTAACATATTTGAAGTATAGCATTTAAATAAACACAGCGCTTCAATTTCCCAATCACTTATTTTTGCAGCTGCAATCCAGCATTGATGCTCCTGTACGTTTAATAGAAGCCTGTTGGGTTACCTGCACTGACAAACATACCATTTTGGCTAGGCAGAAGTCTGGAATTTAAAGTGTTAATTTTCTTAAGCCCAATTATCAACAAATATTTTAAATTTTGAACACACTATGGCCCACTGCTTGTTTTTGTAAGTAAAAGTTTTATTGGAACACAGTAGCACCCATCATTTATATATTTTGTATGGGCGCTTTTATGCAGAGTTACACAGTGGCAACAGATACTATAAGCCCTCAAAGTCTAAAATATTTACCGTTTGGCCTTTTACAGAAAATGTTTGCCGATCTATGATTTAGAAAGTCTTTAACATATAGGGGGGGGAAAAAAAAACAGAAACAAGTTGTAGAGATTTTAGAATTTAGCTTTGTATTTCTTTATATTACCAAATATTTTTCTTGGTTACAAAATTTTTTTTAATTTTGCTTAGGGTTAATGACCTATTTTCTATTTTCTGAGCAGGGCTGATGTAAGTACTGGTATGACATACTAATCAGTGTCCATTTTGTGGTTAAATATTTGTTCTTATTGATTGTTGCCTATGCTATACCAGTGATAAATATGTCTACTATCACCCCTGATTACAAGATAGTAATTCATTTATTGAAAAACATGATTTTCATTCTAAAGTGCCATGTGGCATCTCATCCCTAGTTATCAGAACATGAAGTCAATTTCAGAATTTTCTATCTACCAGAGGGGGTTATCAGTATAAAAAGATAAAACTTGTTATTAGTCAGTATGTCAATCATTGTCAATCACAGGTCATTGATAAATGCTACAGGAGAAATAAGAGTTCTATCTGCGCTTTGATGGGCAGGAGTTTCCAGTGCAGGATTCTGGACAGTGAAAGGCCTGTAGTACTGATTCACCGTAAATATAAGATCAGCTTAAATATAAGAGCTCAGCACTTCCTCTTATCAAGATATCTCGCTTTTCCAGTTTGCTGCCCTGGCAGTTAAGGTTAACTCGTCTTTGTAGTTGTTTCCATCAGTGAAGGTTCAGAAGACCGCCCAGGTTCAACGAGTGACAAATCATTACTGGATGTACAATGTAATTAAAAAGCACAGGCATTGATTAGCGATGAGCTCAACCTGAGACCAAAAAGTGAGATACCCAGAATAGCTGGCAAAAACTTCTCATCGGATCTGTCTGAAATGGAAGATGTTTGCCCCTGCAGGCATGGCGCGAGGCCCATTGTGCATTTCCATTAGAGACCCGCACTGAATCCGAGCATGCCATTGATGTTGGCCTATTTATGAAAGGATGTTGAAAGAGGTTTCAGAGCTAATTGAAAAGAGCTGTTTCTGGAGTACAGTCACTTCGAACAACATGACCCCAAAATATGTTTCAATAGTTTGGAAATTGGTGAGTTTCCATACTTTGCACAAGACATTAAACAAATGATTTGAAATGAAAGCTCCACTGGCATTCAGTAAGATTTGGTTCTTTTTTTTAAAAAAATGATTAATTGGACAGGTGATTGAGTTTATTATAACAGTCCCTGCCCTCATCTATCTGTGTTTTCATTATATTGTCTATTCCTGTTCTCGGGGATGTCAACTGCAGCTGCCTAAATCTACCTTGTCCGGAGACAAGGCATACAGTTTCAACAGGATGCCGTCAACTACTGCTCAGCTACAAATTTTATCTTCTAGGAAAAAGGAGTTTCTCAAAACCTGCTTTGCAATAGTAATACTAACAGAACAATGCTCTAAACATGCTTCCATAAATTTTTTCTCAAAGTAGAACTTAATAGAAAAAACTTCCAGGCAAGCCGAACCTCAGCCACATTGAAAATTGAGTGAATTTATGTGAATAGAATGCAAACATAATTATTAAAAAATGTTCTTCCCCAGGCAGTTTCAATCAAGATCTGAAAGCGTTAGCAAACATTGATTTCTCCCATAACACTTGTACTTATTACTGGACCAGATTTTTGTCTATTCTTAAAGCAGAAATTGAGGTCTAATAACTATATGCTGGCATGGCCAAGTTTACAAGCTAGCCATTGCCCATGGGGTGGGAAAACAGGGATTGATGTATAGCTGTTCCTCAAAGCAGAGGGAGAATCAGGTTCATTGTTATTATCTCAATTATCATAATTATTACGTCCTTAATGTTTTAACAACATTTTTTTTTTTTTTGAGTTGGGGAGACTGGTGCCAAGCAATTTAACCTGTTTAGGCTTGCAGTTGGTGCTGAACCAGAAAGAAGACACAATTTATCATCAGTCCCTTAGTCTAGTGTGGTTTAAAGCAAATAATTAGGTTTTAAAAGTTTAACCACTGAGGGGGATATACCTAGTCCCAATTTCTATCACTGAGATAGGCGTTTAAGGCTTAATTGTCATAACATCAATTAGATTTCACCACAACTGAGATAATTTGATTGTTTGAATGACTGAAGTAACTGGATTAAGATGGTAGGTGCAGTTACTGTGGCTATATTTGACTATAGTTGCATTAGCTTTGGAGAAATTAATCCATCACCTAGTGACTGCTTGGTCTGTGTCTTAGTTTCTTAGTACTGCTATAACACAAATACCACAGGTGGGTGGCTTTAATGAACAGAAATTTATTTTCTCACAGTTTAGGAGGCTAGATGTCCGAATTCAGGGCACCTGCTCTAGGGGAAGTCTTTCTTTCTCTGTGGGCTCTGAGGCAAGATCCCTGTCTTTTCAGCTTCTGTCCTTGGTTCCTTGGAGATCTTCATGTGGCGTAACATCTGTCTACTCCCATATGTGCTTCCTTGCTTCTGTGCTTAATATGCTCTTTTTATATCTCAAAAGTAATTGGTTTAAGACACACCCTACACAGATGGGTTTCATTAACACAACAAAACCCCTATTCCCAAATGGGATTACATCCACAGGTGTAGGTGTTAGGATTTACAACACCTATTTTGGGAGGACACAGTTCAGTCCATACCAATTTGACAACAGAATATATTCTCAAATTATTCCTCATATCAGCTTGAACAGTTGGTGGCGATTTTGTAATTACATACCCTTGTCTGTTTCCTGAGGGCCAGTGTGACTTTGAGA
This sequence comes from Dugong dugon, assembly GCA_030035585.1. Lineage (NCBI taxonomy): Eukaryota > Metazoa > Chordata > Mammalia > Sirenia > Dugongidae > Dugong > Dugong dugon. Next base: position 69,102,837 of record CM057464.1, read on the forward strand.
GATTCCAGATGTGTTCAGAAGAGCCAGAACAGAGGATTAGGAATGTGGGAGAGGAAGGAGTAAGGCAGTCCTGGAAATCGCCTCCCTTGGAGGGTTCAAAGTTGGCTTGAAGTGGTGTAAAAAACTAAACGATTATACAAGTTTTCCTACTCTTATTTAGTCGTGGTACCGCTCACCTTCAGCTTGCCTTCCAATATGTGATCATGAGTTACCATGGTAGGCTTTTAGCACCTCTGGCTCTAACTAGAACCATGTTGGACACCATCCCTAGCTTTATGGAATCCTTTAACAGATGCACTCCCTGTGATTGTCCTAAATTAAGCCAGACCTCCTTGAAGTGACCCTTTGAGTTTAATATTCCTTTTAAATTTAATCCCAAATGGAATCCTTGGGGATGTTTACTTGAGATGAGATGAAAGGATGTATCAAACAGTGGTGGACAGTGAAATGGTTGAAAACAAATGTGATCTGATTTGAAGGGTACAAGTAGAGTATTGACTACAAGGGACTTCATAAATAATGATTGCTTGACTATTTAGAAAGAGAAAAGCAGAAATATATTTTGATCCTTACTCTAGATATCGTATTACTGGTTAAGCATGTATGAGAGAAGAGGTGAAAAGGAGTAGATAGCAGGCCAAAATAACATGGATCTATATTGTATTATCTGCCAGGCACTGCACTAAGTTTCGCCTGCATTATTGTTAACTGGGTGGACTACCCAGGTTTTGCCCGACGTGACTCATATTGGCCAACAGACGAGACACTGAGATGGCAGAACAGGAAAGCCACCTTTATTTCGTTGTACAAGAAAAAGGAGTCAGTTGGAGCTGCTGCCGCCAAGACTGCTCTCCAAGGGTGGGCAGGCCAGTTACTTTTGAGGGCTTTACAAGTAGAGAATTCATGCAAGTTACGTCAGCAATATTCTTAACCATACTAAGCAGGCACAGTGGGGTTTACATATAACCTCCAGACAAAAGCAGGATTCAGCTACAAAGCTGGGCAGGGAGGAAGCCTAGCAAAGGAAACAGATTTTTAATACAGCACTGTGGGGGCTCTGTCTCATTATCTCATTTAGTCCTCTTAACTGTCCTGTGACGTAGACACTGTTATTATTCCCACATTACAGATAAGGAAACTGTTATGTCCAAGGTCAAAGTTAGACACAGTATTTCAGACTTAGGTATATCTGGCCTCACTGCTTCCATATATGCCAGAGCAAAGCAAAGAGAGAGGACATAAGAGGAAAGGGAAATGGAGAGAGAACTATCTAGATCACAGACACAGAACCAAGACTTGTAGATAATTGGAGTCTCTGGAAGTTAAATGTTTTCCAAGTGATTTCCTCCTTATTTTCTTGGGTTGTGTGTGGGAGCTAAACTCTTGGGGAGACAGAGTGGGTAACCATCTCACAAACCCAGAAACATTTTTCCAATATGGCTAAAATTCTATTGTTAGAGATAATAAATGTGTGTCTGTATGTGGGGTGGGGAGGTGTAGAAGGGCCGGGAGAGCTGGGGATCAGGGCAGAAAAATTAAGACAGAAATTCCCTTTTATACAGTAAATGCAATCTGAGAATAACACTGCATGAATTAAGTAATCACTGAACGCTAGTGACAGTGATTTCTCTCAGAGCAAACGAGGATTTTAAAGCAAATGGGAAATGTTTTCTTAGTGGAGTGTTTTTTTTTTTTAATAGTTTTTATTCTTCAAAATATTGTACTTATTTTTAACTGGGTAGTACATTCATTTGTTCTAAAAAAAAAACATAATCAGGTATGCATGGAGGTTTGTATGTATAACTTTTCTTATCCCCACTGCTTTTTCTATATAATCACTTCTTATATTTCTTGTTATCCATTAATGATAAAAGCAAATGTAAATATATATCCTTATGAACCCCCTTTTTACACAAAAGTAACAAAATGTGCTTCTGTGTGCAAGCAAGTGTATCTGTAGGACACATCATGAACAATGGGATTGCTGTGATAAAGAGTAAATATATCTGTAATTTTGATATTGCCAAATTGACTTCCATAAGCAGTTATATCCATATATTAGACTCTACAGAGAAAACCCTGGTTTTCTGTTTATAAATGCTGACCAGATTACATGGGAGGAGATGGCATGTTGGAAAAGGCAAAGAGTTTAAAGCTAGGGAACTTGTGCTAGGTTACAGAGCATCACATTCCTTATCCGTAATGAGAAGGAGTAGGATATACTAGTTTATACAGTTTCCCCACCAAAGCTTTTTAAAATAATAAGATTGTGTATTTCTCATCATTATCAACACTGTGTAATTCATGCTTAATATTAGCCTACTTCTGTGGTCTTTTCCAATATCCAAGAGCAAAGCAAAACCTCTCAACTGCTGTTTCACCAGAACAAGTTCTCTAAGAAAAATAACTACTATCAGTCACTTGAATGAAGTGAGGGGAAACTTAGGTGCTACCTAGACTAGAATCCAGCCACCAGGCAGTTCGACCAGCTTACAAGCATCACATTTCACTGCTGTTGTGATGTGAACTGGAAGTTTTATGGCATGGGTAGCAGCTAGACTCAGCTTCATCAGGTGAATAGCTATGTGACAGTGATGTGATCTGTGTCACGTGCTCCTGGCACACTATTTCCACAGGCAGGCACTGTCAGCTAGCCACGAAGAGCCCTTCTGTCTTGCATGCACGGTGGTGGGCTCTCCAGTAAGGATGCTAAAAGGCATCTCATTGACAATTGCGGGAGGAGGATTGATCATGTTAGGGGTAGGCTGAATTCTGCTGTGTGTTCTTGTTTGAGGTCTGGGTGAGAGTGCCACTTAGAGAGAAGGCAGCGACAAGGCCAGTATTGCTTGGTGTTCTGAACTTTCTACTTCACCATCTTATTGCAAGACTATAGCCACCCACCGTATTCCCAGAAGGCTGGTATTTGAATCAGGATATATTTATTGTAGGCTACCCCATTATGTAAGTATCCTGTTTTTTGTTTGTTTTTTTTTCGTTCTGGCTCTGGAGGTGCTAGCAGTAGAGAAGGGAAACCTTCTGTGACTCACGGGAAAAGAAGAGGGAAGAAAATATTATTTGTTGAATGCCTACTCTCTGCCAAACTGAGCTGGCTGCTTTACGTGCAAGCAAAGACGGAAGCTAGATTTTTGTTTCCCCGTGGAAATTAGCAAAGCCTTTTCACTCTCCAAGTTCTGCATAGCCTGATTTCAGATCCAGGAAATGAAGACTGAACTTGAATGCTGCACTAATTATATATATTATTATATGACAGGGAGAGAACGTTTATGGAGGAGCTGATCGCGTTTTAGATGTTGTACACACACTGTGGATGCAACAAAATTAATTGCCTCTGTGCAGAGAAATCTGCCTAGAACACTGAAGTTATCAAATCTCCATCTCTTCAAAGCCCCGCACCTGTATTGCTCCTTATCAGAAAAAAAGAAACCCACAGATAATAGTTCCCTAGGAGTAAATTTCTCATCTTATTTTCCCTTTTCATCTTACAGATAAAAATTGCTATATGAAAAGATAATTCTTCTCAACTGCCAGAACCCATTAGAATTTCTACAGTCTGATGCTCTTTAAGGTAAACATGCCTTATGCATTTACTGCAATAAACTCATCGTATTTACATTTTGATTGTCGAACACTGTACAAATTGCACATAATTGCCTTCTCTACGGCTACACTCTTGCTATTTGAAACTTTTGAAAATCTTCCTCATCTGGAATTCGGTAACAGATTAATCTTCCCATCAAATACGGGGACAGGAAATTGTCTTCTGCAGTTGTATCCTGTGAGGACACTACTAATTAGAAGCCATTTCCTGCTCTTTGACCACTTTCTAGCAGCTCTCCCTGGAGGTCCAAGAGATGCCACGTGACAACATTTGAACTGAAACCCTTGGTGGTCAGTAAGACTTGTCTGTGTGCCGTGTTTGGAGATAGTAAGAATCCAAATTATTTCCAGATCTCTGCTGCCTGTAGACCAGGGTTTCTCAACCTTGGCACTACTGGCATTTTGGGCCAGATAATTTCTTGTCGTGATGGGCTGGACTGTGCATTGTAGGTTGTTTATCATCATCCCTGGCTTCTACCCACTAGAGGCCAGTAGTACTCCTTTACCCCACCTCCCAGTTATGATACCAAAAATGTCTCCAGACATTGCTAAATGTTCCCTAAGGTGTGGGGGATGAGAGTAAAATCTGCTATGATTGAGAATCACCACTGTAGAGCAATTGGAACTGCGTTAAGTACCCAAAGTGGAGGGCAGCTCACTGGCCTTGTTAGAATACAACCATTTGGATGAATTTCTTCCTTGTCTTTACAGAAATGCCAGGCAAACTGGTTTGCACATTAGCTTCTTTTTGAAAATTTCTTTCTGTGCTGTATGGAATAAGAAAAGAGGCTTGACCTCTCTAAATCTGTTTCCCTGTGTTCAAGAGTTTGTAGAACTTTTCAGAATATCAGGTCTGGTTTTCATTCTAATATATGCAGTTGGTGGCCTAAAAATGGTAACTGTAAGTTCCAAGGATGACAGTGAAATTTCTATTTTGGGTTGGTAAGAATTAGAATTAATATACTGTTTAGCTTCTGTCATCATGTTTGAATGAACTCAAAGAAAAAGAAAAAGGTAGTTATTTATATCTCTCCAACATGTTTGCTATTTTGAATGACAGATTCTTTCATAGTTGGGGAATAAGAAACAATTGGCCCCGATATTCTATGTTTCTTCAATCATGTGGTCCCTTAGACATATACCTGTTACAGCAATTTAACACTAATGGCTCTTATTCATTTACATATCTGCTTCTCACTTGTAGCTGTCAGCTCCTTAGTGGCAGGAAATATATCTTCTTATACATATATATTTCTTGTCCTCATTATTTTAGTACAGTGCTTGGAACATACTGGGTCATCAACACTAGACTTTGAATTCCATGCAGAAGGAACTGTATTTATTTTTGTCCATCATTGTTTCTCCAGGACCTAGCCCACTACCTGGTACATAGTAGACATTCAACAAATATTTGTGGAACAAATGAATGATTGGGAGCCACATTGGAATACTGTGATTGAATCTTGTATATATAGGTCAAATGATTGTGGGAAAAGTACTTCGGCTCCCTTTTTATCTGCTTTCTTTACAAAAAAAAAAAACAAACAAATGAAATCCATTGCCGTCGAGTCGATTCTGACTCATAACGACCCTATCGGGTTTCCAAGGCTGTAAATCTTTACAGAAGCAGACTACCACATCTTTCTCCTACGGAGCCACTCACTGGTGGTTTCAAACCACCAACCTTTCGGTTAACAGTCAAGCGATTTAACTACTGCACCACCAGGGCTCCTTTGCTTTCTTTATAACCAATTGCTGTTGAGTTGATTCCAATTCATAACAACCCTGTAGGACAGAGTAGAACTACCTCACAGGGTTTCCAAGGAGTGCCTGGTGGATTCAAACTGCCGACCTTTTGGTTAGTAGCCAAACTCTTAACCACTGTGTCACCAGGGCTACTGCTTTCTTTACAGGCAACCCAAAAGAGAGATGTGGGAAGCCCAATTAAATGCTTGCAAAAGCACCCTGACATCTTCCAATGGATAAGTTTAAACTGGTGTGACCATCTCCTGATGAACTGAGTATCCGATAGCTAATTTAGTTGAAAGGAAGGAATGTTTTTTCTTTTCTTTATTTTATTTTATTAGAATTTTATTTCCTCGTACACTTTGATTTTAAAAGATAGTTTAGTGCACTGGTTAAGAATGTAGATTCTGCAGTCAGACTGAGTTCATATCCCGGCTGCACCATTTATTAGGTGTGTGACATTACAAAAGTTGCTTAACCTTTCCATACTTTAATTTCCTTAACTAATAGATACATGAGTTTAAAAATGGTACCCACATCATAAGGATGCTATGAGGATTAAATGAGTTATCATGAGTAAAATGCTTAAAACTCTTAAAAGGCATATCGTGTTAGAGAGTACTATTTTTTTTTTCAAGTCACGTTTTATAAATTTTATGTATATATTTTTTTGAGTAGCAGAATTAGATTAATTCTTACATTTCCCTGACTTTAAACACATTTGAATAATTGATAAGAAGCAAAACCTCACTCTATAGAAACTCTTAGAGAAAGATTGTCAAATCGTCAGCTTTTGAAAGCACACAAACCTCATGTCAGTGCGGAGACATGGCTGGCCTTGTGGCTCTAACAAAAATGAGATGCTAATGAAGAATGCAAAGGGAACAGCTTTAGGGGAAACAAAGGTATAATGCAGCAGAAATTGTATACTTGAGGCCTTCCCTTTTGTAAATATTTGGATTGGTGGAAATTTGTTAATTGAGGCAATTGATTTTCACCTGAAAATGGTAGCAATATCTAATTCATTAAAGCCTGAAATAACATCCTTTGAGCCAAATGGGGTCATTCCATTCTTAACCTCTTAGTGATATATTAACAGTAGGAAAGCATTTGGACGCATATCTTAAAAAGTGCCCCATTAACAGGAATCAGCTCTGGGAAAAACAAAACAAAACAAAACTGCACGAGCACTTGCACACAGAGAGGAGAAAGGCCCCCATGGCTTCCAGCCCGTCTGCCTCTTCAGCAGTATTTTAAGGCCTGTGTTTAATATTGCCAGGCCTACTTGAGTGATAAATGTAACTGTATAAAAATTACTTATTACAAGCTGTCATGTTGCCTCACTCACATCGGCTGGGCTGGAGGCATTGTACATAAAACTTGAATCTCTACCTTGACAGCATCAGCTGCACTAGCTTTAAAGTAAAATGCTTTCCGTCATGAATACAAAACATAATTTAACTTTTCATAATACTTCTGTTTGAAAACAAGTTGGAGAGCTCGTGTTACGGTCAGACCTGTACCTGAGCAGAGTGGAGAACCGGCGAATTCCAAGCTGTCACCTGAAACACACTTCTGCCTTCCTGCCATCCCTTTGAAGCAAACTTAAGCTGTTAAATAGTGGGGCCTCTAATTTTTAAAGTCGCATTTATGCGTAATTCCTTTTTGCAACTCTGCAGTGACAAGATGTTGTCAAGGTGGATTAGTTAGTTTTCTAAATTGGCATCTGTATTGGAATTCCTGATGGAATGAAGTTTTCTCCTCCTGAAGCTCTCAAACCCCTTCTGGCAACTGAGTCTTCAAGAGGTCAGAGAGCATTCACTGATACACATGTATTCTTGAAAAATAAAACCCTTACCCATTTGCAAACACAGTCCAGTCTATCACAACTCTCTCAGACCACTAAGACCTTCAAGCCAGTGGTTCAGATGAGTGAGTGAGTCATCTCCAGCTGGGGACTTGTGGGTTAGTTCAGAACCTCTGCTAATCTAACCACTGACTACAAACTGCAGATGTCAGCTAGATAGAAATCGAATGTGAAGTTCCAAGGAGTCTTTCCACAGCACAGCTGATTCGTTGTGACTGTTTTTATGGTTGGTCATGATGCATACAGTATGTGAGGATCCATCTGCGGGGGCGTCTGCCCACCAGCCTCCCTGCCACGCTGGCAGACATGGCCCCCACCAGAATGCAGTAGGAATGGAGCTGCAGATGCCTGCCGTTAGCCCAATTCCTTTTGACAATGTTCACATTCAGTTAGGGCCCAAAGTGCTTGTACTTGTCACTTGGGATAAATGATGAAGAAAATAGTCCCCCTGTGGAAAGTGAAACAGAATGGCCAAAGGAAAGACTTCTCTTTACTGCTCCTCCATGCTCCTCTCCTAAGCACCCATCCTGATAAAACAACTCCTGCGTTTTCTGCTTCTTCACTTTGCTGGATATGACTGCAGGAGAAAAGACAGCTGACCTGCAGGGAGTTTCAATATCATGGTCTATTCTCTTTTTGAAATTTTAGGGTGAGTGAAACTGATTCTGAAGGGAAACTAGTAGGGCAGGGAAAGTGTTGCTACATAAACAGAGACAACTCCCCCAGTAATATTGGATTTGGATTTCATAGTTGGCCTATTTATGTCTGTATAACACCTTTCCCCATGGAATGTAAAAATTAAACAAGCGTCACTTTTCATTTGTACAAAAGCCCCATCAGTAAATATTCTTTGTACCGGAAGTTTGAAGATTTCCCAACAGGTAGCTCCGTGATCTCTAGTCCTGTTCTTTTCCTCTGACATGATATCCTTCCTTCCAGTATTACTTGTTTTAGGCAACATGCTCCATTCCTGACCTCCTGGCTTCTCTGTGTCATCATTATACCTCTAGTTAGACAAATATTCGCCTCTACTTCTTTCTTCAGTGCCACCTTCTCTGACCGATGGAAATAAGTTTTTCTCTAACATTTCAAGTTAAATAAGACTCATAGGATAAATCCCAAGTTAAAAAGATAAAGTTTTTTCCCTCTAGGGTTTGCCTCCTGTTCCTCATACTCCCTCAACCATAGGACCCTTTCAATGAACACAGAACCCAAAAATCATGTCTTGTCATGCCATATCATATAATGTCACATTCCCATTTGAAGACATTTATTTATTGATAGAAATTTTACCAATGGACTTTTTCTCCTGCTATATTATTTTTTTTCTCTGTACATCAATATAGTTTCATTTGGGTAGTATGTTCTTATGTAGGGGACCCTTAGATAGTGTCCGTTTGAACTCGGAAGTATATAAGCTGGTGCTAGGTACAGATAATTTGTTTTATGTAAGATCTTGAATGGGCCCTAATTGGATATGAATGCATGCTAAAATAATGTTTGCTTATTTTTAGGTATTAATTTATTTCTCAGGTGTGTAAAGTTTGAATAGGTTTTTAGTAGGTTCGGGAATAATATTCTATAGTATGAGATAGTAGTACTAGATCCAGAAAAACAAACCAAATCAATTGCCGTCGAATCTATTCCAACCCATAGCGACCCTATAGGACAGAGTAGAACTGCCCCATAGAGTTTTCAAGAAGTGCCTCGAACCTCTGACTGTTTGGTTAGCAGTCAAGCTCTTAACCACTGCGCCACCAGTACTAGATCAATGGTTATCACATCTGCATTTTTTACGTTCCACTGAGGCCACTGAGAACACATTTATGCATTTGCACATTTACAAGTGTTCTATTTTATTTTTTTAAATTTACATTAACTGTGAGTAAAACTATTGAGTAATATTTTAGAAACCAATTCTGACTGCCTCTGTTCAGACATATGCCTATGAACCAGCTAGGCTGATTATTTCAAGTACAAATACATTATTGCTATGTATTTAAATCATAAGCATGTGAATTGATTTACTACTACATGGTATCACTATATGGGATACAAATAGTCAGCTAGAGTATGGGAGAATGTCTAGTCATTAAATAAGAATTGTTCAGGATTTTCTGTGGGTTTTATACCTCTACTAGGTGCCAACGAGATTAAAAGATGGTAGGTGGTGGTAAGACGTAAACCAAAACCAGTTGCTGTTGAGTCTATTCTGACTCATGGTGACACCCTGTGTGTCATAGTAGACATGTGCTTCATAGGGTTTTCAATGGCTGAGTTTTTGGAAGTAGATTGCCAGGCCATTCTTCCAAGGCACTGCTGGGTAAGCTTGAATCACCAACTTTTCGGTCAGCAGCTGAGAGCATTAACTGTTTGTACCACCCAGGAACTCTGGTGGTAAGACAAGCATGCTTTATTTACTGTTCAATTGGACAATATATTAATAAATACTGTAGAAACTCAGAGAAGTGAGAGATTAATGGATCCATGAGGAGGTGCTCTGTGAGTATGATTTGGAAAGGCAGAAAGGAAGACAGACGGTGGGGCGGGTGGGAACCGGGCTGGGTATAGTGGGAGATATGGTTGTTCAAGTGGGTTTTGAAGGAATATAACTGCAGAGCACACACTGAGAAGACCGGACTTTATCCTGAAAACCCTAGTGAATCAAACATCTATTTGCAGTGATGAAAGTATGTGTGTGTGTATGTGTGTATAGAGGAAGGGCGTTAATATTTGTTAAGTGCCAATATGCGCTGAGTGGTTCTAAGTGTTTTGAGTATATTATCTCATTAGTCCTTATAGCTATGAGGATAAAGGGGGTAGAATTATTTGAAGTGGGTATAATTATTCCATTTTTGCTGTGAATGCTGAGGCAGAGAAAACATATTCCTTCTCTAAGGTCATTCACCTTAGAGAATTTATAAAACCAGAAGCTGAATCTTGGACTACTTGACACCAATGTCCATGGCCTTTGGGGACACCTGATGAAGAGAATGTGTGACTCATTGTTTGAATATTGTGACTTACTAGTTTGTACAACGCACCAGTTAGAACATAGTGGGCAGATATTTGATTTAACACGTTTGATTTAACTTAATATGTGCCACTCAGCATCTGCTTGCCGGTTTAATGTATCTATGGCTGATTTCAGTGATAGGGCCAGAAAAGGAGCATGGTTCTTTAAAGAGTTCCAAATAGTTTTTTGTTTGAACTCGTGTCTGTTGATTTTAAACACTTTAAAAGTTTTTCCTTTAACACGTTGCTGTTAATCTTCAGTCATTATGAAAATTTCAAGATGGGAAGACTGATATTGAATTATTGTTATACACGTAACTTTATGTCATGATCAGGCACCTAACATAGGAGAATAAAGTATTCTGTTTCTACCATCCTATAGAAATTGAACTTATTTATGTATGGATGCAAATTCCAATGGCCAATTTTTAATATTCATCCCACTAAGGCAGGGTTATGTAGTAGAAGCAACATGATCTATGAGTCTGGCTCCATGGAAATACCCCAGAAGAGGCAATTAAAGATTTTAGGCAGATGCTAGTATGCAATCTTAAACAAACATTACAAACAAAGTTGAGTAATAGGTATGAGAGAAAAAATATGCAAATTAATATATTCTAATGTATGCTTTTAATTTTTTTTTCAGTTAAGTGCATATATTGTGATAGCAAATGGCACGTGCTTGACAAAATTAGATTTGTTTAATTCATTTAGAAAGCTTTGCTTACTAGTCAACAATTTGATTATGTTTAGTTAGAAGCTTTGGTCAGGTTACACAGTGAGAAGCTCATCTGATACAATTTAGTTAGGAGGACTTGGACAAGCGTTAATTAACAAATACCATATTACTGTGTCCCCAGAGTTCTGCTGTACAAGACAAGTGATTCTTTTTCAAGAGGAAGTTGAGCGGCACATCTGTAATTTTTTTGACATGTAACAGATCTTTGCGTACATTTAGCGGTTAAGGAGCCTCGAGTGATTTTAAAATAGTTTCAAGTTCTCAGGACATGATTCATACTCATTCTGTAGGGTGTTTCTCCTGTTCTATGATAGTACCAGTTCTATGGACTACCAGTACTATGAGAGGTTCGAGGGAAAAAGAAAGTTCCATGGATAAATAAGTTTGTAAAATAAAGATCGATCTGTGTTGGACATAGGAACTGGCAAAAAATAAGAGTGTATTTGTGCTACTGTAGTTGATGAAGTCCTCTGATGAACTGCTGTCTCCCAGGAAAGTAGGCATGAGGTGGAGTACCTTTACCTAGGCTATGCGGTAAGAAGGTGAGCTTGCCTCTCTATGCCTGCTATCTTGTCCTGTCTTACCTTACTGTCCTGGCAGTGGGCTTTCCACAAAGCAAATTCTCCCTCATCCCTGGAAGAAAGAAAAGGAGTTCCATCTCCTTTCCTCTGTTTTTCTCTTTTGACACTGGCAATCAGGATTTGATAAGCTGTGTTCTACCTTATTTGCTCAGATGGTAGACTTGAAAGGGTCAGAATCGTAGGTGGATTTCTCATCAGTTGCAAATGCTCATAAACTAGTCAGAGACAGAAATACATAAATAATGGAATATTATAAGATGTGATCAGTGCTGTGCAGACGTGTAAAATGCTAAGGGAGTGCACAAGAAGTATTGACTGCACTTGAGGGGAGGTGCTGGATATTCTCCCTTTGCTGTCTTCAGACCCACTCTTCATCCTTCTCCCTGTGTGCCTGGAAGCTGAAGCTGACCTCTATGATTTCACAACAGGCTCATCCTCTTGCCTTCTGGCTTCTGTTAGAGTTTGGTCAATGGAGGACCCAAGCAAAATGGTCAAAGTATTTATTCTCCTGGCTCCTGTGCCCAGCAAATCTTGCTTTTGGCTCCATTTCTTACTAGCTTCTGACTTTTGGTCCTTTCCTACAACTAAGCTTTCACCAGATCCCAGTGAAGGCTCCCACTTCTTGTCCCCGGAGGACTAGGGATGGCAATGGTTTCCCAAGGTCATGAGACTTGGTGGGCTTCATCATTCCTCATTAGTTTCTCTTAACTCTGACTGCACCTTTTAAAATAGTCTCTTCTTTTTATGCTCCTTAATTACCCCTTCATAAAGTTCCCTGGATGGTGCAAATGGTTTGCACTTGGCTACCAGCTGAAAGGTTGGCAGGTTGAATCCACCCTGTGGAAGACCTGGCAATCTGCTTTTGTAAAGATTATAGCCAAGAAAACCCTATGGAGCTCAGCTCTACTCGGTCATACATGGCGTCACTATGAGTTGGGGGCCGACTCAATGGCAGCTAACAACTACCACCACAACAACAATAACACCTCTTCTGAGTGCATTGTCTCCTTCCTGTTGGGTCCCTGATTATAAACTGACTGAATAAATGAAAGGAAAGAATCACCTCAGAAAAGGGCAACTCCAAGAGCTTATTTAACCTGGCTGGAAAGATATCTAGACAGGGGATGCTGTTATGTTCTTGAGGTCATTTCTGAGAGTAGTTCTGACTTCTTTAAAGATAGACCTAACATCTGCTCTGTTCACTTGGCACTTATCAAATACCACCTTGAATTGCTGGCTTCTTGTTCATGTGTTTATGAGTTGTCTTGTCATGAGCAAGAAGAATCATTAAAAACAAAATAGCTGTAGCTACCTCCTGAAGGTAGGGTTGCCAGATTTAGCAAAAACAAAACAACACAAAAAACAGGACCCCCAGTTAAATCTGAATTTCAGATAAACAGTGAATGATTTAGTATAGCTGTGTTCATGGAATATTTGGGTGTGGAGTAGACTTATAATGTATTTTATCTGATGACTCTCCCTACCTTTTACATAGTGAGCATTTGATGCATGTTTCTTGACTGCTGGATTTAGATGTTACAGAAAAGAAATGCCCTCAAAGAAAAGAAAAAAAAAAAATGCACTGACCAAGAGTTGCCATAGGCACAATGTATCAGAAATAGTCAAGTGTCTGTGAGGAAAAGTACCATCTCTTTGGGCCCGCCCCTTGGTCCTATCATCCTTCTTATCATCAAAATGTACCTGGTTCTTCCAGGCTGTGTATCTGTTAGGGAGGTTGTAGAGGATGATAGGGTAAAGAATAAATGGTTTGGATGGATGGGGTCCAAGTTCTAGTTTTGCTAGTTGATAGTAGTGAGGCCTTAGACAAGTCGTTTAAACTCCTCAAGCATCAGTTTCTTTAACTTGTACAATGGGAATGAATACTGCCTTATTGCTGTGTGGGTTAAATATGACTAGAGCTGGTGTATGCTAAGTGCCTAGTACAGTGCTTGGAATGTAGCAGACACTAAAATGAAGTGTAGCTATAATTATAGAGGTTGATGGGTGAATCACAGATATGACTTCCTGGTAACAAAATGTGACTATTCATGGAAGCTTAGGAAAAAAACTTACAAATTCAGGTATTGCTGGGAATACAAAATACTATAATAAATCTCTGAAAAATAATTGTTCTTTTTTGTAACAGTCTTTTGGGGGAGCATAGAGATCATACCAAGCCAGGAGCTGGCTGCTTTGGTTTTATAGATAGTACTAGCTCTTAGCTAGGTAACCACCTTTGGGGTACAGAAATTTTGTGAAGAAATGAAAATTGGACCTTTTGACGACTCCTTAAATTTTATGATTGTCTCATTACAAAAATTTATTGTAAAGTTTTAGCCAACTCTGATATCATCATCTGCAGATGAAGCGTTCTAAAACATGAATTCAGGTCTTGTACATTAGCAGTTAATTTTTATGAACATGATATGCTTGGAGCTTTCTTTTAAATGTAATGTCTTTAAGTACATACCATAAGAGAACCTCCTCACATATGTACATTTACAAAATCTATTTTACCTGCAACTCTTGCCAAATATCTATCACTTCTGTAAATTGCTCTCTTTTTGTACTCAGAAAGGTATTTGGCTCCAACTCAGAATTTGAAAATCATTAAAGGAAAATAGTGATTACAGTAATTCTTTAAGCTTTCAATTAAAGTGTGGCTCAATTTGACAGAATAAGATGGAGAAATGTCTTTTCATAGATTTTCTTATTAGGGAGAAGGTAACATTTTACAGATGATAGCAGACAGGTGAAAAATATTAAAAAAAGAAAAAACGAGAATTCTTTTGAGGTTGCAGTCCATACCTTTATTTATACCAATATTTTGTCAGTCCTTATTGTATTTTTTTTTAAAACTAACTTCTATGGAGAAAATAACAAATAAATGGCATAATTATATAAATGACTTATGGGAAAAAAAATAGATGAAGAATCTGATTGGGTTTGGTCAAAGGAAGGCGCCATCTGGAGATTGGAGGGCACAGGAGAGACATTATCAAATCAAACCATTGCCATTGAATTGATTCTGACTTGTGATAACCCCACGTTTCAGAGTAGAACTGAACTCCGTAGGTTTTCAGTGGCTGTAATTTTATGGAAGTAGATTGCCAGGCCTTTTTTCTCAGTGCCACTGGTAGATTTGAACTGCCAACCTTTTTGTTAGTAGCTGAGCACAAACCGTTTACACCATCCATGGACCTTGAGATAGGTTAATAAGACGGTTAGTTTTGCCTTAGCCATTATCTGTAAACTGAACCCTTTGGGTCTCAGTTTCTCCATCTATAAGAGGAGTTGGACTAGATCTTTCCTCCAAGCTATTTCTTGACTTTAAGATTGTATACTTTATTTATGTATTCCAGCATAGACAAATGATTGCTCCAAAGCCTGAGTTAACTGCAGTTAGCAAAAGTCCTGAAAAGTGAAATAGATGAAGCCGAGAGGTAGTAATGTCTGAGAAAGTCCAACCCAATCAGAAGGTGATCAGATTGGTCCTCTTGGGTCACCATAACTTGTCTTTAGAATTGTTTCATGCCACAGGATCCAGGCAATCCTGTTTCAGTGATATTTGTTCTATTAAGATAGTGTCTGGGCACTCAGACTTGGATCATCCTGATGTTGTTTTAGTCTAGTGAAAGAGGCTCAGAAATAAACCAGCTAGTGACCAATCTAATGAGGCCAATTGTATGGCTTTATTTGAGGCCAGGCAAAAGTGAGTTTGTAAAACAGTGAATTTGCACTGCTCTCTCCACCTTTCATTTCCATGTAAATTCAGTAATAGGTTCGAGGCACCAGCAGAAAACACAATGTGCTGAACACAATTCTTTCAAAGAGATTATTTTTTGAAGTAGCAGCAGCTATTTAAAGCAGCATGTATGTCATTTTCCATGAGAAAATTGAACCAAAGAAACATACTTTTCCATTGATGTTATCTTTCTAGATTGTCAATATCTTTATAGATGTACTATAGCTAGAGCCCAAATATTTGTACTCCAAATGAGCTTTTAAAAAGATTCAACCCTTGTTATCCCAAACCAAAATTTCAAAAAAAAAACAGTTTGAACTAGCTAGCATGCTTTTATATTTCATATCACCGGAGACCAAATATAAAATTTGAGAAATATCTTTTCCAAGAGAACTGTAGCTCTTTTCACACATTACCATTTTAAAAGCCTAGCACTTCAATATTTTTTCTCAGTTATCATGGTGGCAAATTGCTTACATGAATAACTGTCCGACTGAAATTAATGATCACTACTGAAGAGAACACAAATAGTCAACTTGGAATATACCAACATGTCCTTTCTGTTTGGTGCTATGGAACAACAAGAACAACAATTAAAAAAAAAAAAAAAAAAAAAAAAAAACCTTACAAAACTGGTTCCCATTTAAAAAAGAAAAAAATAGACTGTAGATTTGCAGTGCTGACCTCTGGAGACAGAAAGGTGAATAAGAGGCACTTGTTATTTTGTGAGCGAAGCAACCAATTTTCAGAGAAATGCAATGTTTGTTAATGAGGGTGAATTGTATTTTAACCTCTTCTTTCCCTGGGCTTGGAAATTTTGAAGTGCTATTTGTCACATCTTGATATGACAAATTTGGAAAGCAGAGTGGCTTGTGGCCCATATACAGGCCTAAGGGCATGGGAACTCTCAGTTCCAGCCCTACCTCTGTTCACAGAAGCCAACAGTAGTTCACAGAATATGTTAGGACACCCTGGGACTTTCAGGAATTGGCAATGCCTACCTCAGTTGGCTTAAAATCACCCTAGAGCATTTGTAAAATAAAGACCGAGGAACACGCAGAAATAACATCCTGAGAAATCCAGTTAAAATTACATTCCTTCTCTTTTGAAGCCTTTATCATTTTCTAAAATAGCACACTCCCCTGAATTGGAGCCCTGGTGGCACAGTGGTTAAGAGTTCGACTGCTAATCCAAAGGTCAGCAGTTTGAATCCACCAGCTGCTCCTTGGAAATCCTTTGGGGCAGTTCTACTCTGTCCTGCAGGGTTGATATGAGTCAGAATCCACTCGATGGCAATGTATTCTGGCTTTATTATGTATTAAGGGAGCTCTGGTGGCGCAGTGGTTAAAGTGCTTGACTACTAACCAAAAGATGGGCAGTTTGAACTCACCAGCCACTCCACAGGAGAAAGATGTGATAGTTAGCTTCTGTAAAGATTACAGCCTTGGAAACCCTATAGGGCAGTTCTATTCTGTCCTGTAGGGTCACTATGAGTCAGGATACACTCGGTGGCAGCGGGCTTTTTTTAAATCATGTATTACCAGTGAGAACTTCGAAACTAAACTCTCAGTCTTTCTACTTTGAAATCCACTTAAATGCAGCCCCTGGCAAAGTGTCAGGTATATACTCAACGAGTGGCTTTCTGAGATGGTGTTTTTGACCATTTTCCTGTCTCTTAGTGTGTAAACTCCCTGGGGGCAGATACAACATCTACTTTCCTTGAATACCAGATTAGTAGATAGCAAATGGTAAAATGTTTGGCTGACTGACACATGTTGACACTTAAGAAGATTAAAATAAAAAGATGAAGTTTTTAAAGGGGGAGGGAAAAGTGAAAAATGGGAAAATTAGACCTATTTTTAAATCTCAGTTCACAATTGTAGATTCTTTTCTTTTGATTCTGATTTGCTAACATCAAAGTGACTGATTACTAGGCAATGAGCCTGTTAAGATCTGTCATTCTTTTAAAAGGAAAAATGTTTCCTTTTAAGTGTTCTTGATTAAATTGAAAGTCTCCTATTTTCTTATCTGATTTGATACAGTCAAAGAAAGAAACAAGAATGAGAGAGAGAGAGAGCAAGAGCCAGAGAGGAGAGATGTATGTATAGAGAGAGAGACAGAGAGAGAGAGAAAATGCAAAAGGACCAGGGTTTGATTGATTGTAGGGTCACCACATCTAAGTTAGGACATAGACCACTGATGGAGATGCATGACTTGCTGATCCACTGCCTGGGCCCTCTACTGAGCCCACCTTCATCTTTCTGAAATCACCCTGGGTTGACTTCTACCTCCAAGTAGCCTTTTTTTCAGATATGGAAGTAGACGCTAAGAAGTCTTGAACTGACAAGAGAACTGTGGCCAAGGGGTGGGGGCAGAACGAGTGGGGTAGAGAAATGGATATTCTTAGACCCAGAGAAAGGAAAGGAGAAAGCCCCTCAAAGCTTTCTGATGATTACTCTTTCTGCTATGAAAAATCTGTCATATTGTAAACACTCTGCAAAAACTACACGCGTTAACGCTTTCCTCCGGGTGACCTGGTTTAAGGTAATAGCCATATATATTTAATATGCATAGAATAATAGATTAACATTTAAACGTATTTTTGTCAAACTTCTTTGGTATCCTTACTGATATAAAATTTGGGCATGTCAAATAATAAAAGATTATTATTATTTTTTTTTTTTTAATATATATTTTATTGTACTTCAGGTGAAAGCTTACAGAGCAAATAGTTTCTCATGAAATAGTAGTACACATGTTGTTTTTTGACATTGGTTAACAACCCCACAACGTATTAAGCCTCTAAATTCTCAACCTTTTTTTTTGATGAAAATTACAGATGGCCAAAGATACACCGTTTCAAAAATTTCTACATTCACAGTTCAGTGACATTGACTACGCTCTTCCAACTGTGCTGTTATTCTCACTTAAGATGAAGGCTTACAGAACAAAATAGTTTTTCATTTAACAATTACTACACATGTTGCCCTATGACAATGGTTAACAATCTCACAGCACATCAAGAATATCCTTACTCCACCTTGTATTCCCTATCACCAGGGGGCTTCCTTGTCCCCTTCTGTCTTCTGGACCTTGTCAGTGGACTATTGTACCTCTTTAGTCTCATTTGTTTATTTATTTATTTATTTATTTATTTATTTTTATTTTATTTAAACACCATTTCAAAACTTTTTACTTACACATTTAAGTGATATTGACTATGCTCTTCCAATTGTGCTGCCATTCTCGCCCAAGATGAAGGCTTACAGGACAAAACAGCCTCCCATTTAATAGTTACTACAAATGTTGCCCTATAGCAGTGGTCAACAATCTCACAATACATCGACAGTGTCCTTATTCAATTTGTGTTCCTTATCATCAGTTTCCTACTCTCCCTCTGCCTTCTGGCCCTTGTCACCGGACTCCTGTACATCGTTAGTCCCATTTAGTTTTACTGGGGTGTCCATTCCCAGGCTTAACATCGAACCTTGAAGGTAACTTCCCCTCTGAGCTGAAAGGGTGTCTGGGGGCCACACTCTCGAGGTTTCTCTAGTATTCTTTAGGCCAGTATATCTGGTCTTCTTTTTTTTTTTTTTTGGGAGTTAAAATTATACTCTACATCCTACTCCAGCTCTGCCCAGAACCCTCTGTTGTGATCCTGGTCAGAGGAGTCATTGGTGGTAGCCGGGCACCATCCAGCTGTACTGGGCTCAGTCCCGTGGAGGCCTTGGTAGCTGTGGACCATTAGTCCTTCGGACTAATCTTTTCCTTGTATCCTGTTCTCTTCGTTCTCCCTTGTTCCCGAAGGGATGAGATCAGTGGAGTATCTTAGATGGCCGCTCATAGGCTTTTAAGACCCCAGACACTACTCACCAAGGTAGAATGTAGAGCATTATCTTTATAAGTAGTGTCATGCCAATTGAGCTAGATGTTCCCCGAGATCATGGTCCCCAGAGCCCTCCGTCCAACAACTCAGTCCCTCGGGGGGTTTGGATGTGTCTATAGGGCCTCCATGACCTTTCCTTGTGCAGGTTGTGTTAGTTTCTGCTGTACTATGTACTATCTCATCTCTCACCCAAGTTACCACTTACCTATTACCTATTTAGTATTCCCCCCCCCTCCCATCCCTGGTAACCAACAAGGATTGTTACATTTTGCATGTGAATTTTTTCATGGGTTTTTACAATAGAGGTCTCATACAATATTTGTCCTTTTGTGATTGACTTATTTCACTCAGCATGATGTCCTCCAGTTTCCTCCATGTTATGAGATGGTTCACCGATTCATTGTTCTTTCTCATTGCATAGTACTCCATTGTGTGTATGTACCATAGTTTGTGTATCCATTCGTCTGTTGATGGACATCGAGGTTGTTTCCATCGTTTTGCTATTGTGAATAATGCTGCCATGAACATAGGTGTGCATATGTCTATTCGAGTGATGACTCTTATTTCTCTAGGATATATTCCTAGGAGTGGGATTGCTGGATCGAATGGTACGTCTATTTCTAGCTTTCTGAGGAAACGCCATATCATTTTCCAAAATGGCTGTATCATTTTGCATTCCCACCAGCAGTGTATAAGAGTTCCCGTCTCCCCGCAGCCCCTCCAACATTTGTTATTTCCAGTGTTTTTGATTCGTGCCAGTAATGCCGGGGTGAGATGATATCTCATTGTGGTTTTAATTTGCATTTCTCTAATGGCTAGTGATCGCGAGCATTTCCTCATGTGTCTGTTGGCCATTTGAATGTCTTCCTTGGTGAAGTGTCTGTTCATTTCCTTTGCCCATTTTTTGATAGGATTGGTTGTCTTTTTGTTGTAGAGGTGTTGGATTTTCTTGTAGATTATGGAGATTAGACCTTTGTCTGACTTGTACTGTCCAAAAATTTTTTCCCAGTCTGTAGGTTCTCTTTTAACTCTTTTGGTGAAATCTTTTGAAGAGCATAGATGTTTGATTTTTAGAAGATCCCAATTATCTAGTTTATCTGTTGGGTTTTTTGTGTTGATGTTTATGGTTTGTATCCTGTTAATGCCATGTATTAAGGTCTGAAGTGTTGGTCCTATTTTTTCTTCTATGAATTTTATAGTTTGAGGCTTTATATTCAGGTCTTTGATCCATTTTGAAGTAGTTTTTGTATATGGTGTGAGGTATGGGTCCTGTTTCATTTTTCTACAAATGGATATCCAGTTTTGCCAGCACCATTTGTTAAAAAGACTGTCTTTTCCCCATTTGATGTATTTTGGGCCCTTGTCAAAGATCAGGTGACCGTAGGTGGATGGATTTACATCTGAGTTCTCAATTCTGTTCCATTGGTCAATGTCTCTGTTGTTGTACCAGTACCAGGCTGTTTTGAGTACTGTAGCTGTATAGTAGGTTCTCAAGTCAGGTAGTGTGAGTCCTCCAACTTTATTCTTCTTCTTCAGTAGTGCTTTACTTATTCGGGGTTTCTTCCCTTTCCATATAAAGTTAATAATTAGTTTTTCCATCTCTTTGAAGAATGTTGTTGGTATTTGTATCGGAATTGCATTGTATTTGTAAATTGCTTTAGGTAGAATTGCCATTTTCACAATGTTGAGTCTGCCTATCCATGAGCATGGTATGTTTTTCCATTTATGTAGATCCCTTTGGGTTTCATGCAGCAGTGTTTTGTAGTTTTCTTTGTATAGGTCTTTTATATTCCTGGTCAGATTTATTCCTAAGTATTTTATCTTTTTAGGGGCTATTGAAAATGGTATTGATTTCCTGATCTCCTTTTCATCGTTCTCTTTACTGGTGTATAGGAATCCAACTGATTTTTGAATGTTTATCTTGTATCCTGCTACTCTGCTGAATCTTTCTATTAGTTCCAGTAAATTTCTCGTGGAGTCTTTAGGGTTTTCTATGTATAGTATCATATCATCTGCAAACAGGGAGAGTTTAACTTCTTCATTACCAATTTGGATGCCCTTTATTTCTTTCTCTTGCCTTACTGCTCTAGCGAGAACTTCCAGCACAATGTTAAATAGGAGTGGTGATAAAGGGCATCCTTGTCTTGTTCCTGTTTTCAGGGGGAATGTTTTCAGCCTTTCTCCATTAAGAATGATGTTGGCTGTTGGTTTTGCATAGATGCCCTTTATGATGTTGAGAAATTTCCCTTCTATACCTATTTTATTGAGAGCTTTTATCAGGAATGGGTGTTGGACTTTGTCAAATGCCTTTTCTGCATCAATTGAGATAATCATGTGATTTTTTTCTTTCCTTTTATTTATGTGGTGGATTACGTTGATGGATTTTCTAATGTTAAACCATCCTTGCATACCTGGTATGAATCCTACTTGGTCGTGGTGTATTATTTTTTTGATATGATACTGAATTCTATTGGCTAAAATTTTGTTCAGAATTTTTGCATCTATATTCATGAGAGATATTGGCCTGTAATTTTCTTTTTTTGTGATGTCTTTGCCTGGTTTTGGTATCAGCGTTATGCTGGCTTCATAGAATGAATTTGGAAGTGTTGCTTCCTCTTCTATGCTCTGAAATAACTTGAGTAGAACTGGTACGAGCTCTTCTGTAAATGTTTTGTAGAATTCTCCAGTGAAGCCATCTGGGCCAGGGCTTTTTTTGGTTGGGAGTTTTTTTATTACCTTTTCAATCTCTTCTCTTGTTATGGGTCTGTTCAGATTTTCAATATCACTTTGTTGTAGTTTGGGTAGGCCGTATGTTTCTAGAAATTTATCCATTTCCTCTAGGTTTTCAAATTTGTTGGAATATAGTTTTTCATAATATTCTGTTATAATCCTTTTTATTTCAGTTGGGTCTGTTGTAATGTCCCCCATTTCATTTCTTATTTGGGTTATTTGTGCCCTCTTCTGTTTTTCTTTTGTCAGTCTGGCCAGTGGTTTGTCGATTTTGTTGATTCTTTCAAAGAACCAACTTTTGGTTTTGTTGATTCTTTCTATTGTTTTTCTGTTCTCTATTTCATTGATTTCTGCTCTGATCTTTACTATTTCCTTTCTTCCAGTGGTTGTAGGCTTTTTTTGTTGTTCTCTTTCTATTTGTTTGAGTTCTGTAGTTAATGTTTTGATTTTGTCCCTTTCTTCTTTTTTGATATGTGCATCTATTGCTATAAATTGTCCTCTGAGGACTGCCTTTGCTGTGTCCCAAAGGTTTTGGTATGATGTGTTTTCATTTTCATTTGATTCTAGGAATTTTTTAATTCCATCTCTGATTTCTTCTATTACCCATTGATGTGTAAGCAGATTATTATTCAGTTTCCATGTGTTTGATTTTTTTTCCTTGCTCTTTCTAGTGTTAATTTCTACCTTGATGGCATTGTGGTCAGAGAAGATACTGTGAATTATCTCAGCATTTTGGATCTTGTTGAGGATTGCTCTGTGGCCTAAGATGTGGTCTATTCTGGAGAACGTTCCATGTGCATTGGAAAAGAATGTGTACTTTGCAGCGGTTGGATGGAGTGTTCTATATATGTCTATGAGGTCCAGTTGGCTGATTGTGTCCTTTAGGTCTTCTGTATCTTTGCTAAGTTTCTTTTTAGTTGTTCTGTCCTTTACTGAGAGTGGTGTGTTGAAGTCTCCTACTATTATTGTGGAACTGTCAATTTCTCTTTTCAGTGCTGTTAGAGTTTTTTTTATGTATTTTGGAGCCCTGTCATTGGGTGCATAGATATTTATTATGGTTATGTCTTCATGATGGATCATCCCCTTAATCATTATATAGTGTCCTTCTTTGTCTTTTATGGTAGATTTTGTTTTAAAGTCTATTTTATCTGAGATTAGAATTGCCACTCCTGCTCTTTTTTGATAGTTGTTAGCTTGATATATTTTTTTCCAACCTTTGATTTTTAATAAATTGACATCTTTGTTTCTAAGATGTGTCTCTTGTAGACAGCAAATAGATGGATCCTGTTTTCTTATCCATTCTGCCACTCTCCGTCGCTTTATGGGTGCATTGAGTCCATTTACATT
This sequence comes from Dugong dugon, assembly GCA_030035585.1. NCBI lineage: Eukaryota > Metazoa > Chordata > Mammalia > Sirenia > Dugongidae > Dugong > Dugong dugon. The sequence continues at coordinate 69,126,111 of CM057464.1, forward strand.
CAGTGTAATTATTGATAGATGTGAGTTTGTTGCTGTCATTTTGTAGTGCTTTTTTTTGTGATGCTGAAGTTTTCTTTGTTCTTCTTACTCTCTTGTGCTGAGTTCCTTTTGTTTGTGGATTTTGTGTTCATTTGTTTTTGTAGGTTTTGTTTTTGTTGAGACTTTATGTTTTTCGTCTTTATTTTTATGAGTTGGTTTGTTAACTTTTTTTGTGGTTACCATGAATTTTACCCTTATCTTTATAATTTTGAAGCAGTCTACTGTTACTTGGTATCGCCTTGCCTTCTTCTCCTTTAGAAGGTTCTATACCTATGCCGTTTGTTCCCTCTTTCATTGTTTTGATGTTGTTGTCATCCTTTGATTGATTTCTCTGATTCCCTGTTGTATATCTTTTGTTTTTGAAAAGTCGTCTGTAGTTCAGTTCCTAGAATGGTATCTGGTTCATGTGAACCTGCATCCTAGGTCCTAGGTCCTGCCTGAGGGCTTAAGCTGTTTGTCCTCAGATCGAAGAACTCCCTTTAATAATTCTTGTAAGTTTGGTTTGACTTTTGCATATTCCTTTAGTTTCTGTTTATCTGGAAATGACCTAATTTCACCATCAAATCTGAATGAGAGTTTTGCAGGATATATTATTTTTGGCTGACAATTTTTTTCTTTCAAGATTTTATATATGTCATCCCATTGCCTTCTTGCCTGCATGGTTTCTGCTGAATAATCTGAGCTTAGTCTTATTGTTTCTCCTCTGTATGTGACTTCTTGTTTTTCCCGAGCTGCTCTCAGGATTCTTTGTTTGTCTTTAGTTTTAGCGAGTGTGACTATGATATGTCTTGGTGATTTTCTTTTGGGGTCTATTCTATATGGGGTTCGTTGAGCTTCTTGGATGACCAGCTTTTCATCTTTCATGATATTGGGAAAGTTTTCTGTCAGCAGTTCCTCAATGATCCTCTCTGTGTTTTCTGTTTTCTTCCCCTGTTCTGGTATGCCAATCACTCGTAAGTTTTTGCTTTTAATTGTGTCCCACATAACTCTCAGGGTCTCTTCATTTTTCTTTGTTCTTTTTTCTGAGTTTTCCTGAAACAGAGTTGTATCCAAGTGTTTGTCTTCAGTTCCACTGATCCTGTCTTCCATGGTTTCAAATCTACTTCTCAGCCCTTCTATGACACCATCCATTTCTGAAATCTTCTTGTTTATCTTTTGGATTTCTAATTGTTGTTTTTGTATAATTTCTAGTTGTGAATTTATTTTGGCATTTTGTTCTTGCATCATCTTCCTGAATTCTTCCAATTTTTTGTCTGTATTTTCCATAAATTTGTCTATTTTTTCCTCATGTTTGTCAGCTTTTTGCCTCAGTTCTTGGAAAATTCCGAGTATTAGTGATTTGAGTTCCGTATCAGGTACTTCTAGTGCATTTTCTTCCACAGGAGAGTTATCTGGTGTTTTAATTTGGACGCCTATTGGAGCCATCTTGTCTTGTTTTTGTAAATGTTTTGATATCGTTTGCTGTTTTCGGGGCATTCGGTAGATATTTCTCTCGTTTATTGATTGTAGATTTTTTTTTTTTTTTTTCGTTCTTGTGGTACAGCTGGGCAGATCTATTTGAGGAGGAGCCACTGGGATGGGTTGCTTGTGGCACTCACCGCAGCCACCAGGACGGTCGGTAGTCAGTGCTGGGCAGGTTCCAATAGGGCGTGCCTGTACCGCTTGGTGATGTGATGTCTAGTGCACGGTGCAGGTAGGTAGGGTGCAGCGGGAAGATGGTTATGTGTGAAGCTAAGCTGGATATGGGAGAGAGGAGAGAGGAGGAGGAGCAAAAAGCGTACAAACATAAAAGAATGCTAGGGGAGTTTGTCGTTGGAATGTACAGATGAGAGACTATGGGATGGAGGAAACCAGAAGGGGGAAGAGAAAGAAAAGGAAAGAATGACCAAATGAAAATCAGAAAAGTTAAAAAACTGCAAAGTTCCCAGGGATCGCACCGATGCAGCTATGAGGTCTGGGGGAGTCGGTCTCAATTTTCACAGCTCAGCCTGGCCAGAAGGTACAGAGGCATACATCGCCTGGTATTCAGGGATCAGAAAGAGAAGGAAGAGATAGAGGGACAAGAAATTAAGCAATGAAGAAAGACAAAAGAGAAAAAGTGGTAAAATATGACAAAACTAATCAAAAAAGGAAGAAAAATAAAATTGAGAGAAAAAAAAAAAATAAAAGGGCAACACCAGCAGTCAGTGCCTACAAATGGGACCCAGAGAGCCCCCACTCAGGGGCGCGAATTCCAAGAAGCCGATAGTCTCGGGGTTAAGTGACCGTGGCCACGGGAAGCAGAGGGGCCAACGAACAAAGGCCCCAGGATCCCACCCGCGCGGGAGCCCAGACCTGGAAACAGCCACACGCCCGAACGCAGCCCTACAGCCCCACAGGAGAGAGCAGAGACGGCCCTCGGAACCAGGCACCCAGGCAAAAGGAGGGGGAGGCGGCAAAAAAAGGTCCACTAGGTGCCAGCAAACGGCTCCCAGAAAGCCCCCAGCCCGGGCGCGCGGAACCCAAGCACCGGCGCCCCCCCGCCCAGGGACCCCGGCCACGGAGAGCAGAGGGGTGAACGAACAAAGGCCCTGGGATCCCACCCACGCGGGAGCCCAGACCCAGAAACAGCCACACGCCCGCACGCAGCTCCACAGCCCCGCAGGAGAGAGCAGAGACAGCACCCGTACCCAGGCACCCAGGCAAAAGGGGGGGGAGGCGGCAGAAAAAGGTCCGCTAGGTGCCAGCAAACGGCTCCCAGAAAGCCCCCAGCCCGGGCGCGCGGAACCCAAGCACCGGCGCCCCCCCGCCCAGGGACCCCGGCCACGGAAAGCAGAGGGGCGAACGAACAAAGGCCCTGGGATCCCACCCACGCGGGAGCCCAGACCCAGAAACAGCCACACGCCCGCACGCAGCCCTACAGCCCCGCAGGAGAGAGCAGAGACGGCACTCGGAACCAGGCACCCAGGCAAAAGGAGGGGGAGGCGGCAGAGAAAGGTTCGCTAGCTGCCAGCAAACGGCTCCCAGAAAGCCGCCAGCCCAGGCGCGCGGAATCCAAGCACCAGCACCCCCCAGCCCAGAGACCCTGGCCACGGAAAGCAGGGGATCCCCAGCTGAGGCGGAGAGGGGTGGGTGGTGGGAGAGCGCGCACCGCAGTTTACCGGGTCGTTCTGTCTCCGACCAGATGCTCTGCAAGGCTGCTCTCCCGTTTGCTGGTCTCCGATAGGAATCCAAGATGGTGGATCCGCGCTGCGTTAGCTGGTAAGGAATCTCTGCCTGAGTCTCTCCTCGCTCTCCGTTCTCTTTTAGTAATCTCACTCCGTTTGGTGTTTGGCTGAGTTCTTTATCTCTTCATTTGGTGTTCTAGGGTTTCAGGATTGTTGATTCTCTGTTAGGCTTAGTTTTTCGGATCTTTGCTGTGGAGGGACGGCGTGGTGTTTCTGCCTAGAGCGCCATCTTGCCCCTCCCTCAAATAATAAAAGATTATTTTGGGCATTTTGAAACTGTTGGAATGAAATAAAGAAGCAATAACAAGTGAAAGATGTTTGATTAAGTGAACAAAGCAAAGTTGGTTTTGAATAATTTGAATTTTTACATAAAAGTTGAATGTTGTAATAATTATGCTTGTTTCTTTTGTGAATACTATAGATCTTCCATTAATAATCCTTCCAACAATTGAACTAAGCTGTATTTATAAACTATTACTTGGTGTTCATATTGGTGGAATACCTGAAGCATGCCCTGTGTAAACCAACTAGTAAATGCAAATTTAGGTAAGATTCTCAAGAATACATATTTCTTACTGGTTTCATATGTGCTATAAAAGACAGAGTAATTGACAGAACAAAAGGGCTGGACGAATGGCTAGAAAATGGAACATTTTTCTTTGAAAATAGTTTCTGTTCTGAATGTGTGGTGTGACAGGTGACAGTCACTGCATCATGATATCCTGTCTTATTTGACAGTCCCTTTTGGAGCCCTGGTGGTGCAGTAGTTAAGAGCTTGGCTGCTAACCAAAATCCACCAGCCGCTCCTTGGAAACCCCATGGGGCAGTTCTACTCTGTCCTACAGGGTCTCTAATGTGTCAGAATTGACTCTATAGCACTGTTTTTTTTCTTTTTCCTTTTTGAGTTTTTTGATCGAAGGTTAACACAGAATAAAGCATATACAGAAAAAACATACAAGAACAGATATGCTGAGCTCATTTCATAGCCACCTGATCATCACTGGTTTTAGATAATATGGTTAGATTTTCTTTATTTAATTAAAAAAAAATTTTAAAACATGCCTGTTGCCAAAAAACTGTATAACACAATATATATGATATAACATGCTCAAAATCACAGATTTGTTTCACAGTTAAGAGGCAGCTGACCTCAGAATGGAAGTAAAATCTAGGCTCTTCCTTGCAAGTCATAGAAAATCAGAAAACTACAATCTAGGCTGTGCTTAATTTATGCTTTATTTATGGAAGAGAAAAAGGAGAATTCTGGAATTGTAATCGTGGACATAAATTTGTACCCCTTGGCAAGAGAACACTGGAATTGACATCTTGCAAAACAGGGAGTGGATTATAGGAAGGCAACTCCCTAAAGACAGCTAGACAGGTAGTATGGATTCTATTCCCAGCTCTGTCAGTAATTATTTGCAACACCCACAGTATTAATCATGGAATGATTAAGCAGTAATGCCCAAGGTAGTATTATCTGGGGAATTATCATAGGAAATTTTATGGCAAGGTACACATAGGGGCAACATTTTTCATTTCAGGAGGCAATAAATAAGCTAATACTTTGAGTTCTCAAACTGTTCGAAGCTTCTGTTAAGGATAAGGGAAAAATTTGGAAATGGATAACGGTGATGGTTGCATAACATGATAATTAATGTCACTGAACTATACATGTAAAAAAATGTTGGAATGACAGATGTTTTGTTATGTATATATACTTACCACAAAAAGCACTGTTCTCTGCATTATTTCATCTAATCTTCATAACATTTCTGTGAGGTTGATATTGTTATTATTGTTAGCATCCCCTTTTTGACAGAAAAGAAAGGAGTAAAAGACTCACTAGGTTGCCCAAGTTCACCCAGTTAGCAAGTGGCAGAAATGGGATTTGAACCCAGGCAGTCTGACTCTAGAGAGGACCCACCCAACCACTGCTGTTACACTTCCTACTTCTACTCTGCCTACCAAGAGGGCCTTCCTATATAAGCATAGCAACAAAACACTACAGCCTCCAGAGAAGCTCTGATGCACATAGAAAGAACCCAGACACTGCACGCTCAGGTTAGAATGCTATTCTGAGGTCTAAAATACAAAGTTGAAGTTTGTACCAGCCCTGAAACAAGTAATCCAATCCCAATTCAGGCTCCTTTGAGTGGGATGTACCAGTGGGGGACATGAGAGAGGACCCAGGAGGACTAGACCCAGGCATCATCACTTCCTTGGTAAGAAGGCATTAGAGACTGGCATTAGAAACTCATGGTTCTTACTTTATGTTAAATATGTTTAGGGAGTTTATATAGTGCTTATTGAAGAGTACGGGGTCAGTCATTTCTGACCAGTTTTCCGCTTGACTTCTGAAGGTTGATAATATCAGTGTCAGGGTTTTGATGTGCAGAATAACTAAAATGAGGTAAACAGCATCTTTTAGATATTTGAAGTATTTCTGTGTCATGTTAAATGCATTATATGTCTGGATCTCAGTTTCCTAATCCTTAAAGTGAAGGCGTTCAAGCAGATGAGCCCTAAAAAGCCCTTTTCATTAAAAATTGTTGGATACCAGGGCATAATAAGGATCATAGCCTCTTCTGGTTGTCTGAAATAGTGTTTTTCATCTTGGACATAGACATTCATTTTGGACATAGACATTCACTTAGAGTTCTCTACCAGAACCCCACAGAATTATACTCCATGCCTGGTAGGCATGGGAACAGGGGTAATTGCCTGGCAGGTTTCCCTACAGACTCTCTTCTGTTGATGGTATGGGGGGCCAGACCCTCTTTAAAGGTGTACAGTTTCAGATGTAATTCGTTTCTGGTCTTATCTTCCTTCTCCCAGAGCCACCCTTCACTCCAGGAAGAAAAGATACGTGGACACCCTCACTGTCTCTAGACAGCAGTAGTTACTGCCTAGCAGGGGTTAGGTGTCTGAAAGTTGGACAGTATAGCACTGGGATGTTGTGGCTTTTCTTCAATGCTAATTGGCCATGACTGTGATAATTGAGGATGACTTGAAGCCTGAGGAGTTCCGAGAAAAGTGCAATTCCTATATGATGATGGATAATTGAATATTTTTCCTTTCTGTTTCACAGCCTGTGAACACTAGGTCTCTCAGTTGATTTGCCAGTTTCCTTCACTACAAATGGCTCCTGCTGGGCTGATTTGTTCTTCCACTTGCTCCTTTGGCACCTGCCCATGTGGAGGGGACTCTTCAACATGGCACATCTGCTGTAGCCTCACAGATTCTTCTGCTGCTTCAAAGCCGCGTGTGATGAAGAGTCCTTTTGCAGGGAAATCATCCAGCCTCAACCACACAGTTCAGCAGTTTTGCTGAAAGGAGAACAGTCTTGGCTGCACTTGGTGAGTCAAGATGACATTAGCAATCTTGCCTTGTTTCTGCTTCGCAGAAGGAGTAATCACCGCTTTTATCCTGAGTGTGTGCCTTGGCCATACGGATAAGTCATATGGTTTTCATGCTTGAGCTGTATTGGGCCTTATCTATTTGACAACACCTTTATAAGACCTCTAAGTAGAAAGATTCTGTAAGTCTTATCTACAATGAAACAAAACCCTCAAACTGCATTCCTGTAAATTTTCAGTGTAGTTACTGATTGCAGTTAAAGCAAGGGGAGTGTTTTCGAGGAAAAGAACCTAAGATTTCTTGTTTGGCCCTTTAGCTCTTTGAATTATTTGTTGCCTCAGCTTCCTTTATTCAAGTTTAGTATCCTCTGTTTGTCTCAGTTTGTCAGTGCTACTTGGCGTAGGTACAGGGGAGCTAATAAGCTTGCCTTGGTGGAGTATACTCTGATTTTCCCTGTTCTGTGGATGAGTAGAGATTTTGCAGCTTTTGTTGGTGCTGTTAGTAAGCCAAAAGCCATGGAGAGAATTTTAGTTTATCCTTTGAGCTTCCCTTGTCTCATGTAATTTTGCCATGGAAACTGCCATACTATGGGGCTCTTGATTTGCATTTATCACTCAGACTAACGAGCTGAGGGCTTCTTGAAGGTAGGGACCACAAATTATTCTTTTTTTTTTGTATGTGTGTTTCCAGTAAATAATATTGTGCCTGTTTGAATGCATGGATGAATGAATTAATGGATGAATGACCCAACGAATAAAGAAATTTAGGCCTAATATTTGTTATTGTTCATAAATGACATTTTGGGTAGATAGTTTTCTATCTGAAAGAAGTTGCTTCAGAGATCTTGGGAAACTAAAAAATAAACCTATGATAAGTTTTGTCTATCCTGCAGTCCCACCAAGTACTCCCTATCCTTCACAACTGTGTCAGCATTATTTGCCTCTCTGCTGAGGCTGTAATTCATGAAAAATCATGCCCTCATGGTGATGATAAAACTCCAAACATCTTCAAAAACTCCTGTCTAGCTTATCACCTCTTCTTATTTGGAAGTTTCTGCTTGCTTTCCTAAGTTACAGCTTTCAGCTTCTTCTCACTGCTCCTTTCATGGGACCCTCTTCCTTCTCCTCCCCAAATATTGGTATTTCTAAACACCCAGTCTCTTCTTCTTCCACTTTCTTTTTTCTTTTTGGGAGAACATCTGTCATCCACTATCTCTAGGTGCACCTGTATCTGTCATCCCGACCTATCTTTTATGAACCAGAATGAGCATTTTCAACTGTTTGTTCCACAACCCTAGTAAGATGTCCTACCAGCCTCTCAAACTAAACATTTTTTAACTGAACCAATTTTCAGATTGTTTCCTTCTTACGTTTTTTTTGTTCTGTTGAGGGTTCTTCTCTTCTCCTGATTCCCCAGGCTCGGTTTTGATGCCACCTTTGATTCTTGTCCTTCATTCCTCCTTTAACAATGGGAATGTCCTGTAGATTATGCCCCCTGTGGGTATCTCTCCCATTTGTCTTCCCCATTTCATACCATAGCAACCACTTTATTTCAGGTTTTTGCACTCCCCTCAGCCATTTTCAGAGTTCACAGCTGTTCGTCCCACCTCCAACTTCTACTCCAGTCTGTAACTTTGACTTCTCAGGCTTTCGCCATATCTCTTATTCCAAGACACCCGGCCCCCAGATAAAATTTGGCCCTCATTTTATGCTATGCCTCCCTATTCTCCTACTGATGGAGACATTCTATTTTATTATTTTCATAACTTTCGATCATCTTCCTAGACTCATATGCCCTCGCACATGCTGTTCTTTTTTATTGGAACTCTCTAACATATTTGCCTCTCAAACTTGTGTTCATTTTTCAAGTTTCAATTCTGGCATCATTCCCTCTAAAAAAAACCTCTTATTACCATTCTGGGGTCAATTCCAACCATACCAATAATTGGAAAGGTGGAAAAAATTCTACCTTTCTCTTTTCTTGCTCTTGTGGCATTATATATAAATGCTTATGATATAATAATGTGGTGTGTTTAAATATTGGTTTATATGGGGGCCTGTCTCCCTCACTGAATGGTGAGTGTCATGACAATGAGGTCTGTCTTATTTATCTCTCTTTCTCTAATTAGTGCATATGGCTTGTACTGTGGTGTCTTAAGTGTTGCTGTGATGCTGGAAGTTAGGTCACTGGTATTTTAAATGCCAGCAGGATCACCCATGGTGAGCAGGTTTCAGCAGAGCTTCCAGACTAAGACAGACTTGGAAGAAGGACCTGGTAATCTACTTCTGAAAAAATTGACCAGTGTAAACCTTATGAATAGCAGCACAACATTGTTTGGTATAGTGCTGGAAGATGAGTCCCTCAGGTTGGAAGGCACTCAGACTACTACTGGGGAAGATCTGCTTCCTCAAAGTAAAGTCAACCTTAATGATGGGGATGGAGTAAAGCTTTCAGGACCTTCATTTGCAGATATGCCATGACTTAAAATGAGAAGAAACAGTTGCAAATATCCATTAGTAATTGGAACATGGAATGTATGAAGTATGAATCTAGGAAAATTGGGAGTTGTGAAAATGAAATGGAATGATTTAAGATCACTATCCTAGGCATTAGTGAGCTGAAATGGACCAGTATTGGCCATTTTGAATCAGACAATCATATGGTCTACTATGCCAGGAATGAAATTGAAGAGGAATGGAGTTGCATTCATTGTCAAAAAGAAAATTTCAAGATCTATCCTGAATATAACACTGTCAGTGATAGGATAATATCCATATGCCTCCAAGGAAGACCAGTTAATATGACTATTATTCAAATTTTCACACCAAACGCTAATGCCAAAGATGAAGAAATTGAAGATTTTTACCAACTTTTGCAGTCTGAAATTGATCAAATATGCAATCAAGATGCATTGATAATTGTTGTTGTTTGGAATGCAAAAGTTGAAAACAAAAAAAAGGATTGGTAGTTGGAAAATATGGTCTTGGTGATAGAAACGACACCAGAGACTGCATAATAGAATTTTGCAAGACCAACAAACTGCGCATTGGAAATACCTTTTTTCAACAACAAAATTGGTGACTGTACACAGGAATCAAACCACATCTGTGGAAAGAAACGACGGAGAAGCTTGATATTATGAGTCAGAACAATGCCAGGGGCCAACTGCAGAACAGACCATCAGTTGCTCATATGGAAGTTCAAGTTGAAGCTGAAGAAAATTAAAAACAAGTCTACGAGAACCAAAGTTATGTCCTTTAGTATATCCCACCTGAATTTAGAAACCATTTCAAGAATAGATTTGACACACTGAACACTAATGACTGAAGACCAGATGAGCTGTGGGATGACATCAAGGACATCATACAAGAAGAAAGCAAGAGGTTATTAAAAAGACAGGAAAGAAAGAAAAGACCAAAATGGCTATCAGAAGAGACTCTGAAAGTTGCCCTTGAACGTAGAGTAGCTAAAACGAAAGGAAGAAATGATGAAGTAAAAGAGTTGAACAGAAGATTTCAAAGGCTGGCTCAAGAAGACAAAGTAAAGTACCATAATGAAATGTGCAAAAACCTGGAGATAGAAAACCAAGAGGAAAGAACTCTCTTGGCATTTCTCAAGCTGAAATAACTGAAGAAAAAATTCAAGCCTCGAGTTGCAATATTGAGGGATTCTATGGGCAACGATTGTGGGGATGGTGCAGGACTGGGTAATGTTTTTGCTCTGTTTTATGTAAGGTCCCTATGAGTCAGAACCAACTCATTGGCACCTAACAACAACAGCAATGGGCAAAATATTGAATGACACAGCAAGTGTCAAAAGAAGATGGAAGGAATACATAGAGTCACTATACCAAAAAAATAATTGGTTGACATTCAACCATTTCAAGAGGTAGCATATGATCAGGAACCGATGATACTGAAGGAAGAGGCCCAGGCTGCATTGAAGGCACTGGCGAACAACCTCGATTCCTCCAGGAATCAATGGAATACCAATTGAGATGTTTCAACAAATGGATGCAGCACTGGAAGTGCTCACTAGTCTGTGCCAAGAAATTTGGAAGACATCTTCCTGGCCAACCGACTGGAAGAGGTCCATGTTCGTGCCCATTCCAAAGAAAGGTGATCCAATGGAATGCAGAAATTATCCAACAGTATCACACACTAGTAAAATTTTGCTGAGGATAATTAAAAAATTGTTGTACCAGCACATAGATAGGAACTGCCAGAAATTCAAGCTGTATTCAGAAGAGGATGTGGAATGAGGGAAATCATTGCTGATGCCAGATGGATCTTGGCTGAAAGCAGAGAATACTAGAAAGATGTTTACCTGTGTCTTATTGACTATGCAAAGGCATTTGACTGTGTGGATCATAACAAAAATGGATAACAGTGCGAAGAATGGGAATTCCGGAACACTGAATTATGCTCATGCAGAACCTGTACATAGACCAAGAGGCAGACGTTCAAACAGAACAAGGGGATATTGCACAGTTTAAAATCAGAAAAACTGTGTGTCAGGGTTGTATCTTTCACCATACTTATTCAGTCTGTATGCTGAGCAAATAATTCAAGAAGCCGGACCATATGAAGAACTTGGCATCAGGACTAGAGAAGGACTCATTAACAACCTGCGATATACAGATGACATAACCTTGCTTGCTGAAATCAAGAAGGACTTGAAGCACTGATGAAGATCAAAAACTGAAGCCTTCAGTGTGTATTATACCTCATCATAAAGAACACAAACATCCTCACAACTGGACCAATAAGCACTATCATGATAAAAGGAGAAAATACTGAAGTTATCAAAGATTTCATTTTACTTGAATCTACAGTCATCACCCATGGAAGCAGCAGTCAAGAAATCAAATGACATATTGCATTGGGCAAATCTACTGCAAAAGACCTCTTTAAAGTTTCAAAAGCAAAGATGTCACCTTGAGGACTAAGGTGCACCTGATTCAAACCATAATATTTTCAATCGCCTCATATGCATGCAAAAGCTGGACAGTGAGTAGGGAAGACTGAAGAAGAATTGATTTATTTTAATTATGGTGTTGACAAAGAATATTGAATATACCATGGACTGCCAGAAGAATGAACAAGTCTATCTTGGAAGAAATACAGCCAGAGTTCTCCTTTGAAAGGAGGATGTTGAGACTTAGTCTTACATACTTTGTGCATGTTAGGGGGGACTGATCCCTAGAGAAGGACATCATGCTTGGTAAAGTAGGGAGTCAGTAAAAAAGAGGAAGACTCTCAACGAGATGGATTGATACAGTGGATGCAACAATGGGCTCAAACATAGCAACAATTGTGAGGACGGTGCAGGACCGGGAAGTGTTTCATTCCATTTTACATATGGCCAATATGAATTGGAACCAACTCGATGACACCTAACAAAAACAACTACAGGCACTTAATAAACACTTGCTACTTATACTGTTGAAAATTAACTTTAATAAGTGTCGAGTAGTTGGGAGATACTACTTGTTGCTTTTCTTTTATCCAATTGAGAATTAGACACAATGAATCATTGTACACCAACCTTTTTCACTGTTGGCAAAACCAGATAAGAGATTTTGCTGAGCCTTCTACTTCTTTGAATTTATTCACCCAGGCACAAGCGAATGACCTGGAACTGAAAGAGCAAAAGCTTTTTCCTGAGTAGAGACTGGAGTTGCAAGATGAGCTGAGAGCAGAAGTAGCTCAGGATGGTGCGAGAGAGAGCCTGTTGGTTTGCATGACACCCATTGGAAATGTGGACCAGTCAGATTGGCCATTTCTCCTCCTATGGGAAGGAATAAGCATATGGGTAGAGAAGGGTGACCAACTTGTCCCAGGTTGCCCTTTTTAACCCTGAAACTTTCCTGGTTTTAACCTTGAATGTTCCATGTCCCAGGAAGCCCTTCAGTCTGAGCAAACTGGTATGATTGGTTACCCTAAAGTGGAGACAAGGATGGAAGCTTTCTTGTCAACACTTCTGTGAATTGGTGGGAAAGGGCAAAAATCAGAAAGAAGAAAAGTTCTCTGTAACTATTTTGTCGCTTTCCTGCTTAAAAACTATGCCTTGCTGACCAAATTAAGTATACTTAGCCAGACATTCTCGAGCCTTCTCAATTTATTCCCAAAACACTTTTTTGATTTATCGGCTATTGTTCTGCAAATGGAAACACTGGTGGTGTAGTGGTTAAAAGCTACAGCTGCTAACCGAAAGGTCAGCAGTTCGAATCTACCAGGTGCTCATTGGAAACTCTATGGGGCAGTTCTACTTTGTCCTATATAGGGTGCTATGAGTTGGAATTGACTCTACGGCAGTGGGTTTTGGTTCTGCAAGTATTTATTGAGAACCTGCCATAGGCCAGTTATTTTTTTAAGCCATTAGGTAATATAGTAAAAAAATAACATAAAGAAGACTCTAAGCTTCCTAAGGGCAAGCTCTGTTATGATAGGCAGTCTCTGTAATGGCCCACAGTGAACCCCTTCACCTGACACCTTTTGATTGATGATTCCCTTCCCGTGAGTGTGAATTGGACTTATTGACTTGCTTCTAATGAGTCGAGTAATGCAGGTACGATGGGATGGTGGTGTATAACTTCTGAGATTAGGTTATAAGAATTCAGTGGCTTCTGTTCTGGGCGGTCTCTCTTGGACCACTCTCCCTGACGGATGCCAGCTTCCATGTCATAAGGCAGCTTGCATGCTGGGGGACTAAGGCATGCCAACAGCCACATGAGTGAGCTTGGGAGCAGATTCCATCTCTTCTCCACAGGTAAGCCTTCAGATAAGGCAGAAGCCCCAGTTCACTGCTTAACTTCTACTTATGAGAGACTTTGAGCCATAGGAATCCAGCTGAGCCTTGCTGGGACTCCAGACCCACAGAAACTATAGGATAATAAATTTTTGTTTTTTTAAGTTACTGAGTTTTAGGGTAGTTTGTTATGCAACAAGAGATAACTAACATACCTACACCTGTGTTTTTTTTTTTGCTTGCTTTTGCTCATGGTCTCCTGACACAGTGCTTGATATGTAGAATATGTTTAATGAATAATTTCAACAGAGAATGAAGGAATGAATGACATGACATGATTCTTCATGTAACGGAAGTTCTATTACCTTTACCTAAAGATGGTAAAACATTTTTAGATCTCGGAATATGTCTTGGAAACACTTTCATTTCCTGAACTGCCTATTATAATGTCTTGTGTGTATAGAAACTTAACCATTCTTGATAGAATTTGATGTCTTTTATTTTTTTAAATGCAGACAATCTGTGATGCTACCACTCTGCTGAATTAGAATGCAGAGTTGGAGCCTATTGGGATAAAATCCAAGCTTATATGAATAAGTGTAATGAATACCAGTAAATTGATCTCAAGCCAACTCATAACCTCATAATGTTTATTTCATTATTTCTGCTTTTTGATGTTCATTACGTCAGTCACATCTTTTATCACTTGTTTAATTAGAGAATGGGGATGGGAATAGGCAGAGAATTCTGTGACTCTCATATTCATAATTAGAGCTATAAATTGGAAAGACTATCTTATTTTAGGAATTGACTTGTTTCCAAATGAGTGAGGTTGCAGAATTGGAAATAGTACCAGCTCAGGAGTTATGAGATTTAAGTTCTTGTCCTAGATCTGCTAGTAACTAGTCATGTGATTACAGAAAATCAAGTCCTCTGCCTATGCCTCAGTGTGCTTTGTCAGTAAAATGAGTGGGTTGGGCTAATGCTAAGTTCTTTTCTAGGGGAAAAAAAAAAAATTCTGTGACTGCCTTCTGTGAAGAAGGCACTATACCACTCTTCCAGAAAAAAATTTAAAAATCTGTAAGTTTTAAAACATATGATGAAATTATTTGAATTTTTTAAAATTAGTGGTTTGTGGATCATGTGTAAACTATGATAAGCAAAAGTCATGTGAGTAAGAAAGATCCCAGAAGCCTGGATTCTGAGAATAAGTATATGTCTCCTTGGGAATTGCAAGCCCCCAGCAGTGTGATGTTACCAACCCTAGTGCTGAAGCCCTTATGGGAAACTGACCGACGGAATTGGGTAAGATTCAGTAATTGTTAGCAATCGACTAATATTTGCCTTTTATTACTTGTCAATATTTCCAGGTAGGAGCTTCTCTGTCTGGAACATACCCATTAAATATTGTGGAATGAATAAATTAAAAAAGAAGTGGCAAGATCAGGGACTTTGGAGGCAGGCTTACCTAGATTTAAAGCTATCTGACATTAGTGGACTTGCAGAGAGGGTATTTCTTTTTCTTTTTTTTTTTTTAGTCAGTCTCTTTTTGTTTTAAATTGTACTTTAAGTGCAAGTTTACAGCTCAAGGTGATTTCTCATACATAAATTTATACACATATTGTTTTGTGACATTAGTTGCATTCCCCAGAATGTGAGAGCACACGCCCCCTTTCCATCTCAGGTTCCCTGTGTCCATTCAACCAGTTTCTGTCCCCTCCTGCCTTCTCATCCTGCCTCTGCACAGGAGCCGCTGCAAAGGGCATGTTTCTTAAACCTCTCTAAGCCTCTATTTCATCGTACATAAACTAGGAGAAATAATACATAATTTTCTACCTCCTAGGACTGTTATGAGAACGATACTAAAATAAATAGTTTAGCATAATGGCTGACTCAGAATATAAGTTAAATACATTTCAGTTCTGTTTTCTTTCCTTTTTTTGCTTCACTTCCATTTGTAGTCACCTTTTCTTTATCATTACCTCCATGCAAATGATAAAACAAGGTGAAATGAAGCAATAACAATAGCATCAAAGACTACAGTACAATTGGAGAATACTCTGTTGTGTGTGCGGGGATGTGTCATTCACTATGTGTGTTCCATTGGCCAGATAAGATCTGGTTATTTTATGCATAATTATATTGGATTTTCTTAGACTTTAAACCCTTAGGAATTAAAAGCATATCATTATTTTGTGATAATTTTACAGTCTACAATGCCATATGTTTGAAGGTTATTCATTAATATTGGCTAATAATGATGTAAGTTATTTTACCAGTGTAGAATATGATGACATCACTGAAATCCATGTAGGGGAAATTTTTTTGTTTTATGATTTAATCTAATCTTTTGTAATAGCTGTTCACTGACCAAATTATTTTTTTAATGTGCATGCTAGAGAGTGGGGATGGGGGTGGGGCTGAGAGGTAATAGGGGAGAAATAAAATGGTCTAAGTATTTACAAATGAGATTTCTAGATAAGTAAATTTACCAGTCAATACAGTTAGAAAAAAAATCAAAGCTAATAATTCTTACCACCCTCTCATTCTGGGTGTAGGTGGAACAGGATCACATCAGGATGGGGTGGGTAGAGCTGGTCTTTGTAAACTATACTTAAACCATAGGAAATATGACTACCTCTGCAGGTCGTGAACCCCTTGGCACTCATTATGACTGATGGGAATGCGTTGTATTCCTCATGATGGAAAAAAACCATACTTGAAGACATCTATGTCTGTTATGTCATGGCATATGAATATACAAACAATAAGTTTTCACTCAAATCATTCGTATACAATGTCATCTATCCATTCTCTTTTACTCGTTTACTGATTCTTGACTACCATTTTCATGCCTTGGTTTATGTGTCTGGTTCTAGCTGGTAATCCTTATGGGAATTTGAGTTGGAGATGAAGAGAGGGAGAACAAGTATAGGCAACTGTCCATCAGGAACAAAAATATTATTGTGAATTTATGAGACAAAAAACTTGGCTTAGCCTGTGTCTCTAGTTTCTGGAAATTAGCCCTTGGAATTTCTTGAGCAATCAAAGTGTCTTTGTTGTCTAAAACAGGTAATATTTAAACATGTGCAAATGAGTTGGGAGAGCCCAACTCATTACCTGTCAACAAACCTCAGAAAGGGAGGGGGGCTTGATGTAGTCAAGCATGCATATTCATTGAGTCATGCATATACATTGAGTTCCCAGTGACTTTTATAAGAGACCCTAGACTTTGAAAAGAAGCCCTGGTGATGCAGTGTAGAGCTCTGCTGCTAACTGAAAGGTCAGCAGTTCAAACCTACCAGCCACTCCATGGGAGAAAGATGTGGTATTCTTCTTTTGTGAAGATAACAGCCTTGGAAACCCAATGGGGCAGTTCTACTCTGTCCTATAAGGTTGCTAGCAGTCGGAATTGACTCGATGGCAATAGGTTTGGTTGTTTTTTGTGTGTGTGGGGGGGGTGGGGTTAGATCTTGGAGCTTCTTTTTGGGGCTTGCAGCACTGGCAAGAGCATCCATGCATGGGAGAGGGTGGCACGTTTCTGGGGACAGTGGAAATCTCGTACCGGGATCTCTCCCAGACGTTGCCTGATGCATCTCTTCAGTTTTATCCTTTTTAGTTGTAATAACTGAGTAACTGTAAGTATAGGTACTAGTCTCCAAGAATTTTGTGAGCTATTATAGAGAATTATCAAACCCATAGGGGAAATGAGCCAGCAGAGACTGGCAGGAAATAGTAGTCTCCCTTGTGAAGACTTGGCTCTGGGTGGCTGGTGGTCAGGGAAAGGCTGCACTGGCAGCTGATGAAGAAGGGTAGAGTCCTTCTAGCTTGTGACCTAGCCCTAGGGGTCTACAGAGAGGGCAGGGCCAGCTTGTCTGAAGTGCAGACTCCTGGGAGTTGTGCAGACTCCTGAGCCTACAGCTGGTACCTAATGACTTGACCCTGGCTGGCCAGGGATGTTTTGAACTGGCTCAGGGTGGCCGGGGATAAAGTCTGACCTAACTTCTGGTGGTTAGGGTCAAAGAGAGGAAGTGCCACAGAAGTGGCTGGAGACAAGGAATACAGCAGTGGGGAGGTGAAGTCTAGATCTGCTTTCAGGTTGGGAATTGTGTTCATATTGATCTTTACCAAGCAGTTAGCGATAAAGGCGGTGTTGTCCACCTTACCACTTTAATTATGCGGCTGGCAGCACAGAGTTCTTATAATGTATTTGTTTCCTAGCCTACAATAGAATTTATAAAACCTAGGCTATATTGGACAGGGTCCACATTCAGGACTGCTGTGGCTTGTTTGAGAACTTCTGGTCAGTGTAGGTCTCTTTATTTCAAGAAGAAACTTTTACAAGGGCCACTGGACTAAAGAGATAGTACAGTAAAACTTGCAAAAGCTGGAGCTGTGTAAGGCAGAATCCTGTTAGAGAAGGAAAACTTAAATATTTTCCACTAAGTAGAGAGAGACAGAAAAGTGGTGACTGCACCCTATCAAAGGTGGAAAACTTGTAAAACTCAGAAAACAAGGCAGCCCCGCAGAGTTCTGGCTCTCAAATGTTTCACTGTACTTTGAGGAAAAAAAACAAAAGTCTAAGATAGATCTCCTTGAATCTTAGAATTGAAGGGTACTGTAGCAGGAGTTTCCACCAGTCTGTCAATAGAGGCTGGTCTGTAACCAAGTTTTTACTGGTTTGGTATAAAATGAGAGTAAATATGGATAACACTGTAAACATCTCTAAACTTAAAATATTTCAATCCAAATGATTGTTCTCAATCTGAAATTATAAATTTTCTTGCCTTTTGTTGGGAGGGGATTATTATTTTTTTTTATGAAACAGTAGTAAATAACGATAAAAATGAATAGGTGCGTTTAAAAAATGTTAGTAACGTCATTAATTGGCAAAATACTGTTTCAGTCCACCCTATTAAAAAATTATGGTCTGTGAAATCTAAAAATGAGAAATATGTGTATTAAAAGTCATTCATTCTAGTGATTTAAAAAAAATGTAACTGAGCAATTCCTTCTCATTTTTTTTTCAAAATTAAATCTTATATGGAAACTTGCACACAAAGCAAATTTTCTCTGGTTAAAGTGGGGTGGGAGCTTCCTTATCTTCCCCTCAGCTCCTAAGGTAACCCTTTCATGGAATCCTTGGATTCCCTAAAACATAGTCTGAAAATCATTGGTTTTAGACCAGGGTTTCTCAAATTTGAATTATGGACATTTTAGTCTGGATAATTCTTTGTTGTGTGGGCTCTCTTGTGCACTGTGGAATGTTTAGTAGAATTCCATCCCAGATCTCTACCCACTGGCTGCGAGTAGCAGCCCCCCTCCACTTTGTGTACCACCCCCACCAGTTGTGAAAACCGAAAATGTCTCCAGACATTGCCAAATGTCCCGTGGGGGTGGGGGGCAAAATAGTTGTTCTTGAGAACCACTGGTCTAGACAAAGGACTGAGCCATCCACTGCAGATAAGAAGAGATGAGCTATGGGGTATTAATAAATTTTTTGTTTTGTTTTTTATATCTAAAATCCCACCACACTTACCCTGTTCAAATTATGCTTTGACCTCCATGCCCCAGGGAAAGATGGTCCATAGCTGAAATGCAAAGGAAAATGAAATAAAGTAATGTTCAGTCTCTGCGCTCCAAAGGACCGAGATTAAACAATATATTTGGGAGAATACTTAGCTATCCTGTTTTACAAGGCACTTGGGCTGGAAAAGACAAGTAAGAAATTATTTTATTTTATTTTAATTTTTTTATTGAACTTTAGATGAAGGTTTACAGAACAAATAGTTTTTCATTAGACGGTTAGTACACCTATTGTTTTATGACAATGGTTCACAACCCCATGACATGTCAACACTGTCCCTTCTCAACCTTGGGTTCCCTATTACCAGCTTTCCTGTGCCTTCCTGCCTTCTAGTCCTTGTCCCTGGACTGTTGTGCCCCATTAGTCTCGTTTTGTTTTATGGGGCTATCTAATCTTTGGCTGAATGGTGAACCTCGGGAGTGACTTCATTACTGAGCTAAAACGGTGTCCGGGAGCCATACTCTTGTGGTTTCTCCAGCCTTTGTCAGGCCAGTAAGTCTGGTCTTTTTTTGTGAGTTAGAATTTTGTTTACATTTTTCTCCAGCTCTGTCCGGGACCCTCTGTTGTGATCCTGGTCAGAGCAGTCAGTGGTGGTAGCCGGGCACCATCTAGTTGTACCGGACTCAGTCCGGTGGAGGCCGTGGTAGTTGTGGTTCATTAGTCCTTTGGACTAATCTTTCCCTGTATCTTGTTTTCTTCATTCTCCATTGCTGCCAAAGGGGTGAGACAAGTGGAATATCTCAGATAACTGCTCACAGGCTTTTAAGACCCCAGAGGCTACTCACCAAGGTAGAATGTAGAACATTGTCTTTATAAACTGTGTTATGCCATTTGAGCTAGACATTCCCTGAGACTATGGTCCCCACAGCCCTCCACCCAGCAATTCAGTCTCTCAGGGAATATGGATGTATCTGTGGAGCTTCCATAACCTTTCCTTGTACAAGTTGTGTTGGCTTCCCCAGTATTGTGTACTGTCTTAGACAGGTAAGAAATTTTGGAAAAGAAGCAAGTGAGGTGTGAAAGTTCTGTGTGTGTGGTGAGGCAGGATAGAAATTTCTTTAAGTTTGGAGATCTGAGATTAGAGGGAACTGAGATTTGGGTGAAGCAAAAATAAATAAATAAATAAAAATTTTAAAAAGCAGAGAAGTTCCCTGTTCCACCAACGGCTGGATGCCAGAGCTAGAAATGGTAAGATGGTCTGTTCAGGTGTGAGGGGACCAAAGAAAATCCCTCAAGTTTCCTGCAGCCACAGGGGTGGAAAAATATCCATAAATTTGTGTGCCTCATTCCCTGCCCCTTGCCAAATGTGGAAGGAAAATTAGCTAAGAAAGAAGTTAGCAGACATGTAAGGGTTTTGTCCTTGGAGGGGATGCCACATTGGAGAAGCAGAGTAGAAAAACCCACTAGGGACTAGATGGGCCCCCAGTTACCTCTCAGCCAATGCTGGCATTGAAGGGTTGTCTGACAACCAGATAGGACACATTACATCTGAGATTGTTCCATCACAGGAGAGATACTGATCAAGACTGAGAAGAAGACTCACACACCCCTCTCCACCAAAGCCTCAGTCTCTTCATGTCAACCTAAGAGAGGAGGACAGGGGGTGGTGGATGAATTTTAAATTTCACTGGGTTTAAACCTAAATGCCTAAGGCAAATCATGGGAATTTACCTTAATGTGATTACATTTTTCTGCACTGTGCTGAATGCATTTGAGATAGAAATCTATTCCTCTTCCTCTTCTCTTTTAATATCCTCCATAATATTGCCAGTAGAATGACCTAATATGTAAAACTCCATTCAAGAAAATAGACTACATACTGAAAAAAAAAAATGCCCTTCAAATAAGGGATGAAAGCACCAATGTTATCATTTAGTGGTTAGAGTAGCATCAAGATAAAAGAGAAAATAACAATCACTGAGATTTAGAGATACTGATATCTGAAACCACTTCAGAATGCTTTAAAAATAAGGTGGATGGATTAATAGAGGAATGGATAAAGGGATAGATGTGTGAAAAAGCAAATATAACAAAATGCTAATTATAGAATCTACTTGGTGAGTATATGAGTGTTCATTGTCTAATTTTTTTCAACTTCCCTGTTTGCTTGAAAATTTTCATCGTAACATATGAGCAAAAACAACATGGATCAAGTCACTGCTTGTTCTAATACTCTGACTAGTATTTGGATTAGGTTTATTATTTAGTAGTAGAAACATTAGAGATAGCTTTTAACCCTTTAAATACACATATGTATGTATGTGTGGGTATATGTATATTTGATAAACGGATAATTAAGAAATGATATGAAAACCTTACACAGATTGTATGTGCTGAAGGGAACGATCCCGCCAGGGCAGGACATCCCTGAGAAGTGTCCCCCTCTGACTTTTTCAACACCCACTCTAACTTCTCTTCCCATCAGAAGAATGTGAGCAAGCGAGGGCCAAATGCACATTCCCTTCCTCCAAACCAGTCCCAGCTGCTGCCCTGAACTCTTCGGGAGCCTTATTAGGATTAGCTGCCATTATCCCCACTTGCCCTTGCTTCTCACGTTTCACAACTCCTCCTGGAATTTTCTAATAATTGTACAGTAGTGTGTTGTGTTTCATCATCTTGACTTGACACTTTTTGTGGGGGGGAATGTAAATAAAAATACTTCTCACTACCACTGAGGCCTTTGAAACATAAATTAGAATTCCTTGTCCTCATTTGCCGTTGACAAGTCTTAGAGGCACAGGTAGAACAAAATTCTTGAACCAGAAAACTTGCTTCTACAAGTACAAAGGAATTTCAATAGTAGCCTCAGGGAAAAATGGATGAAACTGTCAGTCACATAAAAGAATTTAAGGGGGAGGGGGACTGATGCTTCATCAAATGGGAAAACTCAAATGTTTCAGCATGTCACTGACCCTAGTACCAAGTCTTAACATTCTTTGAATCTCTAAAGACTAAGAAAGAAGATGGTTAGGTGCCTCCATTAACACCTACTAAAAAGTGTTCATATCTCACATATCAATTACAGGCGGCATTTATCCCGTGTAATAATACCAAGTCATAAGAACTTCTGGTGTGTAGCCTTTTTGAGTATTTGTGATATTCCTTTTAAAACTGAGATGTAATTAACATATAATAAAATGCATATTATATCTTATTCAGTTTTACGAATTTTGACAGTATGATTGCTATCCAAAAGTATTTATAATATTCTTAAATCACATCAAAACTTCCAAATATTTTCAGGTGTCTCATTGCTGATTAGCAGTGGTATGAAATCAGTAGTGGGTATTACTCTAAGTAATAATCTGAAAGTGTATGACCATACTTGAAACAGTGTATGGTAATGAACTTTCTTAAAGTTCAGTTTTATACATTTTCTGCAGAGAAGAAATCTAACTAGTTGACTAAAATACTCGTTTTTTATACGCTTTAAACATTTTAATGACCAAACCTTGGAGTCTTGACTGGTGTAATTAATTTTGCAGAAATTAAACTTTATTATGGCTGGAGAAAAATGAATTCCAAGGAAAATAGTAAATTTGCATTTGATTTTATAGCTACCAAGTACAAGAGCACTGAGCCCCCAGAAGAAAGCTGACTGCTGTCATGGCCACTTACAGCCACTGCCCATGGAATTCTATCCTCCAAAAGCTGCCAAAATGTGTCTGCCTCCTAGGGAGCCACCCTCAGGCCTATTATTATAGTGGCAGGTACACTGCTTATCTGTCTGGGTGTGCAGTGCTGGAATCCTACATGCTGGTCCAAGGCTCTTCATTCTACTAACCAAAACATTGCCATTGAGTCAATTCCAACTCATAGCGAGCTTAAGGACAGGGTAAAACTGCCTCACAGGGCTTCCAAGGCTGTAAATCTTTATGCAGGAAGACTGCCACATCTTTCTCCTGCAGCTAGCAGTTCGAATGGCCAACCTTTTGGTTAGCAGCTGAGCACTTAACCGCTGTGCTACCAGGGCTCCTCTTCACCCTAATAGGAACATGAAATATGTACCTACTCTGTGGTATGCACTGGAGAGGGACCCAACATTACTTATTTCATTGTAGTCTCTTTATCAGATTAAACCCAAAACCAAACCCATTGCTGCTGAGTCGATTCCGACCCATAGCAACCCTACAGGACAGGGTAGAACTGCCCCATAGCGTTTCCAAGGAGCACCTGGTGGATTTGAACTGCTGACCTTTTGGTTAGCAGCTGAATTCATAACCACTAAGCCATCAGAGTTTCTTCATTTTACTGATGAGGCCTCTGAGACCTTGAGAGATTATGAAACCTCACCAGGTCATCCAGTTACTAAATAGTAAAGCTCCTAAGTAGTGTTTGTAGACACTGTTGTTGTTGTTGTTGTTGTTGTTAGGTGCCATCGAGTCAGCTCCAACTCATAGCAACCCTATGTATAACAGAATGAAACACTGTTCCATCCGGTGCCTCACAATCGTTGTTATGCTTGAGCCCACTGTTGCAGCCACTGTGTCAATCCATCTCGTTGAGGGTCTTCCTCTTTCTTGCTGACCCTCTACTTTACAAAGCATGATGTCCTTCTCCAGGAACTGATCCCTGCTGGTAACATGTTGAAAGTATGTGAGGTGAAAGTCTCGCCATTCTTGCTTCTAAGGAGCATTCTGGCTGTACTTCTTCCAAGACAGATTCGTTTGTTCTTCTGGCAGTCTGTGGTATATTCAGTATTCTTTGCCAACACCATAATTCAAAGGCATCAATTCTTCTTCGGTCTTCCTTATTCATTGTCCAGCTTTCACATGCATATGAGGTGATTGAAAACACCATGGCTTGAGTCAGGCGCATCTTAGTCTTCAAGGTGACATCTTTGCTTTTCAACACTTTGAAGAGGTCTTTTGTTGCAGATTTGCCCAATGCAGTGAGTCTTTTGATTTCTTGACTGCTGCTTCCATAGGTGTTGATTGTGGATGCAAGTAAAATGAAATCTTTGACAACTTGAGTCTTTTCTCCTTTTATCATGATGTTGCTTACTCATCCAGTTGTGAGGATTTTTGTTTTCTTTATGTTGAAGTGTAATCCATACTGAAGACTGTGGTCTTTGATCTTCACCAGTAAGTGCTTCAAGTCCTCTTCACTTTCATCAAGCAAGGTTGTGTCATCTGCACATCTCAGGTGGTTAATGAGTCTTCCTCCAATCCTGATGCTGCGTTCTTCTTCACATAGTCCATCTTCTCAGATTATTTGTTCAGCATACAGATTGAATAAGTATGGTGAAAGGATACAACCCTGACTCACACTTTTCCTGACTTTAAATAACGCAGCATCCCCTTATTCTATTCAAACGACTGCCTCTTGATCTTTGTACAAGTTTCTCATGAGCACAATTAAGTGTTCTGGAATTCCCATTCTTTGCAATGTTATCCATAATTTGTTATGATCCGCACAGTTGAATGCCTTTGCATAGTCAATAAAACATAGGTAAACATCTTTCTGGTATTCTCTGCTTTCAGCCAGGATCCATCTGACACGAGCAGTGATATCCCTTGTTCCAGGTCTGTTTCTGAATCTGGTTTGAATTTCTGGAAGTTCCCTGTTGAGGTACTGCTGCAGCCATTTTTGAATGATCTTCAGCAAAATTTTACTTGCATGTGATATTAATGACATCATTCTATAATTTCCACATTCAGTTGGATCACCTTTCCTTGGAATATGCATAAATATGGATCTCTTCCAGTTGGTTGGCCAGGTAGCTGTCTTCCAAATTTCTTGGCATAAGTGATTGAGCACTTCCAGTGCTGCATCTGTTTGTTTAAACATCTCAACTGGTATTCCATCGGTTCCTGGAGCCTTGTTTTTCACCAATGCCTTCAGTGCAGCTTGGACCTCTTCCCTCAGTACCATCGGTTCCTGATCATGTGCTACCTCCTGAAATGGTTGAACATCAGCCAGTTCTTTCTGGTATAGTGACTCTGTGTATTCCTTCCATCTTCTTTTGATGCTTCCTTTGTCATTTAATATTTTCCCTATAGAATCTTTCAGTATTGCAACTGGAGGCTTGAATTTTTTGTTTCAGTTTGTTCAGCTTGAGAAATGCTGAGTGTTTTCTTCCCTTTTGGTTTTCTAACTCCAGGTCTTTGCACTTATCATTATAATACTTTATTTTGTCTTCTGAAGCCACCCTGTGAAATCTTCTATTCAGCTCTTTTACTTCATCATTTCTTCCATTTGTTTTAGATATTCAATATTTAAGAGTAAGTTTCAGAGTCTCTTCTGTCATCCATTTTGGTCTTTTCTTTCTTTCCTGTCTTTTGAATGAACTTTCGCTTTCTTCATGTATGATGTCCTTGATGTCATTCCACAACTCGTCTGGTCTTCGGTCATTAGTGTTCAACACGTCAAATCTATTCTCGAGGTTGTCTCTAAATCAAGGTGGGGTATACTCAAGTTTGTACTTTGACTCTCGTGGGCTTGTTCTAATTTTCTTCGGTTTCAGCTTGAACTGGTATGTGAGCAATTGAAGGTCTGTTTTGCAGTCGGCCCCTGGCCTTGTTCTGACTGATGATATTGAGCTTCTCTATCATCTCTTTCCACAGATGAAGTCGATTTGATTCCTGTGTATTCCATCCAACGAGGTCCACCTGTATAGTCACCGTTTATGTTGTTGAAAAAAGGTATTTGCAGTGATGAAGTCATGGGTCTTGCAAAATTCTGTCATGCAATCTCTGGCATTGTTTCTATTACCAAGGACATATTTTCCAACTACCAATCCTTCTTTTGTGTTAGTGTTTGTTGACGCTATTGTCCAGCAAATCAAAATGAAATTATTCAGTCAAAATAACTCCATTAAATTATAGTTTAGCCCAAAAATATTGCCCTGAGATAATCTTTAAACCTTAGACCAAAAATATCCCCTGAAGTCTTCTTTAAACCAAACAATAGATTATCTTAATTAGTAAAGAATATCTGCCTTGAACATCGCGCTCTTTTAAAGAACTATCTATATAGGATCAAACTGACAACAGCAACTTGAAAGATTAGACAGGAAGCTTAGGATGTAGTGAGTTTACGTTAATGGGAGAGGAATAATTGTGGGGGGAGGGAGGGTGAGAATGGTTGTTCAACCTGAATGATGCAATCAACGTTACTGAATTGTACATATAGAAATTACAGAATTGGTGTATGTTTAGCTGTGTATATTTTCAACAACAATAACAAAAATAAAATAAATCACAGTTTAGCTTGAGTGTTTAAAACGAATATACATTTAACACCATAGAAATTAGTTACCATCAATTCTAGTGGTTTTCAGTCTGTTCCTGCTTAGAAAAGAGAGGGAGAAAATGAGTCAATGAATTCATCCCTAACTACCCTACTTTTATTAGTTTAGTTTTTTAAACTTGTAATTAATATCTCATTTGAACAATAGGTTCTATGGAAAAGAATTCTGAGGACATTCATCTGATCCAACTTTCCCATCATATATAGGTAAGGAACTGAGGCCTGCAGAGTGGTGTGTATAAGATCATACCAAAGAAAGTGAGAAAGCCCAGGCTAGTTCCATCCAATTCAACAAATGTATATAGTCTCTGCTATGTCGCTGGTCCTGGGCTAGATGAACAAGTTAGCATATATAAACCCGGTTCTCTAGCAGCTCACAGTCTACATGGGAAGCTACATCTGCTGACAGCAAGACCATTAATGTTTCTATCCCATAACAGTGCCCCTTGTTTAATCCTACCAGTTCACACACTCTGTCCCTTCTTGGCCAGGCCTTAAAAGAGAGAACCACAGCACACTCATTTCACACTACGTATGAATGACTGTGCTTGAGACTTACTTATTAGATCTGCTTCTCTCCTTTAAGAGAGCAGCCACAGAGAACTATATACTTTGGGAAGAGAGATTAGGAAGAGGAAAAGGGGATTGCCTGAAAGATACAGAAAAGAGTGTTGAGGTGGCAAGGTTGGATGGTAGGCTTAGGATTGTCAGAGGCAAACTTTATTTACCTTACTGTTTTACCTATACCCTTTCTAAGCTCTGGAGTCTTGTGCATAGTACTATAGGGTTTTTGGAGGTCAGATAGCCTAAGTAAAAATATAAGCATTGACTTTGGCAAGTGACACTGTAATAATCCTTAACATCATGCTTAAAATAGGAATTAAAATAATATCTACCTCACAGGATTTAATTAAGACAATGTATATAAACGACACAGAACAGTGACCAATAAATGTGCCCTCATGGCAGTTCTGATTGTAGAATGGTACCTAGACTAGATGAAGGGAAATGGTTATAGTTTGAGATAAATCACAAGATTACCTTGCCTGGTCATTTGCCAGCACACTGGCTTCATTTGCTTATCATGGAGTCAGAGTCCTGGGAAGCTTCCTGGAAAGACTTTCTCTGCAGGACATCTTGAATTATTCTGATTTTTCACTGACTTTCAGAAGCAGCTAGTTCCAGGGGAGATAACCCAGATGCAGATTATAAACTTGCATGATGGACCTCCTCATGTAGGGAAAGCCTGTGGCTTCCTGGCCGTGAACTTGGTTACACCAACCAAGAAAAGAAAGGCCCTTAAGCAGGATTGGAACATAATAGCTCCCCTCAATATTATCACTCCATGAGTGAACGCTAGACCTCTGCACAGGTGGAGGGTTGTGTTTGAGGGCCATTGAACACTACCTGTTTCCCTAATGCATCATAATTAAACACCTGTGCTAAATAACTTTCTTACTGATCCACTGTGAAAATTCGCTGAGTACTCACCAGTCCTTGACATTTTCTATCTCTTACTTGGGAGGGTGGTCTCAGTTTATGCTTTGGACCTCTTAAAAGCAAAGTTTAGCAACTTCCTTACACTCCATGGAAAACTCATGGAGGTGTGGATTTTAGGGCCTGTCAAGGACATTTAAGAAAGAAAACAGTTCGTGGATTTGGGAGCCAGTTCTGCTTTCTCAAAAGCAGCAGTAATTAAAATACATTGTCCAACAGGGAGTTGACAGGAGAGCTCTCTCTTCTGTTTGTTTGTTTTTTGACATCACTGATGGAGTGAAGAACATGCCTGGGAATGCAATGTCTTTTTGGTGATGTTGGCTGTGCTAACATGAGAAACCTGTACAAACCAGGTGAACCAGTGTTGCTGTGTACCATGAGGCTCAGCAAAAATGGCCCTTTCAGGTTGCATGCTCCCAGTTGCAATGCACATCAGTGCCTCATTGAATAGTTTTCTCTCCTCTTGAATGGTAGACAGTGAGCAGGTTTGGCCCTAGGCTGAAATTGTAACTTGAGTGTTGTCTATCTTTAACTTACATTGTTTACCTCTCTGAGTGGTAATTTCATATTTTGGGTATTGTGCCTCTTTGCTCTTTGATTTGTTCTCTGTGTCAAAATAAGAAAGACTAATACATAAAGGACATTGCTTACTGAGTCTCTAGACATATTACCTGTACTGTTCACACAAACTGAGTAAGGTACATTTTTTATTCTCATTTTATAGATGAGGGATCTAGTATTGAGAGAGATTAAAACTCTTTTCTAATGTGCTATAGCATTTAAGTGCTACATTTGGAAATTTAACAATCTGTGTGATACCAAAGTCGGTGCACTTTCCACTCAAGAAGAGGATCTGTATCTATGATTTATACTTGGTGACTGTTTCAGTATTTATTCCTTACACAATGTGTCTTCTCCACTAGGTATTTTCATTTTAAGCTTTCAGTTTCTAACACTAGATTAAAATGTTTGTTAAGGTAAATCTTGGACATCATCAAGGAGGAAGGGAGAAATTGGGAAGCCCCTTCAGATATATGATATATAAAGCCAATCACCCAGATTTTCTTGATTTACTAGTTTTAAGTGATTGATTGGGGGTGATATCTATACCCTCAATTTTCTTCCTCTTTTGTCCTTTCATCTCATCTTTCTAGAAAAATTTACAACTCTGCATTGCCTCCTGGTATGTAGAACAAGCAAGAACCCATGAGGAAAATAGTATCACTGTGGGTTTCGTGACTCAATGCTACAACTTTATATTTTTGGAATCAACTGAGCCATCAGTTCTGCTCAGTGATCCTTTCCTATGTCCCATGTCTTCCATTCAAACAGTGGCTATTCCGCATTTTTATTGTGTCCCTCAGGATCTAACCTACCTCTCAGATGACTACCTCACCTTTAGTTCATAGAGAAAATCAAAGTTCTCAGGTTGGAACTCTGTCTACTCTCTGGGATTCAAATGAGTATCAGAACCATAAATATTACTGCTTATTTACCCAAATAATGTGTGTGCTCCATATTTCTTTGCCGACCACGCGCTCTCCTGTGAGGTATTTTCATAAGTGTGCTATGTCAATTTTTTTACAAGTTGCTGTAAAAAAAATTAGCATAATACACGTACAAAATTGTGACCCCTTCATGGGGCGGAGGGCACAGTTGGCAAACAAACGTAGAACGCTCATGTTATTTGTGTAAAAATACAGTACTGTCCCCTTAAAAAAAAAAAAAGTCTGTGCTTTTGTTTAAAGCCAGTCATTTTACCTCTGGTCTGGATCCTCTTGACTTCTCTACCTTGCTCTATCATTTTCTCCTTCTCTCTTCTGCAGCTTTTATGTTTCTTTTCCACTGAGCCCTTCCTCTTACTTGTAAACATGCTCTAGTTTTTACTGTCCCTTAAAGCACCAAAATAATAATAATAATAAAACAGATTTCTCTTGACCTTACATGTCCCCTGTTGTTCTTTCTCTTTCCTTTTCTTGCAGGTTTGTTGATACAGTTTTCTTCCAGCTCTGTCTTCACTTCCCTACCTCATGACTCTTTAGCCCCTGGTTGTACCTGGCTTCCATCTCCTCTACTCCACTGAGACTAATGGCTTCTTAATCACCCAACCCCATGGTCAATGTTCAGTCCTGATTTCACTGAGCTTGTTTGTGTAATTGAGTACTCTTGTCTTCCTTTTCTTTCATGACATTTTTTCTTCTGTCTTTCCTCTTGATTCTTGATGTCTTTTCAGTCTACTTCATAGATTTATCTTCCTCCACATACTTAAATATAGACTGCTCGGTTGTCTTCTCTTCTCACTTTAAGGTCTGTCCTTAAGTGACCTCTTTTAGGCCAGTGGCTTCTACTACCTAACACTCTGCTGA
Organism: Dugong dugon; assembly: GCA_030035585.1. Lineage (NCBI taxonomy): Eukaryota > Metazoa > Chordata > Mammalia > Sirenia > Dugongidae > Dugong > Dugong dugon. The sequence continues at coordinate 69,156,167 of CM057464.1, forward strand.
TGTGCAATTCGGTATCTCTATCTCAGATCTCTATTCTGAATTCTAGAACAGCATAGTCAACTGCTTGTTGATGTTATCACTTGGATATACCGTGGGAGCCTCAAACTCATCATGCATTCTTTCATCATTTCCCCCTAAAAACCTCATCCTACATCTTATTCCTGATCCTTGTTAAGGATATTGCCTTTTATTCAGATGTCCAAGCTGGAAATTGTAGAGTCTTTCTGTTTTCTTCCAACTGCCTCCCTCCTTGCCATGTGCAATTTGATATCGGTTCTTTCCCCTAAATGTATCTTAATTTCATTTCTTCATTTTCATCTGTCGCCACTGCTTAAATTCAGGCTTTCAGCATTGCTGCCTGGACCATTTCACAAACCTCCTGAATGTTACAATTCTTACTACTGGAAACAGGCAAACTAGTTAAAAGTTTTTGCAGTAATTTAGGTGCAAGACGAAGGCTGTCTTAACTAGGGTAATGGCGGTGGGGCTGGAGAATGAGGGAAGCTATGGCAGAGAGGGCAATTTGAAGGAAACAGAGAAGGTATGAAATAGTAGTGAAAAACTGGAGAGAGAGCTGACCAAGGAGATGCAGGAGGACACTTGGGCATCCTGAGACCCACTTGAGAAACTCTGACTCTCTAGTGTGCCCATTCTGCACACTTGTGTGATGCCTCCAGCAGCAGCTTCGTAGGTGAAAGTGGACGTTTGGCTTTTTAATGGATTGAGAATTTTGTGGATGTTGGAATGAAGTGAATGTATTTTGCATATAGGGTGAACATGAATCTTTGGGGTCCAGAAGGTGCATTTTAGTAGGCTAAATATTTCTCCCCCAGAATAACCAGGTCTAATCCTTGGAACCTATGAATGTTACTTTATGTGGCAAGAAGGGCTTTGCTGATGTGATTACGTTAGGGATTTCGAGATGGGAAGATAATCCTGGATTATTCTGGTGGACCCTAAATGTAATCACAATTGTCTATAACAGGAAGGCAGAGGGAAATTTGGAAACAGAAGAGAAGGTGATACGATTACTAGAAACATACACTGGAGTGATTCACTTTGAAGATGGAGGAAGGGGCTGCAACCAAGGAATACTGGCAGCCACCAGAAGCTGAAAAAAGCAAAGAAAGATTCTCCCCTCAGAGCCTCCAGAAGGAACCATCCCTAATGACACCTTAACTTTAGCCCAGGGAAACTGATTTCAGACTTCTGACCTTCAGAACTGTAAGAGAATAAATTTGTGCTATTTTAAGCCACTAAATTTGTAGTGATTTGTTACAGCAACAACAAGAAACTAATACTGGCTTGGTTCAAGGTCGGAGTTTTGGCAGAGAGATGGGACAGAAAGGAAAGAGGCAAGATAGTAGGGATCAGCTGGAACAGAGTAGCTGACATTTTAGATGGAATATTCAGTTTATTAGGGTAGAGGTAGAGATACATAGGGACTGATGGGGAGAAAGTAGAAGGCTCAAGGGATTGGAAAGCCCAGTGCAGGACCACAAAATTTCTATTTCAAGAATAATTATGAAGTAGTTGGAGAAATAACTTATTAATTATATAAACCCACTTGAGTTTTAAAAACATGCCAATATTGCTATGACTAATAATAATATGAACATCATTAGCAATGGGGCTGTGAGCCCATATAAAAATCTTTGTTAGTTTGTGCAAACAACAAATATTGAATTGAAAGGCAAATAGGCATACAAATATAAGATTGTACTTTCCTGGATATTGTGGATTTTTCTCATAAGCATAGTAATGTTATGAGAAATGATCCCTCACATCTCCCAAATATGGATTGATAAAGTTGTTGACAAAGTAGTAAAAACACAAACTTCTGTAACATTGCAGGAAAATGTTGCTTAATCTTGGAGAAACCCTGAGAGGCCCCTGGATACCCTTTTAGCTCAGTAATGAAGTCACTCCTGAGATTCACCCATCATCCAAAGATTAGACAGGCCCACTAAACAAAACGAGACTAAATGGGCACACCACCCCAGGGACAAGGATGAGAAGACAGGAAGGGACAGGAAAGCTGGTAATGGGGAACCCAAGGATGAGAAGGGGAGAGTGTTGACATGTCATGGAGTTGGCAACCAATGTCATACAAAAATATGTGTATTAATTGTTTAGTGAGAAACTAGTTTGCTCTGTAAACCTTCATCTAAAGTACAATAAAAAAAATTTTTTAAAGTGTAAATTAAGGTATGCTCCTTCCTCTGCCTAACCTGGAATGCAAAAGTTTTTCAACGTCATTCACTTCCTCACTGCCCCACTATATTTTTATTATTAAAGTAGTGTGTATGACTGTATATGTTTATAACCTGCTCTTATGGATTGAATTTGTGTTCCCAAAAACATGTATGTTGAAGTCCTAATCCCTGGTACCTGTGAATGTGACTTTGTTTGGAAATAGAATGGGTCCAATCCCATTTGAGTGGTGTCTTATAAAACAGAATAGACACAGAGAGTTAGACAGAGAAAGAAGGGTCATATGACAACAGAGGCAGATGCAACTACAAGCCAAGGAACATCAAGAATTGCTGGGAGCCACCAGAAGCTAGGAGAATATCTCTCTCTGAGCTCTCGGAAGGAATCAACGCAGCTGATACCCTGATTTGGACTTCTAGCCTCTAGAACTGTGAGACAATAAATTTTTGTTCTTTAAAACCACACACACACACACACACACACAAATGTTGCTCAATCTGTATTGGGATAGAGATTAAAAAAAAAAAGCTAACTTGAAAATTTGCTCTTTGATTAAAACTCATAAAATAACGAAACTTTGTGGTGTATCTGTTTGAGGTCAAAGAAATATCTCAAGAAATTCACACTTACAAATGCACATACACACAAATAGTCAAGTATGTGACAGGTAGAAGAGTCATAGCAATTTGGGAGCTAAAACATATCAAAGTTCATTGCATAATAATATTAGCCAATACAATGCATTTTATAATTTGTATAGTCACAGAACAAGGAGGTAATATTATTTAGAAAATATTCTAAAGGAAGTAGCCCTTATAGATATTAGGTAGCTCACTAGAAAATATCTACCTGTACTATTTACCCAAGATAACCACTTGGCCATATGGTTGTACTCTTACAGGATTCATACCAGATTCATAAGAGAAATACAGATGCATTGTTATTTATGTGACACTTCTTTTGGTACATTAAAGAACCCTGGTGGTGCAGTGGTTAAGGGCCCGGTTGCTAACTGAAAGGTTCGTGCTTTGAACCCACCAGCTGCTCCTTGGGAGAGAGATGTGGTAGTCTGCTTCTGTAAAGATTTACACCCTTGGAAACCCGGTGGAGCAGTTTTACTCTGTCCTATAGGGTTGTTGTGAGTCAGGATTGACTCTAAGGCAACGGGTTTTTCCCTTGGTACAGCTTTACCTGTGAAGGCTTGTCTTTATCACAGTTGGATGGCTTAATTTACAGAGAAAGTGGCTGTCACTTTTTTCTGCATCCCTTCTCTCTTCTGGGTTGTAATGTCCTTCTGTAGCTGTAAACTCATGTAGTCTGACTGTAAACCCATCCAGAGGAAAACCTTAACAGCTTCATTGTCAGTTGAACTCTATGCCTTTGTTCTGTAAGCAATAAAATTATATGTCCCTGGCTAAATGTAAATAGATGGGGTGTAGTATTATCTTTCTAGAGATAAACTATGATGGCTGATTTTTCCACACTGAGTCATTTAATGATTTTTTTTTCCACGTGATGATTTTTGTATGCTAATGAAACATGTAAAGTGTGCCATTAAGTACTGTAAGGGTCTAAGTAGCACTAACGTGGTAAAGATCAGAAAATTTGCTTTAATTTCTGATCTCTGAGATGAACTTAAAAGTCAGTACAACCTAGTTATCTTTGAAACCATTCCATATCAACTGAATGCAATCATTCCAGCAATCATGAGAATAATATAATAATGACTGGTTGCATAAAAAGTCTGTTTTTCTATTTGGCACAGATTGGCAAATTATACCCCATGGGCCAAATCCAGCCCACTGCCTGGTTTTTAAATAAAGTTTTGTTGGAACAAGCTATGTCCATTTGTTTACATATCACCTGTGGCTGCTGTAGCTCTACAGTGACAGAGTTGAGTACTTGTGACAGGGATTGTAAGAGTCTACAAAGCCTAAAATATTTACTATCTTATCCTTTAAGAAAGTTTGCCAGCTTCTATATTACCAAAACCCACTGCTGTTGAATCTATTCTGACTCATAGCAACCCGGTACGACAGAGTTGAACTGCCCCATAGGGTTTCCAAGGCTGTAAATCTTTACTGAAGCAGACTGCCACATCTTTCCCCTACGGAGTGACTGGTGGGTTCAAACATCAACCTTTTGGTTAGCAGCCACATGCTTTGGCCACTGTGCCACCAGGGCTCCCAACTTCTGTATTAGAGTGTCAAATATGCATATAATAATTATATAGTTCTTTATTTTGTCATGCATCTTGAATGTTTGGAGATACTTTTGATTTCAAATTTTCTCTTATTTTCATAAACTATGTAAAGGTCTTGGGAATTCCAGTTTTAATATCCAAACTTCATTTGTGCCTTCTCGGCAAAATATGTTCTCTAATTTTTGTTTTAAACACGTGGTGCCTGTTTACATAGTATACTTTCATTTTTATCAAGAATTTTTGTATAACACGAATGTTGTACTTGCCTCTTGATGTTTGTGTTATAATGAGATTTTATCTTATGTGTGGTTTCAAGGACTTTTGAGTTTTAAATCCATAAATAAAGGGGCCCATTTTGTGGAGTTCTATTAACAGTGGTGGTCTCTCCAGTGCCACTCTTAGGAACTGTCTAACTTTGGGCTCCTCACTTAATTTCGAAGTAAACCAACTTGCCATGTCTGCAAAAAGGGACTAATAACTGCTTATCTTCAGGGAGATGAGGCCCCTTGGGCTTCAGAGTCTGTGCTCTTGACTGCTATACCATGCTCCATGTTTAATTGGTAGCTACGTTTCTTCATTACCTTAAGTGTTATTAAGGGTCTCTTTGTTCCCTGAGAGTCACCCATTTTATAAAATAAGAACCTTAGTGGCCAGCGTTTCCATGTTGGACTGTGGACTTCCATTAACCTGTGAAAGGAAGCAAAGACTGCTCTGCATGGGCCAGTTGTCTTCACATAATACTTTTCAGTATGAAGTGAGGAAAGTTGAGGTGAAAGAGTCTCTGGAAAGAGAAAGCAAAAGGGATGCTCTCTCCTCTCAGGGGAAGAGGAAGTCACTCTACAGTGACAACCCTGGAAAAGGGGTATTTTTCTTGAAGCAGTGAGGTGGCAACCAAACTGAATACAAATTAAATAGACGTGGTTCTTACAAGTACTGAATGAACTCTCTCTATCAGGGCACCATTGTCTTTGGTAAGTTATCTCCTACAGGTCCTGGTTTAAACTGTGTGTCATTTGGACTCATGCATGCAGATGAGTTTGTGTTGAAATCTTTTTTTTTTTTTTTTAGAAAGAACTGATGGAAATTTAATTCTGTGAAATAATAATAATAATATAGGTTAAATGCATGCATATCTTCTAAATAGCCGTTAGAAGGAGATTCAGCAACACTGCCCACAGGCAGAAGACCAACAAATTCAGAGAGGATATGACACCGTTTGTATGGATGGTTTTGTAAGAGAGTACCTAGTTATGTTTACCAAGGAAAAGATTTAGTTAGAATTAAAATTGCAAAGCTTCCTCTTTCAGTTAGGAGAAAAATGTAAGACCTAAACGCAGTCTTGGGACTCCTCAGGCATCCTGAAGGCTTTTGAGGTGCTCATAAAGGATAGATTTGAAAAGTTTGGCTTTCTCTTCCTATATTTTTATTGATGAGACTTTGTAATCATTGAGCTCACTCTCCTGTCCACACCACTTTTTAGCCACCTGTCAAACACCAAACCAGATTCACCTAAATTCTTCATTAGGATGGTCTGAAAGACCAGAAATAAGAATTAAGGTCCAAAAGATTAAGAATTTTGTGAATACCCCATTTGGTTCATTTTGCTTTATACTTCGAAATATCTATTTCATTAAACCAGGTGGTGGGTAGTGTTACCCCATACATACAAAGTGTTCTTTGTCATCCTTCTAGAAATGGCTCAAAATGAGAGAGGCTCCTTTAAGCAGCCAAACTCTTCAATTTGTCTGCTTTCCTGGAGGCTCAGGTTGCAACCTGAGTGCCTTTCTTCCATCCATGAAACGCATGTGGTCACCTTCAGCTCTGCTTTGCCTGCTTTCAATCCTTACCTTTAGTTCTTTAAGAAGATTGGTTCAGAGCCAACCAGCCTAGGTTTAAATTTCTGGTCCATCACTGACCAGGCTAGTCACTTAACCTCATCTCTAAAATGGAAATTATAATAATTGTATTGACTTCATAGAATTATATAATGAATAAATATTTCTAAAGGGCATAGAAGCATATCTGTCCCATAATGTCATGTTGTATACCATCAAGGTGCTAGTGCTAGATTACAGAGTGAAAGGGCTCTCTGAAATGTGCAAATTGGTGAATCTGCATGGAGTAAGCAAAAATATAAATGTTAGTTATTATTAAGCAGTTTAGCATTATTTTAAACCTCATTCTGACCTTATTATTCCTTCTCTTCTTGTTTGCCTTTATCCCCTTTTCCATTATTCTTTCTTAGAACCCCTTTCCCAACTGGTCTCCCAGGGCCCATGTGTGGCATATTTCTCTTCTATGATCTCCTTATTCACACATCACCCATTGTGCCCATTGGCACCTAATTTCCTCGCTACATCTCAATATTGGTATTAGCCTCTTCTGGGCAATATAAATCAATAGTATCATTATTCTTATTGATTTTCAACAATGATGTGTGTATGTATGTGATGAGTTAATATAAGACATGGGACCCCTCAGACTATAAAAATGTGAGAACCAGGGCATAATACCAAATAGTAAGGTAATTGCGGCATAATACCAAATAGTAAGGTAATTGCGGGATTTGTTATTTGCATATTTCCAAGTTTCATATTTTTCTTTAAATTAGGACATATCTGATGAATGTGGCTGTTATGTGAAGACTGAGTGGCTAACACAATTTCTCTTCCTGGCCTTTACTCACCCAGATACACTTACAGACATATTCTCAGCTTCGCCTTGGTACTGACCAGGTGTCTTAACTCCTTGAACAACCAAAATTATATCCTAAGCTCTATGTTTCTGTATCAGAGCAATACTCTGGAGACTGCTAGGGAGACCCTCATTTACCATTTTTGAGCTTTGCTGATTTTAGAGAGAGGATGTTTCCTGAAACATCACCATGAGTGAAGGTGAAAGCACCTGGCTTTCTCCAATCATGGCCGTGGCTCTGGCTCTTTAATCCGCAGGTCTTTATACTTCACCTCCACATTAAGAACTCCAGGCAGGCAGTTGATCTTTTCCTGAGCCCAAGAGCATTCCCAGTATCATTATCTCAGTGGCTCAAAAACTATTTTTGCTCATGACTGTCATTTGTTTCTGTGTTCAGGAGAGTTCCAGTTGAGTAAGAAGTCCAGATGTTCTCCCCAACATGTATCAATTTTGTCAAGAAGGGGCATTACTTGAAAGAAGAAACACTGAATGCCAAGCAGGGTCTGTTTGCACAGCTGCAAAGGTGTCTTTCTTTATTGTAAAGTTAACACTGAAGATATTCAGAAACAGGCTAATAGATAGCCATTATCATTGTGTTGCTGATGATGCCTATATTTATATAGTGCTATGTGGTTGACAAATTAGATTCACACATTATCTAAATGGATTTTTTCTATAACTTTGGGATGAAAGCATCAAAGTTGTTATTCCTATGACATCCTATGTCTGGCTTCATGATGCTATGTCCAGGTTCATGTGGCTTTAAATATTAAAGCCAGTTCTCAGTCTAGGTCTTTTGACTCCTGGTTCAATAGTTTTCTTCTTCCCAAAGTTACACAGATAGCATTGTCACCAACTCCCTTCCTCACCAAGTTAGCTTTTTGGAGGGACTATATGCCTGGTGTCACAAGGTTTGGAATGGGCATCTCCCATGCTCCATGAAGAAATGATGAATTTTCTCTCTGAAATAATTTGAAGAATAATTAAATAGTATTAACTAATTGGGTTTATAAAATTTTCTCCTGGAAAAATGTCAAATTAAAAAAAAAAAAAAGATGTTGTATTAAAAGATAGGAAGAAATGGAGAGGATGTGGCTATGGCTCTTTATCTATGGCCCTTTACAGGAAAAGGTTACTGATTCTTATTATAAGTACTAAGAAATGGAAAGAATTTATGTAATAATTCAAAGATAGAAGAGATGCTTTCCTACTGTACGATCAGGTAAAGAAAGGTGAATTAATTTTATTAAACTGGTTTTCCTTAAGCAATTCTCAGAGATGAGACTTATTTCTGGGAAAGGGTCTGTCTTAGTTATCCAGTGCTGCTATTACAGAAATACCACAAGTGGATGGCTTCAAGAAACAGAAGTTTATTCTCTCACAGTCTAGTAGGCTAGGAGTTCAAATTCAGGCTGCCAGCCCCAGGGGAAGGCTTTCTCTCCCTGTCAGTTCTGGAGGAAGGTCCTTGTCATCAATCTTCCCTTGGTCTGGGAGTTTTCCAAGCAGGAACCTTGGGTCCAAAGGACACACTCTGCTCCCAGTGCTGCCTTCTTGGTGGTATGAGGTCCCCCATCTCTCTGCTCACTTCTCTGTTTTATATCTTAAAAGAGATTGGCTCAAGACACATTCCAATCTTGTAGATTGAGTCCTGCCTCATTAACATAACTGCTGCTAATCCCATCTCATCAACATCATAGAGACAGGATTTACAACACATAGGAAAATCACATCAGATGATAAAATGGTGGACAATCACCCAATACTGGGAATCATGGCCTAGCCAAACTGATACACATATTTTTTGGAGACACAATTCAATCCATGAAAGGGGCAGAGGGGAAGAATTATGCCAAAGATATCTTCCAGAATATAGATCAGAGATATGAGACATATTTTAGCAATGATACAGCAAATAGTATTTTACACTGAGAAATAAATTTTGGTTGAGAAGGAAGTTACTATAGAATGTTGTAGTATATGTCTATTCTGAATTCACCTTGGTGTGTTCTTGACATTGTAGCCCTCATATAATATTGTCATACAGTTTTCAGTAGAGTTTGTTTAAAATGAGTTGTGAACAGTTCATAAAAAATCAAATATAAAAAAGCAATAAATATACTGCTTTAATGATTTTAATAAGTTTTTGGACTATTTAAGTTTTTTATTTCTTCTTAAGTCACTTTTATTAAGATATATTGTCTAGAAATTTGTCCATTTAGTCTGAACTTTCAAAACTCTTGGTATAAATTGCTCATACTGTTCTCTTAGTAACACTTTAATATCTGCAGTTTCTTAATGTATCCCACTTTTAATTCTTGATATTGGTTGTTTATAACTTCTATCTTTCTTGATCAGCCTTGTCAGAGGTTTAGTAATTTTTATTAGACTTTTTAAAGAACCAATTTTGGGTTTTATTGATAATCTCTGTTGAATTCATTTGTTTCCTCTTTCGTTAATGCTTTTTCTTATTTTGTTATTTATTTAATTATTTCTTCTTCCTTCCTTTTCTAACCTGTTTGTTTTCTTATCTTGAGAATATGATTAGCTCATTCATTTTCAGATTTACTTCTACAATAAGTGCATTTAATGCTATAATTTTCTCTTTAGCATAGCTTTTGCTGCATCTCACAAGTTTGAGTATGTAATAATTCCAATATAATTCATTTAAAAATATTTTCTACTTTATATTATGATTTCTCCTCTGATCTGTGGGCTATTTAGAAGTGTGTTTACTAATTTCCAAACATACCAGGGTTTCTTAGTTACCTTTGTTATTAATTTCTGATTTAAATATGCTGTAGCTGAAGATCATCCATTTCAGTCCTTTCAATTTTTTTGTTTTGCTTAATAGCCCAGGATAAGTTTAATATTTATAACTGTTCTATATGTACTAGAAAGAACAAGTTTTCTCTAATTTTGCCTCAGCATTTTATTTAATGTCCATTAGTACACATATGTTCATTTTGCTGTTCTCATCTTCTAGACCTTGATCCACTTTTTTGTCTGCTATCAAATACTGAAAGGAGCCCTGGTGGCACAACTGTTAAGTGCTTGGCTACTGTCCAAAAGTTTGGAGGTTCGAACTCACCCCACAGCTCATCAAGAGAAAGACATGGCAATCTGCTTCTGTAAAGATTATAGCCTAGAAAACCCTGTGGGGCAGTCTACTCTTTTGCATGGGATTGCTATGAGTCAGAATCAACTAGACTCTACACAACAACAATTACTAGTTTTAGAAACTTTTACTATGATTGTGAATTTGTCTGTTTCAACTTTCAGTCTTAATAATTTTTGCTTTATATATTTTGGGATTATGTTATATGATATCAAATTAAAAATTGTTATCTCTTCCTAATGAATTGCATATTTTTTTATTATGCAGTGTCTGATTTTTCTCTCTCTAGTAATGTGAAATATGGTTTGTATGATACTAATATAACTACAGCAGCTTTCTTTTGGGTGTTAGTTGCATGGTTTGTCTTTTTCAAGCCTTTTACTTTCAAATTTTCTGAATACATGTGTATTAGATATATGGATATAGTTATATACATAATTAAATCTGACAATCTTTGTCTTTTAAGTTGAGCATTTAGTCTATTTATATTTAATGTGATTACTAATGTATTTGGGTTTATATCTACATTTTATTTGTGTTACCTATTCTATCTGTTTCTATATTTTTCTTTCCTCACTTACCTTCTTTTGGGTTAATTCCATTTTTTCCTTCTACTGGTTTATATACTTCTTTCAGTGCTTATTCTAGAAATTACAACATTAACTCTTAACTTGTCAAAGTCAAAAGTTAATAATTGCCTTCACCTTCTTCCCTGACAGTACAAAGTCCTTAGAACATTTAACTTCATTTATACCTTTCTTGACTTTGACTATTATTGTTATGCATGTTAATCATATGTATGCAATTTTTAAAACCCCAGTATATTATTGTTTTATTTAGTAAGTAATTATTTAGAATTACCCTCATGCATTTCTTTATCTTAGCTGTTAGTTTCTTACCAAATTCCACATCTTCTATCTAAGATCACTTTTTTTATGCCTGAAATACATCCATTAAAGTTTTCTGTAGTGTGGGATGCTTGCTGCTGGTGCCAAACTCTGTTTTTTGTGTGAGCATTTGTTGGAGGGAGGGTATTCTGAAAACGTTTTTAAGTCTCATTCCTGAAGTATATTTTTAGTGGATATAGAATTCTAGGTTGTCAATTATTTCTTTCAGCATATTAAAAATGTTGTTCCATCGACTTCTGGTATGCATTTTGCTATTTAAGAAACAGTTGTCAGTCTGTACGCCTTTTTAAGGCAATCTGTCTTTTTGTCGTTATTGTTGATTGATTTCAATATTTCCTCTTTATCTGTTTTTCTTTACAGTTCTATGATGTGTCTAGATGTGGATTTATTTTATTTATCCTGTTTTGGATACCCTGGACCTCTTGAATCTGTGGCTTAGTCTCTGTGATCATATCTGAGAAATTCTCTGACATCAACTCTTCAAATATCGCCTCTGCCACATGTTCTCTCTCTCATCTCCTTCTGGCACTTTAATTAAATGTATAGTAGACCCTTTCCCTCCATATATTTTACACGTCTCTTAACCTCTTTTTCATTTTTTCTCTCTCTCCTATACTCTGGATAATTACATTTGACCTATCCTCTAGCTCCCTAATTCTCTCTTCAGTTATGTCTAATCTGTGATTGAACTTTTTTCCTTTTTTTAAGTTTCTAATTCTAGTTAGTCTAGGGTCACTATAAGTCCGAGTTAACAAGATGGAAATGGGTTTGGTTTTTGGTTTTGTTTTTTATTTCTGTGAATTTGATTTTATTATTTAAAAAAATACGGTTTCTGTTTCCCAGAAGAATAATCCAGCAAGTAATTTTAAAAACAATAGTAAAAATAAAAACAATCTTTATCTGAGAACTCTACTGTCTCATTCTGATAATTCCAATGTCTAACGCTTTTGTGGGCCTGTTTCTGTTTTCTTTCATTACTGCTGCTTCTTGCTCATGCTCCCTTATTGTTGTGCTTAGTTATTTTAACTATATGTGGCTCACTTTTCTAATAATATTATTTATGGAAATAATTTGAGGACTAAAATGAACAGAAAACTTAAGAGACAGTTTTCATTTTCTTTTGTTAGGTGCCAATGGACACTACAAATCTAGGGCCACTTTAAACTAAATCTATGACTTGAGGGATGTTTTTGCTTTGTTTTGTTTTTTGAAAACCTGAGGCGATGAGATTTTCTGTCACTAATTCTATTATTGAAGACAAGTTGTTGTTACTCACAGACATGACCCTCCTCACCCCTAGACACCAAGACAACATTACTGATGGGTGGGGAGGTGAGATAAGTCTACTTCTGGTTCATCCTTACTCTGAAGGAGTTTCAACACTAAAGATGGGAGAGTCTCCTATGAGCTCCCCTTAGGCAGATTCTGTCTTTTGACCATCCTGTGGACCCAGACATACTAGACAGCCAGAGTTTGCTAAGTTCAGCAAATGCCTTAGGGTAAAAATTTCTTAACTCTCTGGGTTAGAGATTTCATTTAGATGTTTGCCTAATAATTCTTAACTAATTTGATGCTTTTAGATGATTAAAAATATATTATTCTTTTTGACCATCATATTTAGCCATGTCTCTTTTAGAGGGTAGGGGGAGTCAAGGGGTGGTCTTAATAACTTAGCCCATCATATTTTAGAAACTCTTTTCTATTTCACATTTTTACTTATATTTTGCTTATGTGTTATCTACCTTATTCCAAAATGCATGCAAGGTATTTTACTTATGTCCATACTATTTGATCTATTTAGTTAACATGTTTATAATTGTTTTTAAACAGATTTTTTAAAATTTCACCAAGTAGCAGAAAATTGAGGGGAAAAAAAAAAAACAAAAAACCCAAAACACACACATATATGAAAGAGAGAGGTTGTAACAGGTCCTTTCATGATCTGCCTTGTCTCACAATCATGGATGGAAGTTTGGTATCAAAACAAATAAAGCAAAAACTAATGGAAAAATATTGGAGAACCTTACTGAGTAATCTCATTAGTGTTAGCCATGGGGGAGACTCAGGGGTCCTTTGACAGAGGATATGTGAGGACGTCTTCCTAAACTCATTTCCCCATGGTTTGTTGGGACAGCATTTTCCCGGTTAATCTTCATGAATTCTGTTAAAAAAAAAAAAAAAAATCTAACATGTCTTTCTGTGGGTATTAATGCTTCAAGATGTCATTTAGAAATTGTGCAACCAAATAATATTTGAAAGAATTTGAGGCAACAATTGAGGGTGTGAGAGTCTCCCTCTTTTGTAGCTGTAGTGTTAAGAACACAGACTCTAGAGTCAGAATGCTTGGATTCACATTAGGAGAATTATCTGTCCACTTTCTGACTTAGTTTCCTCATCTATAAAATTGGAATAATAAGAGTATCTATCTCATAGAGTTTTGTGACAATTAAATGAGTTAATACAACATGGAATGTGCTTAGAGCTAAGCATGGAGCTTAGTGAGTACTCCTTGAGTATTTAAAGGGAACAGAGCTTTTCACTGTACAATGAATACCGAGTGAAAACACAAATACTCCTGGGAGAGGTAGCACATGACTCTGTTCCCACTTGTTGTGTGATTGTGTGCTGTCGAGTCCATTCTGACTCACAACGACCCTATATGACAGAGTAGAATTGCCCCATAAGGTTTCCTAAGCTGTAATCTTTACAGGAGCAAGTGGCCACCAGGTCTTTTCTCCCACAGAGCTCCTGGGTGGGTTTGAACCACCGACCTTTCGGTTAGCACCTGAGCACTTAACCACTGGAGGCTCCTTTCTGTTCCCACTAGCAGACCACTTTTAGAGAGTGAGGTGCAACAAGGATGGAGGGCACTGGACCCGGAAGGGATAGCAAGAAGCAGGAGTTTAGGATAAAGGTGCAGAGGTGCTGCCCTTTGCCTAATTTATATTTAGCCAAGGGATTTTGCTGTTTTTAAACTGCTCTGTCCCTCATTTACCTTCTCTATGATGCATAGGCCTAGTTTTCTTCTCCAGAAGCCAGTGAGTATACAGATTGTTTTTTCTTTTTTAACCCAGGAATATATTAAGTAAGGTTGAACATGAATTGTTATCGTGCCACTGGGGCGTGGGGTGGGGGGAATAAAACTGATTCAATTTGATTCTCAAGTGTATTCCTACATTGAATAATAATGACATTATCATTTAATTATTTAGACATTATCCTCCATTCACATGTATAGTTTGGGACCATTTAAAAAAAAAACCTAGAAAGAACAATATTCTGTTTTTATTGTAGAGCCCCACTGTTAAATATCTCACAGGCTAATGTTTAATCACATTCTTAGTCTTGCACAGTTCTTGATAATAATTAACCTGAAATAACTACTTCCATATGTGAGTTGGGGCATATTTGCTTTTCTTGTTTCAATTTCCTTTCTCAGGAAGTTAAATGGTTAAAACTTGCAGATCTAAATTGTCCGTGAATAGCCATAAGAAGAAAAGTCCATGAAGGATGGAGATCGAGAGGTATGTATATATTTGCTAATACAAAACCAAGCATTTATGAAACATTTAAGGACTATGTTAAAATGAAAGTTTCTTTTCAATATCATGTGACCAGAATGTTTGCAAGTTTGGAAAGATTTGGACTCCAGTGTGGGGTGCATTTCTTTCTTTCTTTTTTTTCTCTGGTGACCAAAGTCAAGAGAATCTAATTACCAAGGCCTCAATGTAACATAGGTGAGCCAACTTATAGGTCTACAAGACAAGGGTTACATATATATTTCTTCCCCTTTGTTATCTCTAACATACCTCAAGTATACAGTCTATTCATTTATCTGGGGGCCAATCTACTAGTTTTCCAATTAACTCTGACAAAAATCAATAACAACATATTTCAAATTTACAATTTTTTTAATCAATCAGCAAATGCATTTATAGTGACCCTATAGGACAGAGTAGAACTGCCCCATAGGGCTTCTAAGGAGCGACTGGTGGATTCGAACTGCTGACCTCTTGGTTAGCAGCTGAGCTCTTAACCACTGTGCCACTAGGGCTCCATATATTGTGGTAGATTGTATTATTTTTCCAACTTTGTGATCCCTTCCTTGTTAGAAGATCATACATCCCCATCATTGCCATAAAATATCTTCTTATATGCGGAGTTTACTTCCCAGTCTCATTGTCAGTTGGCCAAATAATTTGCTTGGGCCAATAGGATATGAGAAGTGACAGAGTGCCAGTCCTGAGCAGAAGCTTTAAGAGGCATCTCATGTGTCTGCCATCTCTTGTGTTTCTCCTTCTGCCACAGAAGGCATATCCCAAATAAGGGCTGTTTCCTCAGTCAGAATGAGAAGACGTGCGTAGCAGAGCCACTGCAGATAACTCTCAGCCTTCAATACAGAACAAAAGCCAGAAATAAATGTTTTTTTTGTTCTAAACCAATGAGATTTGCAGTTGTTTTACTGCAGCAAAGTTGACTAATGCATATGTTGAAACGACCTTTGCTGTTTGTAATGGACTAGAAACTAATTGAGGCTACATTGTGTGATATTATATACA
This sequence comes from Dugong dugon, assembly GCA_030035585.1. NCBI lineage: Eukaryota > Metazoa > Chordata > Mammalia > Sirenia > Dugongidae > Dugong > Dugong dugon. Next base: position 69,171,860 of record CM057464.1, read on the forward strand.
TGAGAATGCCTCTGAGTGAGTCATGTAATTTCCATTCTATTTAATTACTGATCTTTGAAAGCTGACCATTGAAAATGAGGAAAAAATACAAAGTCATATTGCTAGTAGCTACATAAAAATGGAAATTCATGCTCTGGGGGAATCTAAACAAAAACAAAAGAACCGAACTTGCTGCTGCTGAGTCGATTCCAACTCATAGTGACCCCATGTGTTATAGAACAGAAACATCTCCATAGGGTTCTCTTGGCTGTAATCTTTACAGAAGCAGATCTCCAGGCCTTGCTTTTGCAGTGCTGCTGGGTGGGTCTTAACCGCCAACCTTTGGGTTAGTAGTCCAGTGCAAACCGTTTTTACCACCCAGGGACCTTTGGGGTTACTCAAAGGCTGCAAATTTTACTAACTCTCTATCTATACCAAAATTATATAGACTATGCAAAAATACAAATATTTTATTTTACATATGATATAATTTACATTGCAGTTCTAATATTTGGAAAAAATTGTTCATATTTTTCATGGAGCACATTCTTTTCATGTTTTAATTTTTATGTTTTGTAAAAATTTTTTTTTTGAGAAAGCACTTACAGAACTCAGAACTATTTTTTAATGAAGACTTAGATTAAAAGATAAAAATTAAATATTGTATGCATGTAAATGAGGGAAAGCATGCAAAACACCTTCCTTTTTATATATACAGTATGACAGTTGTATTGTCAGGAGGATTAAGTGTTTCTCCTGAGGCATGTGCTTTTGGATGTTTAGGGGATGTATTCTCATCTCGATATGATAGATAACTTCTACTTTTACTATCGAGAGATACTTTCATGCATCAAAGGGAGGTGAGATTACTTTTTAGATGTTAATTGCCTTCCTCCACTTCAGGTTGAACCTGTGACATTGGATTAATATTTTTAGATTATTCACTGGTCAAGGCACAGAATGATGTTTTTATAAACATCTATAACCCATAGCAGTACGGTAGTTGATACTGATTTTTGAACAGAATTTCACCAGGACCTGTTCAAAAATGCGTTCCCATGAAACAATATAAATCTTCCCTGTACTTCATGTTCTATCCTAAATCGAGTCCACCACCTCCTTGAAGCCTCCTTGATCATACTTACCACCCCCAATCTCTCCCTTTGTATTTGTTGTCCATATTTACACTGGTGCCCTTTAAACTGGGGAGGCTTTGAGGGTGGAGAATGGGTTGCCTGGCACCCCACAGCACCTCCAAGTTCACTGAGTACGTGAGTCGGTCAGTGAAAGAGCGTGTGCCTTGATGAATAAAACTGGAACATGTGAAGTTTAGTATGTGGGCATCAGCTGGCTTTTATTACACTCTAATTAAATCTTGTCTCCCTGGAAGTAATGTAAACTCCTTGAGGGCAGTTATCCTGTCACTCCACTGTTGTTTCCCACAGCGCTAGGCACACAGTCGTGGCTCAGCAAGCACTCACTGGATGTAATTGAGTTGAATTACTTGGGTAGGAAATAACAAAAACTTGTTTGAGTCAGGCTTCATTTATTTGAAATTGAAACACAGATCCTCAGAGTCACTAATCTAGTCCTCATCACCTCACACTTTGGGACAATTTGTACTACAAAAATCCACCGAGGAGCTGCTCTTTTTTTGTGAAAATATTTTAAGCAGTTGAGAAAAGAGAAGGATTTAGGTATGTGCACTCTTCATTCACACTAACAGTGTGCCCTGGCTGGAGTTGCTGGAGGGATGTCGGTGCCTCTGTTGGTGTTGGGTATTGTAGCCATTATCACACCACCAGGTAGCAGATGGAGCTCTGGCAGCACAGCGGTTAAGACCTATGGCTGATAACCAAAAGGTTGGCAGTGCAAATCCACCAGCTTCTCCTTGGAAACCCTATGGGGCAGTTCTACTGTGTCCTCTAGGGTTGCTATGAGTCAGAATTACTTGATGGCAATGGGTTTGGGTTTTTGGTTAGGTAGCAGACATTTTCTGACTGCTCTCACAGTACCCAGGTACACAGTTGTTCGATGTGTATGTCCAGCATGCTCCTAGAACTGTAGGAGGCAATTGGAGGTAGTAGAGCAGAACGTAGTCTTTGTCACAAGATAGACATGAGTTTGAATCTCAGTTCTAGTACTTATTAGCCGAGTGTCTTGGATAAGTCACATAACCTCTGAATTACGATCTTCTTATTTATCAAATAGGAATAAATGCCTACTTCATATGCTTCTGAGAGTGTTGGAGAAAGGGTAATGAGTGCCTACCACAGTGACCGAGATAAGGCTGGGTCAATCCATACTAGCTTCTGTTATTATTGCCTAATGCAATATCTAGTATATAATAACTGCTCAGTAAAATAAAGTGAATGATCAGCATGCAGCTCATTAACCAATTCCTGTTGTGAAGACAAGAAAAAGAAGCTCTATAAAGTCACAGAGGGGGTTGTGAATTTTAATGAATTAGTAGAGGTGAAAAAGTCTTTGTCCTCATAGCTATGTATAAGACTATGTAATCTGAGTTGTGTATCAGTAGATATTTTTTTAAGTATCTACTGCATGATTAGCACTGAGAGCACTATATGTATGGCAGAGGATTTAAAAACAATAAAAACAGAACTGATGTTGAACCTCAATGAAGAATGTGTCACCTCTGTCGTGGGATTAGATACGTACAGGCAGAAATACCTGCTGTCATGGTATTGACATGGTATTGTTGTTAATTAATACTTACCACGATAATTGTTGGAAACCCTCGTAGCATAGTAGTTAAGAGTTCAGCTGCTAACCAAAAGGTCGGCAGTTTGAATCTACCAGGTACTCCTTGGAAACCCTACGGAGCAGTTCTACTCTGTCCTATAGGGTCGCTATGAGTCGGAATCGACTCGACAGCAATGGGTTTTCGTTTATAATTGTTAATTAGTACTTACTATGATACCACACATTTATATAACACAAAAGTTTATGATGCACTTTAAAAGACATTATCTTATTATGTTATTTTTATATTAACCCAATGAAGTCAGAAGATTATTATCCCTATTTTATAGATGATCATGCAGTTGGAAATTTATGAAGCCAGGAAGCCTTCCCACTCCAAGTCCAGAGCTCATTCTCTTACGGGCTTCAGAAGTCCTTTGCTAACAGGAGATATCTAGGGAGGAAGATAAAACTTTTTATTGTGATGGATAAGAGCCAAGTCCCCCAGGCAAAATGAGAGGGAAGTGGCTTCACACTGTCAGGGGTTCTGGGAGGGAGAGAGAATACTCTAAGGCAGGGTTCTTCACCCTTAGCACATTGACATTTGGCTGATGATTCTTGGTTGTGGGGCTGTCCAGTGCACTGTAGGGTGTTTGGCAGCATCCCTCTACCTACTAGATGCCAGTAGCATCCCCTCAGCTGGGGAAACTAAAAATGTCTCTAGACATTGTCAAATTTCCCCTGGGGGTGGGGAGGATCACTCCTGGTTGAGAACCACTGCTCTAAGTGAAGAGATAGTTTAGTTTTCCTCGTGGCCATATATGAGCAGAAGTCACAGTCCCTGAACCAAAGCAGTCACCATTTTTAGCAAATACATCTCTGTTTTTTAGGGAAGTTTTAGTTTGCACTGAATGCTAGAGAATACAGTGGGGACGGGTGACACGCTTGTCCCCTAGAGAAGGCACAGATGGTCTCATGAGGAGGAACCTTCTGCTAGTATTCCAGGGCATAAGACCAAGTAAGACCGATTCACTGAAATATACAGAGGGAGCAGAAGGGAGAATTGTCCAACTGAAATGTATCCAGGGTATACTCACCACACATCTGCTCTTTTGCAGTGTGCTGTATAATAACTATGGGTGGCCCCGCTGTCTGGTTCTGGCTCCAAAAACACAGAGTCTTCCTTGCCATCAGTATAACACTGCTTTCCTACTTGAAAGGGTGCAATGGGGAGTATTAGGTTATGAGTCTAGAAAGGTAGGATTTGGCACTTTTTTAGGCCTTGAACCTTAGGCAAGGCAATTCACCTCCCCGGATCTAAGTTTCTGTATGTGCAAAATGAGAAGATTAATTTGGATATCCCTAAGCTCTGAAATTCTGTGGTTTTCCCGCTCTTACTACCACAACTAAAATCTCTATTACTGCCAACTAGTATGAATGTACGATTATACTGCCATGCGAATCACCACAAGTAATATGGTAATATTGCCAGTGTCGTTCTTGTAAAGTTAAAGAAAATGTTCTAATGAAACAGATTAAGGCTACTTACAATATATGCATCCTTGGGCTCAGGAGGACTAGAGAGGAAATGATCTACTTGGATATGAGAAATGAAGTAGCCAGGGCATTGAAATCTATAACTCACCATAGTTAATGAATCTTCCTCTCCCTAGCCCAATACCCCAGGCAAAAGATAGGCATTGGTACCTATTAAATAAGAGCTAGGAGAAAAGGAATTACAGTCAAAACCCTCTTAAGACATTTTCAAAGGAGCAGCCATTAAAACTTTGAAACCAGGAAATCTTCCTTGGAGAGAAATGGAAAATCGCAAGTACAGTGCCATGCAAATGTAGCTATTTAATAAATACTACCGGATAAGGAGGATGATAAGAAGAAATGTATGCTGGAGGGAAAAGTAGGAAGCAGGAACCTTTTAAGGGGCGGTTACTGTCCTTTTTTCTTTTCTTTCTTTTTTTAAACAAATTGTGAATTTCTACTAGTGGAAATGCCATATGACCTGAAGATGGTGATTCTTAATGGACTAATTTCTCTCCCTCCAGATTTAAGGTTCAGTGGCCATTGTATCCAGTGGACATCAGGGGAACACTTTCCATTTTTTGGAGGGAAGGACTTTAGTTTCATAGTTGCACTCTTTGCAAAGGAATGAGTGTTATTAGGGAAATAGTGACGGATGCCTGCCTCTCCTCTTCCCTCTGCAACAGCAACAGTGAAGACATGCAGAGAGAAAGGAAGCACGGAGAGATAGTGTCTATCTATGTAAGAGAAAAGTTAGCCTTTAAAGTAAATGTTTTAGTAATACCCATGCCATCTCTAAAGGCAATTTGGAATTGATGGAGTTTGTTTGGGCATGCTTACTACACTTTCAGTTCCATAAATTTTCTGAATGGAAGCATGGGTATGGGTGAACACTAGTATTCTCTTCCACAGCCTTCCCTCTGGTTATCAGGTATCCATTTGCTCCCTCCAACCCAGTGTCCCATCAGTTACCGCATCCATCTTTATATCCAGGACCCGTAGTTGATGCTCAGACACAGAACTGAATGTGGCAATCTATGAATGACAAATTATCTACATCCTGCCTCCACTTAATAAAAATGGAGGAGCGTGGGCAGAATAATTGGAATATAGTATCTGTCACAGGAAACAGGCTCTGAGAAGAGATTACCATGCAGGGAGGTCCATTAGGGAGTGCTCTGGAGAGCACTAACTATGGAAGGGAAGAGAAGGAGGAAGAAGTGGACTGAGGGAGAAGCTGGACTGCACTGTAGTCAGAACACAACCAATCTCATGATGAAGCTAGGGAGGCCCTTCACAACTGTCCCAAGTTTGGGAGAGGAAGCTGGACCTTTATGCCTTAATTTGACCAGCCATTGGATTGGGGTGCTCTGGGAAGTAAGCATAACCTTTTGGACAAGCCACTGGGGCCACTGTCTTCATCTGAGGCAATTTTCAAAAAAGTGCTGACAACTGGGGGCTGTTTTCAGCACTCCCAACAGCTGGGAAAATAAATCCTTCAGCCTTATGGAGGGATCTGGAAGGTGAATTATAGTGCTACTACAAACTTCCATTCTGGAACTGGAAAGGGAGCAACACAATTACTGGTTCATAATAGCACTGGGGATCCTGCTTACAGACACTGGAAGCATCTTCTCCCTGTAGGAGAAGTTACTTGATGAAACCCTGGTTGTAACCTCTGGGAGGAACTTCCTTCCATTTTTCTCCATGTTTCTTCCCTCTGGGTAGGTTTTTCCTTATTTATTATCCTCCATGTTCACATCTTATGTGGGTATTGGGGAGTCTGCCCTCCTTGGGGCTGTGTACCTTTAGAAGACATCTTCCTGTTCCTGGAAAGTTGGAGGACCAAACTAATTCTTTTAAATCCTGAGCGGTGAGAAACTTTTTAACATAGGTCCATTGTTTCTTTGCAGTGCAATTTCCTTAAACTTAATAGACTCCTGATCTAATTGTTTTCAGTCAGTTCCATGTAGCAGAAATAATACTTAAATTTATTTTCTAGACTAGTCTCTAAATATGCTTTATGTATTTGCTTCCTTACTCCCAGTCATTTCTTTTCTCTCTCTTTAATGATGGCTACCTGTCTGGCTTTGGGGCCCTAGTGGCGCAGTGATCAAGCGTTTGGCTGCTAACCAAAAGGTTGGCAGTTGGAATCCACCAGTCGCTCCTTGGAAATCCTATGGGGCAGTTCTACTCTGTCCTATAGGGTCGCTATGAATCCTGGTGGTATAGTGCTTAAGAGTTCAGCTGCTAACCAAAAGGTCAGCAGTTCAAGTTCACCAGGCACTCCTTGGAAACCTTATAGAGCAGTTCTACTCTGTCCTGCAGGGTCGCTATGAACTGGAATCCACTTGATGGCAACGGGTTTGGTTTTGGGTACCTGTCTGGCTTTAGAAGCCCTGGTTGCACAGTGGTTAAAGCCATCGACTGCTAACTGAAAGGTCTGTGGTTCGAAATGACCAGCGACTCTGCTGGAGAAAGATGTGGCAGTCAGCTACTGTAGAAATTTGCAGCGTTGGAAACTCTATGGGGTCGCTATGAGTTGGAATCGACTTGAGAGCAGTTGGTTTGGTTTTGGGTTTACCTGTTTGGATTTAGTGGGAATTCTTGCCCTTCCCCCAAGGCTGAGTCTGAAGGGGCCTTTGTTTATAAAAAGACTTTTCGATCTTTCTACTCCTTGGGGCCTAGAAGTAGTTGGTTTTTCTAAAGCTTTAAAACTTTGAATTTTGTTCTCTGTTCTGTTCATTCCTTCTTACCAACCATCCAAATTTCTCATGAGCTCATCTCTTTCTTGAAATGCCTTGACAAACACAGCTAAGAATAACCAACACATACTAATGCAATGTTTCCTCCAACATACCTTGGAGTTGCCAGCTCAGCACATGTTCTGCTTCTTATGTTATTCTGTGTGACAATTTTACTAAATATTGCTGCTGCATAATATAGATCACTAGTCTGTTATGTCTGTTCCTTTATATTTTAGATTCTTATTATTGAAGCATACCACTTTAAACTATCAATTATTAGATTAGTTAGGGTTGTAACAATCAACCCTTAAATGCCAGTGGCTTAACACTATAAAAATGTATTTCTTATTCATATCTCATCCAATCTGGGTCAGGTAGCTCTCCTCCAAGCAGTGAGTAAGATACCTTGCCTCCTTTCATTTTTTGGTACCACCATTTTCAACACAAGGCTTCTAAGCTTTTCCAGAAAGGGTAAAGAAAAGAGGGGATGGAGAGTGGGAGATTTGGAAAAGTATTAAATTTATAAATTAGATTGAAAGCGGCAGACATCACTCCTACCCACTTTCCGTTGTCTGTGACTCAGTCACATAGTTCACTTAATTGCAAAGAGGTTTGGGAATATAGTTTAGTGTACGCCCAGGAAGAAGAGCAGGAAGAGCATTGGTGAGTGCTATTCTTTTCTCCAGATAGGTTGGAGCAAGGATGAAGATCCAAATTGTGATGGAACTTGGATTACCCTACTCTGAACATTGGACAATATCCCTGAAAAATAATTGAAGGTACCAATGATTTTTTGATAAGGAAGTAGTATGATCATTTTTGTTTCAAATTAACATAACAGTGGTAAAAATATTGTGGATATATCAGAATGGAGGTAGCAGGGGAAATAAATGATTGGCTATCTAAATGAGGGAGTCCTGGTGGTGCAGTGGTTAAGAGTTTGACTGTTAACCGAAAGGTTGGCCGTCTGAATCCACTGACCACTCCTTGGAAACCCTATGGAGCAGTTCTCCTCTATCCTATAGGGTTGCTGTGAGTCAGAATCTACTAGATGGCAACAAGTTTGGTTTTTTATGTTTATCTAACTAGGAGACTGATGTGGTCCAGAAGAAAGTTGATGAAAGAAATAGCAGGAGGACCAGAGGAAAGAGACAATTTGTGAGATATTTGGGATATAGAATAAGTTGAGCAATATGGGAAGTGGCTAAAGGAAAGGAAAGAATAAGGGTGGATGGTGATATCATTTACTGAGATAGGTAATACAGGACTAAAGGTTTCTGAGGACAACTTCAGTGTGAGACATGTTAATTTTAAAATATCTTACTGAACTCCTGAAGTTCAGCCTTCAGCCAAAGATTAGACAAGCCCATAGAACAAAACAAGACTAAATGGGCACACCAACCCAGAGGCAAGGATGAGAAGGCAGGAGAGAACAGGAAAGCTGGTAATGGGGAACCCACAGTTGAATAGGGGAGAGTGTTGACATGTTGTGGGGTTGGCAACCAATGTCACAAAACAATATATGTATTAATTACTTAATGAGAAACAAATCTTCTCTGTAAACCTTCATCTAAAGCATAATAAAAAAATTTAAAAAAACACATAAAATGTACTACCACCTGCCAAAAAAAAAATGAAGTATCTTACTGAAATTCTAGGAAGACATTTAGTTAACATTTTAAAATACAGATTTGGAGTTGTAAGAATAACTAAATTGTAGATAAAGGCTTGGAAATCACGAACATGAAAACGAGAGTTCAATTGATGGAAATAGATTAGCGCTTTCGATGAAAGCAAAACATATTAAAATGAGCAATAAAGGATAGCACCTTGGAGAATTCATCCTTGAATGAGCAGACAAAGGAGGAAGATCTAACACTGAAAACTGAGAAAGGTTATTCAGAGAGGTATAAGGAGACTCATGAGAGTGATGTTCTAGAATCTAAGGGAGGAGAATTTTTCCAGAAATGTAAGGCACACAATGACAACAACAACCAAGTGTCAGATGCTGCAGGAAGGTCAAAATCATTGGTCTGTAGAAAGGACAGACAATACCAAGTGTTAGGAAGCACGTGAAGTAGCCAGAAGTTTGATAACACTGGTTTTTTTTTTTTTGGTTTGGAGTATAAATTGATGCAATCACTTTGCAAAACTACACTGACTAAAGCTAAAAAGAAATGTATTTATATGTGCGCTGCAAAAAGACATGAACAAGAATGTTTATACGTAGGGTAATACAAACAGCAATGTTATTTGTAATAGCCAAGAACTGGAAATGACTCAAATGTCTATCAATAGTAGAATGGTTAAATAAGTTATGGTAAATTCCTATGTTGGAATACCCTATCACAATAAAATAAACATCATGGATCAGTCTCACAGAGTTGACACAAAGAAGTCAGATGCAAAAAGTACATACTGGCATGATTTCTTTTAGATAAAATTCAAAACAGGCAAATCCAATCTATGGTGTTCAAAATCAGGATAATCGTTACCTATGGGGGCCAGGTGTGATTGGAAGGGGACATGAAGTATCTTTTGAAATTCTGGTAATGTTTGAGGTTTAGGTGATGGTTATATCATGTGGTAGACTGCATAAAGCTCACAAAGATGCTTCTGTCCTAATCCATGGAACCTGTGAATATGCTAATTTACATGGTGTGTTAGTCATCTAGTGCTGCCATAACAGAAATACCACAAGTGGATGGTTTTAACAAAGAGAAGTTTATTTCCTTACAGTAAAGTAGGCTAAAAGTCCAAATTCAGGGTGTCAGCTCCAGGGGAAGGCTTTCTCTCTCTTGGCCTTCTCATCAGTGTTCTCCCAGACTAGGAGCTTCTCAGCACAGGGACCCAGGTCCAAAGGATGTGCTTTGCTCCCGGCACTGCTTTCTTGATGGTATGAGGTCCCCCTGTCTCACTGCTCACTTCTGTCTTTTATATCTCAAGATATTGCCTCAGGACACAATCCAGTCTTGTAGATCAGGTCCTGCCTTACTAACACAACTGCCACCCATCCTCCCGCATTAACATCATAGAGACAGGTTTACAACATATAGGAAAATCACACAGTACCAGGAATCATGGCCTAGTCAAACTGATACACACATTTTTGGGGGGACATAATTCAAACCGTGACACATGGGAAAAAGGAATTTGCAGATTATTTTTAGGATTAGTTTAAGGATTCTGAGATGGGCAGATTATCCTGGATTATCCAGGTGGGCCCAATGTAATCACAGGATCCTTATAGAGAAAGACAAGAGGATCAGAGTCAGTAGTAGGAGATGTGACGACTGAAGGAGAGGTTGGAGTGATACACTTAAAGATGGATGGAGGGGCCATGAGCCAACAAATGCAGGCACTCTCTAGAAGGTGGACAAGGCAAGGAAATCTATTCTCTAGATCCTCCAGAAGGAATGCAACTCTACTGACACCTTGATTTTAGCCTGAATGACTCATTTCAGACTTCTGATCTCCAGAAATGCATGATAATAAATTTGTATTTTCTTTAGTCACTAAGTTTGTAGTAAGGATCCCTGGTGGGAGAATGGTTAAGTGCTTGGCTGCTAACCAAAAGGTCTGTGGCTTGAATCTACCAGCAGCTCCACAGGAGGAAAGACCTGGCAATCAGTTCCTGTAGAGACTGTAGCCTAGGATATCCTATATGTCAGTTCTACTTGGTGCTATAGGGTCTCTATGAGTCCAGCTCGACTCAGTGGCACACAACCAAACAGCAACAAGTTTGTAGTAATTTGTTATAGCAGCCAAAGAAAACTAATACACGTGGGTATGTTGATTTTGTAAAAATTGCAGTGGTCTCACACACAAAAAAAAAGACCAGACTTACTGGCCTAAAGGAGATTGGAGAAACCTTGAGAGTATGGCCCCCAGACACCCTTTTAGCTCAGTGGTGAAGTTACCTCCGAGGTTCACCGTTCAGCCTCTGAGTGGACAGTCCCGTAAAACCAAAGGAGACTAACGAGGTACAGGAGTCCAGTGACAAGGGCCAGAAGGCAGAAGGGGACAAGGAAGTTGGTGATAGGGGACACAAGATTGAGTAAGGATATTGTTGATGTGTTGTGAGATTGTTAACCATTGTCATAGGGCAACATTTGTAGTAACTGGTAAACGAGAAACTATTTTGTTCTGTAAGCCTTCATCTTAAGTGAGAATAACAGCACAATTGGAAGAGCGTAGTGAATGTCACTGAACTGTGTATGTAGAAATTTTTGAAACGGTGTATCTTTGGCTGTGTGTATTTTCACCAAAAAAAAAAAAAAAAAAGTTGAGAATTTAGAGGGTTAATATGTTGTGGGGTTGTTAACCAATGTCATAAAACAACATGTGTACTACTATTTCATGAGAAACTATTTGTTCTGTAAGCCTTCACCTGAAGTACAATAAAAAAAAAAAAAAAATTTGCAGTGGTTAAGAGCTTGGCTGCTAACCAAAAGACTGGCAGTTTAAATCCACCAGATGCTTCACAGAAACCCCATGGGGCAGTTCTACTCTGTCCTATAGGGTCACTATGGTTTGGAATCAATTTGACAGCAACAGGTTTCAGGTTTTTTTTTTTTTTTTTTTTTTTTTGGTGCACTTACAATTTATGTAATTTTTTCTGTGTGTTTATATATGTGTGTGTGTATCTATACTATAATTCAGTAAAAATTTACATTTTAAAAAAGGATGGAACAGGAGAATTATCATTGGATTTAACAATTAATAAATAATTTATATTTCTACTAAAAAGAGTTTCAGTAGACTGGTGGAGATAGGAGCCAGATTATAGTGGCTTGGAAGGCAAAAGGGAGTTGAGGAAGTAGACTAGATATGGACTCTTCCATTAAAAAGTTTATTGTAGTTGGGAGGAGTGCATTGGAGTAGTTAGTATCAAGGAAAGAGTTCTGTTTAGGCTGAAAGAGACTTGAGCAATTTTTTAGACTGGGGAAGAAACTAGAAAGCTTATAGGAAAGAATGCCTAGAAAACAGAGATGGAAATAGTGTATATGATTCCCTTTTCTTTTTCCATAGTATGCAAGAGGAGGACTGAATATTTATGAAAACATAAAGGAATACTTGGAGGCCTTATGCATATGGGGAGGTGGCAGCCCCTTCCTCTGCTCCATTAGGGTGGAAGAAATTAGACTAAGTCTATCTGTTTATATTTGTGTCAGGTAGCTATTGCCGTATTACAGCACCTCAAAACTTAGTGGTTTATAACAAAAATAATGTATTTTGCTCACAACTCTACAGGTAGTTGGTGGTTCTGCTGGTCTAGGTTGATATTTGCTGGACTTTCTAATGTGTCTGCAAACAGCAAGTCAGCTGGCCTCAGCAAGTTAGATTTGTCTCTGTCCCAGGATTTCTTTCATTCTCCAACAGGCTTGTTGTTGTTAGGTGCCATTGAGTTGGTTCTGACTCATAGTGACCCTATGTACAACAGAACAAAATACTGCCTTGTCCTTTGCTATCCTCACAATCGTTGTTATGCTTGAGCCCATTGTTGCAGCCACTATGTCAGTCCATCTCATTGAGGGTCTTCCTCTTTTTCACTGACCCTCTACTTTACCAAGCATGATGTCCTTCTCCAGGACTTGTCCCTCCTGATAACACATCCAAAGTACGTGAGACAAAGTCTCCCCATCTTTACTTCCAAGGATCATTCCGGTTGTACTTCTTCCAAGACAAATTTGTTCATTTTTCTGGCAGTCCATGGTATATTCACTATTCTTTGCCAACACTATAATTCAGAGGCATCAGTTCTTCTTTGGTCTTCCTTATTCATTGTCCAGCTTTCACATGCCTATCAGGTGAATGAAAATACCATGGCGTGGGCTAGGCACACCTTAATCCTCAAAGAGATATCTTTGCTTTTCAATGCTTTAAAGAGGTCTTTTTCAGCATATTTTCCCAATGCAGTACGTCATTTGATTTCTTGATTGATGCCTACATGGGCATTGATTGTGGATCCAAGTAAAATGAAATCCTTGACAACTTCAACCTTTTCTCTGTTTATCATGATGTTGCTTATTGGTCCAACTGTGAGGATTTTTGTTTTCATTATGTTGAGATGTAATCCACCCTGAAGTCTATAGTCTTTGATCTGCATCAGTAAGTGTTTCAAGTCCTCCCTACTTTCAGCAAGCCAGGTTGTGTCATCTGCATATCACAGGTTGTTTATGAGACTTCCTCCAATCCTGATTCCATGTTCTTCTTCATATAGTGCAGCTTCTTGGATTATTTGCACACCTTACAGATTGAATAAGTATGGTGAAAGGATATAACCCCGACACACACCTTTCTTGACTTTAAGCTATGCAGTATTCCCTTGTTCTGTTCGAACTCTTGGTATATATACAGGTTCTGCAAGAGCACAATTAAGTTTTCTGGAATTCCCATTCTTTGCAATGTTATCCATAACTTTTTATGATCCACACAGTGGAATGCCTTTTCATAATCAATAAAACACAGGTAAACATCTTTCTGGTATTCTCTGCTTTCAGCCAAGTTCCATCTGACATCAGCAATGATATCCCCCGTTCCATGTCCTCTTCTGAATCTGGCTTGAATTTCTGGCAGTCCCCTGTCGATCTACTGCTGCAACTGCTTTTGGATGATTTTTCAGCATAATTTTACTTGTGTGTGATATTAATGTTATTGTTTGATAATTTCTGCATTCTCTTGGATGGCTTTTCTTTGGAATGGACACAAATATGAATCTCTTCCAATCGATTGACCAGACAGCTGTCCTCCAAATTTCTTGACAACAGGTTAGCCTTACCTTTTCTCTTGGAACTGGCAAAGTTTCAAGAGAGCAAGCAGAGGTATGCAAGATGTCTTGAAGCCTAGGCTTACCAGTGGCACTCGTCACTTCTACCTCATTCTTTTGGCCAAAGCAAGTCACAAGCCCAAATTCAAGAGGTAGAGAAACAAGTGCAACCTCTCAGTAGTAAGAGCTACAAAATCACATTGCAAGAAGCATGGATACAGGGAGAGAAATAATTAAGGCCATTTGTGCAATGAAATATGCAATAAAATGTTCTTTCCAAATCATGGAGTCATGACCAGCGATATCATTTGAAGGATATGTTCCCATGTTGATTTATCTCTAACTTTGTTGTTACCCTGATATCAGTTCTCCATGGGCTCATTTCTAGTCTATAGTACAGATTCATTTGGCCACTTTGCACAAGATTTGGGGTGACTGATGGTAGAATACTTTCGTCTAGGGTGGTCAGAAACTATTGACCCAATAGTCTGTGAGGTTATGCTTTTGCACCTCTCTCAGTTTTAGAAGGAGGGAATTTTGCTCATTAGTAGCAGAGATTTGTAGAAAATACAATATTCAAGTTTAGATTTATCAGAAGATAATTCAAATTATCTTACTTAACAGATTCCGGATCTGTTTAAATTCACTGAAAATCTGGATCAAATATTAGCTTTTCTATTACAGGGATATCAGATTTCGGATATGCTTCATTATGACTCAATTTCTTGGCACATGCTAAAAAGCACCCCAGTGATCTAGCACAGATGAATGTGGAACATATCACAAACTATGTTAATGTTCCCACCTCCTTTCTACCTTCTCACTCTATGTTTTCCCCTGAGTAGGATATACCCTATATTGATATTCAGTACAGATACTGAGCGTGCAATTTATTATTTCAAACTGAAAAATGCCTGTGATAATACAGGTTTTTATAGCTGGGGTTTTCTCCAGTTCAAATTACTTTGAGTATCTGTGTGCTGGCAGAAAGTTTGAAGTAGGATGGAGACAGAAAACATGAGTGGACAAAAGACACCTTTAGAAACTACAAGCCAGCAACTAGAAAGCCTTTTAGCTGTAAGTCAGCAGACTTTTATGTCAGGCTTGGCTGACTAATTATTGCTTATAATTTGCATTAGGATTAATTAACTAATTAGAGAGGAATGTCTGAAGGCAAAGTTATGGCTCTGGTTGTCAAGCTGGGGAGTTTAATTATTCTGATTTTTTAATTATAATCAGCTGCTGAATGAGGATTACTTTGTCAGCTACTATCGCTGAAACTAGGCTGGGTATAGGAGCCAGAGGAATTGTGGGTACTCACCAGTGTTCCTCCTACCAGCAAGGAAAAGTTGTGACTCAGCCATACGTATGAGGAAAACCGTCTGACACCAGCGATCTTTAAATGGTACACAGAACTGGATAAACCACACTGATTCAGGTCTGTTTGCCAATTGAAGACTGAAGTGGAAACTTCTCAGCAGAATGAAGAAATCAGCCTGTGCCCATGTCTGACTGTAGCTAGCAATGAGTGTGTGAGGTGATTATACTAATGGATTGGGCTTAGCTGACCTGACATTCTCTTCTGAATCCTGGTATCAACTTCCTGGAGCTCTTTGTAAATTCTTTGCTGAAGAATTGGGCTTTGAAGAATTTCTTCTTTTCCTCTGAATGGCAAACTGGAGACATAGTATGTAAATCCCAGAAATTGCTTTGAGTGTTTCAAAGAAAGTTAGTAAATAAATGTGTCTAGTACATAGTACATGTTGTTGTTGTTAGGTGCCATCAAGTGAGTTCTGGCTCATAGCAAACCTATGTACAACAGAACAAAACATTGCCTGGTTCTGTGCCATTGTCACAATTGTTGCTATGCTTGACCCCATTGTTGCAGCCACTG
The DNA here is from genome assembly GCA_030035585.1 of Dugong dugon. Classification (NCBI taxonomy): domain Eukaryota; kingdom Metazoa; phylum Chordata; class Mammalia; order Sirenia; family Dugongidae; genus Dugong; species Dugong dugon. The sequence continues at coordinate 69,187,488 of CM057464.1, forward strand.
TTTCAATTTATCTCATTGAGACTCTTCCTCTCTTTTGCTGACCCTCTACTTTACCAAGCATAATGTCCTTCTCCAGGACTGGTCCTTCCTGATAAAATGTCCAAAGTACATAAGACAAAGTCTTGGCATCCTCACCTCTAAGCAGCATTCTGGCTGTACTTCGTCCAAAGACAGATTTGTTCTTCTGGTCCATAGTATATTCACTATTCTTTGCGAACACCATAATTCAAAGGCATCAATTCTTCTTTGGTCTTCCTTATTCATTGTCCTGCTTTCGTATGCATATGAGGCGAACGAAAATACCATGGCTTGGTTAGGCACACCTTAGTCCTCAAAGTGACATCTTCACTTTTCAACATTTTAAAGAGGTCTTTTTCAGCAGATTTTCCCGATGCAATATGTCGTTTGATTTCTTTTCTTGATTGCTGCTTCCGTGGGTATTGATTGCAGATCCAAGTAAAATAAAATCCTTGACAACTTCAGTCTTTTCTCCGTTTATCATGGTGTTGCTTATTTTTGTTATTTTTATGTTGAGGATTTTTGTTATCTTTACTGTGAGATGTAATCCATAGTGAAGGCTATGGTCTTTGATCTTCATCAGTAAGTGATTCAAGTCCTCTTTGCTTTCAGCAAGCAAGGTTGTGTCATCTGCATAACGCAAGTTATTAATAGTCTTCCTCCAGTCCTCATGCAGTGTTGTTCTTCATGTAACACAGCTGCTCTGAATATTTGCTCAGCATACAAATTGAATAGGTATAGTGAAAGGATACAACCCTGACACACCTTTCCTGACTTTAAACCACGTAGTATCCCCTTGTTCTGTTCGAACGACTGCCTCTTGGTCTATGTATAGGTTCCGCATGAGCACAATTAAGTGTTCTGGAATTCCTGTTCTTTGCAATGTTATCCATAATATACATAGTACATACTGAGCCAAAATTTATTGAATGCATTTGTGACATATTGGCATATAAAACCCACGTACTAAAGAATACATATGTACTAGTACAGCAGCTAATTTCACAAGATGCTTGGGAATTTCTTCCAGAATATTAGAAATCAAAATCAAACTCTTTGACATTGCATGTAAACAATGGTCAACAACATAATGGAAAAAAAAATGCCTCCAAATGATTCATCAAAAGATGAAACATGATAACTTTTTTATGATGATTGAACAGCTAAAAGCTTCTCTGTTCTCAGGAAATTACAACAAAGAAACTCTAAGCTTAAGCAGTGTTAAAGGTTCCAAATGACTTACAAACTGGCAAAGGCCTGCAGATTTAATGTCAAGGCACATCACAAATGTTGTGCTGATTTCTTTTCTTTTTAAAGACGCCCAGGAGTGAATTCACAGTAGATTGTCAGTCACACAGACACACTTCGTTATCACAAAAATGCTTTGCATTTATCAGGCTCAGTTTTCCTTTGTGCAGAGGGGAGCAATTGAGGGGACAATGACCACTCATAAAATCATAGACTATTAAGACCCGAAGAGACCTTTGAGATGGCCATCAGTCAGTGTAGAGTTTAAGTGCAAAGGAGTATCTTTTTTATTTAGTTAACACTTGCATAGCCCTTATCTTGTGCCAGGCACTGCCTGAAGCATTCTTAAACAACCCTGTAAGAAGCCCCAGATAACTGAGGCGTGGAGTAAGTGCTTAATATATGTGTGGTTTGGCTAGACATCAGGACCATCCCCTAATGTTACACATGAAGAAACCAGCAATTAGAGGTTATGTGACTTGCCCAACGTCACTACTGGGTACCACAGCTAAGAAAAGAATATTTAGCACCCAAATCTCAGGCCAGTGCTCTTTTGACATGACTACATCATGCTTCTTAGGGTGACTGACCTGTCTTGATTTGCTTAGGACTTCCCAGGTTTCGGTCTGAGAGTTGTGCATGTCGGGAAATTCCTCAGACTCGGGTGAACTGGGATGGTCTATCCCCCTACTTCTCATGAAATTTTATTCTGCAATGGACAAGTAATATTACCTCTCTCCCTGATATCTGACTCCTTGATGAAAAATTATCTGGGCTTGAAAAGGGCACAAACAACTTTTAATCTTTCTGTACCAAAGATAGAAGACTCTATCTAATGTAATGGTGAGAAACTCTCTTAAAAAAGAAAAAATGGAATTGGCAGATTTTGTCACAGCCTTTATCAGATATTCTTGTGTTTTGGTAGCACAACACGAGAGATATATCATACAGCACTACAATAATGCTTTAACTGCAGACTGCTTGACATTTTCAAAACACTTTCAGCCACATTATCTCATTTGGCTTTGTGTATTCCTTGCAGAGTTCCTTCTCCATTTGTCAGATGAAGAAGTGGGGCACTCAGACAGAGTAGATGACTTGCTTAAGGTCCCAAACCTGGATTCTTACCTGAAGCCTAATGCTCTTTTTACTACCATGTTATGAGTACATTGTAGGTTTTTTGTTTTTAAGGAGGGGGAAATTTTGTTGAGGAAAATGTCCACACAAGCAGGGCCGGGACAAGAGTGAGGTGAGTAAGACACTCATCTCACTGCCAAATCTAAGGGATTGCCAGAAATCTCAGAAATTAAGATAAATAATATGTCAAAGAAGTATTGAAAGAAATCTAAATTTATGCAAAAAAATCCACGATGAACAAAATCTCGACATTTTATGTAAAGACAGGATCCACTCCATACTTGCACAAACTTGTCGCATCTGCCTCACCCTAGTCCTGGCCTTGCACACAGGTTCTTCTCTACTGATAAAACAGAAGAATCAACTCCTTTAGTGCTCTGGAATAGCGATTCAAGTAATTTAACCCAGATTCTTCAGAGTTCAGCAAACCTGCCTCATGTGTTATAATTTCTGTTCATTTTCTAACTTGTTTCTTTCATGAGGCATTTTCCTTTCTGTCCATGCTTCTTATCATACTTATAAGAACCCATCTTATTCCTGAGTTACACATGGGTAATTCTCCAGAACTGGACCCCCTAGGAATATGGCCTAGGCTCCCAGAAGTGGAGTTCACCCAGTACTGGCAGGCCCATGAGAAGGATTCTGGTGACTGGGGATGAAAGAGGTCACTGTGGATGGGGGAGGGGGTGCTGAGTCCATCAGAAACCCAGGAGTATAAGCTGTGGTTGGGGCTGCAGAGCCAGCTTGTATAGGGCCCAGGGGGTCGGGAGGACTGGGAGGGTCATCGCAAAGGTGGTGCAGCAGCTCCACTGGCTGAAGGTTCTTTCAGATGTTTATGATTTGGGGCCTGCCTTACAAAGACCCCTTCTGCTCCAAGAGGAAGTAGTGTACTCACCAGCAGAGGCTGTCCGACTGTTCTTTATTAGACAACATCTGTGGCGAGTATTTGAAGTAAACTTCTCTGGAAAGAGTGTACACATTTATGCTCTGGCATGCCATTTTCATCACACTGGCTTCTCTGAGAAGTGTGTTTAAAAAAAAATCTCAAACTGGCTGCTTTATTTCTTCCTCACCAGTCAGCATTCTTTTGCTTAAAAGGACTTTCATCTACAAGGCTGCCTATACCCATCTATTTCCCCCACCCCGTAGGAATCAAAAGCCACTTAGTCAAGCTCAGGCATCAAAATGAACAAAACATAATGAGATTGTCAATGTTCAATGACTAATGTGGGTTTATAGCCCATAATGCAGATATAAGAGACAAGTGTGGACACACCTGTAATTGTTTCTAGTAACAGCAGGTAGATTAATATTTTAAAAAATTATACAATCAATGAAAATAGGGTTGAAAGACTTAGAGAGCCTTCCATCTGAGAGGAAAAACAGGTGTCCCTTTCCCAGAGCACTGAAAAAGGGAAAATGTCAGTGTGATTTTTGTTTTTAAGGGGAAGAAAATAGAAAAAGTTTTAAAAGGCAAATGCACACATGCACAAACACTCATGTGTGCACACACACTCACACACAAATAACCTAGCCACAAAGGGCACTAAATGAGCTCAGTGGTTCTCCATGCTTGCATGAGAAGAATACTGAATAACTTAGAAAGGCAAATCTACAGCCTCTTTGGATTCTTACTGTACTTCCAGTCAAAATACTTATCATCCTAGGACCACCTCTCTCATCAGGCATGGCAATGAAAGGAGCCTTTCCACATGGGTGAATATTTTACAAAATGGGCAGTCTTTTAAAGAACCCAAACAATAATTTGATCTTTTGGTCATTACTTAGGGTTAATCACCTCATGAGGCTCTTTGCCAACGACTATCAACTATTGTTCTGTTCTTTAACCCAGGGATGCCTTCAGGGTCTACTCAGGTATCCAGACTTATTTTCCTTTATGCTAAGTGGCCCCATCTCTGTGCTTTCTCATCCAACATCTTGTGTCAATTTTAGTAAATTTTAGATCCCCTTTGTTAACAGCTATCATTGTTCTCAACATTTTATCTCCTGTCAACACTGCTGCTATTGTATTTGTCTCTACAGGTCTCCCTAACAGTCCCAAATATCTCTTCTAATTTATTCTTTTCATCTACTCTGGGCTAGTACACCAGGTTACCAACCTTTTAGATTTCTGTTTAAAATGAAACTCCAAGAAAGAGCTTTTCTCTCTCTATATGTAATGTTGCATAGGCTATATATAGGTCATGAACTTAAGCTCATGAGGGTTTTTTTTTTTTTTTTTAGTAGATACTATTTTTTCACTAGGGAACTCTGGTGGCACAGTGGTTGAGAGCTCTGCTGTTCAACTGGGATCTTAAAAGCCTGTAAGTAGCCATCTAAGATACATCTACTGGTCCCACACCAGCTGGAGCAAAGGAGAATAGAGAGGACCAAAGACACAGGGGAGGGATTGGTCCAAAGGACTGATGGACCACAACTACCATGGCCTCCACCAGACTGAGCCCAGAACATTGAGATGATGCCCAGTTACCACCACTGACTGCTCTGGCAGGGATCACAATAGAGGGACCTAGACAGAGCGGGAGAGAAATATAGAGCAAAATTCAAATTAAAAAAAATAAAAGACCAGTCTTGCTGGTCTGACAGAGACTAGAGAAATCCCAAGAGTATGGCTCCCAGACACCCTTTTGACTCAGTGCTGAGGTCACTCCTTATGTTCACCCTTCAGCCAAAGATTAGACAAGTCTATAGGGCCAACAATAACACACGTGAGGGTTGTGCTTCATGATTCAAGTATGTATGAAGACTAATGGGCACACCAGCCCAAAAACAGAGAGAAGGCAGGAAGGGTCAGGAAAGCTTGACAAATGGAAATGGGGAACCTGGGGTGGAGAGGGGTAGAGTGTTGATACATCGAGGGGTTGGTAACCAATGTCACGAAACAATTTGTGTATTAATTGTTTGGTGAGAAACTAATTTGCTCTGTAAACTTTACCAAATCACAATTTAAAAAAAAAAAAAAAAAAAGAGCTCCTCTGCTAACCAAAAAGTTGGCAGTTTGAACCTACCAGACACTCCATGGGAGAAAGATGTGGCAAAATGCTTGCACAAAAATTTATAGCCTTGAACAAGCTGTGGGGGCAGTTCTACTCTGTCCTATAGCGTTGCTATGAGTCGGAATCCACTTGATGGTAATGGGTTATTTTTTCACTGTTCCGGATAGCTGAGGCTGCTGGAGACTGATAAATAAATAGGCATCTTGTTTTGAAGTGATTTTTGCATATGGTATCTCCCAAGTACACTGTAAGCTCCTGTGTGGCAGGGACCCCTATTTTACAAGTCTTTTTAATCTCTTACACGACCAAGAAGGGCACCTTATATATAGTTGGAATTTAGTGAGTATATGTTAAATGACTGAATGTACTACCTGAAACTTTCTGAATCTCAGTTTCCTTATTTATAATGCAATGGATTGAGTCTCCATGAGGGATTCCCGGGGGGAAGATAGACTGTAAAAATAAGGTCATTCTAGTGTGTGCCCATGTGAAAATGTCTCTTCCATTTTTTCTGAGGTTATATCTACCCTACTTCTTGGAGTTAAAACAGCCTTTCTTTAGTTAAATGATGATGATAATAGATGATTTTGAAAGTGTCCTTACTATGACAAAATAATACAGTGGCGATCCTATGTCAGTACCTCAACTAAAATGAAACAAAACTATTAATATTTTATGAAAATCTATTAAAAACACTGAACTAGATAAAAAATCCATTGGTAACATTCTAAATTTATAAATCTGTTTGTAGAACAAATTGAACAGTACCAACCTCAACAATAGAGTATACAGTGAATAGATAAATAGGTGTAAGAAGGGTTAGTTAAATTCCTTTAGGCTCCATTCCTAATGCATACTTAAAGCCAGCAAATGTCTGGGAGGACGGAGCTTACTTCTTGCAGTTGATGTCATGAAAGTTAGCTGTACTTTCCAGGCTTTTCCTTTAGTGCCTCAGAAAGTCAGAATCCAGGCCAGGACATTCAGCTGTCTGACCCTGCAGGAAAACTCCTAAATTTTCTTTAAACTTTCTTCCCGCACATTCCATCTCTCTCTACCCTACTCCAGCTGCTGGTTCTGAAGAAGGGAAAGGAAAGATGAAAAGAATGGAGTAAAGTAAGGAGGAAAAGGAGAAAGAAATTATTTTAATCTTTTGGATGTTGTCTTAGTCATCTAATGTTGCTGTAACAGAAATACCACAAGTGGGTGGCTTCAACAAAGAGAAATTTATTCTCTCACGGTCTAGTAGGCTACAAGTCCAATTTCAAGGCATTTCTCTCTCTGTTGCCTCTGGAAGAAAGTCCTTGTGATGCATCATTATTTTCTTGTTCTGGGATCATCTCAGCGCAGGAACCTCAGATCCAAAGGACACGCTCTGCTCCCAGCACTGCTTTCTTGATGGTATAAGGTTCCCCTGTGTCTCTGCTCACTTCTCTCTTTTATATCTCAAAAAAGATTGGCTTAAGACACTACCCAATCTTGTATACTTCATCAGTATAACTGCCGCTAATCCCTCTTATTATATCGTAGTGATTTAATTTACAACACATAGGGAAATCACATCACATGATAGAATGGTATACAATCATACAATACTGAGAATCATGACCTAGCCAAGTTGACACATATTTTTTGGGGACACAATTCAATCCATAACAGATGTCTACAAGTTTCCTTGCTTAAAACTCCAGTCCAGGCATTTTATTCCTTCTCTGAAAGGACCTTAGTTTGCAATTTGGCTCCATTACATGGGAATCAGTGGCAATTGACATGTGTCACACAGGGAGCTAGTTGTGGGGCAGCCATACTCAAAGGTGGGACAGGACTGCCCAGCAAAGATAATTCAGTGTTCCCCAGTCCTCTCTTCTGCCATCACAAGGAGCTGAACCATGCATATCCATGAGGATGCAGGAATAAAATCCCTCCAGCTCCCTCCTGTCTTCACTGCTTGTATTGTCTGCCTCTTAGAACCACTCACCTGAAACCAGCAGCTTCTGCGGTTGCTGGCAAAGCAGCTTTCCTCTTTCCCTCCAGAAGATCGTGAGGGGCTGAAGCATGAAACTAAGAGGCAGGGGCAGTTGTGCCTGTATGGCCGCAGCATAGTCACTGCTGGTAAGGGGACTCCTGAAGAGTGCCTGGGACATTATCGCCCTTCACAGTAGTCTAGGGCAGAGTGCTCAGAGAGCACTTAAGAACCTTTGGAAGAAAGGCTGTGTCATTGCTAGGGAACATTTTACTGGGCTAATTTTCTTTCAAGACCCCCTCCACCTTTCAGCTTAGAGAGTTGCCCCAAGCCATGACAATCATTCATTCATTCTTTCAATACCTATTATTCCCTTTCTCCTCACCTGCTCAGCTTAAAAAAGTTCAGTGCTACTCTTCTCCCCATCTCCAAATGTTTTCATCTCATTTCTTAGTCAGCCACTGGGCACACATCTGTACCAGGGCTGTATCACAGTCTAGGTCTTCATATATAATAAACTCCTGCCCTTGGGGAACACATGGTTTGGTAGGATTTTGAGCGAAGTGATTACACAACACGACAATAGGGTAACCAATAGTAAAGGGTGACTAAGACCCTCACATTGTGCTACAAGCAGATGTGTGTACATAGTAATTAACCCTGCTGGGGATGGAGGGAAGCAATCAGCGAAGACTTCACTGAGGAGGTCACACTGGAGTCAGGTATTAACAAAGTGTAGGACTTTGTGCTATACAAGAAAGGCAGGAAGGAAATTGAGGACAGAGGGAATAGCACGGGTGGAGGCCTAGAAGTATAGGCACATTTGTTAACTGAATAGGTGAGCGTGACTGGATTATTGGATGTGTGTTTGCTTGGATTAGTAGGAGATGATGCTGGAAAGGTGACATTTACACATAGTTCCACCAGCTCTTGTTCTCAGTAAGGGAGAGTTTGGGATTCAGTATGCTCAATTCGTCCCTATTTTCTGCTCCTCACCTGCAGCATGAAAAGGCAGGAACAAAGTGGATGAAAGGGACTAACCTGGGTTGTATATGTAACAGGTAAGTCACATGCCACTCCTTTTATATGTTGTTCTAGTTAATCCTCACACTGAACTTGTCAAACAAGAATTTAATAAATGTGGAAACTGGGTCTTGACCAAGTCCACACAATGAGCACAATAATCTTGCATTTTTTACTCAGATCTATGTGAATTTAAGTAATCTTTCTAGATCCGGCTGCTTCTGATAACTACTTTCAAAAAGGATTCATGACCCTATTATATATGACTATAAAAATTGGATACATTTTATGGACTTGGTGAAAAATGCAGGCTTTACCCCACAGACAATGGAATGCCGTTCAACCCAGAGGGACAAGGAGCCTGTGAGTTCTGGTGGGGATGACCAAGAGCTGCCACTGGCTATCTGATGGTGCCTGGCAGAAACAGAGCCCCATCAAGCAGGAGAGAAAAGAGCAGCAGATAGAGAGTTGCAAGCCCTGAGAAGCATTCCAAAATCAGGGGATTTGCATAGTAAAATTGAAAGCATATTTGCATTCAGGAATCAAATGCATGCGTTACCACTGTCCTGGAAATAGGCTGACTTGGACCATACGACTAAATAAAAGAATAATGTTTACTCAGAACTGATGTACTTGTTTAAAAAGTTAATGTTTTAAGCTTTCTGCCTTCTAGCAAAACATCAGTAATCTAATTAGAGCTTTCCAACCCCTCTTGGCCTGCGAGCAGGCCTGCAGTGCATTGACTGCTCACCAGACAGGATGGACCTCGGGCCCTTTCTCCTCACCCGCTCAGCTTAAAAAAGTTCAGCTCAACCCTCCTCCCCATCTCTGAATGTCTTCTTCTATTTCCAAGCCAGCCACCAGGCACATTCCAGCACTTTGCACTCCTTAGAATCCCAGAAAGCAAGTTTGTTTGGGTGACAGGTCTTCCCTCAAAGACATTCTTAGAACACTATGTGGTGCAGCAGATATCTAATTGCAAAGGCAAGGAGGTTTTGGCAACAGAGGGAGGTTTGTAATGTTGTTAGAAGGCTGCTTATGCCTCTTTAAGACCCCTCCACCTCAGATTTTTCAGCAAATTAGTTCATTGAACCTTGTGTTCTATTCTCAAGTTGAAGCTGACTAGTTCATATTGTCCAGGGGACTGGAGTGGTGGTGGGCTAGAGAGGTTATGGATGAGGAAGTTTAAGATTGAGGTGGAATTAATTAGACATAATACCATTCTAAACCTAGTTTGCTTTTAATCATTCAAAAACCAGGAAGGAGTGAGCCCCAAGGGTGTTATAAAAAAACATGAAATAAAAAATATAAATGCAAGTCCGTGAAATTTTCCTACAATTTACATAGAAAGGGAATTAGTCTGGCTGCAGAAGTGTCTGGGGATGCTGGCTGAGAACATGGGGGTAGAGAGTCCTGCATTCTTCCTCCCCAATTCCAACAGTGACTGACTTTGGAGATGTTGGACAGATGGAGTAGTGTGAGTACTAACGGCAGTAATAATGAAAATTTATATTGTACAGGGCTTCTGATACATGAGAATCCTGTCCTCTCCTCCTCTTCATATGTGCACCACTCCATGAAGTGGTGGTTATTGCAGGTATTGGTATTCCAGGTTCACAAAGGAATTACACGAGACACAGGTGGTTAAGCAGTTTGCCTAAGACCACAACTATTTCAAGCCAGAAGTAGGATTAAACATTTGGCTACTCCAGTTTTCAAAGCCCTGTATGCCTGGGTTACTCAGTATGGGGAATCTCTGTTTCCTCCGCTCTGTGGTTGGGTTCATAGAAATGAGATGGAGGGAAGGCAAGATCATGCCCATCTCTTCCTTATCTCAGTCCTCTTGCCTTTGAAAGGTTAACGTACGTGCATTTGGTATCTCTTGAGCAAGATACCACGGGGTCCAATGAGGCATATTTGCATCTTTGGATCTCAGAACCCATATGCTTGGACCTGTTCTTAGGGCTGAGTAGCCGTACAGCCTGTCCACACCCAAAGGGACTCTTGACTCCTGTATTTGCAAATGGATAGGGCGTCTTTGAGTCTGATGAGCTTATTTCTTCTAATTCTCCTCAAGATTTGAAGCTGACATCAAGTTTTAGTGAATGAGGTTCAATAACCCTGGTGAGGAAGGGTTATTAAACAGTGAAATCAGCAGTTAAAAAAAAAAAAGAAAAGAAAACCAGCCAAACAACAATAAACACTGTATTTGTTGTTCAGAACAAAAGTGGTAGAAACGAGCTTATTTTCTAAAGCTTCTAATCAAACATACTAATGTTGAGTGAATTTTTTGGACGTATTCTGATTAAGTTCATTTCTTCATGGGCTTGTTTTGGTTTTTAAGTCAAATCCTGTGTGTCTTCTTCTGAGAATAAAGCTGTGATCTTGTTTCCTACCTGCCTTATTAGTTATACTCTGCCTGAACACAGCTGTTAACATTGCCATTATCCCATGGATTGCATGCCACATTGCACAATACTTCCATTGTGACTCAGAATTCAGCCATCACCCAGTTGCAGTATAGGGGAGATTATATCAAAAGTAATGTTTACAGTGTACTAACAGCCTCATAAAGATAAACATCAGAAATTCATTTGAAAACCTAAGTCGTCGTGTCAGTTCTTCAGCTGCCATAAACGGCTTCTTTATGTATTTGTCTATGCTTTGCTCTGCATATATTTGCCAAGACTTTCAGCCAACCCTGCCTCCAACAAATTACATAAGAAAGTGGGCATGGCCCAAGAATGCAGAAGGACTGTGCTGGTTGCACTGGCCATTCCCCCTACTTCCCTTTGGTTCCACTGTGAGACATGTAAGCAAAGGGGACTTCCAGTTTAGGAGCTAAGCAGATTATTCAAATATACTCCCTGATGATATGTCTGAAGAGCCTTGCTCTGTCTGTGCTTACAATGCCCAGGAACAGAATTTGGAAGGCAACTTTTGCTCCCCTATTTCTGAATCAAGGAGAGAAGAAAGGTGATGTACGGCACTTGAAGTGCCTACATTTCACTGGGGAAAGAGCAGGGCTTTGAACTAGCTTGTGTTGTGTTTGGAACTCCTGCTGAGAATTTACATTTCCACCCCAGATATACTGAATCAGAATCTACAGTTTAACAAAATCTTCGGGTGATTCTTATGTGTAATTAATTTTGAGACCCACTGCTCTACTAGTGGTGCTCAGAACTGGTCCCTAACCAGCAGCATTAGCGTCAACTGAGAGCTTGTTAGAAATGCAAACCTGAAAGAACTGGTTTGAAGCCCTAGGGAAGGGTTAAGAGCACTGGCTTCTGAGTCAGAGAGACTTCAGACTGAGCATCAGTTCCATCACTTGCTAACTGTATAACTTTGAATAAGTTAACCTCTCTGAGCTTCAGTTGCTTATTTCAAATGGCAACTATGAAAGTAATTATTTCATAGGGCGTTTGTGAGGATTAAATAAAGAACAATATACATAAAGCACCTGTCAGAGTGCTCAATATCAAGTAAATGATCAATAAAGGTTAATTAGTATTATTATATTTACCACCCTGGAGGACCACCTACAGGGTTGTTACCGAGAATAAATAAGGATAATGCTTGCGAAAGCCTTTAGTACAGCCTTTGGTCTATTCCCTTAGATTTTCTGCTATAGCAAGGGAGAAAAATCTTTATTCACACTCAATTCATTGGTTTTAATTAGTGAATAAGATAAACTGTTTCTCTAGTTGCCATCAAGATGCAGGTGTGAGATTCTCTTTAAAATGCCCCTCTCATTTCTGTTTGTCATTCCTTTGTTCTGACACAAACCAGGTAGATGGGCGCATTTCCAAAGCTGAAATGTCTGGGTTTGGTCAGGAGTCAAAACTTTAGCTCATCTGTAGTTTATCTTCTGATCGCTTGGGTTATCCTAGGAGACTAGAGACCACCCTGAGACTTCAATTTTGGCATTCAGAGTAAACTAACATCCTTTGTGGATATGCACTCAAGTACTGGGAATATATGCCTACTGATGTATAAATATATCAACAGGCAGAAAAGCCAGGATTGTTGACTGGGGGAGAGTCAGCCTGAGCCCCAAAGGCCAACAGGACAGAGAAGTTCTTCTTGCGTAGAGACAGAGGCCTCTGGGTTGATTTTAGTTCTTAACACTTCTTAGTAGGTGATGGTGCCACCTGACATTTGCGTACCAATTCTATTATTTTCAAAGAGTTTTCCCATAAAATATCAGAACAATTCTGCGATATAGGCAAGGCAAAGATCCATAGAGATTAAGTTCTTTCTCTTTTCCTTTTTCCTTTAATGCAGCCTGTAAATGTGTAGTCATCCCAGTTTGCCTACTCATTCTTTCCTACGAAGAAAGGAGTCAGCTGGCTTTAAATTTAATCACAATGATATGTATACCCAGAAAAGAGACCAGGTGTTAAACGTCTCCATCCTCCACACCCTTCTCTGGGCAGATGCTGTCTCTTCAGTCCTAAGTTTTGCATTCTCCAGAAAAACGTTTTGTAAAATCTTGCCAATCACATCTCTGCTTTCCTTCAGTCTTCTCGTTTCCCGTAACCTGCAAACTAAAGTAGAAAGATTATATATCACTTTACTGGTGATTTTCTGTTCTCAGTAATACAGTTTCAAGATAACTGCCCTAAAATTTGATGTCCCTAATCTACATCTCAGCCTGGGAATTAGCAAAAGTTCTGTGGAGAGTCTGTTGGGTTAAAAAGCTTAATTAAAAATGATACTGAATGAAGACCTTTTGCCTTCATAACTGCTCAGAGCCTGTTTTGACTTGTGGGCTCTGATCTTTACCAACAGGCTAACCCTAATTAACTTCACAGGTGTGATCCCAACTGGTAGGCTCTAAGAAAGTCTACCCCATTGGTTTTCAAAACATTTTTATATTTTTAAGCGTGGGATCCTTCTTCAAAGACACTTTACATGAAAGCTCAGTATGTAAAACAAGCGAAAGCTAAATTGTTCTGGTTTTAGTGGAGGCATGGGATCTACCAAGAAGGAGAGATTTCAACTAGGATTATTTGGAAAATATTGATGCCCTTGATTTTTTTTAAAAGCAGATACATTCTTAACCAATATTATAATCTATTTTGTTGGTGGGCAGTATTTCTAAGCTACATTTTTTCTTTAAAATACTATGACTCTTGGTTTACCTGGGCAATACTTTATGTAACAATCAAGAGATCAAGCAGGCTTTAGAAATGTCTTTTCTATCATGGATAACTTTTTAAACACTCATATTTCATGGTGAAATCCATCAAAATTAGCATGTGTTGCTTATGTCTGTAGGTCTTCTCTTTGTCCTGTGGTTTCATGTATAGAAGTCATTTATAGGATAAGCTGTGTGACCTCAATAATGACACTCACTTATTGACACAAATGGAAAACCCATATTTTAACACTACCTCAACTCTCACGGGCTTCAGGAATGATACTCTGAAAATAAATAACAATTTCAAGTGACCTAGGATCTAAATATTAAAGGTTTGCAACATATTTTGGAAGACTTGGATACATGTCTCTCTGTCTTATTTATTTTTCTAAATTATGATGTTATACAGCTTTATTGCCATGTCGAGCAATGGTCTCAACAAACAATTGGTCATACCTTCCAATTGTCATCAGAAAAATGGATTAAATATCAACTATGCTAAAATCAGGGTCCCTGGGTGATACAAATGGTTTGTGCTTGGCTGGTAACTGAAAAGTTGGTGATTCAAACCCACCCATCAGCATCTTTGAAGAAAAGGCTTGGTGATCTCCTTCCATAAATATTACAGCCAAGAAAACCCAATGGAGCAGTTCTACTCTATAACACATGAAGTCTCCATGAGTCAGAATTGACTCGACTCAATGGCACAAGACAACAACAACAGTCTTTGGATTCCCGGGGTGGTGCAGATGGTTTAAGGCTGGGCTATTAGCCAAAAGGTTGGTGGTTTGAACCCACTCAGCGGCACCTTGGAAGACAGGCCTGGCAATCTGCTTCCGAAAGGTCACAGCCTTGAAAATCCAGTGGAGCAGATCTACTCTGCACACATGGGGTTGCCGTAAGTTGGAATTGACTGGATGGCAACTAACAACAACGTGCTAACATCAAAAAGATTAAAAAATTTTTTCCCGAATGTAATTATGTTATATTTAATAAACTCACAGTTCAGGTCAATTCATGTGGTCACTTAGTCAGGGCTATTTTAACCATTGACCACTTTGGACTTAGAGCCCAGGGGATGTAATCTGCAGGGCCTGTGAAAATGTTTGAGTCCAGAAAATAAAATATGTTGACCTCAAAATAGAAAAAGAAAACTGTTAGATAGTTGTTTAAACAGATGTACCCCAAAGGTAACATTATGCCATTCTTCTACAGCTATATGTCAATATAAAGACCTTTAAAACAAAAGAACAAAATGAATAATTGATTCTTAATAAAACTCAATATTTTAAAATGTACAAAATCCTTTCAGAAAATTTTACAACATAATGAAATATATATTTAATGTGGAATATTTATTTAATTTATTGCATATGAAGTCTAACGAAGCCTAAATAAGAAAGGCCTAGAAAAGTCTTTTAGAATATATTGTACATTTAACAACTAATTCACGTTTGGCAGATTCATTAGTCAGCAATATTGCTCAAAACAATCATCTACTTTGAATATTGTCAGGGTCAATATTAACTTGGAAATACTCAAGAGTAGGGAATATTGGGCATTGGATAAATCGTTTATTCATATGCTGGAGTAGATTCAGAACTGTTTCTGGAGAATAATCTCGTTTTGCCTAGGACCCACCATGTGGAAATAGGGATACCTTCTATAAAGGAAAGCTTTCTTTGGGCTTCTTGGTTTCCACAATAAGAACTCAACTGCTCATGTGTTTTCTATAATTACATGTAGTCAACGTGTTTCGCAGTGCTTATCAGGAGCCCTGATGATAGAAACAACACAGAATATTTCAGGAAAGACCTGTAGTCCATCTATTGTTCCAGGTAAAGCATTCCTAACCAGAGTTCCGGAACCTGCAGTCAGTAGCTGATGGATGGAATTTAGATCTATCAACTCTTTAAATTTGTTCAAAAATGTTTTTAGATGTGCATATGTGTCATTTTTTTTAAAGGAGAAGGTCTAGAGCTTTCATGGTCTTCTTAATGGGTTTCATGCTCAAAAAGTGTTAAAGAAACCCTTTCCTAGAGTCTTTCTTTGAATAAAGACAGACAGAAGGGTAAGGAGCCCTGGTGGTACAGTTAAGCACTTGACTGGGTGGCAGTTCAAACACACCTGGCAGCTCTTCAGAAGAGATAAAGACCTGGTGATCTGCTTCCATCAAGATTACAGCCAAGCAAACCCTTATGGGGAAGTTCTACTCTGTCACATGGGTTTGCTTTGAGTTGAAATCGACTACACGACAAGTAACAATAATCATCAGAAGGTTACGTAATTTTTAATTTTATTTTATCGTGCTTTAAGTGAAAGTTTACAGTGCAAATTAGTTTCTCATTCAAAAGTTTATACATAAATTGTTTTGGGACATTGGCTGCAAACCCCATAATCTGTCAGCACTCTCTCCCCTTTCTGCTCCAGTTTCTCCACGTCCATTCATCCAGTTTTGCTGCTCCTTCCTACCTTCTCATCTTTGCTTTTGGGCAGATGTTGCCCGTTTGGTCTCGTATACTTGACTGAACTAAGAAGAACTTTCCTGGCATATGATATTGTTTGGTTTATAGGCCTGTCTAATCTTTGGCTGAAGCCCTAGTGGCGTAGTGGTTAACAGCTCAGCTGCTAACAAAAATGCCAGCAGTTCAAATCCACCCGCTGCTCCTTTGAAACCCCATGGGGCAGTTCTGCTCTGTCCTATAGGGCCACTATGAGTTGCAACTGACTTGATGACACCTAACAACAACAACAATCTTTAGGTGAGAGGTGGACTTTGGGAGTGACTTTAGTCCTGAGTTAGCAGGGTGTCAGTGGCCATCGTCTCTGAGGTTCTTCCAATCTCTGTCAAACCAGTAAATCTAGTCTTTTTTTTTTTTTTTTTTTTGTGAATTTGAATTTTGTTCTACATTTTTCTCCTGCTCTGTCTGGAACCCTCTATTGTGATCCCTGTCAGAGTGGATGGGTGGTAGCCGAGCACCATCTAGTTCTTCTAGGCTCAGGCTGGTGGAAGCAGTGGTTCATGTGGTCCATTAGTCCTTTGGACTGATATTTTCCTTGTGTCTTTGTTTTGTTTTGTTTTGTTTTCCCCCATTTTCCTTTGCTCCAGACAGGATGGAACCAACAGATGTATCTTAGATGGCTGCTCGCAAGCTTTTAAGACCCCAGATGCTACTCACTAGAGTAGGATGTAGAACATTTTCTTTATGAACTATGGTATGCCAGTTGACCTAGATGTCCCCTGAGACCATGGTCCCCAGCCTTTAGCCCCAGTAACTCGGGCCCTCAAGGTGTTTGGATATGTCTGGGAAGCCTCTATGACTTGGTCAAGTTGTGTTGACTTCCCCTATATTATGTGTTGTCTTTCCCTTTACCAAAATTAACACTAGTTTATTATCTAGTTAGTGATTTCCCCTCCCAACCCAGAAGGTTATATACTGATAACATTATCTTGAGCTTTCCCTCTTCACTGCCTAACTCATTTACCCCCATCTAGGTAAAAAGTAAACTTAGCTGAAGTGTGTTTCAGTTTGAACCCAAAGTTTTATAGAAGTTTTGTGAAATAGATTGTGAGAATCTTTACCTATATCTTTGGAAAGTTGTTGAGAATAGTGTTTATCACATTTTTTAGAGCCTTCACCAAGAAGATCCATTTGAGAAATTTCTTTTAGAGATAATCTTTAGGGAAGACTTCTTTAGATAATCTTCACAAAAGCTTCTCCTAATAAACTTAGCTTTTTTTTTTTTCTTTCTTTTTTTCTGATAAAAAGTCTAAAATCAAGTCTGCATCTCAACTAAAGCCTTTTGAAGGCTCATGGCAACTGCATGTTTTTGCTGCCTTCTGCCTCTCTTGGTACTGGTTTGGACTTTCTACTCTTAATGATATTTTTCTTTTTATTCTCAGTTTTGATTTCTAGTTTTGTATACATTATTGGTGTAAGCCTCCTCAAAGGAGCACTAAAGGTAAAAATAAATGAAAATATAACTTGCAAATGGCAAAATTAAATTTCAGTTGAGTGTCTATCCCACAGTAACAGACCCCATCCCAGGTAAAGACAGTTACTTGAACCCAGACCTCTCACTTCCTAGGCTTGTTCTTTTGATAATTATTATAAGTTATTGTTGTTGTTAGTTGCTGTCCAGTCAGCTCCAACTCATGGCAACCTTATTTATAACAACGAAGTGTTGCCTGGTTCTGCACCGTCTTCATGATCCTCCAACCTAGGGGGCTCATCTTCCAGCACTACGTAAGGTTTTCATTGGCTAATTTTTGGAAATAGATTGCCAGACTTTTCTTCCTATTCTATCTTAGTCTGGAAGCTCTGTTGAAACCTGTCTACCATGGGTGGATCTTGCTGGTATTTGAAATATTGGTGGCATAGCTTCCAGCATCATAGTGACTCACAAGCTACCACAGTACAACAAACTGTCAGATGGGTGATACTGTTTGTCATATAGAAAGATCCAAATGCTGGTTATTGGTAAGCAACACAACTTAAATACAGATATGAGGAAACTCCTCTCCCCTCTATCCTCTTCCAAAGTTATGAAACATCATCTTGTTTAGTTCTCTGTAAATATCCCCTTCTTATTAGTCAGCATGGTAGCTGACTATGAAATTTATATTCTCTGTTTATAATAGCAGAAACCCTGGTGGCATAGTGATTAAGAGCTATGGCTGCTAACCAAAAGGTCAGCAGTTCAAATGCACCAGGAGCTCCTTAGAAATCGTATGGGTCAGTCCTATATGGTCACTATGAGTCAGAATTGACTCAACGGCAGTGGGTTACAGGTTATTTATGATGGCATTTTGGGAAACCATAGGGAAGGTGGCAAAATGTGAGACAAAAGCAGGGGTAGAAAAGTTTTGGTTGCATATTCTGCCTCTCACTGTGTCTCCTGCAGAGAGAGATGGAATAGCATACTGGTTAGGAATATGGACTCTAGAGCCAAATGGATTATGAAACCCAACTCTGCAGTTGCTGTGTGACCTAGGATAAGTTACTTAACCTCTCTATGCAAAATGAGGATAATTATTATTTACCCCATAAAGAGGTTGCGAAGATTAAGAAGTTAATATACCTAAAACACTTAGAACAGTGACTGACACATAAATGAGCTTCTTGTTGTCTGCCATTGAGTCAATTCTGACTCATAGTGACCTATAGGAGAGAGTAGAACTTCCCCATAGGGTTTCCAAGGCTATAAGCTTTATGGAAGCAGACTTCCATATCTTTCTCCCATGGAGAAGCTGTTGGGTTCAAACCACAGACCTTTCGGTCAACAGCCAAAAGCTTTAACCACTGCACCACTAAGGCTCCTTAAATGATCTTAGTAAGTACAGTGAAACCTGTGAGACCCAGAACTCAAAGCGACTACCTTGTTTTTCTCGGCCTCGTAAGTTTTCTGCCTTTGACAGGGCACAGTCTTACCACTTTCCTATCACTATTAGTAGGAAATATTTGAGTTTCCCTTCTCTGACAGGTTTCCACCTTATACAAGTTCCAGCTTTCACAGATTTTACTATATTATATATTATAATAACTATCAGGATTATTAGGAGCCCTGGTGGCTCAGTGGTTAGGAGCTTGGCTGCTTACAGAAAGGCCAGCAGTCCAAATCCACCAGTCGCTCCCTGGAAACCCTACAGGGTAGTTCTACTCTGTCGTATTTGGTCGCTATGAGTCAGAATTGGCTCAATGGTAGCAGGTTTGGTTTGGTTTTCTTTAATCAGGATTGTAAATAGGTACTCATAAAAATTCTCACCTGCTAGAAAGAGACCATTTGGAAGATCTAGGAAAGTTGACTCTTTCTCCTTCATGTAAAAAGATTTAGACTCAGTCATCTGTAAGACACTATTTTCGCCAGGGCAAAATACAGGGGACACTGAAAATGGGCTTAAAAAAAGAAGTCCAGATGGCATTTGTACATACAAATCAAGGCCAAATACTGAATTTCAAACCATTTCTTTGGTACCTGCCCAAATCCATTTTGGTTGAGAACAGAAGGGATGGAGAGGGTGGCAGGAAGAAGTGGTTGGAATCACATGTACAAGGTTGTTGTTCCATGTTTGGAAGCTGGAGTGAAGCCACCTTGAAGATTTGGCGTTGTATGTTTGTGATCCTAGGAAATTTCCCTAGCATTAAAGTTGTGCTTCAGGGAACAGCAAGAAATAATGATTCCTGTATTTGTAAATAAGGCTGTTGCTATGTGTGAGTGGCAATGTTCCATAGACGTTAGCTATTTTCACTTTCTTGTGGTCCACCCATGAATTACAAAGTGCAAAAGGGTGTTCCCTTTACAGCTGAAAATAGCTTTTGGCAGCATTTTCTGACACAGTTCTTCAATGCGCCACGGGACCTGTCACCTCAATCATTTTGCTTTCCCTTTCATCCTCCCACAAAAGTGATTTTAAGGAGGGAGGGTAACTGATCAGATGAAGCCGAGAGATATGTGAGCATGTTAATAACACCCTATCAAGATCTGGGATAGCCAAATGCAAATACTTAAGGGTGAGATGGGCCTCTAAAATGTTCATACCCTCATCCACCTTAAACTCTGAGCAACCATCCTTCTTCCTTCTTGCATCCCGAAAACAATACAGTTCTTTTACCTTCATCAACAGTATCATGAAGATCAATAGCAAACTTTTTTTTTTTCTGAAGGATGTGGAAGGCCCACAACTCAAACATGCACTCTTGGTCTCCTTGATTCTCAAAAGATTTAATGAAATTACTCCAAGAATATAAGTTCTTTACTGAGAGAAACATAATCATTAAATATTTCATAGGGATTTCAAAATAATGATGTGCCAATCTCCAAATCGGCCTTCTGGGGTTGGTGGTAGCTACTGAAAATGAATGAAGTCATTAAGCGATGTAGTATATATGGGTTTGTTATGACCCCAACATTGTTCCAAATGCTTTACTTATGTCAATTAATTTCGACCTCCACAACAACTTCATGAGGTAGGTACCATAATTATCATTTTACAGATAGAGAAACTGAGGTACAGAGAAATTAAGTATCTTGCATACGTCTGCACGACTAAAACATGTTAGAGGTAGGGGTCAATCCCAGGCAGTTTTCCTCTAGGATGCTTTTCCCGACCATATACCAGTGCCTCTAATGAGAAACACAGTCTGACGGTGGTGAATTACTCTGAAAAACACCGATAAGTGAGAATTTCATGAGGCTAGGCCCCCCTCTCTTAGGTCAACTGCAGTAGAACTATAGAAAGTTAGAGTTGCAACTGACTGTGGAGATCACTTTGTGTAAGCCCCCTGTGTTACAGCTAAAGAAACAGGCCCAGAAACATCTCACAGCTACTTAGGGAGAGACTCAGGGCTCAGAATCTGTGCTTCTTCTCTGCTTATCCAATATCTCCAGCCTCACACCATGTGTGAAGACTTCAACTACTAACTGTACTATGAAAGGGGTGAGATGGGCAAAACCCACCTTTATCATTAACTGAACAGTAAGAATCAGCATGAATCCAATTCCCATCTGGAAGTGGATACAGCCTTCACCTTCTCCCATTTCCACTCCTCGTTACCAGCTACTTCTGTGGCAATTCCTCTCTCTGACCCTAACCACTCAGAGTGAGATCAGACCTCATCTCTGCCTATCCTAAACCAGGTCAAAACATCTCTGGTCATTTGAGGCCAGGTCATTGGGGAGCAGCTGTAGACTCAGGGGTCGGGACAACTCCCTGCACTTCAGACAAGCTGGCCTCTCTCTCTCTAGTCCCTTAGGACTAGGTCACAAGCTAGAAAGACTATAGCTTTTTTCATTGACTGCTCATGCAGCTTTTCTCTATTACCCAGCCACCCAGAGCTGGGCCTATACAAATCAACTCTGTACTGCTAGCCCCTGCTGATTCATTGCCCCTGTGGGTTCATTGATTCTCTATAATGGCTCACAAAATTCACAGAGACTATTACCTATACTTACAGTTTCTCATTTATTTTGACCAGAAATGATACAAGCAAAGAGATGCATCAGGCAAGGTCTGGGAGAAGTCCCAGCACTAGGCTTCCATGTCCCCTGGGACATGCTACACCCTGCATAAATTTTCTCTCCAAGCCAGGAAGTACCCAAGAGGGTTCTCCAAGGTCCTGGGTGCCCTAGTCATTGGGATGCCAATAAATGGGCATGACTTGGACCTTAATTCATAATTATGACAATCCAGTTAATGAATATGCATGACTACGTCATGCCTCCTTCCCTTCCTGGAGTTAGATCACCAGGTGTGGGGCCTGTGTAGCCCCTACTTGCCCGGCTATTTTGTAAAACAAAAGCATCTTGGTTGCTTAGGTTATTGTCTAAAACCAGAGTCAATGGGACAAACCAAGTTCTTTATCCCACAGCATGGATGACTGATTAGAGTGGGTTTCACTGGGAGATATTCCCACAAGATTCTTCTTTTGCCTCTTGTCTGATGCTCCTGTCACTCTGTGTTGTTTCACTCCCAGTGCCTCCTACCTAGGTGCAGTGGTACTGCAAGGAGCATGGACTAGTGATCAACACATCAGGGTTGAGTCCTGACTGGATATTTTCTAGCTGTGTGAAACTAGGCAAGCCCTTTACCACTGGGACCCTCTATTTCCTCATCTGTACATTGCTAATAAGCAATTGCCCTTTTTCATGTCACCAAGTTTTCTCAAAACCATGATATCTAGAGCTCTAGATCTTTGCTACTTAAAGTGTGGTCCATGGACTAGCAGCACAGGAATCTCTAGGAGCTGGTTGGAAATGCAGAATCTTAGGCCCCACTTCAAACCTATTGAATCTGAATCTGTATTTTAACAAAATCCTAAAGGGATTCACATACACATTAAAGTTTGAGAAACACTGTGAAAGTTTCACAGTTCTAAAGCACAGCAAAGATGGAAGAGATTCTTGTTGTTGTTGTTGTTGGGTGCCGTCAAGGTGGTTCCGACTCATAGTGACCCTATGTACAACAGAACAAAACACTGCCCGGTCCTGTGCTATGCCCACAATCGTTGCTATCGTTGAGACCATTATTGCAGCCATTGTGTCAAGCCATCTCATTGAGGATCTTCCTCTTTTTCACTGACCCTGTGCTTTACCAAGCATGATGTTCTTCTCCAGGGACTGATCCCTCCTGACAACCTGTCTAAAGTATGTGAGATGTAGTCTCCCCAACCTTGCTTCTAAGGAGTACTCTGGCTGTACTTCTTCTAAGACAGATTTGTTCGTTCTTTTGGAAGTCCATGGTATATTCAGTATTCTCTGCCAACACCACAATTCAAAGGCACCAATTCTTCTTTGGTCTTCCTTATTCATTGTCTAGCTTTCGCATGCATATGATGCGATTGAAAATATCATCACTTGGGTTAGGTGCACCTTAGCCCTCAAGGTGACATCTTCGCTTTTCAACACTTTTAAGAGGTCTTTTGCAGCAGATTTGCCCAATGCAATGTGTCATCTGATTTCTTGACTGCTGCTTCCATGGGTGTTGATTTTAGATCCAAGTAAAATGAAATCCTTGATAACTTCGATCTTTTCTCCATTGATCGTGATGTTGCTTATTGGTCCAGTTGTGAGGATTTTTGTTTTCTTTCTGTTGAGGTGTAATCCATACTGAAAGCTGTGATCATTGATCTTCATCAGTAAGTGCTTCAAGTCCTCTTCACTTTCAGCAAACAAGATTGTGTCGTCTGCATAACACAAGTCGTTAATGAGTCTTCCTCCAATCCTGATGCCCCGTTCTTCTTCATATAGTCCAGCTTCTCAGATTATTTGCTCAGCATACAGATTGAATAAACATGCTGAAAGGATACAACCCTGATGCACATCTTTCCTGACTTTAAACCGCACAGTATGCCCTTGTTCTGTCCAAACAACTGCCTCTTGATATACATATAGCTTCCTCATGAGCACAATTAAGTGTTCTGGAATTCCTATTCTTCACAGTGTTATCTGTAATTTGTTATGATCTACACAGTGGAATGCCTTTGCATAGTCAAGAAAACACAGGTAAACATCTTTCTGGTATTCTCTGCTTTCAGCCAAGATCCATCTGACATCGGCAGTGATAACCTTAGTTCCACATCCTCTTCTGAATCTGGACTGAATTTCTGGCAGTTCCCTGTTGATGTATTGCTTCAGCCACTTTTGAATGATCTTCAGCAAAATTTTACTTATGTGTGATATTAATGATATTGTTCAATAATTTCTGCATTCGGTTGGATCACCTTTCTTGGGAATAGGCATAAATATGGATCTCTTCCTGTCAGTTGGCCAGGTTGCTGTCTTCCAAATTTCTTGGCATAGACGAATGAGCACTTCCCACGCTGTATCCATTTGTTGAAACATCTCAATTGATATTCTGTCAATTCCTGGAGCCTTGTTTTTCGCCACTGCCTTCAGTGCAGCTTGGACTTCTTCCTTCAGTACGATTAGTTCCTGACCATATGCTACCTCTTGAAATGGCTGAACGTCGACCAACTGTTTTTGGTATAATGACTCTGTGTATTCCTTCCATCTTCTTTTGATGCATCCTGCATCATTCAATATTTTCCCCATAGAAACCTTCACTATTGCAAAATGAGGCTTGAATTTTTTCTTCAATTATTTCAGCTTGAGAAATGCTGAGTGTGTTCTTCCCTTTTGGTTTTCCATCTCCTGCTCTTTGGACGTTTCATTATAATACTTTACTTTGTCTGGTCGAGCTGTGCTTTGAAATATTCTGTTCAGTTCTTTGACTTCATCCTTTCTTTTTGGTTTATCTACTCAACATTCAAGAGTATGTTTCATAGTCTCTTCTGACATCTATTTTGGCTTTTTTTTCTTTCTTGTCTTTTTAATGACCTCTTGCTTTCTTCATATATGATATTGTTGATGTCATTCTACAACTCATCTGGTCTTCAGTCATTAGTGTTCAAGACATCAAATCTGTTGTTGAGATTGTCTCTAAATTCAGGTGGGATACACTTAAGGTCGTACTTTGGCTGTCGTGGACTTGTTCTAATTTTCTTCAGTTTCAACTTGAACTTGCATATGAGCAATTGATGGTCTGTTCCACTGTTGGCCCCTGGCCTTGTTCTGACTGATGATATCGAGCTTCTCCATCTTCTCTTTCCACAGATGTAGTCGATTTGATTCCTGTGTATTCCATCTGGCAAAGTTCATGTGTATAGTCACAGTTTATGTTGGTGAAAAAAGGTATTTGCAATGAGGAATTCTTATTGCTTCTTAATCTAGTCTCTTTTTCTCTTTTGCACCTCTAAAAGGGCAATGCCACTCACTAGACCCTTACTCTTGGGACCAGTTTTGGAATTCAGAATGGTTTAGATTTTAGAAAGGTAATGTGGTACATATATTGTATATTATTTAACACACCCAGTCAGGTCTGGGCAACATCCTGAAATAAAACACAGTGCTTGTTACTCTGAGTACGATAGGTAAAGATAAAACAATAGTCTCATATGAGCTTAGGTAGGTTTTGCCTTCCAACATGTTTACTGCAAACTTGGAAAGTAACTTTTGGATTTCAGAGCTTTTTGGATTTTGGAATGACTGATGAGGATTGTGGGTATGAACTGATAGGTATACACTGACCTCGGTCTGGCAAAACTCTGAGGTGTGTGTCCTTCCCAGAGCAAACTTTCCCTGTACAAACCCTCTGTGGATCGTGACTGAACTAGAGGTGGGCAGATCAGAGCCAGAGTCAGAGCTGCACCAGTATTTTCTGGGGCACAGTCCCAGACTTCCTGCCTCTGCAGGATCCTGTCAACTACCCTAACCCTGAGGCAGACACAAGGCTTAGGGAGGAGAGGCAGGGCCTTCTCTCCTTCCTCCTGAGTAAAGAGTATAGCAGACAGGAGGTGTAGGCACTTCTCTGTACCACACAAAAGAATGCATGTTTCCTAAGAAGAAGGGGACTTAGCTTTTTTTTTAATTACCCATAAATAAAGAACTCAGTAAATTAAAGATATCTCTCACTGAAGGTATTGATAATGAGGATTTTTAAAATCACTGAAACAAATATTCCTACACTAAAATTTCTCCGAAAAGATGAAGGAACTGTACCTCTCAAAAAATTCTTTCGTCACTCCACCCCTTTTATGGACTATCTTAAATTTATTCAAGTTACGTCTTGAGGGTTCCAATAGGCAGATCATTTGGATTGCTTTGTCTTAGCTCTGCTGGGAGAAGAGGAAAGAAGAACAAACAAACAAACAAACAGAAACGATTAGTATAAACTTCATCACTGATATTTGAAGAAAAGACCCACTTTGAACAGCCTGCAAGGTGTAAGAGATGGAAGAGAATAGGGTCACTGCTTCAGAAGATCTGGCTTCTGATCTTAAGCTGCTAGGAGGAATTGGGGCACTCTCCTTTGTCTGGGGCCAAAGGCATTTGGTGGGTAGGTGGTGCTGGAGAATATGGGCAAACAGGCATGTGACTTTCCTACTAGAAACATCCACCGAGTCACCCCATAGTCCTCCCTTTCAGAGACAGACTGAAATAATGAGCTCCAAATTGAGCCAGCTCTGGAGCCTGCGTCACATCCTGTGTCTACCAGCACACCCTCTTAGCAGTATAAAATCTTCATAACAACTTCAGGAGATTATTGCCCCCATCTTATAGAGCAGGAAACTGAGGCTCAGGGAGGTTAAGTAAATTGCCAAAGGGCTGGATAATTCTAAAAATAGTGCTCTTAAGCACTGTGTGGTATCCAGTTTTATTCTGAGCTTTAGACTTATTTTAGGAGCCCTTGAGTGCAGACTGTTCAAAGCCATACTTTTGGTTCAGAGTCCAAGCAGAGGTCTATGTAACAGAGGCGGGCAGGTGGCGGAGGTGTTGCTCATGGAAAGGTGTTGGGTAAAGAGGGAGGGGGGCAGTAGGGCTGGGATTCATGTGCCCACAAAGGATGACTTATGATTCCTTTTCAATCTTCCTTCTATCTCCCTTCCAGGGATATAAGTGAGATAATAATAGGATTATAGTGATGAAATGAAACTCCTAAAGCCATCCAATCTATCACCCTGCCTTTAGGCAGTGGTTCGTTTAAACTAGATAATTTTATCCCTTTGTTTAAAGATCTTAAAAGGAAGAATTTCCAAATCACTCAAAGATACCTGTGACAGGGGCTCACAGATCTCCTATCGATTAAGCCTTTTGTGATGATAGATCCAAATTAATTCCCAAGAGTTTATTGAGTTCCTACTATGTGCTCTGTGCTGACGTAGATGGCTGGTGGATTAGTTATACAAAGGCATAGATAGTTTGCTTGCCTTTGAGTTTCTTACAATTTCCTTGGGTCAAAAAGAATGATACAATTGCAGTAATTAACAACCAGTAAAAAGACCATTAAAAAATTACATGCTAAGTACCAGTATTCTGTCGAAATTAGCCATGTGACTCTGTACAAGTCATTAGAGTTTGGCTGCTAACCGAAAGGTCAGCTGTTCAAATCCACCAGCTGCTCCTTGGAAACTCTATGGGGCAGTTCTGCTCTGTCTTATAGGGTCTCATTATGAGTCAGAATCGACTCGATGGCAATGAGTTTGGTTTTGGGTTTGGATATTCAACTTGCTCTTTCGTAAAGGGAGGGAGTCAGGTAATCTTGTCATCATGGTTACTTAGCAATCTGAGAAATGCAGATTCTAATATATGTGGTGGAGATTGTGAGGCTAATAAAGGAGGAGAGATCTGGGAGGGACTGGTTTGTTAAGGAAGGCTTTGGGAGGAGGTGAGACTTTACTTGTGTCCTGAGAATAGGTGGCCTTAACCTAGGGAGAGGGAAAGACACTTCAGGAAAGCACCCCAAAGCAGGAATGAGTATTACCTGCTGACCAGCCAGTGTGGGGCCAGCCTATAGCAGAAGGCACAGACTGTAAAGGTAGAGTGGGGTCAAATTACATAAAATTCTATTTATTTTTGAGATGGTTCAGTTAGAAGTGGCATAGCATTAAAAACAACCATAACAGCAAGTACCACAACAACAAGAAGTTTCTTGAGAAAGAGATAAAGAAGAAAGAAAAGAATTACATTACAAAAGCACCTGTAATATCCCAGCGTGGGCTAGGCACTTCTAATATATAATCCTTATAATCATTCAGAAAGTAGGGATTAGTTTTTCCCATTCTACAGATGATGAAATGAGACTCAGAGAGGTTATCCAATTAGCCTACGGTCCCGCTGTAACTAAATGGACTCAGTTCTATTTGACTCAAAGCCTGAGCTTTTGAGTATGGGCAGCCAGGAGGTAAATAAGATGTGTTGTGGAAATTATGTGAAAAAATGATCTGAGAACAACCTAGAGTTAAGGAAGCCAGAGGAGTGGTGAGGTATTGTAGGCTTAAGGGTAGCCGGAAGAGAGGGGTAGCAGACATTTTAAAGGAATATTCTGAAGGTAAGGTGGATGCTAGAAATTAATAAATAAATAAATGATGACAATGTTTGGAACATGAAAATATTGGAGATACTTGATTCCATATCGGGTGGGAAGAAACACTGGTTTGGAGATGAAGGTGAATTAAATCTTGCACGTACGGAGTCTGAGGTGAAACTGATTTCCTCAATTGGCTACTTTCAGAGGGATCCGGAGGCAAAGGGTGCAGGGACCTTTGCCTCTGGAAGGCAGGGCTGAAAAGAACGCAAAGAGAGATGATGGAAATCTCAAAAAAGTAGGAGTTCTACAACAAAGATAAGAGAGAAAAGAGCAGCAGTGAGCTTTGAGAATATTCCCAGAAGGTTGGTGGGAAGAGCAATAGAGGTCCACCCTGGAGACAGTGAGTATTGAGCAACAGAAGAAAGCCAGGAGAAGAGAATGTTTAGAAGCTGAGGGGAGGAGACTTGTAAGAAAGTGGGGTAGGGGGAGGAGGAGAGGGTGTCTGGGGACTGTTAATCCTCAGAAATTCTAATTACAACAGAGAAGTCGATTAGAATGAAGACTGAGAAAAATCCAGATCATTTTTTTTTTTTTTTATATGTTGTTTCAAAGACCTTTTCTCTCTTGTGATTTCTTAAGGTGAACAGTACAACTACGATCAATCCTTGGACCTTCTGCAAAAGAACAGATATATTGCAGAAGTTAATCTTTTATAACTTTGTGCCTGAAAACAGCACACTTTCCTAAACTGTTTAAATTGTCACTCATGTCTTTGAAATGCTCACACACTCATTCGATAACTAGTTAAGTTCCTCCCGTGAGTCAGGCCCTGTGCTAGGCATGGGCTTTGCAGATGGGTAGGCAGAGTCTGGCCTCTCTACTCACCCACAAGCCATATTATCATTAGCTCAGCCTGACAAAGGAAGTAGTAGAGGAAAAAGGATTCCCCTGGGATATCAAGGCTAGTTAGTGACTGAACCAGCTTCAGTCTCATGCTCTGCCTCCTTAATCGTAGAGCCTGGGGATAAATTACAGTTCCTTTCCAAGCAGCGTGCCCCTCAATTGCATAAACAAGCCTGAACTGAATGTCAACTCTGCCCCCCGCCAAAGCCATTTTCCCCAAGGCAGATTGTCTGGGCGCTCAGGGGCTTTGCCCCTTTTCCCTGCAGAGATCATCTGCTGGGATCAGGCGGGTATGTCCTCAGCAGTCAATAGCTGAGAGAGTTGCTGCTGCGCTGCGGTGGGAAGGGCAATGGATGGGCTGGGCAGTTCCTAACTTCTCTCTTCCTATGCTTAGTTCTTTTACTTCTCAAATAGAGTGCTTGAGCACCTGCTTTGGAAATGTAAATCCATTCTGTTTGCAAATAGTACAGATTTCACTGTATACAGCTCGTGCCCCCTCTTCCCTTGATACTCATTTCACCAATAAGCAGGAGTTTTGGAAAATCACAGTAGCTTCTTTTTTGCAGATGTCTCTCTCTCTCTCCATTCCCCTCTCCCACCGCCTCTAAGCCACTTATCCACAGGAGAAGTTTTATATTCTCTATGTATGCATACATGCAGCCAAATATGGAGAGAGAAAAAAACCCTTTAAAATATTAATCATTTTCTGTTTTTCTTAGCCAGATGAAAATTTCCTGCACTTTTGCCCACGTAAATGCAAAATTATCCTCCTGCAAGTTGAGGTGGTGGCAGTTCCTGAACACAGTTATATTTTGCAGATAACAGGATTAACTTGGATGTGGGTAATAAGTTGGTGAATCTCCCCCTGGCCATTTCTCAACACTGTGAGAGCACTAATCCTTTATGCTTTGATGTCTTCTAGTTTTCCATCAGGTGCGCCACGGACTATTTGTCCCGGGGCAGTCAGCTCTCTTATAAGATCTCATAGTGTCCTCATTAGCTGCGCCTATTTACCCAGCCAGCCTGTTGAACCCAATTTATAGTTTATGTGATTAATTCCCAAAGTACAGTAAACCCTAGCTCTAAGGCTCTCTATTATATGACTGCATCTCCTTTAAGGGCAAACACAAGCTTCAGCTTTTTTGCTATACGACCGCATCATATATAATATGCTAATAATTTTACTCTTGACAACACATTAAACATCTTTCCATACACTTTCTTTATAGCACACAGCTCATAAAGAAAAGAATGTTCCACACTGGACTGTAAAGTGCTAACTATATAAGGGAGTCATTTGTTTTTTTTGGTTTAAAATTTTTATTTTGGCTGAAATTGTGGCATAGCACTACTATCAGGTTTGAACAGTGAATTGGCAAACCACGTCACTGTACAATTCTTTATCTACTGAATTATAAATTTGAAAAGGCTTAAGAGGTAATGTGGCAGCCCAAACCCATGGGCTCCTTTAACATGCAGTCTTGGAAGATAAAAGGTTTAAGTGCGTGTGTGTGTGTGTGCGCACGTGCATGTGTGTGGAGAGAGGGAGACAAAGACAGAAAGCAAAATGAAGAGAGCAGCACTTCAAGGCAACCTATATCAACTTTTCTGGAATTTTTCCTACAGCAGAAAGAGTTGTGGACAAACCACTTACAATTGGCATGAAGGGAAAACAAAAAACAAAAACAGTGCACTAATGGTTCTCAACTGGGTGTGTCCCCTCACCATGAACACTTGGCCTATTTTTGGTTGTCACAACTGGGAAAGATGCTACTGGCATCGAATGGGTAGAGGCCAAGGATACTGCTAAATGTCTTACAGGTAGTCCCCTACAACAAAGAATTATTTGCCCCAAAGGTCATTAGCATCAAGGTTCATAAATCTTGCCCTGCACTTTTGAAAGATGGAAACGAAAGCAGGAAACTTAATCATTTCTGCTCTAAAATCTTAACTGACCTCAAAGTTAAGAGGCCTGAAGAGACAGTGGATATTTGGTATCTATCTTGGATTTTGCAGAGAAAACAGATCACAATATGATTACTTCTATTGTGAATGGTTTAAACCTCATGCTTCTTTTGCTATCTGCCATCTAATTTGGTGCATCACAAATCTAATGGGTGAGCAAAGGAAAGGGTAAGGTGTGATTCAGCCTCCTTCCCTTTGCTACTCGTTGGCAGCTCTAGGAAATCATTTGATGGGCTAAGATGTGAAAATGAATGTCTTTGAACCTGTCTGTGGCTGTCTGTTATTCCTATCACCTCTATTCTATCTCTATTCATAGTACCTCTGTTCTCCATTGGAAACCCTGGTGGTGTAGTGGTTGAGAGCTGTGGCTGCTAACCAAAAGGTTGGCAGTTCAAATCCATCAGGCACTCCTTAGAAACCCTATGGGGCAGTTCTACTCTGTCCTGTAAGGTCGTTATGAATCAGAATCAACTCGAGGCAAAAGGTTTGTTTTTTTGTATTCTCCATTGCTATGAGAATGGAGTCCATAGACTCTTACTGATATGTTACTTGTTTATTAATTGTAGTCCCACAATGCTTCCTTGGGACATTTCCACATGGTTATGATCCTCATTTGCAGATGAATAATCTGACATTTTGAAGGGATAAAAAAGTAGCACTAGAAAGAGAGGGGTATTATTGTAGTACTGCAAAGTGAAGTTCTTTGAGTAACAGCCATCATTGTTGCATTGACCCAATACCTTTGCCCCTAATTCCAGAAACGCTACAAAAATCTTATAACTGTACCAGTCAATAGGCAAATGCCCAAACGCTTTTTGCACCTGTTTTCCTTTTAACCAAGGATTACAGCTCAAGTAATTTCTCTAGAGAATACCCCATCTTAGAGAAATATTTTTGTTTACCAGTTCTTATCTTATGGACTTGCCTGTGAAGTTTCCATCACTCAGGGTCCCCAGAAGAGAACTTTGAGTTTATTGTTAAGTATACTCTCATAAGTTTGTAATTCAGGAGAGCTCCAGGTTCCTCTAACCCCAATCCCCACGTTCCTTTAGGAGTTGGGGTTTCTGACCACATAAGATCCTCAGCAACCCAACTGGATCACGGGCTACAATGTGGAGATTTTAGCCCAGCTTGTGAGGAAGTTTTTTACGCAGAAAGATGGCAGCCTTTCTCTTAAAATGATAACGTGTGTAAATTTGCTGGGAATGTGCCGTATAGAGTGTGTTATCTCCAGGAAACTGAGGTAATGTTGTCTCCTGGTTGAGAATGATGGCACTTAGAAAAGCCAACAAACTCTCATCAGAGACAGAGTTACCTTGGCTTTGTGTTGCTTCGAATATTCTGACCATCGGTTTGCTATGCTTTGAAATACAGATAGTAATGCTGGTAGACTCCCTCATGGATGTATAGGAGGAATCATTCATAAAACATACTGTACAATTTTTATAAAACTCCAAAGTACTATAATAAATAAACTTGATGGTGATATCTACTGGTTCTAAAATTCTCTGACTTTGTGATGCTAAACAGAGAATTATCACAATCTGTAAAAATTCAGTTGGTGGTAGAATGTCCTAAGGCAGATTTGATTCTGAATAAGTGATGTTGCATACTTTTTTTTTTTTTTTTTGGTTTGTTTGTCAAAGTATAGTCAGCTCTTGATTTTCTTCAGAAGTAGAGAATGGAGATACTCTCAAGAAGACGAAATTTGAAAATTCCTTGCTTGCATTAAGTGACATAGATTAGACCGTTTTAATATTAAAATCAGCTTATATTTTCAGAGCATTAATAATGATAAATAATATCGATGAAGTGCCTATTGTTTCCTAGGTACTGTGCTGAGCATTCTAAATAGGTTATGTCATTTAATCTCTGTAATAATCTTATGAGGTAAGTTGCTGTTATTATCACTGATTTACAGATGGGTAAACTGAGGCCTACAGTGATCATGTGACTTGCTTAAACTCACACAGTAAGAAGCAGTGACAGGATTAAAACTTGTATCTGCTTGACTCCAGAACCTGAGCCCTTAAGACTCCATTGCACAGCACATGACTTGAATTGGACTAAAAAGATTTACTGAGTACATTGTTTTCCTGTCATTGAAGCACACTGGATTGAAATCTTTTGAGTTTAGTCTTTCGAATGTATTTTTAGCTTATAGTTGGAAATCAGCACTGGTAAAAGTAGAGTCGTTCCTGAGAAATGGGTAGAAAATAGAACATTCTATTTTGTTCTGTTACCTGAGAATGGGAATGCCCCCTAAGAATTCAGCATTGTGGAGCCTCACAACTCTTTGTGGACCAAAGCCTCTTCTCTTCTGCCCAGAGGATGTAGGATGCTGAATAAATCAAGCCTGAGCGCAGGGGGCTCCAGCCTTGACTAGAAATTGGAGAATCTGGAATACAGAGTATAGTATCAATAACGATTACAAGGTGTGATTTATCTTTCATTTCTGACCATCTCCTCCACCAGAATAAAACCTCAACACTAGAAGTAATACGACTGACATAATTTCTCTGAAATTTTCACATGCTCTGCAAAGTAGCTTAGACGTATAGAAGTTGGAGAGGCATAGAGTACTCTGGGTTTAAAGGATAGAGAGGGAAGAAAACACATAAAACAAAGATAGTGTTACGGGGCATCTGCTGTAGGCCATTGAAATGGTAGGTGAGGGAAAAAGCAGCTGCTGAGGTCAGTTCAACTCTCACAATGTTGAACTCCAAGGGGACATGGAATCCCCAGACATCTGCCTGGTTAAAGACTCGTGAAGGATCAAAGAAGTTACTGCGTTGGGAAACTGCAACTTTCTGTTACCAACCATGGCTGATGTAATTGAAGGAGAAATTGTGTTAGATCTCCTGCTTATGGACAGGTAAAATTTTATTGAAAGTAGGAAAACAAGAGGCAGGTTTAATACTATTGCCCATGTGATGGTGTGTACATAGTAGAGAGAAAATGAGAAAACAGTACCGGAGAATTAAACTCTGAGGAAGCATATTAAGGAATCAAGTAAGTACAAGGGAAAATATTAAAACTCAACAGCATGGTAGAGGGCCAAAGCAATCTTGAGGACGATCATAATGGCAACTTCCTAGATTGCTATTCCTCAGAAAGAGAAAGGTAGAGAAACAAACTGATAAACCCTCGCTGAGGCTCCGTGTAAGTCTGGTGTGGGTGAAGACAAAGCCGGCCACATCAGTTAAAGCTGTCAGAGCAGTGAAGATAAGGACAGCAAGACATCTAGAATCGATTAATGATAACAAGAGGGTTAAGTCAAAGAGCGGATTTTATAGTGATATGCTAGGCAAATGGAAGAGATCAGAAAGTTGTCTGGAGTATCTTACTGAAGCGAGATTGAGAGTTCAAAAGTCATGAATTCAGATTTTAACCCCAGTTCTTCGTGAGATACGAAGCAATACCTTGACTTATTGGCCTCTGAAGTTCCCCTTTAGTGAGAATGAGTAGGTACCAGCTTTCAAGTAACTAAGCAGAAAGTTATCTATTGTTGAGATGTCAGGGGGCTCTGGGAAGCTTTAGCCTTCCCCGCCACATGCCATTGAAGCCACTAATTTTTAGCTTTACTCCCTACTGAAGTTAAAATAAGCCTGGCAAGGCTAACACATTACATTTCAACAAGTATACACAAGTACTTTCCTTAGAATAAACTTTAAATTGGACCTTGGCCATTTGAAGATGGAGAATGCCAGTGAGATGGAAGAAGTGGACTGAATTGGGAAATGAGGAAACTCGGAATATGGGCTTTGCCCATCTCACAAACTTATCTCAAGA
Organism: Dugong dugon; assembly: GCA_030035585.1. Taxonomy (NCBI): domain Eukaryota; kingdom Metazoa; phylum Chordata; class Mammalia; order Sirenia; family Dugongidae; genus Dugong; species Dugong dugon. The sequence goes on from CM057464.1 coordinate 69,222,059, forward strand.
TAGTTACGAAAGGATAATAATTATCACCATATTATGGCCTGTCATAAGGTGACACTTCTTCAGGGCAACTAAGAAAGGGGGAATGATAAACTGGAGGATGATCATTCTTATCCTTTCCTTATATACAGTGATTGTTGAGGGCACTAATTACAGGTTGTAGCAGAGAGAGAGTGGTGATTGATAAATCTAAATTCCCTTTTCCCCTTGGGGAAACATTCCTAGTTGAAAGAGTAGAAAGGAGCTTTCCTTCCCCAACTGTAAAGGAGAAGGCTTATAGCCTTATATGACTATAAAATACCACAGCTGGTGAAGGGATCTTAAAAGTAAACTAGTCCTGCTTCCTCTTTTAAGTTAACAGATGAGAAAATTGAGGCTGCCCCATTAGCTCGTTAGTGTCAACTCCAGGTGAATCTTGACTTCAAAGAGACACTATTGGCAGCGAAGGGATATAGCAATAATCAGAAAACACTTTCTTCTCCATGTCCTCCTACTAACTTGACTACTTAAACTGCTTGCCCTTCTGTTTTACTGCTCTCTCTTACTCTTCTATTTTGGGAAAATAAGAATATCCATGACCCCCACCCATGAAAGATAACAACAACAAAACTACCCCTAACATTTTAAAGGCATAAGTAATACATGAAAGCATTCTATTTTTCACCAAGAAATTATAACAAAAAATAAAACTAAAGTCTTCCTTGATTTTTCTTTTACTCCTTTATAGTTCTCTGCCCATATTCCTAGAGGCACTGATGTGTTGGATTTTATGCTGTTTAGACTTTCACATATATTTATTTGAATCCATTGAAAGTATATGAGTGAGTGTGTTTAAATATGAATGTTTATACTGCACCTATAATTGTCAAGTTTCTTTTGCTACTTAACCATAATTTTGGCATCTATGTTAATATATGTATAGTTGATTTCTTTTTACTGTTGTATAGAATTTTGTTATATAAACATGCCACATTACATTCACCGATTCTTTTATTGATGGGCATATATATTGCTCTGAAATTTTTATGTCGTAAATAATGATGAATTGAAATTTCTCAATTTGTCAAAATGTATTAAACTTAATATGCAATTTCTATGACCCAGAAATTCAGATTCTTGGTACCTAATGTTGAGAATCATTGGCACCAGTCAAATTGACCTCTAAAATAGCTATACGGTAAGTTTCTAGGTTATGAACATTCCACTTACTGACAGCTTCACCTTGCCCTTTAATGTTATGTAAATTTGCCCTCACTTGGAAACAATTGAACCAACCCCTACTTGCAACAGATTCTCCATCAGGATCACCCTCACTTGCTGCACGTGTAGCTGCCCATGTAACTTTTAGATCATTGAAAAGGCTTTGAGTCTCTTCTTGCACTAACCAAAAACCAAATCCTTTGTAGTCTAGTCAATTCTGACTTATAGCAACACTATGGGACAAAGTAGAACTGCCCCAGAGGGTCTCTGAAGAGGGGCTGGTGGATTCGAACTGCCGACCTTCTTTCTGGTTAGTAGCCTGAGCACTTAACCACTTCACCACCAGAGCTCAGTTATTTTAGTTGGTACTGTTGAAACTGAGAATCTTTCACATGTTTATCAACTGTTTTTAGCTGCTATTCTGTGAATTGCCTATTTGTAAACTGTGCCTGTATTTAAAGTATTTGTCCTTTTCTTTATTGATTTGTAGAGGTTTTTTTATATATTGTGTATACTGTTACTCTGTATAAAGGTTGGAAATACTTTCTCCTTTCACTTTATTTATTTATTTTTAATTTTTTTTAATTGTACTTTAGATGAAGGTTTACAGAATAGTTTCTCATTAAACAGTTAGTACACATATTGTTTTATGACAATGGTTAACAACCCCACAACATGTCAACACTGTCCCTTCTCAACCTTGGGTTCCCTATTACCAGCTTTCCTGTCACCTCCTGCCTTCTAGTCCTTGTCCCTGGACTGTTGTGCCCCATTAGTTTCGTTTTGTTTTATGGGGCTGTCTAATCTTTGGCTGAACGGTGAACCTCGGAAGTGACCTCATTACTGTGGTAAAAGGGTGTCCAGGGGCCATGTTCTTATGGTTTCTCCAGTCTCTGTCAGGCCAGTAAGTCTGGTCTTTTTTTGTGAGTTAAAATTTCGTTCTACATTTTTCTCCAGCTCTGTCTGGGACCCTCTGTTGTGATCCCGGTCAGAGCAGTCAGTGGTGGTAGCCAGGCACCATCTAGTTATACTGAACTCAGTCTGGTGGAGCCATGGCAGCTGTGGTCCATTAGGCCTTTGGACCAATCTTTTCCTTGTATCTTGTTTTCTTCATTCTCCCTTGCTGCTGAAGGGGTGAGACCATTGGAGTATCTTAGATGGCTGCTCACAGGCTTTTAAGACCCCAGACTCACTTCATTTTAAAGAATTTGTTCAGAGTATCTTATACTGTACAAAATTTTAAAAAATATTCATATATTTAAATTTAATACCATATTTTTACACAAATAAAACGTCTTCTACATTTGTTTGCCAACTGTGTCCTCCCCCCATGAGGTATTTCATAAGCACTGCTATGCCAATTTTTTTTATGTGTTGCTGTAAAAAAAAATTAGCAGAGCCTACGTACAAAGATACCTTGCAAGGGGAGGGTGTGGTTGGCAGTTCTTTTGAGTTAAATATGGAATTACTATATGTCTTAATCATCTAGTGCTGCTCTAAAAGTAATACTACAAGTAGATGGCTTTAACAAAGAGAAGTTTATTCTCTCACGGTCCAGGAGGCTACCAGTCCAAAGTCAGGGCATCAGCTCCAGGGGAACACTTTCTCTGTCAACTCTGGAGGAAGGTCCGTGTCATCAATCTTCCCTTGGTCTAGGAGCTTCTCTGCGCAGGAACTTCAGGTCCAAAGGACGCGATCTGCTCCCGGCACTGCTTTCTTGATGGTATGAGTTTCCCATGTGTCTCTGCTTCTCTCTTTTATATCTCAAGAGAGATTGGCTTAAGACACTATCCAATCCTGTATACCTCATCAGTATAACTGCCACTAATCCATCTTATTACATGATAGTGATCGAGTTTACAACACATAAGGAAATCACAGCAGATTACAAAATGGTACACAATTATACAATACTGGGAATCATGACTAGCCAAGTTGACAGATATTTTTGGAGGACACAATTCAGTCCATGAAACTATATGACCTAGAAGTTCACTCTTAGTTATATACCCAAGAGAATTGAAATCATGTATTTATGCAAAAACATGTACATGAATGTTCATAGTAGCATTATTCATAATATCTAAAATATAGAAGCAACACAAATATTGATGAGTGGATAAAAAAATGTGATATATCTATACAATGGAATAGTATTCAGCCATAAAACATGAAATATTGATGTATGCTACAATATGGATAAGCCTTGAAAATATTGTGCTAAGTGAAAGAAATCAGACACAAAAGCCTACAAATTGTATTATTCGTTTATATATAATGTCCAGAATAGGCAAATTATAGAGACAAAAATTACATTAGTGGTTGCCAGGAAGTAGGGGTGCGGAGTGGGGAATAACTGCTAACGGGTATGGGGTTCCTTTTTGTTGTGATGAAAGTTTTCTGGAGTTGTATAGTGCTGATGGTTGCATAACCTTGTGAATATACTAAAGCCCACTGAACTGTACACTTTCAAATCATAAATTTTATGATATGTGAATTGCATCTCACTAAAAACCAGTTTAAACATGTTAGGAAGATTTCCTTAGGTCTGTAACTAATTGTGAAGTATCTGATTACCCAAAAAGAACTTAGTACTCTTTCTTGTCTGTCCTAGCTCCGTTAATAAACTCAGAGAATATTTAGGTGTCTTCTGATTCAACATGCCACTTGTTCTTCTGTATGCAGTTGAAGGATTAGACGATTGCCTTATATTTAATTAGATTTGATTTTAATTAAATTAAATTAATTAATTGAAGACTATACCCTCCGAAGAAATCATTCCTTGCTGCAGTTCATGAAAATTTAAACTAATGGAAACTAGTGAATTCTGTAACTAGATCCCAAATTATGTACAGGAATCCAACTTTGTACTGCAGTCTGAAAAGAGCAAGCTCTATTCCAGCTGGTCATTCCCCAGATCCTAACAGGTCAAAAATACTGATATTGGTAGCAAATACTAGTAACAATGAATGAATGATTGCTTTCTCTTTTATTCCTGCTCTAAGTCCATATTGATAGTTCATATAAATCACTTATGAAGATAAAATCATAAAGACGATGTTAGGAACAGAAGAATGATTTATTAAAGTTTATGGTGTCTCCTTTTTGGAGATAGTTAAGAAAAGGGTAGCTATTCATCGCTCTCCAATAGTTTAGGTGTGGCCTTTCCCTTAAGGCAAAGAAATAAACTTTTGTGTGGGCCTTTCTAATCCTAGTCTATGAAATGTCAGTCTTCTGAACTGATTTGAGATCTTTCCTTCTTTTCTCCCATATTAGCTGTCATAATTATTAAGTGAGTAGTTAATTGGCTCAGCATAAGATTTTATTACCTGTATTTTGTGTTCATTATTCTTTTCGAGCCCAAGTATTTGCAATCAGACCCCCTTTGTGGTTTGTTACAAATTCTACATACCAATCTGAGCTTGAAGTAATAAAACAAAACAAAACAAAACCTACCAAACCTCTAATTCAATTTTTCTTCATCTACTTTTTCTGTCAGTCACACATTCATCTAGCAAATACTATATGCCTACCATATGCCTTCCACTGTGCTAAGAGCTAGTGATACAAAGATGATCAGTCTTAGCCCTTGAGGACTTCATGGTTTAGTGAAGGAAAACAGATGTATAAGTAAAGAAAACTGTACATTTTGATGAGTGTTATAACAGAGGTACAGGTAAGATGTTCTTCAGAGAATGGAGAAGAAAAGCACTAAACTTAAGAGGTTGGAGGATGGTCAGAGAAGACTTGAATCACAAAGAAGGAGTTGAAGTTCTCTAAATGGACACTATGTGAGGTTCATTCTTCACTTTTTTTCACAGAGAAGCATTTTCAAAGGCATGAGAAAATGTTCCAGAAATAACACTCACTTTAGCAAATTTGTAACATAGAATGAAAATTGCACAACTCAACTTTCCAGTTCTTTTACTGAGTGCTTGTTATGTGCGCACTTTAATAAACACAGTCCCTGCAATGACGTGCTTATAGACTATTGGGAGGATCACATAGCTAGTAGTTGAGCCAGGATCCAAACCCATTTCTAGCTGACTCCATAACATGTGTTCTTAGCCATCATGTTCCACTGTCTCTGATGGCACTTCTGATCTCCACTCCACCTTACTGTTTGCTTATTTAACTCTCTTGATGAAATCTTGCTGTATCAAAAGACTATTTAAGTAACTTCCTGCCTTTACTGATCCAAACCAAAGCCCACTGCTGTTGAGTTGATTCCGACTCGTAGAGACTCTATAGGACAGAGTAGAACTGCCCCACAGGGTTTCCAAGGCTATAAATCTTTATGAGGCAGACTGCCATATCTTTCTCCCATGGGGTGGCTGGTAGATTCAAGCTGCTGACCTTTTGGTTAGCAGCCTAGCACTTTAACCACTGTGCCACCAGGGCTCCTCCTTCACAGATCATCAGAAGATAAATCAGTGCTTTCTCAATAAAGTTTATCTCCTTGCAGCTAAATCAGTACCATGCCAAAAAAAAAAAAAAAAAAATACTTTGCCAAATCCAACTAATATATTTTGATAGCCTCTAGAATCATAGAAATTATCAATGAAGTATAATCAAAACAGAGGAACAATTTCAAATGGTAAATTTAATCAAGGGATCTTTTAATTATTTTCTAATTATTAAAGGACATTAGCTGGCTGACAGACTAGCTGTACCACAATCTATACCTTCTCCCCATCAAACATACTCAAATATACTGAAAAAATCACAAAAATTATCTATCATTATTATTTTATTTTTCCTTTTAGTTACTTAACATTCTGTCTATACCGGCTCCTTTTTATTGTAAAGCTTGGCCCTCTGCTTCTTTCAGGTCAAACACCTGTGAGGTGGCATGAGATATGGAATTGTTTTGAGTATGCAGAGCAGTTCAAAATATTTTCCAAACTTTCTTGGCATAATAAAATGCCAGATGTGTTTTACTTAAAAGAAATATATACACACACACATATATATAAACGTATATGTATGTGTGTGTGTATATATATATATATGTATACATGCTTAGATGTATTTCCAGGTAAAACTAATCCACATGTTATTGACTGATTTATATCATCAAAAATATTTCACTGAAGCTACATAAATAAAGGATTCTTAACTCTTTGTACAAAGGTGTAGGTATATTTCTGTTTTTAAATAGGAGTATTTTTTGGCTAGGAAGTTTATTTTTCTTACTTATAATTAAAGTTTTGTGCTGAAAATACTGATGATTCTTTAGAACTTAGACATTTCGGAAGGGAGATTAATTCCCCCATCTGTGAGTCTTGATGGTTATCACACAGGCAGCCTGATGCAATTAATGGTTGAGTGTGTGGATCCTGGAGTTCAATACTGCATTCTTATAAGTTCTTCATCTACCAATTATTAGCTGTGCAATTTTGTGCAAATCATGTAAGTTTCCACGCCTTCATTTTCTTAATTGTATGGTGGTGACAATAATAAGATTATACTCCCATGATTTAACACCAGCCTGACAAATATGAAGTCTTCTCCAGCTCAGATCACTCTCTTGAGCTTCAGACCTGTGTTCCAACTGCCTGCTATATACTTGTGTTTTCTATAGGTATCTGAAACATAACTCATCTACAGCTAAACCAATAATTGTGGCTGAAGTTTAGAGAATAAAAACTAGAAAGGTCGAAATGGGCTGGAGAGGAAGGCAGGGCACAGATCACACAGGAGTTACATATCACGCCTGCTCTACCTCTCAGGTACTTCCACGCCATACCTGGGCCACTGAAAACTTTGGTATGGTTGTATCCCTGGATCTAGGATTTTTACCTTCGTGGCATATCTCCCTACTGAAGGGACTCTGAAGAACGCAGATTTTCGTTGCTTGGGGTATTCCGAGAACTTCGTATCTTACTTTTCAGAACTACTAGGAGTTTATTTTTATTTCTTGGGAAATTTCTTTTTCCCCAAACCATCTTTTTCTCCATGGGATGTGACTTTTGGAAACAAAATCAGGAAGCCCTACCACAAATTTCCCATAAAGTAGGGACAGACCATTCTTCCAGCTTGATGAACATAAGACAAAAAATTTGCAAGAATTCCTGATGATTGAGGGCAAGAGTTCTTATGCTCAAGACTAGACAAGATTCTTGGAGAGGCGAAGATTCAGAAGGGTAGTGAAGAGAGCTGAGATGTCAGTAGGTTCCTGAGGGAAGCCTTGCCCACACCATCCAGGGCAAGTCTTGGTGGAGGATGATGATAAAACTTCCAGTGAGGTTTGAGGATCTAAGAAAAATCACACCCATTCTCAGAGTGGAGTCTGCAAAAGATGGAAAATCACCACATTTTCCCCATTCACACCATGGTGTGAGAGCAGAAGAAGTATTTACCTGGTTGTCTCTCTAGGTAGGTGTCTCAGAGAAAGCCTCCCAGAGTTTCCTGTCTCAAGCTGAGCGGTAGAGCAGCAGAATGTTTCTAGGTACCTGAGAGCAGCAAGAAGCAGAGTTCCTCACATTCCATGATGAAGATGTTCCAGGTACCCCAGGGTAGCACCTGAAGAGGGCACAAACTATGGTGTGAGGAAGGATACAGAGGGACCTGTGTGGACCAATGGCCTCCCAGAGAACGAGGATGTGATTATGTCAGAATATGCCCTTGTGGATGGAGGATATGCCAGAGACCAGATACTTCCTTTGAAATCTTTTTGAAATTTCACAGGACTCCAGGACAAGGAGGGAGTGGAATCCTTTGTTGACTGAAGTTGAGTTCCCATCTGTATTGCCTTGAAATAGAAATAAATGTCAAATATTGTAATACATTTACTTTTTTGCCCATCTGATTGTGTACCTTCTGGGTGCTTTTATAATCCATAAGAAGGTTAGAAATGTCGCTGATACCTGACAAACAAAAACAAAGGAGAATGCAAAATGCAAAAGACCTCAAAATTCAAGTCACTGGGTTTTGGTTGGAGAAATTTAAAGGAAGGTACAGTCTTTAGGAGAGAATCTGCCCTTGAGGAAAGTTTCTTGATTTACAGGCTAAAGCAGTTTGTGAGAGGAATTGTCGGACAAATCTATTCTTTCGTTTTGTTTTTGTATACATGTGCATTTGAGATGTTTTCTTTTCTTTATTTTAATATATACACATGAATTTTATGTTAATTTTAATGTTTTAATCCTAACCCTCTATTTTCTTTTAATGAACTCTGATCTTGCCAAATGTGTTTTTTCCAACCATGGTACATTTATGAAATATTGCCTTCAGTTGTCAAGGAATTTAACTCCATTAAGAAAGGAGGTTGGATAGGTACACTTCAAAAGTATTTTCAAACTGGGCTGAAACTAACAGGGCTTAATTCCTTATTTAACAAAATCATGTACCCGAAACACTCAGTTGCTGCATTATACCAGGTAATTACAATATAATTTTATTCAATTTGTAACTTTTTGATTTTTAGTGGCTCCTTTTACATAGCGCTAAATAATGGAATATCTTAATTTGGAGAATAAATATACAAGCTGATATATAAAGACTAATAATAATTGTATTTAAATCCTAAACTCAAGTTTACAATATTATTCTACCATCAGAATTCAGCATTGATGATATTTAATGAAACAATAAGCAATGTTTTTGAGGTTGGAAAGGCAGAGGAAAGAAAATCAAATTTGAATTATTATGATATGCTAGTCATTGAATCTATTAAATCCGCTTGCCCTTAAGACTTCTTGCTGTTGTGGAAGGCATTTCACAAGGTTATAATTACATTTTGGTATTTTTCCCCTTTGCATTTAGGCTGTAGTTTTATTCAATTATTCATTATAATATACCAACTTTAAACCCAAATAGTCTATAAATACAAGATCATATAACTTCAACAAACACAGTAGTAGAGCCTTAGGAACTAAAGAAAGGCATGTATTATTTTCTGATTTTCGCTTGTATTCTCCATGGCTTTAGCTGCCCCTACTCCCTTAAATTAAGTACTCTGCTGTCTCACCAGTGTAATTTCATACTTTTGCCAGACATAATAACTGGAAGCCTAAGACAGGGATAAAATGTCGGATGACACTTCCATACTACTTTCTTCCAAATGACAGCAAGAAACGTAGTGCAAATATATGAGTGGATTTTTAAGTGGGGAAACTAAGATATCGGGAGACCAAAAAAAAAAAAACTTTCAGTGAAGAAAAGAATAAAATTTTATTATATGTGGACAATGTTTCATCAGTATCAGAAGTTAGAAGTCATTGCCTGTTTCCCAGCTCTGTTGACATGCGATAATTTGTGTAAGAGATTAAAGAAACATTGACATTGAGGGTTTTAGCACTGCATCTTTGTGTGTGCATGCACTTATGTGTGTGAGAGTGTGTTTTTTGGAAGAGATGAGCTAATTTTAACTCAAAATTTGCAATGGGATGATGTCAATGCCAACTTAAGGTATTACCTCATAAACTCGTTCTTGGATTTTCATTTATCTACCACTAGCTGCAGCATCTGCCCCCACCCCTGATAAACTTGTTTTAATGCAAAATAGCATCTAAATGTCCCTTCTTCTGGATGGTAGGAACTGACTTGTTTTTGCATTCCTTACCTATTAGCCATCACAGGGTCTGAACATAATTTGTGCGCAGTAAATATTTGCTAAATGAATAAGGGGAGACGTTGTAGATGTCTTCAACCATTGTTTTACATGAGATAAATATCCCTGCATAATTACAGGAGCTCATGCATAAATACATTCTTGTCAGAATGTATTTCAATAGCACTGAGGTGTAGAATAAAAAGTAAGTCTTCCATTTTCCTAACCCTCTCACCATACACGCTATCCTACTCTCTTCCTCGGAAGTAACTCCGCTTTATCAGTTCAGTATATTTTCTTATACTCCTTTTTTCTATTCATTTATGTATGTGTGTGTCTTGACATAAATGGGATAATACTATCTTATAAAATTTGCTTTTTGGCGTAGCTTTCTTTTTTTGTTTTTTTTTTAGGCTTTTATCATGTCAGTACTTATGTTGCTATTGGTGCCATCAAGTTGATTGCAACGCGAAGTGACTCCATGTGACAGAGTAGAACTGCCCCATAGGACTTTCTAGATTGTAATCTTCATGGAAGCAGATTGCCAAGTCTTAGTCCTGTGGAGCCCCTGGGTGGGTTTAACTGCCATTTTTTTACTTACAGGGCTTATACGTATACAATATTCTTTTTGTGACTACAAAATATTCCATAGTATAGATGCACTGTAACTTATTTAATAGCACCTCACTTTATGTGCATTTAGGTTGTTTCCTAATTTTTTTTTTTTTTGGCAAACTTTCATATTTCACCAATTTGATGGGTGCAGATGATATCCCATTTAAAATCTTACATAATCCTGATTAGAAGTGAGATTGATCTTCTGTACTTATGTTTACTTCCCGGCATTTCTTATGCTGTTCTTATCCTTTGACCATTTTCAATCAGTGTCCATGGAAGCAGTAGTCAAGAAAACAAATGACACATTGCATTGAGCAAATCAGCTGCAAAAGACCTCTTTAAAGTGTTAAAAAGCAAAGATGTCACTTTAATGACTAAGGTGCGCTTGACCCAAGCCATGGTATTTTCAGTCACCTCAGATGCATGTGAAAGCTGGTCAATGAATAAGGAAGACCGAAGAAGAATTGATGTCTTTAAATTATGGTGTTAGTGAAGAATATTGAATATACCATGGATTGCCAGACGAACAAACAAATCTGTCTTGGAAGAAGTACAGCCAAAATGCTCCTTAGAAGCGAAGATGGTGAGACTTTGTCTCACATACTTTGGACATGTTATCAGTAGGGACCACTTCCCGGAGAAGGACATCATGCTTGGTAAAGTAGAGGGTTAGTGAAAAGAGGAAGGCCCTCAACAAATGGATTGGCACAGTGGATGCAACAATGGGCTCAGGCATAATAATGATTGTGAGGATGGTGCAGGACTGAGCAGCGTTTCCTTCTGTTGTACATAGGGTCGCTATGAGTTGGAACCGACTCCACAGTACCTAACAACAACCCCAATATTTTCTATTGGTTAGTTTCTCTTACCTTCTTACTGGCATGATCTAGATATATTAAACTTTTTTCTGTTGTAAGCACTACAGGTATGTTTTCTTAGTCACTTGAGTTCTAATTTTGAGTTAATTTTTACCACACAGATTTTAACTTTTGTATAGTAAAATAGTAATAACTTCAGTGAGAATATGTTTAATTTTTCACCATTAAGTCTGATGTTTAGTGTTGATTTTGCTATCAAGTTAAGAACATTTCCTCCCATTCCTAGTTATTTTTACTTATTTGTTTAAATCAGGAACGTGTATTGGATTTTATCATATTCTTTGTTGCAACATTAGTGGAGATAGCCTTCTTTTTCCCCCAGTGAATTTGTCAATATATTACAGTTTGTAAATCAATGTTGAAATATTCTTTGCTTTATTGGAACTTATTTTTCAGTTAGCATACATATATACATGCATACTATGTGCTAAGTGCTGTTCTGAGAACTTTACAAATAATGCTTATCTTAATCCTCATAAAAACCTTATGAGGTATGTTATCCCCGAATTATAGATGGGGAAACTGAGGCTCAGAGAAGTAAAGTAACTTCCCAAGACCGTAGCTACTAAGCAGTGGAGCTGGGATTTGAATGTAGGCAGGCTGGCCAGAGTCTGTGCTCTACACGGTGCTGTGCTGCTCTCCTTAACTCACCTGATCATGAGGTATTAATTTTAGTACATGCTGTGTTCACATTACTAATAATTTATTTAGGACTTTTACATCTATGTTCATAAGTGAGATTGGTTCCTTGTTTTCTCTTGTGCTATAGCTGTCTGATCTTTACATAAGGGTCATATACAGTTTTGTTAAAACAAGCTGAGATGTTTTCCATATTTTATTCTATGCTCTGCAAAAGATTTTATGTATGTATGTGCATATGTGTGTAAAAAACCATCTCTTGAATGTTAAAACTTTCTAAACTTGGTATAGAAAATTTTATGAGCTTACCTGTTCTTGGTGGATTTTATATGTTATGCAAATTTAATATTCTTCTTTTCCTTTTTAATGTTCTCTTCCTTCAATAGTATTTTATATGATGTGGTAATGTAATGATTCCTTTTTTGTTGTTAATTAGTTTTATTCCTTTCTATTCAAAGTTTTTATATCAGTTTGTTTTATCTCTATTTTATTTGCTTTGAAAGTGATGTATGCTGTTTTTCCCTACTCCATCTGAGTTTTTCTTTTAATAGAGATGTTGATAAGCACAAATGTTTTTTGATTTACAGGCAGTCCCCAAGTTATGAACAAGCTCCACTCCTAACTGTGTCTTTAAGTCAAATTTATAGGTAAATTGAGACAGGTGCATGCGGTTCTTAGTCTTACTTCAGTGCAAGAAAAGGCTCGAAGCCCTTCAGTGTTTTAAAGGCAGCAAGGGAAGGTGATTGTTACGAAGAATTTGTTGCAAGTAGGAGTTGGTTCAGTCATTTCAAAGTGAAGGACATTTAGATAACATTAAAGGGCAAGTATGACTTGTTCATAAGTTGCATGTTCGTAACCTGGGGACTGCCTGTATTGCTGTACTTGGACTTTTCCCTACCATCTTTGCTGTCCAAGTGTTTATTTGCACTGTGAACTTCTTCCTTTCCTTCCCTCCTCCTTTGCTTCCTTTTTTTCCCCGTTGTTTAAAATTCATGAATACGTTTAGTTCCTCTGAAGATGATACATACCACGTTTTAATTCTCTCCTTCCCTCTGTCTTGTATGTTGATATTAGCTGAAATCTTAACTCTAGATTTTTTTACATTATGCATAAATAATTATTCAGACTTAAATATAAGTTTCCTGTATCTCAAAAATATTCTTTATGTATATTTTTCTTTTATTGGAATGTAACTTTCTGAAATTTTTAAAAAGAAAATATCCATGAACAGTAAATTTGCTCTTGAACTTGAATGCTAGTTTGACTTGGTATAAAGGTCAAAATAATCTTATTTCTTTTTCTTTCTCTTTATTGGTATACAGGAATCCAACTGATTTTTGTATGTTTATCTTACATCCTGCTACTCTGCTGAATCTTTCTATTAGTTTCCAGTAGTTTTCTCATGGCGTTTTTTGGGTTTTCTACGTTTAGTATCGTATCATCCACAAATAGGGACAGTTTCACTTCTTCATTACCAATTTGGATGCCCTTTATTTCTTTTTCTTGCCTTATTGCTTTAGCTATGACTTCCAGCACAATGTTAAATAGGAGTGGTGATAAAGGGCATCTTTGTCTTGTTCCTGTTCTCAAGGGCAATGTTTCAGCCTCTCTGCTTTAAGATTGATGTTGGCTGTTGGTTTGGCATAGATGTCCTTTATTATGTTGAAGAATTTCCCTTCTATACCTATTTTATTGAGAGTTTTTAATCAGGAAAGGGTGTTGGACTTTGTCGAATCCCTTTTCTGTGTCTATTTAGATGACCAAGTGATTATTTTATTTTATTTATGTGGTGGATTATGTTGATTGATTTTCTAATGTTGAACCATCCTTGCATACCTGGTATGAATACCACTTGGTTGTGGTGTATTATTTTTTTTATATGATGCTGAATTATATTAGCTAGAATTTTGTTGAGAATTTTTGCATCTATATTCATGAGGGATATTGGTCTGTAATTTTCTTTTTTGTGTGGTGTCTTTGCCTGGTTTTGGTATCAGGGTTATGCTGGCTTCATAGAATGAATTTGGAAGTATGCCGTCCTTTTCTATATTCTGAAATATTTTGAGTAGTACTGGTGTAAGCTCTTCTCTGAATGTTTGATAAAATTCTCCAATGAAGCCATCTGGGTTGGAACTTTCTTTGGTGGGAGTTTTTTTTAAATTACCTTTTCAATCTTTTCTATTGTTATGGGTCTGTTCAGATTTTTGACCTCAGTTTGTGTTAGTTTAGGTAGGTAATGTGTTTCTAGAAATTTGTCCACTTCCTCTAGGTTTTCAAATTTTTTGGAGTATAGCTTTTCATAGTACTCTGTTTTGATCCTTTTTATTTCAATTGGGTCTGTTATAATGTCTCCCACTTCATTTGTTATTTGGGTTAATTGCATCCTCTCCTGTTTTCCTTTTGTCAATTTGGCCAGTGGTTTGTGGATTTTGTTGATCCTTTTGAAGAACCAGCTTTTGGTTTTGTTGATAAAATAATGTTATTTCTAAACTTTGAGCATATTACTTCACTGTCTTCTGGTACCCAGTGTTGTTAATGAGAAGTCTGATGCCAATCTGATTCTTTTGGCTTTGTGGGCAATATTCTTCTCTTCAAAAGATTATGTGATATTTTCATTATATTACTGAAATATTACCAAAATATACTTGGAATAACTATTTTGTCATTCCCTGAGGAGATCCTTTACATACAGAGTCTTATTTATTTTTAGTTCTGGAACATTTTCTTTTATTATTTATTAGTTTATCTTCATTCACACCCTTCAGTCTCTCTGGGAGAAATCTAACAAACAGCTGTTGGTCTTCTGGGCATAATCTCAATATGTGTTTAGTTTTTATTTAATAATTTTCATCTCTTCATCTTTCAGCAATTATTCTGGGAGAATTCCTTGACTGTTTCTGCTTATTATGTATACCCTTTCCCCTTTTTGTGTCCATTCTGTTGTTTATTGTATGTATTTGAGAATGTTTAATGTTTTGAGGGTAATTTATTTAATATCCAAGAAACTAATTTTTGTTGTTCTTTTTAATGGATGTTGTTGTCATTGTTAGGTGCCCTCAAGTGGGTTCCGACTCATAATAACCCTATGTATAACAGAAGGAAACACTCCCCTGTCCTGCGTCATCCTTACAATTGTTGCTATGTTTGAGCCCATTGTTACAGCCACTGTGTCAATCCAACTCGTTGAGAGTTTTGCTGTTTTTCGCTGACCCTCTACTTTACCAAGCATGATGTCCTTCTCCAGGGACTGGTCCCTCCTGATGACATGCCCAAAATAAGTGAGACTAAGTCTTGCTATCCTCACTTCTAAGGAGCATTCTGGCTGTACTTCTTCCAAGACCAATTTGTTCATTCTTTTTACAGTCCATGATGTATTTAGTATTCTTCACCAACACCAAAATTTAGATTTTAATGGATAGTATATCTTCTTAAAACTCTATGGGAATCAGTAATATTAACTAAAAATTTTTTTTTTTTATTTTGCACTATTAACTATTTTTTGAAGTGTTAGTTCTTTGGCTGGTTTAGTTTGATGTTTCTCTTTCATGGTGTTGGTTTAACTTAAATATCTGGTGAATCTTACTTGTATGCTCTCATTTTTGTGTTTTTATGGTGTTTGTGAATCTTTCTTTGTCCATTCATGGCTATCATTCTTATTCACGTTGTTACTTCTGGATGACTGTGGGGAGAGGCAGGAAGAAGTAGACCAGTAGCTTATCTTCTGGGTAAAGTGTTTCCTTCTTTTTCTGGATGTCAGTAACTCCCTATGGCACCTCTCTTCCTCCCTTCCCCTAACCTGCACACTTATTCTTTAGTCTAGGAGTAAAAGTTGTTGTTACTAGGTACCATGGAATTGGTTCCAACTCATAGTGACCCTATGTAAAACAGAAAGAAACACTGCCTGGTCCTGTGCCATCCTCACAATCATTGCTAAGTTTGAGCTCATTGTTGCAGCCATTGTGTCAGTTTGAGGGTCTTCCTGTTTTTTGCAGACCCTCTACTTTACCATGCATGGTGTCCTTTTCCAGGGACTAATCCCTCCTGATAACATGTCCAGGTTATGTGAGATGAAGTCTCACCATCCTGGCTTTTAAGGAGCATTCTGGTTGTACTTCTTCCAAGGCATATTTGTTCATTTTTCTGGCAGTCCATGGTATATCATTATTCTTCGCCAGCACCACAATTCAAAGTCATCAATTCTTCTTTGTTCTTCCTTATTCATTGTCCATCTTTTGCGTGCATATGAGGTGATTGAAAATACCATGGCTTGTGTTGGGCACACCTTAGTCCTCAAAATGACATCTTTGCTTTCTAACACTTAAAGAGGTCTTTTGCAACAGATTTGCCTGATGCAATGTATTGTTCAGTTTCTTGACTGCTACTTCCATGGACATTGATTGGGGGCCCAAGTTAAACGAAATCCTTGACAACTTCAATCTTTTCTCTGTTTCTCATGATGTTGCTTACTGGTCCAGTTATAAGGACTTTTGTTTTCTTTATGTTGAGGTGTAATCTACAGTGAAGAGTGTAGTATTTGATCTTCATCAGTAAGAGCTTCAAGCCCTCCTTGCATTCAGCAAGCAAAGTTATCTTTGCTTGTTATCTGTTATATATGTTAATTTTCATATAGCAAGTTGTTAATGAGTCTTGCTCCATTCCTGATGCTACGTTTTTCTTTGCACTGTCCAGTTTCTTGGATTATTTGCTCAGCATACAGATTGAATAGGTATGGTGAAAAGATACAACCCTGACACACCCTTTCCTGATTTTAAACCATGCAGTATCCCCTTATACTGTTTGAATGACTGCCTTTTGGTCTATGTACAGGTTCCGCATGAGCACAGTTAAGTGTTCTGGAGTTCCCATTCTTTGCAATGTTTTCCATAATTTGTTATGTTCCACACAATCAAATATCTCTGCATAGTCAATAAAACACAGGTACACATCTTTTTGGTATTCTCTGCTTTCAGCTATGATCCATCTGACATCAGCAATGGTATCCCTCATTCCACATCCTCTTCTGAATCTGACCTGAATTTCTGGTAGTTCCCTGTCTATGTACTGTTGCCACCACTTTTGAGTAATCTTCAGCAAATTTTACTTGTGTGCGATACTAATGATACTGTTCAATAATTTCCACATTCTATTGGATCCTCTTTCTTTATAATGGACCCAAATATTGATCTCTTCCAGTAGGTTGGTCAGGTAGCTGTCTTCCAAGTTTTTTGGCATAAACAAGTAGGTGCTTCCAGCATTGCATCCGTTTGTTGAAACATCTCAGCTGGTATTCTGTCAATTCCTGAAGCCTTGTTTTTCGCCAATGCCTTCAGTGCAGCTTGGATTTCTTCTTTCAGTACCGTTGGTTCTTGATCATATACTACCCACTGAAATTGCTGAACATGGACCAGTTCTTTTAGGTACAATTACTTCGTGTATTCCTCCCATCTTCTTTTGATGCCGCCTGTGTTGTTCAATATTTTTCCCATAGAATCCTTCAGTATTGCAACTCAAGACTTGAAATTTTTTCTTCAGTTCTTTCAGCTCAAGAAATGCCGAATGTATTCCACTCTTTTGGTTTTCTAACTCCAGGTCTTTGCAGATGTCATTATAATACTTCACTTTGCCTTCTTGAGCTTCCTTTGAAATTTTTTGTTCAGCTCCTTTACTTTATCATTTCTTCTATTCGCTTTAGCTATTTTATGTTCAAGAGCAACTTTCAGAGTCTTTTCTGACCTCAGTTTTGGTCTTTCCTTTCTTTCCTGTCTTTTAAGTGATTTCTTGCTTTCTTCATGTATGATGTCCTTGATGTCATTCCACAACTCGTCTGGTCTTCAGTCATTAGTGTTCAACGCATCAAATCTATTCTTGAGATGATCTCTAAATTTAGGTGGGATATGTTCAGGGTTGTATTTTGGCTCTCGTAGACTTGTTTCAATTTTCTTCAGCTTCAACTTGTACTTGCACATGAGCAATTGATGGTCTGTTCTGCAGTCAGACCCTGGCCTTGTTCTGTCTAATGAAATTGAGCTTCTCCATCATCTCTTTCCACAAATGAAGTCAATCTGATTCTTATGTATTCAGTCTGGTGAGATCTACATGTATAGTCACTGTTTATGTTGTTGAAAAAAAGGTATTTGCAATGAAGAAGTCATTTGTCTTGCAAAATTCTACCACATGATCTCCAGCGTCATTTCTATCACCAAGGTCATATTTTCCAGCTACAGATCCTTATTGTTTCCAACTTTTATATTCCAGTCACCAGTACTTATCAATGCAGATTGCTTGCACATTTGATCAATTTCAGACTGTAGAAGCTGGTAAAAATCTTCAATTTATTTGTCTTTGCATTAGTGTTTGGTGCATAAATTTGAATAATAGTCGTATTAACAAGTCTTCCTTGTAGGCATACGGATATTATCATACCACTGACAGTGTTGTACTTCAGGATAGATTTTGAAATGTTCTTTTTGACAATGATTGTGACACCATTCCTCTTCAATTTGTCATTCCCAGCATAGTAAACCATAGGATTGTCTGATTCAAAATGGCCAATACCAGTCCATTTCAACTCACTAATGCCTAGGATATTGATCTTTTTGTGTTCCATTTCATTTTTGATGATTTCCACTTTTCCTAGATTCATCCTTCATATGTTCCACGTTCCAATTATTAATGGTGTTTGCAGCTGTTTCTTCTCATTTTCAGTTATGCCACATTAGCAAATGAAAATCCCAAAGCTTTATTCCATCCATGTCATTAAAGTCAACTCTATTTTGAGGAGGCAGTTGTTTCTCAGTTATGTTTTGAGTGACTTCCAACCTGAGGGAGTTTATCATCTGACACTACATAAGACAGTGTTCAGCTACTATTCATAAGGTTTTCACTGGCCAATTTTTAAAGAAATAGATCGCCAGTTCCTTCTTCCTAGTCTGTCTTAATCTGGAAGCTCCACTGAAACCTGTCCGCCATGAGTGACCCTGTTGGTATTTAACAAACCAGTGGAATAGCTTCCAGCGTCACAGCAACACTTAAGCCACCACGGTATGACAGACCGACAGACGAGCGATGGTGAGAGTAAATGCCATACTTCAAACTACTTATTGCAAGTTGTGAAGGGATAGAAGACAAGTTGCCCAGGTGCTAGCAATGGATTTTTTCAAATAACGGCCTGATGACTGCCATGGGACCTTCTTCAGTTCCGTGTCTCTGTTAACTCAAGAGCGAAGCCTTCCCAGAACCACTTGCACTTCAGCAGACATGCTCTTGTGGAAGTTTGGGCAGTTGCTTTTGTTCTCTAACAGCTCAGTCATATTTTCTTTCGATTTTTCAAGAATTCTTCATAATGTTGAACTCACCAATTGCATACCTTTTTATTTCCCTCATTGTTATAGATGGATAGATATCTCTAGCTCAATTTCTGTCTCTTTTCTTGTTTCTACCATTACGGTCTTATCCATAGCAACATCTACACCTATAATTATATCCCTGAATAAATCCCTATTGCTATGTATAGTGCTATATCTTTTCTGCCATATCTTGGGATTAGAGCAAGAAGGTAGGCCCCCATGTTCTCTTCTGCTATGTTTTAATCTTCAGAAATAGTCTTTAAATGAACCTTTATTCTGTGGTTTTTATAGCAATGGAAGGCTTAACATTGCAGCTTAGGTTAGTGAAGTCATTCTGCAAACACCTAAGATAGTAGAGCTAAATAGCATTGTTTCTGGTGATTTAGCTAATCTTTGAGGTATAGAAGATAGTTTGCATGTTACTTACACTGTCTTTCTTACATATTGGAAATCTCCAAGCAAGATTGTAGCAAGTACAGAATCAAAGACAATTAAAGATGGAGTTTCCTGAAAACTGCCTGAAGTGCCTATGTTCTGGGTCATTGATTAAACCAAGATGTGCAGGCAGGAGTTGGCATTCTGTTATGAAAATTTAAGAGCATAACTTATCCTTCCCCAGATGGGAGGCTGTCCTTTATCTGCATGAAGGTTCACCTGAAGTTTCCCCCCCCCCCCCCTCAAAAAATGAGCCAAGACTGCTCTAGAAAGTATGGAAGCATTCACTTAATAGTCACATTTCTTGGCCATAAAATATGGAAGGCATAACATGCCAAGTTATGATCTGGGCACTTCTAGTTCCTTCATTATCACTATAATCACTATAATGTAACAAAAGAATCATTATAAATTTTACTCTGATTTAACTTTAATTTTCATAATCCTACTGCTTATATGGAGCCCTGGTGGTGCAGTGGTTAAGTGCTCAGCTGCTAACCAAAAGATTGGCAGTTTGAATCCACCAGCCGCTCTTTGGAAACCCTATGGGGCAGTTCTGCTTTGTCCTATATGGTTGCTATGAGTCAGAATAAACTCAGTGGCAACAGGTTTGATTTTTGTTTTGGTTTACCGCTTATATGAAAGATCAAGCACAAATATTTTTAGACAGTCTTGTGATGAAATGATTGCTTTCAACCTGGTCTAACTGCCCATATCAAGAAAAAGGATAAGGCAAAAGCAATAATTCTAACTCTTAGTTAAAGGCATGGGTGAAATTATTCCTTACTTATTTCATAGGCCAGTCTTTACCCTTATTAGATTTTTCTATGGAAAGAGATCAGCAAGTTGCTTTCCACGTTGAATCATTCAGAGATCTTTGGGAAGCGATAATTCCAATCCAGATTTTCTGTGGAAGAAGCTCTACCATATTTACTGGTGGTCCTGGCTTTTTGGTAGTTTATAAAAACTGTTAGTTCATGGATGCCTAATGTAGGCAGATTAGTTCCAACACTTAAGGATGCTGGAAGTTGAAAGTCACAACAGAAGAAGACAAAAAATGAATTTGTGTAGATGACAGGCAGCTGAGAAGCTGATGTACTGATGTTAACGGAGTTTGGTGGGGCTAACCTACCCTTGTTTCTTTCAAATTTGTTTTTTCAGGGAATTGGTAAAAAAAAGGGGACCTAAAATTAGGACGAAATAGTATATCATGAAAACACCATAATCTTTATAATTTAAAAGTTTAGAATACACCTAGTCCTCAGTTATCGACATGCTTAGGTTCCAAAGTCCAGGTCGTTATGCAAAAACTCGGTGTTATATGAAAACAGAGGATGACCACATCAGATCACAAAATGGAGGATGATTACATAATTATATAACTGTCAAATTACATTATTACATAACTGCCAAACCACTGAGAAATCATGGCCCAGCCAAGTTGACACATGACCTTAATGATCACAGCCAGAGTTACTCTCGCCTCGCACCTCAGCATTCATTACCGGCAGATGTACATTGTTAATGCACAAAATAGTAGGATAGCAGATTTTTTTTACCATTGTTGTAAATGCAAAATGTCAGATAACGAGACAGTCGATAAGTGAGGAGTAGGTGTACTAGGGTCACTCTTCTTTGTTTTGTCATGTTCCAAGAACAGGGCTTTTCAGGGGGAAACATTTCTTCTTTGTTTTTGCCATATGGAAATGTTCAAGAAGTCTTTATGGTCAGGAAAAGAATGCAATAATTTATGTTTATAGGACATTTTGTGTTTAATCTATTTCAGGAATATATAGCTGTATCTAGATAAGTCAACTATAAAATGGATTTTTAGCTTGTATCCATTTTGCCTGTTTCCAGCAATTAAACTAAATACTTAAATGCTATGCATCTCCTTTGCTTAATATTGAATACAAGATTTTCAAAAATTAATTTAGGATTCAACTGTATTTTGGGTTCCCTCTAGACCCACAGATATCAGAATGCATACACACATGCACGTGTGCACTCATGTATATCCACTTGGTAGTTTTAGTTTTATCATAGAACTATAGCTGTTTGTGGGTACAAAGACATGAACGCCAAGCTACCATGAGATTAAGGCATGCAAATAAAAACAGAAAGGGGCAATGGGAATTAAATCAAATGAATAACTCCTTGGAAGTTGTTTTCTCCCTGCAATTAGCAGCCTACACCTCACGACTTCTTGAGGGGTCATTGTAGGCCTGAATAGTAAATATTCCTTTGTAGTCACTTTACATTTTCCCCCAGATGAGTTGTTTGTAATGGTTAAGGCAGTAGAGTGCAGCTGATATATAGAGAAAAGTGACAGGTGCCAGTTTTGTTATTAAATCCCAGCCTCAGAGCCTCTGAATTTCAAATGAGACCCCTTATTGGTTGCATGTGTGAGGGGTCAGGGGATGGAAAAGCATGACCGGAGCGGAATGGGTTTCACTTCACTGAGCCACTCCAAAGTCTTCATTAAACATGGACATAACATTTGCACTTGTTTTGTTTGTTCTAGACAGTTTGGATAATTACCCTCTGAAATGGTGTGCACCCATGTAGATTTGTGTATTTATCAAGGGGAGGGGTGTTCAGGCACGGGGAGAAGGAGGATGAAGGTTCATTGCACTATTTATTTTAATCTTTCAGTGATGATTGCATTTCTCAACCTGCATACGGAACCTCATCATTTGCTCCTTAAAAATGCTAGTTCAGGTCATTCAATCAAAATTTTATTTGATTTTAAGGGTAGCTTTTTGCATTTCTCATTCCTTCTGCTCCTCCCCTTTCCTGGCGGTCTGAGGACACCCACTGACTTAGGAAGGAATTCTGTCCTCTGTCAGGAAAGTGAATGGAAGAACTCAACCCTGAAGACAAAGGATGACCAGCCTCTGCACCTCCCCACCCCCCCGCAAAAGGAAGAAAGTGGAGATAGGAAGCAGGGGGCAGAGACATTGTGGTTACCTTGTCATTCCCCTTAAGAGTAGATTGGGAGGGTCAGCAGTTCTGAGAAAGCCACTGTCTAGTGGACTAAACACAGGATTCAAGACCAAGCACATCTGGGTGCTGTGTCTCAGCATTTCTTCGTGAATTTTGTAGAGAATTTAGCTTGTTGTTTGTTACTGCTGTAATTATTCTCTTGATTCCCAGATCATTAGCTCCATTCCTGCCTGAGAAGGTGAATAATCTCAATACTTCTTTACAGTGAAGAGAGAAAATTGAGGCAGCCAGCCCTATTAACATCACCTACCAGAAAAGCCTGATCGCTATGACAGTCATCCTGGGGATGGGAAGAGTGATTTCTGCAGGCAGATTTTCTTTGTTAGAAATATGCCATAGAGAGGATACAATCATAATACCTTGCATTGGATAGCACTTTTTATTCTCTCATGTGAGTTATCAAAGGTAGTTATAATTAACATAATTAAGAGCTCATTATGTGCCAGACACTATGCTTGATCCCTATTGATTCATTTAATTCTCACAACAACCTCAAGAGGAAAGTTAATGTTCTTATTTTAAAAATGAGGATTTTGAGGCACTGAGAATTTGAGTAACTTGCCTAAGTCAGAAAGCTAGTAAGTAACAGAGCTGAGATTTGAGCTCAGATACCATCTGGCCCTTGTGTGTATGTTTCTCATGAATGGTAGGTAGACGTAAGCATAATACACAGTAAGAGACTGAGAGCTTAGAGACACTCTGTTAGTGCCGAAAGTATAAAAGCTGGAAGAAGAGCCTAGTGTCCTGACACCTAGCTCTAGATTTCTTCCCAGGGATTGTGCATCCCTGGAAATAGCACCTGAATAGCCCGTCTTCTCAGGTGACTAGGCAAAGAAAGTAATTCTCTTTTGTGGAGCTGCCATACTTGAGATGTGAAGGGTGGCACTCACCAAGGGCGTATGTGTACTTCATGCTCTACTAGGTACTGTGTGCAGTTAAACCAAGAAACAGTTTTTGAACTTAGGAATCTTAACAGTCTACTAGGAAGCCAAGACATGGAACAAATGGGACACAAAGTTAATGGAGTTTTCTTTATTTCAGGATGTGCCTACCTGGTGTCTGGAAGAAAAAAAAAAATCAGCCAACTGATTATTCCATCTAACAACTTGATTCAATATTTGATCCTTAAAAAATAAATTAATTAATCTCACAATTAAGTTTAGAAAAGCTCAGAGTGAAGGGGAGTGGGGACTCAATATAGATCAATGAGTATTTTTTGCACACATAACTGGGGCTCAGCACCATGACTGACACTCTAAGATATGTGGACTATAGAAGGCAGATAGGCAATATGCACGCACAGTTGGTCAGAGCGTGTATTGATTATGTGCCCTCCAGCATTCAGTTGCTTGGGAATATTGTTCAAAGGAAATGGTAAACATCATCCACAAATACATATGGGCACAACTGGTAGTAAAAGAAAATGCTGTAGAGGACAATTTCATAAATATTAGAAGTTTAATAGACATAGTTACTGCCTACAAGGAGCTTACAATCGCATTGGAAATAATAAGGTGTAAATTAATGAAAAAGCTAGAGAGAAATAAGACCATAAAGCCAGGTACCATGGGTGCATGACCGTGTTGGAGTGAAATTAATAAGGAGAAAAGCTAAATAGTCCTAACGTTTGTGCATATCAGCATCTGTACCGTCTTCTCTTAGGATTTCTTATGCCTATTTAGACAGAGCTTGAGGAAAGTATAATTTTTGTTAGTTTATGGCTTTAAATATAATCTTTTCTACAGTGAGGTTGCCTGATGGCTCAATTTTAGGGCACTGGCCAAGAGCAGGCTAGGGAGGAACTGACATATCCATTTACCCAGTGTGTCCAGGAAACCCCAACTAGTCTACCTGCCTTTCTATGGGACCCTATGTTTTCAAAGTATGTTGAAAATTCTGAGCTATTTACTGCCTGTTGCTTCGTGCAGTGCAGTAGAGTGTGTGAGATCAGTAACTGTGGTTGATCTTCAGTAGCATGGGAGGAACTTGCTCTTCAGGGATCCTTAGTGGTTCCCCACCAGGCAGGAAGACACTAGTGGCTCATGAGGCCAGCCAGTTTGCTGTTGCAGATACTGTGTATGTGAGTACCTATGGCTGAAAAAGAGGTAATATGTCTGATTTCAATATACAAAGATATTCTGGGTCTTATAATTCCAAGAACCTTAGAAACATCTGGGTCCACATTCCTTCCAGTGCAGAGATTTCTTCCAGCAGCATCTCTGACCCAGTGTCTACTTGAGCTTGCAGTGAGGGGAAGTTTGCCAACTTTTGAGGTACCCCATTCTTTATATCAAGTTGAAATATGCCTTTTACCTGGTTCTTCTTCATAAAGCAGCTTGAATAAATAGTTCTTTCTGAATCTTCTATAAACCAAACTGAATGCAGTTCCACTGATCAGGCCTAACATAGTCAACCTCTAGATCTTTCAACTACTTCTGAGTTATTCCACTTTTGAAGTTCTCCAGCTCGTCAGAGTGTCTTAAAATGTGTGGCTCAGAATAAGAGTCAACACTCCAGAGGTGCTCTGAGAAGAGCTCAAGCAGTAAGACTTCTGCCTTCCTTGAGCAGGACATCACATCTTTTTTCATTCAACCCAAGATGATGTTAACTTTTTAGAAGCTCTGTATACTCTGGGGAGCCCTGGTGGTGCAGTGGTTAAGAGCTACAGCTGCCAACCAAAAGGTTGATAGTTCAAATCCACCAGCTGCTCCTTGGAAACCCTATAAAGCAGTTCTACTCTGTCCTACAGAGTCGCTATGAGTCAAAATTGAATGGATGGCAATGGGTTTGGTTTCTTGGGTTTATATCCTCTGAACTAGTGTTCTTAATTGAGCAAACTTGCCTCCAGGGAACATTTGGCAATGGTTGGAGACATTTTTGTTTTTACACTTGGCAGGCTGCTGCCATCATTTAGTGGGTAGAGATCTGAGATGCTGTGCTAAACACCCTGCAATGCACAGGACACACCCTACAGCAAAGAATTATCTTGCCACAAATGTCAATAGTGCCAAGGTTGAGAATTTCTAATCTGAAGTGTCCTGAATACCAAAACCAGTATTAAAAGGAATAAGTGCATTAGATAGCATTTAATCTTGCAGTAAAGAGGAAGTCTAAGAGTGCAGAAGGATATGAGCCTTAGGTTGATACTCTTCCTGCAAAATTAGTCAGAAGGAAGAGTTTGACCACTATTAGGAAAATAGGGTAAAAACCCAGTTTATCACAAGGGTACCAGGTAGGTCTGGGAAGTCACCAAAAAATGCAAGGCAGAGTACAGAAATATTTCTACACCAGAAAGGAAGCTATAGGAATATAGCTTTATTTATTTTTGCAAATTAAATATGTGGCATTAAAAAAGAAAAAAAGACCTTAATATCGCTAGCAGCTTAAACATTTTTAGGCTGGAGTATAATCATTGGGAAACAATGATTCAAGACTAAAAAATGTATAGGGCAGGGGAGAGTGAGCTGGCAGCAGCAGAGGCCACCTTTGTTATTAGTCATTTAGTAAGCAGTAATAGTTAACATGTATGCACTATGTCAATTATTGCTAATAATTAACAAAAAATTAAAACAACATAAAACTGGCAAAAATAAAAATAATACTCCATTTGTCTACCAAACCTGTTGCCATAGAGTCAATTCCAACTCATAGCAATCCTGTAGGAGAGAGTAGAACTGCCCCATAGGGTTTCCAATGAGAGTCTGGTGGATTTGAACTGCCGGCCTTTTGGTTAGCAGCTGTAGCTCTGAACCACTACACCACCAGGGTTTAATTTACTTACAGTGTAGATAAATACGCACCAACACATTGGATATGGGAGTGCAAATTGATAGATCTTTCTAAAAAGTAAACTAGAAAGGCAGCAAAAGTCTTAAAAATGCACAGCCCAGTGACCCACTTCTCTGAGATTGTCTTAAAGGAATAATTAGGACTAGGGGCAAATATTTAGCAACAAGAATGATTTTTGCTACGCTGTTTTCATCGGAGTCCTAGTGGTGCAGTGGTTAAGAGCTCAGCAGCTAACCGAAAGGTCCGCAGCTGGAATCCACCAGCCGCTTCTCGGAAGGTCGATGGGGCAGTTATACTCTGTCTTACAGGGTCGCTATGAGTCGGAATCAACTCAACGGCAACAAGTTTGGTTTTTGTGAGTTTTGTTTTCATACTAAATGTGAGGACCAACCTAAGTATTTAGCAAGTGGGGATTGGTTGAGTTAATTATGTATATCCACATAATAGACTACTATGTCATCATTAAAGTTACATAGGATTATATTTATTGACATGAAAATATGCCCACAAAATCATATTAAATGAAAAAAGAAAGTTCCTATATTTTTGTATGTGGATATTAAGCTGGCTTTGACAGGTAGAGATCTAGATTTAAAAAATAATTGGTTTTTTGTGCTTGTACTTTTTCATATTTTGATGTTGAATACAGATTGATTTTTTAACAAGAAGAAAAAGTTATTTTTAATTATAAGAGTAATATTAGAAAACAGAAAGACCGTAAGCAGTGAAGAGAATTTTACCCCACTTTAAAAAATAATTCACGAAGAATCTGAAAAAAAAAATTTAAAAGTTTGGGGAAGCAATAAAATTAGGCCAAGAAATAATAATGAATGTCTTTAATTACCCAAACTTAGACTGACAGAATATTTTATTGGTTTAAGAGTGAGAGGGGAGGTTTTCACAAAGGACAAAGGGTTGTTTCCTAGAACAGGCAGTTCACAAGCAAAAGAAATGCACTCTTTTGACTATTGCATTAAAGAGCTGATTCAGAAGGTAATGGTAAATGACTCTGAAACCAATTAAAAAGATTCTTTACTAACAGAGAAGAAGCTAATCTGGTTGTTGTTAGGACTTCTAAGTATTTAAATAGTGTTGAGAAGAAAAACAAATTCAGGGATTAAAAATAAAAGATGTATGACCCACTGAAAGATTCTTGCTTAGACTCCTCAGTAGACTTGCATAGGGAAAGCTCCATGTTTGTGAGCTTCTCTCAGTATCCAAGGGGCTAACTGCGGGGTTCTGACCCACCAGCTAAAGAGTGTGTGGATCTGTGTGTATATAGGCAAGACATGGCAAGAAAGGCATTAAGGCTATATAATGCATACATCGAGGATACTGTACTATTGTTTACAACTCAGGGAGAGGGGAGGGAGTATGTTTTACTGTCTGTCTTTTCTAAAGCAAAGACAGCCATCAATATTGTCAACTTAAAGGGACAGGAAAAACCAAATAGGAAAAATCATCCTCCCTTTGCCTAACAGTATGAGGTCCCTTCATCTGCATTCCATGTATTGTTCAGGTGCTGGAACTACAGGAGAGGCATAGTGAAGTTAGGAAAAGGCTCAAAGAAAGACTTCTAAGTGCATTGGAGGGATAGCCACATGAAGAAAGAAAGATAGGGAAGGAGTAAGAAAAGGAGGCTAGAGTGGATGTTAATAAATGTTGGCTTTCCTCACAGGTAACAGAAATTGTGCTGGGCCTTTTCACAGGTTACTGTATTAAATCCTCATAGCTCACATATGTGGCAAGATGTTCACGTTGTTAGGTGCCATCATGTCAGTTTCGACTCATAGCGATCCTATGTACAACAGAATGAAACACTGCCCGGTCCTGTGCCATCCTCCCGATCACTGTTATGCTAGAGCCCATCATTGCAGTCACTGTGTCAATCCATGTCCTTGAGGGTCTTCCTCTTTTTCACTGGCCCTCTACTTTACCAAGCATGACATCCTTCTCCAGGAAGTGATCCCTTCTGATAACACGTACAAAGTACTTGAGACAAAGTCTCTCCATCCTCACTTCCAAGGAGCATTCTGGCTGTGCTTGTCCCAAAATAGATTTGTTCTTTCTTCTGGCAGTCCATGGTATATTCAATGTTCTTCAAGTACA
This sequence comes from Dugong dugon, assembly GCA_030035585.1. Lineage (NCBI taxonomy): Eukaryota > Metazoa > Chordata > Mammalia > Sirenia > Dugongidae > Dugong > Dugong dugon. The sequence continues at coordinate 69,250,630 of CM057464.1, forward strand.
CGCAATTCAAAGGCATCAATTCTTCTTCCGTCTTCCTTATTCATTGTCCAGCTCTCACATGCATATGAGGTGATTGAAAATACCATGGCTTGGGTCAGGCGCACCTCAGTCCTCAAAGTGATACTTTTGCTGTTTAACACTTTAAAGAGGCTTTTTGCAGCAGATTTACCCAATGCAGTATGTCATTTGATTTCTCGACTGCTGCTTCCATGGGCATTGATTGTGGATCCAAGTAAAATGAAATCCTTGACAACTTCAATATTTTCTCATTTATCATGATGTTGTTTATTGGTCCAGTTGTGAGATTTTGCTTTTCTTTATGCTGAAGTGCAATCTATATTGAAGGCTATAGTCTGATCTTCATCAGTAAGTGCTTCAAGTCCTCTTCTCTTTCGGCAAGCAAAGTTGTGTTGTCTGTATATCACAGGTTGTTAATGAATCTTCCTCCAATCTTTATGCCATATTCTTCTTCATATAGTCCAGAGTCTCAGATTATTTGCTCAGCAAACAGATTGAATAAATATGGTGAAAGAATACAACCCTGATGCACATGTTTCTTGATTTTAAATCATGCTGTGTCCCCTTGCTCTGTTTGAACGACTGCCTCTTGGTGTATGTACAAGTTCTTCATGAGCACCAATAAGTGTTCTGGAATTCTCATTCTTCACAATGTTATCCATAATTTGTTATGATCAACACAGTCGAATGCCTTTGCATAGTCAATAGAACATAGATAAACATCTTTCTGATATTCTCCGCTTTCAGCCAAGATCTATCTGACATCAGCAATGATATCCTTCTTCCCATGTCCTCTTCTGAATCCAGCTTGAATTTCTGGCAGTTTCCTGTCAATCTACTGCTGCAACTGCTTTTGAATTATTTTCAGCATAATTTTACTTATATGTGATATTAATTATGTTATTTGATAATTTCTGCGTTCTGTTGGATCACCTTTCTTTGGAATGGGCATAAATATGGATCTCTTCCAGTCAGTTGACCAGGCAGCTGTTCTCCAAATTTCTTGACATAGGTGAGTGAGCACTTCCAGCACTGCATCCATTCTTTGAAACATTTCGGTTGGTATTCCGTCAATTCCTGATGCCTTGTTTTTTGCCAATGCCTTCAGTGCAGCTTGGACTTCTTTCTTCAGTACCATTGGTTCCTTATCATATGCTACCTCCTGAAATGGTTGAATGTCAACCAATTATTTTTGGTATACTGACTCTGTGTATTCCTTCCATCTTCTTATGATGCTTCCTGTGTCGTTTAATATTTTCCTCGTAGAATCCTTCAATATCACAACTCGAGGCTTGAAGTTTTTCTTCACTTCTTTCTGCTTAAGAAATGCTGAGGGAGCCAACATGGTGCTATAGACAGAAGCACCATGCCATCCCTCTAGAGCAAAGACTCAAAAAGCTAAATACAACAGTGACAAACATCAATCCTGGAACCCTAAGTGTCAAATGAAGAGATAAATAACTCAGCCAAGCGAATGGAATAAGAAACTGATAGAGAACAGAGAGTGAGGAGAGGTATGAGCAGAGGTCCCCTATCAGCTAACGCAGCACAGATTTGCCATCTTGGACTCCTGTCAGAGATTGGAGGGCAGGGATTATGGAAAAGTAGTTTCACAGAGCTCCCAGCAGGAGACCGAGGACCTAGTAACCAGTGATATATACTTTCCCACCCCCACCTTGCTAACCCCTGCTCAGGCTCTGCTGCTTCCTAGCTGGCTTTGCTGCTCAGCCAGCCAGGAGGTGCAGGCTTTGGGTCACTTGGAATCACCCCGCCCACACCGGCCAGCTACTTCAGTGCCATTTCTTTGTTGATGGTGTTGCTTTTTTCACCTTCTTTTGGTTTCTTCCCTGCCTCTCCCCTCCTCCCTCTCCTTTCTCTCGAACACCTGGCTCCATGTGTCATCTTTGCTTCTTCTTGACAGGCTGGGAAGCACTCCTCGGCTGGGGAACTGCCTCCCTGGTCTGCGCTGCCACACTGGTGTGATCTCCCACGTCTCTGTTTGTTTGTTTTCTTTTTCTTTTAGTGGCTTGGGAGCCCCTTCTAGCCAGGCTGTACTTGAAGGCTTTGGAGCCACTTCCTCGGTCTGCACAGCCACACTTGTGAGATCCCTGGGAGGACATTTCTTTCTTTCTTTTTCTTTTTGTCTTTCTTCATTTCTCAGTTTCTCATCTCTCTATACTTACCTTCTTTTCCTGTCTTCTGAATACCTGGTGCTATGTGCCATCTCTGTCCTTTCTAGACGGGCTGTACTGTACAGCTTGGGAGCCACTTCCTCAGTCTGTGCAGCTGCACCAGTGGGATCCCTGGGGACATTTATTTATTTATTTTCTCTTTCCCTTTTTTGCTTTTTGTTTTTCTCTGTTTCTCATTTCTCTCTACTTTCCTTCCCTTCTTGTCTCCTGAATACCTGGCACTGTGTTCCATCTCTGCCCGTTCTATATGGGCTGTGCCCCAAGGCCTGGGCCCCTTCCCTGGTCAATACTCGGATCCCTAGGGATATTTCTTTCTTCTTTTTTTTTTTTAATATTTATTTATTTCTCTTTTTCTTTTTGTTTTTTTCCATTTCTTGGTTTCTCATATCTCCACGCCAATGGAAATCTCCCTCAGAAATTTTTTGTTTGTTTGTTTTTTTTTTTTTTGACTCCTGTTTCTCTTCTATCTCTTACTCATCTTAGCTCCCCACATCACAACCTCCACCTTTTCTCCTGCTTACATGCACTGTGCACTGAACATAACACCCCAGAGCTGCCCAGGCATGGCCTACTGGAACCAGTGCTGCACTGACCCCTGGATCTCCTTGTTGGCCCTGGGACATGCCACAAACAACCCATCCCAGCAACTCCCTTCAGCTGGACCTGCCCTGCTGTACCAAAGCTGAGAAACTGGCCCTGTCCATTGGACAAGAAGGTTAAAAATATTGTGTCCACAGATGAGAACACAAAAAATAATGCATAGCCAGCCTGCTCAGACATAACCAAATAAAACAAAGAAGCAGGACAAAACAAACAAATCTACAATCAATAAAAAAAGAAAATAACTACTGAATGTCCCGAAGATAGCAGACAATATCAAAACATATATTAAAAAAAGGACGGGATGGTTGTGGTAGGTTTCCAAAATAAAACAGCAGGTGACTTTCCAGTAAAAGAAAAGGCACTAGAAATACATGATAAGGAATTCAAATCTTTAATATTCAGAGATATCAAAGAGTTGAAGCAAAAAATAGACAAAAATGAGGAAAAAATGGACAAATTCATGGAAAAGGCAGAAAAATTCATGGAAAATACAGACCAAAAAATGGAAGACTTCAGGAAAATAATACAGGAACAAAATGCCAAAATAAATTCATAATAAGAAATCATACAATAACAATAATGAGAAATCCAAGAGATAAACAACAAGATTTCCAGAAATGGACAGTGTCAGAGAAGGTCTGAAAAGCAGGTTTGAAACAATGGAAGATAGGATCAGTGAAATTAACAAACACTTGGGTACCATTTTGTTTGAGGAAAACTCAGAAAAAAGAAAGAAGAAAAATGAGGAAACCCTGGGAATTATATGGGATACAATCAAAGGCAAAAATTTGCAAGTGATCAGAGTTCTGGAACACGGGGAATAAAATGGAAAACACAGAGAGGATCACTGAAGAACTGCTGACAGAAAACTTTCCTAATATTGTGAAAGATTAAAAGCTGACCATCCAAGAAGCTCAGTGAATACGATATAGAATAGACCCCAAAAGAAAATCAACAAGGCATATCATAATCACACTCCCTAAAACCAAAGACAAACAAAGAATCCTGAGAGCAGCTCGAGAAAAATAAAAGTTACACACAGAGGGGAAACAATAAGACTAAGTTCTGATTACTTGGCAGAAACCATGCAGGAAAGAAGGCAATGGGATGACATATAAAACCTTGAAAGAAATAAAAATGCCAACCAAGAATAATATACCCTCCAAAACTCTCATTGAAATATGATGGTGAAATTAGTACATTTCCAGATAAACAGAAATTAAGGGAATATGTAAAAACCAAACCAAACGTACAAGGATTATTAAAGGGGGTCCTTCAGCATGGAACTAGAGAGGTTAATCTCTAAGTGACAACAACATCAGAATAATAAAAGAGGGAATAAACAGTGTAAGTATAGAACTTTTGAATGGAGAGGAAGGCAAGGCAATACCAAGTAATAAAGCATTGGTTCAAACCTAGGAAGAAAAGGGTAAATTTCAAGGTAACCACAAAGAAAGTTAACAAACCTACTCATCATAATAAAGAAGGAAAATATAAAGTCTCAGTAAAAGCAAAATCTACAAAAACAAAACAAATGAAAAAAATTCACCAACAAAAGGAATTCAGCACAAGAGAGTAAGAGGAACAATGAAAACGTCTGCACCACAAAAAAAAAAAAAGCACTACAAAATGAGAGCAATAAACTCACATCTATCTATAATTACACTGAACTTAAATAGCCTAAATGCACTCATAAAGAGACGGAGAGTGACAGAATGGATTTAAAAAAAAAAAAAAAAAAAAAAAAAAAACAGGATCCATCAATATGCTGTCTACAAGAGACGCACATTAGAAATAAAGATGTACATTTATTAAAAATCAAAGGGTGGAAAAAAATATATCAAGCAAACAGCTACCAAAAAAAGAGCAGGAGTGGCAATACTAATCTCAGATAAAATAGACTTTAAAACAAAATCCACCATAAAAGAAAAAGAAGGGCAATATATCATGATTAAAGGGACAATCCATCATGAAGATATAACCATAATAAATATCTATGCACCCAATGACAGGGCTCCAAAATACATAAAACAAACTCTAATGGCACTGAAAAGAGAAATTGATGGTTCCACAATAATAGAAGGAGACTTCAACACACCACTCTCAGTAAAGGACAGAACATCTAGAAAGAAACTCAACAAAGATACAGAAGATCTGGAGGACACAATCAGTCAACTTGACCTCATAGACATATATAGAACACTCCACCCAACAGCTGAAAAGTACACATTCTTTTCCAATGCACATGGAACATTCTCCAGAAAAGACCACATTTTAGGCCACAGAGCAATCCTCAACAAAATCCAAAACACTGAGGTAATGCAAAGTATCGTCTCTGACCAAAATGCCATCAAAGAAGAAATTAACAACAGGAAGAGCAAGGAAAAAAAAAAAAGAAGAAGAAATTAACAACAGGAAGAGCAAGGAAAAAAAAAACAACAACAACAATTACATGGAAATGGAATAACACCCTGTTTAAAAACCACTGGGTAATAGAAGAAATCAGAGATGGAATAAAAAAAATTCCTATAATCAAATGAGAATGAAAACACATCATACTGAAATTTTTGGGACTTAGCAAAGGCAGCACTCAGATGTCAATTTATAGCAAAAGATGCACATATCAAAAAAGGAGAAAGGGGCAAAATCAAAAGATTAGCTACACAACTCGAACAAATAGAAAGAGAATAGCAAAAGAAGCCCACAGCCACCAGAAGAAAAGCAATAATAAAGATCAGAGCAGACATAAATGAAACAGAATATAAAGAAACAATAGAAAGAATAAGCAAAACCAAAAGTTGTTTCTTTGAAAGGATCAACAAAATTGACAAACTGCTGGCCAAACTGACAAAAGAAAAACAGGAGAGAATACAAATAACCCCAATCAGAAATGAAATGGGGGGCTTTACAACAGACCCAACTGAAATGAAAAGGATCATAACAGAGTATTATGAAGAACTATACTCCAACAAAGTTGAAAACCTAGAGGAAATGGACAAATTTATTGAAACACACTGCCTATGCAAACTAACACAAAATGATGTTAAAACTCTGAACAGACCCATAACAAGAGAAGAGATTGAAAAGATAATAAAAAATACTCCCAACAACAACAACAACAAAAAAGCCCTGGTCCAGATAGCTTCACTGGAGAATTCTACCAAACATTCAGAGAACAGATTACACCAGTACTACTCAAACTATTACAGAACATTAAAAAGTAAATGATACTTCCGAATTCATTCTATGAAGCCAGCAGAACCCTGTTACCAAAACCAAAGATACCACCAAAAAAGAAAATTACAGACCAATAACTTTCATGAATGTAGATGCAAAAATTCTCAACAAAATTCTAGCCAATAGAATTCAGCCTCATATTAAAAAAATAATACACCAAGACTGAGTAGGATTCATACCAGGTATGCAAGGATGGTTCAACATTGGAAAAATCAATCAACATAATCCACCACATAAATAAAAGGAAAGCAAAGGATCACATGATCATATCAATTGATGCAGAAAAGGCATTCAACAAAATCTAACACCCATTCCTGATAAAAGCTCTCAATAAAATAGGTATAGAAGAAAAAAATTTCTCAACATAATAAAGGGCATCTATACAAAACCAACAGCCAACATCATTCTTTTTTTTAAAAAAAAATTGTGCTTTAAGTGAAAGTTTACAGTTCAAGTTAGTTTCTCATACAAAAATTTATACACGCATTGTTATGTGACCATAGTTGTCATCCCTATAATGAGACAGCACATGCCTCCTTTCCACCCCGGATTTCCCGTGTCCATTCAACCAGCTCCTATCCATTTTTGCATTCTCATCTTGCCTCTGGACAGGAGTTGCCCATTTAGTCTCTTGTATCTACTTGAACTAAGAAGCACTCTCTTCATGAGTATCATTTTATGTCTTATAGTCAAGTCTAATCTAAGTCTGAAGAGTTGGCTTTGGGAATAGTTTCAGTTCTGGGCTAACAAAGAGTCCAGGGGCCATGTTTTCTGGGGTTCCTCCAGTCTCAGTCAGACCATTAAGACTGATCTTTTTACTAGAATTTGAGTTATTCACCCCACTTTTCTCCTGCTCCATCAGGGACTCTCTGTTGTATTCACTATCGGGGCAGTCATTGGTAGTAGCTGGGCACCATCTAATTCTTCTGGTCTCAGGCTGATGGAGTCTCTGGTTTATCCAACATCATTCTTAATGGAGAGAGGCTGAAAACATTCCCCTTGAGAACAGGAACAAGATAAGGATGCCCTTTATCACTACTCCTTTTTAACATTGTGCTGGAAGTCCTAGCTAGAGGAAAAAGGCAAGAAAAAGAAATAAATGGCATCAAAATTGGTAATGAAGAAGTAAAACTGTCCCCATTTGTGGATGATATGATATTATACACAGAAAACCCAAAAGACTCCACAAGAAAACTACTGGAGCTAATAAAAAGATTCAGCAGAGTAGCAGGATACAAGATAAACATACAAAAATCAGTTGAATTCCTATACACCAATAAAGAGAATGATGAAAAGGAAATCAGAAAAGTAATACTGTTTATAATAGCCCCTAAAAAAATAAAATACTTCAGAATAAATCTAACCAGGGATGTAAAAGACCTATTCAAAGAAAACTACAAAACACTACTGCAACAAACCCAAAACGATCTACGTAAATGGAAAAACATACCATGCTCTTGGATAGGTAGACTCAACATTGTGAAAATGACTATTCTACCCAAAGCAATCTACAAATACAATGCAATCCAGATCCATATACCAACAACATTCTTTAAAGCCATGGAAAAACTAATCAACTTTATGTGGGAAGAAATGAAGCCCCAGATAACTAAAGCACTATTGAAGAAGAAGAACAAAGTAGGAGGACTTGAACTATGTGACCTCAGAACCTACTATATAACTACGGAAGTCAAAACAGCCTGGTACTGGTACAACGACAGATACATTGGCCAATAGAACAGAATCAAGAACCCAGATGTAAATCCAACCAGCTATAGTCTCCTAATCTTTGACAAGGGCCCAAAGTCCATCAGATGGAGAAAAGACAGTCTTTTTAACAAATGGTGCTGGCAAGACTGGATGTCCATCTGCAAAAAAATGAAACAGAATGACTGCCATCTACGAGCTCGACTAAGTCCAGGTATTGATCATCGATGTGTTATCTCCAATCTCCGATCAAAAGGAGGGATTGATTTAGGAAATAATATTAGAGTTATTATTCCCTCTCCTTGAGCATGGAGAATTGTGACCCAGCTGGGGCTGAGCCCTCACAGACTTACAAAGACACATCAACTGGGGCCTGAGATAAGACAACAGATGGGACAATCTCAGAAATTATCTTAAGAAAGTTTTCACAAAAGGGCAATAAAACCTAACCCAAAGGACTTCTCACCTTTTGTCTTTTTCTTATTAACATTTAGTGAATAGGAATTTGTTGGACCAATGAAGACCCTCCTGACTTTCATAACTGAAACCCTTACCAATGATTGTTAGGAAAGATGATTCAAAATGTAAGATTACAATTTCTAGCCAAAAAGTGAAAAAGTGACGCTTTCAATGATTCTACCCATTCTGTGATATTAATATATATTGATGTCTCTGTAACTGTTCTTGGGACTCGGGCAGACATGGCTGTGACAGCATGCTTCACCATTTTCCCATTCTTGCCTATTCTGTGATATTCCTTGGACTCTGGCAGACACGGCTGTCGCAGCATGCTTGTCCACTTCCCACTTTTGTCCTTTTGAATATATGCCAAACAAAACTTTCTTTTTACTTTAAAAAAGAAAAGAAATGAAACAGGACCCATACATCATACCATACACAAAAACTAATTCAAAATGAATCAAAGACCTATGTATAAAGCCCAAAACTATAAAGATCATAGAATAAAAAATAGGATCAATGCTAGAGGCCCTACTACATGGAATTAACAGGATACAAACCATAGTAACAACACACAAACTCCAGAAGATAAGCTAGATAACTGTGATCTTTTAAAAGTTTAACACTTATGCGAAACAAAAGACTTCACCAAAAGAGTAAAAAGAGAACCTACTGACTGAGAAAAAATTTTTGGCTATTATAAATCGGACAGAGTTCTAATCTCTAAAATCTATGTGAAAATCCAGCACCTCTACAACAAAAAGACAAATAATCTAATTTAAAAAATGGGAAAAGGAAATGAACAGACACTCCACCAAAGAAGACATTCAAGTAGCTAACAGACACTTGAGGAAATGCTCTCCATCACTAGCCATTGGAAAAATGCAAATCAAAACCACAATGAGATACCATCTCACCCTGACATTACTGGAACAAATTAGAAAAAAAAAAAAAACAGAAAATAATAACAAGTGTTGGAGAGACTTCAGGGAGATTGGAATTCTTATGCACTGCTGGTGGGAATGCAAAATGATACAACCATTTTGGAAAATGATATGACACTTCCTTAGAAAGCTAGAAAATATGATACAGCAATCTCACTCCTAGGAAAATATCCTAGAGAAATAAGAGTCATCACATGAATAGATATATGCACACCCATGTTCACTGCAGCATTGTTCACAATAGCTGAAAGATAGAAACCTAGATACCCATCAACAGATGGATGGATAAACAAACTATGGTACATATGCACAATGGAGTACTACCCAATGATAAAGAACAATGATGAATCTGCAAAGCATTTCACAACATGGATGAGTCTGGAGGGCATTATGCTGAGTAAAATAAGTCAATCGCAAAAAGGACAAATATTGTATTAGACCACTACTATAAATACTCATGAAAAGGTTTACACACAAAAAGAAACAATCCTTGATGGTTATGAGGGAAAGGAGGGGTGGGGATGGGAAAACACTAAACTGACAAATAGATAAGTGGTAACTTTAGTAAAGGATAAGACAGTACACAATACTGGGGAATCCAACACAACTTGTACAAGGCGAGGACATGGAAACTCCATAAACACATCCAAACTCCCTGAGATACAGAATTGCTGGGCTGAGTGCTGTGGGGACCATGGTCCCAGGGAACATCTACCTCATTTGACATAACATAGTTTTTAAAGAAAATGTTCTTTCATTCCATTTTGGTGAGTAGCACCTGTGGTCTTAAAAGCCTGTGAGTGGCAATCTAAGATACTGCACTGGTCTCACCCTTTTCACAAGGGAGAATGAAGAAAACTAAAGATACAAGGGAAAGGTTAGTCCATAGGACTAATAGACCACAACTACCATGGCGTCCACCAGACTGAGTCCGGTACAACTAGATGGTGCCCAGCTACCGCCACTGACTGCTCTGACAGGGATCACAATAGAAGGTCCGGGACAGAGCTGGAGAAAAATGTAGAACAAAATTCTAACTCACAAAAAAAGACCAGATTTCATGACCTGACGGAGACTAGAGAAACCTCAAGAGTATGGCCCCCCAGACACATTTTTAGCTCAGTGATGAAGTCATTCCTGAGGTTCACCCTTTGTGTTAGTCATCTAGTGCTGCTATAACAGAAATACCACAAGTGGATGGTTTTAACAAAGAGAAGTTCATTTCCTTGCAGTAAAGTAGGCTAAAAGTCCAAATTCAGGGTGTCAGCTCCTGGGGAAGGCTTTCTCTCTCTGTCAGCCTTTTCATCAATGTTCCCCCAGACTAGGAGCTTCTCCATCTGGGGACCCTGGGTCCAAAGGACGCGCTCTGCTTCTGGCACTGCTTTCTTGGTGGTATGAGGTACCCCCTGTCTCTCTGCTCACTTCTCTTTTTTATATCTCAGGATATTGCCTCAGGACACAATCCAATCTTGTAGATTGAGTCCTGCTTTACTAACACAACTGCCACCCATCCTCCCTCATTGACAACATAGAGGCAGGATTTACAACTTATAGGAAAATCATACAATACCAGGAATCATGGCCCAGCCAAATTGATACACACATTTTTGGGGGGACATAATTCAATCCATAACACCCTTCATCCAAAGATTAGACAAGGCCATAAAATAAAATGAGACTAAAGGGGCACACCATTTAAGTGGCAAGAACTAGAAGGCAGGAGGGGACAGGAAAGCTGGTAATAGGGAACCCAAGTTTGAGAGTGTTGACATGTCATGGAGTTGTTAACCAATGTCATAAAACACTGTGTGTAATAGCTGTTTAATGAGAAGCTAGTTTGTTCTGTAAACCTTCATCTAAATTACAATCAAAAAAAAAAAAAGAAATGCTGAGCATCTTCTTCCCTTTTGGTTTTCTAACTCTAGGTTTTTGCATATTTCATTATAATGCTTTACTTTCTCTTTTCGAGCCACCCTTTGAAATTTTCTGTTCAACTCTTTTACTTCATCATTTCTTCCATTCTTTTTAGTTACTCCATGTTCAAGGGCAAGCTTCAGAGTAACTTCTGACATCCATCTTGGTCTTTTCTTTCCTTCCTGTCTTTTTAATGATCTCTTGCTTTCTTCATGTATGATGTCCTTGATGTCATTCCACAACTCGTCTCGTCTTCGGTCATTAGTGTTCAGTGCTTCAAATCTATTCCTGAGGTAGTCTCTAAATTCAGGTAGGATATACTCAAGGTCATATTTTGGCTCTGGTGGACTTGCTTTAACTTTCTTCTACTTCAACTTGAATTTGAATAGGAGCAGTTTATGATCTGTTCCACAGTTGGCCCCTGGTCTTGTTCTGATGATATTGAGCTTCTATCTCTTTCCACAGGTGTAATCTAGATGATTCCTACGTATTATGTCTGACGAGGTCCACGTGTATAGTTGCTGTTTATGTTGATGAAAGAAAGTATTTGCAATAAAGAAGTCATTAGTCTTGCAAAATTCTATCGCATGATCTCCGGCCTTTTTTCTATCACCTAGGCCATATTTTCCAATTACCAATCCTTCTTTGTGTCCAACTTTCACATTCCAATTGCCAGTAATTATCAATGTATCTTGACTGCATGTTTGATCAATTTCAGACTGTAGAAGTTGGTAAAAATCTTCAATTTTTTCATCTTTGGCCTTAGTGGTTGGTGAGTAAATTTGAGTAGACTATGACACCATTCCTCTTCAGTGTGTCATTCCCAAAATAGTAGACCATATGATTGTCTGATTCAGAATGGCCAATAGCAATCCGTTTCAGCTCACCAATGCCTATGTTATTGATGTTTACACATTCCATTTCATTTCTGATGACGTCTAATTTTCCTAGATTCATACTTCATACATTCTATGTTCTGATTATTAATGGATTTTTTTCAGCTGTTTCTCTTCATTTTAAGTTGTGCCACATCAACAAATGAAGGTCCCAAAAGCTTGACTTCATCTATGTCATTAAGGTCGACTCTACTTTGAGGAGGAAGCTCTTCCCCAGTCACATTTTGCATGCCCTCCAACCGGAGGGGCTCATTTTCCAGTACTTTATCAGATAAGGTTCCGCTGCTATTCATAAGATTTTCACTGGCCTATTTTTTTCAGAAGTAGACCACCAGGTTTAGTCTGGAAGCTCTGCTGAAATCTGTCTACCAAGGGTGACCCTGCTCGTATTTGAAATACCACTAGCAAAGCTTCCATATCACAACAACATGTGAGCCACCACAGTATGACAAACTGACAAACACGTGGTGGTGTGGCAAGGTAAACTTGATATATTAGTCCAATTTTTATTATTCTCATTTCATTGAGAAAATATAGTATATCCCAATCTCTCCCTTTCTAGCTTCAGGAGAGTTATTGAACTTTCCTGTGTCTAGGTTGCCTCACTTGTATCATGGATCTAATAATCAGCATACAAGGTATTGTGATAATAAAGGGAATTAACCCAGGTAAAGTGTTTAGGATAGTGTCTGTCTCACAGAAAGCACACAATCAATACGAATAACTGTAGTGATTAAATAATTTGCCCAAGGTCACAGAATTAGTTGATGTATCTAACTGTAGACCTTTCCTGTTCTACTATACTACCTCTCAGAGAAGGTGTTCGTCTGAAATCTGTGCCCTTGTTTGCTAAAATCTGGGTAATCTAGAATGAGATAGCCATTTGAAATCTGAGCAATTTACTTGTGGCCAATTCTCTCTTTTTCTCTCCTGTTACGTGTTTTTAATCGTGCACCCCCAAAAGATCTGTTGGAGTCCTAAGCCCAGTTATCTGTTAATGTAACCTTGTTTTGAAATAAGATCTTTGCAGATGTAATTAGTTAACAGAAGGTCATATTGGAGTATGGTGCTACCTAATCCAACATAACTGGTGTTCTTTTAAAAAGATGAGACACAGAGAGACACACATACACACTGAGGGAAGAGGGCCATGTGAAGACGGAGGCAGATATTAGAGTTATACTGCCACAATCCAAGGAACACCTGGGGCTACCAGAAGCTGGAAGAAGCAAGGATGCCTCCTCTGTTAGAGGCTTCAGAGGGAACACGGTCCTGCAGATAACCCTACATTTGGATTTCTAGCCTCCAGAACTGTAAGACAATAAATTTCTGTTATTTTAAGCCACTCAGTTTGGTAATTTGTTATGGCAGCCCTTGAAAACTAATACATACCTCCTCTCCCCACCTTGCCCCCCTCCCAAAAAATGGCTACTTCACATAGTGTGTAATAAGCTTAGGGTGATCAGTCAGGTTGGGTCTCTTATAGTCGCTCTTGGACATGAATAAGAGGGCTGCGTCTACAGCAGGTCTGACTCAGCTATGTTCCAAATTCCTATGTTTCCACATATCAGAGTGTCTGCTAGTCATAGGGTAAAAAAGCATTTCTTCTCTCTTAGCCTTAAGCTGACACAAAGGCAAGAACTGAGCTAAATTGATCCCATCCTGGTTTTCAACAGGGCTTCAAACTGGTTCGAACTGGTTCAGTCATGGCTGACAAAGTGAAACCAGAACAGACCCAAATTTTTACAGTTTGGGTGATCTGGAACAATAACTGGGATGGGAAAAATTACAGGTGGAAGCCCTGGAATGCGAGTCTTGGGAGAGTCGCAGTTATCCCTTTCAGGAGCCTGGATTATTGGCAGGACTATGGAGACTGACACACATTTAAAGCGGCGAAGTCGGCTGCCGTCTTTGAGCAAGGGGTTGCTGTTTCTTACTCTGCTCAAAATCTGATGAACAGGAGATTTGGTTGCCTTGCAGTGAGTACCACACCTTTGTTTTCTAAGAAGGAGATTGGGTTTCTAGCAGGGCTTCGACCCGTAGTTTTTCCTATTCTAGTTATCGTTCCAATTTACTGAAATCTAAAAAATTTGGCTCTGTTCTGGTTTCACTTCCTAGGCCATGAAGGAATAAGGAAGAATTGGTTTGAAGCCCTGGTTTTTAAATTAAACGAATGTGGTTTTTAAAGTAAACGAATATGTATTCGAAGGGAGTGACTAAGAGAAGCCTTGGCTAAGGCACACTTAGAGGCTTATCATCGAAGGCTCAAAAATGTACCTTTATTAAGAGAAAATATGAATATAATGTCTCCAAATGTTTTAATTATTTATCCACTGCTGTTTCAACTTGTCCTCTGATGTTGGCCATGAGTCAGATACAGATTTAAGCTCCATTTTAGCAATTATTATGGCAGCATTTGCTTTTCTTCCATATTAGAAATCAAATCAAAAGATTTAAAAAAATTTTTAATTTATTTTTGCTTCATGACAAGGATGAAAAAATTAACGTTTAGTGAGGGAAAATAAAAGCCTAAAGTAATTATGAAGGTCACAAGCATCCCTGTCAACAGAGTTCCAGGAAAAAAACAAAAAAATGTACTCCAGAAACATACACCTCAGAGACAAAAACTATTTTGGAAGGAAGCAAACCTCAATGGGCCAAAGACTGAAACTTTGCCTCAAACGGTGGCCCTCACACCAAGTCACTTAAGACACTCCGTGCTTCAGTTTTCTTATTAGAAATAGGACATACTAAATTGTGTTAACACCTTGAATAAACTATTTAACTTGATTTAAATTGCTGTGTTTTGAGTCTTCAAAGTATGACAGGCACTTTGATAAAGCTTCACTAATTCCTAATGGTGTTTTAAAGTACTAGACAAAATTACCTGGTGAACAGAGGGAAATTAAATCTTTTCCCTTCTTATATTTGAACTAAGGATTAAACATGGACACATCCTCTTCTACCTTTAATTCCGTATCTCTAGTGGGAGACAAATACAGAATTATTTGACTTGTGGACAAGGAAAAACTACCTTTACTTTTGCCAGAGAATTGTAGACTCCAAAATTGGAAGAGGCCGTAGAAGTCAGGTAGGACACCCTGGAGGCCTTCCATTTAAATAAAGTGAAAACTAAACCACAGTTCTAGGCAAAAATGCCATGTTGTCCTATCCTGCATTATAACTTTTAGATCAAAGAGTCCTTTATTTTTTTGTTAAAAAAGCCCTTATTTAAATTATCGTCTACTGCTGTATAAGTTATAACATTTTAACCATAAACTCATCTGTAAGCTAAGCTCGGTAAATGGTGACGAAACACATCGGGAAATTGTTGTGCTTTACATTTCCCTTAATCTAGGTAGAGACAAATATGCCAAGGAAAAGTCAGTAATTCAAGATACAAAGCAATGAAAGACCTTAACTATGATGCTAAATCAATGAAATATATATTAAATGCCTGCTGGGTCAAGTAATAGCCACTGGGTGCTTCAGAGAAACAGAGTATGATGTATGCTTTGTCTCCAGGAGGATTTTCACAATGAGTCTTGGACAGTGTTTTGCAGAGACCAAAAGCCTTTTTGAAGAAAGTTGAGGAGTCACCAGTGGGACAAAGGGAAGCCCAAGAAGGCAAGATCTAGTCCCCTGCTTTAATTAAGCAACTTTTTGGGGGGCTGAGGGTTCCTCCTCCTATTTTACTTGAAAAAAGATTCCATTGCTTTAAAAAAATGTTTGAAGATCAGCTAATGTATTTATTTCAGAGATGCGAAAATTTATTATCAAATGTGATCATCCCATGTACATTTTTTGCCTTCACTCTGAGTGTTCCCCTTTTATGTGAGGTCGTCATGCATTCCTCAGAATAAAAGAATTTTATTTGCTTAACAAAATTTTAAATAGCCTCTAGTTATGGTCGTTGCTCTTCCTGTGGGCTGCTTGATGAAGAAACCTGTACTGTTACTGCCTCTCGGTTTGGATTTGTTTTGGAATGCAAGTCCAATAAATTTAATTTTCTCTTTGCTAATTAAAATTAGATTTCTGTTGAGCTGACAAGAATTTACTAAATTCCTAGCATGGATTCAGAATGGAATGTCATATCGAGGGCAGATAAGGAGATATTTGGATATATAATAAGATAAAATGGATGCTGCCCGTGAGGGGTTTAAAGTCTAGTTGGGCAGACAAAGTGAAGACCCAAGAAGTCACAATGAATAAGAGGCGGTTCTTTAGGGAAAAATTTCTGCTTTCCAGCTAACCTACATAAAGTAAGGATGATTAAATAGAAAGAGTGTGGTCTGGATAAGATGGAAATAAGCCATGTGAAAGAGAAATGAAAGGTCCAGCTCTTTAGGGTCTTCTCAACATCACAAACAAAATGTTAGTAAGGAGAAAAACTGGTACCTTCGAAGGACTTTGCTGCCAAGGGTCTTGGCATTTCCATAATGGTGGGAAGGAGAGACATCTCTGATTTCCATAGTATTTTGTAATTAATTTGCTGCTCATATGGAAAATTAATTGGTTTTTTGATAATGAAATAGAAAGAAATATTCAGACTCTGGCATATTAAAAGAAATTCTCTTTAATAGACCCAATGTCAGCCTGATAATGTGGTCTTGCTCCCTCAGGTGCTCAGATGTCGTTCCAGGGTAGCCCGAGAGAGCCTCCGTGGCTTAACAGTTAAGCAAGCTTCTCCCTTGCAACTAAAGCTAAGCAGATTAATTAAAACTTAAAAGCATTATGATTTAGTTATGAATAACAGTTTGCAGTGATAGAGCTCGCTGTCTATAATTCACCATAACAAAATGACACTTGGGCTCGCTGCTGCTATAATTAGCTTTTGATATACTATTTCTTGGAAATTTCTCACCAGCCACAGCCTGTGTGTTTCCAGATGTCCTGCACATACTTAAAAATGGTAAACATTAATTTATAGGGATGACAGCTGTGGATCAAGTTTGAGGTTGATTGATAATTCCTTACTGAAATGTGTGCCTGTGCCGCTTCATTTGTCATCTCCTAGTGAAACACAAAGCCATTCTACCACATTCCTAGTTAATATTTCATTTTTTTCATAAATTATCTGTTAAAGAAAAAGCAATAGAATTTAGACCTTTCTCCACCATATGGCATGGAATATTAATGGAGCTGAGGGCTTTTAAAACTTATTTTGTAGCCAGAAGGGTTGTGATTTGTTAACCTGACACCTTCCTTGTATTTGCACAGTATTAAGCACACAGTGGGCACTCAATAAATGCTGCCTATTGACTGGGAGAAGCTCAAAATGCTTTCTAGATGACAGGCCCTATTCCTCCAAGGAGCCTTCTCATTTTATAAATTAGGTGTTAGAAGTTGTCATAAGAGGTTATAGTATGATTCTTCTCTAGGTTACACTCACCTCAGAAAGGACAGAAAATGACCTATGCTCAGAGAAAATGTGTTCTCCCTGATTTCTTGAGTTGGACCCAGAACACACATCTCACTAAGCCTCTTTTCTCTCTGACTCCCTTTATGGAGCCAAAAGAGACCCTTGAAACATATAGGAGTCCAATCTTTAGCAAATTGTTTTATCTAAAAGGCACCAAATTAGTTGACTTAAGTTTCCACCAACCTGGCTGACTTTTTTGTTTTGAAATGACAGTTTGTACAGGATTTTGGTGATTTGGGGACATAATCATCTTCAGAATGCCTGAGTCCCTGCTATCAAAATACAGGCTGGAGTTACAGGACAACGCAAACTCTCATCAGTGCAATAAAATATGCACTTTTTTTTTTAAAGAATTGCAACTTATAAAAAGTGTATAAAATGTAAACTAGCTATTGGGTTTCATGCAAGTATATGGAAAATGACCAATTTTGGCCCAAAATAGGGAGTTTTAGGGCTGTCTAACCAGGTATCAGGAGCTCTGGTGGCACAGTGGTTAAAAGCTTGGCTGATAACCAAAATGTGGACAGTTCAAATTCACCGGTCACTCCTTGGAAACCCTATGGGACAGTTCTACTCTGTCCTGTTGGGTTGCTATGAGTAAGAATCAACTTGAGTGCAATGGGTTTGGTGGCGTTATTTGTGTGTTTTTGTTTTTTTTTTTAAATCAGCTACTTAGCCTTTATTTAGCCTAATTTGTTCAACCAAGGGAATTGATCCTCTTTTCGAGCTAGGAACCAATTGAGGTTTAAAAAAATGTCTGGCTTCCTGGAAACAAGGAATGTTTGTCATTTACATTTTATAGTCACTTAATAATCATGAGTCTGTAATTCTACAAAGCATCCCTGTAAGCCAGAAAATGTCATTTCAGTGGATCCATATGGAAAATGAGGAAATTAAGACAAAGAATTTTGGTGACTTGCCTAAGGTCAAACATGAATTTGCAAGTAAACAAAGAATACAAATCAGTGAGTTTTTTTTTTTTTAAAGTTAATTTCAGTGTTTTTTAATGTAGATGTTGACTTATCATTTTTTATCCTTCTGTCTGCTAAATGTTCATAGTATTCTGAGTCTTTGACCATGTTACATAGCAGGTGTTCATTAGATCTTAGACAAGTGAGCAGAACAGATTGTTGTGAACTAATAAGGTAAAGTGTGTGTGTGTGTGTGTGTGTGTGTGTGTGTGTGTGTGTGTGTGTGTTTGGGGGCAGGTGGTAACCTCAGCTCAGATTGTTCGTGAAATTGGCGCCCACATTGGGGACAGTTAGGGTTGACAGAGGGAAGGACTGGTTATCTCTCAGCCTGCATGGTGATGGCAATACTGGGACAAAAGGACAAGAACAGCATTTTAATATTTGCTGTACATAATATAGAAGTATTGGTAATGATGAGAGTATTTTATTTTAAAAATATTCAGGATTTGTAAAAGAATCTGATAATAAATTCTTAAACCAATGTTTAATAAAAAGAAAAACACTAAACCTATTGTAGTGTGTCAAATAAAATCAAAATATATAAAAATTTAAATGCTAAACCTATATTGTCCCAATCAGAATTATTAGTGGCTAAAATTAATAAAAATAAAAGGAGCCCTGGTGGCCCAATGGTTGAGCACTTGGCTGCTAACTGAAAGGTTGGTGGTTTGAACCCACCCAGCAACTCCGAGGCAGAAAAGACAGGGCAATCTTCTCCATAAAAATTGTTGCTTTTGTTGTTGTTACAGCCTAGGAAACCCTATGGGGCAGTTCTGCTCTGTCACAGTGGCTTGCTATGAGTCAAAATTGACTTGATGGCACCCAACAATAGCAAAATTAGTAAAATAAGTCATTATATAATACAAATACAAATAAAGAAAATTTATCTTGTAAATGAAAAATAAAATAACATTTGGTCTTTTAAATTAAATATTGCAATCCTAAAAAACAAAATGTATTAGTGATATTATCACTGAGTGGTATGTGTGCTTTCTGGAAAACGTTTTCAGCTGCAGAAGCGTTTTTTCTGACTCTACATTAGTTACAACATTAGTATTAAACTAATTGCAACAATTTTCTTTACTTCAGTTTCAAATAATTTATCTCTTGTTCATCCATGAGAATTTTTTGGACAATTTCTTTTTGGGGGAGAGCGGGGGCAATAATCTTTTTTTTTTTTTTTTCAGATGAAGGTTACAGAACAAACTAGCTTCTCATTAAACAGTTAGTACACATATTGTTTTATGACATTGGTTAACAACCCCATGACAGGTCAATACTCTCCCTTCTCAGACTTGGATTCCCTTTTACCAGCTTTCTTATCCCCTTGTGTAATCTAGTCCTTGCCCCTGGGCTGGTGTGCCCCTTTAGTTTCATTTTGTTTTATGGGCCTGTCTGATCTTTGGCCAAAGGGTGAACCTCGGGAGTGACTTCATCACTGAGCTAAAATGGTTTCTGGGGGCCATACTCTTGAGGTTTCTCCAGTCTCTGTCTGACCAGTAAGTCTGGTCTTTTTTTTGTGAGTTAGAATTTTGTTCTACGTTTTTCTCCAGCTCCGCCGGGGACCCTTTCCTGTGATCCCTGTCAGAGCAGTCAGTGGTGGTAGCTGGGCACCATCTAGTTGTACTGGACTCAGTCTGATAGAGGCCATGGTAGTTGTGGTCCATTAGTCCTTTGGACTAATAATTTTTCCCTTATGTCTTTAGTTTTTTTAATTCTCTCTTGCTCCCAAAGGGGCAAGACCAGAGGAGTATCTTAGACAGCTGCTCACAGGCTTTTAAGACCTCAGACACTACTCACCAAAGTAGAATGTAGAACGTTTTTTTTATAAACTATGTTATGCCAATTGAGCTAGATGTTCCCTGAGACCATCGTCCCCACAACCGCAGCCCAGTAATTCAGTCCCTCAAGGAGTTTGGATGTGTTTATGGAGCTTTCATGACCTTGCCTTGTACAAGTTGTGCTGGCTTCCCAAGTATTGTGTACTGTCTTACCCTTCACCAAAATTACCATTTACCTATTGTTTATTTAGTGTTTTTCCATCCCCACCCCTCTCCTCCCTCATAACCATCAAAGATTGTTTCTTTATGTGTGTAAACCTTTTCATGAGTTTTTATAGTAGTGGTCTCATACAATATTTGTCCTTTTGTGATTGACTTATTTTACTCAGCATAATGCCCTCCAGATTCATCCATGCTGTGAGATGCTTCACAGATTCATCACTGGTCTTTATTGTTGTGTAGTACTTCATGTGTGTATGTACCATAGGTTGTTTATCCATTCATCGGTTGATGAGCATCTAGATTGTTTCAGTCTTTTTGCTACTGTGAACAGTGCTGCAGTGAACATGGGTGTGCATGTATCTATCCGTGTGACGACTCTTAATTCTCTAGGATATATCCCTAGGAGTAGGATTGCTGGCTTATAAGGTATTTCTATTTGTAGCTTTCAAAGGAGGCACCATATCATTTTCCAAAATGGTTGTATCATTTTGCATTCCCACCAGCAGTGCATAAGAGTTTCAATCTCCCCAAAGTCTCTCCAACATTTGTTATTTTCTGTTTTTTTCGTTTGTGCCAGTAATGTCGGGGTGAGATGGTATCTCACTGTGGTTTTGATTTGCATTTCTCTAATGGCTCGTGATTGCGAGAATTTCATCATGTGTCTGTTAGGCACTTGAATGTCTTTGGTGAAATGTCTATTCATTTCCTTTACCCATTTTTTAATTGGAGTATTTATTTTTTTGTTGTAGAGGTATTGAATTTTTCTGTAGATTTTAGAGATTAGAACTTTGTCAGATTTGTAATAGGCAAAAATTTTTTCCCAGTCTATAGGTTGTCTTTTTATTCTTTTGGTGAAGTCTTTTGATGAGCGTTAGGTGTTTAATTTTTAGAAGATCCCAGTTATCTAGCTTATATTCTGGAGTTTGTGTGTTGTTAGTTATGGTTTGTATCCTGTTAATGCTATGGATTATGGTGTCTAGTGTTCCTATTTTTTCTTCTATGATCTTTATAGTTTTTGTCTTTATACTTAGGTCTTTGATCCATTATGAATTAGTTTTTGTTTATGGTGTGAGATATGGGTCATATTTTATTTTTTTGCACGTGGACATCTAGTTTTGCTAGCACCATTTGTTTAAAAGACTGTCTTTTCCCCATTTGATGGAATTTGGGCCCTTGTCAAAGACCGGGTGACTGTAGGTGGATGGATTTACATCTGGGTTCTCAATGCTGTTCCACTGGTCAATGTATCTGTCATTGTACCAGTACCAGACTGTTTTGATTACTGTAGCTGTATTGTAGGTTATGAGGTCAGGTAGTGTGAGTCTTCCTACTTTGTTCTTCTTCAATACTGCCTTACTTATCCGAGGCCTCTTTTTTTCCGTATAAAGTTAATGATTTTCCATCTCTTTAAGAATGTTGTTAGTATTTGGATCGGGATTGCATAGTATTTGTAGATTGCTTTGGGTCGAATTGTCATTTTCACAATGTTGAGTCTACCTGTCCATGAACATGGTATGTTTTTCCATTTATGTAGGTCTCTTGGTTTTTTGCAGTAGTGTTTTGTAGTTTTCTTTGTATAGGTCTTTTACATCCCTGGTTAGATTTATTCCTAAGTATTTTGGTTTTTTAGGGGCTACTTTAAATGTTATTTTTTTTTATTTCCTTTTTGTTGTTCTCTTTATAGATGTATAGGAATTCAACAGATTTTTTTTATGTTTATCTTGTATCCTGCTACTCTGCTGAATCTTTCTATCAGCTCCAGTAGTTTTCTCGTGGAGTCTTTTGGGTTTTCTGTTTATAGTATCATATCATCTTTAAATAGGGACAGTTTTACTTCTTCATTACCAATTTGGATGCTCTTTATTTCTTTTTCTTGCCTTATTGCTCTATCTAGGACTTGTAGCACAATGTTAAGTAGGAGTGGTGGTAAAGGGTATCCTTGTCTTGTTCCTGTTCTCAAGGGGACTGTTTTCAGCCTCTCTCCATTAAGAATGATGTTGGCTGTTGGTTTTGTATAGATGTCCTTTATTAGGTTTGGAATTTCCCATCTATACTTACTTTATTCAGAGTTTTTATCAGGAATGAGTGTTGGACTTTGTTGAATGCCTTCTTCTTGATAGAAACTGCAGAAGAAGTAGCCAGGCGAACTGCTTCCATTAAGATTACAGCCAAGAAAACCCTATGGAGCAGTTCTACTGTGTAGCACATGGGGTCAACAGCAACAAGTATTTAAATTTTTTTTTCCCAACTGAAGCCTTCAGTTACCTACTTTAATCTTTATCTTCTTCAGCTTTACCATGTATTAATGAAAATCCTAAAGCTATGTTACTTATATCAATTTCAGCAGTCATTTTTCTTGTCTATTTTTTGCAAAACCTTTAAACTAGAGTAAGAATTATCATGCAATAGGCTCTTTGCTTTATTGATTCTTTTTTTTCCTTTCTCTTCTTAAGAATTATGGAGTTAGAGAAAATTTTCCAAATCAAGACATCATTATCTGATTCAAAATGTTAGTGATTGAGTGTGTACACACACACACACACACACATACATACAAAAACATATACACATATGCATATATATACATAAAAGAGCCCTGGTGTCGAAGTGGTTTTGCTCTCAGCTGCTAACTGAAAGGTTGGCGGCTTGAACTTACCAGTGACTCTGCAGGAGAAAAGACTTGGGGATCCACCAGTAAGGATTACAGCCTACGAAACTCTATGGGACAGTTCTACTCTGTCATATAGGGTCGCTATGAGTCCGAATTGACTCAATGGCACACAACAATAACATATAGATAGATAGATTTAGATATT
The DNA here is from genome assembly GCA_030035585.1 of Dugong dugon. Lineage (NCBI taxonomy): Eukaryota > Metazoa > Chordata > Mammalia > Sirenia > Dugongidae > Dugong > Dugong dugon. The sequence goes on from CM057464.1 coordinate 69,273,812, forward strand.
TGTATAGATCTGTCATGATATACAGGATTCAAATTTCAGAGTTTGAAATCCCTCCTTAAGTATTACATCAATAAAATTTCTGTCATTTCTATACTTCAAAAGCCACCCTATACCAAGTGATTGGATGTTTGGGACAGTGCTGTCTGCTACCACTCACAATATCCCCTTGATGAACAGGGCTCCAGGAAAACATTCTTTTCAACTTAATGCTGAGAGAAGTTGTGCTGCTTCTTAGTAGTTGCTGAAATGCTGCCAGTATTTTGAACTCTGAATTATGCCACCTTTATTGCCTTGGCCGCTATGGCTCAAAACCCAATCTGCCATCCATCTTTGATAATTATACACAAGTGTTTTTGTATACACATGGAATATTAATTTTATCTCATTTCAATTTTCTTCTATACCCTAATTTCCCCTGTGCCTCTTGTCATTTTTTCCTATGATTGTGTATACATTTTTTATCTGCTTCATATTTTTTTGAGGAAACAAAGCAAAATAGAAAAATAAAATGAAATAACTAAGAAATTAGAAAGAAAAGAAAGCTAGGAAAGGAGGAGGGAGGAAATACAAGAAAAGAAAAAAATATTTAATAGGTTGAATAATTATACAATTAATTTGTATGGTATAAGCAGCTAAGCAAAGTTTTACACATCACTGCTTCCCTATTGTTATGGATTGAACTGCATCCCCCAAAAATATGTGTTATAAATCCTAACCTCTGTGCCTGTGGTTATAATTCCATCTGGGATTTGGTTGTCTTTGTTATGTTAATGAGACAGGATTAGTGTAGGGTGTGTCTTGAGTCAATCTCTTATAAAATATAAAAAGAGCAGATTAGGAGAAGCAAGCAAGCAGAGGAGGGGGAAGATTGATGCCAAGCCACATGGAGATCTTCAAGGAACCAGGAAACAGAAGCTGAAGAAGAGACAAGGACCTTCCTCCAGAGATGACGGAGAGAGGAAGCCTTCTCCTAGAACCAGATCCCTGAATTTAGACTTCTAGCCTTCTAAACTTTGAGAGAACAACTTTCTGTTTGTAAAGCCATCTGCTTACTGTATTTGTGTTATAGCAGCACTAGATATCTAAGACAGAATTTGGTATGGAAAGAGTGGGGTGCTGCTCTACAAATACCTAAAATGTGGAAGTGGTTTTGGAATTGGATAATAGGTAGAGGCTGGAAGAATTTTATGATGCCTAATAGTAAAAGCTTAGGTTGTCTCGAAGAGACTATTGATAGAATTATGGACGTCAAAGGCAATTCTGCTGAGGGCTCAGAAGGAAGTGGGGAAAGCTATAAAGAAAGTCTCTGTGGTCTTAGAGAATGCATATGACACCAGCAACAGAATGTTGCTAGAAATGTGGATGTTACATGTAGTTCTGGTGAGGCTTTAAAAGAAAATGGTGAACATGTGATTGAACAATGGAGAAAGGGCAGTGCTTTTTATGCAGTGCAAAAAACTTGTCTGAATTATGTTCAAATGTTTAGTGGAAGGCAGAACCTGTAAGTGATGAACGTGTACATCTGGCTAAGGAGATTTCTAAGCAATGTCTTAAAGGGGTTGTGTGGTTTCTTTTTGCTGCTTATAGTAAAATGTGAGAGGAAAGAGATGGACTTAAAAATGAGCTGTGCAAAATGAAAATAACTTTAAAATACGGAAAATTCTGTTGTACAAACTAAGGACAGGTGTCCTAGAATTTTCACCAAGGATGTGGCTACACAATCTTAAAGAAATTAAGCCTATGACTCATGGATCTAATCAACTACCACAGAGAAAACCCATCAGTTTCAGCTGAAGAGAATAGAGAAAGAATGAAAGGAAATAACTCTGTCTGCCTCTTGAAATTCTACAGGCAGGAAACAGTCTGAAGGAGCTACATCTGTTGTCCTCCAAGAAGAGAAAAAGACAATCCCTGGAGTGGTCAAAGATCAGCAGAACTGTAGGAAGGAACACGGAAAGCAGGGCCTTCTTGATTTCAAAGGAGGGGGCCACAGCCTCTTAGGTTTCAGAGTCTGATCTTCGCTAACTCAGTTCCAGAGTGTGAGATTGCTGTTAAGGTGTGCCAGGGGGTTGGAGCCGCCACCCAAAGCTGAGGGGGTGGGGTTGCCATGCCCAAGAGGCAGAAGAATGGAGACTGCTAGGACCAAAGGTTTGGGGTCACCACTCAGATGGAGTAGGAGAATGGGGCCTCCTAAATTCGAGGGAACAGAGTTGCCATCCCAGAGGGCCTGGAAAGCAGAGCTGAAGCTCAGAGCCAAGGGGGCTTCATCCAGAATCCAGAGGGTTTGGCTAATACCCAGATGGTCTCAGGAAACAGAGGATTATTTTGAAGCCTTGAGAGCTAATATAATGTGTTCTGCTGGGTTCTGGACTTGCTGGGTACCCAGTATCCCTTCTTTTTTTGTTGTTGTAATTAAATGAAGTTTACATTTCAAGTTAGTCTCCCATACAGAAATTTTTTTTTTTTTTACATACATTGTTATGTGACCCCAACTGCTCACCCCATTCTGTGACAGCACACTCCTCCCCTCCACCCCTGATTCCCCATGAACATTCAGCTGGCTCCTAACTCTCTCTGCCTTCCCATCTCACCTCTGGACAGAAGCTGCCCTCTTGGTCTCTTGTATCTACTTGACTAAGAGGCACATTCTTCACAAGTATCACTTTATGTCCCACAGTCCAGTCCAATCCCTGTCTGGAGAGTTGGCCTTGGAAATTGTTATAGTTCTGGGGTGATAGAGAGTCCAGGGGCCATGGTTTCTGGGGCACCTCCAGTCTCAGTCAGACCATTAAGTCTGGTCTTCTTACTAGAACTTGAGTTCTGCATCCCATCGTTCTACTGCTCCATCAGAGACCCTCTGTTGTGTTCCCTGTCAGGACGTTCATTAGTGGTGGCAGGGCACCATCTAGTTCTTCTGGTCTCAGGCTGATGAAGTCTCTGGTTTTTGTGGCCCATTCTGTCTCTTGGGCTAATACTTACCTTGTGTCTTTGGTGTTCTTCGTTTTCCTTTACTCCAAGTGGTTGGGAGCAATTGATGCATCTTAGATGGCCGCTTGCAAGCTTTTAAGACCCCAGACACCACTCACCAAAGTAGGATGCAAAACATTTTCTTAATAAGCTTTGTTATGCCAATTGACATAGATGTACCCTGAAAGCATGGTCCCCAGACCTCCCATCCCTGCTACTCTGTCTCTCAAAGTATTTGATTGTATTGAGGAAACTTCTTAGCTTTGGTTTAGTCCAGTTGTGCTGGCTTCCCCTGTAGTGTGCACTGTCCTTCCCTTCACCCAAGATGATTCTTATCTGCTATCTAGTCAGTGAATAACCCTCACCCTCCCTCCCCACCCTGGTAACCATCAAAGAATGTTTTCTTCTGTGTTTAAACCTTTTCATGAGTTCTTATAATAGTGGTCTTGTACAATATTTGTCCTTCTGTGACTGACTAAATTCACTCAGTGTAATAAGTTCCAGCTTTCACCATGTTATATGCCATTATCCCTTGATTTCCTCCAATTTCTCCCATTTGTAATGGAAATGTCTACCTTGTGTCTGTTTCACCATTGTTCTTTGGAAACAGATAACATGAATCTAGATTTCACAGGTTCACAGATGAAGAGGAATTTTGCCCCAGGATGGATATGCCTAAAGTCTCACCCATATTTGATTTAGATGATTTAGAAGATGAGATTTTGGACTTGGAGTTGATTTAAGGCTTTTGGGATGAGGTGATGGGGTGAATGTGTTTTGCATGTGGAAAGGACATCACTTTTTGGTGGCCAAAGGGTAGAATGTGATGGATTGAACTGTGTCCCCCCAAGATATGTATTATAAATCCTAACCTCTATACCTGTGGTAGGGAGCCCTGATGGCGCAGTGTTTAAAGCACTCGACTCCTAACCAGAAGGTTGGCGGTTTGAACCCACCAACTGCTCATTGAGAGAGAGATGTGGCAGTGTGCTTCCATAAAGATTTACAGCCTTGGAAACCCTATGGGGGTAGTTCTACTCTGTCTTATAGGGTCCCTATGAGTCAGAATCAACTCCAAGGCAGTAGGGATTTTTTTTTTTTTTGGTTTATGCCTGTGGTTATAATTCCATTTGGAAATGGGCTGTCTTTGTTATGTTAATGATATAGGGTTAGTGTAGAGTGTGTCTTGAGTTAATCTCTTACAAAATATAAAAAGAGCAGATTAGGACTGGCAAGCAAGCGGAGATGGGAGAAGACTGATGCCAAGCCACATGGAGATCTCCAAGGAACCAGCAAACAGAAGCTGAAGAGATAAGGAACTTCCCCCAGAGCTGACAGAGGAAGACTTCCCCTAGAGCCAGTACACTGAATTTGGACTTCTAGCCTCCTAAACTTTGAGAAAGTAAATTTCTGTTTGTTAAAGCCATCCACTTGTAGTATTTCTATTATAGCAGCACTAGATAACTAAGACACCGATCAAATAAAATCTTAAAATAGTTTTTAAATGTTCTGCTTTACTTGACGTCTTATAAGCTTACTCTGATTGGAGTCTCATTCATCCCTGAATCTTCTCTGCCTACCTCAGATGTCTAACATGATCCCTAGAATATAATAGAAACTCAGTGTGTACTGAATTGAAATACATTAGACAGCTGTCAGATTTCCAGGAAGGTACATATTATTTCGATAGTTATTTAATATTGGTTATTTTAATTATTATACCAGAAACACAATGATTGGGTGAAAATGAAACATAAAGTCCCCCAAAGCTTGTGGTGGGGGTGGAAGAAGGTTATGTCGATGATTTTTCTTCTGCGTGAAAAGGACACAGCTCTTTCAAATTCAGCAGCTCAGTGGATCCATATGCCTTCCAGGCAGAATGTAGCCAGGGTAATGCTACAGATAACGTAATTAATTAACCCATTTGTAGTTTCAGGATTTCAAACTTCTAGGTAATGATATTTGTATAGTAATTTCTCTTGGTTTTATATAAGATCTTCAGTAGAATCACAAAATAAGATTTGCATTTAAATGTAAATGGTGGAAGTAAAGCAATGAAAGTTATTAAAATGAACACTTGATAATTTGGATAAAAATGGCTTAGTACAATAAACTATCTTTCACGATCATTTGTATTCAGGAAATCTTTGGTGAATGCCCATGGTTGTTTAATCTTTGCTTTGTAATTCCTATTCTGGTTTGGATTGATAATCATTTCTTTTTAAATGAATGAAGGTTTCAAATTCTTGGGGGAAAGTAACCTTATTTTATAGAAGCCAATGAGTTTAAATTTACTTAACCTAGTTATTTTACAGTGTGCTCAAAGTAAATCTGTAACAGGACACGGGCACATAAGGAGACCACGTGACTAAGTGACTTACTTACTGTTGAGTAGGTTGAATGGTGGCCCTCCAAAGATATATCCAGGGAATATAATCCCAGGAACCCATGAATATGGCTAATATGGTAAAAGAGTCTTTGTAGATGTAATTAAGTTACGGATCTCAAGATAAAAGCAACCTGGCTTTATTGTGGGCCCTAAATCAAATGACAGGTGTCCTTATAAAAAGAGATAGAGACACACAGAAGAAGGTCATATGAAGATGGAGGCAGATGTTTTAGTTATGTAGCCACAAACCAAGAAATGTCTGGGACCATCAGAAGCTGGAAAAGGCAAGGAAGGATTTTCCCAGAGCTTTTAGAAGCAGCGTGACCTTGCTAACACCTTGATTTTGGACTTCTGGCCTTCAAAACTATGAGGGAATAAATTTCTGTTGTTTAAAGCCACCAAATTTGTTGTAATTGTTTATAGCAGCTCTAGGAAACTAATACATGCTAAAATGAAGGTCATCAAGTCAGCTAGTCATTCTAAGGAGACTCAGTGTTGGAATGTCTTTCCATAGGCCAAAGCGAGCAGAATGCTAAATGTATAAAGGAGATAGCCCAGAAAATGGAGGGGACAGATTTAGAAAATGGTGCTAAATCAGATCTGTGTGAATTCATTACATTATAGATACTTTTAAAATATGTTAGTCTTCAAAATTAATGATTAAGTTTTATATTTACTACTGAAAATATCACATAATGAAAAATCCACCTATTTGAAAAAAAAACCAATGTTTTCATATGCTGAATCTCTCCTTTTCCCTCCTTCCCTGTCTTCTACTCTTCTCCTCTTCTCCTTTTCCATTCACTTATATCTCTGAAAGTTGAACAGGACATATATCTAAAGCGATTCTTTTGCTATTGTGTTAGAATTCTACACATTTGGAGAAAGTTTTCTTCTTCATTCCCCTTAAAAAAACATGTTGTACCTCAACTTTTTTCTTTTGAAATCAGTAGTATTAATGTGTCCAGCATTCATATTGATGGTATTAATAAACCTGTTGTTGTCGAGTTGATTCTGACTCAAAGCTACTCTATAGGACAGAGTACAGCTGCCCCATAGGGTTTCCAGGGAGCAGCCAGTGGATTCAAACTGCTGACCTTTTGGTTAGCAGCCGTAGCTCTTAACCACTGCACCACCGGGGCTCCTATTAATAGCAGGGTATTTAATTGTGAGCCTTTAAATAGCTATACAAAACAAAAAAAAAAAAGATCTGTAATATAATCTTGCCCAAATGTTATTTCAATGCCAATAAAAACCAATGAATAGACTGAATACTGTAGTAAATAAAACCCTGTTATTTCACTTCTGGGACTGCAGTCCTTGCCCAGCCTGAGGTCTTTTGCTGAAAATGAGATTGGTTGCTCCAAGTGAGCTTTAGAAGATAATTTATGATAAAAAATAGTCCATGATAGTCTCATTAGTCAATAAGAACAGAAGAGGATATAATGAGTGGGAGTGACGGCAGAAAACACCAAAATAACACAATGGCAGAATGTGTTCAGGCAAAGAGGAGGGATGCTTTATCAAGAGAAAAAATAGATGTTTCATTCTAGGGGAATTTGGTACATGAATTAAGTAGCCTTATTTAGAACGGTCTCAAAGATAAGTTCAGATGTAAGTTAATCTTCCTACACCAATGAAGTTTTCAAATTAAGCCAGAGAACAGGACTGTATTTCTGTATTGACCGGAAAGGCAAAATTGTCAAAATACCCAGAACTGGGTTATCGACAGTGTTTACAAATAGGGGCCAAGACCAGACTTTGTGAAATAATTTCCTACTTAGCTAGCATTTGTAACCATTTTCTGATTGTGTGCCATTTGATCAGATTGTACATCCTGTAAGCCTCGGTTTTTGGATTTCTAGCTGTTTAAATAGAGAAGAAAATAATTATATAACAGTTCTTCTCATGGATTTATTTGACTTGGGTTATATCTGTTCACATCTGATATAACACATATGCTATTTATTTCATATCCATATCCTTAAAGCTAAATATATCTCTATAGATATGGATATAAAATAAACATTTCCATTCCTTTATTTTGTAGTTTCCTTTGGGTATCCTGTTGTGCTGTGGCCTATGTCGGAGCAGAGGCTTAGGAAGCGTGTAGTCCAAATGTAAGGGACATCTGCACTCCCCTTCCCAGGTGTCTAGTATCATGCCACAAACCCAGGGGACTTCCAATAAATAGAAATTTACTGCTACAACTGCAGCTACCAGATATACAGATCAATAGAATAAAAAATCTAGTCCTACCCCAGGCTACACGGTAATTTTATTTTGATGAAACCCTGGAGCCAGGAGAATGAGTATATGAGAAGGAATGACTGGAGGAGAGGAAAAATTTACCTGATGGCAAAAGAAACTTGTTGAATGCAGGAAAGCTCTCTTAAGCATCTTTTGTGGATTAGTGAGAAGAAATGAAAGATTAAATTTCTCTAAAATACACGGAAAATTAAAAATGAAATGGAAACATCCTAAGCAATAGGCATGTGGGGGATTGTCAAATTCCTTCCGTATCCAAGAAAATGAATATAGTATATTGGCTAATTCTGAGTATGGTCCATTACCCCTATTCTGCTCACCAAGTCTGAATCATTAGAAATACGTTTCCATCCGAAGTTTAAATAGCAAGTTCAATGCTTGTGATCCAAGCTCAACTGGATACACTGGCCTCAACTCCCTAGTGTATTTTCTTTACCTGTTTGGTGCAATACTGTGTTTCGAAACAAGAAGCCACTTTTATCAAAGGTACCAGAAGTATGGCGACTGGCTATTTTCATTCACATTCTCCATCTAAATGTATTTCCAACTTCTTATTGTTTTGTATTTTAACAAATATATTTTGTACAGGGGAACCTAGCTAATTTTACATCAGAAGTAGAAATAAATCAACTCTTTGGAGTTTCTAAACTTCTAATTCTGCCAGATAGCATGAGCTCTGGTAGCACAGTGATTAAGCTGCTCCAATATTAACCTAAAGATCGGTAGTTCGAGCCTACCAGTTGCTCCATGGGAGAAAGATTTGGCTGTCTACTTCCGTAAAGATTTCAGCCTTGGAAACCCTATGGGGCAGTTCTGTTCTGTCGCTATGAGTTGGAATCGACTTGATGGCAACAGGAATTCTGCCAGATAAGCTTGAAAGTGGTTTTAGGGTAGAATTTTAAAATGAAAAGAAAGTGGGGACATCAATGAACAGTCTTCCCTGCATTTCTGAGGAACTTCAGGGCCCTGCTTAATTCTCACTTCTATACATTTTCTAACATTCCATAGATCTTCCTTGAATGTGTATAAAAGTCTGCATGTGAACTACCAATGAGATGGGCTGCAGATCCGAGCTAAGGAATTTTTTCTTGGTATGTGGAGGTTCCATGGAACATCAGAAATTCTCTAGTCACTGCTTCTATATTGTAAATTTGTCAAATGATAGGACCTTTGCAAAGGAGGGCTCTATGTTGCGTTTTTCTGCAGAGTTTCCCTCTCCCTGTGTACCACTCACTGTAACAATACTGTGTTTTCCTTTGACTCTCTTTTATTGCTGCTGGGGGACTTACTCCTTCTACGTATTTATTTGCCCAAATCTCCCCAACTCTGTTGGCACAGGGCTACAGATAAGCACTTTAAGAAAATAGAACTAAACAAAAATATTCAGTAATGTGGCTAATGATACAGTAGAGTATTGATAATAGCAAAATTATAATTTTATTAAGCAAATTATACTACATTCCAAAGTATGATATTGTACTGCTGTGGGAATCAATATTTTAAGGAATTTTAATGATATGAGGGGAATGCTTATTATATAACAACTTATTATAGCAACATACAAAACTATGCATAATGTAATCTCAACTACATACAAAAGCAAACATACAGAAAAAAGCTGGAAGTATACAAAGATTATCTCTGATGGTTGATTTATTTTCCAAATATTTTGCAGTGAGCGTATATCTCTAGTTTAAGATAATACCTGACAATCAATTTACTCAGGACCTACTAAGTGCTAAATTCTGTGCTAGGTGCATATAGAAATTATTGCATTTAATCCTCGGTGCGGCCTTGTAAAGTAGATATTAACTTCATCTTACATAAAATAAACCCACATCTCAGAAACACTGAGTACATTACATTACGTCACACAGCTAGCAATAATATTTATTAGTATACTCGAGGGCAGTGGGTTTTTTGGTTTTATACAGAATACTTGCAATGTGCTACATGCATTTCTAGCACCTTACAGGCACTAACTCTTTAATTTTCACAACAACCCTTAGAAGAAGTTCTATTAATATCCCCATTTTGCAGGTGAAGAAACTGAGTCTCAGAGAAGTTAATTAACTGTTCAAGGTTGCCTAGCAAATAGATAATGAAGCAGATGTGAGACTAGACCTTTCTGACTCCAAATGTTGTGGTCTTTCCACCATATCACACGGCCTTTCCAAAAACCAAACACCAACAAAAACAACAACAACAAAATATCAAAAAGTGTAATAAAGAGAGGAATATCCAATAGGGAAGGGAAGGAGGGATATTTTATCTTTGCATGGGTATCTCAGCTAGATTTTCTTCTTGTGCCCTTTGGGCATTGTCCTTACATCTGTGTAATATGTGTGAAAACACATAATAACATTTGCATAGTATCTATCTTCTGAGAATTTTAAAATTCTCTCGTAGTAAATGTTTTCTGGAGTCTCGATAAGTCTTTTTTAGTATTCTAATACATAACAATCCCTGTTTGACAGAAGGCATATTTCAGGGAGAGAGTGGAAAAGTTTGTATCTGTTCTTAATCTGCAAATAATGCGTTTTCTGGGATTGTATTCATATAATGTTTTTTTTTTTTTCTTGGCTAATGGTTTCCTGTCTATTATTGGGCTCAGGAAATGCATGTAAAAAAGTGCAAACATTACTGACAAAAATATGGTATGTCACCAAAAACTGCTGTGGAAACTCAAGGATAGATAAGAAATAATGAGGTTTATAGATTCATTAGCATTTGAATGATGAAACATGTATATGTGTTACTCCTTTGATCAATACTGCCCTGGAGGGAAAGAACTGTATTTAATTGTCTTTCACAGACCTTCCACGGTGGACATCTGGTTGCTATGCAGTCCTGTAACAGGACATTTCATTGCCTCAGTATCGTAGAATTCAAGTTCATATTTTATTATCAGTGATAACATATGTTATGAGGAAATGTGTGGAAAAGTATGGTCAGAATGATGGAATCATGTGCTTTATTGTATCCACATTGTCCAGACTTAACTAATAGACTTTCAGTAGATGAACACGGCATATCATTCTACGTAGTTAAGTTTGACTGATATTATTTCTTATATTTGTTTAGTATAATATGTATTTGTTGTATCTGTATAATATAATATGTATTTATTGTATAATGTATTTCTTATATACATTGCGTTATATACATCTGTAAGCAGTTTTGTTAAAATAGTTCCACTGCAGTGTGAACACTTGCTTTTTGTAGATGCTTTTCATTTTTCAGTTACCCAAACCATCTGCAAACTTTGCATATGCATTCAAGGTTAAGGCAAGGTTTTACTGTGGAAAATTCAAGTGCATTAGAGCCAGAAAGACCTGGGTTCAAATACTGGCTACATTATTTTCTAACTATACTATATTCATAAAATTATTCAGTCTATGCCTTAATTTTATCATCTGTGAAATGGGGACATTAATACCTAGCTCATGGAATCTTGAAAAGAGAATTACATGAGTAGCACAAAAAATCTCTCCCTTTCTATATCAGGCGCCTGGTGGTGCAGTGGTTAAAGAATGGACAGCTAACTAAAAGTTCGGCAGTTCGAAACCGCCAGCTGCTCCACAAGAGAAAGATGTGGCACTCTGCTTCTGTAGAGATTTACAGTCTTGGAAACCCTCTGGGGTCACTGTGAGTCAGAACTGACTCCATGGCAGTGGGTTTTTGGTTTTTTTTCCTACATTATTTTATTTCTCCCTTTCATCGCCTCTCAATTGCCCGTACTGACAAAGTGGGCAGAGTAAACTACTATATGTAGTAACCACCTAAAGGAAGACATGCTGTAATAAGATAACTTCTTAAAACGAGCAAAGTATTATATGACTTTTATAAGTAATGGTTTGCCCGCTTTAAGCTTGCATTAAAATTATTTGGCGATGTGCTGACCGGTTACATGGATGAGTAATGCTGCAAAAGCAAACAGGTGAATGATAGTAGACGATGTAGGATAGCAAACGTGCCCCCCTCCCCCCAGATAAAATATAAAGTGTATATTTTGTAAGTGGATAATTGAGAATTTCTTACATACAGTTTTTATGCTTATTATGACCTAGTGGCATGCACGTGAGGGACGGGTAATCCAGGAGTTAATGGAGGGCAAATTCTAAAATGCCTGGAAACTGATCTTGCTATAGAGAATGATGCCAGTATCTACCAGGTTTCTGCTTGTTAATTTCTGTGATTGCTGCTACTGGGAAGATTGTCCTCATTTGCATTGTCTTTCAGTGACCTACCTGGAGGCAAATACCTGAAGACACTTTATGTTCACAGAAGTATCACTTGGGACAGAGACCCACATCCACTCAGTGCAACCAACTATGTTAAAATAACATTATGGGCAAATATTTCAAAGCTTAACATTTGAAACGATCACTTCACATACTATTTACCCCCTCTTACTGCTCATGAGTAATATATATCGCTGCCAACATAACTTCTTGGCCTATCCTTTGCCCTGTGTACTTTTAACTTCTGATGGAATTCTAATGGTGTTTTAATTGTGGGGATTTGATAACTGCATGGACTTTACCTTTAAAAAAAAGAGTGATTTGATTTCAGTTGAAAATAAAGAATGAAAAACAGAAAATAATTTTAAAAATGTGACTAGGAACATGGTATTTATAAATTATGCATACGTGCATGATTATATATAAAGAGAACTTGTTAGAAAGGAATAATCATTTGCATATTGTACTATATATAGATGTTTATTCTAAATATAAAAGTGTACCTGCATGTATAATGAAAAATATATATTGTCCATATAATTATAGTTTATAAATTTTGCATTTTAGCAAAAATGCTGTAGGAAGAAAAAATTCTGAATGTGTGTTAGCATTTTTTAAAGGGATAGGTGTCTTTTTAAAAACTATTTTTTTCAACTGCTTGCAGCATTCCCCAAGTAACAGTTTTGGGTTGAATCATTTCCTTCCTTGGACCAATGTTCAAAGTCTCTTTATTTTATTTATTCATTTTTATTTGTGTATATGTGCTTAAGTCGTTGTAGCAAAGTAAATTCAGCTGGTTTGGGGTTACATGAGATTTAAAAAACATAAGCACTGCCTCCCTCCCTCTCTCCACCAGGAATTGTCACAATGCTGTTTGCACCGAAGGTATAAACTTTATGTTTGGCTTCGTTACAGAGCCCACTGAAAGAAGGAAAATCAAGCCAAATTTAAAGACAATTGGTTAAGCATTTTCCAAGTGATCATGACTTATAGTAACATGTTTGGCACATGTGCAGTAGAAATATGCTGGGTTTTTTGTTGTGGCTGTTGAATGGTTGGAACAATTAAAAAGCCTGCCTCGAAGACTACTTTCTCTTAGGCAGCCATACTTAAAGGCGCTTGGGCTTAGGATTTGACCTTTCATTTGGAACTTTCTTAAGGATGGAAATAGACAATAGAATTCTGGGTAATGTATATCATGTGACATTCACCAATTAATCTTTTTATTGTTAACAAGAAGCATCAAGTAAATTCTTTAGCAACCATTGGGATCATCTATATATTTAAGATGAAGAAACTGAAAGACAGAAAGAGGAAATATATATTCATGTGCAGAGATTAAGACGTGATAAAAAATATTTCCTGCTTAATGACCAAGGGACTCAGATTACAAGAACAACCAACAGATGACCTCCCTTCTCCAGAAGAGCTGCATTGCCCCTGACCTAAACACCTATCTTTCTGATATTTACTTATTTATTACCATGTATTATTAGTTATCATCCTGCTTACAAACATGTTGTTTCTGCTCAACTAGATTGTAAGCATCGTGAAGATTTATACTTTGCTATTACCTTTGTCAGAAACCCTGGTGGTGTAGTAGTTAAGCGCTACAGCTGCTAACCAAAAGGTCGGCAGTATGAATCCACCAGGTGCTCTTTGGCAACGCTATGGGGCAGTTCTACTCTGTCCGGTAGGGCAGCTATGAGTTCGAACAGACTTGACGGCAATGGGTTTGTTTTTTTTTTTTTCAATTACCTTTCTCATCTACTCTGTTCACCATTATATTTTCAATGAAGAATAGGTTTATTGGCTATTTGGCTGAAAATAAAGATTCTATTAAGTATGGTAATGTAAATTGAATGATTTACTGTTTAGAGGTAAAATATTTAAGGAAATGAAAGAAATGTATTAGATGCTAAAACAAGTGAGAACTTTTAGAAAGAACTATTGATTGAGTTTTATTGATGTGATTCATGCATTTCAGGACTAAGTAAAATATCACATATGGTGGCTTTTAATAATGGTCATTTTTTATTTTCTTCTAGGAAACCATCACATGTCTCCTGGGCCCACATGAAAGAATCTGCCTTTTCTTCAGGAGCAGAATTCAAGATTCGCTATTCTCACTGACTGTAGCTATGAAGTAGTGGAGTTAAGGCATTTGTTCTCATCAGATCAGGTAATATAAACCCTAGTTTGAAGAAAAGGGTACTTTTTTTGGGGGGATCTGAATTATCCTTTTGGAGAACTACAATAGTCATGTGTTGGATAGATTTACTCTTGTTTTCATTTGAATTATCTAGAATAGTACAGTGAGAGACAGGTTGGAGTAAGAAACTGGAAATGTATGGAACTGCCAGGAAAAGATTCGCCTAACCTCCCAATAATTTTTTTAAATTGTGCTGTATGTTTTGTTGTGTATATTTAACACAACATACAGCAATTCAACAGTTTCTACATGTACAATTCAGTGACATTGATTACGTTCTTCAAATTGTGCAAACATTCTCACTATCTTTACCCAAATTATCCCACCACCAAGAACATAATTCAACGAACCCTAAGCAAAAACTCTCTATTTCCCCTTCCCTCTTACTCCTGGTGACAACTAATAACTTTTGGTTTCCATATATTTGCTCATTTCATATAAGTGAGATCATATAATATTTTGTCCTTTTGTGACTGACTTATTTTGCTCAGCTTAATGTTTTCTACGCTCATCTGTGTATGGCATGAATCAGAACTTGATTCCTCTTTATGGCTGAATAATATTCCGTTGTATGTATGTACCACATTTTGTTTATCCATTTATCACTTGCTAGACATTTAGGTTGTTTCCAGCTTTTGGCTATTGTGAATAGTGGTACAGTGAACATAGGTGTACATGTGTCTTTCCACATCACTACTTTCAGGTTTTTGGGTATTAAGAGTGGAATTGATGGGGCATATGGAAGTTCCCCTCACTAAAATTTGAGACCTGCTCAACTGATTAGCTGATAGACGTGATTCTTCCCTCTGACGGAGTTAATGGTAATTCTGAAAATCTAAAATGAAAGACTCAACTACCACTGATAGGGTGTGTTCAAAGGAAGGGGACAAGCAAGGAGGCAAAACTAATCTTACATTGCCTTTCCCTCCCAAATCCCATTGGAGTAGAGTGGAATTAGAAGTTTCGAGGGTAAATCTCTCCCAAAACAGTCTCTATTTCCAGTTTCTCCATGAAGAAACCTCACGCAAATCTGAAAATATTAATAGACTAATTACCAGTGCCTTAATTTGCAAGTCCTGTTCGTTTTCCCTTCTTACCCTCCCAGCCCACCTCCTCAACCCTTTCATATATTTCAGCAAGGGAAGAGAGAAATCAAGGAGGGGGGACAGTGAACTTAGCCGCAAAATAAGTCAAGGGAGAAATGAAGTACTAATTAAGAAAGCCGGGGAGTTATGCAAATGGCTCATGCACTGAAGGCAGCCTAATGAATGTGCCCCGAGTGGATGGGGTGTCTTCGCAGCGCCGACAGCTGGCTCCCAAGAAGGTCAGGCGCAGTCGGGCGCGCGGGAGCATAATCCTTCAGATTGGCAGCTCTGCCCCCTGGTCACCGTTTGATTATCTCCCAAATTGCTGTATTTCACAGAGATAATGATTTTTTATGGTCACAGATTTGAAGACAACTGCTGTATCCTCAGGGTTGTCGTTCTGCAAGAAGACGCTGCTGCTTCCTTCAGAAGAGAAAGAGTGAGAGAGAGGGTTTCTTCTCCTTTTCCCGCCCTCATAACTTACTTCCTGGAATGTTTTATAATCATAATGAAAGCTATATATATTATTAAGAAAACCGCCCCACTTCAGATTAATCTCAATCCTCCTGTTCCTTAGCCCGTGTTTTGGTCTGGAGATCTCTTAACTCTAGCCTCCTGAACATTCCAGTACTTTCTTTGCAAGATCTAAAGTAATCTGTGTTTCAAAAGGAGGGCAAGGTTCATCCCGGTGCCTCTCAAGAATTGTGTGTGTGTGTGTGTGCGCGAGAGAGACAGGGAGAGAGAGATTAAAAGAGGTGTTCACTATGCCTTGTTACTTGGGCCTGTCCTCTGAGAGCTCTGGATAGTGCAGATGAGAAGCCTGCAATCACTTCGTCTGGCGGACCTTGGAGCTTGCTCAGAGCGGAGAATGAGATTGTGATTTGTGGTCTCTCTTGAATTCTTTTAAGAGACCTTCGAAGAGGGAAGTTTTGGCTAGAGCTCCCAAGTAGCATATTCATTTAATTCTAAAGTAAAAGCAATCAGGAAAAAAAAAAAAGAGTTCAACTATATAATTACTCCCCATGAAGATTAGTTTATTTAGTGAATTTAGTGCTCACAGAACCTATTATTTTTAATTTAAGAGGGTGACCACTGATGCTTTGGTATGAACATGCTTTTCTATGGATACTGGGGATCCTCCTGTAGTAACTTCAACCCAGTTCCAGTGAGGATGTTCTTCTGTTTGGCCTCAGATTTGATAAGGAACATCAAGATTTTACCAAAATCTGCAGTTTAAAAACCATTTGTGCTTCAGTTCAGCCTTAATTATTCTAACATTACTGGCATTTAAATATTTATGAAGTAAACAATTCTAGGGATTTATATTTTAAAAAGACTTCTCTCATCTTAATTGGAGAAAAAGGTAAATAGTATAAATTGGCTTGAGGTCTTGCTGATGCTTGTGTAGAAAACATGAATTCAAAGGTGGCCTGACTATATTCCGTTTCCCATCAAATATTAATTTCCTCATATTTTTCATTGTTTCTGCTATATTTGGTTAATGAATGTTTATTTCATTTTAAAATGTACAAGTTATTTGTATGTGGGGTTCCATGTATTTATCTACAGATCTACAGAGGTGTCTTTCAGAATTCAAAAAAGGGAAAATTCTATCATTTATTTTCCCATTACTATAGCTAAAACAATAAATAAATAAAGGTTGTAAAACTGAGGACTTCTTTAGGCCTATAGTCCACGAATCAGTGGGTCCTGGATATTTTTTTTTTAAACCAGAAAGACGTGTCTCTACTTCTAGGTGAGTTTACATTGAGGAATAAGATGTCAGCCTTACTACGGAGATGAGATGCTTCCCTGGCATTTTTGGTTAAGTTCGTATTGTGACTAACAAAGACTGTTTTTTGTTCTTTTTTTTAAAACCTGATATCATTCTTTCAACAGTTTTAATGATTCTTACCAGACCTTTTTCTGGAGTAAAGAAAAAAAAATATGGCAGAGTAAGGGGCTAGGGTAAAGGGAATAGGGTTGCTGTTTTAGATTTAGGTGGGGTGTCAAGGAACGCCGCCTGAGCAGGTGCTATCTGAGCATGGGTGTGAGTTGAAGAGTCAGCTGTGTGTTAATCAGAAGATATGTACATAATATAAACTGTGAAAACTGTGAGAGCTGGAACTTGACTGCTTTATTTTTCCAGGTCTTGCAAGTTTTTCACCTTTGACAGGGTGCAGTCTTACCACTTTTCTATCCCTCTTTCTAGTGGAAAATACTTGAATTTTCCTTCTCTGACAGGTTTCCACCTTACACAGGTTCTGGCTTTTGCAAGTTTTACTCTATATGATACGTGCGTATATAGCGTCATTTGTCACATAGTTAAATATATATAACTAGAAGAAGAATGTATTCTTCTGTGGAGTCCCCGGGTGGTGCAAATGGTTAAGACAGCAACTGCTAACCCAAAGATTGGAGGCTTGAGTCCACTCAGAGGTGCCTCAGAGCAAAAGCCTGGCAATTTACTTCCAAAAAATCAGTCATTGAAAACCCTATGGAGTACGGCTCTTCTCTGACACACATGGGATTGCCATGAGTTGAAATTTATTCAATGGCAAGTGTTTTTTAATATTATTCTGCAGCTCGCATTTTTAGGTGGAAAGACAATATAGTACAGTATATTTTTAAAAGCAGAGACTGGAACTAGACTACCTGAGTTCAAATTTTGGCTATGACAGATATTAGCTAAGTTGTCTCAGGCAAGTTAGTTAACCTCTCTGTGCCTCAGTTTTTGTTTTTTTCTTTTTTACTCTGTAAAGTGAGAAATGTAATGTTATGCATCTTATAGCGTTGCTATATATAAGTTAATATGCATTAAAACAACCAGCACAGTTTCTGTCACATCATAATCACCCACTGATTGTTAGCTATTGTCACTGTTACGGCTATTTCTATTATTTGTCTTAGAGAACGTTTCTGTGTTAGGACATAAAAAGGCTCTTTAGTTTTTATGCCTGCATGGTATTCCAGGGTATGGCTATTCCTTAGTATATTTAACCATACTGTATTTAAGATTTTCACCATTAATATTTTGCTATTGCAGGGAATGCTATAATGAAGCTTTTCACGTTGATCGTTTTAGACACACCTCAAAGTGGAATCGCTAGGCCACGTAGTACATTCATGTACAATTTCTTTGGATATAGCTAAACCATCCTCTGTAGAAGTTGTGTCAAGTTATGCTCTCATAAGCAGTATATGTAAGTGTTGTTTCCATATACTCACCGCCTCCTTGATTGGGTAAAAATGGTATCTGTGTTGTTTAAATTTGGATTTTCCTTTTTAAACAGTTTAGGACAAGTTGAGCATAGTTTCATATGTTTAAGAGCCATTTGTATTTATTTCTTTATTTTTATGAACTCTGTGTTAATGTATTTTGCCCATTTTTTCCATTGGGTTGTTGGTATGATTCTGATTTATTTATAGAAGTTCCTTACGTTTTAGGGAACTATATGCTACAAATATTATTCCTAGTTAGTCATTATTTTTTTCTTTTGGCTTTACTTGGAATAGTTTGTGTGTGTGTGTGCACGCATGCATTCTTTAGATAAAGGTTTACAGAGCAAATTATTTTCTCATTAAACAATTAATACACATATTGTTTTGTGACACTGATTGCCAACCCTATAACCTGTCAACACTCTCCCCTTCTTGACCTTGGGTTCCCCATTTCCATTTATCCAGCTTTCCTGTCCCCTCCTGCCTCCTCGTCCTTGCCCCTGGGCTGGTGTGCCCATTTAGTCTTCTACACATGGTTAAGTTGCGTGTATTGTTGTTTGTTTTATGGGCCTGTCTAATCTTTGGCTAAAGGGTGAACCTCAAGAGCAACTTCAGTACTGAGTTAAAAGGGTGTCCGGGGGCCATACTCTGCAGTCTCTGTCAGACCACTAAGTCTGGTCCTTTTTTTGTGAGTTTGAATTTTGTTCTACATTTTTCTCTGGCTCTGTCTGGGACCCTCTATTAAGATCCCTGTCAGAGCAGTCAGCGGTGGTAGCCAGGCAGCATCTAGTTGTGCTGCATACAGTATGGTGGAGGCTGTGGTAGTTGTGGTCCATTAGTCCTTTGGACTAATCTTTCCCTTGTGTCTTTGGTTTTCTTCATTCTCCCTTACTCCAGTCGGGATAGGACCAGTGGAGTATCTTAGATGGCCACTCACAAGCTTTTAGGACCCCAGACACTACTCACCAAAGTAGAATGTAGAACATTTTCTTTATAAACTATGTTATGCCAGTTGAGCTAGGTGTCCCCCGAGACTGCAGACCCCAGCCCTCAGCCCAGTAATTCAGTCCCTCAGGGAGTTTGGATGTGTCTATGAAGCTTGTATGACTTTGCCTTGGTCAAGTTGTGCTGACTTCCCCAGTACTGTCTTACCCTTCACCAAAGTTATCGCTTATATTTTGTCTAGTTAGTTTTTCCCTCCCCGCCCCCTCCTCCCTCGTAACCATCAAAGATTGTTTCTTTCTCTGTGTAAACCTTTACATGAGTTTTTATAATAGTGGTCTCATACAGTATTTGTCCTTTCGTGATGGACTTATTTCACTCAGCATAATGCCCTCCAGATTCATCCATGTTGTGAGATGTTTCACAGATTCATCTTTGTTCTTCATTGTTGTGTAGTATTCCATTGTGTGTATGTACAGTACTTGGTTTATCCATTCATCTGTTGATGGACCCTTAGGTTGTTTTCATCTTTTTGCTATTGTGAATAATGTTGTAAGGAACATAGGTGTGCATATGTGTTTTCGTGTGACAGCTCTTATTTCTCTAGAACATATTCCTTGGAGTAGGATTGCTGGATCCTATGGTATTTCTGTTTCTAGCTTTCTAAGGAAGCGGCATATTGTTTTCCAAAATGGTTGCAACATTTTGCATTCCCACCATTAGTGTGTAAGAGTTCCAATCTCCCCACAGCCTCTCCAACATTTGTTTTCTTGATTCATACCTGGAATGTCAGGGTGAGATGGTATCTCACTGTAGTTTTTATTTGCATTTCCTTAATGGCTAGTGATTGCAAGCATTTCCTCATGTGTCTGTTAGCCGCCTGAATGTCTTCTTTAGTGAAGTGTCTGTTCATATACTTGGAATAGTTGATGCCACACATAAAATATTTTTATTTTTGTATCACTGAATTACTTTACCATTTCTTTTATGAGCTTGATGTTTTGTCTTCTAAGGAAAAATTTAAATGCATTGTGATTAAAGTATAAATTCGTAAGATTCTGATTTGTGTTTATAATTATATTTGGCTTCCTAAGTTCTCTATTTGAATTTAAGTTGTTTGAGGGCAGGATCTGTGTCAAATATCTCATATAAGTTGCATTATATGAATTAATCCATATAACCCTCGCATCATCCCATACAACTACTGTTCCCATTTTACGCAGGAGTAAACTGAGGCTCAGCGAGGGTAAGAGCTCTGCAGGTGAAACATAACTTGGTACAACTTCTATAGAGGATAGTTTGGCAATATAAACAAATTATAAGTGTGTATAGCATGTGACCTAGCAATTCCACTTTGAGGAATTGATCCTATTTGCTCAAAATTACCCAGGTACCAGTTCCAGCCCATGTACCATGCTGCTTAGGAGACATAGTCAATGAAAAGTAATGAGCTTTTCTGCAGGACAGACTCAATTGTCCCAATCTGAGACCAAGTCTCAACCTAATCACCCTCTCCCATCCACCAATTTCACCTCAACAGATAGGACGCATTCTGGCATAGCCATTGCAGAGAGTATGTTTTCTCAAAATCATATATTCAAAAGTCTAAAGATGAGCTTATTGAACTACATTTCTCTTTTTCATACATCTCATTAAAAATGAGAATGTCTTCCCTTTCCCTCTCCATACTAAGAGAGCATTCTGGACTTATCTGTGGGATTGAACTTCAGCCATCCATCTAGTAGAATTTGTAATGATGCTCTAGAACTGGACAGAAGTGGACTTAGGCATGGGCAGCACCAACAAGTATGAGACACTGTCTCTTTAAGGTCTAGTGTGCCACTCCGTCTGTAATTGCAGAAGAAACCCTGGTGATGCATTTTATTGGCAATGATATCTGTGCAAAAGGGGTCTTCACATTGGCAATGTGTTGGCAGTGTCCTCTTAAGCTAAGTTTCTGGTTAACAAACTGATCAATTGGGCAAACAAAACTAAAAAACTGCCTTCACACATTTTCACACAGTAACGTATCTTGGAAGTACATCTTTGTGGCAACCTCTGGATTCCTGTTCTAAGGAGTATCATTAATCATTTCATTCAGTGTCAGCTATGTTTATCTTTTTTTCAACCCAGAAGCATTTTTCATTGTTTTTAAGTGAGTAATTCCAACTATAAGCATTAAGATAATGCTGCCCTTTGGTCTTTTGACTCTGGACTTGATTTTTCTGGGTGTAAGCACTCATTCTGTTACATACAGTTCCACTGATAGAAATATAGGAAATTAACCTAGGTTTATTCAACATGTATTTAATGTGCAACTTGCCAAGGAAGCGCTACATTAACAGATGCAGACTAGAGAGAGGAAAAGTCAGACCTGTTCCCACCTTCAAGGAGCTTCCAGTCTAGTGGTGGCTTGTAAGGAGTAGCAATGATACTGTTACTGTCACATCTCTAGCCATGCCTCTAGGTAAAGCAAGGGGAAATCTGGGTAGTTTAATTCCTAGTATTCATGAAAGCTTGATTCTAAGCCTCAGTGTACACCTGAGGCAAAAGCAACCAGCATTTCCCTCTTTTGCTTGGGTCAAAATGCTTGTGGGTGAGAACGAAATCTGAACTTCTGAGCTTTATAGCTCTTGGAGAGCTTTGGCAGGGCATTCACGCAGAGCTATTAAAGTTTATTATCATCGTGATGGCAGGGAGAGCTAGAGAAGGGCAGAAGAGTGTAAGGTGGAAATTGGAATCGTATTTTCTTTAATCACACTACTGACTTAAAACGTGGAGTCAGATTGCAGATTGCTTTTTCGCACAGAAATGCTTTTTCACTGTCTATAGGGTTTTGGATGAGTCATCTTGTGATGTACTTAAAAAAAAATTTACTCATTCAACAAATATTGATTGAGCACCTACAGTGTGCCATGCATGTGGGTTATACATGTCAGGCCTGCTCCCACACAGAGTCTTTGCCCCTCTGCCCTCAGGGCTCCCTCTGGAAGGCCACAAGGCTATGGCCTGAACTTCAGATCTTTCCTCAAGTGTACCTTCTTAGTGAGGACTTCCTTGGCCATGCCCACCACCCCCACACATGCACCTCCTTTCCCCTTCCCTACTTTATTTTTCTTCTTAGCATTTATCATTATTTATTATGCTATATATTTTACTTATATTTTTTATTGTTCTTTTTGCTAAGAATGCAACAAGGACCAAAACAAACAAAAATCCTTGCTCTGATGGAACTTACATTCTAGCAGGAGATAAGGATAATTAAAAAAAAAAAAAAAATGACACAAAACATATAGAATGCGAGTTATAAGTACAACATGAAAACTAAGGTTGCCAGAGGGAAATGCCGTTCTAGGATTGCAGTGATGGTTGAGGTATTAGAGAAAGTGATGAGTGAGCAGGAGTGAGCCAGGGATTATGTGGATATTTAGGGAAAGGGTATTTTAGGCAGAGGGAACTGCACATACAAAGGCCTAGAAGTGGAAGCATGCCTGATGTGTTGGAGGAGCAGTTTGAAAACTGGAATGAGACTGAGCAGGGGAAAGTTGTAAGAGATGAAAGAGTGGGGCTGGCCATTTAGTCTCTTGTAGGTCAGGTTTACTGAATTCAGGGTTCAAAGAGATGAAAGGTTGGGCCTAAAGGAATAATCTGTGGGGTTTGGCTTTGGGCTGGCAGAATCTTACCAACCATGTTTCTCCAAGAGTTCCCAATAAGGATAAAGAAGAAAAAAGGAGGAGAAAGAAAGCAAAAATGAGGTAATAACATTGTAGGATCTCCATCTCCATTAACAGTGTATATAAACTCTATAAACTATGTGCATATTTTAATTAACTACATAATCAGGTAAAAAAGCCAAACAGAAGATTTCAAAGGGGGTGGCTCAAGAAGACAAAATAATGAAACGTGCCGAGACCTGGAGTTAGAAAACCAAAAGGGAAGACCACACTTGGCATTTCTCAAGCTGAAAGGACTGAAGAAAAAACTCAAGCCTCAAGTTGCAATATTGAAGGATTCCACAGACAAAATACCGAACAGTGCAGGAAGCATCAAAAGAAGATGGAAGGAATGCACAGGATCACTGCACCAAAAAGAATTGCTCGATGTTCACCTATTTCAGGAGGTAACATATGATCAAGAACTGATGATACTGAAGGACGAAGTCCAAGCAGCGCTGAAGGCATTGGCAAAAACTGAGGCTCCAAGAATTGGCAGAATGCCAGTTGAAATGTTTCAACGAACTGATGCAGTGCTAGAGGTGCTCACTCGTCTATGCCGAGAAATTTGGAAAACAGCTACCTGGCCAACTGACTGGAAGAGATCCATTTTGTGCTCATTCCAAAGAAAGGTGATCCAACAGAATGCAGATATTATCGAACGATGTCATCAGTATCATACACAAGTAAAATTATGCTGAAAATCATGCAAAAGCAGTTGCAGCAGTAGATCGACAGGGTACTGCCAGAATTTCAAGCCAGATTCAGAAGAGGGCATGGAACGGGGATATTATTGCTGACGTCAGGTAAATCTTGGCTGAAAGCAGAGAATACCAGAAAGATGTTTACCTGTGCTTTATTCACTATGCAAAGACATTTGACTGTGTGGATCCATAACGAATTATGGATAACACTGCGAAGAATGGGAATTCCAGAATACTTAGTTGTGCTCATGAGCAACCTGTAAATAGACCAAGAAGCAGTGGTTCAAACAGAACAAGGGGATATTGCATGGTTTAAAATCAGGAAAGATGTGCTTCAGGGTTGTATCCTTTCACCATACTTAATCTGTATGCTGGGCAAATAATCCAAGAAACTGGACTATATGAAGAAGAATACAGCAACAGGATTGGAGGAAGACTTATTAACAACCTGTGATATGCAGATGACACAACGTGCTTGCTGTAAGTGAAGAGGACTTAGTGCTGAAGATCAAAGATTACAGCCTTCGGTATGGATTACTTCCTTTGGTATGGATTATGACTCAACAGGACCTAACAACAAGAACACATAATCACCTCAATTATCAACTATGCATAGATACACACTGTTGTTAGGTACCGTTGAGTTGATTCTAACTCGTAGCAACCCTATGTACAACAAAATGAAACATGCCCTGTCCTGCACCATCCTTACAATTGTTTCTATGTTTGAGTCCATTGTTACAGCCACTGTGTCAGTCTATCTTGTTGAGGATCTTCCTCTTTTTTGCTGACCCTGTTTTACCAAGCATAATGTCTTTCTCCAGGGACTGTTCCCTCCTGATAACAAAGTCTCACCATCCTCTCTTCTAAGGAGTATTCTGGCTGTATTTCTTCCAAAACAGATTTGGTTGTTCTTCTGGAAGTCCATGGTATAGTCAATATTCTTTGCCAACGCTGTAATTCAAAGACGTCAATTCTTCTTTGGTCTTACTTATTCACTGTCCATCTGTTACCAAACAAAATGAGTCCGCCGCTTGTACTCTTGTTAAGAATAATTAAGAGTCATGCGGATTTTAGGCAAGGCATGGTTTATTGCTCGCAGCCGGCAAGAAGACAGGGAGATCGTTCTAGAAGCACTGTCATCTTGAACAAAGGGTTCGAGGACGTTTTATACTACGTGGGAAAGGGGAAGTCATACATATTCATTAAGTGTCTGGGAAAGGGCATGCATATTCAAAAAAGGGGTGTGGGATGGGTGTATAGGCTGCACGAGCAACTGGTGGCTCAGATGTCTGCCTGTGTTCCCTCAGGATGGCTCCCCGTGTACTCTTGACATCTGTGCGTTCCCAAGAAAATGGCGGCGTATACTGAAAACATGGCAACCGGTTCACCTTCAAGTCACCTGCTGTTTCATGGTGCATGCGTGAAGTCTGGTTTTAGTTGGATTGCCTGAAAAACAATTGTAAGCAGGAAGATAGGAAACAAGGTGGGATGACTCATTATCTTGGCCCAAGATGCTGTTTGTAGTTGCTTGGAATTTTTCTACTGACACAGCTTGTTGCTTGCGACCTATCTAGTTCCTAGCTGGTCTCACGTATTTTGCATGCATATGAGGCAATTGGAAACATCATGGCTTGGGTCAGGTGGATCTTAGCCCTCAAAATGACATCTTTGCATTTTAACACTTTAAAGAGATCTTTTGCAGCAGATTTGCCCAATGCTGCTTCCATGGGCATTGACTGTGAATCCAAGTAAAACGAAATCCTTGACAACTTCAGTATTTTCTATGTTGATCATGATGTTGCTTATTGGTCCAGTTGTGAGGATTTTGCTTTTTTTTTTTATGTTGAGATACACACTAGTCATCTAAATTAAATTTGTAGACTATCTTGGGATGCTAGTTTACTCTTCCTCTTGGTTTGGAAGAACTTGAATTGGTTTACTCCTTAGGCCTGCAGCAAGAACTATAATTGGTGCGTTTGATGGGAATACTTTGAGTTTCTTTTGGCTATCATAATATAATTAAAATTAATACTTTACATCAGGGTGTTGTACCTAGGAGCTCCATAAAAGAGGCGCATTTTGAATATAGCAAATAAATAAATAGAATAATTGACCGAACCAAGTACATTTCTTGTTTTTTATTTTATTGTTGTACTTTAAGTAATAATTTACAATTCAAGTTAGTCTCTCATACACAGATTTATACATACATTGTTATGTAACCTTCACTGCTCTCCCTATACTGTGACAGCACATTCCTCCTATCCACCCCTAATTCCCCATGTCCATTCAAACAGCCCCTGACCCTCTCTGCCTTCGCATCTCACCTCCAGACAGGAGCTGCCCATTTTGTCTCATGTATCTACTTGAGCTAAGAAACACACTCTTCACAGATATCATTTTATGTCCCATAGTCCAGTCTAATCTTTGTCTGAAGAGTTGGCCTCGGGAATGGTTTTAGTCCCAGGTTGCCAGAGAATCCAGCGGCCATGCTTTCTGGGGTTCCTCCAGTTTCTGTCAGACTATTAAGTCTGGTCTTTTTACTAGAATTTGAGTTCTGCACCCTACTTTTCTCCTGCTCCATCAGGGACTCTCTGTTGTGTTCCCTGTCAGGGCAGTCATTGGTGGTAGCCAGGCACCATCTAGTTCTTCTAGTCTCAGGCAGATTGCAGTCACCAGTTTATGTGGCCCTTTCCCAAGTGCGTTTCTAATAGGTTGGATTCTCTAATTAGCCTGAAGCTCCTCTGGTCCAATGTTAAAGGAGTTGTTTTGAGCAGTTCCTTGGCACTGTTTGTAATACAGAAGTCACAAATTCAGATGTCCCCAGGAAAAAGAAAATTCAGACTATGTAAACGATAGAGAGTGGTAGGGCCTGTGGCTAAACTGGCGAAGTACGCCTCACGGGCAGGCAATCTAATTCAAATTTCTGACAAGTGCTGCACTGGTCAAATAAGAGATGTCTGTCATCTTTTGAATGCTACAGGAACCTGGCACTCTGCTAAAATCCTATTGTTGAATTATTTCATTAACTCCTCATAATAAATTGTATAAAGTAAGTCTCTTACCATTCCCATTTTATGGCTGAGAAAACCAAGGGTCAAAGCAGTTAAGTAAATTGTTATTAAGAAGCAGAGTCAGAATGTGGAGCGAGGCACTCTGATTTCATAATTCATCTTAACCACAATAAGATGCAAACTATGTATGTCAGATAAGCAACCAACTATTTTTCCCTAAAGATTATTAAGCTTGTAACATTTGGGAACATCTGGAACAGCACCGTTCGATAGAAATACAGTACAAACCAATTTTGTTTTCTAGTAAACTCATCAGAAAAGTAAAACGAAACAAATGAAATTAATTTAAAAAACCAAAAACCAAACAAAACGAACCAGTTGCTGTTGAGTCAATCCCGACTCATAGCAACCCTATAGGACAGAGTAGAACTGCCCCAAATGAATTCCAAAGAGCGGCTGGTGGATTTGAACTGCTGACCTTTTGGTTAGCAGCCAAGCTCTTAACCACTGTGCCACCAGGCTCCAAAATTAATTTAAATAATATATATTTTTTAATCCAAAATATTATTTCAATATGTAATAAATGTAAACATTATGAATTAGCTATTGTCATGGATTGAATTATGTCCCCCAAAAAATGTGTGTATCAATTTGGCTGAGCTGTGATTCCTGGTATTGTGTGATTTTCCTATATGTTGTAAATCCTGCCTCGATGATGTTAATGAGGGAGGATGGGTGGCAGTTGTATTAGAAAAACAGTATTCAGTCTACAAGATTGGATTGTGTCCTGAGGCAATCTCTTGAGATATGAAAGAGAGATGTGAGCAGAGAGACAGGAGGACCTCATACCACCAAGAAAGCAGTGCCAGGAGCAGAGCGTGTCCTTTGGACCTGGGGTCCCTGCGCAGAGAAGCTCCTAGTCGGGGGGAACATTGATGAGAAGGCCAACAGAGACAGAAAGCCTTTCCCTGGAGCTGATGCCTTGGATTTGGACTTTTAGCCTACTGTACCGTGAAGAAATAAATTTCTCTTTGTTAAAGCCATCCACTTGTGGTATTTCTGCTACGACTAAGATAGTTATCTTCCATTCTTTCTTTTTAGACCAAGTCTTGGGAATCTGATGTCTATTTTACATGTAAATCACATCTCAAGTAAGAGTAGCCACATTTCAAGTGCTCAGCAACCTCAGGTGAATGGTAGCTGCCGTATAGGATAGTGAAGATCCAGATAATAGGCTAATTTTTTCACATTTCATCTCAACTGATATGGAGTTTTCATTTAATGAAACTGCATTTTCTCAGATGTAAAGCAGGAGCTCCACCAATATAATAATTACAGGGGAGGAGTTGCCAGCAGGTGCCTTTCTTCTCATCTCATTAAGTTCATACGAAAGGCTCAACATAGAAAATGTGAGATCTTGTGAATTTGTGGCCTAGGTTATAAGAGGTTTACGTATATGTACTGATGTTACCTAAAATATCCCTTCCTGTAATGTTCTCTTTATGAAACAGTTTAGTGGATGGAATATTTATATGCTTTTGCTATGAACATAAGCATTATAAAGGAACTATGCTTTGTGCTGGTAACTTAAATGGATTTGGAAAGCAAAGTGGAAAAACCATAACTTTATGTAAAATGTTACCACTCCCTTAAATGCATTATTATATTTTATAGTTAAAATAGAATGGAACATTGAGGCATTTGTACAGAATATATAAAATCACAGAGGCAGTGAAGGAGACCGAAAATTAAACTTGAGCTTATTAATTAAAGGGAAAAAAAAATCCACAGACAGCTGCAACATCAAGTCAAGTGAAAAATATGCTAACATGTCAACAATCTCCACCTTATAATTCTGTGAGGATAAAATTAAACAAAACAATCCCCTAAAATTATTAAAGCCCAAGTCTTTAGGGGAATGCCCTACATTATATTTTAAATTACTAAGCTATGGGCATAATTGTGTAGTCACGTGTGTCTTTACCACTGTACTTTATAATTGTATACAGATGTACCCAGTCTTATACCTGCTCCTTAAAAAGTAGAGTGCATATTCAATATAGAAAGTATTTTAACGACACGAGGGAGCCTGCTGTTTGAAGGGTTCCTTTATAATATGACTAATCATCCCTTAATTCTCCTCTTTGGCAAGGTAAATTTTTAATATATGATTTTATTAGTTAAAAAAAATGTTTCAGAAAGTATGGAGAAGAAAGAAAAAGAAAACCATTACTGTATATAAACTGTCTAGGCTGCCACCTGTGCACTAGAACCTATTACCACTCATTTACACAAAAATGGCACGCAAGCAATTTTCCTCTATTCCCTGTCTACTGGATGTTCCTATTACCATATAAGCATATTGTTATTTTTTCCATATTTAAAAAAAGCCCTCACTCGACCCCGTTTTTACTTCCATCTACTTCCCTATGTTTCTCCCCTTGACAAGAAAAAGCCTTGAAAGAGTTATCTGTACTTGATGTCTCAAATACCTCTCCTTAGAACTGGTGAGTTCTATGCTTTGTGACTTTGTTAAAAAGCTTCTTAGATTATTACCATGAGATTTCCATGCAAAGAGTAGGAGTTACTCCTCTCCCTCTGCCACAAAGTATTTTGTTTCCCACAATTCAAGCTCTTCTTTTCCTTTGACTCACCTTTAGAGATATGGATCTCAAATGGGTTTGAGAAGTTTGGTCTGTTCTTCATGACAGGGTTACAAATTCATGAGGACTCTAACTAGATAAAATGATAATTCCAAATTGTCTTTCAGATTGTCCCTATTATTCCTTATAAAGAAATGTAGATATTCTATGGAATGTACTCATCCATCCATCCATCCACCCATCCATCCATCTATCCATCTATCAGAACTTCCACCCATTAATTTAGCAAATATGTATTGGACACCTATTATGGATTTAGTGTTGTGCAAGGCACTAGAGGGTGGAGGCATCCGCTGGCAAGATCCAGTAGTTTTTGCTCTTAATGAAGTATAATGTAGATGGTAAAATAAGGCATAACATGAGAAAACTGAAATAATTTTTTAAGAGATTTCATATGCCATTGTGTTGTTTAACTCCTTAATGGCCAGGTAATCTAAGTGGGGCCCTGCTGATGCTGTGGTTAAGTGCTCGGCAGCTAAATGAAAGGTCAGAAGTTTTACCCACCAGCGCTCTTCTGGAGAAATATGTGGCAGTCTGCTTCTGTAAAGATTACAGCCTTGGAAACCCTATGGGTCAGTTCTACTCTGTCCTGTAGGGTTGCTATGAGTTGGAATAGACTTGATGGAAATGAGTTTTTGTTAATCTGAATGGGAATATGAGCATGAACCAAGTTGGCAGCAGATTTCTTCACAAAGGTATGACCTTGATTGGCTCAATATCAGCTTTCTTAAATTCTTGAATTCTGCTTATGATAGTCTTTTTCCAAATTGACGCCCTAGCTTTGAGCTCTTGTTCTAGCTTGGTCAGGCCCCACTATATTTTCTACCTCCACATTGTTCCTCTCTCCCATTGAGGGCATGGAGGTGGTAACCTGTAGGCTCAGTCCAGTTTAAATTCTGGGGCTAACCTTGATTTGATCAATGTCAAGTCACTGTAGCTCTAACACTGATCGACTGGCCTTGTTCCTCTCCTCTTACAACCACTCTGACCGGAAATAGGGTGACCTAGAAGTGAGGAAAGACCTGAAAGTAAAAGGTCAGCCTCCTAAATGATGTTTCTGGGGGCCCGGTAGTCTGTGGGAATATGGGATTATTTACTGTTTCATCTACCTCATTCTCCACACTCCATGGCAATTCCATGAACTGCTACCAACTTTTACTACATATATTTTCCACTTACATTATCAGAGTTGGTTTCTGTTCCTTCTAACAAAGAACTCTGATTAATTCACCCCCTACCTCTGAATCTCAGGCTTGAGAATGTTTTAAGCCCCTCACATTTCCTAACACTGGACACTAACATGATCTGGTTTGTTGTCTCCGCCCAGTCCCCAAGAAGGACTACCCTAAACAATTGCCCAGCGCCGTGTTAACTAATGACTTTTTCCTACTGCTGTCTGCCTGGATCTCTGACCTTGCATTCCCAACCTGGTCTCCCCTCCATCATCTCTGATTAGATATGCTTAGAGTATTCTTAGAATAATTCCATAGCCTCTGTGCCTAGGTTCATCCCTCTCACACCACTTAGCTGGGCCAGCATCTCCCGTTTCCCCTGTTTTTATGTCATTAGTCTGTGCCCATCAATGTTACATCTCATCTGCTCTTCAGTCTTATAAACAAGAGTGCTTCCAGAATATATTTACTAATTGACTTACCCTTGTCTGGTAACCTCATTCTCACCATCTTAACCCAAAACTAGACCTCAGAATTATCTGGGAGATATCCCACCAACATCTACTTAGTCTAAATCTTTGGCAGTGGGGCCCAGTGGAAGGAATTTATGTATTTTTACAAGCTCCCACATCATTCTGTGTTTAACCATTTGGAATATACTACCTCAGATCATGGCTTTTTTCTCAGTAGTCGCCTCTTTGTTTTCGCTTAGAGTTCTGAATATTGTCTTAATTGCTAACATCCAGAGTCACTCCAGAGCCAGGGAATTTAGACCTTCATTCCCTCCAAGGAAGAAATGGATTCTCATTTGTTTCATGACACCAGTGACCAGTTAAAATTTCCGTGGAATGAAACCAAACAGAGCAATGAAAGTTGTACAGCTGTTTTAGGCTCAAGAATGACCTTTGTCTACATATCAGGCACTCTCCTGAGTTCTAGACCCACAGACCCAATTGTTTCCTGTGTATTAGCCCCCTCTAATGCCATTTCATATCATCATCCTTCATAGCACTTATTATAGTGTAATAGTATGCTTATTTATATAATTATTTAATATATGTTTGTCTTATCCATTATGCGTTTGATGAAAACAAGGACTGTTTTATATTATGCACTGAATGGTGTCTGATACGTAGTAGACTTACAATGAATATATGTTGAATAAATGAATAAATAAATATTTCCACCGAGATGTTTCATAAAACCAAAACAACAAAAAACAAACAAACCTGTTGCCGTCAAGTTGATTCCGACTCATAGCAACCCTGTAGGACAAAGTGGAACTGCCCCATAGGGTTTCCAAGGAGCGGCTGGTGGATTTGAACTGCTAACCTTTTGGTGAGCAGTTTCATAGGCACCTGAAATACAACATATATAAAATTAACTATTATCTTTCTCTCAAACTTATTATTGCCTCCTTTATGGGCTTTTTTTTTTTTTTAATGTTAGAATATTTTTAAATTTATAAAACTGCGGATCTGTTTAATATCTTTATAGCTTTTCCATTTCCAGATTGACATATGAATAGAATTATACAGTATATTGCCTTTTCTGACTAGCTTTTTTCACTTTGTGATATGCATTTAAATTCCTCCGTGTTTTTGCACGGCTTGTTCGCTGGATCTTTTTTATTGCTGAATAGTATTCTATTATATGGATATACCACAATTTATTTATCCCATCAGCTATGGAAGGACATCTTGGCAGATTCCAGTTTTTTGTGATTATGAATAAAACTGCTGTTAATATTTGTGTATAAGTTTTGTATGGACATAAGTTCTCAAATTAGTGGGATAAATACCTAGGAGTGCTATTGCTGGAAGTGGCTGTACCATTTTGCAGTCCCTCCAGCAATGAATGAAAGAGAGTTCCTACTGCTCTGCATCCTCACCGGGAATGGGTATTGTCAGTTTTTTGGATTTTAGCCATTCTAATAGGTGTGTACTGTTATCTCTGTTGCTTTAATTTGGATATCTCTAATGACAAATAACATTGAGCATTGGTTTGTCTTTTTGAATGTTCGACATGTTTATTGTACACTTCACTGCTTACTATCCCCCTCACACTACTGTCTCACACAAACATTGTCCTTAAGGGCAGGGACTTGGTATATATCATTATATTATTCAGCTCTGTTCCTGGACAGTACCTGGCACAGAGAAGTCATTCATTAAATGTATTGGTTGACTGCCCAACTGAAGTAGGACTGAGGGCAAACTTAGGCAGTTGTGTCCTTTAGAATGAAACCAGTGCCATATTTTGCCCATTCAAAACTTGTTTAAGGCAGTGGTATTAGTAGCCTGGTGATAGTTTCACAGATACCAACTATCAAAAGACAGAAAATGAACATAAATCCCATTCGTTCATTTATTCCCTACCGTTTATTGAACATGTAAGCTTGATGCTTCTCCCTTTTGGCTCTCATTCTAGGGTCTAAGATTATAGCTACAAAATGTTTGCCTGTCTGTATGGTCTAGCATGGGAGTGGCAATATGTTCAAAAATGATATGAAGATAAAACCCATTTCTTTCTTCATTAACAAGCTTCATATTGGGTTTCAGAGAAATACTGTTATTGCTATTTCAAACATTAATGTATAAACTCTCTGAGGATTTTATTCTATTCTAGAATAGAAGCTCATAAGAGCTTGAGAGTGAGTTTTCAGGATGAAATAAAAATCCAGGAAAAAGTTTTATCCAAGAAACACAAATAAACGCTACCAGGCATCTGTCCATGTGCGTAAAAATCCAGAATTTGCTGGGCTGAAAGTATTGATTCATATGTCTCCCATAATATTTGACTATAGTATTCCACAAGGGGAAACACACACACACATACATATGCACACACACTCACTCTTCAATATTCTTCTATTTTAAAATACAGGTAGTCCCCGACTTATGAAGGAGTTCCCTTCCAATGATTCTTTGTAAGTCAGTTCTGACGTAAGTTGAATAGCTAATTTTTTTCATTATTATTGCCTTTTACTATCAATATTTTTATAAATCCAATCTTCATTTGTCTTTGGGGGTTGGGAACATTATATATCAACTTACAGATATGATGACATCAGCAAATTAAATGCTACAATATTGTATGTAGTACATATTACCGATGATAAGGTACCAAAAATAAATAAATAAATAAATAAGGGAGGATTATAAGTGTGGTTCATGGTAACTCAAATACATCGCAAAGTCAGGGACTCTCTGTACCAAAAATGCACTGAGTATGAGTTTAAGGCTATTGAATAAACTTGGAAAGTTGGGTGAGGACTGGGGTAGAAAGCAGGTGAAACAAATTTAACTGCCAAGCAAGCTACTGTTATGAGGCACTGAGACCCTGCTGGGCACCTTCCAGGGAGTATCAGGATCCTGGTCTTAGAGGACATACTGTGAGCCAAGCTTAGTGCCCTAATGGAGTGAGACTTTGGCTTCTGGTTCAAGTCCAGAATTACCTCAGTTATAGTTTTACTCATGTCTTAAGGCTTTATCCCTTTAAAAGGAAAATATTCTAGAGAAGGCAGTACCTTAAATTATCATTAGACATTTGTCTTTTACTGGGAATGAGATGCTTCTAAGCAATGGTTTTGAAGGTGTGGCAGGTGTTCATGAGGCTATCAGATGACTCTGGAGGACGGAGGTGCAGGGGAGAGAGGAAATGGAAGGAAGAGGAAAAGCATTCAATTTCCAGGAATAGCTTTGCCTTTGCATGAGCAAATAGTCTACATCACGTCACTGTATTTAAGATGGTTTCTTATGGATAACTTTAGTATTTCTTTTATTCTCTGGCAATTATGATAATGTAATTGTAAATGCAACTCTAGTAATTTATTATTTTTATCTAAACTTATACGCATCACAAAGCCTTTCCCTCTACTATTGCCTTAACTATTGTAAAATAATCTTCAGTTGACATAACTAAGTTGATATCTCGTCAAAATAGGTCAATATGAACATTATGAATCCTGGCACATTTTCTGTCTGCCCACCTGTTTTTGTAGCCCTCCTCATTTTAATTGATTGTGTGAGCTTTTAGTGCTATTCTCCTGTCCCACTGAACTATAAGCTCTCTTGTGCTCATACTCGATATACTTAGCACTTTCGTTCTTCTTTCTTTTGTATATCTATTCTTCTACCGAAAATGCCCTTCCTCACTATTTTCAAGTGTTCTGATTTACTTGTGGGTTCTTGCTGGACACAAGCTGTTTTTCCTCTGGACAATCTTAGCAGTTAGAACCTGTTACTGTCGAGTTGATTCTGACTCATAGTGAAAACAGGCATCAGTCCTTGTCAAGGCATGATCATCTTTTAGGACACTTAATAGTTTCCATGTTATTTTATACTTAATTGTGCATTTGCTTCTCCCTGCTCCCGTTAGAATATATGTGTCTGTGTGTGATTCACTTTTGCATCTGCCAGAGCTCCTAGAATATATTTTTTTCTTTCTTAATGTTTCTTGGATGAATGTAGGAATGAATGAATGGATATATGAATGTTCAGGTGATTTCTTGCTAGATCCGATTCTTCTTTTCTATTCTGTACAGGTAGGTACCAAAGAGGAGAGAAAATCCTCCTCGTACCCATTGCCCAGGATACTTCTGAAGCCAGTCTCCCAAGTTTGTTTTTACTTGTGGAAAATCAGTGTGCATCTCTCTTTCCCACAAATAGCTCCAGGAGACACAGTGCTCAGTTGGGTTATTTTAACAGAGGAAAGTATCTCTATGCTTATTATATATGCTCTTTGGTGTGACTTTCTTCATTTTTGCTTCTTGATTTGGTGGTCTCTTTTTAGCTATTCCAGTTGATGTGCTTTCGTGAGTGGAGGTATATTACCCTACATAGTTTTTGACTATGCCAATGCAAGTACTATGTTGATGTCAGCTTCGCCTTGAGCTGTTTAGTGTCATCACAAACAGTAAATCTGTTCTATTTTTCTTCCTCTTCTTCAGCTCAGACAATGCCTCAAACCAGAGTCCATTTCTCTAGAAACAAGGCTGTGCCACTTGCCTGAAGGAGGTATTTGGTGCCTTTTCCCATTCATACAAAGGCATCATCCTACCCTGCTTTATTTTTCTTTATAACATACATAATTGTCTGTTTATTTCCTCACTTGGTGCTAGATTATTTTCTCTGAGAACAGAACTTGTCTGTTTTGTTCACTGTTCTCTCCCCAGTCCCTAAAACTGTGCCTGGCACATAGAAGGTACCCAGGAGAGATTTACTGAACACCCATTGCTGACACTAATTCTTAGGAGTAAATGTGTTTATAAAGGATCAATAACCTAACCATAGTAGGCACTTGGTTAAGAAATATTTATTTACTAAGTGCCCACAAAGTGTCTCACGCTGTGCTATTCAATGCCAAGGATAGAGAGAACCCATAGGCAGTATTTCACTGTGTGACATATGTATGTTGCTTTTCTTCTCTGGACTTGAGAGTTTTCTCCATTAAAATGAGGGATTACTGCACATGATCTGCATGGTTCTTTCAGCCAGAACATTGAATTGTCTGTGTTTATATGTTTTATGCTTACAAGAAACTGAATAATTGTATTGTTGAGTGGATAAAACTTGTAGATATAAACAGTGCTTTAAAGAGATAATAAAATAGTGCAAATTGCACAGATCAGAAGCCAACAAACTTTTTTCTGTAAAAGGCCAAATAGTAAATAATTTAGGTTTGAGAGTCAGGCAGTCACCGTCACAACTACTCAACTTTGTGATCTAGACAATACATAAAAGAATGGGCGTGAATGTGTTCCAATAAAACTTTATTTATGAAAAACCAGCAGTGGACCAGATTTGGTCTGCAGTCCATAGTTCGACAACCCCTGGTGTAGGTAATTAAAAAGTGTACAATATGCAGGAAGAATTAGAGACGAGAGTCTTCAGTCTGTGGTGTCCATCTTACTATTATCAGTAGCCATATTGAGCACGGAATGATATCAAGGTCTTGTAAACTGAAGACATCACAGCAACTGGTTTTTACAACATTATAATGTGGATATTTTTCAATTTCACTGTGTTCCATGTGGGAATATCCAGAGACATTTGCTTTTGGATGCCATAAGATGTTTTCCAAGCTACTGGGAATAATTCAGTACTGAAGCAGTAAAGAAAAGTTTCTTATCAGTCTACTGGAAGAACTTCAAAATGATGGCTCCCGGATGCTCTGTTAACCCAGAACTGAAACGATTCCTGAAGCCTACTCTTCAAACAAAGATTAGACAGGACCATAAAACAAAAAAATAATACATGTGAGGAGTGTGCTTCTTAGTTCAATCAGATGCACAAGACCAAAATGGCGGGTCCTGTCTGGAGGTAGGATGAGAAGGCAGGAGGGGACAAAAACTGGTTGAATGGACACAGGCAACCTAGGGTGGAAAGGGGGAGTGTGCTGTCACATTGTGGGGATTGCAAGTAATGTCACAAAACAATATGTGTATAAATTTTTGTATGAGAAATTAACTTGAGCTATAAACTTTCACCTAAAGCACAATATAAAAAAAAAGTTTATCAGTCTTAAAATGGATATTTCCTGGCCTGTTGACTTCCTCAATTTGTAATTGGCTACCCTGGATTTTTCCTTATTATTATCTAGTTTTGTTTTGTTTTTTGTTTTTTTTTTAATTAAATAAGCCTCTGGAAAGAAGTAATATAGCTTCAGATTTAAGGAGTTTTTCATGTGGGTTGTGAGAATTAGGCAGTGGAACTTGTATACATTTATGAATTCATTTATTTCTAAATAATTACTAAGTTGGCTGCTATGTTTCAGACACTGTTCTGAACACTGAGAATACAGGAAAGAACCAACAGTTATGGTCTTGTCCCATGGAGTTCACACTCACTTATGCATTTCTGCCTTTGTGGTGCACATGGTTAATATGCTTGGCTGTTAACTTAAAGATTGGTGCTCCAAGTCCACCCAGAAGCACCTCGGAAGAAAAGCCTGGCAATCTACCCAGCCAACTGAAAACCCTATGAAGCAGTTCTACTTTGACACACATGGGGTTCCATGAGTTGGAATTGACTTGATAGTGACTAGATAATAGGATGCTTTCAGTTATGACTTAAAGATGAACCATTTCAAAGTGGCTTAAGAAAAATTTACCCTTGCAAGTAATAAGAAGTCTTGAGATAAGGTTGTTCCAGGGCTGGTTAATACAGTGGTTCAGCAATGTCATTGAGTACCCTGTTTCTTTCCCTATTTCTCAGCACATTGGCTTTTCTCCTTACTAAGCTTGTTCCTCATGCATGCAAATTGGCTTCAGCAAAAGCATAAAGCTTAAACAGAAGCCACAGTGGGACCTTCATGTTTCCTGAACCTAAATCTAAATCTTGCGTTCTTACCACTTGTGGCTGACAGACTCAAAGGTGACCCTAATGATTTGTGTAATTTCCCCACTTTGAATGTGGGCAGGTTTTGTGACTTGCTTCTAACCAATGGAATATAGCAAAGGATGTCCTCCCATGATTATTTTACATTACGTTATATAAGATGCTATCTTGGCAGACTGGAGAGAGACTGTCCTTGTGGCCTTGAAGAAGTAAGCAGATACATTGGAGAAGTTCATGTGACAAGGAACTGTGGGTGGCCTGTAGGAATTGCTGGTGGCCTCTGGAACCTGAGAGTGGCCTCCAGTCAGCAAAAAGCCCGGGCCCTTAGTCATCTGGCTGCAAGGAAATAAATTCTGCCAAGAACCTAAATGAACTTAGAAGTGGATTCTTCCCTAGTCAAACTGCCAAATGAAAACACATTTTGACCAACATCTTGATTTCAGCCTTATGCGAACCTGAGCACAGGACCCAGTTGGGCTGTACCTGGAATCCTTATCCTTGAAAAGAGATAATAAATGTTTATTGTTTTAAGCTGATAAGTTTGTGGTCATTTTTTATATAGCAATAGAAAACTACTATACCACTTTTTATAGCCATCTGCATAGTATAAGATTGGTGTCTTCAGACTTGTATTTTGCAGATGAAAACATCCTATATTATACTTTTTCCCAAGGATTACAGTGTCCCAGTGTCACAGAAGAGAATAGACTTTAACTTCTTATGTGTCTCTTCTTCAAAAACAAAGAAAACATTTTCCAGGACTCTTCATCCCTTGTTAGTAGTTTTGACCTCCCATCTCATCGACCAGAATTGCATCTTATACTTACTTCTAAATTGGTTTCCGTAAGGAGAATGCTGGTATCATAATCTACTGAAACTAATCCAGGTTTATCCTCTGGGAACAGAGAGGACTCAGCCTATTCTGTTGTTCATGGACATCTAATATTTGAACAAAATTGGGCTTTTGATGGAAAGAGGGAAGAAATAGGTAACAGTGTTGAGTGGATAACAACAGTGTCTGCCACAGCAAAAACAATGGGGCTTTAGTTTTACCATTCGTAAAAATAAGGATTTGGACAAGCTCAAGGTCTGTAGAAGGATCTGATCATTGATAGGTGCTTCCTAGAGCACTGTGTTGAAAAGGATTATGTGGCTATACCTGCTATAAGCTGTAAGGAATATAGGAATAGATCAATAATATCCGTTGTGGGCACAGGAAGGAGAAATCAGGCACAATTGTGATTCTGCTATTTAGAGGCAACTATGATGAGAGACACATGGCTTAAAATTGGAAAAGCTGTGTGGCAGGGTTGTATCCTTCCACCTTACCTATTCAATCTGTATGCTGAACAAATAACCTGAAAAACTGGACTATATGAAGAACAGTGTGCCATCAGGATGGGGCGAAGACTCATTAACAACCTGTGATATGCAGATGACACAACCTTGCTTGCTGAAAATGAAGACGACTGGAAGCACTTACTAATGAAGGTAAAAGGCTACAGCATTCAGTATGGATTACACCTGAATGTAAAGAAAACAAAAATCCTCCAGCTGGGCCAATAAACAACATCATGGTAAATGGCGAAGGAATTGAAGCTGTCAAGGATTTAAATCTACTTGGATCAACAATCAATGACCATGGAAGTAGGAGTCTAGAAATCAAACAACTTACTGCATTGGGCAAATCTGCTGCACAAGACCTCTTTAAAGTGTTACAAAGCAAAAATGTCCCTGAAACTATTGCCCTGAGATAATATTTAAACTTTAAACCAAAAATATCCCCTGAAGTCTCCTTAAAACCAAACAATAGTTTAGCTTAACTAGTAAAAATGTCTATCTTGAGAATTAAGCTCTTTTAAGAACTATCTATATGGGATCAAAGTGACAACAGCAACTTGAAAGATTGGATAAGAACCTTAGGGGGTAGTGAGTTTGTGTTAATGGAGGAGGAACAACTCAGAAAATGAGGGTGAGGGTGGTTGTACAACCTGAAGAATTTAATCAATGTCACTGAATTGTATATGTAGAAACTGTTGAAATGGTGTATATTTTGCTATGTATATTCTCAACAACAAAACAAAAAAGCAAAGATATCACTTTAATACCTAAAATGAGTCTGACCTCAGTTGCTTCACATGCATGCAAAGGCAGGACAATGAAAAAGGGAGACCAAAGAAGAACTGACAAGTTCGAATTGTGTTGTTGGTGAAGAATATTGAATATACCATGAACTGCCAGAAGTACCAGAATGCTCCTTAGAATCGAGGTTGGGAAGACTTCATCTTGCTTACTTTGGACATGTCATCGGGAAAGACCGATACCCGGAAAAGGCCATCATGTTTGATAAAGTAAAGGGCCAGTGAAAAAGAGGAAATCTTCAGTGAGATGAATTGACACAATAACTGCAACAATGGGCTCAAACACACCAACGATTGTGAGGATGGCACAGGACTGGGTAACATTTTGTTCTGTTGTACAGAAGGTTGCTGGGAGTTGGAGCTGACTTGACAGCAACTAACAACAGCAATAACATGATGATGAAATAATATAATTTAGTTTTTAAGAGTACAGGTTGCAGTACCATACTGTATTCAGATCTGAGCTCCACCACTCAGTAAAGGTGTGATCATCATTTTACTTAATTTCTCTGGACTTCAGTTTTCTCAACTGTAAAATAAGGATGAAAACATTGAGTGAGGATTAAATGAGATGATGCACATAAAAATTCCTAACCTAGTGTTAAAATGGAGGAGCCCTGCTGGCACAATGGCTAAGCGCTCAGCTACTAACCAAAAGGGTGGCTGTTCAAACACACCAGCCACTCCACTGGAGAAAAGACCTGAAGATCTGCTCCCGTACAGATTACAGCCTAGGAAACCTCATGAAGCAATTCTGCTCTGTCACATGTGGGCACTATGAGTTGGAATCACCTTGATGGCACACAACAACAACAGTCTTAAAATGTTTGCTAAGAGCACAGAGTAAGTACTTAATAAATGTTATTCATTATTATTGAAGCGTAACGACCACCATGTTGATGATTTAAAAGAAAGATTTCTTGTATCAACGTAAGATTCAGGGTAAAGTTGTAAAAAAAAGATTCAGTCAGGGAAAAATTTCACTCTTGATAATACTAGCATTATTGATAGGGTTGGTTTGTCCAGGACAGTCCTGGCTTTGTCTAATATCAGTGTGATTATAAATACTCCTCCTTTCACTCTTGAAAATGTCCCGGCTTCGATGATAAACTGTATAATAACCCTATCTGTTGTTCTTGTTAAGATTTCGAGTCCCAAGAACTTTTGCAGAAATATTTTTCTTTTTAAAAGACATTTCTGGTTGATCAGTTCTGGACTGCTATGTAGAAGTCAGTGATTTTTGTTTTTTTTTTTTTTAAGTGGGATATCAAGACCATGTGGGAAATTTCATTGTTGCCTGCAATAATCTTCAGTAATGCCTGCAATCCCACGCTTAGACATACATTCTTGGCTTTTTTTTTTTTTCCATGTTAGAATGCAAATACCCTTTCCCTGAAGAGGTAATTCATTAGAATTAAAACTAGGTTGGAAGGGAATTTTGCATAGGTTAGACCTATTGAATCAAGAAAGGTTCCCTATTCTGAGATATTCATCATCCTTTCTCAGTTATCAAATGATTTATATAGGGTACAAGCCATTCTTGGTAGTGAAGTCTTCCATGAAATCCAGGAAGATCCTGCATCACTGATGCAATTGAAATGAAAATAAAGTGAATTTAAAGTATTATTGCATGCATAAATGCAGAGAAAATGATTTGTCATCTTCCCACAAATAAATTGGGCTGGAACTGCCATACGTTAACCTAGACAGGATCTCTCATTTCCTGGGAGTTGACATCTACTGAAGTTCCTGTGATCAGTGCTTATAAGGAACTAGAAAAACCGTATTCAGATAAGGCAAAGGCTATGTGGACACAGTTTATTTTATAGCAAAATACAGCAAAAAACTGCCAAAGCATTTAAGTAGGTGGTTAGTAGTCTGTCACTTGATCAACTGATGAATTCTATCAACTAATATTTAGGTAACTGCCTCCTACATTATATGGGAGCCCAATTTTCTGCTCTCCTCTTGTTAATCCCATTTTATCGTAATTATATCATGATGCATGTAAATTTGGAAGATTATTGTATTCTAAAAATGATTTAACAACACATTTCATGCATATAAATAAGCACAGACTCTTAATTATCTCAAAAAAAGGGATATTAAATTCTATCCTTGTTCTGAACTTCCTACTGTTTCTCATATAAGACTGCCATCCTCTTGCCCCCAAATTTCCAGTCACCTCAAAAATATATAGAATATAAGGTGGACATTTGGGAGATTCTAGGAGAAGTATAAGGAGCCCTGGTGGTGCAACAGTTAGGCAGTGGGCTGCTAATCAAAAGGTTGGCAGTTTGAACCCACCCAGAAACTCTGTAAGAGAAAGACCTGGTGATTTGCTCCTGTAAAGATCACAGCCTAGGAAACCCTATGGGACAGTTCTACCCTGCTACATGAGGTCACTATGAGTCAGAATTGACTTGACAGCAACACCCACGCCCACCCAGGGGAAGTAGAGTTTGCTAT
Source organism: Dugong dugon (assembly GCA_030035585.1). NCBI lineage: Eukaryota > Metazoa > Chordata > Mammalia > Sirenia > Dugongidae > Dugong > Dugong dugon. The sequence continues at coordinate 69,316,360 of CM057464.1, forward strand.
TGACATTCCTTGATCCTAAATAGACCTTACTTCCTCAATCTCAAATTTAAGATATAAAAATATCCAATTTCTATTATTAAAGTACTAAAATTTGAAATAGTCTTTAAAAGACACCTCAAATATAGAGTACTGCAGTGTTTTGCACAATATTAGACCTTCCTTTTTGTGAAATTGCCATAGGCAGCATGTGATTTTGTGCCTACTACGACCTCCCTGTATTTCCTCAGTAAACATCTAGAGTTTGATATCCTATCAGCATATAGCTCATCATCTTAAAGGCATGATTAAACTAGGGAATCACAAAAGCCGTTGGTACAATATACAGCCATATAAGTACAACAAAGGGAAATTTTCTGTCAAAGCAGTGCCAAATTAATTTGCCTCTCCATACTTAATCATGCATGATAGGTTTTATTGCTGCTTCTATAATCTCACTTTTATTAAGACTGTTATCAGGCTCAGAATCCAGAGATTTTATTAGCACAGGTGCCTAACAAATAAAAAACAAAACATATCAATGCCATAAGAATTTAGTCATAGCTGGTGGGTTAATTTTTATTTTTGTTATTAAAGTTAGACTACATATGTAGGAAATTCTTATGGTGAAGAGGTGAAGACCTTAATTTCTTTATACAGGAAATATTATTGATACTGGTATATGTACTTCCACCTCCTCTCTGCCTCTCAATGAATCTTTATAGAAAAATGCCAAGAAAAACCCTAGTTCCCTCAGAACCACCTGTGTGAAAACTCAAAGACCGAGCATGGTATAGGCGCTCGAAATGATGATAATCAGAAATTTAAAATGACCATGAGCAAACTCAAACAGACGAGATATTCAACACCAATAACATTGTTTGACTTTCCTTTTTCAGAAACTCAGTAACTTAAAAGAGACTCAGGCAAGTGCCAAGGGGTGTCTTGGAAGAATTTAGCCCCACTCATGATCAGATCAGCATTTCCCCAAACCAAAAAAAAAAAAAAAAAAACCATTGCCATCGAATCAATTCCAACTCATAGTGACCATATAGGGCAGAGCAGAGCTGCTCCATAGAGTTTCCAAGGAGTGCCTGGTGGATTCAAACTGCCGACCTTCTGATTAGCAGCTGTAGCTCTTAACCACTGCACCACCAGCATTTCCATCCAGGTTACCCTAAATAAATATATGTAAGAACAAGGATATATTCCTTGTGCAAATGCAGCTTCAAGACAAGATCTCAGGGATAAAACCATAAAGCACATAGTGACCTAAACAAGAAAGCCTCAGAAAATATATGAGTGAAAGTATAAAGTCCTATTAAAGGACAAACAAGATTGGAGCAAATGAAAAAATTTACCATAATCATGCATAGGAAGGCAACATCACAAATAATTTCTCTCAAAAGTAATATATACATTTAATATAATTAGAATCCAAGCCTTGAGGAGGAGTTACATAAAATGATCTAAACGAAGAGTAAATGCATAAGGCTAGTCAAGAATAATATGAAAAGTAGAATAATGAGGGAGGACTTGCTTTAGCCAATAGCAGAATGTCCTCTAAAGTCATAGCAATCAGATCAATATGGTAGCAGCATAACACTAGACAAAAAGATCATAGACTAGAATAAATATCATAGGAATAAATGCTAAAATGATGTGAATATTTAATATTTAAAAAGTACACTTTCAATTCAGAGAGAAAAGAGAGGTTACTAGATAAATGGTGTTGACAAAAATATCTACCAATCTAGATATCTCAGTAGAATATTCAAATGAATTGAAGACTCTAAATATGTACAGAAATGAAACAATAAACATTTTAGAAGAAAATCCTAGAAAACTACGGTCCCATCTAGAGGAAGGCATTTTTCTTTTTATTGTGCTTTAGGTGAAAGTTTACAGCTCAAGTTAATTTCTTATTCAAAAACATACATATATTGTTTTGTGACATTAGTTGCAATCCCCACAATGTGAGAGCACACTCCCTTTTCCACCCTGGGTTCCCTGTGTCGATTCAACCAGTTCCTGCCCCTTGCTGCCTTCTCATCGTCTGTCTGGACAGGAACTGCCCATTTGATTAGAGGAAGGTAATTTTTTTTTTTTTTTAAATCAAGACCGGATTGTATGTAAATAGAAGAATGGGTAACTAAATTCTGGTATACCTACACTGGGCAATTTTAGGTAGCCATCAAAAAGAATGAATGAGACCGGGGAAAATTTTTATTTTTTTATTTTTTCCCATACAAAAATTTACACATACATTGTTATGTGACTGTAATTGCTCTCCCCAAACTGTGACAACACACTCCTCATTTCTACGCCTGATTCTCCATGTCCATTCAACCAGCTCCTAACCCTTTCTGCCTTCCTATCTCACCTCCAGACAGAAGCTGCCGGTTTAGTCTCTTGTATTTACTTGAGCTAAGAGGCACACTCCTCACAAGTATCACTTTATGTCCCACAGTCCAGTCCAATCCCTGTCTGAAGAGTTGGCCTCAGAAATTTTTTTAGTTCTGGGCTGATAGAGAATCCAGGGGCCAGGCTTTCTGGGGTTCCTCCAGTCTCAGTCAGATCATTAAGTCTGGTCTTCTTACTAGAATTTGAGTTCTGCACCCCAAGACCCGGAGAAATTTTTGTAATTGACAAGTAACAAAAGCAAGACGCAGAAAGTGCATATAATACTATGTCATATAGGCAAAAAGATACACACACACACACACAGTTATATGTATATGTATATATACATAGGTACATATGTATACAGGTTTACAAATAATCATAAGGGTTTGGTGAAAAATGTAAGAAGGAAAAAACACAATGTTAACACAGTTACCTGGCTGTGACTGTCGTGCAGAGGTGGGAGTAATGTGGATGGAGGAAGGAAGGAAAAATGCAAAGGAAGGGGGAAAGAGTATAAGAAAGAAAACAGCCAGCACTCAAAAAACAAAAAGAAAGAAGCCAACATCAATTACATGACACCACTTATAAATATATAGAAAACTATATATACATTCAGGAGCCCTGGTGGCTCAGTGGTTAAGTGCTCAGCTCCTAACTGAAAGGTCAGTCATTCGAACCCACAAGCTGCTCCTTTGAAGAAAGATGTGATCGTCTGCTCCCATAAAGATTTAATCTTAGAAACCCTATGGGGCAGTTGTATTTTGTCATACAGGGTTGCAATGAATCAGAATCAACCTGACGGCAGTGGGGTGGGTTTTTATATATATGGGAATAAAGAAAAAGTATTTTTCAGTTAAAAGTTGTTATTTGGTACTTCGAGTCGGTTCCAACTGATAGTGACCCTATGTACAGTGGAACAAAAAACTTAACCTGGTCCTCGCCCATCCTCACAATCGTTGCTATGTTTGAGCCCATTGTTGCGGCCACTGTGTCAGTCTGTCTTATTGAATGTCTTCTGTTTTGCTAACTCTCCGCTTTACCAAGGCATGACGTCCTCCTCCAGGGACTGGTCCCCCCGATAACATGTCTAAAGTACCTGAGACGAAGTCTCACCAACCTCCCTTCTAAGTAGCATTCTGGCTGTACCTCTTCCAAGACAGATTTGTTCATTCTTCTGGCAGGCCATGGTACATTCAATATTCTTCGCCAACAGCATAGTTCAAAGGCATCAATTCTTCCTCGATTTTCCTTAATCATTGTCCAGCTCTTGCATGCGTGTGAGGTGATTAAAAATACCATGGCTTGCTTTCAGGTGCACCTTAGTCCTCAAAGTGAGTTCTTTTCTTTTTAACACTTTAAAGAGGTCTTTTGCAGCAGATTTGCCTAATGCAATAAGTTGTTTGATTTCTTGACTCCTGCTTCCGTGGGCATTGACTGTGGATCCAAGTAAAATGAAATACTTGATAACTTCAGTATGTTCTCCATTTATCATGATGCTGCTTATTGGTCTATTTGTATTTTTGTTTTCTTTATGTTGAGGTGTAATCCATACTTAAGGCTGTAGTCTTTGACTTTCCTGGGTAAGTGCTTCAAGTCCTCTTCACTTTCAGCAAGCAAGTTGTGTCATCTGCATAATGCAGGTTGTTAATGAATCTTCCTCCAGTCCTCATGCTGTGTTCTTCTTCATCGAGTCCAGCTTCTCAGATTATTTGTTGATCATACAGATTGAACAGGTATGGTGGAAGGATACAACCTTGATGCACACCTTTCCTGACTTTAAAACACTTAGTATCCCCTTGTTCTGTCCGAATAACTGGCTCTTGATCTGTGTACAGGCTCCTCATGAGCACAGTTAAGGGTTCTGGAATTCCCGTTCTTCTCAGTGTTATCCATAATTTGTTATGATCCACAATTGAATGCCTTAGCATAGTCAATAAAACACAGGTAAACATCTCTCTGGTATTCTCTGCTTTCAGCCAGGATCCATCTGACATCAGCAACGATATCCTTATTCCACTTCCTCTTCTGAATCTGGCCTGAATTTCTGGCACTTCCCTGTCGATATACGGTTGCAGCTATTTTTGAATAATTTTCAGCAAAATTTTACTTGCTTGTGATATTAATGATATTGTTCCCTAATGTCTACTTCAAATCATATTTCTTTCCCTAGATTTGCTCTGTACCATCTTTCTGGAGCTCCCATTCCTCACTGCACCAACATTCTCCAAAAGGTGCAGGTCCAGCCACACTATGGATTGTACATTTGTCCTCACCCTGCCCACCTCCCCTAATGCCTCCAAAGGATGTTTTATGCACTAAGAATTTTACTTGCAGTGGCAAGACTCTACCCAGGGTTATGGTAATTTCTATCATGCTAATTTTAAAAATATGCATCATATTTTTCAGCTAGCATATATTGAGCTCCTGTCTTAGGCACAGTACAGCTTTATGTTAAATACTCTGGGATTGCTAACAAATATTATCTGCAGTAACCCTTTCCTTACTTCGTCCTCACCTCTCATTCTTACCCAGCCCTATTTCTTCTCTGCCCCACACACTGACAATTGCTCACAATCTCATCTGGAAATAAAGAAAAAGTACATAAACCATTAGAGATAACTTTGGAGTCAGAGAAATGTGTTAAACAGCCTTAGGTTAAAACCCCTATCTTCTCATTGGAACCATTGCAGTGCCTCCTAACTGGTCTTCCAGCTTCCGGTGTTACTAATGTCCTTCTACCTAATCTTTTCTTCATACAGCAGTCAAGGTGGTGATTTAAAATGCATATTACATAATCTCCTTTTCCTGGTATCAGCCCTCTAGTAGGTTACCTTCACTTATAGAATTAAAAAAAAAAAAAATCAAAAGGTTGCACCTGCTCTTACTTCTGCCTCTTTTTCTGACATCATTTCCAACTTGTCTTTCCAGACTTCCCCTGGGCTTCAGCCACACTAGCTTCCTTGATGTTTCTTGAACACACTGTCCATTTAGCATCTCAAAGCTCTTCTCTCTGCCTTGAACACGTTTCACTTACGTATTAAAATGTTATATATTAATGACTTCACTTTATTTAGGTCTCTGCTCAAATGATACCTCTTTATAGAAGCCCTTGTTGATCATACTACTTAAAATGCTACTCTCCCCTATACATCTTTATCCCTTTTTCAGCTTTATTTTTCTCCATAGCATTACCTGACATTGTAAATATCTATGTATTGTCTGCCTCTTCCACTAGAATTGAAGTTCCAGGAAAGATCTTGTCCTGCTTATTAATAAATACTGATTTAATGAGTAATGTCAAAAGTGACTAGTAACTAAGTGTGGAACGAGCAGTGCTAGCTCACAGGCATTCACTGTGCACTTGAAAGTGTCAGAGAAGACCTCATGGGAGAAGTGGTACTTGAAGTTTAACGGGAAGGATGGGTAATATAATTATTTATCTGTGAATTTACCTCCAATAACAGATCAATACCCAGAAGTTCGAGGTCTTTATTGGGATGGTAAGTCCTTGGGTATGTCATAGATACCTGTTTTACAAGTTTTATGTCTTAGCATTGCTCTTGACCAACTTCAGGCCAAAGTATCCAATTAAACAAAGCAGAATAAAATTAACATTCAGAAGTATATGATGCCTTAAATATGTAAATTGTTCTCTGACTGGAGCTACTGATGGTTATGCTTGCACATGAGGATGCCAGCAGCATAGCAGGCCTTTCTTTAAATGTTTCAGGGGACAGGCCCTGACAAAACAAAGCCTCACAGGGACAAGTGTAGCTGCTTTGAATAATGAGTTTAGAAGGAACTTGGATTACTTTTTAATGCAGTTCTAATACCAACCAAACTGGAAAGAGTCCATGATGCCCCTTGGCTTCTTCATAGGAGAGCTGAAAATCTGGTCTGGCAACCATAGGCAATGTCTTCAAGGTTATGGCAGGGGTTGCATCCCTTAGAAGGCATGCTGAGGTGGATTATGTTTGTATACTGATGTTATACTAACTTTAATTGTGGAAATCAAAGTTCCAGTTCTGCTAAAGTCATTGCAGGTATTTGTGTCTTTATTATGCTTAAATACCCCACTGAGAATACACATTTCTGGAAAAACGTGCAATGAATTTAGGAGATAGCGTAGAAAGGGCACAGAAGATGGAATCAGAGTGCTCTGTCTTTATATCTCTACTTAAACGTAATAGTGCTGTGGTCTTGGGAAAGTTACTTCACTTTTGAGAGTCACCCTTCATTTATTTATTTTTTTCAAATGCTATCCAAAAGGTTGGCAGTTCAAATCCACCAGTCGCTCCTTAGAAACCCTATGGGGCAGTTCTGTTCTGTCCTATGGGGTTGCTATGGGTTGGAATCGACTCAATGGCAACAGTTTGTTCTTGGTTGTTTTTTTTTTGTTGTTGTTTATTATTTATTAATAAACAAAAGTTGGGTAGTGAAAATGGTTAAGCACTGGACTATTAGCTGAAAAACTGGCAGTTAGAACCCACCCAGTGGCACCTCTGAAGACAAGGCTGGCCATCTGCTTATGAAAGTTCACAGTCTTGAAAACCCTATGGAGCAGTTCTACTCTGTACACATAGGGTCACCATGAGTCAGAATTGACTTGATGACAACTAACATCAACAATATTATTTATTAAGGACTTACAAAGAACTGACCTGTTGCCGTCAAGTCGATTCTAACTCATAGTGACCCTATCAGAGTAGAACTGCCTCATAGGGTTTCCAAGGAGTGCCTGGTGGATTTGAACGGCCAACCTTTTGGTTAGTAGCTGTAGCTCTTAACCACTGTGCCATCAGGGTTTCCTACAAAGAACTGGACACCAAAAATATTTTACATTTACTGTCTCAATTAATCCTCACAACAGTGCTATGAAATGAATACTATTATTATCTTTATTTCACAGATTTAGCAGGTCTGAAAACTGAGGTTCCAAGCAGGTTAAATAACTTTTCCAAGCTCACAATGCAAGTATGTGGTAACGCCTATGTTTTAATCCAGAAAGTAGGAAAAAGGACTGAGCTTGAATCTATGCTCTCAATCACAATGTTGAACTGCCTCTCCAAATAATAAGAATTTTTTGTTAATAATAAAAACTAATGCAATATATTGTTATTCTTCAAACACATTGGTTTGAACACATAACAAAATGTAAGGAAAATGATTCATTCAATAACCAGCATTTAGTGAGTTATTTCCATGCTCCAGGTGATTTTCTTAATCTTCACAACTCTGAGGTGGATATTATTATCCTGCATTTTACAAATGTTGAAACTGAGTTTGAGAGGTTAAAGCACGTGGTTAAAGTCACTCTAAGAGAGATGGAGTGAAAATTTGAACCCAAAGCTCATGGGGAGCAGTGGGCCAGAGGGAGTGAAAGAGTTGAGACCTGAGCTGGGGAAGGAAATGACTAGAAGTGTGACAGAAATAGTTAGGGCCAGTAGTCAAAGACCTTTAATGCTGAGGTTTGGAGCTTAGACTTTATCCTGAGTAATGATTTGAAAATAAGGAGTTAATATGACCAAATGAGACTTATTTTACAAAGATCACTCTAACATCAAGGTAGTGTGTAAAATTAGGCAGCTTTGTGTGACACAGAAAAACAGCAGGGGCTGGCTAGATTCCCACAGATCCTGTTTCCTCTTCCTGGGCACTAACTAAGACTATATTTCCCAGCTTCCTTTGCAGCTCAGTTGGATACATGTGACCGAGTTTTGGTAAAAGTGATAAACATTATTTCCAGTTCTGACCATAAATCACCCTGGACAATCCTCCACACTCTTGTTTCCCTTTAATCAGTGACAGTGGCATTTGCTTTTTAGAGATGGATCCCTCTAATTAATCACTTGAAAAAACATTCCCAGGGGAGTCACCAGCTTTCATTGTTTTTTGCATGTATTAAGGAAAATAAAAATTTCCAAAGTAATAAGCTGTTGAGATTTGGTGGTTTATTTGTTACAGCCTGTCCATTTCCTTTCCGGCCTGTCTTGACTAATGTACTCAGTATTCTTCTTACGGGAGGGAAAGCACTTCCTGTGGAGGGTATGGATAATGGAGTTAGTTGGGGAATGGGAAAAGACTATCTCCTTTGGAACCCTAAGTTTGAGAAGGCACAAAATCTTACATTATTCTATTTTTGCCGGGTAGGCAATATTTTGGTTCTAGAATTTGTTAAGGTTTTCCCAAGAGCAAATTACTTTGATTCTGCCAACATGATAGCCAGCATCCAAGATGGACCCCAAAAATCCTTGCTTCCTGATGTTTATGCCTTTGTGTAGTCCTCTCTCACTTAGAATCAAGGTTGATCTCTATGACTAATAGAATGTTGTGGAAATGGTGATTTGTGACTTCAGGTAATAAAATTCATTACAGCTTCTACTTTGGTCTCTTAGATCATTCATTGGGAGAAGCTATTCCATGAAGATACTCAAGCAACCCTATGGAGAGGTCCCTGTAGAGAGGAATTGAGACCTTCTGCCAACAGCCAGCTCCAGCTTTCCAGTCATTGTAATTTGCTACCTTGAAAATGGGTCCTGTTGCTCCAGTCTACCCTTTAGATGACTCTGGTCCCCAGCCTTTTGGGTTGTCTAGTTGAAGCCCCAGATGTTGTAGAGCAGAGGCAAGCCATCCACACTATGCCTTTTCGGAATACATGACCCACATAAACTGTGAGAAATAATAACTGATTATTATTGTTTTAAGCCACTAAATACTGGACGATTTTTTTTTTCTTATGCTGCAGTAGACTACTAACAGCCTCCAAAGAAGCCCAGAATGAAATCTAACAGATCCACAGTAGGATTCCTGTGCCTATAATCAAAGTGATTATGGATGCCCGATTCAGAGATGCTAGTCCTAGCTGCCTTTAGTATGCACTTGTGGCAGCTACGACAGTGCTTCAGCCCAGTGGTGACTGCTTTTCCTTTAGCTACACTTCCTGGTGCTAAGAGAGACCACAGTAGGTACTGCTTATACTCTCTGATTGGAGAAAGAACCTGGAGCACCTTCTTCCTCTGAATGAGATTTCCAAGTAGAATGGCAAGATGTTTTTTATAAATGTAATATTGGCATTTTATTCCTAATTTAAATTATATTTTAAGTCAAATGGAATTAGAAAAAGAGAGTTGTCTTATTTTAGAGACATGTTTCTTGTAACAGATTGGACTACAGGGGCAGTTTGAGGACTCTTCCGGTCAATCCATTTTCTTTCTTTTAAAAACTGTAATTGAGCAGACATACAGTCATGCAGTTAAAAATTCATTGAATTAGAAGTCAAATGACCTTGTTTCAATCCCTGACATTACCTCTAAATAGCTAGATAACCTTGAAGAAGTTACAAAATCTTTCCCTATCTTTAAAATTTAGGTAATACTGGATACCTAACTGTAAGGAACAAGATTGTTGTGAGAGTGAAAGTAGAAAATATACTTTTTTAAAAATATAAAATATAAGATTAAATCAATATTTTATTCAAAGGATGTGTACTAACTGCCTGTTATTTGTCAAGCACTATTCTAGGCTTCGGAGATACATCAGTGAATAGAACAAAGTCCATTCCCCTTCATAGAAATTACATTCTACTATAGATGAAGTATATTACTTTTCTATTGCTGCTGTGACAAATTACCACAAATCTAGTGGCTTAAAACAACATAAAATTATTATTTTATGTTTCTGCATGTTAAAAATCCAACACAGGTCTCACTGGGCTAAAATAAAGGTGTGAGCGGGGCTGCATTCCTTTCTGGGGGCTCTAGGGAAGAACTGATTTTCTTGCCTTTTCCTGCTTCTAAGAAACTGCCCACATTCCTTGCCTCATGGCCTCCTTTCTCCCCTTTCAAAGCCAGCAGTGTTGTATCTTTCTAAACATTCTTCCACATCTCTTTCTGATTGTCCTCTTCTACGTGCCTCCTGCATTTCAAAGGACGTTTGTGATTACATTGGCCCACCTGGGTAATATATGATAACCTCCTCGTTGCAGCGTCCTTAATTTAATTACACCTGGAACATCCCTTTTACTATGTAAGGTAACGTATTCACAGACTCTGGGGATTAGGACATGAGCATCTTTGGGAGCCATTATTCCACCTACCATGTAAAGTAAATTTTACTTTGAGTAGAAATTCTCTAAATGACTGCATGCTCTTCAGTCTATATTAATAAATCCAAACTATACCCCATGTCTCAGGATTTTGTTATTGCTGTTTTGTTTTGCACCCTAGGCTTATGCCTAACTTCCAAGGAGCATTAAATTTTGACTAAGAAATTATTCTTTTCCAATTCTGTCAAGTGTTTTGAAGTTGTTTTTTTTCCTTAAACTATTGGGTGTGGGGGTGAAAAAGAAACTAAAGGCCAGAGGAGAAAATCCCAGCCCATTTATTATTTCTGTGGAAAGGCTGGGTTCATCAGATCTTATTCATTGACCTGGATCTGGAACAGTGTTGAAATATCGTTGCTGAGCTATAATGCTGTGACCCTGAGGAATGAATTTAGTTCAGAACAGGCAAGGCCGTCAGTGACAGTCACTGTCTATTTCTGGCATATTAAATCAAGGTTTTTGGAGTGTCAGAATATGTTATAACTTGGACTGAAATATGCCAACCTGTCAAAAAATTTCCACAACTGATAACATTCCCTTGAGGTTAATAGACAAAATTATATGATGGCATGTTTTGTGTAATATACTTCCTAAATTCCCTATCATAGGGTCTTGGGGTGGGAGATCTATAGTCCACTTTTACTGCCCTATAATACTTGTGCCTTATAAGTCCACTGTAATACTCAGTTCCTTATGCTGGAACCATATTTGCAGAGCATATGTTGAGGCACTTTTCAAGTCAATTCAATATGATAAGGATTTGTAGATAGTTGACAATATATGACACACACTACTAGGTGCTGTCGTGGGTACTTTAGAGGAATAAAAGATGTCTCCTGCTCTCAAGGAGCTTAAAAGCTGTTGTTGTCATATGATGCAAACACGGAAAATAACTGAAGAACATTACATTACAAGAACATACTCAAGCTCGCTATAGACCAAAGAACTATGAAAGCTCAGGATCAGAGCTGACACTGGGGTTCTGAGTATTCTGGTAAAGGCTTGAGAGATGTTCAGGGACTTGAGACAGGCTTTGAAAAATGAGGAGCAGGGCATTCTGTGGAAGGAACTTTATGGGAAAAGCCCTCAAGATCAGAATGAGAATTTGATGTACAAAGTGCATTAAAGTTAATGAGCAACGAAAGAGAAGAAGCTATGAAATGTTAAGACTGATACTGTTTGGGCATACTCGTGTGGGCCTGTGTTCATATGTGAATGCTTGTGTGTCTGTGTAACAGATCCAGAGCCCAGTGCTATGGCACAGCCTAAAGAAAGGGCATAATGATAATGAAGATAGTTGTAATTGGTACCAAGATTGAGTGTGTGCCAAGCATTTACAGGCATTATCTCATTTAATCCTCACCACAACTGTGTGAAGTAAGTGTTAATATCTTAGTTTTACAGAAGAAAAAAACTGAGGCTCAGAGAAATTAAATAATAGGTACACGGTTGCACAACTACAAGTTGGCAAAGTTGTGCTTCTAATTCTCTTTATTTACCTTTGTTGTTGTTGTTAGCTGCCATCGAGTTGGCTCCACTCATGGCGACCCCATGTAAATCAGAAGAAAACATAGTTTTCTCCTCCGCCATCTTCATGACGTTTGGTATGTTTGAGTCCATTGCTGTGGCCACTGTGTCAGTCCATCTAATAGAGGGTTTCCCTTGCCTCCACTTGCCCTCCATTTTACCAAATCTGATGTCCTTCTTCAATAATCAGTCCTCCTAATGACATGTCCGAAGTAAGAGAGTCAACGTCTCTGACAATATTCTGTGATCCATAGAGTTTTCATTGGCTAATTTTTGGAAGTTGATTGCCAGGCTTTTCTTCCTAGTCTGTCTTAGTCTAGAAGCTCTACTGAAACCTGTCCACAATAGGTGACCCTGTTGGCACTGGAAATACCAGTGCATAACTTCCAGCATCATAGCAACATGCAAGCCACCATGGTAAGACAAACTGACAGGTGGTGGCTCATTATACACTCATACACTGACAGGTGATGGCACATTATACACTCATTATGTTTGTATTGGCTCATTAGTATTACAGTACATATGAATATGTTAAATACTAGCTTTGACTCTATAAGCAAGAATATTATTTGGGTTGACTGTAGCAATAATAATGGCAAACATTTACGTAGTGATTTCTATATGCCAGGCATTGGTTTAAGCACTTTGCCTATATTGACTCATGTAATCTTCATAACAATTCTATGATGTAGGGACTGTTACCTTGCCCATTTTATGGATGAGGAAAATTAAGCCCAGAGAAGTTAAGTTCCTTGCCCAGGATCACATAGCTAGTGAGTGGCAGAGTGGGGATTTAATTGCAGGTGACTTGGCCCCAGAATCCATGCCTTCCCCACTATATTCTACTGCTGTTATGGTAAGTAATATACACCAAGGACAAATAAGGGCAATGGAATTCATCTTACAGGGTTCTGAGGATTAAATTAGAGACCATTTGTACAGTACAGTATCTGGCATACTGTAGGTGCTTAGTAAACTGCTGATATATTTAAAGAAAGACATTGTCATGGATTAAATTGTGTCCACCCAAAATATGTGTTGACTTGGGTAGGCCATGATTCCCCATATTGTATGATTGTCCACCATTTTGTCATCTGATGTTATTTTCCTATGTGTTGTAAATCCTACCTCTATGATGAGACAGGATTAGAGGCAGTTATGTTAATGAGGCAGGACTCAAGATTAGGTTTAAGTCGGTCTCTTTTGAGACACAAAAGAGAGAAGCAAGGGGCAGGGCAAAGACCTCATACCACCAAGAAAGCAGCACTGGGACCAGAGCGTGTCCTTTGGACTGGAAGTTTCTGTACTGAGAAGCTCCTAGATCACGGGAAGATTGATGATAAGGACCTTCCTCCAGAGCTGACAGAAAGAGAGAGAGCCTTCTCCTGGAGGTGGCACCCTGAATACGGACTTCTAGCCTCCTAGACTGTGACAGAATAAATTTCTCTTTGTTAAAGCCATCCACTTGGGGTATTTCTGTTATAGCAGCACTAGATAACTAAGATAGACTCATAAAGAATCCACCAGCAACCAGTTCTGTAGATCAGTCCATATATATATGACCATGATATATATCCTTTCCCTGAGTTTTACTCTTTACAACTAATAACAGCACCTAATAATGGGATCTTAAATTCCCTAACTCTATCCCACTGAAAGAGCAAAGAACATGAACTCAAGGCGATGACTTCACCTCTATAAGATGCAGAACTGAGGTACTTAGCTAAGTAATTCCAACCACCGCACACTGGTTCAGCTCAGCACGCATCTCCTTAAAGTGAGCTGAGTGGTTAGTTCAGAGCACAGCTGTTCTCACACTTTTTGATCTCAGAACCCCTTTACACTCTTAAAAATTATTGAAGACCTCAAAGAGCTTTTGTTTATGTGGGTTATATCTATCAACATTTGTCTTATCAACAAAATTCAGAACTTTAAAAAACAGTTGTTTATAAATTTATTTAAAATAATAAAAACCCTTTACATATTAATATGAATAATATATTTTTATGAAAACAGCTATATTTTAAAATATATAGTAGTGAGAAGAATGGCATTGTTTTCCATTTTGAAAATCTCTTTAATGTCTGTTCTGTGTTCAATTGATTGTATATCACACCATGTACTAGTATCATAGCTTCAAATAGACACTAATTGATTTGGTCAAACACTGTACTGAAATCATGGATTTGTCATATCAGTCCAAATAAATAATCTTATTTTGCCCCGAGACACAACCCCTAACGTATATATTTGAATTATTTACTGCATATGAAACTCATTATTGTTCAGTGGGGAAAGGAGCAAGGGTAAATATGTAAGGAAATTAGGAATAAGTTTAAGGGCAGTAACAACCCATAGAGAGGAGGAACAAAGAGTGGCAAGGGAAGGAAAATACACACCAAAATGTCTATCCATGACACCACTCCTTGAGGAGGAATGGACCTGAGGATGAAGGTGGCACCAATCTTTTCAGGGAAATTTTGTGGGTTGCCCTCACTAGACCCTTCATCACAATTGCATGTCAATTTAATCAGGAAGCCAATCTAGCTGGCACATGGCAAAATAACAATCATTTGCTTATATTCAGAAATTTGTGGACCTTGCAGTGTCTTCTTGGGTATTATCTGAAGTCTTTGTGTTTTGGAAATTCAGAGGAAAAGGGAGAGAATTCTTGCTCATCCATTCTGCAACTGAAGAAAGAAAGGGAGAAAAAGATCAGGGAGGGTTTCCTTCCTCACCCTAGGTGCTGATTTGCTGAAAAATTTATCTTTGACCATGAGCCAGCACCACAGATTGCCATGTGGGAGATGCCTTCAACTCATTTAAATTTGTCAGGCTGAAGAAATCTTGGCACTTTTATAGCTGGGGAGGAAAAACAATGCATCTTTATTTTTCTGCTACTCTAAGTAGGCTTATATATGGAGGAAAATAGATTTGAAAAAATAGTCCAAAGAGCATGAATTTTACTAATATAATTATTTAGAACAAAGTAAAAATGCTTTAGATTAAAATATAATATCAGCTTTTAGACTGTGTGTGTGTAAAACTTACAATTTGGGGAAAAAAGTAAGATTTTCCTTGAAGGACTCTTAGAAAATATTCATAAGAATTTTGCTTAGCCTGTTTTCTTGTGAAATAAAATTAGAGGAGACTGTAGGACTTTATTTCTTGGTATCAGAATGCTTAAAAATAGGAGACACTTTATTCTCTCCCTTTTTACACAACTCTTGCCTGTGTGAAGTTGTCCTCATCTCTGTTTTGTCCTTGGTAGTTTTTGGTCTAGTTTTAAGGACTCATGGCTTTTTCCTACCACTTTCCATTAGAATCAATTCCATAGCCCAATAGACTGTTAAGAAAGTTTGAGGGGTTTTTTTATATACTGATTCTTTCCTTGAAATTACTACTTTTTTTCTAAACTTAACAGTATTTCTCCATCCAGTTATATCTCCCTTTAGTTATGCCTAAATAATTCTTTCTCCACTTTAGTTTTCATACCCTTAGGATATTTTAAGCAATCATCATGTCTTTCATCAGCTATGCTTTTAAGCTTGAAATGACAGCCTTATTTACCGTTGATGCTATGGGAAATACACTGTTTGTAAATAAAAGTTTATTATTGTAGGACTGCTAAAACACTGGGGGTGGTAAGCTTTTATTTACTCATGTATTTTATTGTCATTTACTTATTTGTGTTACTAAAAGAAAAAGGATGGAGAAAAATATTTTCTCTGAAAACTGGAGAAGAAAATGTTTGGCTCAGTTCCTTCTTTCTATGTGTAATCCATGGGAATTTTCTCAGAGGAGATGAATCTAGCCCCATAGTATTTCTTTATTAAAAAAATTACATGTTCCCTATAATAACTAAAAAGACGCTTCAGAGAAGGTTAGCACCATTTCATAAATAGATCTTAATGCATCTGAGAGGTATAGGAATTAAGGAAAAAGATAAGAAATGATGTGTGCTTTCTTTTTTTATCTATCTATCATCTATCTCTGAAAAGTTAAATTTCACGTTCGATTTAATTTATTAATTAATGGACTAATATAGAAATATTTGAGTCCCTTATATATGTTAAGTACTGGAGGTAGAAAAAATATAGATGTCAGAGATCCTGTCCTTTAGAAGTGCATTGTGTAGTAAGAAATGAAAACAAGTAAACAGATCATAAAAATGGAAATGTAGTAGGTACCAAAATAAATGAGCAAGGATAATTTGGAATTAAAGGATTCCATTATCCTGTAGAAAAGTAAAAAAAAAAATTCCAAAGAAATGGAATGAATTGCCTACCCAATCCACTTCCTAAATTTGGATATTTATATATATTAGGTTTTCTTAAAGTGGGGAGGAGATAGTTAAATTGGTTACAAGTACTCAGATTTATGTTCTTATCAGAACTGGAGCTTTTATGTTTTGAGTTAATGTAAAGTTATATCAAACTGGGAGAAAGATCTTAAACTGATCATTTATAAATTTAGTTCACAATTGAAAGAAAGTTTGAAAATGTTATTTAAAACACATTTTAATACAGAGAACTAGTCTCTTTACCATCTCATATTGTGTTAAGAGTTTGGTGCCATGACAACCAACTAATCTATATGTAGAAACAAGCCCTTGGGAACATGGTACAGTACTTATTAAGTACTTACCTAAGTATTACGTAGGATTATGTTCACCATATTCCATTTAGATAATCCTGTTTTTAAAGGCTAAATATTTAAGACACCTATTCCCATTCCAATTATTTTTTCTTCAATGTCCTGACCAAAATTAGGTTGTTTTGCCTCTGGCTAGAGCTGACCGTTTGTAAGTAAATTATTAATTGATTGGCTGGATTATCACAAGATGAATAGGACTCAGCACTAAATTCATTAAAAATAATAGGAAGGCAAAACAGTTGACATCTAAGCATCTAAATCAAAATATTTTAATGAACAGTATTTAGTCATTATGCTAGTCACCAAACTGAAAAAAGTTGTATTTTGTTTGATATAATAAAACTGGGTAATTTCAACCAGCTCAAAATTATAGCAAACTAAGTGCTAGCTTTTGATACATTTACAAAGACATAAGCAGGCGATATTTTCTCAGGTTAGGAACACTATCTCAGCAATAAGATATTTATGCTAAAGTCAGATTTATGTAAGTTTGGTTTCACCAAAATAAGTGAAAATTCCAGTCAAATTATTTAATTAGAAGTCTTTGTGATTAAGAACATTTGGAGCATGTAAAGGTCAAAAAATAAAGCCTTACACAGATGGTGTTTAAGATAAGATGAAGACCACTGTTAAATTTGGAAGGGGCAATATGGTTATGTACACAGTCTTTACCATATAATAAGAAAGTGTCCTAAGGGCAGTGTAGGGACTAGTTTAAAGAGCATAGGTTTTAGGGCCCAAGCTTTCTCATCTTAAAAAAAACAAGGACTGTAATTTGTTGCATCACAGCAGTGTTTTAAGGATATAATGTATAAGCAAGACTTGGCCCATAATAAATTCTCAATAAACAGTAGCTATAATTATCAGAAATATCTTTATCAAGTGTATGTTTTTACTTTTCGGTTTCTTGGCCCAACGATATACAAAAAGCACTTTAAACTCAGGTGAGAGGGGAAAGCCTGCAGAGCAACTTCTGAGAGGGAGACTTTCCTACCCTCAGAGTTAGTGGTCACTTTTATCTACACAGAAAACCCAGATACAAGCATCAGGGTGGACCGAAGTGGAATGAGGGAGGCAGATACCATCTAGCTTGTTGTATGCCGGCCCCCCACCCCAGCCAGGTGTGCTGGCTGGCTCCCCACACAAACCTTTATGGGGTCTTGCACTCATTTCTCCTGCCGTCGCCTGAAGCTCCACTGTGAGGACGAAAGTGTCCCGTGGTAGCTAGACCATCACTCAGCTACTGCCGTAATTATTCACCTACAGCAGATTCGGAATTCTCTGCTCCTGGATTCAGGGGATGAGTTGTAAGACTCTTTGGAGCCTGGAGGCAATTAGCAGGAGACCATAAAAAATAAAGATGATGGCAATCAGATTGTAAAAGCTGAAACCACCTAGAAATGTGAGGGTAAACTTGATACATTTTGAAAAAGAAATATCTGTCACTTATCTGTTTCTTTTTTACAAGAAATATGAATAAGTGTGCGGTAGAAAGTATTGGTTTTCACTTAAGTACTCAGTCCTATTACAGACTGGAGCCCTGCAGCCCAGTTGTCTGAGGTCTCTATCACTGACTTTCTGGGTATAAAAATAATAAATTTTAAACAAAAAGGACTGGTAATCCACAAGCCCTGAAGTTAGGTATGCTATAAAAATAATTTTTCCCTGGTTTTTACATTTTAAATTGTATTTATTTTAATTTTCTCAGTGGGGAAAAAAAGATACAATAAGATTAAAAAAAAAGTTACAGGTGAAGTAATAGAAAATATTCTGGTTTTGAATTTAAAGGCATAATTTTTACTTATAATACCAGACAAATCTTCCTCAACACCTAGTCCCACTTAACTATTTTTTTCGATAGCAAAAACAAAAGTAGTAATTGCAAATACCACTAAAATGTGTGCTAATTAGTTCACATGGAAGATGATGAGTAAAGGTGCACACAACACCCAGCAGTACGCACGCACACAGAAACCCGTTACAGTGCCTGTTTCTTGTGAAAAAGTATCAGTCCAGAGAGGAATAAATAGCATAGGGCAGGTTTTGCCCTTTGTGACTGGGATTAGAGTTCTAATGCTGTGTTGCCTTAAACCGTGTGAATTTCATTTCTACAGTGAAATACGCTTTAGAGGACGGGAAGAAAACTGATTATTTAATCAAAGGGAAGGAGAAAGCCAAAATAATCCACTGTATCTCATGAAGAAGTGGGGATGGGGGTAGGGAAACCTCAGAAAGCATTATACTAATGGTACTTCTTTATTTTAAGTAACAAATAAAATAGCAAAACATTTTTTCCCATCATAAAAACTGACTTTGATCCCCAGTACAGCCATAGAGTGGAAAATTGAACCACAATATAATTGCTTTCCCTGTGACCGATAAAGTGGTGTAACAAATTTTGTGTTTGAATGATAAAATCAGCAATTGGCCCCTAGCATTTCCCTCTGCCATTCCTCCAAGGACACTCAAGTCCCATCAAGCTCCAGGGCAAGAGAAAGGGTTGGAAGAATTAGCTGTAAATCTACTCCAAGTTGTTGCTGGATTTCTCTTGCTTCCTTTGAGAAATAAAAATAAATAAATAAATCAGAGTCCATATTTTTCTTTAAATGCCTAATATAAATCACTTGTGAATGTGGGGGAAAAAGAAAATCGCCCTTCAATGAAAACAGATTACAGACGTTTAAAAAAAAAATCTAAAGCCATACTGAGAAAAATTATTTTACTCAAGAGTAAAACCTTGTTAGAATGGGGAAATTGTCTTAACAGTCTCAGTGACAAGTGCCCCAGCTGTTTGATGCAGAGGCAACAGCCAAAAAGACCCTCACCACAGGAAGGAAAACGGGCTGCATTTTGTGAGCTCATTATGACAGGATTTAAAGGTGGAAAGATCCAGCACTTTGAGTGTGTATGCACGGCAGAGCTCCCCCACTACTGTAACTCATTTTCCCAGCCCTTTTGGAGTAACAATCCTAAATGTCAATGACTATTGTGAAGTTCTGTGTACCTCTCTCAATTTATTTGGTTGGCATATTCTCCAGAAGAGGATCAATTCCAAGTCACTAGAACAGGCACTTCATTAGTGTGTTAATGTATCTGGCAGAGGGAGGAGGGAAAGAGATGTCAGTTAAGAGATCTCAGAAAGAGATCTCCTACAACAAAAGCTTTGAAGGTTCAGTTTAGGATGAGTAGAAACTCATCCTAAACTGAAATGTTTGGTTTGCAAATCTGAACCCAGATTTGGTCCTCTGAAGCTACCCACTGAAGTTCAGTCATGCACAAGGAGGATATACACCTTGAGTAGTGCTTCTGTTTTGACCTAGAGATATGGGAACATGCAGAGACCCGAGGAAAAATATTTTCAAAGACCAACTGTTTTCAGACTGCATAAAAGTTCTTAGTTCTATGTGGTGAGGCATATTTTCACTCATATTAGAAGACAGACCCTAAAATCAGGCAGCCAGCTTCCAGAGCTCTTGACTCTTGATCTAACAAGAAATCCCAATGAGCCAGCATTAGGGGTAAATGTAAAATTATTTTAATACTTTTCTGTGTTTTCTAAATTTTCTGCAATGAGTACATATAGCACTTCTTCTATAGTTTATACATTCTTTTGGACTTTTTAAAGTTTTTTTTTAACTTTAATTTCAGAAAATTTCAATATGCTTTAAAATAGAACTGTATAACGATTCTGATATACCCATTGTCCACTACAATACTTATCAACTTATGGCCATTCTTATTTCAGGAATACCCACACCCCTCTGATTATTTTGATGCAAAATCAAAACATCATAACACTTCATCTGTAAACATTTCTATATGTATTTCTAAAAGATAAGGATGAAAATATCACCATAATGTTATTGTCATGGTTGAAGTGGTTAAAAATCATTCCTTTTTTTTTTTTTAAATCAGTATCTAGTCATGGTGTTGTTGAACACTCTCTGTCCCTTGTATTTCCTGTAAGTTTGTAATTATAGAATGAAATTTATCAGCAGTCTGTTTGAATTAGATCCATATTTTTTGTTGGTTGGTCTATCTCTTAAGTCTTTTTTTTTTTTTTAATCTCCAAGTTTCTTCTTTATTTAGTTTTTATATTTAAAAAAAAAATTCAGTCAAATGCCTTAGAATTTCCCACCATTTGGAATTTGCTGGTTGCATTCCATGGTGGTGTTGAATATGTCACTATCCTATGTGTTTCCTGTAAACTAATAGTTCTAGAAGTTTGTTCAGATTAGGTTCAATTTTTTCTTCTCTTTTTTTTATTTTTGGAGAGGAGAGCAGCACTGCTTCATATCTGGTGTTATGTATTTCCATAAGGGGGTACACAGTCTGGTTGCATCATTTGCTGAAATATTATCAGCCACTCATGATCATTAATTCACTAAGGGTTGCTAAGTTTGATATTCTACATATTGCCTCTTTTTTTAACTAAAAATGTAGCAGGGGATCCTCACTAACCCATTTCCAACAAAGGAGAGGTAATATGAAAAGAGGGCTGGGCAGGATGACATTCAGAAGGGATGGATTCTAGGGTCAGTCTTGGGCTTTGTTTCTCCCATCTGTAAAGTGAGAGGGCTCTTCTCTAAGGTTTCTTCTAGAACCTAATATTTTAAGCTTCCTTGCTTTACTTGGTGTGTGCTGTATGTCAGCATCCTTGCATGTTGGAGACAAGACCTCACCTCTAAAATAAGATAAATCACTGGGAAGCATAATGGGCACTACTTTTTCCCCAAGTCCCTTAGTGAAGTAGTGGTAAGCACCAGCATCTGCATGATTGTTATTTAGGTGAGCTAATTGGATTGTGATCAGAGCCCACAGGCAAGTGAAACCCGGTATTTGAAATACTGGATTTAAAACTGATATTAAATTAGAATTTTTTAAAAAGAATGATTGATAATGATGATGTAGTTTAGTGGTTATAGCCTGTCATGGATTGAATTGTGTCCCTCAAAAATATCTGTCAACTTGGCTAGGTCATGATTCCCATTATTGTATAATTGTGTACCATTTTGTAATCTGATGTGATTTCCTTATGTGTTGTAAGTTCAAGCACTATGATCTAATAAGATATGTTAGGGGCAGTTATACTGATGAGGTATACAAGGTTGGAGAGTGTCTTAAGCCAATCTCTTTCGAGATATGAAAGAGAGAAGCGAGCAGAGACACATGGGAACCTCATACCACCAAGAAAGTAGTACTGGGAGCAGAGTGTGTCCTTTGGATCTGAGGTTCCTGTGCTGAGATGCTCCCAGACCAGGGTAAGACTGATGCATCACAAGGACCTTCCTCCAGAGCCAACAGAGAGAAAGCCTTCTCTTGGAGCTGATGCCCTGAATTTGGACTTAGCCTACTGGACTGTGAGAGAATAAACTTCTCTTTGTTAAAGCCATCCACTTGTGGTATTTCTGTCACAGCAGCACAAGATGACTAAAACATAGCCTAAGCTGCATGTTACAATAGCTCTAGATTTGAATCCTTCTGCCTGTAGAACCTAAGTCACAGTAGAGAAATAATGATACCTGCCTCCCTATTACTGCAAAAATTCAGTGAGAAGTAACGTGGGTAAAGCAATTAGATCAGTTTCTGGCACTGAGTAAGCACTTCATATATAGTCATTATTGTTGCTACTTTTGATGATAGTGGCCTGCAATATGATTGCATGAATGTTTTGCTATGTAGATGGTCAACCTTGAACTTTTTTAACTGAAATTTTGATGAATTTCCTATTTAACCTCTCATATTTAAAACCCATTGCTGTCGAGTCAATTCTGACCCATAATGACCCTGTATGACAGAGTAGAACTGACCCATAGGATTTCCCATAATGTTTATGAGAGCAGGCTGCCGCATCTTTCTCCTGAGGAGCGGCTGGTGGATTCAAACCGCTGACCTTTCATTTAGCAGCCGAATGCTTAACCACTGCGCCACCAGGGCTCCCTCCTCTCATATTAGAGCATTAGTAATGAGCACCCCGTGTGTGGAAAAGAAACGTTCTATATTCCCTTCTTACCTCAGTCCTGCAATTGGGCTGTCCAGACCCCTTGCTCTCCAACAACAAAAGGGCAAATGAAAGCAGTGGAATCCGTAGGAAAGCAAGTGTCACCTGCCTTTTATTTGGTCTCCATGCTTTCACCCTTGTCCCCTGTACTCTACTCTCTACTTGTAGATTGAGTGATCCTTTAAAAACATATCAGATCATGTTGAATCCCTTTTCAAATCCAGCACTGACTTTCCTTCACAATTCTTTCCACAAGTCCTATGGGATCCAGCATCAGTCTATCTCTTTGACTTTATTTCTCCCTCCTTTGCTCCAGTGGCATTGGCCTTGCTCTTCTCAGCCATGCTAGGCTCATTGCCATCTCAAGTCTCTGAACTTTACCTCTAGAGGAACTGCCCCAGATGTTCACCTGGTTGGCTTACTCTTTTCATTCAAATCCCTGTTAAATGTTGCTCCTCAGGGAAGCCTTCCCTCCTCATCCTACCTAAAATAGCCACTTTATTCCCTCACACGTCACTCTCTATTTCTCACACTGCTTTATTTTTCTTCATGTGACACTTATCACTACATGACAATATACCATGTACAGTCAGTTCTTGTTATTTGCAGTAGTATGTTCTATGACATCAACATGAACACTGAATTAACCAATACTAGTCCACTGCTCCTAGGGAAATACAGGATTAGATTCCTGTGAGCCTCTGGTCACAACATTTTTGTTAGCTGATCAACACCTAGCCTTGTTTTATGTGTATTTATGTTTAAAGACATCTTATTTAATATATATATAATTGATTCAATTTACATTGAACCACGGCTAACAATACTATGACTTATGACTTAGTAAAGCTATGTAATACTAAATTTTCTCTGTAAGACACGTCACAGCCTTCTCGTACTTAGGAACACTAAACAGCATGTTAGCTCTATGCTTGTGGGCCATTTTAAACAGCAAAATCACCAACAAGAAGTACAAAAATAAGAAAAATGTAGCACTAAATATACTGCAAAAAGGATACTTGTTTACAGTATGAGACCTGTAATAAAATGCAGAGCATTGCCTTGTTTGACCTCAGCTGGGAAACGCATGTTGGGTGACACAAATTTTTCTCCACTGTGTACATGTCCCTGTCCATGAAAGATTACAAAAATGCTGAGTATTGAGTTTGAGGTTACAAATACATTTTAACAAGTAAGAGGATTCATAAATGTGGAATTTGCAAATAATATCAACTGTATTTTTTTGTTTGTTAGTTTCTGTCATTCAACCATAAGTTTAGGCTCCATGGGAACAGGAACTTTTTTTTGTCTTACTCAGCACTGAATCTTCAAACAGACCTAGAGTAGTGTATGGGTAATAGCAGCCCTATAATAAATACCTGTTGAATGAATTATTTAATCTGAAGTCTAGAAAAATACACGTGGGTTTACAGGGGCATTATATTTTGCAGGAAATTCATCAGTGGGCTGCATCTTGAGGCTTGACTCTTCACAAGAGTTTGGGAATTTATTGCAATAACTGTCCTCTTAAAATAATCTGATTTTCTGAAACTGGATTGGGGCAACCTTTTTTTTTTTAACCAAAAAGGGCAATCTCTGACAAGTTTGCATCCAGGGCAAGAGTGTCTTGAAGAGGCTCCATGAAGTACACTTTGATTTATCCCATTAGGTGCCCTCCTGAGCATTCCCCAGAACACTGGATGGCTGCAATCTACCTGCTTCACATGTATCTGAGTGATTCTCTAAATAAAGGAAAGTACACAAGGTGTTATGGGTTGAACTGTGTCCTCCAAAAAGATAAGTTGAAGTTCTCACCCCCAGTACTTGTGAATGTGACATTGTTTGGAAATACGGTCTTGGAAGATGTTATCAGTTAAATTAACATGAGGTCATACTGGAGTAGGGTATGCCCTAATCCAATATGAGTGGTGTCCTTGTAAAAGAGCAGAAGAGACACAGACACACAGACACAGAGGGAAAACCATGCAAAGGTAAAAACAGAGATTGGAGTGATGTATCTTTAAGCCAAGGAGCTTCAAAGATTGCCAGGAACCACCAGAAACTTGGGAGAGGCAAGGAAGGATTTTCCTCTAAAGCCTTCAGAGATGGCATGGCCCTGTGACACCTTGAATTTGGACTTCTAGCCTCCAGAATTGTGAGACAATAAATTTCTGTTATTTTAAGCCATCCACTTTGTGGTATTTTATACTGGCAGACCTGGGAAATGAACAAATAATGTTTAGAGTTGGTGTTTGACACCAAAGTAGAAGAATGAGTATAGGATTAAGAGTAGACTTTTTTTTTTTTTCCTATCTCCTATGAGACAAAAAGTCACTTTCTATGGTACCAAGTGAAGAATGAAGCAAGATATATTGACAATTTAATCATCTCTGTCTTAAGTTTTAAAAAGTATGATCTTTTGAGACGCATCCTAGAGACCACTTGAAACTAACTTGAAGTGTTGGGAGATAATATTGCACAGTTTGAGCCACTGCTGAGATTTTGGCCACCAAGAAAAGACAGTGAGAATATTTAAAAGTATAATTAATTTTAATGATAAGAACAACCATTACCAGAAATGATATTCTCTTTTAAGTAATTAAGAACTTTAGCCAAGAAACTAGAGGTAAAGTCAAGATGAATGGCAATGTACCCAGTTGCAAGGTGCCTGGTACAGTGCCACAGGTGACAGGCAGAGCTAGGTTCACTGCTATTTAACATGTTTATTCATGATCCGGTTGAGGGAACTAAGAACACAGTCATGAAGTGGGCAGATGCTGCCAAATTCAGAAGCATTGTAAATGCAAAGGAGGACAGAGGAATGAGACCAATAGGCAGGCAAAGGGAAAATGAATTTCCACCTTGAAGATCTACAAGAGCAAACACAGACGAAGCACTGAAAGCAGTAATATAGAAAAAGAAAGTCCTAGAGGTAATTCAAGAAAGAGGACTTAAGTTTAATGAAAGCTGTAAAAGAGCTAAAGCGCTACCAGGAGCTCTAAGCTCCCCATGTACCAGAAAATGTGGGAGTTTAAAATGCAAGATAGTGGAGATAAATGGCACATTTCCTGAATCTCCTTCCAGCCTCTGTGAGTGTGGGAGAGATCAGCTGGCTATTTCCAGCTCCTCACTCTAAATATTGGGATCTAACTTGTTAGGTCTCTTTGGTGTCAGACTAGCCCAACGCCAAAGGGTTTGAGACAGTCACATTTATCAAATTGCCTTGTTGATCAAATCAGAGTTGGTTAACATGATTTTATGGGGTTAAAAAAAAGTCAGTCCCCTTAATTATGAAAGGTGCATGGAACTCTCTACTCTCAAGACTGAAGAAAAAAGATACCAGTTTATGTTTGATACTTACCGGGGGAAAAAGGGGAAGGATAAAATAAAAGAAGGAGCGCAGTGGATTGCAAGTTTATGAATCCTGGATCATATATTTTAAGACAATGAATAAGATGAAAGTCTATTTTCCATCTCCAATACCCAGGGTGCCCTAATTTAAATTAGGAAGGGCATCTCAACCTCAGCACTATTGATATTTTGGACCAGATAATTCTTCGTTGTGGGGAGAGTGTTTTTCTGTACATTGTAGGATGTTAGCAGCATCCCTGATCTCTACCCACTGGATGTCATTAGCGCTTTCCCACCAACTCATGACAACCAAAAACATCTGCAGACATTGCCACATGTCCCCCGAGAAGCAATCTTTCTTCCTACCTTCCAGCCTCCCTGCCTCTCCCCACTCCATTGAGAACCACTAAGCTAGATGAATGGACTTTGTGATAGAAAGAGGAGAAAGGTCTTCCAAATTGGGGAATATTTCTATGGGTCTCTGACAGAAAGGTCATCCCTTTTCTCTATATCTCTATATAGACTGTATATAGACTCTATATGACCTGTTGACTTGTACAGCCCTTAATGTTTCAGAAAGGATATAAATATATTTAGCCAAGTCACTGTGTTTAAGATGCTCTTTTCATTTATCTCATACAAGCATTGAAATCTAGGAAACTCTCACATTGTCATTTAAGGCTTCGGGAACCACTCACGACTTTAAGGCTTCCATCTTCTTGCTCTGGGCTTGCCTATCTTAGGGGGTTGACCTATTGAGATAACACATGACTTCCATTGGATCACCTTTCCCAGAGCAGTGCTGTGCTGCCCACTGAGACTTGCTTCCACTGAACCAGTGTAGGATGCTGCTCACTGGAATTTTGATAAGAAGTGTGGCTGGGCTGCAGTCTGACCAGCTTTATGCAAACCCAGCCAATTCCCAAGGCAGAGAACACATTGCCAGTACTATGCTCCCATGGTCTGAGTGTGGATGCCCCGACCTGCACTATTTGCAAACACAATCAGGTGGAATCAGAATCACTTCAGGTCCTAACTTTGTGGAGCAGCCTTGCAAAAGCACATTGGAGGATTTTATGTATTGATTAAGCACAGTAATATTAATATGATTTTTGCCTCTAGTCAACTTCTCTCTTAAGGATATTCCCAGCTGGAACAATGGAAGTTTCTCTGATTCCAGCTGAATACTAATGTGGTAAACTTTGTGGTGACCATTTGACTGACGTCTTTTCTTCCTTTCTCCCTTCTACTCCTCCCCCTTTTCCTGTATTCCTCTGGAGAGAATAGCCTTCCAGGTTTCATGTGGGGCTCACGTGTCTCCTCAGCTTGCCACTGACGCAGTGACTGATGGTTTGCAGTGCTGCCTCCCCTGACCTCGTCAACATCAGAAACTGCTCGCACATCTCAGTCACCTCTGACAGCCTTTGAGCAGAGAAATGAGACAGTCTCCCTGAGACAAAGGCTTCTGGCCTGGGGTAAAAAATTCCTTTTGAAAAAAAAAAAAAAAATTGAACACTCTACAGACCACACTGCTTTCCATTCATCTTGTAGTCTGGCCCATCCATCCCCAACTTCATGTTAGCTTTTAGACATTATAGCCTTTTCTATTTCTTGGAGGCCAGCCACAGTAACTCAGATGTTTTTACATTATAATGGCTGAATCCTTCAGAGCAAAGAAAGCTGGTCAGTTTACACAACAGCAGTTAATTATGATTTTTGATTAGCAAAGTAAAGATAAATCTTATTTTTTAGTGTAACACCCAGTAGTCAACCCAAATAATATTGGGGGAGGGGGGATAAAAAGGAAGGAAAGCTATGACCCCAGAATTAATATGGAGAAGAACCAGTCTCATTGAATCAAAATGACATTCTAGAGTGTTTTACATGGAGATATAATATGTAAATAGCTATGTGATATGTTAATTAAAGCAAATGAAAAAAGAAGGAGAACTGAATATTGATCCTTATTTTTACTCTGTTTGGTAAATAAACTGTCCTGATATATTTAAGCTCAATTTTCTTGCCCCAATAATGGAATAAAATGCCTGTTTTCTCCCCTCCACGAATTCCAGCCTCAGTCCATCCTTGTTTAAGAATGCCAAGTCTTTTAGATCATTAGAAAAGAGTACATTAAAATATCAAGTGTATTGCTTTTCCATTGAGTTCTTCTTCAGTCAGCCAGGTTGATAGTATCACTGCTCAGTGGCACAGGTGGCTGGCTGTTCTCTAGAACATAGCACAAAATAGTAGGTGTGGAATTCTTGCTGGGAACTGAATGTCCAGCTAGGGGCTACACTTCAAGCATCCTTTGCATTCATGTGGGACATGTGACTGTGATGTGTGCCACTTAGGGACTGACACAAAAAACTAGAGTTAAGAGATTTAGCAAATAAAAATACAGGATGCCAGTAAAATTTCAGGTAATTGCATGGCATAGACTTATATTAAAAATTATTCATTGCTTGTCCAAAATTCAAATTTAACTGAGCAGCCTGTTTTTTATCTGGCAACCTACTTCCCGTGCAAGGGTCTCTGTTTCCTGATGACTGCGCCCAGGGAAATTTGTAAGCCATGATGAATATGGAAGAACCTCCACCTGTCTGGCTTCCTGACTGGCTGTAGGTAACAGAGATCTGCTCCTGCCTCAGACTAGATTTTATGCAAACAAGAAATCTACTCAAGTTGTGTTAAGCCGCTGTGATTTCAGGATTTATCTGTCTCAGCATACCTGAACCAATAAGATTGCAGTCTTAAGAGGAAAAAGAGTTTCTTTTCTTTTCACCCACATACTTAGAGTAGAGCTCAAAGGGATCTTAAAGGCCATCTTGTTCAAGTCAAAGTTTTTATGAAAGAGATAACAGAATTCTAGACACAGGAAATAACCGCAATCTATTAACTATTTATGACAGAGGCAGAATTGGAACCCTCCTTTTCTATTCCTCTGCATAATCCTTTTCCTACTTTAGGTAGCTTTCTTATGTAGTCTCTGTTCACCACCAAATAATGGACATATATCAGTCTTACAGTCACCAGTGATACTACAGAGAAAAGCTCAGATGGCGCTCTGTTCCTCACACAGTTTGTCAATCATGTGGTAAGAAGGGTGTATAATGGCAAACGTGGCAGATGTAGACAATATCCATAGCAAATGCTACTGGAATTCACAAGACAAAGTCGTTTTGGAGAGGGATGCTGAGTAGAGAGTACCGAGCCCAAGCAAGGCTTTATAAAAAGGGCAGAACTTAGACCAGCAGAGAGGTCTGTACACAGGAAACATTCAGTGCAGAGGGAGTCGTGAAAGCAAAGAGCTGAGGAGCAGATCGTCACAAAATAATACTTGAGCAATTAATATCAGTGTCTCATGGCTCAGGTGCAAATGGCCAAACAAGGGCCTCCAAATCAATATGAACTTCTTAGTTCACTAAAACAGATATTTACACTGAAAAATCAGGAGATTTTTTACATTCTGAGTCTTACAACATCTTGGCCACAAGCCTTTTAAATATCATTTGTCCATTGACAGGTTCCTCTGGGCTTTGGAGAGGCAGCATACAACTAATACTTCACAATAAAATGATTTTCTCATCCTTTAATTTGGAGAGAATACATACAGTCAGTATTTTCTCCATGATGCAAGGAAACCAGCACCAAAGTTGGGAAATATTGTTAATGCGAAACAGTGAATCTCAGTGGCCTGGGAAAATGAAAAGAAGTGAGGGAGCTTTTACTTCCTCTTCAGTTTATTGGAATGTATTGATTGAATTGGAGTATGGGGAGGAACAGACTCACTGTCAGTATCGGCAATAATAATGTTGACTCATGTGGGGATGGGACTTACTCCTGACCGCTACAACCATTTAATATGGTTGTTTTGTCCTATAGTCCTCTATGCCTGTGGTAAGGTAAGGCTTCAAGGATATAAAAAAAGAGTGAAGCTTCTTGCTGGGTTTTGTTTTCAAAGAAAGGAAAGTCGTTTGTGAGGGATGTTTCAGTTTGGGTTTAGACACTTGACTGAACTTGACACCTGTATATGTAAAGACTTCTGTCCATCTAGAAGTGGCTGTACTGTGGGCAGTTTATGCATTTTGCCACTCTTTACAGTTCCTAAAAGCATCATCATTAGCCACAAGGTATTGTATAAGAAGCACTGCAGTAAATAACTCTTTTTGGTTGATTCATGTAAACATATACACGTTTGTAAATGTATAACATAAACATTTGTATGTTCAACAAATCAATAAAAATAATTATTATTGATAGTAATAGTTCATCCAGTTTATTTTTCAGCCATTCAGTGTACATATACTGATCACTGCCACTTTTTTGAGCCCAAAGAACTTGGTGATTAAAACCATGAGCGCTGGAGCTAGATGTCTGGGTATCCTGGCTTGCCTATCTACCAGTCTTATGGCTGTGGGCAAGTTACTAAACCTCTCTGTGCCTCAGTTACTCTTGCTGTATAACAAACTTCCCCAAACTTAGTGGCTTGAAACAACTGCTTTATTATTCTCCTGGATTGTCTGGGTCAGGGATTCAGACAGGAATTCAGACCAGGCATGGGGGGCGGGGGGGGGGGGCGGGGATGGCTTATCTCTCTTCCGTGAAGTCTGGGGCCTCAGCTGGGAAAACTTGAAGGCTGGAGACATTCAGAATCTTCTGGCATCTGGAATTACCTGGGTTGGGCTGGGCTGGGCTGACTAGAAGACTACGGATGTTAACTGGAGTACCTAGACGTAACCTCTCCATGTGGCTTGGTATCATTACAACATGGCAGTCTTGGGGTGGTAGAACTTCTTATACAGGGGCTCAAGCTTCAAGTGTGAGTACTCCAGCAAACAAGATGGGGGCTGCACCACATTATATGCCCCATCCTCGGTGTCATAACCCTGACATCTGTTATATTGTGTTGGTTGAAATAGTCACAGATGCTTCCAGATTCAAGGAGAGGAGACTCGTCCCAGATTCTTGCAGCATTGTTGAAAATGTCCAGTTTTCCTTAAAAGGGGATAAAAATAGTACGTCCCTCATAAAGTTCTTTTTCTTCAGGCTTGTATAAGATAATCTTCATAAAGTGCTAAGAACGGTGCATGGTAAAACATTCAGTTAAGGACAGCTTTTGTTATTCTGTATAACAGACTCAATGCTGAGGCTTCAGAAATGACAGAGACTCAGTCTCAGCTGCTTAGAGAGATTCACAGGTATATATGAGCTCACTGGGGTCTTCTGTATGCAACTGCACTCTTCTCTTGAGCTCTTAAGGAGCCAAGTATTATCTAATCCAATTGCTCACCACACTTCATCCTCCAATGATTCTGTGAGGTGAGCAGTGTTGAGCATTCTTCTTATACCTATTTAACTAAAAAGAAAATTGAGACCCAGAGAGGTTAAATGACATGGCTAATGTTACAGGGACTTCGTGGCAAAAGGCAGAGTTGGAGGAAAGTTCACAGGGCTCGAATCTTTTGTTTCTGTAAGTCACCCATGGAAACTCTGAGTCGGTCCTTTCAATATGCCCTTTTCTGTGCAGGAAAAGGACTTACCCGCTTCCACAAGGAGCATAAGGGACGCTGTAGGTACTGTAGCCTAGAGGCTCCACCATGCACTTTGGCCTCTAAAGAAGCTATTGTCACATTTTCTCCCTCTTCGCCCTGCAGGAAAACACTGCAATACTGGGGGACCTCATTAAAAGAGACACACTAGCAGGAGGCAAAGTGTGGAGAAAAAGAACAGGGAACCGCTCCTCACACCCACATCCCTTTCTGCGGTTACTTCCCTCCAGCAGTTGGATTGCTCCACTCGCCAGGCAGCTTCTCCCTTCCAGCTCCCCCAATCCCACTTTCACTAAAAGTAAACCTCCCATTAGCGCCACCACTGACTTCTGAAGGGGCACAACAATAAATTGAATTTCCAATTTAAACTGGAGATAGGCAAGAGGAGAATGAACTTTACAAGAGCTGCCCGTCCGTCCGTGCTCCCAAGCTGTAGCAATTGTTCCCGACAATGCAGAGAGAGAGGCGCCTGCTACTCTGATTCCGTGTTTTCTTCCTAGTAGAGATGGATTTGCATTCTCTTCTAATCCAGTCCGACTGCCAGGGCCAGGCCCTTAGGGCTTGAATTCAGCCAGGATTCTGTAGGGTCCGTGCCTGGGAGGGTTGCTGGTATAAAACATGCAGGGGGCTTGGGAGGCTTGACTTTAATCCCCAGCTGTGCCTTGGTATTTCTTTCTCATTAAGTGCGTCAGGGTTATCGGAACTGGGAGAATGGTTACAAATAAGTTCCGCAATTCATTTCTCCCATCCTTGCACAACCCATGAATGTCACTTTTTCCCCCGGAGAGCAAACTGATTATAGTGACAATCATCAGCCACCACCTGGACTTTAGCATCCCAGATGAACTGGCATGAGGTCCCAGGACAGGACCACCATCAACAACAATGGACTGAGATTTTATATATATTTTAAAAACCTTCATTGCAGGTCTATCAAGTGCATGTTCCCAGAGCTTTAGGTGCTTCTTATGCACATGACCTTTGAGGATCACTGGTGAGGACCTACCCATTTCACAGATACTGATAGAACTAGAAAGCACTTCATGAAATTAGAAGGGGATCTTTTTGGGGGTTAAGTACTACTTCGTATGTACCAAACCTGTTGCAATCAAGTAGATTTCGACTGATAGCAACTCTACAAGACAGAATAGAGCTGCCTCACCGGGCTTCCTAGGCTGCAGTCTTATGGGAGCAGATTGCTAGGTCTTTTCTCCCGTGAAGCGGCTGATGGGATCAAACTGCTGACCTTTCCATTAGCAGCTGAGCACTTAACCACTGTGCCACTAGGGCAGATTAACCAGTAAGCAGGTGGCACAGTGGTTAAGAGCTATGGCTGCTAACCAAAAGGTCGGCAGTTCTAATTCAGCAGCCGCTCCTTGGAAACCCACTGGGACAGTTCTACTCTGTCCTGTAGGGTCGCTATGAGTTGGAATGCAAAGGCTTACAGTCAGCAAAGTATGCACAGGCTTAATTGGGTTTACTTACTAATCTGTAGTGCACAGCTTTGATGTGGTGAGAAACAGGTGAAATTGTCCACTACAGATTAATAAGTAAGCACAAGTAAGACATGCCTACCTTGTTTATTGGGTAATCTGTCCTTGTACTTCATATACAGCCTACTAAATTTATGGAAGGTATTACAGGCAGTCCCCGGGATACGAACATCTGACTTAACACACAACTCATACTTGCCCTTTAATGTTATGTAAATTTGTCCTCACTTTGAAATGATTGAAGTTGAACCAACCTCTACTCTCAACAAATTCTTCATCACAATTACCTTCACTTGCTGCACAAGCAGCTTTTAAATCATTGAAAAGG
The DNA here is from genome assembly GCA_030035585.1 of Dugong dugon. NCBI lineage: Eukaryota > Metazoa > Chordata > Mammalia > Sirenia > Dugongidae > Dugong > Dugong dugon. The sequence goes on from CM057464.1 coordinate 69,349,751, forward strand.
CTTCAAGCCTTTTCTTGCACTAAAACCAAAAAAATCAAACCACCCACTACCGTAGAATGGATTTCAATTCACAGCAACCCTATAGGACAGGGGAGAACTGCACCATAGGGTTTCCAAGGAGCAGCCGGTAGATTTGAACTGCCGACTTTTTGATTAGCAGCCATAGCTCTTAACCACTGTGCCACCAGAGCTTTCTTGCACTAAGTAAGGCTAAATAAGAACTGTATGCACCTGTTCTGACTTACTTACAAATTCTTAAAGACACACTCAGGATGGATTTCATTCATAACCTGGGGGACTGCCTGTGTTTCTAAGAGTTGCTCTCCTATACTTGGATTAATTGTTGGGTTAATTGGCAAAATGTGTGCTGAGCACCAGTTAACACACTAACCACTGAGCTTTGTGCTGGGGACTTAAAGATGATTAAGACATCTTCCTGCTTAGGGACAGTTGCTCTCCATGGGGGAAGATTTTTACCCCTCCAAGAGGACATTTGGCAGGGTCTGGAGACATTTTTACTTTTCACAACTGACGTGTGTGCGTGTGTGTGTGTGTGTGTGTGTGTGGGTGTGTGTGTGAGTGCATGTTGGGAGAAGAGGATGGTACTACTGGCATCTAGAGAGCAGAGGCCAGGGAGGCTATTAAACTTCCTACAATGCATAGGACAGTCCCTACAGCAAAGAATTATGTGGTTCAAAATCAAAATGTCAGTGGTGCCAAGGTTGAGAAACCGTTCTTATGAAGCTGAGCATTTTGTGAAAGTTTTAATAAGTGCTAGAATAGAGATAGGTACAAGGCACAACTTAAACAGATCTAAAACAGAAAGGCACAGGACTAGGACTGACGCCTCCTCTGTTCTGTCAACCTGCACCACTCTCTTCTGCCCAAGGCCAACTATTTTTCCTCTCTTGGGGGAGGGGGTCATGTTTTTCATTTATTTTTCTTTTGGGAGTACCTGACAAACTCCATTCAGGTGTGAACAAAAAGGCTGGGCCATGGGAGGAAACTAAGGTCCTTTCCTAACACGAGTAGGTCTGGAATACTTGGAGAGCAAAGGACCCCTTTGAATCTTCCCTCTTAGTATTTCCCCTCTCTTCCTTTAAAAGACTTTACCCACAGTGAGTGGAATCATTGGGCTCTAGGTGATGAGCATTATTGAACACAGGTTTCAAAATTCTAGATTCCTGTCTTTAGCATTCGTTTACTAAGTGACCCTGAAAAATCATTTCCTCACAATGGGCATTGATTTCTTCATCTGTAAAATTAAGTCATTGAATAGATGATTGTCTAGTCATTTTCCAATTTATTGATTAGATAGGCTGCTTTGTTCAGCCCCTAATGCCTGCTGGACTTCATACTCCTTTCACACTCAAGAAGTAGAGTAAAAACATGGGGTGATTCCTATTCCACCATTCTGCACCTCTAGCGGGATGAAGAAGAGATGCTTAAAAGGGATTAATTGTACACTAGATCCTGGGAAGGAGACGATTCCACATTTTCTCTTCGGCTGGGTAGTGGTCATTAAGGCATCTGAAAGCATGCAAAGGGGTGAAAAGAGGAGAGCAGAATAAGGGCCTGATAGGATATGTCTCCTGTGGTGTAGAGTGTCTGCCTGTTAATCCACCAGTACTTTCTTCCTCATGTTGAGGAAACAATGATTATGGAAAGGGACCTTTTCCTTTCGGCTGTTTCCATTTAACCCTAAAGAATATTTCTAATTATGCAGGAATAATGAAGCATAGAGGATTAGTAAAAATATGAAGACTGATCAGTAATTAGAACGTGTTCAGAGTTACTAGTTTTCTTACTGAGGCATAGATGACTTCTCTCCTTTCTGAATTCCTATTGCACTTAAAATCTTTATGTTATCACAGGGCTTAGCAATTAAATGTTCTTTTGAGATATTTTGCATCTTCTGTTTATCTCCCCAACTAGACTGCTTTGATATTAAAAAAAAAAAAAACAAAAAACCAAACCTATTGCCATTGAGTCTATTCCAACTCATAGTGACCCTGTAGGACAGAGTAGAACTGCCCCATAGGGTTTCCAAGGAGCAGCTGGTTGATTCAGACTGCCCACCTTTCAGACAGCAGCCGAGCTCTTAACCACCATGATAGGAGGTAGCATTTTAGATAAGAGACAGGAGTTCTCTCTTAGTCTCCCTTTAGTACTCCCACAGAATCCACATTAGTGCTATACACATGGAAGATGTAATTCAGTAAATATTTGAGTAACTGGAACTTCATTTCAATGAGTACCTTTCCTTGAACTTCTCTGCTTAACAAGGGTATTTTCACACTTCTTTTAAGGTATGACTTATTTTTGAATTATCAGTTGATAATGCAAAACTTTTGACTAGTACAATGAATTTGTATCATTTAGATGTGTTGAAAAATACGTTTAGCTTGTGTGGGCCTAGAGCTGGGTTTCTCAACCTCAGCACCATTGACATTTTAGACTGGGTAATTCTTTGTTGTAGGGGGCTGTCCTATGCATTGTTGGATGTTTAGCAGCACTCCTGACCTCTACCCACTGGATGCCAGTAGTACCCTTCCCAATTGTGACTGACAAAAATGTGTCCAGATACTGACAAATGTCCCCTAGGGGTCAAAGTCATCCCTCCCCGCACTGAGAAGCATTGGTCTGGAGGAAAACATAAGAAGACTCTCCAGAAAGCATTTATCATTTGGTAATTGTCTACTGATTTCTGAAAGATCCATGATGTAAAGACATTTCATGTTTTTCTTAAAAATCCATTAAATTTACTCTTCTACATTCACTCATTCTCCAGACATTCATTTAACAACTACTGTTTTCCGGGCACCATGGAGGTATACAATGATGAATATAATCTAGTTCCAGATGCAAAGAATGAATGATCTGAAAGTGAAGATAACTCATGAGCCAAACAATGGACTAGCAGAAAAAAAGTCATGCTTTAAAACAAGGCTACTCAAGAATATACTTTCCAGACCACTGGTAGTTCGTGAATTTTTTAATTACTGATTCAAGAATGTAAATGAAACACATCACTAAGCACATTATTTAGATCAGCTGACTTTATTTATTTTCATAACAAGACTTTATCAATGAAGGAAGCATCACCTTGATTTACATTCTAATGCAGGGTCCTCCTTTCAGCAACACTACTCCAAAAAACTTACAGGGAGAAAGGTGTTGTGCTTCACATAGGGGAAGTGTGATGAACAAGTTGAAGAAACGATTGGGGAAGCATTCATGACTGAGGGGGCAACTGCTCAGGGTTTTGGAAGATGAGTAGGTATATTAGAGTTAACTACTATAACACGTAACCCAAGAGCTCATTGGTTTAATACAGTGAAAATTGAATTCTTGATTAAGTTGTCATTTATCATACGTCACCCAAGAAGTTCTGTTCTTGCATTCATTAGAGAAACAGATTCTTTCTCTATGGTGGCCAAACATATTCCATGGTCTTGAGAGTTCTCCATTGAATTCAGTTGGAGGGTAAGTAAGAGAAAGTGTAGTGAGACACACCCATCCCAAACCATCTCATATATCACTGTAATCATATGCTTACTACATATCTTACTTATATTCCATTGGTGAGATTGAGTCACACACCCCCTCAATATGTAGTCTTGCAGTGTGTCAAGAAAAAATAAGAGCCATGGATATCATTGAGCACTAGCTCTGTCTGTCATAGATATTATGGGGTAGGTGTTTTAGGAAAACAGAATAATGAATACGGAAGAGTTGGCAGGAAGATTCAGACCACAAATAAGTAAGGATTATAAGTTAACAGAAAAATAGATTGCGTGTGAAGGCAAGTCACAGGAGATATGGCTGAAATATGTTGCTTAGATTGCAATGATATTTTCAGTGGTGATGGACAGTTGTTGGACACTATTGATCTTTTTAAATGACTTCTCAGAAGTTGAATTATTAAATAATTTTTTTTTCTTACTATAAAAATGTATAGAATAGAGATTAACTGCGTCAGAGGGGAAGGTCAACATGGCACTATAGACAGAAGCACCACGCTGTCCCTCCACAGCAAAGACCTAAAAAACTAAGTAAAACAGAGACAGTTGTCAGTCCTGGAACCTTAAGCATCAAATGAAGAGATAAAGAACTCAACCAAGCACCGAAGGGAATAAGAAACTGACAGAGAACAGAGAGTGATAAGAGTTACGAGTAGAGATCCCTTATTGGCTAATGCAGCAGAGATCTACCATCTTGAACTCCTGTCAGAGACTGGTGGACAGGCAGTATGGAAAAGCAGATTCATGGAGCTCCCAGCAGGAGACAGAGCACCTGGTTAGTAGTGATACATGCTTTCCCAAGCCCCAACCTTCCTCCCACTGCTCAGCCTTCTCCACTTCCTGGAGGGCCAATCTGCAGTTTCCTGGCTGGCCAATCCTCACCTTCCAAGTAGACTGATTTACTGCTTCCAGGCAGGCCAATACGCCATGTCACAGCAGACTGAGACTGCGGCACAAGAGGCACCAATTCCTTGCTGCAAGGATTTGCCCTGCCTACACCAGCTAGATTCTTCATTTTTTTGTTGCTGGTGTTACTTTTTTTGGCCTCTTTTGGTTTCTTCCCTGCCTCTCACCTCCTCCCCTCCTTTCTCTCGAACACCTGACTTTGTGTGCCATCTTTGCTTCTTCTTGACAGGCTGTGAAGTGGCGCTTGGCTGAGGAACTGTCTCCCTGATCTGTGCTACCACGTTGGTGGGATCCCTGGGAGATTTTTTTTTTCTGTTTGTTTGTTTTCTTATTATTTTTTCTTCATCTCTCGATTAGTGGCCTCTTTCTACTTACCTTCTTTTCCTGTCTCCTGAATACCTGGCACTGTGAGTCATCTCCAGGTCTTCTAGACAGACTGTACTGCATGGCTTGGGAGCTGTTTCCTTGGTCTGCAAAGTGGATCCCTGGGGGAATTATTTTCTCTTTCAATTTTTGTTTATTTTTTTCCTTTTGTTTTTCTTCATTTCTTGGTTTCTCATCTCTCTACTCCAACAGCAGGCTCCCGCGGCACTTTTTTTTGGCTCCCATTTCTCCCTCCTCTTTCTATTCTGTCCTATACCCAACCTAGCTCCAAAGATCAGAACCTCCCCCTCCCTCTCCCTCCTGCCTATCTGTATCATGTGCTGAACATTGCACTCCTGAGCAGCACAGGTACAGCCTACTGGAAGCAGCCTTGCACTGACACCCGGCTGACCTTATTGGCCCCAGTATGTGCTACAAACAACCCATCCCAGCCCCTCTCCTTCAGCTGGACCTGCCCTACTGCACCATAGCTGAGCGACTGACCCTGCCCATTGAACAAGGAAGTTAAAAATACCATGTCCACACATGAGCAAACAACAAAGAATGCACAGCCTGCCTGCTCAGATATAATCAAATAAAACAAGAAAAAGCAGGATGAAACAAACAAATCTACAATCAATAAATGAAGAAAATAACTACTGAATGTCCTGAAGACAGCAGACAATATCAAAACATAAAAAAACAGGACAGGATGGCTCCAGTAGGCATCCAAAATAAAACACCAGATAACTGTCCGGTAGAAGAAAGGGCATTAAAACTACCTGACAGGGAATAAAAATCTCTAATGTTCAGAGCTATCCAAGAGTTGAAGAAAAAGCAGACAAAAATGTGGAAAAAATAGACAAATTCATGGAAGGGCAGACAAATTCATGGAAAAGACAGACCAAAAAAAATTGGAAGAATTAAGGAAAACAATACAGGAACAAAAGGCTAATATAAATTCACAGCTAGAAATCATACAGTAACAACAGTTAGAAATCCAAAAGATAAACAACAGGACTTCAGAAATGGGCAGTGTCATAGAAGGGCTGAGGAGCTGGCTTGAAATGATGCAGGACAGGTACAGTGAAATTGAAGACAAACACTTGGATACAACTTTGTTTGAGGAAAAATAGGGAAAAAGAAAGAAGAAAAATGACGAAACCCGGAGAATTATGTGGGATAAAATCAAAAGCAAGAATTTGCAAGTGATTGGAGTTCCAGAACAGGGGAGAAAACAGAAAACACAGAGAGGATCATTGAAGAATTGCTGACAGAAAATTTCCCTACTATCATGAAAGATGAAAAGCTGACTGTCCAAGAAGCTCAATGAACCCCATATAGGATATACTCCAAAAGAAAATCACCAAGGCCTATCATAATCACACTTGCTACAACCAAAGAAAAAGAAAGAATCCTGAAAGCAGCTTGAGAAAAACGAAAAGTCACATACAGAGGGGAAAAAATAAGACTAAACTCTGATTACTCAGCAGAAACTATGCAGGCAAGAAGGCAATGGGATGACATGTATAAAATCTTGAAAGAAAAAAAATGCCAACCAAGAATAATATATCCTGCAAAACTCTCATTCAAATATGATGGTGAAATTAGGACATTTCCAGATAAACAGAAATTAAGGGAATATCTAAAACCCAAGCCAAACTTACAAGAATTATAAATGGAGTCCTTTGGATTGAGAACAAACAGCATCAGACCACAGCCTGAATCTGGGATGTAAGATTGCAAGAGCCAGATACCAACCTAGGAAAAGAACTCTCAAGGACTATCCAAAACCAAAGGAATTACAACAGGGAACCAGAGAGGTTGATTTGTAAATGCCAAAAACATCAGAAAAATAAAAGAGGGAATAAATGCTCTAGGTACAGAACTTTCTAATGGAGAGGAAGGCAAGGTCATACCAAGTAATAATAGACTGGTTCAAACCTAGATAGATAAGGGTAAATTTCAAGGCAACCACAAAGAAAGTTAACAAACCTACTCATCAAAATAAAGAAGAAAAACATAAAGTCTCAGTAAAAACAAAATCTACAAACAAAAGAAATGAAACAGTATCCACAAACAAGAAGAATTCAGCATAGGAGAGTAAGAAGAACAAAGAAATCGCCAGCACCACAAGAGAAAAGTGCTATAAAAGGACAGCAATACACTCACACCTATCAATAATTACACTGAACGTAAATGGCCTAAATACACGCATAAGAGACAGAGAGTGACAGAATGGATTAAAAAAACAGGCTCCATCAATATACTGTCTACAAGAGACACACATTAGAAACAAAGAAATAAATTTATTAAAAATCAAAGGATGGAAAAATTATATCAATGAAATAGCCATCAAAAAAGAGCAGGAGTGGCAATAATAATCTCAGATAAAATAGACTTTAAAACAAAATCCCCCATAAAAGACAAAGAAGGGCACTATATCATGATTAAAGGGATGATCCATCATGAAGACATAACCATAATAAATATCTACACACCCAATGACAGGGCTCCAAAATACATAAAACAAACTTTAACAGCACTGAAAAGAGAAATTGACAATCCTACTATAATAGTAGGAGACTTCAACACACCACTCTCAATAAAGGGCGAAACATCTAGAAAGAAACTCAACATAGATATAGAAGATCTAAAGACCACAATCAGCCAACTTGAACTCATAGACATATATAGAACAATCTACCCAACAGCTGCAAAGTACACATTTTTCTCCAATGTACATGGAATGTTCTCCAGAATAGACCACATCTTAGGCCACAGAGCAATCCTCAACAAGATCCAAAACACTGAGATAAAGTATCTTCTCAGATTACAATGTCATCAAAGTAGAAATTAACAACAGGAAGAGCAAGGAAAAAAAAAAATGAATTACATGGAAACTGAATAATACTCTGCTTAAAAACCACTGGATAATAGAAGAAATGAAAGATGAAACCAAAACAAAAAATTCCTAGAATCAATGTAAACACATCACACCAAAACTTCAGGGACACAGCAAAGGCAGTACTCAGGGGTCAGTTTATAGCAATAAATGCACACATCAAAAAGAAGAAAGGGACAAAATCAAAACATTAGGTACATAATTCAAATAGAAAGAGAACAGCAAAAGAAGCCTACAGCCACCAGAAGAAAGGAAATAATAAAGATCAGAGCAGAAATAAATGAAATAGAGAATAGAAAAACAATAGAAAGAATCAACAAAACCAGAAGTTGGTTCTTTGAAAGAATCAACAAAATCAAAAAATCACTAGCCAAACTGACAAAAGAAAAACAGGAGAGAACGCAAATAACCCAAACAAGAAATGAAATGGGGAACATTACAACAGACCCAACTGAAATAAAAAGGATCATAACAGAGTATTATGAAAAACTATACTCCAACAAATTTGAAAATCTATAGGAAATAGACAAATTTCTAGAAACACACTACCTACCCAAAGTATGACAAACTGATGTTGAAAATCTGAATAGACCCATAACAAGAGAAGAGATTGAAAAGGTAATTAAAAAAACTCCCAATAAAAAAAAGTCCTTGCCCAAATGGCTTCACTGGAGAATTCTACTAAACATTCAGAGAACAGCTTATACCAGTACTACTCAAACTATTTTAGAACATAGAAAAGGAAGTGACACTTCCAAATTCATTCTATGAAGCCAGCATAACCCTGATACCAAAACCAGGCAAAGACACCACAAAAAAAAGAAAATTACAGACCAATATCTCTCATGAATATAGACGCAAAAATTCTCAGCAAAATTCTAGCCAATAGAATTCAACATCATACCAAAAAATTAATACACCATGACAAAATAGGATTCATACCAGGTATGCAAGGATGGTTCAACATTAGATCAATCAACATAATCCACCACATAAATAAAAGAAAAGAATCACATGATCATCTCAATCAATGCAGAAAAGGCGTTCAACAAAGTTCAACACCCATTCCTGATAAAAACTCTCAATAAAATAGGTATAGAAGGGAAATTCCTCAACATAATAAAGGGCATCCATGCAAAACCAACAGCTAACATCATTCTTAATGGAGAGAGGCTCAAAGCATTCCCCTTGAGAACAGGAACAAGATAAGGATGCCCTTTATCATCACTCCCATTTAACATTGTGCTGGAGGTCCTAGCTAGAGCAATAAGGCAAGAAAAAGAAATAAATGGAATCCAAATTGGTAATGAAGAAGTTAAACTGTCCCTATTTGCAGATGATATGATACTATATATAGAAAACCCAAAAGATTCCAAGAGAAAACTACTGGAACTAAGACAAGGATTCAGCAGAGTAGCAGGACATAAGATAAATATACAAAAATCAGTTGGATTCCTATACATCAATAAAGAGAACAACTAAAAGGAAATCAGGAGAATATTAGTATTTATTATAGCTCCTAAAAAAAATAAAGTACTTAGGAATAAATCTAACCAGGGATGTAAGAGACCTATAGAAAGAAAACTACAAAATGCTACTGCAAGAAACCAAAAGAGATCTATATAAATGGAAAAACATACCATGCTGATGGATAGGGAGACTCAACATTGTGAAAATGACAATTCTATCCAAAGCAATCTACAAATACAGTGCATTCCAGATCCAAATACCAACAACATTCTTCAAAGAGATGGAAAACTAATCATTAACTTTATATGGAAAGGAAAGAGACCTCAGGTAAGTAAAGCCCTATTGAAGAAGAAGAAAGTAAGAGGACTTGCTCTACCTGACCTCAGAACCTACTATACTGCTGTGGTAGTCCGAACAGACTGGCACTGGTACAAGGACAGATACATTGACCAATGGAACAGAATTGAGAAACCAGATGTAAATCCATCCACCTCTGGTCACCTGGTCTTCAATAAGGGCCCAAAGTCCATCAAATGGGGAAAAGACAGTCTTTTAAACAAATGGTGCTGGTGAAACTGGATGTCTATCTGCAAAAAAAAGATACAGGATCCATACCTCACACCATACACAAAAACTAATTCAAAATGGATCAAAGACCTAAATATAAAACCAACAACTATAAAGATCATAAAAGAAAAAATAGGATCAATGCTAGAGGCCATAATACAAGGTGTTAACAGGATATAAATCATAACTAACAACATACAAACTCCAGAAGATTAGCTAGATAACCGGGATCTTCTAAAAATCAAATACCTATGCTCTTTAAAAGACTTCACCAAAAGAGTAGAAAGAAAACCTACAGACTGGGGAAAAAATTTTGGTTATTAGAAATCCAAGAAAGTTCTAATCTCTAAAATCTACAGGAAAATTCACACCTCTACAACAAAAAGACAAGCAATCCAATTAAAAAATGGGCAAAGGAAGTGCACAGGCACTTCACCAAAGAAGATATTTAAGCAGCTAGCAGACACATGAGGAAATGCTTGCAATCACTAACCATTAGAGAAATGTAAATCAAAACCACAATGAGATACCATCTCAACCCCAACATTACTGGCACGAATCAAAAAAACAGAAAATAACAGATGCTGGAGAGGCTGAGGGGAGATTGGAACTCTAACCCACTGCTGGTGGAAATGAAGAATGTTACAACCATTTTGGAAAATGATATGGCACTTCCTTAGAAAGCTAGAAATAGAAATATCATACTTTCCAGCAATCCCACTCCTAGGAATATAGCCTAGAGAAATAAGAGTCATCACACGAATAGACATATGTACACCCATGTTCATTGCAGCATTGTTCACAATAGCAAAAAGACAGAAACAACCTAGATGCCCATCAACAGATGAATGGGTAAAAATCTATGGTACATCCATCCAATGGAGTACTATGCAATGATAAAGAACAATGATGAATCTGTGGAGCATCTCATAACATGGATGAATCTGGAGGGCATTAGGCTGAGTGAAATAAGTCAATCACAAAAGGACAAATATTGTATGAGACCACTAGCGTAAAAACTCATGAAAAGGTTTACACACAAAAAGAAACACTCTTTGATGGTTATGAGGGAGGGAAAAGGTGGGGGTGGAAAAACACTAAATACACAATAGGTAAGTGGTAACTTTGGTGAAGGGTAAGACAGTACACAATACTGGGGAAGCCAGTACATCTGGTCTAAGGCAAGGTCATGGAAGCTCCATGGACAAATCCAAACTCCCTGAGGGACTGAATTACTGGGCTGAGGGCTGTGGGAACCATGGTCTCAGGGAACATCTAGCTTAATTGGCATTACATAGTTAATAAAGAAAATGTTCTACATTCTACTTTGGTGAGTAGTGTCTGAGGTCTTAAAAGCCTGTGAGCAGCCATCTAAGATAGTCCACTGGTCTCACCCCTTTGGGAGCAAGGAAGAACAAAGACAACTAAAGTTACCAGGAAAAGGTTAGTCCAAAGAACTAATGAACCACAACTACCACAGCCTCCACCAGACTGTGTCCGGTACAACTGGACGGTGCCTGGCTACCTCCACTGATTGCTCTGACAGGGATCACAATAGAAGGTGCCAGAGAGAGCTGGATAAAAATGCAGAACAAAATTCTAACTCACAAAAAATGACTGGCCTGACACTGGAGAAACCCTGAGAGTATGGCCCCCGGACACCCTTTTAGCTCAGTAATGTAGTCACTCCTGAGGTTCACCGTTCAGCCAAGTTTAGACAGGCCTAGAAAAGAAAAGGAGACTAAAGGGGCATAACAGCCCAGGGACAAGGACTAGAAGGCAGGAGGGGACAGGAAAGCTTGTAATAGGGAACCAAAGGCTGAGAAGGGAGAGTGTTGACATCTCATGGGGTTGTTAACCAATGTTGTAAAACAATACGTGTCCTGTTTAATGAGAAACTAATTTGTTCTGTAAACCTTCATCTAAAATACCATTTAAAAAAAAAACCAAAAACCTAGTGTCATCCTAGTCTTCTCACTTTCTCTAACAAGAAGGAAGAATCAATCTCTCTTGTAACTTTAAAGTTGTAAATATTTTTTTAAAAATGTATAGAGTAGAAATTTTAGACAGTGGAAAGTTAGAAAGACCAAAGTTTAAATCCCTTGTATTTTTCTTAGCCAAAGAAAACACTATCAACATTTTCATTTGTTTTCTTTCCATTCTTTATGTTAGAGTTGTGCACATGTAGATGCCACATATATCCCTTTTAGAAAAAAAGAAATTGGGCTCACAGTTTAAACACTGCTTTGCATTCTTCTCCTTTCATGCACTTTAAATAGGGGTAAGGACAGGTCTGCGGAGTCAGACTGTGTGGGTTTGTATCACTGCTTCACCACTTAACCAGCTAGGCAATCCTGGGCAAGTTACTTTGCCTCTATGCTTTCTGTTTATTCATCCGGCAATTATTGTGAAGACGAAATGAGAAAATGTACGTAAAGAAATTAGAACGGTGCTTTTACATGATAAGAGCTCAACAAATGTTAGATACGATTGTGAGCTTTTTTCTATGTTACTGCACATATTTTTTTTAGGTATGTAAAATTCTCATACATGTGCTTATTGTATATTTAGCCAATGTCCTCTCCATAGAGATTCAGTTTGTTTCTTTTCATGTATGTGCGTGTAAGTTGAGTTTAATTATTGCTTGAGTAATCATCTTGCTGTATACATTTCTGTATCTTTGTTTATTTTTATAAGATAGAATTACATAAGATTACTGGATCAACGGCGCAGTTTTAAGCCCCTTGATACAGATTGCTAAATTGCCTTCCAGAATTGTTATATCATCAATACCTTCACTAGCATGGTATGAGAATTTCAGTTTTCCCTACTCTCACCAACCCCAGTATTAATATTTATAGAATTTATGGAGTTTGATAAACGAATAAATGTGATGGTATTAACTTTTTGTTAATATGTTAGTTATAACTTTCAAAGTTGCACTTAACAAGAGGGCTCCCTAGGTGCGATGTCTTAATCTGAAGTAAAATAAAGTAAGGGCACTTAGCCAGACATTTGGTGATATACTTTGATTTCTCCAATCATATTAGATGGAAGCCATCTGAAATTTATTCCTTCAATCCAATTCTTCATTTAGTGTGCCAGACTACACCTAGAACCCTGGCTTCAGAGAATACATGCTCAAAGCTGAGATAGAGCTTGACTGGAGATTGTGCACTAAACAAATCTCTCCCACTGCAAGTCACACCAGCTATAACTGTTTTTGGAGGAGGAAACAATCTAAGTTGACCACCTGTTCAAGACCTCTCAAGGTATTTCCCACCAATCCCTGACAATTACACACTGCAGGACTCTTTGAGCACGGAATGATAAAGATGTCATTGTCTTCAATTCCAGACTACCTGTTAGAGTTCATATCCTCTTCCCGGATTGGAGGAGGCACTGATGGTAGGAATGTTGGTTTCTGAGTGCTACAACTACCTCCGATCAAAGCATCAAGTGGTTTCGTTTAGTTCCTGGGTATGATCCAATAATGCAATTCAAGCAAGTTGCAAATTCCTCTTGGCAATTCCTGTAGGGACTGCCAAAACCAAAAACCAGGTGTTACCCATAAATCCCCATCAGAGAAATGAGAGGGATCCAGTAACAGTGGGTTTTACCCATGTTATCTTCAAATAATAAAACAAGACCACACACTTACCTAAAAGCAATATAATAAGAATGTGTTTCATGAAACCTAAATAATCATTTAGAAAGAGAATCATTCAGTCTGTCTACGAAATTGTTTGGAACACTTTTTTCCTGATTTGACTAAAAAAAAAAAAAAAAAAAAAGTTGCATTTTCTGAAAGACCAGCTGTTTAACATCATATGATCACAACATATGCCAAGGATCAGCAAACTTTGATTGTGGAAAGATAATATGTAAAAAGTATTATCAGTGCCATAACTGTTAGCTATTATTATTATTCATTACTATTCATTAATTGTAGTATGCTTCACTGCTAGGCTTAAGGCATAGTTTGGAAGAAGAGGAAAAGGAATAGAAGAGGAAATGAAGTATAGAATGGAGAATTGTCAGGGGGAGGGGAGAGTGAAAGGAGGAAGAAAGAAAAGACAGAGGAAGGGATGGAGGGAGGGAGGAAGGAAGGAAGAAAAAAAAGATAAGAGAGAGGGAGGGAAAGAAAGTAGTATTTCTGCCTGACCTCCACCTAAACCTTTGAATTAGGAATAGAATGTTTTCGTACATGCACCCTACCATCCTAAACCCTCTGCAGCAAACACACACAGCCCTCCCCTAAGTGATACTTTCTTTCTAAGGCAACATTGCTCATTGAAAAGACATAACTAGCACTCAGTAGTAATGACTGGACAGAGCAGTGGAACAAGTTATCTACCTTCACTGCAGGAGTTCTCAGAAAAAGTCGTTTGTCTTTTCTCAAATGGCCATAAATAACACTATGCTCCAGGTGTTTAAAGACCCTGAAACAATTTCCTTTTATTCTCTCCCAATCCCAAATCATCGAGAATTATCAACTTGGAATGACTTTTAGCTTGGCATGTCTGTTTTTATCTACTCCAATTTTTAATTAATGATGAGTGTTGTGGAAATGGTAGCCATGATATTATGGGAAGAAAAAGAAAATCTGGCACTTGCTTTCCTGAATAAAAGGGGACTTGGTGGAGAAAGTATGAATTAAGGGGATTGATCAAGTTAGCATATTATAATCGAGATTTTGCACACTCTATTAAGGAAAAAAATAATTAAGGAGATTTCAAAATAACTGAGTTTTTTGTGTTTCCTGAATACAGTTATGTAGACTGTACTACGTTCGTTTTTCCAATAGATTAACTATTGCCCATTCATGACGAGAAACCAAAAACAAAAACATCTCAGTACATGGTATCACTGTATCTACCAAATTGCTCCAACCAAAAACGTGGGTATTACACCTGATTTATCCCTTTCTCCACACATCTGATTTTCCAGCAAGTCTAATTCATTCTTCCACCAGAATATAGCTTTTATCTGCCACCATGCTGAACAGTGGCCTAGGGTACCACCATGTCTAGCCTATGGTACTGCTATAAACTTCTTACTGGTCTCTGGAACCTCTACTCTATTTCCTGTGTTGCAGCTACAATGATCTTTTGAAAATATTAAACTGAAGTTTTTTTTTTTTGAAATGGTATGAGAATTCTTAATTTTTTTTATTGTTGTAATTAAATGGAGTTTACATTTCAAGTTAGTCTCCCATACACAATTTTTTTTTTTTTTTACATATATTGTTCTGAGCGTCCAGCTGCTTACCCCATTCTGAGACAGTACAATCCTCCCGTCCACCCCTGATTCCCCATGAACATTCAATCAGCTCCTAACTCTGTCTGCCTTCCCATCTCACCTCTGGACAGAAGCTGCCCCTTTGGTCTCTTGTATCTACTTGACTAAGAGGCACATTCATCACAAGTATCACTTTATGTCCCACAGTCCAGTCCAATCCTTGTCTAAAGAGTTGGCCTCAGAAATTGTTTTAGTTATGGGGTGATAGAGAGTCCAGGGGTCATGCTTTCCAGGGTGCCCCCAGTCTCATTCAGATCATTAACTCTGGTCTTCTTACTAGAATTTGAGTTCTGCATCCCATTGTTCTACTGCTCCATGAGGCACCCTATGTTGTATTCCCTGTCAAGACGTTCATTGGTGGTAGCCGGGCACTATCTAGTTCTGGTCTCAGGCTGATGAAGTCTCTGGTTTATGTGGCCCACTCTGTCTCTTGCTAATACTTTCTTTGTGTCTTTGGTGTCCTTCATTCTCGTTTACTCCAAGTGGCTGAGACCAATTGATGCATCTTAGATGGCCGCTTGCAAGCTTTTAAGACCCCAGATGCCACTCACCAAAGTAGGATGCAGAACATTTTCTTAATAAGGTTTGTTATGCCAATTGACATAGATGTCCCCTGAAAGCATGGTCCCCAGACCCTGCATCCCTGCTACTCTGTCTCTCAAAATATTCGACAGTACACAATACAGGAGAAAGTAGCACAGCTTGTACAAGGAAAGGTCATGGAAGCCCCACAGACACATTCAAACTCCCTGAGGGACTGAATTGCTGGGCGGAGGGCTGTGGGGACCATGGTCTCAGGGAACGTCTAGCTCAATTGGCATAACACAGTTTATAAAGACAATGTTCTACATTCTACCTTGGTGAGTAGCATCTGGGGTCTTAAAAGCCTATGAGCAGCCATCTAAAATACTCCACTGGTCTCACCCCTTTGGGAGCAAGGGAGAACGAAAAGAACAGGATACAAGGAAAAGATTAGTCCAAAGGACTAATGGACCACAGCTACCAAGGCCTCCACCAGACTGAGTCCAGTACAGCTAGATGGTGCCCGTCTACCACCACTGACTGCTCTGACCGGGATCACAACAGAGGGTTCTGGACAGAGCTGGAGAAGGATATAGAACAAAATTCTAACACACACTCACACAAAGACCAGATTTACTGGCCTGAAAGAGACTGGAGAAATGCTGAGAGTATGGCCCCCAGACACCCATTTAGCTCAGTGGTGAAGTCACTTCCGAGGTTCACTGTTCAGCCGGGGAGTGGACAGCCCCATAAAACAAAATGGGACTAATGAGGCACAGTAGTCCAGTGACAAGGGCCAGAAGGCAGAAGGGGACAAGGAAGCTGGTGATAGGGAACCCCAGGTTGAGTAAGGATATTGTTGATGTGTTGTGAGATTGTTAACCATCGTCATAGGGCAACATTTGTAGTAACTGTTAAATGAGCAACTATTTTGTTCTGTAAGCCTTCATCTTAAGGGAGAATAACAGCACAATTGGAAGAGCATAGTCAATGTCACTGAACTGTGCATGTAGAAATTTTTGAAATGGTGTATCTTTGGCTATGTGTATTTTCACCACAAAAAAAGAGGTTGAGAACTTAGAGGGTTGATATGTTGTGGGGTTGTTAACCAATGTCATAAAACAACATGTGTACTTCTGTTTCATGAGAAACTATTTGGTCTGTAAGCCTTCACCTGAAGTACAATTAAAAAAAAAAAAATTCACCAAAAGAATAAAAAGATAACCTACAGACTGGGAAAAATTTTTTGGCTATGCCATATCCAATCAGTGTCTAATCTCTAAAATCTACAAGATACCACAACACCTCAAAAACAAAATGATAAATAAC
Source organism: Dugong dugon (assembly GCA_030035585.1). Classification (NCBI taxonomy): domain Eukaryota; kingdom Metazoa; phylum Chordata; class Mammalia; order Sirenia; family Dugongidae; genus Dugong; species Dugong dugon. Next base: position 69,366,638 of record CM057464.1, read on the forward strand.
CCAGTTAAAAAATGGGCAAAGGAATCATCTTAGGTGAAGGAAAGGACAGCACACACTACAGGGGAAGCCAGCACAACTGGACTAAACCAAAGCTAAGAAGTTTCCTCAGTACAATTAAATATTTTGAGAGACTGAAGCTTATTTTTAAAGTTACTTTAACTGGAAGTAAATTTCTAGTGGTGCTGGTTAGGCTAAAGACTCAACTCTTTAAGATGACTGCAAAGCTCTGCCTAACCAGATCTCTGCCTCCCTCTCTGGTTCTGTGCCACTTGGCATCTCAAATGTTACATCTTCAGAGAGATCATCTACACACTGTTTATTTCTTTTTTAGTGCATATCTCACCTAGTTATTACGTATTTATTTGTTTGTGATTTGAGTTCCTTCGAGTTTTTGGAAACTATGAATAATGCTGCTGTAAACATTCATATGCAAATTTTTGGGTGAACATGAGTTGTCATTTCTCTAGGGTAAATACAGAGTCCCTAGGTGGTGCAAATGGTTAAACACATTCAACTGCTAACCAAAAGACTGGAGATTTGAGTCTACTCAGAGGCACCTCAGAAGAAAGGCTTGGTGATATACTTCCAAAAAATCAGCCATTGACAATCCCATGGAGCACAGTTCTACTCTGACACACATGAGATCACCATGAGTCAAAATCAACTTAACTGCAATTGGTAAGGAAAAGACCCAGAAACGTGGTTGCTAGATCATATGGTGAGTGTATGTTCAATTTTATTTAAAAAAAAAACAAAAAAAAAAAGTCAAACTGTGTTCCAGAGTGGCTAAACAATTTTGCATTTCCATTATCAATGTGTAAGAGATCCAGTTGCTCATGACTTTTATTAACACTTGGTTCAATATATTTTATTTTAAAAAATAGGAGTGTTGTTGTTGTTGTTGTTAGCAGCAGTCCAGTTGGCCCCTGACTTATGGTGGCCCCATGCACAAAGAGATTGGACCGTTGTAATCCATGGGGTTTTCATTGGCTGATTTTTCTGAAGTAGAGCTCCAGGCCTTTCTTCCTAGCCTGTCTTAGACTGGAAGCTCTGCAAAACCTGTTTAGCATCATAGCAACACACAAACCTCCACTGACAGATGAGTGGTGGCTGTGCTTGAGGTGCATTGGCCAGAGATCAAACCCAGGTCTCCCACATGGAAGGCCAGAATTCTGCCACAGAACCCGCACTGCCCTCCATATGTGTACTGCCAGTTGATATTTTACAGGCAACTAGACCAGAGTGTTAAGACATGTATCCGAGATGATACAACTGATTCATGAAAGAGTTTAGATTAGAACTCAGGATGTACTCACTCTCCCGTTATTGAATGATTAGTTGCATGCCTCCTGCCTTTGAAAGGCAAATAGGACTAATGTTAATTAATTTACAGCATGGAGAATTAGTGAATCAAATTCTGTTTATACTTCAACATTGAAGAGTAATTACTTAGGACTTTAGCCTTCATTCTTTGAGTATTGGTCATGTATATTAGCATTAGGAGTCCCTGAGTGGTGCAAATGTTAGGTGCTTGGCTGCTAACCAAAAGGTTGGAGATTTGTGTCTACCCAGAGGCACCTCAGAAGAAAGGCCTGGTGATTTACTTCCAAAAACTCAGCCGTTGAAAACCCTGTGGAACACGGTTTACCCCGACACAGATGGGGTCATTGTGAGTTGAAGTTGACTCGACAGCAACTGGCTTGAGTTTATATTTGCATTGGCTCAATCTGGGTTCCTGACATTAAATGCAGAATAAGTTACTTTCAAAAAAAGATGCATAA